>CM038345.1:30374616-32774616 GCA_021464625.1 Proterorhinus semilunaris | reverse complement strand
GTGGTTGGCCCAGGAAAAGCGATGGTCCGTGTCACAGCTGGTGACGTGCACATTGTTTTTCACTATACCTGAAGTAAATTAGTTTTGTCCTCCATCAGTACGCATATTGTAAACTGAAACATTTGTGGGAAGAACACTGTGCATCTAATTATAAAGCATTTATATCAATTTCATGAACTTGCAGGTGAGTTCTCTGGCATTGACCCTGCAGGTTCTAAAATGTGCCGATAATCTTGTCCCTGTGAAGAACTGTGATGCTACAAATGTGTTATGAAAGTTAGGAATGAGTTTTGATCGCAACTAACATTTTAATAAAAAATCAGGAATAGGTTCTTTGTGGTCATGAGATTTGGGTAATGACCGAAAGGACAAGATCGCGAATACAAGCGGCTGAAATGAGTTTCCTTCGCAGGGTGGCTGAGCGCACCCTCCGAGATCGGGTGAGGAGCTCAGTTACCCGGGAGAAGCTCGGAGTAGAGTTGCTGCTCCTTCACGTTGAAAGGAGCAGCTGAGGTGGCTAGAGCATCTGTTCCGGATGCCTCCTGGTCGCCTCCCTCGGGAGGTGTTCCAGGCATGTCCCACTGGGAGGAGGCCTCGTGGAAGGCCCAGGACACGCTGGTGGGACTATGTCTCCGAGCTGGCCTGGTGTCGCCTCGGGGTCCCCCCAGAACAGCTGGAGGAGGTGTGCGTGGATCGGGAAGTCTGGGTATCTCTGCTGAGACTGCTGCCCCCGCGACCCGGCCCCGGATAAAGCGGAAGAAAATGGATGGATGGAGGTTCTTTAAGGCGCACACTAGATCGGGGATGTTTGGTGAAAAACATGGTGTGTCAGCGTTTACATCCCCCCGACTGTGGACAACTTTGCTTATTTCTTCAGTTGGAGCCATTGCACCATCCCCCGCCCCTCTGCTCCACCTCGCTGGTTCATATGCAAAACACCCAAGTACCACAGGTTTTTTCGACATGTGTGTACAACATAAGCAACACCCGTGTGCGCTGTGTGTAAAGGGCGGACCCTCCTTCTGGGCAAACTGCCTCTAATATTAGTGCAGCACAATACTTCAGTTGGTGAAACAAGCATGACATTTGGCATTTATCTTAATGGGTACTCTGGTTTCCCCTACCACTAAAAACATGTAAATTGGGCCATGCAGATTGGCAGCCTTGTCTTCCCCAGTCTGTCTGTCAGCTGCTACAATAGTAGCTTAGTAGCAAGGCCAGTCCTAGCAGCATTACAGTCACCTCTGCTTCATTCCCAGATGAACTTAACCCCTTCTGCGTTCGCTATGAGCGTGCCGTGGACTCATCTCAAATGGGGCCCTTTCCAACTGAGGTCAGGGCTTGAAATCACAAAAACTGATGTTTGTGAAGGTTTTTAATCTGGGAAAGTTGGGGCCCAGGTGGCATTACACCACAGGTCCTAAAATGCTGCTTTAGCCAACTTGCCAATGTTTTTACAGATATCTTTAACGTGTCACTATTGCTCTGTGCTGTTCCCACTTGTTTCAAACGATAATAGTGCCTGTGCCTAAGAAGCCCTCTGCTGCTCACATGAATGACTATTTCTGGGTTGCAGGTTCTAGAATGTGATGATGTCACAGGACCCAGTGGGGGCAGGAGCCAGTTTTTCCTATTATCTATATCTAAAAAGAAAATGTATGAATTACAAAAAAATATCATTAATATCAGTCACTGGGTCCATGATCTCTCTGTACAAGACCAAACATTTCCTCAAAAACAAAATAATTTTACCTCTATATACTATTATAGGCTTTTAGAATGCTGTGACGTCAGCTGCAACCCAGCAATAGGCCAGTAGCCGTAACCTCAGTGATAATGAAGTGTTTTGAGCTCATGAAAAGGCACATGAATAACAACATATGTGCCTGGGTTGATCCACTACAATTTGCTTACAAATCCAAGAGTTGATGCTGTCTCATTGGCCCTACACGCAGTCTTACAACACTTGGATCAGGATACTATTTGTCGATTATAGCAGTGAGACAAAAACATGAGGCAGAACATCCCACAAACAGAATATCTAAATTTACAGATGGGACTCCAGTCATAGCTTTGATTTCTACAACAAAGAGCTGCACTATAGGGACGAGGCGAGCACCCTAATCACATGGTGCAAACAAAACAATCTGGCCCTGAATGGGGGAAAAACTAAAGAGCTCATTATAGACTTCAGGAAGCACAAATCACCTTCCACGCCTGTCCAGGTTAATAGCATTCCTGTTGAAATTGTAAGGAAGTTTCTTGGCATTCGTATTTGTGAAACTCTCTCTTGGTCTCTTCACATCAGCTGTGCAATTAAAAAAGCTCGGCAGAGACTTTTTAAGGTGTCTCAAAAAACATAGTTTGTCAAAAGAAACATTCTTACATTTTTACAGATGTACGGTCGAACGTGTTCTGACCGGAAGTTTGCTGGTGTGGTTTGGTAACGTTACATCACATTGCCACACCCTTCTGATGAGGACAGTAAAAAAACACATCTCGGATTATTGGATTCCCTCTGCTTCAGATACAGGACCCTTTTATATATTATTGCCATTGACTGCCATCAGGCCAAAGCGGTGACAAAACCCACAGGTCGCTCATGCTATTTTTGCATGAGCATGAGCCACGATCCTTTGCATACTTGTTCATTACAAATGCGCAACTTTGGAGACTAGTCCACGTGGTGAGAATGTATGGGATGGCTTGTGTCTGCCTAGTCAAGCTTTTTTAAGAACAACAATTCAACAATATATAAACTGTGGCCTACACCGAAATGTAGGATTACAATATATGGTGAGAGACCAAAGCAGTTATATTGGTCTTCTTGTTCATGTAGTGCCCACAACGATGGAACACACAGGCAAGAGGCAACGTATCATGTCATGAATTGAAGCGTTTAAAAGCATTTTAATGCCTATTTAAAAGTCTTACATTCAATATACCAAACATACTGCAAAATGGCCTGTGTCCCCAGTGCAGTCCACTGTTCATTATGTAAAATAATCATTTCAATAGGCCAAATGAAAGTAGAATATTTCACTACCAATTTAAACATCTATACTGTATATCACAATTAAGATTAAACAGGCTTTTATAACTTTTTGTTTTGTTTACATTTTTGTTATTTGCACAGTAAATAAACCACACACTAAGTATACAGGCAGGCCCGGATCTACAGGAGTGCCAAATGTCAATGTTATTTATATAGCAGATTTAAATCAGCTACATCTGCCCAACGTGTTGTACAACAGACATTATGAAGTGCAATTAAAACAGTTGCGAAATGTACGACATGAAATAATAATAATGATCTTAATAATTATACGCAAGTCCTGCTCAGCTTGTGTTGAAAAAGAGTGCATTGCAGCCTCACTTAAAAACATTTGCATCCTCAGCTTTAGTTGCCTCACAATGTACTCAAAAGACGAGCATCTCTTTTGCACCCCTTTGAAAGTCAGTTTGTTTCTTAAGTGGAAACAATTTTTATTAAACGACAGCTCTAATTTGCTTCTCGAGTTTCAGTTCAGGATCTATTCTAAAACCCAAATTAGAAACAACTGGCTTGACTAAAGCCTACAAAAAAACAAGGTCATGAGGAGCGTCATTTGGGCCACAAGGGTGAAAATCATAACTTCAGAGTCAGATGATATCACTGATCCATTCCAAAAGGGGTTTAACAGCATGCGGGTCACTATTCTTCAAAGGCAAATAGACCTGTCTGTTATCAGCACAACAGTGAAAAGCAATGCCATGTTTCCTCAGAATGGATCCTAGTGGAAGCATGTACAAGGAAAACAGCAAAGGGCCGAGTATTGATTTGCAGTGTTGGGGAGAATAATTTCTGAAATTGTATTTAGTTTCAAATACAGAATTCTTGCCTTCAAATGTATTTAGTAACGTATTCCTTTACTTTTTTCAATCAGAGCACTGTATTCTAAATACTTACTGAATAATTTCATGTTGATTTGTATAATATTCATGCATAAAAGCGGCGTATGATCAAATCATGCAGCTACAGTGGAAGTTAGCAAAGGTTACTCTTACTGCAATGAAGAAAACAAAAAAGCTAATCGTGGGCTAAAAGCTAAATGGCCACAGCCAGAGGAATGAGTTTGCAAATGGGTGCTTAACAAACGTGCTGCCGGGAGAGGCTTGTCAACAGTACAGTTACGCCTCCATGTTCAGGTAGTTGCAAAGGCTGGTGCGACTTATATATTTTTCTTCTTCATTATGCATTTTTTGGCAGGTGCGACATATACTCCAAATTGACTTATAGTCCAGAAAATACGGTCAATATTTACTCACAGTGGAAAAAGTAACAATTATTTTTTACTCAAGTAAGAGTACAGATACTTTCTTATAATTTTACTCAAGTAGAAGTAAAAAGTACAGTATGATAAAACTACTCTAAGAAGTACAATTTCTTCAAAAAGTTATTATAGTACATGTACTTGAGTAAATGTAACTACCCGCCTGTGATAATAGCATTTAGCCGCTGTCAGCACAACATTAGCTGGTGTTAGCATAACTTTAGCTTCATAGTTTGTCTTAATGCTGCTTCTGTCCTCTAGCCTCTGTCCCTAATAATTCCATAAACTCCACCAATTTGTCTCATCGCGGCTCACACAACTTTTTCGTTGTTCTGTTGTTCCTTCAGTAATGTGTATCACAGCGCGTGCGCGTCCTGGGAGTGTTGGATAGCATCGAACTACGTGGAAACACGGCATTACAGTCACGTCTACAGAGTTACATCTACCAGTCATCAACCTCACGCAACACCCGTTCAATCCATTTCACTTTGCATCAGTCCTTTCATATTCCACACATACTACTACTAAAACTACTACTACTGCTGCTAAACACACACTATTAAAACACTTTAAATTCAGTCAAGACACAGCCCTCTGAAGGCCATGATTGTACATGTCACTTGTGTAATTGTGCGACTTTGGAGGAGTTCACCCTGGAGAATTAATTGCCAAAGTATTTCGAAAAAAGTTAAAGACACTTTACTCCAGCGGTTCCCAAAGTGAGTCCGGAGCCCACTGGAGGGTGCCTCAGGGGCACTAAAGGGGGGTATGTATGGGGTAAGAAAATTGCTCTTGTCCCATTGGCAGTGTTGCTTTCTTATTTCAAGCGAGATTACCTTAAAACCAGTGAGAAATGTCCTCAAATGAGCAAAGTAATCTTGGTCAGGTCAGGAAAATCGTCTAAATGAGTGAAAACTACTCAAAACAATATTCTTAATTAAAGTCACTTAAATCAATGCTTGATACCTTTTGTAGTGTGCCAGTGCTGCCACTTTTTACTAAAGTCATTCATGAAGAATTTGCAGAAAAGCGGAGCCAGATAAATGTATGGAGAACGTGCCCTTCCACACACTCCATAAATCTCGATGTAAAAGGGTATTGGTATTTGTCTTTCAACTGGAATGTTGTGAGTTGTATTTCCATCCCAGTAGACTGTCATGTCTCTTGGTAAACACTTTCACTGGAAGAACAGGAGGGACATTGCTCTTAAAATTGTGCCCGATCGCTGCTTCGCTGTAGCAAATTATGTCAGAAAGTGAGCAGCCTAACTGAAAACGCCTCCTTTTGACCTCTGTGTGCGGGAATGGTAACGGGGAAACCAGTCTGATCCGGTCGGGATGCTCCCTCTCTCGGTTGGCTGCGTCCCAGAGCCCCACGGTCAGACTGAACATCTGTGACTCTGCGGACACATCAGCGAGGGCTGTGTGACTGGTCAGGCGCTCTGTATTAAGGTCGAAAAGAGCCTTTGGTCGCCAACTCGCAGCCGAAAGAGTCCAGACAGGAGACACTTCCTTCAAGTCTTATTCTTCTTATTTCAACAAAATAAACAAACAAAAAACAATAAAAGTCCATGTACAAAGCATTTTATAAGAAGAAACTAAAAATCTCAGTTGTTTCCTGTCCTAATGCCGATAATTGTTTTAGATGGTCAAATCGCAATATTTGTTCTCACAATAATTTGAAATTGTGACGTCCCTAGCCTGTACTAACAAACAAAAAAAGTAAATAAAAAAATCAGCATCCATTCTTGGTGTCATCATTTTTGGTCACCCCAATCTGGTCACCCGATGTTCAGTGTTATCTTGGAATACGCCTTTGCCATCGAGGAAGAGCTTATCCATTGATGAAATAATTTGCTGTAGGCCAATTATTTAATAATAATAATGCAATATACAGCGCTTTTCCAGACGCTCAAAGTCGCTTTTACAATTTGGTGCATTATTCATTCACTCCATACTTGGTGATGATAAGCGAGGCAGCCAGTCTGCACACATTAGCCACCACCACCAACCACTCACTAACTACATTTGCCAGGCTTCCTGATGTTCCCAAACGGTTTCCCATCCAAGTCCTGCCAGGCCCTTCCCTGCTTACTTTCCGAGGTCTGACGGGATCGGACATTGCAAAGGCATACCGCCTTTGCAATGTCCGATCCCGGGAAAAGTCACAGCCAGAGCGTTTCTACATTAGACGGCACCATTCCTCCCCCGGAACTGGAGTTAGTTGGAAATCCGCTCTGAGTCAAACAGTTTATTTAACATGAATCAGCAGTTTCTGTGAGGCTTTAAAAGTCGTTTGCTGCGAACGCGCCCCTGTCGCCGTGGCAACAAGAGAAACACAATAGAGGAGCCTGGAAGTGGAGCTTAAAGCAAACCCACAGGCAGCGACGGCATGTTTATCATCTCCTGCTGAGTAAACTCTGGATGTCAGAGATTACAATGGTCAGACGTGGCCTGGGGATTTGAACCAGGAGACAGACAAAAGACTGTATCTTTCTAAGCTCCTGTCTGTTCATACTCCGAGCAGACCACTGAGGTCAGCTAACAAATTTCTGGTAGACGTCCCGAGGTCAGGACTGTAAACCAGAGGAGCCCGCCGTCGCGGCTCCTACACTTTGGAACAGTCCTCTCTTAAATATCAGGGCAGCCCAGTCATTAGACACTTTTAAGTCTATGTTAAAGACCCACTTGTTTGCAAAGCCTTTTCACCAAAACTGAGCAGGACATTGTTGTTGGTATTTGTTTGCTTTGTATTTTTTTTTGCATCTTTATTTTTGTGTACTTCAGGTTTGTTTAAAATGTGCTCTATAAATAAACCTGATCTTGACCTTAACAAATGAGCGAAATACTATGTCCAGTTTGTTGAAAAGACTTTGGTTAAGGTATAGACATATAAGTCATGCACGGGGCTTGACCCTCTGTGCTTGATGGTGATGGTACCATGAAAGGTCTTTGTTGCAGTTTTGTGGATCCATTCACAACCACGTAATGATTAGGGAAAACATTTGAAGATTTTCATCACATTCTAGATCAGACCTGGGCAAACTCCGGCCCACAGGCCAGATGCGAGATGATTCAATCCGGCCCAGGATATAAACAACACATTACAGCCACGTGGGAAATAGACAGTCTGCCCCTGGGCGGCTGTGGCTACAATAGCAGCTTACCAGCTCAAGACCCACCTTTTCAGTTTAACTTTCAAATAATATTTATTTGTTTTAGGTCTCAGAAACACATGCAACACCTCTCTCTTAGTGGACTTTTTATCCGCTTTTAATACAATCCAACCCCACATTCTAATTGAAAGGCTCTCTGAGCAGTTTGATTTGAGCAAAAAGTCGCTTGGGTGGATTTTGGTGGATGTGTATTGTTTCCATTACAAATATGACAGGCGGAAATTTATAAATTATGCTGACAACTCAGTTATTGTAAGTCTTCTAGATGATAATGAAAGCAGCCATGGACCGGTGTTGGCGACTTTGTACAATGGTGTGAGGAATCTATCCTACATCTGAAATGCTGCCAAAATGAAAGACATGTTGTTTGACTTTAGGAAACCCCGCCAGCAGGATGTCTGTGTTACAAAAGGTCAGATGATTGAGCAGGTGAAATTGTATAAATACCTTTGAATAATTATTGACAGTAAATTGTTCGGTCAGGCTAACCTGAAACAGAAAAAAAAAATCATTTGAACAATTTGAGAAACTGTCAGGTCGTCTGCTTGGTAAGCCACAGACCAGCCCTGGACTGTTGCCCAACAGACAGGTGCCGAGGACCGAAGTCTCCATTTTAACTGATGACATGCACCTTCTGTTAAGCCTCTTCGTGCGTCTGCCCTCTGGACGGAGGTTTTTAGTGCCATGGTGCCATACTACTAGCTTAAAAAATAGCTTGTCCCTGTTGCTGTGACTCTGCTGAGTAAGAAATAAACGGTTTCTGATGTATTTTTGTTTTAATAGTATTTACTGTATTGATCTCATTATGGAAGAAGCTTGAGAATTATTTCGATTTCAGCACCTTTACTAGCGTCATGTACTGCTGTTGGTGTTGCTTGTGTGCAAGAGGGGATGTTGTATCTGATCTCACGGCAAATCTCACAAATCAAATCTACCTATGGGTACAAATAAAGCAGGGGTGGGAAACCATTTTCACATCAAGGGACACATTAATAAAGTTTATAAAGTTGTCCAAGGGCCTTACAATTTAGCGACAAACATTCTAGCGTTCACACAACATTGAGGTAGGACTGAGAGCACGGATGTTTATAATTTCTATGTCAGACTCACCTAATGCAATGGCTGGAATTGTTTATCTTTGGCGAGGCGTCTGATGTCAGCTGGCAGTGATGATGATGCTACTCAAAGCTGTTTTTTTTAAAGTCTGGGTCTGTCAGCCTTGAGCGGAGGCAATACACAAACACGTTTGTTCTTTCAACTCGTGGTCTATAGTATGTTCCGAGGCGCCATGGCACTCGGGATTTGCTTTCTTCATCTCTGCCAAAGTTAATTTGTCATTTTTTACTGGAATACGCTGGACTGACTTGAGTGCTGACTCTGCATATTCCTGACCTGTTGCCCTTTTGTAGAACTGAACTGGCCATAGTACTGCCCCCCCCCCGTGTGAGGAACAACAGCCCCCCGGGGAGAGAAACTAACAGCCCGCACTCCCCTCCAGACAGACGGACCCTGGACCAGGGCCAGCCCGAGTCCGGAGAGGAAGGAGCAGGAGCCGGGAGGAGTCCCATTGTCCGAGTCTGCGGGAGAGCGAGGTCACGGTGGAGGGACAGGACAGACACGCGACGGGGCTCTGAACTGGACACTGAGGCTGCAATAGGAAACACGACTCATTTATGGTTCTGGTATAACTGTCCTCATGAGGAAGTTTGTTGTCTGCATTTCAACCTGCAGGCAAGGCAAGGCAAGTTTATTTGTAGAGCACAATTCATACACAAGGCAATTCAAAGTGCTTCACAGTTGCATACAATTACAAGAAAACATACGCATGGGTAAAAAGAGCTATTTTCAGCCTGGATTTGAACATTGTCAGAGTTGAGGCCTGTCTCACATCCATTTGCTGGTGTTTTGATCACGTTTCTGCGACATGGACAGTGTAGTTTGTATAGTTTGTAGTTTGTCCGGCGAGCGCTTGATGAGATGCACAAGGCTGCACACACCATTATTGTAAAGAAGAGGAAGTGTGTGTTGTAGCAAACGCTGTTTATTAGGGGTGTAACACCGTGCTACGGTGCATTGTGGTGCAGAAATCTGACGATATGAACCGTACTAAAGTGACGGTGCAAGTTTTAGTCAAAATTTCTTAATATTTAAGCTCCGTGGCGCGTGTCAGACGCATGTACGTGCACGTGTCACAGGTTCGGGTTCGATTGGAGGATGTTATGGTGTGGTGTAGCCAATAAAACAAAGCAGTTTAAAAGGATAAAATACAATTTAATATATAAAGTTAAAAGGGGACAAACTACCATAAAAACAACCGGTTGCAACATTAAAAAAGCCTGTATAAAAGTGGGAATAAAACAAATTAAGAGAGGGCTAAAACATGGGGGTTTAAAAGGGACTAAAAATGAGGAGCGGGCGTGCGTGCTCTAAGGTGCTTCTGGTTTCTGTAATGCAGGAAGGTGCGTCGTCATGTCCCGCCCATCGCCGGTGCTCCTCTCCACCAGCCAGTCCTCGCCTCCTTGCGCTCGGCCTCTCCTCCATGCCTCCCGACCACAGCGGCTCCAGGAGCTGCGTCCCAGGTCCAGGAGTCCGCCTCGGGGCACGTAAGCTGGGGGAGCCTGTCGCCGCTGCTCGACCCCGCCGCGCCTGTCCGGGGGACTTCCCTCTCCCCGAGCGCTCCCTCGCCGCCTTCATGGCCTCTCCTGCGCGTCCACGCTCGGCCTCTCCTGCGCGTCCATGGCGCCTTCCGCCCATAGCGGCCGTGTGTCCCCGTTCCGTCCCCGTTTACTGTCGAAAGGGCAGGCCAGGCCGTGCGTGCGTGCCTGCCTGCCTCCCTCCGTGCGTCCTCGTCTGTCACCTTTCTTTTTCGTGCCTTTCCCGTCTCCAACCGCTTCCGCCTTTATCTCATCTCTGCGTCCACTTGAGGCAATCAAGAAGGGGCGGGGCAACGAGCTTAGTATAAAAACATGCATAAAAACATAAACACATGCAGATAAAACACACTAAAACCAAGTTAAAACCAGTCCACTCGTGCCCGTGTCACACGTAAACAGAGTGGATGTGTGTCATCATCACTTACCGCTAAACTGGGTAAACTGGAGGCTGCAGGCAAAGTTACATCTTCCGAAAACAAATGAAATCGCGTGACTTTGCAAAAGTTTCTCCTGCTGATGGCCACGGTAAAGTATAGATCCAGTATGGTGGCGCAGAAAAATGCGTAAGATCCAATCTTGGTCATAATCCGCATCAAAAGCTTTGTTTCCAAAAAAGTACAAGCAGAATGTCGTCCAGGAACAACACAAACACAAGCCTCAGATCAAATGCGCTGTTGTTTTTGCTGCTGTGTGGAAAGCGAAACCGAAACTTATCACTTAACGAGCACACACTGTGCTGCTTTTTTTATTTTTTTTAACTGTAGAGCACTGTGTTTTTTATTTTTATTTTGTTTTGTGAGCCATGGGGCACATTTTACTGTAAAGCAGCTTTGAAAAATTAGAAAGCATTTTCAATGTATTTCTGAAATTACAAAAACTGCCTAATAATGAAAATGTAGGCTATTTTATTTCAAAACTGACTTATTAGCCATTTATATCGCACTTGCACCATGATGCACCGAACCGTGGGTCCTGCACCGTGAACCGTACCGAACGGTGAGATAGCTGAACCGTTACACCCCTACTGCTTATAGCTCAGCCCTCAGGCAACCAGTGAAAGCACCGGCGCACCGTTGTTTGTACGCAAGATACCAATTTTGTGTTGAGCAACACTGTTGATGCGCCGGGCACAAGATCGAGCCCTCAGTGTTCTTGTACACACACTGCTGGAAAGGTGCCTTTACAGCCTAAAAAGCCACTGCAAATATAAAAAGGTCGCATGTCTGGCCAAATCTGTGCAAAAATGTGCATTCGGTGTAATTTTCTGTCAGGTTTTCACACTGTCATGACGTCCTGATGGCAAAAGCAAAAAGGAATTCCCGTTTAGACTGTGGTTGGGTTTTTTAGCTGCATAAGTGCTGCTGAGGGAAGCAATAAGACAGTAATTTTGAATGT
This sequence comes from Proterorhinus semilunaris, assembly GCA_021464625.1. Classification (NCBI taxonomy): domain Eukaryota; kingdom Metazoa; phylum Chordata; class Actinopteri; order Gobiiformes; family Gobiidae; genus Proterorhinus; species Proterorhinus semilunaris. The sequence goes on along the minus strand of CM038345.1, from coordinate 32,763,079 downwards.
CTCAAAAGATCCTGAGGTTTATGGAACAAAAAAGTCAAGTGGAAGAAAAAATGTCCCCAGCACTGAGCCGGAGGATCCAATTGGCTGTCTGTCAAGACACTGGATGAGCTTAGACATAATGAAGGCCATTACTGGAGCCGACTGCAGCCCAATAACCATCAGAGGCATCTGCAAATATCTAGCTTTGGTACCACTTTTAGAATCGATTTAGTATCGAGGAACCGATTTTTTTGAAAACCCTATCCGGCAGTTTATTACTTCAGTTTTCGAGCCAAGTTTTTTTCCAATTAATGACCTTAATCTGACTTGTTCAAACAGTGCTCTAACAACATGCCCATTCCTCTGAGTGTCTTTCTATGTAGTTTAATGTCTCATCTTCTTTTTAAAGTCACCCAATTTATTCTCCTACGGGAAACCCTTTCATTACTAAACTAAACTTTCTCACGTTTTTACTCAGCCCCCTGCTGCTCTCGTACCCTTTATATCCATCGCAAACTATCAATTTTGACCAATTCAGAGTTTGTTTTTACATTCAATGACTCTTTGCAGTGCTGCAGTCTGACTGAGGCTTTGAACTGTGCCAGAATTAGCCGTTAGCGGTGTTAGCGAGCGATTAGCGGGTCTCTGGGGGGAAAAGCCAGAGTCCTCCCATTTCCTCATTTATTTTTATGTTACCGTACAGAACGGGGTGTTTATGGAGGTCACTGTTTCCAGTAAAGTCTCGGTTCGCACATGATGGAGTCCTGGATTAACCCAGGCCTTTGGGGAAGGCATTACCTGTCATTATCACCCGCGACTGCACCTGCATTTCACACACGTTTATTTGTAGAAAAGCCAATTGCCAAATGAAGCGGGACCCTTTAATTTTGTTTTTCTGGAGTCTATTCCAGGCATATGTTTTTGGGAAAGCTTTCTAAATACAGTCATTTCAACAGCCTAGGGGACTTTCAAATGAGGTACCACACTGGCATACAGGCTGTAAGCTCTCCAGTCAATACACTTTGAGATTTGGATATGCATTATGGCTAACCCTAACCCCAACTCTAACCCTAAGATGGCAGATAACAGGTTAAACTGACAACTTTCCGACCCGCACTCTTCTCGAATCACTAACTTATAAATGTGGCTGCCAATCTGCTGATTCACCTTCATCTCGTCATTTCAGCTACAACCCCCTTCCACCATGTCCACCACAGCAGCAGAACCACTGACCTTTTCAGCCTCTCCACACTAAAATAAGTAATCTAAATGAGTTATAGGTAAAATGAGTAAAATCACTCTTGTCTTGAGTAACTAATTTTGAGAAATCTCTCCATGGTGAAAGCCTTGCACACTTAAAAGATGCATTATGCAACTTTTCATGTGAAAAAAAAAATATATTTGACCTTGTAGTGACCCAGCGGCTGTATGAGTGGTCAGCGTGGCTCCTTAAGTTTCGATCACGGCTTTCTCTTGGACGCTCAAATAAATAAGTTGTTCTGAAATAGACTGCAATCTAGCAAACACATTTAAAAAGCAACAAAATAGCCGCAGTTATGTATTATCTTTCTTTACAGCAGAGAAACATTTGTTTTCACCCTTTTAAACCAGTGCATATTGGGCTTGATTATGTTTTTGCGGGCCGGATTGAAAAGCTAGGTGGGCCGCATTTGGCCCCCGGGCCGTAGTTTGCCCACCCCTCCTCTAATGGGATCTTTTTTCTTCATTCAAGTGTAAGAAAACTTGCTCCATAAATTCCATTATTCCATCTCACTTTTATCGGATACATATTTTGAACTGGCGAGTGTCAAATTTAACACTTTCCAAACAATCGAGTTTGAAGAATCTCTTGACTCATGGCTTTTAGTTCGCGCAGACTTGTTTGCTTAGATTCCGCTAATCAAGCGTTTACTCTCACTTATCTCAGCACTATTTCGAGACGAAAGGGAAAACGCCAAACGTTGCGCAACTTTAGCCGAAAAGGGAAGTGCGAGCTGGCTTTTATCAGTGCAGGGAGTGACAGTCCGTCTTAAACACAAACGCGCCTCTGAACTCTGCCTCCCCAGTGGTAAAAATACTTTTTGTTAGGATTATGAGTGAACGCTGCGGAGACATGGGTCAACAAATCAAGAAGGTCAGCGTCGAGGGAGGAGCAGATGGCTTTAGAACGTTTTCAGACTACTTCTATTTTATTTTTGTAGCAGTTTGAAAGTAAAATCCTGGTCAAATGGGGAAATTAGATTCAGTGATAATAAAACATGAAAAATAGATTTCAGACCAGTGATGCACGGGTTGATCCGAAGGGGTTACCCACGGTTACGAGTCATCCACAAATATTTTTAATGATATTGGGGTCGGGTCGTTTGAAATAAAGATGCCAAATTAAACCATTGTGATTTATATAGTACTGGACACAATGACCACATGATCAAAAGTATACGCGTCTAGCCACTGGGTCACTACAAGGTCGAATATGCACAAATAGCGACATTTTTTTTTCCACATAAAAAGTTGCATAATGCAGCTTTAAGAGACCGATTTGCCCAAAACCAAGAAAATTGAGTTTTGCCTGTAGTGTCTCCCCTTGATCAATCTGTACGGACGTTTGGAGGCCTTTTCGTGGTTGCACAATATAAGAAAACATTGCAACACTTGATAACTGTCTAGAAAATTGCAATTGCAACGATATTAATGTTATATTTTACAAAACAGAACCCTTTTCTTAACAAAACCCCGACATACAGCACAGCAAAATGGCTTCTACATTTTTATATAAACAAATGTTGCAAGAAATTCAATTTTTATATTATTTTCTGTCAAAACAAGACAAAGAAAAAAAAAATCAGGGCTGAAACAAGGTGAACATTTAACTCAATTGGGAAAAATTCTGGGTAAAACTGAACATTTGCACCTTCTTAATTTCCCTTATTGTACAAACCTTGACATTGTGACACTTGACGTTCTCGCAGGGATATACAGTATTTATGACTTTCCCTCTCTCCTGCCGTGTTAGGTTTGTCGCCGGGCAGGAGTGCGGCCGCAGACACACATGTACTGTATATCTCATGGCATCACATTGTTGGAGCACAGTCTCACTCAGAACAATGGTTTCCTCTGACAGGTCTGAGCGCTGTATAAACAGACTTAGCTCCAATGTGCCGCCGTGGCCTGTGGGAGTTCATCTGTCAGTATCAGAGAGGGTTAGTGCCACTGTCAAGGTTTATCGGAGAATGGCTGCACACATTGCTATAAATACAGTGTTTGGTGCAAAAGTTTAGGCGTCACACTTTCTATTAATGTGAACAATGAAGCAATTATCTCCAAAAGGAATTAGGTTACAGTGTTGGGGGGTGACACATTATAAAAGTAACATGTTACAGAATTATATTACTTTTTTCTGTGACAAAGGAATGTAACATATTACCAAAAAAATATGGCAATATATTAGCCGCTACTCTACCGCTGCTCTTTGGACGTCCATCCACAGATCCTTGATGATGTCTGGGTCAGGAGATTGTGAAGGCCATGGGAAAACCTTAAAAAAATATATATATATTATTTATTTATTTGAACAGGGACAGTGTACAATATACATTAGCCTCAGAAAGGAGAGAATGCATTGTACCAGGTTATAGCACTTGTGCTAATTTCCACCTGCAGTCCCTGGGCCTATTGTACATGTTTTTAGTGGTAGGGGAAACCGGAGTACCCGGAGGAAACCTACGCAGACAAAGGGAGAACATGTAAACTCCACACAGAAAGGCCCCGTCCAGGTGGGAATTGAACCCGGACCTTCTAGCTGTGAAGCACGAGCACTAACCGCTGTGCTACCGTGCCGCCCAGACTGCCCTGCTTAACTTCATCTTCAAAGAACTTTATTTTTCCCTCATTTGTGGTCTGGTCCATCCACACCGTTCTCTGAAGTCGATTTAAAAAATAAGTGCAGGTCCGTTTGGTTTTCAGAACCTCTTGCCAGACGAAACCAGCAGACACTGGTCGTGGAGGTTATGAGTGGAGTCCGATGCGATGAGCTGGCCCTTTGTAATACCATTCATTGGAATATTGTTTTAGGAGGTACCTGTGGGATTCCAACAATTTATCACTCATCTTATTGAGAGGGCTTTTGTGCACATCGCCCAGGGAGCGAAACCATCCCAGAGGCAAAAGGTGTGACCAGTTCTTTGGTCAGCGAGAGGTTCAGATTCATGTGGTTTCTCTTGCACCAGTCAGAAAAGGTCTGTAATTCTGACTGGAGATGTCTGTCGGAGTTGCCTATGTCAATGATAACTGGAGGAGGAGGAGCCAAGCTGCACAAAAGGGCGGAGACACAAACACACGGGAGAAACAGGGAGAAATCCAAAGCCAGGACATGTTTACGATCGTTGCCCATTTGCAGAAGCCATCTGCTTTCTAACTTCAGCATTTTCACAGATGACGTTACCTACAGAAATTAATTGAATCAATTTGTTCCCCTGTATCACTGGGATGCTTGGACAGATGTTCTTTTGATGAGATTCTGTGCAACTCCAAACTGACCTTTGCATGCACCTCTGCTGTTAATTATGAAATACAGTCAAATAACAACCGTGATGTGAGATGTTTTGCTGTGGCCTGCATTCCAGAACAACATGCTCATCCAAAAGGAATTTCACATTCTGTTGTTTGGAGGACTGAAAAATTGGGAAAATATTATGTTTAGACCTTCCAAACGTGACGTCTCCAACAATGGGCATCTGCAGAGACACGAGTGTTTCCTGCAGCAACACTCGGCCCACTGGAAAAAAGTGTGGCGGAGAATTGGCCCATTGTTTCGTCCCCCACATTGTTCGTATTGTAACAGAAAGCCAATGCCACATGCCGGGGATTCCTTCATTTACCTAAAAACACTCAAAAGCGAGCACTTCCTGGTCTGCTGCCACTCGCTTCCTGTCTCCTTATAAGGCACGGACAGCGAGGGGACATGTTTGTACAGCGCAGAGGAGGAGGAGGCCTGTTCCGCGGTTCATAATGAGAGCAGGTTGTGAAAAGGGCCGGACCTCTGCAGAGTCTTATCAGAAAACATTAGCTGGACTTCAGGGGCGACTGAAGGGACAGTGTTAGGCCTTTGTGCCAAGATATCATTTCTTCGTCTTGGCTGCTTTTTGAAACGTTTGAGACATGACAGAACATATAATGTATCGCATGTAGGGCTGCAACTAACGATTAGTTTGTTAATCAATTATTATTAGGTGCATGGAAGTTGTAATTTGATCAAACTTTTTCCCACATAAAGCTACAGTCGCACCGCTCGAGGACGTGTCGATGGAGTAGACTTAAAGGGGATGTTCGTAGGAAGCTCTTTTCTGTTTTAAAAAAGTCTCTACAACTGAACTTGGTTTGCTCAAAGCTGCACATGAAGACAATAGTCATTTTTCGGAAACCGATTGCGAAGCTGATTTCAGGACCTGTCGGCACTCGCAGCCAAAGCCGTGCTCAGCGTCACTCAGAGTAGCATTAACATGACTGTGGAGGCTTCAGGGGCAGGCGCTTAAAAAAAAAAAAAAATCTAACAATATGAATGAAGCATGTTGCTTGAGTAACTCATATTTGAGAGGAAAGTACTCGGGATTTGCGTCTTGGATGAACGCCGACAAGTTGTAGCCTTGCAAATTGAATACATTTTTGAATGACGCTGCAACAAAATGCAGGAAAAGTGTAGGGGTGTGTAGACTTTCTCTATCCACTGTATAACGTTATCATGATATTTCTTTTTCATACCGTGATATACATTTTTGGCCATATCGCCTTGCCCTACTGCACAGGAACTAAAGGATCACTTAATACTTGAAAATATGGAGCTCCTTGGTGTAATAGTTCTATGACACAATGAACAGAGAACACTTTCCCCGTGAGTTATCCAGGATGTGCTGCTCTCTAGTCCTACAGTTTACAAGAACTTCAATAAAATGATTGTGATAGATAAAAGTGCACAACATTTTTCAAAATCCCACATCATGTACAACAGAGACACTGAAGAACGTAAAAAATGTCTCTTGTTACCTTTGTTTACCGACATTGTGACATGCTGTGTACGTTTCACATCGAAACTTTTACAGATTTACAGAGCATAGTTCCTGCTCTAGTCTCATAGCAACCGGGGTTTGATGAGCGAGGCCTTTCTGTGTGGAGTTTGCACGTTTGCCTTCGAGAGTGAGCGAGTCGCCCCCAGGTTTTCCGAAGCATCAACCCAAAACATGCAACATGCATGGGCGCCCCTGAATCTGGCTCAATATCTGGAGAAGGGTCCATCTGGAGAAGGGTCCGCGGGCGCTGCTCTTGAGCCATCCGGCGCTGAGGCATGGCTCAGACACTGAGGACTACACTGTAGACAGATTTCTTTAAATTAGTCAGTCAAATCTGGGATGAATTTACTTATTCCAGGTCAGTCTTACCATACAGATTCCTCTTCAAACTATAAAATCAGTTCTGCATAACTCTTATTTAAAATTGTTCCAAGTTATAGATGTGCTTAGCCATTTTATCAATCAGGAAGTCACAATTAAAGCCTAAATGATCCTGTTTATTTAAGAATGAATTCACCACTGGGAGCTATTGGACAAAGTAAATCCAAAGCGAGTGTTTAAAAATTATAAAGCATTAGATGTTACTAGCTTAGTTCGTGAAATATCTTGAATTTTATTGCAAACAAAGCCCTTCGTCCAGCGCTCGTGCCTCCTTTGTCTCCTTTCTCTGAAGCTGGTAAACAGGACTGAACAGGTTTCAGATCGGCAGTCAGTGATAGCCAAACGGTCCACTGAAGGTTTTCCTTATTGGCCGATCTCCCAGAAAAAGGCGGGCCTTTCTTGGGGATGACATCAGTTGCTGCAGCGGAGAGGCTACCCCCTCCCTCCCCTAGCTCTCTGCCCCTATATATAATCCCCGCTCTGCTGCTCTCCATTATGCTCCACGCTCTCCTCTGGCTCTCCTCTGGCTCTCCGCGGCTTTGACGCACACAACCGCTGAAGCCCCGCCACACAAAGAGAGAGCTCCGTCATGTCGAGCTACGCCAACAGCAGCAGCGGCTACGAGTCCCGGCGCGTCACCCCCTACGCGCACGGCAACCGCTTCGACACGGCCCACCGCAAGAAAGCCGTGGGCAACATCTTCGAGGACGTCAACCAAGAAGCGGTGATGCGCCTGTTCCAGAAGACGGGCGACATGAAAGCGGAGGAGCGCGTCCGGAGCATCTTCTCCTACACGCACGACCCGGAGGAGACGTCGCGGGCGCTCATGGCTCTGAAGCAGCGCAAAAAGGACAAGTTCCTCCAGATCGCCGGGATGATCCGGCATCTGCTGAAGCTGCGGTGAACGCGAGGGGTGATCCAAAGCTCGCAGGAGAGCTGGATGTTAACACGAACTGACCACCCCCTCCCCCCCTCCGGCCCGCCCCCCCATGAGTTTTGATGGAAGGGGGGGAAGGGATCACCTGCGTAAAAAAGGTGACTGAACCGAACGCGGATGGACCGATGGCGCGAGCAGGCTCCGCGCGTAAATACCACCTCTCCAAGGGCGCAAGAGGTGCAAGCAAGCGCGGAAGGCCGGTCCCAGCGCACAAAGCATGAAGGGATTGCTATGTCGTTGTTGTTGTTTTTTTTGCCTTCAGAGACTTGAATCCTCAGAAAGAAAACTGTGGATGCTGAGACGCGACGTGAAGAACATACTGCTGCACACTGTTGTCGGATTACGCACAGATTCCCAAACAGTGCTGACGTGAAAGACTTGTTTTTGTTCTGTTTTTTATTCATAAATGCCTTCTCTGTCCAAATGAAGAAGTTCCAATGACCACTGATGTGCGTCTTCGCTGTTGTCATAAGCACACGCGGCGTTTTGTGATACTTTCCTATGATGTCCTTCTTTTTTGATACAATAAATTATTCACTTGAACTGAAGACGCACCATTTTCTGTGGTTATTGTTCGCACCATGCACCACATACACTACCGTTACAGCCCGACTATATGGCCAGTCACTATCAATCATCCATCCATTTTTCTATGAAGAAAAATACAGTCAGAAGGCTTCAAAACAATTCCCTCCAAGTCCAAAATTTCAACCCCCAAATGTTGAGTTAATCTGTGCAGTTAAACTACTTTCTTATCATTAGAGGTCAAGGTCTGTCGGATTGCTTATAAAATGTGTCCAGAAATCCACAAAAACAATCCTTACTTTGAGGTGGGAAAGTAAGGATTTCTACCCCAATTTTAAGAAATGTTTTATTATTTGGAAGGAAGGAACATTCTTCCCCAGCCAGAGGTCACAATGTCTGTCCAAGAACTTCTAATATAGCCAGAAATGTTAAAAAATAATCCCCTCAAAGTCACAATTTCAGCCCCAAAGTTCAGGAAACAGTAACATTCTTAGCCAGAGGTCATGAAAAGGCCAGAAACTACACAAGGTGTTTGCCATAAAAAGACGAGCAAATGAATGTCTTATCTACTGGGCCTTTTAGTGCCAGGGTGTGAGTGTCCGGACTGATAAGCACCGGTTGGGGATCCCCTTGTTTACCTAAATATGTTTGTGGCGGCTAATGGAGTGCGTCGGGTAATGGGAACTTTTTTTTTTTTTTTGCAGATGCAGCAAGTTTTCCAAGAGATAGATGAGGCCCAATTATAAAATCAGCAAAGAACAGGCTCAATAAGTCAATAAGTGAGGTTTAGATCAAGTAAACACTCACCTGGCGTTACAAATAAGTGTTTTTGATTCATATGTTATTACCAAAAAGGCTTCACCGTTGACCTCGCTCTCCCCGGACGATTCCCACTGAGTGAATCCCAGGTGATTTTCGGACAGCGCTCCCTCACATTTACACAAACGCTGGAATCAAACTGTTGACTTTTGGCTCAGTGGCGAATGCTCTTCCAAAAGTTGTCAAACAGTAGCACACAAATGGGTACAATCAGGCCCGGGAACAAAACTGGCTCCCAAATATTCTTCCTTTGGGCCTCATGATTTTGAGAAATCTCGAACACTAAGTGCTGCTGATCACTCAAAATATCAAAATATAGTAAAGTCTTTGAAACAAAACAAAATCCAAGGAAGGAAGTGTCCTGAATGCATGTATGATCAGTGCTCTTAAACTTTCGCACCTGAAAAGTGAAATTTGTATTTTCATATTTAATAATTTTTGACCATCCAAAAGCCACCTCATGAAATGTTTGAGCTTCCATTTAACAGATTGAGATCAAATTAGGACTAAATCGTGTTTAAATAGATGCCAAACGTGCAAACCTTTGTCTAAATCAGAACCCTGAAGGCACAACGAAAGTATAAACGAAATCATTTCACTGTCGCACGTCAAAGGGTCAGAGGTTCACATGCTCCAATATTTTGGTTGTAGCTATAGCGCATTTAGCTTTGATTCCAGAACATTCGCTGTGGCGTTGTCCGGACTCTGTCGCGGCCGATCCATCTCCTGCTCCCTGAACCACTCTTTCACAATGTGAGCCCAGTGAATCCTGGCTTTGTCATCTTACGAAAACACCCATGCCATCAGGGAAGAAGAAATCCATTATTGGAAGAACCTGGTCATTCAGGATGTTCAGGTCATCAACTGAACAGTTTCAGTTTTGTTATATCCAGGTAAAGGACACTTTTTATATATCTATATACAAGGTATGGATCGAAAAAATAAAAAATAAAAATGTTTGTACTAGCCAGGCTAGTATTTCGTGGAATAAACATTATTGTTCGGTTTGTGGTTGTAGAAGACAAATTTTGGTAAAGATACAGGGAAGGAAGTATATTTTGGGAAACACAATTTTTCATGCTTTTTAGCCGTTTTCTGGCAGAATATAAACTTATTTATCCCATACAAATAAAGTCAAGTCTAAATCAGGCCCATATGGCTGTTTTTTTTTTTTGTTCAGCCGATTGTTCAGTAGAAGCAAAAAAACTGCAGTTGTAGCATGATGCTTACATGTAGCATCATTTTAGCATTCTCCGGATTTGTGGGATGTTGAACCCCTTTGCTCCTCTCCATTGCTTTGTCAACAATCTTTATAATTCAGCATTTGTTAAAGCAGATTTGGAGTAATTGTAGAAAGTTCGTCGTGGTTTTCCCCCCAGCTGCTTCAAACAGAGATTCCAGAGATACTGTCTGTATCTGTAGGTATCGGAACAAAGTATCGTTCAGATGTCTGTATCATAAACCAAGTGTCGCTAAAGTACTGGCATTGGAAACAATGCAACGGTACCCAGCCCAAGAAAGGAAGTAAATTAACTGTGACAAAATCAAGGCCTTACTGGATTCCAAATGGCATTAAATCTAAGATTCTTGGAAAATGATGACATCGCTCCACTATTTTTGCTGCAGAAGTTCATTGAAAATACACACATTTTCATCTATAACTGGTATTTTTAATATATAATGTAAAATACAGTATTTTCTATCTATCTATCTATATTGTCTTTTCTCTCATCCATATTTACCCGTTCTTTTCCAATAATAAAGTCAACCTCAGCGCTGTAAAAACATGTTATTCTTATCTTTAGCCATGCAAACTCAGCCCTTCCCCATCGCACACTCACTCCCTCCTCTCCCTGATCTGAACTGGTTTACTCCGGTCTGCGGTCGGTACAATGAGAAGTACAAGAGCCGCCCTACCCCGTGTTTGTGCTGTAACATCAGTGCAAGGCGACGGGAGGCTGGTTTGTAGTTTCTAGTGCAAAGGTCACGATGCAGAAATGAATCAAAAAGCCTCTCCCGGTAGCGTGGAGTTGTGCAAATGTAATGTAAATGGGAAAAATGAGAGACTGGCTTTGTGAGTCAAAAGCTTCAGTGACGTAGTCATACCGTCATGAATAAATGTAATTATAGGGAGAAGGGAAAACTGTGAAGAAATCAGCTTTTGTGTTAACAACAGAATAAATGATAAAAAGTAAGGGGGACTGGAGAGTCCACAGCTCATCAGCAGAACTTGTGTAGGAATTATAGATGTTCTGTGTACAGTTTCCCCCACCTGAGCAGTAGCTCTCTGCAGGTCATCCAGGGTCATCATAGGCTTCTTGGTAACAGCTCTGGTCAGTGCTGTCCTTGTTCGGTCAGTAAGTTTAGGAGGACGGCCGGGTCTTGGTAGGTTTGCAGTGATGCCACACACTTTCCATTCCTGGATGGTGTATTTAACTGTACTCTGAGAGATGTTCAAAGCTTTGGAAATATTTTTATAACCTAACCCAGCTTTATTATTCTTTATCCCAGACCTGTCTGGTGTGTTTTTGCACTTCATGATGCTGTATGCATCCCAATAGTCTCTTAACAGACCTATGAAACCATCACAGAGCGGCTGTATTTGAACTGACATTAGATTACACACAGGTACACAGGTGTCATTAGATCAACATGTGATCATTCAGAAATCACCAGGCAACTTCTGAAGGCAATTGGTTGCACTAAAAAGATTGTAGATACTTATGCACATCCCACTTTTCAGTTTTATATATATATATATATATATATATATATATATATATGATATATATATATGATATATATATATGATATACATATATATATATATATATATATATATATCATATATATATATATATATATATATATATCATATATATATTTAAAAAAACGAAATCATGTATACATTTCACTTCACAATTGAGTGTCACTTAGAACATTTCATTTCAATATATTCATGTTTATGTTCCATAGCGTGATAAAATGTCGAAAACCCAAATCATCTCTCTTCACTGCATCAGCAAAAAAGATCATTACGATACAGTGCCTTGCGAAAGTATTCAGCCCCCTTGAACTTTTCGACATTTTGCCACATTTCAGGCTTCAAACATAAAGATATAAAACTGTAATTTTTTGTGAAGAACTAACAACAAGTGGGACACAATCATGAAGTGAAACGAAATTTATTGGATATTTCAAACATTTTTAACATATAAAAACTGAATCTCCGTCCCAGTCTCAGGTCTTTTGCAGACTCCATCAGGTGGTCTGATACTCCTTCCATTTCAATATTATCGCTTGCACAGTGCTTCTTGGGATGTTTAAAGCTTGGGAAATCTTTTTGTATCCAAATCCGGCTTTAAACTTCTCCACAACAGTATCTCGGACCTGCCTGGTGTGTTCCTTGTTCTTCAGGATGCTCTCTGCGCTTTAAACTGACCTCTGAGACTATCACAGAGCAGGTGCATTTATACGGAGACTTGTTTACACACAGATGGATTCTATTTATCATCATTAGTCATTTAGGTCAACATTGGATCATTCAGAGATCCTCACTGAACTTCTGGAGAGAGTTTGCTGCACTGAAAGTAAAGGGGCTGAATAATTGTGCACGCCCAATTTTTCCGTTGTTTATTTGTTAAAATTTTTTGAAATATCCAATACATTTCGTTTCACTTCATGATTGTGTCCCATTTGTTGTTGGTTCTTCACAAACAATTACAGTTTTATATCTTTATGTTTGAAGCCTGAAATGTGGCAAAAGGTGGAAAAGTTCAAGGGGGCCGAATACTTTCGCAAGGCACTGTAAATTGAAATGCTGGTCAAAAACATAGATACAAAATGTTTCAACCTAGAGTGGATTCATAGAAGCACTGATGTATTGTTTTATTGTTCAATTCCTTTCGCTCCATTACATAAAAGCGCATTCCTTCCCGTCCCTGTTATGACCATCACTCTGTAATCGCTGCCATCTCCTTACACTGTTTACTTCAGCCCTTGTCTCAGGCTAAAGCCACTTGCCGGGTGTTTACCGAGAGCTTAACAGCGCTCGCAGCTGCCTGAAGATCACGCCTGAGTCTAATCTCGCCCTGACACCGTACAGTCCCCTCCCGCAGACCGGTTGAACCAGCTCCTCTCCCCGGCCCGCAGACAGGGTGCAGCGGCGTGTGACGACACATGGGCTCATCTCAGACACACGCACTACTGGAGCAGAGGGTACCACCCACAGAGGGATGACGAACTGGTTGACGCACAGGGAACTGGAGGAGTGTTTAGGCAAAGCAATGATGTAGAAAATGGAAAACCGTACAGGCTACCTGTAGGCTCTTCGTCTACTACTGCTACTATCACATATTCAGATATTACGTAGATGGGATTTATTGCTCTTTTAAAGGAGTTGAATTGATATGTACAGTGCCTCTCGAAAGTACTAATACACCTTGAACTTTTGCACATTTGTCATGTTTACAACCCTAAACTTAAAGATTTTATTTAGAATTTTTTACTGAAAGTTCACACAAGTAACAGACAACTGTGAAGTGAAAGCAACATGATACATGATTCTGTTGTTTTACAAAAAAATAGAAAAGTGAAAAGTGGGGCGTGCATAAGTATTCATACATCATGACTTAATACTTTGTGGGACCCCCTTTTGCTGCAATAACAGCAGCAAGTCCTTTGGGGTTTGACATTTTAGCCCATTCCTCTTTACAAAACAACTCAAGCTCTGTCAAATTAGAAGGAGAGCGTTTGTGAACAGCAGTTTTCAGGTCTTTCCACAGATTTTCAATAGGATTTAGGTCAGGACTTTGACTGGGCCATTCTAACACATTAATATGTTTGTTTTTAAACCATTCCATTGTAGATGTAGCTTTGTGTTTAGGGTCATTGTCCTGCTGGAAGGTGAATCTCCGCCCCAGCCTCAATCCTCTTGCTGACTCCAGCAGGTTTTCCTCCAAAATGTCTCGGTATTTGGCTCCATCCATCTTCCCAACTATTCTTACAATCTTCCCAGTCCCCGCTGAGGAAAAGCAGCCCCATAGCATGATGCTCCCCCCACCATATTTGACACTGGGGATGGTGCACTCAGGACGATGAGCAGTGTTAGGTTTGCTCCATACATAACATTTTGCATTTGGGTCAAAAAGTTCAATTTTTGTCTCATCTGACCAAAGCACCTTCTTCCACATGGTAGCTGTGTCCTCCATATGACTTCTAGCAAACTTCAAACGGGATTTCTTACGGCCTCCTTTTAGTCCGTACTAGCCATGGACCCAGCTTTTTTTTTAAGTTTTTAAGTTTTTAAGCTAGTTTATGAGCTAAAGATATTTGAGAGCTACACATTTCTTCTTCTGAAACTCTGAAGAGGTACCAAGAGCACCCCAACAGCTCTGAAATAGGTGCACCGTTTCAGAAGAGAACTGAAGGCAATAACCTCTTTTCCCCTACCTCCAAGAACATGCTGGCCATGGTTGGCCCACAAATAGGGCTCAGGACTAACCCTGAACACATTTTGTTGTACAATTGTACAATGACAAATAAAGCACTCACTTACTGATTGTACAGCCTGACTGCAAATGTTTGTCTAAATCTTCCAGTATGATAGTTGGCTCAGAGGTGTTCCCGCTCTCTCTCCTCCTCTTCACTGTGAGTAGTAGACAATCTCAAAATTCAAATGTACAATATAATATTTTTAAATCAATCCCACTTCCACGTGCAAGGAAAGATGCAAGCTTTTTTTCCCCCTGTGTACGCCACACTTAAGTCAACCGAGTGTTAAAGCTTTTTTTTTTTTTATGAACTAAGATTAAAAAGTAGTAATAGGACAGCTTGTAGTAGTAGTAATAAGTAATTGTAGCCTAGACAGGGGACAGCACATTATTGACACAGAAGTTCCCCAGGCGGGAGTAGTGTAGTAGTGTAGTGCTGAATCAGATAATGAAACAGTCGATCACGCAACAGTGTAGGGCAATGGCTTGTTGTTTCAAGGAAACCCTTCATTTATTATAAAGCAAACATCTATTATTTACAGTAGCAACCATAACCATAAAGGTTGTTTATGGTTATGGTTTCCCACTTCCCACTTCATCAGTCTGCGTCACTCACGGCAACTGTCGCCAGCGTTGCCATGAGTGACTCAGACTGACGAAGTGGGAAAGTCTCGCCTGATCATTTCAAACAAAGGCAATTCAACTGAATCAAAAGCAGAAGTCCAAGGTCTTTTCATCGTGGGTTGATGGTGCAATGCTGGACTTTGTTCCGTGAAAGTGACTCAGTTGGTGAGGGCATAGAAATAATAGCCTGTTCCTTGAAATGCATACTTCTGTGGCAAATGGCTTCCCAGGCCTGTTTCAACTGAGCTTTCTATCCCCACTGAAGAAGCCAGTCCCCATATTAAAGTATGGCGAGGTGTGACATGTCTTTTTCGTGGCACTTATATAATTTGTGTGGTTTCTTTATCATTAACAGTTTTAAAGATGATGTTTATGGTCCATTGGATGTGTTTTTGACCCACAAAAACCTGGAACTTAACAGAATATGATTTAGCATTTCGCTCAGACAACACATGATAATTCTCAAAGTAAAGTCTTAAAAGGTCTGAACATTCTTTGATGATTCCGCAGGGGTCTGCGGCTGGAAAAAAATTAATTTCTAATTTATTTATATAATGAACAGTTGAGTCACTTATATTGATTTTGTTGATGTGTAACTGTAATTTCCTACTTAAAAAGTGCCATCAACATCTCTGGTGAGCTGCTCCTCAGGAGCCTCAGGGCTTTCTCCACAGATTCTGGCCCTGTGTTGTCACGCCGCACGCATGATTGACAGCCAGTCTGACTGACAGAATTATCAGCCAATCAGAATTCGATGTACATTGACAGTACCCCAGGCCCCCCTGGGCCTTCAGTATCTCAGAAGCTTCCCCTACGTTTTGTTCATCTGGGAAAACCGCTATGTAACAAGGGCAAGACGTTCCAGGAAATCAGACGTAAACTGGATAAACAGATATTCCTCTTGGAAATATCCAAATGAAGTGGATTTACTGATCACGGATATCTTCTGGATGAAGAGCTTCGAGAGCAAAGCAGCGGGACCGACAGCGGGATGTAGACGCTTGGCTCCCCGGACCGGAGAAGGGTTTCCCCACGTCAGCTGCGCTGGGACTGGGGCAGGGAACAGGTACGAGACTACGAGCGCTATAAAAGCCTCTCACATAGCACCAAACTTTAAGTTTAGTATCTTTTATTACGGTTGATTTGCGTTTGAGTTCATCTCTGATGCCCCGCTCTGTCAACAAAACATCTCCTAAAATCAGCCGCCTGTCTCCACGTTATAACGCGCTCGTCTCCGCCTGTCATGTGTCGTGTGTTTCCGTATTCCAGTGTTCCCGAAGGTGTTTGCATTTGTTTGGGGGCGGGGGCACCGCTGCTTTGGTTTGCGTTGTTGATACATCCTTTAGCCAACAAGCGCCACGCAAAAAAGCTGTTTTATCCATTACGCCTACTGTTGATCAGTTTATATGCGTTTGACTGCGTGAACCCAGGTTTCTATTGAAGGCCCTGACTGAAACCACACGGCCCGCCACTGTTTCTAAAGTGCTTTTCGCAGATAAAAAGTGAAGCATAAGACAATAGGAAAAAGAGACGACAAATAAATAAAATAACAACACAAACTAAGTACAAGTGTCTTAGCCTGTTGCTTGCCGTCCCCCCTGATCAAAGTGGTTATGTTTAAGAACGGAAAATGTGATGTAATTGTGTTCCACTGTCACAGATCTTACACATATTTTAGAAAATAGAAGGTGGCATACACTGTGATGCCACTGTGAATACGTCAACACGCCTTGAGATTTGCTAAATTTGAGAAAATAACTCTAATCCCAAACCTAACCCTAAAATGGCTGATAACAGGTTAAGTTACTTGTTAAAAGAATCACTCAGATTGATCACTCACTCACAGTCAAACAGGCAAAACAAATGCCTGTATTCATACAGCATGACGTAATACTTTGTGGAACCCCCTTTTTCTGCAATAACAGCAGCAAGTCTTCTGGGGTTTGACTCTACAAGGTTTGCACATCTAGAGACTGACATTTTAGCCCATTCCTCTTTACAAAACAACTTGAGCTCTGTCAAATTAGAAGGAGAGCGTTTGTGAACAGCAGTTTTCAGGTCTTTCCACAGTTTTCCAATAGGATTTAGGTCAGGACTTTGACTGGGCCATTCTAACACATTAATATGTTGGTTTTTAAACCATTCCATTGTAGATTTAGCTTTGTTTTTAGGGTCATTGTCCTGCTGGAAGGTCAGTCCCCGCTGAGGAAAAGCAGCCCCATAGCATGATGCTCCCCCCACCATATCTGACACTGGGGATGGTGCACTCAGGACGATGAGCAGTGTTAGGTTTGCTCCATACATAACGTTTTGCGTTTGGGTCAAAAAGTTCAAATTTGGTCTCATCTGACCAAAGCACCTTCTTCCACATGGGAGCTGTGTCCTCCATATGACTTCTAGCAAACTTCAAACGGGATTTCTTATGGCCTCCTTTCTATAATGGCTTTCTTCTTGCCACTCGTCCATGAAGGCCAGATTTGTGTAGAGTACGACTTATAGTTGTCCCATGTACAGATTCCCCCAGCTCAGTGGCAGTACGTCGCAGCTCCTCCAGAGTTATCTTGGGGCACTTGGTTGCATTTCTTACCAGTGCTCTCCTTGTTCGGTCTGTTAGTTTAGGTGGACGGCCGTATCTTGGTAAGTTCACAGTGGTGCTATACTCTTTCCATTTCCGAATGATGGATTGAACAGTGCTCCGTGAGATGTTCAAATCTTGGGAAATCTTTGTATAACTTAACGCTGCTTTAAACTTCTCCACAGCTTTATCCCTGACCTCTCTGGTGAGCTCCTTGGCCTTCATGATGTTGCTTAGTGACCAATACACTCTGACCATAGCTCTGAGGCCCTCACAGAACAGCTGGAATTATACTGAGATAGAGTAGATTACGCACAAGTGATTAGGAATGTTATAAAGGCAATTGAATGCACTTTGAAAATTCTGTATGAATACTTATGCACGCCCCACTTTTCACTTTTCCTTTTCCTTGTAAAATAACAGAATCATGTATCATTTTGCTTTCACTTCACAGTTGTCTGTTACTTGTGTGTGAACTTTCAGTAAAACATTCAAAATAAAATCTTTACGTTTAGGATTGTAAACATAACAAAAAGTGCAAAAGTTCAAGGTGTATTAGTACTTTCGAGAGGCACTGTATAATAATATATTCATCAGAGTGCATTAATACATGAGGAAAAAAATACATAATATTGGGGAATTTATGAAAAAAAAAATATATATCAAGAGTATAGGAGCAGTCTTATGATGGGACACTCAAGAGTTCTGCCTGGACAGATCTAACCGTACGTTCTTTAATAACAACGTTATCATAGTGAATGTGCTTTCTCAACCATGAACATTATAATACAATCTTTATTCAATGATTTTCATACAAGCCATTAATCTTGACTGGACCTCAAGAACTGATTATTAGCAGCTGAGTCTAAAGCGAGCGCCATTCCAGCAGAATTTGTGGCTTTATACGCTGCCCCTACAGGCCAAAGCTGCAACTGCACTCATGGGAATGCAACAAGAGCTGCTATGGCAATAACATTTACGGCACAGAGACGCCACTGGGGTCCGGAACAAATCACCTTGAGATCACCTTCAGACCTGAGTCCGGAGTTTGTGAAGGCCTGCACTAGACTATTCTTTCATTGACACAGACAAGACCAAGCTTTGGAATATGTGTATTGGAATGCCTCTCCTCCTCTTTCCAGAGAATATACTTGAGTTATTAAATGTTCTTGGAAGTCTGTCCCTGCAGCGAGACAAACCCATTCATCAAAAACGCCTGGTCAGCGATCGCCGACGCTCCTCCTCACACTTCACCTCCTTTATGGCCCTCCTTTCCGCTGGGCTCTCGGTTTGTCATTGTCCTGAAGCCCGGAGGAACTGTTGGCGGACCGTCCCAGCTGAGGCCAGGGGGCTCCCACCTCTTCCTGTCTCTGGACAGGCCGGGGAGCCTTTGATCTTCGCCAGACTGCGGGGCGGACAGAAGGACAGAGGGCACAGCGGGACGGTTCCGTTTACATAAGAGAGAGAGCACCAAGAGGAGGCAGAGGGTTGAAGCAGACCTTACCATACACCCCTGCATTGATGAGGAAAAGACAGTTGCGGAGTGAGGACTGCTCTTTTCAGCGATACAAGACAAGATTTATTTTTACCAAAGGCATGCAAACAGATCGATGACAAAGAAATGATTTGTTAATTATGGAGAACACTCGGCGAGGTATGACATGTCTGTTTAATGGCAATTATATCCTTTCAGTGCATCATTAACATATAAGATGTTAGTGGCCACTTTTACAAGCTGATTTGAGTAAAATCTCAAAGGATCTGTACATTCATGAATGATTTCTAACAAGGCTTTGACCTAAATGTTAGTTTAATGGTGACATGCTTATATGGCTATCGGGAAAACACATTGAGAAGGCTAACGAAAGCTAAAAAGTGTTCCAGACTAGCCGACAATACATTAAGATCGAAACAATCAAAGTAAACAGGATTATGCAAAATACTTCCTGAGATGAGGAACAGTGTTAAACGATGCAAAAAGATGCACTCATCCTTTGTAAAATGAACATTTTCTGCAACTGAATGGAAACTCAAACAGAGTCTGTTAAAATTAATGTTATTGGGTTGTTTTGATCATAATCTCAGGCTTAAAGACAAATCTTCTGCTTGTTCAACAAAAACTTGGAAAATTCAATAGTCTATACCATATATGACAAATTAGAGTTTTATTTGTCATTCGAAGGGAATGTTGAGTCCCGAAGTCCGAAGCTTGAGAACCACTGAAGTAAAACATTGGCATTTGCAGAAAAAGTTCTTTGCTTTAGGCCACAATGGTGTTTTGGCAATGATGAAAATCGACCCTCCACCACGCAAACCTACGCCTGCAGTAGAAGGCAAAATGTGCCCCCTCATTTATTTTTATTTATTATGTAAGTGCAAAGAAGTGCATATACTATTACACACCTACATTCTACTCATTGACAGACGGGTGGCACGGTAACCTCTAAACCACAGCTTGTATAATTGACAACAGGTAAAACGCTGTGTATCTGTTACACAGGGAGGTAGAGTCGCATCAGGCTGTGCAGGTGTCACTGCTGATCCCATTAGAGACCAGTGATCACTCCTGACCCTGCTCAGCCTGCAGCCTGAGACTGTGTTTCACTGCATTGGCCTGGGAGTGTACGTCAGTGTGTCGCTGCAACAGGCGTCTTTGACTCAGATGGGGTTCTGTGTTGGAACATTTTAGTTGGGAAATGTGTCCCTGGTTTTCCGTACGGTTTTCTTGTAAACTGTGACTCACGTTGAGTATGGATTGTGTGCAGTGCGGAGCCCTCGCGGCAGGGGCGTGCCGGGACGTCATTTCGGCTCGGGAATGTATAGATTTAGACCAGCCCAATTGTCTACGGAATTTTATAGTGCGCTGGCTAACACTTTTTCTTTTTGCATGGGCCGCTGCACACACAGTCTGAGCCTGATATAACTCCACCGTCAGCGCCAGATTATGTAGATAAAAACTAGGGCCGGGACTTTTTTCGATTAATTGCGATTAATTAACTACATGAGGTTTAGTGCGATTAAAAATATTAATCGAAATTAATCACACTTTGCTTTTCACACTTCAGTTTCCTTTTTTCCTGCAGACACACAATTAATGGCAATATTGCACTGGTCTGTTGGACTTGGTTGAACAAAAATAAACAATATTTTGTTGCTTAAGCTCATGTATTCAGTCATTATTCAATGGTATACTAAAAATCCTTATGAAAAAACTTACTTCTCACTGTTCTCAGGTCAAATATTTATATGCGATTAATTTCGATTAATAAATTACAAAGCCTCTAATTAATTAGATTATTTTTTTTAATCGAGTCCCAGCCGTAATAAAAACATATATTATTTGGGAGGGGAGCCTTTTTCGCTCCCCTCCTTCACCCAACACTTTTCTGTCTGTCACTGGATTAGACTGCACCAACTTGAGCTCAAGCGTAGGGGTGTTCCCATTAAATACCCTTAAACCTTAAATATTAGGTCAAAGTCAAATGGTATCTCCCTGCCACAAGGAATGAGTTTCGATACAAGCTCGGTGATCTATCAAAATGTTCTGATTTAGATACATCAGCCATTATTTGATAGATTTACCTGGCAGTTACGTTTGTGTCACTTATTATATCTGGAACAGCAGCCCGGGCTCCTGCTGCAGCCCAGTTAAAGCACAACTGTGAGTCTGTTATTCATTAATGATTTTATTCTGGCGGCCCGAAAGCACTGCGCAGCCCGCCGGGGAAACGTCCCGACTCTTCCAATTACCCAGCATGCCTTTGCGCTACAAATAAAAGAAACACGATTAAACTCAGTGGCTGCCTGCTCTTTTCTAGATTTCTGCCATCAGAAATCCAAACTTAAGTGATAGTTTTGTGAAATGCGAAAACCAATCGTCCTCTGACAGCTCCTCTGTGGCCGCATGCAAAGTTAGTAACACGTTTATTGTGGAATTCACCAGATTCTCTTCCCTGGCTGGTGCCTGCTGGTGTGATTCCCTGGGCTTGATCAGAAAGTGCCGCGGCCCTCTACGGCGTCCACCAAAAATAGACTTCTTGCTGATTCTTTGCGTTGCGTTCCGTGACCGGAACGTGAGCCGCCAACATTTATCTGAATGACTTTTGATTTCTTTCGGAGGCAGCACTGCGACTGTTCTGGATTGAGGTAAGGACTAGCAGGTGCCGTGCCATTGGTCCGACAGCCCATTAGTCCGATGCCTCATTATTCCAAAAAGTACCATTGAGCAGAGGTGCCATTAGTCCGAAATGTTTAACCCAGTTGTGTTGTGGATTAGAGAGCCATATACAACCCCTGGCCCTAACCTTAAGGTTTAGTTTAGTTTTTAGTTTATTTGTTTATTTGAGCAATACACCTTGTGCTCAAAAGGAGTGGGCTGAAGCAAAAAGCTTATGAGCCCCCACCCCCAAGTGCAATAAAATAAAAAAGAACATTTCAAAACATTACAAGCAGCTACATTCATACAGACCAACTTACAAACTTACAACAACAAAAATATATGAACTGTTTATATAATTAATTGGAACAACGCACAGCTACAACAACAATCTAGTTTCATATACAATGTCTAATACAAAGCAAGTCAAAAAATGTGTTCCTTAATATATTTCTTGCAGATTTTTACCCGTGATTACCGAGTTACTTTTATGGTATAAAGGTACATTAATAGATATTATAATCTGAGATCTTGATGCTTTCCAGTTGTCATTACCATTCTCAGTATAATTTTAATTTGGGTTTAATTATCATCATCATTATTATATATTTATTCAATTAAGTTATATGTGAAGTATGATGTTCCTGCATAGTGTGGTGCATTAAAAAGCCAGAGAGTGAGCCAGTTGAAGAGGGCAGTAGCTCCCCTTCAACAAACCCCCACACGGCTGCCCTAACAGCTGATTTTGTAGAATATGTTCCTATGCTGAGTGGTGCATTAAAGGACAAGGTTTAGAGCCCGTTGGGAGGATTCCTCTCAACAGATCCATAACCTGCCAACCCTAATTCTCCGTTTGTGAATTTGAGCAATAGAATGACAACCGTTCCAAGCAGCAACACTCTTCCTTGAATATAGAGGAAAAAATACACATAATTGATTCTACTGCTCCCCCTAGTGGCAACACATTTCTTCTTGTCTGTATATTTCAAGAGTCTTTTGTTTGTATTTATATTTGAACAGGTTAATGTTTGGACATCGGGGCGACGGTGGCGCAGATGGTAGAGCGGGTCGTCTCGTGATCGGAAGGTGGGGGGTTCGAATCCCGCCTCCTGAAGGTGCACATTGTCGTTGTGTCCTTGGGCAAGACACTTCACCCTCCTTGCCTCCAGTGTCTGCGTACCCTGGTGTATGAGTGAGTGGCAGGTGGTGGGCCGATGGCGCAGACTGGCTGCCCCAGGGCAGCTGTGGCTGCAACAGCAGCTCACCACCAAGTATGGAGTGAATGAATAATGACGACAGTGTAGCGCTTTGAGAAACTTGGTAATACAGGCTTGTAAAGCGCAATATAAGTGTAAGGCATTATTATTATTATTATTATCGTTTCAAATCCATCTCCAGTTTATTCCACAATTGTACACCATTAACTGTTGGACTAAAACTTTTCAAAGTTGTGCTATGTTTCTGAATCCTAAAGTTTAATTCATCACGTAAATCATAACGACCAGTACGTTCTTGGAACCTTCTTTGTATTTGGTTTGGTAACAATTTATACCTTGCTTTGAATAACAACTGTACAGTTTGGAACTCAACAATGTCACAAAACTTCATGATCTTTGAATTTAAAAATAATGAGTTTGTGTGGTCCAAAAACCCAACTTTATGAATTACTCGGATAGCTCTTTTTTGCAACAATATTATTGGTTTAACTGTGTTTTTATAAGTACTACCCCAAACCACAGTGCAATAATATAAATAGGGCAAAATCAGAGAACAGTATAAGGTATGTAGAGCTTTGATGTTTAAAATGTGCTTTGCTTTTGCTATTACTGAAATGCTTCTAGAAATTTTCGTAGATATATATTTAATATGAGATTTCCAAGTAATTCTGTCATCAATAATCACACCGAGAAATTTGATTTCATGGACTCGCTCGATAACAACACCCTCTATCTGAATTGCTTCCTGAGCATTGGAATTACAGTTGCCAAATATCATCATTTTGCTTTTACTCAGATTTAGAGATAATTTATTTTGTTTGAACCACTTGTTGACACTTTTGAGTTCCAAGTTAACAATCCGACACAGCTGCTGTAAGTCGTCTCCTGATGCAAAAATATTTGTATCATCAGCAAACAAGATAAATTTAAGTACTTCAGATGTTTTACAAATATCATTAATATACATATTAAACAATTTTGGGCCCAGAATAGAACCTTGAGGTAAACCACAGACAATTTGTCGACAACTCGACTGATAGTCACCGATTTTCACACATTGTTTTCTATTTTTTAAGTAACTGGTAACCCACTGTAGAGCTACCCCCCTAATCCCATAATGTTCTAGTTTATTAATTAATATATCATAGTTTATTGTATCAAATGCTTTACTCAGGTCAATAAATAACCCTATTGCATATTTCTTGTTATCTACAGCATTAGTTATTTCTTCAGTTATATCAAAGAGCGCGTGCGAAGTTGAGTGATTGTTCCTAAAACCAAACTGATTGTCCGAGAGTAAATTACACTTTTCAATAAAGCTGTCAAGTCTAGAGTTAAAAACCTTTTCTAAGATTTTTGAGAATTGCGGTAAAAGGGAAACAGGCCTATAGTTTGTAAAGAGATGTTTATCTCCTGCTTTGAACAGAGGAATCACTTTTGCTACTTTCATACCATCAGGAAATTGTCCAGTTTGCAACGATAAGTTACAGATGTAAGTTAACGGCTTAGAGATACTTTCAATAACAGTTTTTAAAGTTTTCATATCCATGTCATGGTAATCGGTCGAGGTCTTATTTTTACACCCTTTAACAATGTCCAGTATCTCCTTTTCCTCCACAGGATTGAGGAACAGGGACATAGGATTTGTGTCTATCAGTTCACAATTATAGTTCTCAACGTTTGCAATTTTTGCAGCAAGGTTCGGTCCAACATCTACAGAGAATTTATTAAATGTATCGACTACTTCATTCATATTATTTAAAGTGTTATCCTCATCTTTGAAATATTTTGGATAATTAATCGTTCTTGGTTTATTTCTAATTATACTATTTAAGATATTCCATAAACCTTTAATATTATTCTTATTGCTATCTAACAATGTATTATAATAATCCTGTTTACATTTTCTAATGATACCTGTCAGTTTATTTTTATATTTCTTATATTTATCCTCAGCTTCTTTTGTTTGGTTATTTATAAAGTTTTTGTAAAGATTATTTTTTTTCTTGCAAGCATTTAGTAAACCCTTAGATATCCATGGTGTTTCTTTACACTTTCTGTTTTTACAGTATTTCTTCATTGGGCAATGTTTGTCATATACTTTTTGAAATACTCGCGTAAACTCATCATATGCCATATTCGTGTCATTCTCTCTGTACACAATACTCCAGTCTTGAGCTAAAAGCTCCTTTTTAAATGCATCAATAGTTTTCTCTGTTTTTACCCTTCTAAACCAATACTTATTTTCCTCCTCATCTTTTACATATCCATTTTTATACAAAACGAAAACTGGAAGGTGATCACTAATATCATTTATCATTAACCCGCTGACTGTATCACTTTCTATTTCATTTGAGAAAATGTTATCAATCAAGGTGGCACTATGGGTTGTAATTCTACTAGGTTTGGTTATTAGAGGAAACAGACCTATACTGAATAAAGTATTTATAAATTCGTCCGACTTTTTATGTTTATATGGGTTTAAAAGATCGATGTTGAGGTCTCCCCCCACAAACATGACTTTATGATTTAATCCTGAAAAGTGCTCCTCCATCCACTTAGAAAAAACATCTATATCAGAGCCAGGTGTTCTATAGATAGAACTCACAATAATATTTTTCTTTTTTTGTCTTGTAATTTCAACAGTAAGGCATTCAAGTGTATCTTCCACCACCATTGTCTTATTTTCCATTACTTTGTAACTATAGTTGGAGTCTATAAACATAGCTACGCCCCCACCATGCTTGTTCCTTCTGTTCATACTTATAAATTCATAACCATCAATAGAAAACTCAAATTCTCTGTCATTATTAATCCAGGTTTCTGTGATTAGAATGACACTGAATGGTGTGGAAAACTGTTTTAAGAAGCTTTTGATGTGGTCAAAGTTTGCATAGAGACTTCGACTATTGAAGTGGATTACATTGAATGCCTTAATGTTCTTAAATTTACTATTGTACAGATCCTCTGTGTAGTATTGACAGTCATTGGTAGCTCTAGTAAAAAAGTTATTTTCCGGGTCAATGTCGATCTCAGTGTTCTGTAGGTCGTATTGTGAGAATGTAAAATCCTGAGTGTTTGCTTCAGCAATTCTCCTTATTGAAAAGTCCAAGTCGGTGCTTCCTATAGAACTATATGTATTACTGGACATGTGAAATTATGTGCTTTTACATACCAAAGTCCATACGTTTTTCCCGGTGTTTATACTGGATGTGGTGTACTGCTGCGTGGACGTATAATGAGTTTGTCATATCTCAAGAAGGCGATCTCCCCCCTTTCTCGTGCAGCTCTCAGCTCCGGCATCAGTTCTTTACGTTTTCTTTTTATTGATTCTGTGTAGTCCTCGTTAATGAAGATTTTTGTTCCTTTAAGTCGTTTAGCGCGCTGCAAGATTTCCTCACGATCCTTCCACCGCAGTAGTCTGGCGATGATGGGTCTCGGCCAGTCTCTCCCGCCGCCGGGTTTCCCTACGCGGTGAGCCCTCTCCACCTCCACCGCGTGCTGTAGCTGTAGCTTCTCCTTCAGTATCTCCTTAACTTTTTCCTCGGCGTCGGCCCAGGTCTCCCCGGGCGACTCCAACACTCCCTCAAATACCAAGTTGTTTCTGCGGCTCTGCCCCTCCAGATACTCCAGTTTGTCCGTGATAATGTGCAAATTGTCACATACTTTGTAAAAATCCGTCTGTAAAGTGTTTGTGCGCTCCGTGAGTTTCAGATTTTGTTCTTTCAAAGTGTCCACCTCACCTTGCGTGAACTGCAGGCTTGTTTTTAGTTCTTGAATGTCCTTTGTCTGTAAATCTATTCGGGTGTTTGTCGATTCCATTATGAGTTTAATAAATCCTTTGAAGTTCTCCTGTTGTTGTTGAATTAATTCCCTGAACATGGCCCTCTGCTGCTCCATGAGTTCCGTGACTCGACTGAGACTTACGTAGTCCTCCTCAGTCGCCGCCTCTACCGGCGGCTTTTTTGGCATTTTTGTTTTTGTTTTGCAAACCAGTAAAATAAAATAAAATAAAAGTATTAACTTGTTCAGAGCTTATCTCTAACACCGCCAACGCTGCCACAGCAAACAAACACAGCGCGCACTTCCGCTTCCGGGTCAAAATGCACAGACATGTTACGTAACAGCTGCTGGTCAGGCAAGGTCAGGCAAGGTCAGTGGACTCTTGCCTGAACCTAATTTTCGGAAGAACAATTTAAGTTTTACATATATATTATTGGAATAATCAGACGTTGGACTAATGGGTGGTCGGACTAATGGGCCGACCCCGACTAGGAAAGGCAGGAGAGAGAGTTAGTAGTCATTTTGTAACTTAAGTTTGACATTACCAACAACATCCAACGGTGCCATGCCATTGGTCCGACAACCCATTAGTCCGACGTCTCATTATTCTGAAAATGTACCATTGAGCAGAGGTGCCATTAGTCCGACATCTCTAACCCAGTTGTGTTGTGGATTAGAGTGCCATATACAACAATTGGCCCTAACCTTAAGGTCAGTGAACTCTTCCCTGAATCTAATTTTATTTTTCAACCACTACTCAATGGGACATTTTTGGAATAATGAGACGTCGGAACAATGGGTTGTTGCACTAATGGGCCGACCCCCGTTTTCGCCAATAAACCAAAACTCTTGACGCAAACCAAGCACTTGACCTGGAAATGAGTCCCCAAGAGCTGCAATGCAGGTCAACCGTTGACGAGAAATGTCCATACACTCATTCATCTTACCCCCAGGGTGTCAATTATTTGTTTCCTGAAACAACATTTTGGCAATGCGTTCAACTTTCTGTGAAGCCCATTGTTAGAGCGACTGTCTGAGCCTTGATCTGAGAGACGTTCACAATTGCGTCTGCGGGGACTTTCATTAACATGTTGTTTACGAGGTCCATAAAACAAGGCGAGGAATCCCCCGAGCAGCCTTTAAGCTCCTTCCTGCTGCAAAGGTTTAAAAAATCAGACGGTTTCTCTCGTAAAACGCGGAGGGAGCGAGCAGGTGATTAGTGGGCCCGGACCAATTCAAACCGGCTGAAATGTGGAAAGGCTTACAGCAGGATTAGTCAGCGCCGCGAGGTGGAACGACCCGGGAACCTTTACTCTACAGTCCGGGAGATTATGCACAATTTTCCCGCAGTGTTCGGACACTTCAGGTGGAGGTAGATGTCTTGTTGAAGACAACTACCTGTTGTCTTGTTGAAACGTGTCCTTGGCATTTGACCCACCCTTCTGTGCCAGCGGGATTAAACCTGGCAGCAGCAGATCGCCAGGAGCACCTTGCTGGAGGATTAGGCTACTGGGCACGGTTTAGGTTTTACGAGCACATGAATGTCAGGAGGGGACACATTGGGCAGGGTTGTTTAACTTATTATACTTATGTTTTTGTTTGGTTGCATGTTTTCATTTTATTCGATTTTGCGTTAATGTTAAGTTTAAACGTACCCCTGCCACAATGGGTTGACCGACAACCAATTGCTGTAATTGGTGGACTGCTCCGTAAAACAAGGAAGTGACACTGGAGAAGGGGGCAGTCACCGGTGGATGTGGGGACCGAGGGACAGCGCCACAACGCAGACCGTGCAGCAGGACCGTGGACCGCAGTGGCAGCAGCACGTTACACGCCATCTATCAGCTAAGTGAAGGGACGAACCCATGATTGCCGTGTGTGTGTGTGTGGACCGAGGGACAGACAAGCTGTCTACTGACGGCCACGTATTATTGTTTACAGCGGTGCTGCACTACTTGCACTGAGGAGACGTGAGACCTGGGGAAGAGTCGCGGGACGCTCACGGAGACGGATTTACATGACACGCCTTGAACCAGAGGAATAAAGAGACGCGACCCGAGTTACCTACCGCTGGCGTGTTGGTTTTTCATTTAAGTTGCCCCAGACCAATTTCTGCCTCCTTTTGTTGTAGCTACGGCAGGACGACGCGGATAGCTCACAACGGAGACGTGAGACCGGGGATTTGGAGCCGCTGCTTTTACCTGAACTCGGACAGCCTGGTGCCTGCGACCCCTTTCAGAATTGGTGACTTGCATCCTCCCGCCCAGTTGCCATTGTCCCGGATAACCTTGGCCCCTTTAGTTTTAATACTTTTATGAGAACAATTTTTATGAACAACTTTTTATTATGCCAAAATAAACTTTGTACATTCTACTTGTGTATTGTGTGGCCCGGGCTCTGAACGATTTCGAACTGCGACATTTTGGCGTTGTCGACAGTAGCCCTTCCCATACAGCACAAACATGAATGATGCACCTGCGGACATTCAGGCTCCGCCTGTAGGCAACCAAGCTATTAATACGATGGTTATGCCTTGGTTTATGGGGGTGCCCTGGGTGCCAAAATTTTCAGGGGAAAGCGATCAGGTGAAATTTGGGGAATGGGTTTGGCAAATTGAGGCCATGTTGAGAGCCCAAGGTCTCAGTGATCAACAAAGAGCGGACTTTGTCATTGGGGCACTAGAGGGCAGTGCACGCAGAGAAATTTTACTACTCGAATCCAATCTCAGAACTACTGCTGCACAAATTTTATTCCATTTAAAAGACTTGTATGGGAAACGGACTTCTTTAGCACAGTTACGAGTCAATTTTTTTAAATGCCAGCAGCAGGAGGGGGAAAGTGTAGGGGCATTCATTTTACGTCTCCGTGAACTTTTTAGTAGGTGGAGAGCAGAGGAGCCAGGTGGCAGTGCACAAGATGAAATCACTGCTCGTGACCAACTGATCCTGGGTCTGAGAGCAGGCTCCATCCAACAGGAGCTCCAGAGGCTGGTGCGCCGTGACCCGGACCTGACTTTCCCCAGAGTCTGCAATGAAGCCCGCGCGCTAGAGGGTGACTATGCTGGATCAGAACAAGCTTGGACATCGAGGGTACAAACACCTATTGCATCTACTCACAAACCTAATGACATGCATGACTGGAAAGAAAAATTTAAAGCTGACATACGCCAGGAAATGCAGGAACAACTGTCAATTTTAAGCAAAACGCTCGTAGATGAGCTTAAACAACAACTACTTCCGACTCGAGCTTATGCTCATCCTAATAACTCCTTTAGGAGGAGGCAGCCCTCAGTTCCAAGCCATATGACTGATTTCCAGTGGGACGAACAGGGGAGACCTATATGCAAACTGTGCAAGCAAGTGGGCCATATTTTAAGATACTGCCCAAATAAAAACCCTTCACCGATTCCTTTAAACTAGAATCCCCAGTGACCGTTGGGCAGGTAGCTGGGGAAAAGTCACCGGAAATGTTAAAAGATAAGATCGTTGGCTCATGCCCAGGGGTAGAAATAATGGCTGCAGGTGTAAAAATTCCTTGTGTTCTGGACACTGGCTCCCAAGTGACATTATTTTCAGAGACATTTTTTCAGAAATGGTTTCATAATGTGCCACTGCGGAGCACCGGAGAACTAGAATGGCTAACCCTTAAGGCTGCTAATGGACTACAAATTCCGTATGTGGGCTATGTAGTCTTGGACTTTGAAGTGGCTGGAGTGAAAGTGCAGGACAAGGGTGTCATTATAGTAAAAGACTCCTGCCTTGGCGCAGATAAAGCTATTCTTGGAATGAATGTTATATTTAGCTGCTGGGAGTCTTTGTTTCAAGGAAACCACCCTGGGACTACAGCCTTTAGAGTGACTGTAACTCCATCAGCTTACAGTCACTGGGAAAGGGCATTTGTAGTTTGTAACAGTGTGGCTCAACATCAATTGACTGATGGGAGGATTGGGGTTGCTCGTCTGACCAAAAACACCACGGTTGAGGTCCCACCACAAAGCGAGATGGTGGTGTGGGCAAATGTCTTAGGGACAGCACAGCTCCTTCATGGTGACGTCCTGGTGGAAGGGACGACTGGGGGGATGGAGTGGCAAGTGGCACGGACGCTCTGCAGCTTTAAAGGGGGTAAGATACCTGTGAGAGTTCAAAATCTTAACCCTTATCCTGTCACTATTCCTCCAAGGCAGGCTCTCGCTGCTGTTTTTCTGCTGTCATCTGAACAGATCTGCAATGAACAGGACCTGGTGTTGACCGCGACAGATCCAGGCACGGTGGAAGTGGATATTAGAACAACCCTCGCCTCTCCGTCATTGGACAACCCGGTGTGCACACTGCGTGGTGAAAACCTCAGCCCGGAACAACAACAGAAAATGGATGACCTTCTGCAGCATTGGAGCTCCGTCTTTGCAGCTGGTGAGGACGATTTTGGCCGTACCAGCGCAGTGTTGCATCAAATTCCCACAGGAAGGGCACCACCAAGCAGAGAAAGGTACCGCCCTGTTCCTCCATCTTTGTATGCTGACTTGCGTAGCCTCCTACAAAACATGCTAGACCAAGGGGTTGTGCGAGAAAGCTCTAGTCCATGGGCAGCCCCTATCGTCCTTGTGAAAAAGAAGGATGGGTCATGGCGTTTCTGTGTGGATTATAGAAAATTGAATGCGCTAACCCATAAGGACGCTTTCCCCTTGCCCAGGATTGAGGAATCACTTACTTGTCTCAAACAAGCGTGTTGGTACTCCACCCTTGACCTGGCCAGTGGCTATTGGCAGGTAGAAATGGACCCAAGGGATAGGGAGAAAACCGCTTTTACAACCCCCCTAGGCTTGTATGAATTTGACAGAATGCCATTTGGCCTCTGTAACGCACCGGCCACGTTTCAGCGGTTGATGCACAGATGTTTAGGTGGTATGATACATGACTCCCTGTTGATCTATCTTGATGATGTCATTGTGTTTTCACCTGATTTTGACTCTCATTTGGTTCATCTAGAGAAAGTTTTCCAACGCCTGTCGACACATGGACTCAAACTTCAACCACACAAATGCCATTTTTTTCAACGCAAAGTCAAATATTTGGGCCATGTTGTCAGCCAGGAGGGGGTATCCACAGACCCCGACAAGACTGCAGTGGTCCAACAATGGGAGCCCCCGCACACTGTAAAAGAGGTTAGATCATTTTTGGGCTTTGTGGGCTACTACAGACGTTTTATTCCTGCCTTTGCAAAGATCGCGGCCCCACTGCATGCCCTTTTGAGAGGATCTGCTGCATTGAGCAAAAAGGAACAAAGGGTTACTTGGTCACCTGAGTGTCAAGCAGCCTTCGAAAAACTCAAAATTGCCTTGCTGAGTACACCAGTACTGGCCTACGCTGATTTCTCTAAACCTTTCCATCTCTACACAGATGCGAGTCTGGAGGGACTAGGTGCAGTCTTGGCTCAGGTCCAGGAGGGACGTGAAAGGGTTATCGCATATGCCAGCAGGAGCCTGCACCCCACTGAAAAGAATGATCAAAACTACAGTTCTTTTAAATTGGAACTTCTAGCATTAAAATGGGCCGTGACAGACAAATTCAAGGACTATTTATTAGGGGCCACCTTTACAGCTTACACAGACAACAATCCATTGGTCCACTTAGACACAGCCCAGTTGGGGTTAGTTGAGCAAAGGTGGGCGGCAAAGCTGTCAAATTACCAATTCACAATTAAGTATAGACCAGGCGTGGCAAATAAGAATGCCGACATTTTGTCCAGGCTCCCACAGAACTGTAGACCCGGCAACAGTGTTGACTCGGACCCGGTGACCGCAAAGATTGATGATGTAATTGAGTGGCGTGAAAACCAGCAGAAGGATGAAGCACTCAGGCTGGTCGGTGCGTGGCTCCAGCAGGACACCAAACCCCTCAAAGAGGTGAGACTTGCAGCACCGCCATTGGCTAGAAGCCTACTTAGACACTGGGACAAGCTTCAATTGAACCAAGGTCTGCTTCAGCGTGCTGTAAAAGATCCTCTAACAGGTGAACTTTTCCATCAAATAGTGGTTCCCCTTGTATGGCAGCATCTACTGTGGGAACGCTATCATTCCTCTTGTGGACACATGGGAGCTAATCGGATTGAGGCATCGCTGAGAAGATCGTTCTTTTGGCCACACATGTGAGAAGACGTACGCAAGTGGACAATGCAGTGTACCTCCTGCTGTGAACACAAAGCCGGGCCAGAGGTAAGGGCACCCCTCCAGCCCATACAGTCGTCTTACCCCTTGGAAACAGTTGCGATTGACTTCCTTTCCTTAGGAAACCCCCAAAGCCCCTATCCGTATGTCTTAGTGATGACTGATCTGTTCTCAAGATTCGGGTGGGCTGTGCCAACAAAGGACCAAACTGCAGTCACCACAGCCCAAGGCCTCTGGCGACATGTGATCCAAATATGGGGTTGCCCCGAAAGAATCCTGTCGGACAGAGGATCAGCATTTGAATCTACTGTACTCCAGCAGCTTTGCAATCTTTACGGCTGCAAGAAGGTACGAACCACACCCTACCATCCGCAGGGAAATGGTGCCTGTGAACGTTTTAATCAGACTCTGTTAACATTGTTGGGCTCCTTGAGTGACGAGGAGAAAACGAGATGGACAGACAGCCTACCTGCTTTGCTCTTTACATATAACAACACCGCGCACAGTAGCACTGGCCTCACCCCTCATTTTGTTTTGACAGGACGCCACGCCCGGCTTCCTGTAGAGTTGGCCATGGGAGCCCCAACAGAGTCTACAACATGCACGACTGGGTTGCCCATCATCACAGGACACTGACAAAAGCTTATAAACATGTGATTACACGAACAAAAGCACAACAACAAAAGGACAAGGATAGGTATGACAAAAGAGCTCAGAATGTACCTCTACTCCCAGGAGAAAGGGTGCTGCTTAGAAACTTCCGACGACATGACCAGGGCAAGTTGGCGCCCCGTTGGCAACAGTCGCCCTACGTTGTTGTATCGCAAATCCATCCTGATTCGCCTGTATACGAAATTCGGCCTGAAGGGCATATGGGGCCTATAAAGACTATGCACCGCAATAACCTCAGACCATGTCCAGTAGAACCCAGTGATCAGTTGGTTACTGCGCCTGCCCAACCGACACACTCTGTGCCATCAAATTCTATGCCACTCTTCTTGCCTGTTTTGTTACCTGTCACAGAGCCTCGTGCGGCATCCGAGCCAGAAGGAAATGAACGATTACCAGCACCAGGGCCCCCTCACGAGCAGCCACCCGTAAGATGTTCCCAGCGTCGTAATTTGGGTAATCCACCGTTAAGGTACAGGAAGCAGTCGCTGTAGTAGTCGGGACGACTATCTAAAAACTGGGGGGAGATGTCAGGAGGGGACACATTGGGCAGGGTTGTTTAACTTATTATACTTATGTTTTTGTTTGGTTGCATGTTTTCATTTTATTAGATTTTGCGTTAATGTTAAGTTTAAACGTACCCCTGCCACAATGGGTTGACCCATTTGCCCCGCCAATCAGAGACCGACAACCAATTGCTGTAATTGGTGGACTGCTCCGTAAAACAAGGAAGTGACACTGGAGAAGGGGGCAGTCACCGGTGGACGTGGGGAACGAGGGACAGCGCCACAACGCAGACCGTGCAGCAGGACCGTGGACCGCAGTGGCAGCAGCACGTTACACGCCATCTATCAGCTAAGTGAAGGGACGAACCCATGATTGCCGTGTGTGTGTGTGTGGGCTGAGTTTCGGGCAAGCTGTCTACTGACGGCCACGTATTATTGTTTACAGCGGTGCTGCACTACTTGCACTGAGGAGACGTGAGACCTGGGGAAGAGTCGCGGGACGCTCACGGAGGCGGATTTACATGACACGCCTTGAACCAGAGGAATAAAGGGACGCGACCCGAGTTACCTACCGCTGGCGTGTTGGTTTTTCATTTAAGTTGCCCCAGACCAATTTCTGCCTCCTTTTGTTGTAGCTACGGCAGGACGACGCGGATAGCTCACAACGGAGACGTGAGACCGGGGATTTGGAGCCGCTGCTTTTCCCTGAACTCGGACAGCCTGGTGCCT
This sequence comes from Proterorhinus semilunaris, assembly GCA_021464625.1. Taxonomy (NCBI): domain Eukaryota; kingdom Metazoa; phylum Chordata; class Actinopteri; order Gobiiformes; family Gobiidae; genus Proterorhinus; species Proterorhinus semilunaris. Next base: position 32,728,462 of record CM038345.1, on the reverse strand, counting down.
GCGACCCCTTTCAGAATTGGTGACTTGCATCCTCCCGCCCAGTTGCCATTGTCCCGGATAACCTTGGCCCCTTTAGTTTTAATACTTTTATGAGAACAATTTTTATGAACAACTTTTTATTATGCCAAAATAAACTTTGTACATTCTACTTGTGTATTGTGTGGCCCGGGCTCTGAACGATTTCGAACTGCGACATGAACGCATGTGAGTAAAACTACATGCTTAGGGTAAAAGTGAAAGCAAACTTTTCACGCCAAGTTCCACCTCGTAAAATATTTGACCTTCCAGGCAACACCAGGCCTAGATCAAGATCAGATTAAGACTAAACCGGGACAAAAATATATAAAATGTGTGTAAACGATGTCTAAACTGGGAAAATGCAGAATTTAAATGCATTAAAAGGTGGGTCCATCCATCCATCCATCCATTTTCTTCCACTTGTCCGTTGTCGGGTCGTGGAGGCAGCTGTTGGAGCTGCCCAAATCACATTGCACCAGCCCCTATGGCTCCTCCTGCAGGTGGTGGGTCCACAGAAGGACGGCCTCATGGTTCTAACCGGGCCTGTTGGTCTCTCATAAGGGGCTTCTGAACCGCTCTTTGTCTGACCCGTCACCTAGGACCGGTTTGCCATGGGACAGCATGAGCAACAGAGCTCCCAGGATCATTCGGGCGCTCAAACCCCTCCACCACGTTAAGGTGGCGGTTCGAGGAGGGGAGGTAGGTATTAAGCAAAATTGGGGTTTTAGAACATCAAAAACAGATGTGTTTGGAGCAGCTGCCGCAACTTTGAGTTATCTTTGAATCTTCTACAGTGACATCGAGGGGGCAGCTCCCAAAAGCTCCTCATGACGTCTTACATATACAGGAAGTGCTTTCCAAACCTCTCTGTCTCTGGCTAAGCTTAATCCTTAAGAGCAAAAAACACACTTGCCATAACGTCCAGATAGTGAAACTACTGGATGTTTTTTTCAGATGTTTTAGATCAATATTGCACGTTCTAACCGACAAACTGTAAGACAGTGATAAAGATGTGTTTGAGATGATGACCAAATACCTGAAAAAAGCGTAACACACACTCTTTAAAGCAAAAATAAAATCATCTGTGGTCACTTGAAACGGTTGCAAACGGTCGCTCAAGTCGCTTGTGTTCAATTCTGAGAAAACCTCTGGGTCGCTGGGACACTTGGAGATGCCCCTTCCTCCTCTCCATGAAACGCTGCATTCACGTGTTTGCGTTGATATGACACGCGAGTCTCTTTGACGCACTGATCGCATTGTTCTGTCGTGTCAATCGATCGCTCAGGTAATCATTCACACGTTTCGTCTGCGCGCCTTCACAATTTCCCTTAGATGACAGATCGCGACCCAATTAACAATTTACTTTGACCGGTTATTTTCGCACAGATTATTGTTGATTTGAGCATTTTATTGAGCCTAAAGTCAATAGTCAATAGTCAATAGTCAATAGTTACAATAGCAAATCTCGGCACCAGTCATTTTGGTCAGTGTTCTTTTCGATAATAGCAATAAATGCTTACCCTTGTATTGGTATTGCACTCTACAAGCCTGTGTTGACAGGTTTCTCAAAGCGCAACACTGTTGTCATAATGCTCCACACTTGGCAGCAGTAAGCTTCTATTGTTGCCACAGCCGCCCTGACGGAAGCGAGGTTGCTGATTTACACCCTGCATCGGCCCTATGAACTATGAACAACACACACACACACACAGTACACACTTCACAATTTGAGAATGACTGTGTTAAACAATACAGTGAAGTTGTTGTTGTTAGTGACTTGACTAGAAATAATTGCACTAACATTAGCCGCTGTTTATCTTTCATAAAACTAACGCTCTGTCAAGTGGTAGTCGTGTTATGCTTTTGGTAATGTTTGTTCCCGTTTACTCGACCGACTTAATCCATCATTTAAATGTGAGTGTGTGGGTTTGATGAAGTGGCGTTGGCCGCGCTTTCTTGAACAAAACACATTTAAATCCATGTTTCACCAACGACAAAATCCCTTTTTTGCGGGACCTAGAGGTAGACAACAAAGTGTCGCTGTATCTGGAGTTTGTGCAATATCAATAACACCGATCACTGACTGGACTGGCTTTTTGGCCAGCTTGCTAACCGGTTTTATGGCTAGCCGCACCGAGCAAGAGCTTCACCGTCTAAGACTGGACATAAAGCGATTGACCGAGGACATTAAAAAGAAAGAAGCGCTTGTTACTGACCTCATGGAAATATCCCATCGACAATCACTGCATATTTCCTCTCTGACTGCTGCCCTCCAAGAGACAGTGCTCGGAGACCCGGTTACCTGTCCCTCACCCTCTAGCTCAACTCCCCACCCGCAAACCGTGCACAGAACAAAAACACTTGGATCCACCTGCTTGAGCCTCACAAACCGCTTCTCTGTATTGGCGGAGGACTCACCTACTCCAGCTGTTCCAGCAACGGTGCTCTCCAATCTGGACCCGGCGATGGATTTCCCGGCTCTCCAAGGGGGTGGCGCGGATCCCCGCTCGGCCCAGCCTCACAAACAGGGGGAAAAAACATCGGCCAGGCGTAACATCCTAAAAGAGGCGGTCCGGAGACGATCCAGTGGATCCCCGGGTATGGCTCCGGTCTTGTCGCTGTCCCCGACGCTGCACGCGCCCTCGCAGCTGCTGACGGTGTCGCGGTCTCATCAAGCCGCGACATCGCCGGTGGCCCCCCCGCGGTCAGCTCTCGCGTCACGGCCACAACATTCCGCGTCGCGAGAGGTATCCCCGCGGTCCTCTCCGGCGGAGCCACGGACACAACAACCCGCGGTGCAGCCGTTGATCCCGGACGAGGGCGCGCAACAACAGCAGCCAGGATCCACTCCTGTCGGGGCGGGACTTGAACCCATCGGTCAGCCCGTGGCCCTGGTCTCTCCTCCGTCCTCTCCACATGGCGATGTTTCCGAGTCCGCCCACCAGCCAAAGCCACTATTCCCCACCACAACACTCATAATAGGAGACTCCATTATCAGAAATATCCGTTTTTATAACGCTGCAACCCACTGCTTCCCAGGTGCTACAGTTTCCAGGATAACGGAAAAACTCCCAGGCATTCTCCAGTCCATGCCCCCATCCGTCCATAGAGTGATCGTCCACGTGGGTACAAATGACATATCGAAAAGACAATCGGAGCGTACAAAACTGGATTTTAAAGAACTCCTCAGCGTTTTGAGACCATGGATTTTTAAAGGTGTGTCTGTGTTCATCTCGGGCCCCTCCCCACGCTGAATCGTGGCGATGAACATTTTAGCAGGACCTTCCATCTGAACTGCTGGCTTAAATCCGTATGTAGACCTTTAACCTCTTTTATTGATAATTTTAGCCTTTTTATGGGCCGACCCTCTCATTTCCGAGTCGACGGCTTACATCTGAACCTGAGGGGCAGCCGTCTGCTCACAAAGAACATGTCCCTGGCAGTCCACTCCGCACCTGCGCGTGATTGACGGTTTGCCTCCAGTCAATCACGCGCAGGTGCGGCTTCCGTCCCCACACCCCCTCCTATCGTTTCCACGCCCCCCTCACAAACCATCCCTGTCATCACTAGCAGAGAGCGGACACAACACAACCCTCCATGCAATTATCCCGTTAATATGGACAGGAATTATCCTGTCCATATTAACGTTTTAAAACCCCTCCCCAAAGCCCCCCCACAGTCCACAGCTAATCCATCTCAAACCACAATAAACATGGCTCTTTTAAATGTCCGCTCTCTGCAGAACAAGTCTTTTATTGTGAATGACCTGATTTTAGATAATAATCTTGATTGTTTGTTTTTAACTGAAACCTGGCTGGGTACAGATGCGACCGCGGTTCTTGCTGAGGCCTCCCCACCTAATTTTAGCAGCACCTTTTCAATAAGGAATGGAAAAAGGGGAGGTGGCACTGCTTCCATATGTACAAACACTATTGCCACCAAACCTATTTTATTTGATCCATTCCCCACTTTTGAGCACCATGCAGTTGTTTTTAGTAATCCCCCCATTTTATGTGTCACTATTTACAGACCCCCCAAAAAATGCCCTCTTTTTGTTAAGGAATTTTCTGAGTTTTTATCACTTTTACATAGCTCTTTTAATATGATTCTTTTAACTGGTGATTTTAATCTACACATAGATAATCTTTTAGACCCTGTTGCTAGGGATTTTTTAAATGTTCTTAATTATATGGATTTTACCCAACACATCACGCAGCCAACTCACGACAGAGGACACAGTCTGGACCTGGTCATCACGTATGGCCTGTCCACAGCTGTGTCTTCTGTCATTGACTTGGCTGTTTCTGACCATTACTGTGTGTTTTTTAATATCACCAGTTTTACCCAGCGGGAGACCTCGGTAAGAGCTGTGAGGAAACGTCATCTCACCCCTGAAGTGGCTGCAAATTTTATTGATGTTTTAGAGAAATATTCTCCTATTGTTCTACCTGCCCCCTGTGATTTTATTTTTGAAAATTTTAACAGCAAACTCAAGTCAGCGCTTGATTCTATTGCTCCTTTAAAATTCAAGAAACTCCCTACAAAACCAATTACTCCATGGAGGAATGAGGAAATCAAACAACTCAAAAGACAATGCAGGGTGGCAGAGAGAAAATGGAGAAAACACAAAATTACCATAAACTACCAAATTTTCCGTGAACAACAAACAACCTACAATAACACAGTAAGAAACACAAGAAACAACTACTTCTCAAAAATGATCAACAATAATAAAAACAATCCCAAGGTACTCTTCTCTACAATAGAACATCTAATCCTGATTTTAACAAGACCAATTTTACTCCAAGTGACTCCCTTTGTGAGGCGTTTGCAGACCACTTCAGGGGAAAGATAGACACTATCAGATGTAATATTTTATCTACTCAAAGTAACACGGTTTTAAATACATCTGGTTGTCTACTTGTTCCAGAGGAAACACTGCACAGTTTTGTCCAGGTTAATGCTGAGATGCTTGATAAAGTTTTCTCCTCAGTGAGGCCCACCACATGTCCTTTAGACCCGGTCCCAACCCCGTTTTTTAAAACGTTTTATGGATCTCTTAGAGACGAGCTTTTAAACATGATGAATTGCTCCCTTCAGACGGGGGTCTTTCCTGCTGCCTTTAAGGGGGCGGTGGTGAGGCCTCTGCTGAAGAAGAGCAATTTGGACCGTAATGATTTTAACAACTTTAGACCGGTATCCAACTTACCATTTTTAAGCAAAATCTTAGAAAAACTTGTTTTTACCCAACTTAGCGACTTTATAAATGCACATAACGTCCTTGAGAAATTTCAGTCTGGCTTTAGGGTAAACCACAGCACCGAGACAGCCCTTTTAAAGACTAGATCTGAGCGCTGCCTTTGATACAGTCGACCATACTATTCTTTTAACTCGTTTAAAACACATCGGCCTCTCTGGTGCTGTCCACAAATGGTTTACATCCTACCTCACAGACAGGACATTCATGGTAAGTGTGGATACCTGCTCCTCCAAGGTCCATAATATTACATGTGGTGTGCCCCAGGGTTCGATTTTAGGCCCAGTGCTTTTTAACCTGTATATGCTCCCTCTTGGTGATGTCATCAGGAGACATGGAGTCAACTTTCATAGTTACGCTGATGATACACAGTTGTACATCTCCATGTCTCCTGAGGACACCAGGCCAATGGATGCACTTTTTAACTGCATTTTAGATATCAAATCCTGGATGGCAAAAAACCTTCTCCAGCGTAACCAGGACAAAACTGAAGTTTTAGTCATCGGTCCTCAGGCCCAGAGAGAGAAACTTTTACCCAAACTACAGTCATTGTCTTTTAATCCTTCGTCACAGGTGAAGAACCTGGGTGTGATTTTTGACTCTGAGCTGACTTTAATTACACACATTAAGAATATCACAAAGATAGGTTTTTACCATCTAAAGAACATAGCCAGAGTCCGCCCCATTCTCTCTCGGGCCAACACGGAGACGCTAATGCATGCTTTTATCACCAGTCGTAGTGACTACTGTAATGCCCTGCTTTCTGGTCTTCCCAAAAAGAGCATCTCAGGTTTACAACTTTTACAAAATTCAGGAGCTCGTGTCCTGACAAAGACCAGGAGGCGGGACCACATTACATCGGTTTTAGAGTCGCTGCATTGGCTCCCCGTGTGTTTCAGGATCCATTTTAAAGTTCTTTTAATGGTTTTTAAATGTCTTAATGGTCTTGGTCCTTCTTATCTTTCAGAACTGCTTTTACCTTATGAACCTTCACGGCCCCTGCGCTCCTCTGGCAGGGGTCTCCTAGTTATTCCTAAAGTCAACAGAAAGACTCGCGGCGAGGCGTCTTTCCAATATTATGGCCCTCGCCTCTGGAACGACCTGAGGAGGAGCTCAGGACCGCAGAGACCCACCTTTTTAGTTTAGCTTTTAACTAATATTTACTTATATTAACCTTATCTACCGGTTTTAGTTCTATTATTTCTTTAGTTTCCCTCTCTTTATCCTGTGCTATTTCACGCACAGTTTTAGCTGTTTTTTAATGTATCTCTTATTAAATATTAATTTATTTTTTTATGTGTGTGTATATATATATATATATTTATAATTTTTATTGTATTTATTTATCTATTTTTTAGTTATTTTATTTATTTATTTATTTTTTATGTTCTCCTAGTGGTTCCTCTGAGGGAGCCCTCTGCCCCAGGAGTGCTGGTTGGCTGCGGCTATGCGGGCGCTCCCCTGGGGGTGCCTGGATGGAGATAGGACATCTCTCCTACACCTACTCTGGGCCCCCTGAGTTGGCGCTCTGTGGCTGTGGCCGATGGGCTGCTCCTGGTGCAGACGGCTCCTTGGATGATGTTTCCTCTTTCGGTCCATCTGTACTCAGCCTTACATACTCAACTCTATGTCCATTTTTATTTAAGACTTTTAACTGCTGGCTGTCTGTACGTATATGTGTCTGTGTGTCTGTGTGTGCGGGTGGTGGGTGGTGGGGTTGTAGTTTTTATGTATATTTACTGGTGGGGACGATTTTAATGATTTTTAAGCACTGTAAAGCACTTTGTGTTACATTTTGTATGAAAAGCGCTTTATAAATAAAGTTTGATTTGATTTGATTTGATGTTTAGCAGAAACAGACCTCCCGTATATGGACTGCCTTTGTTATGTTAACATTTATCCGGATATAAAACCTGTTCTGTGATTTAAGAATGACTTAGAAATAGAGTTCTATTTTCAAAATGGCTGTAGATCCCACACATTAAAAGGAACAGGCCACCGTTTTTCAATACTGAGATATGTTCTTACCTGAGCTTAGACGAGTTGATACGTACCTGTCTGGTCTTTGTGCGTGCGCTCAAAAGACCAAAGATGTTGTTAGCATTTGGCCTCTCCCAATGCATTCCTACGGCTCCAAACTGAAATTGGAAGCTACTGCGCTCTTCCACGGGCTCAGGTAAGAACATATCTCAGTAAGGAAAAACGGTGGCCTGTTCCTTTAATAAGGACAGCGTGTGTCTGTGACACCGTGTCCTAAATAGTAAGTGGTCACATTTATATAGCGCCTTTCTACCTTCTTTAGGCACTTTACATCAAGGAACCAATCAATCACCCATTCACACTCTCATTCATACACCAGTGTACGCAGACACTGGAGGCAAGGAAGGTGAAGTGAAGCCCAAGGACACAGCGATAGTGTGCACCTGCGATTCGAACCGCCGACCCTGCGCCACTGTCGCCTTAAAGCCACTTTATGGAACATTCCAGGTTACATGTTGTTATCAAAAGAACTAATCTGTCTAACAAGCCAGCGATAACAAACATGCTCGGCACTATTAATATGATTACGCAGGTGTCTACGTTTTGTGAACTGATTTAGACCATTTTGATTTTCTGAATCTAAAACTAATTTTAGTTTTGCACAATCAGGTCAATTTGTTACCCCTCGGCCAAATGTGTCCAAAGAGTATAGTCTTTATGTTTTTGTTCCGGTGCCTGTCTGTCCACAATTTGCGGGAGACCGGGGCTGGTTGGAACATAATTTGCATTTGTGTATTTTGGTATATGCAAAATCTTTGATCAGTGAGCGATTTCATCAAGACATGACAGAGATGGAGACCGGGTATCAGGAACATGATGCTGTTCACAGCTGGACTCCGAAGAGAGACGTCCTGCTGCTCAACATTCCAGAAGTTCCAAGACGCGAAAGTTCAATCACCAACGTTTGAACAATGATTATGTAATATGTAATTGACCTGCTTTTGCCCTTATCAAAGTCAACACTGATCAACTTTATTGTATGAAATGTGATAGAAAATAATTGTGTATGTTAAAATCTTATTACAAATGAGACCTACTGTATATGTGTATATATATTTTTTTAAATCCTCCAAAACCTGACCTGATACAGGTAAATGGATGTCATAAAAAATGTTAAGACACTTCACAAAAAGTTTTTTTTTGTAACCCAGAGTTATAAAAAATAAAGCATGTTCAGAGGTAGACTATGTAAACTTTATTAACATGTATCTGGATATAAAAATGGCGTAAACCAGTAAGTGGAAGAGGATGTTCAATCAATATCAAATCATATTATAAATCTAGCCTGCATGTATTTTGTGATTATGTAAAGTTGATAACACTTTATATAAATACTAGAGGTCAAAGGCCGATGCTTTTGGATTTGTATATGTTGATCTGCGCCGCCGATATTATCGACTGATTTTTACAAATGTCTGGTCTATAATTTTGTAAAAACATAAATACTTGACCTCCAGCAGTGGCCAATTTCATTGTATTACTGTAGGTGATTCAATCCTGGTTCCTGTCCCAGCTTTGATTAGTTTCCATTAGCATTAGCATGCTGTTGCTAAAATACAATAAATACAATTCTCCAGGTTCTATGCTTCAAAATGACATGCATCATGCCCGTATTGACCGAGGTTTAGTGAAACTTGTATTTAACAAACTTGTAGTTAAGTAATTTTCATTGCGATGTTTCTCTGTTCCTCTGAGGCCTAGGAAGTTTTAAAGCCCTGACTTAGCTCTTAGCTCAAAAAACAGGGATATCGACTTTTATCGGCTCTAGATCGGCTGCACTTTGTGTTACATTTTGCATTAAAAGTGTTTTATAAATCAAGTTTGATTGATTGACTGATTTGTAAATCATTTAATACTGTCCCTGTGTCAGGTTAAACTTTTAAATGATTTGGAGATGTACATTTTTTTCTCCATATAAGTGATTGACTGTCTGGGTTTGATACTATAGCAGCGCTGCCCTGTGAAAATACGCTGGTAAATGGTCAAACCCACATCATATTGATTTAGAGGGTGCTTTATGACTGTGGGCTTTAGCAATGTTTGTCCAGCGTTACCCAGTGATGAGTAACTCATCGCTGCACTCTCTCTGCGCTGTTGTTTTTGGGTGAGTCAGGCTTAAAGCTGCCCCTCTGTTGAAGCCCGTCACTCGGACTGAGAGGGACGTCACCGCTGTGCCCTCTGACCACCCCGTGTTGCAGTGGGACAGGGACATGACGCTGAATCCACTTCCACAAGAATAATACAAGCGACTTCTGTCATTGTTGCTCTCAGAGAAATTGTCACACTTTGTCCACGATACGCTCCAGGGAGGGAACGTGCTGTTCTGTCTTTGTCTGCACTTTTTTGTCTGTCATTTTGTTTATTAGCATCAAAAGTGTTAATATATTACCAACTGAGATTTAAAACAACATACAGAACGACGGCTTAGTGACAAAATAGGGGCCTTTATGCTTTTGCAGGTGTTTGGTGACTTTGCAAAAAAAAAACTTTGTCATACATGTTGTGAGTATAGTATTTTTGCTGACTATGACAGAGTAAAACTAATTAAAAGTAGAGACTAAAACTTAAAAAAATATTAATTGATAACACCAATTTGGTTAAGTTTATTGAACTTATCTTTTAAAGTTTAACAGACTGATATTTTAAAGTCAAATTTAATTTAAATTATAATTTGATTTAATCTAATTGGCTGCTTTACTCTAACTGAGAAAGCAACAGAAAATCAACTTATTATTTGCTCTTTGCTTGACAGTAACATGACACTATGGTTAGAATAAAGCAGCCGATTGAACTAAATCAAATTATTATTTAAATTAAAATTTACTTTAAAATATCAGTCTGTTAAACATTAAAAGATAAGTTGAATACACTTGATTTAATTTGGTGTCACCAATGGAAGTTGGGTTAACAAAAAAATATTTTTTCAGTGATGACTAAAATGTCTTGACATTTTCGTTGACTATAAAAACGAAATAAAAATGTAACGATGGTGATTAAAAAGATAAAAAACCTCCAATGAAACAAAACCGACTCTTTGTCATCGGACCTTTGGCCTTCAAAATGATTTTGAGCAACATTATTACACCAATCAGAGATCAAATGTCTGTTAAAATACTATAGAAATGTGAAAAATACTGTCAACACCTTATAATGCCTTAGCAGAACACCATTCAGGCCTTATATGATGATATGAAAGAGATGCTTTACTTCGGGCCTACAATTGGAGGGTCCGGCCCTTGGTCTTTTGACTTGTGATGGGATTTATGGCTCTTTTCTGGGAGCCGAGTCTTTGGGATCTGTTCATTTCAAGGAGCCGTGCAAAAGACTGGCTCTTTTTAATGTAAAATTTGAATAACGCCAGCCAGAGAACTCGCAATATCTAAGACGTGATCATTATTTAAATAATCCAATGGGAAATTACAATGGGACTGATATTTACACTTTGAAAAACGTGGTTGTGAATCAAATCGGGTGCCAGGTCTAATAAAAAGAGTCTGACAAATGACTTTTAGTGCATTTAGACTTCACTTGTGTGGCCTGCTCCATTGTTGGGCTGATTCTTGTCTTCGTTCGGGGGAGTTCTGGGTAAAATTGACTGAAAACAAGATCCGGCTCCTGCGACAGTTAAGATGCAAAAACCCCACGCAGAAAGACCCCGTCCAGGAGCCTTTCAACCCGGGACCCTCACGCTGTGACACACGAGCACAAACACTGCTGCGCCACGGTGCCTCCCTAAAAAACAAAACTGCTCTCACTAGCATGTGCCGACTCAGCGAGAAGCTGGAGGCCTGAAGACTGAACACGAACTTGAGCCATTTTAATGTGCAGAGATATAAATTAAGAATGAAAGAAACTATTGACAGTGCAGTTTGTCAGAGATCACGCAGCATAAAACACGGCTGCCAGGGTGTTGTAGTGGCCACCTCTACAACATAAAACAAAAGCTTACACAGCAGAGATGTGACATTTGTGTTGATCAAGTCGGATAAAGCCGAGGGCCACTACAGGTCAAAGAACTGCACGGTGAACCCGTATTGTTTTATTGGTGCAGTTATTTTTTTTTTATGAACGTCCGTCGTCGAGCAATAAACGCGGCGAAAACAAGACGCGGAGGATGTTTTTGAAGAGGGAACAAAGCTTGCGGGACAGATACTTGCCTTTTGAAATGATCTGACCCGGGAAACTGAGGGGGAAGTTCTATTTGGATCTAAATGTTATCGGCAGCCACTGAAGACCTTCTTGGTACAATTCTGTGCCAGACTCACACACACGACACTACAGGTGAACTCGTGGACCGTGCACAACAAAACCTTATCCAACAGCTCATCTGCACTCGTGAACACACGGCCAGTCATGAGTGTTTGTGTGTAAACAGATCACATTACTGACCACAGCCCTGTTGCTAGTCTTTTGCCCTCGCTGCACCTGACGCTGTGGTTCGAGCGGTGGCCGTCCTCTGACCCCGTGCCGTGTTTGTAAATAAATGACCGGCTCTTTATCTGACCCCGCCCTGACACGGGAATATGCTGTATAATATTCACAACAGGTCAGCTGCGTTTATTCCGCAGCCATATTATTTTTGCTTTCAGGCCGCAGTTTCAGTGTACCTTTGTGTGGCGAGTTTCTTTGGCCATTAATAAAACGTAAATTTGCTCGAGTTCTCTGGAGGTGGTTGGGTGGAGGTCAGAAATGTTCTATCAGAGTCAGGACGGGTCTCCATTGTTGCCTGCGGCGACGATTTCCAAGAATAAACTTTAGACGCCATTGTGCAGTGATGGTTTGGGCGGGACCAGTTCAAGGCTGATCCTTGTTGTACTGCTTTTTTATTTTTTTTTGCCGATGATTTGCCTTTGCAACAGGAGCCAAACGAGAAATCGGATTACTGCTTTGTGACACTTTTGACATTATCTCAATCGCTGTAGCTTCACTATGTAGTCACCAGAAATGTTTTTCTTTACCTCACAAACCATTTCGGGACGATCTTAAGGAGCTCACTGAGAAAGTGCAGAGAATAAAGCCTGGCAATTTAAAATATATAAGTTCAGTTATTTTTACTTTGTTTTTTGGTGTTTCCTGCTGGGACATCATTTTGGCACGGGAGTTTCATTATTTACACCGGCTCACACATCTCCAGACTTGTTTGTAAAGTTTGGTTCCTTCTCTTTTAACATGCGCGTCTTTATACTAGTTGTGGCGCAATAAATATCAGTCCCATTGTCATTTTTAGAGGATTTAAATAAAAATAACTGTGCCTTTTTTTTGATCGCGTCTTAGATATTGTGAGTTATCTGGCTGGCGTTATTCAAATGTTATTTTAAAAAGAGCCAGTCTTTTGAACGGACGCCAGTAAAGAGCCGTAAATCCCATCACTAATAAAAGGTGTTTCCTTTTGACCATATACTACGACAAATATTGATTAGTAGCCCAATTTCGTTTAAAATAATAAAACTGCTTTTTCTCGTACAGTTTTTGCCACTATTTTGAGCAAGAACAAAAAGTATAAATGTATCCTGTAAAGAACCAGACCATGAACTGAAAATTGCTTTGTCACTGCTGCACAAGAGTTGACTTTAAACTTGCAGCCGTGTGTTTGCGTGTGTGTGTTTGCTGTGTGTTTGCGTGTGTTTGCCGTGTGTTTGCGTGTGTTTGCGTGTGTTTGCCGTGTGTTTGCCGTGTGTTCGCGTGTGTAAAAGGCACAGGGCTCGATTCGCATAAACAAACCTCTGTCCGTCTTAAACAATTACCATTGTCCTCTGGGTTTATCCACTTGATATGATTTCAATAACAACAAACCATCAGGGGCTGGTTCACTCTTATCTTTTGGCCTCGTTTCAAAAGCTCTTTTCAGTCTCTCATCTTCAGCAGGTCCAGAGTTTAGTGCTTTTTTTAATTTTAGCCTCTTGGCCCGGAGTATCACAGTCAGAAAGAAAAAAAAAGTGACAGGCTGTGTTTTCTCGAAGAATCCCGCCTCGCTTACTTATCACCACTATGGCGACTACTTCCACTAAGAGGTTTTAGGGCCAAGTGCAATGCTTCAACCAAGTTTCTTGAGACGAGAGGAGACTGAAATATGAACTGCAAAACTAATACAAGAATGACGGGCCTTTCACTACAAGTTTCTAGAGCACAGTTCAGACCAGTGGTTCGCAACTGGTGGGTCCCAAGTCTTTAAAGTGAACGATCCGACTTGGATCTCATCATTGAAAAGAATCAGATCTGTGTGCTTTTCATCAATCTAGCTTGCACTTGCCTTTTCAATAAATGACCTCCTTATACGTATGTGTTTTACGGCTGACGCCTTAACTTTAAAACCATTTTTTTATACTTATCTTAAAAACAAATAGATTCCAAAGATTCCCAATAAAAGGCCAGAGCAAAAGTTTGCGCACCTGCAAAGTCAATCCCTCGTAGCCCCCATCTTGCCTCTTGGCAGTTGAGAGTCTTTCAGTTCTAGTTCGAGGGATTTTTAGCCCTTTCTTCCTTATAAATGTCTTACAGAACTAAGACATTTCAGGACTGTCTTGTTCTCACTGCTCTTTAGGAGGTTTATCCACAGATCTTCAATGACATTTAGGTCAGGAGACCACGGCCACGGCATAACCTTCAGACTGCACCTCTTGATGTGATCCATGGGCTCATTAACCATTTGTAGAAGCCGTTTGCTTTGTTCAGCTTTTTGTCAAATGGAGTTACGTTTTCCTAGTAAGAAATGTGTCCTGTGCCACTGGCTGCAATACAACCCCAAAGGGTGATGGATCCACCCCCCAAGGATTAACAGTTGGACTGATGTTCACAGTTCTGTACGCCTTCTTCTCCAAATAGATCTTTGTCCATTTCGGCCCAACCGTTCTATTTTACCAATCTGATTTTGTCTCCAAACTGCATGAGGCCCGTTTAAATGTTAAGCCCAAACCTTTGCATCCCCTGTAGGACTTTTTGGCCTGAATGAACAAAGGCCAGAACATCTGCAGCCTTTGTGATCGGCTAATTGCAAGCTCTTACAATTGCCCTTTGGAGCAGGATTGTGAGTATCTGTGCGGGCCTTAAGAAGCGGCATTATCATTTGACCTCCCCCCGTCTCTCTCCCCTGTCTCTCTCCCCTGTCTCTCTCCCCTCGCCGCCGTCCTGTGCCTTTGCGCTCCCTCGTATTGTGTAAGGCGTACAGTCCTGCGTTTCCGGAGAGGCGGCAGTCCAGACTCGCTGTCTCAGTCCGGGTCCGTTACAAGGACTTTCTATTGTTCAGGACCTCAGCCCCTCGTCCTGTCTGCGGCCCGTATTCCCCCACCTCCGACACCTCCCTCTGCACAGGACGGTCCCGCAGGTGCAGAACAGGACAATGACAGAGCTGACACGCTATATACTTTTTTTTTTTAAATCTTGTGCAGGCACGGTTTATTTAAAGGGGATCTGGTCATGTCAGAAAAGTGCTTCCCCCTTTCACCTACAGGTCAAAGTCAGTCTGCGGATTCAGCAGAAAAAGAAATGCACAAGACGAGAAGAGGAAGGGAATCTTATCTGTACAGCGCTTTTAACACCACAAGGGAAGACGTTTCTCATTCTGCGTGACGTGAGTTCCAACAGCAGCGTTTCGATTTGTCTTTAAAGCGTGGCTATTATACTCTTTGAAGGGATTTGGTGACCAACTCAAACGCATCTTGGAAACTCTGTGTTGGTTAGATTCCATATTCTTCCTGGTTCAACGAGCCCTCCGCTCTTTGCCCTGTAGAGATCGGGATTGTGTCGTCACAACCGCTAAGATTTCTGGGATTCCTGGCACGAAAGCCCTTGGAGATTTCAAAATGTAAACCCCTGGAGTCATACTAGTCAAAGAAGGTTCTGCGGCTCGTTTGCCAACATTTTGATATTGATTTTAGCGAATTGTACTGGATGTTTGCTAGTATCCAGTGGCGGAGCCTTTGGATGGATTTGGGGCCTTAAGTCTGGAATGTTTTTGCCAACACCCGCAAATCTTTTTCTGATTTTACTTTATTTGTATTTGCCGCACACCAAGACACCACAAATATAGTACACAAAAATTCAGTATTTATTTTTGTTATCATTTGCACACTGTAAAAGTATGCCTATCTGTTACAGTATATGTGCAAAATGTAACGAAAACAGCATGCATGCACGCCGTAACTACAGCTGAACATGGTTTTAATTATACAGTAAAAGAGCTATCTATCTACCAATATTTATATATACAGTATATGTAAAAAAAAAGGACCAGTTTTAAATCCCAAATTTTGAATATCGAGTCGTTTCAAATCTTTGACCGGGCTGGTCTTTTAATCTTACCACTTTTTCTTTACAAAGACACTAGGTAAAAGGTGGGGTATTATGCATAGTTGACCTTTTAGAGCTTTTCATCTGCATCTTATAGTGTTATTATCTCACCAAAAATATACCTGGAGCTGTGGTTTGAGCCAGACGTGGAGCTTTTGGATAAGTGGTACTAGAAAAGCGCTTTATTAAGTTAACCACGGTTTCCCTTGTGTGCGCATTTATGTGAAACAGGAGTCAGCGCAGACACAGTTCATCTGAATATCAAGATGTAGCTCTAAACTTGTGACAAATATTTTTGAACAGCGCCATTAACCAAGTAGTGCAAGGAGAATGTTCACATTTGTTAACAATCTTCATTACAACTTTAACGCAACACTGGCACTATTATGTGGATGAGAAAATAACCTTTTTAATGTTGTCATCACTGAAAGAAGTTTTTTGTGAACCATCTTAAAAGAAATACTTTCATTAGTAACACCTAATTAAGTTTATTTACCTTATCTTCCAGTGTTCAACAGACTGATATTTTTAAAATCACAATTTAGTTTTAATAGTAATTTGATTTAATCCAATTGGCTGCTTTACCAGGGTGACCAGATTTCCCACATTAAAAACTGGGATCCAATGAGAATTTGTGGAGGGAGCCAACATGGGACGTTTTTCCCCCCCCCACCTTGAATGGTAAATTGTTTGTCTGTAAAAGTCTTGTGTCAATTTATGGAACAATCAGCAGTGGGGTGACACCTTTGTGCTTAGCTAGCTATTGATGCACACTTGGCCAAAATCATGAAGTTACAAGTCAAAAATGTCACGGGAATGGTGGGAAATTGGGACACCTGGGACAGAAATGCTGTAAAACTGGGACATATCAATGGTTTTGGAGAAATCCACTGGGACATGGGACAGAGGGCTCACAACTGGGACTGTCCCTGGTAAACTGGGACATCTGGTCACCCTAGCTTTACTCTAACTTAAAAAGAAACAGAAAACCATCTTAATATTTGCTCTTTAGACCAGACACCACAAGTGAGAGTAACATGACCTAAAATACTATGTGCTTTTTATTTTAAATAAAAAGGCTGTGGCCACAGTGTGCTTTAGTCTGTCACAGAGTGACATGTGAAGAAGGAAGTCATGGAGATTCTGCTTTAGACAGAACTTCAGACTTAATAATGGCCAAGTTAAAAGCTAAACTTAACCATCTTTGCTTAAAATGAAAGCACTGTCAAAGAAATAATGATCAACAAATAAGTTCAGAATAATAATATATATATTTTTTTTACATAAGCATAAGTTACACGAACAGTACAGTAGACTGTAGGCATGCATGTAACGCTCTGTTACATCTTGAAATTAAACGTGCTTTTTAAACGGTTTAAACTCCTGAAATATCATAAATCACTTTTGATATAGGTATAAATTCTATGCAGCTGCCTGTATGAACTGACAGTTTAGTATTTTTGATTAGGTTTCCTCATGTTAAGGAGATGAAGTCCAAGTCGAATGCCAAGTGTTATTTTTATTTATTGGTTTACTTGGTCGGGACAGTGCAAGTTAATGAACACGCCACCCACCGTCCCCCATGCGCACTCTCAAATTCATCCTGGCCTATTGTACATGTTTTTAGTGGTAGGGGAAACCAGAGTACCCGGAGGAAACCTACGTGGACACGGGGAGAACATGCAAACTCCACACAGAAAGGCCCCGTCCAGGTGGGAATCGAACCTGGACCTTCTAGCTGTGAAGCACGAGCGCTAACCGCTGTGCTACCGTGTTCAAATCCGCGTGTGAAACATCGAGTCCGCACCTCTGATTTTTTAATTTTTGTTTAGTATTTTGGCGTTGCTTCAGTGTATCATTAAGTCTTCAGGTTGCTGCGGACTCTGAACAGGCGGGAAGAATTAACACGTTTCCCTAATTCCCAAAGCCAGACAGTGCTTATGTGCCAACGCTCTATAATTACAGGGTAGTCGAAAGCGCCACGGTATTCCCTTTGGGCAAAGTCTAGCATTTATCTGCATGTATAATTTGATATATCTGTTGTCTGCACTCACTTACCTCTCGCCGTAATCATCATCAGGGAGGACCTTTTTACTGATTGGAAAAGATGTTTCAGCATTTCGTGATACTGCAGTAACGAAGAAACACTGAGCAATAAATGTAGTCGTAGCCATCATATAACTTTATAGAGGGCTTTATCACAAGGTCTATATTTCCTGGCCTATATGGAACCATGCCAAGCCTTATATCAAAATTTCATTTAAAAGTATATTTTAAACTCAAATGAAGTGGGCCTACATGTAGTAGTAGTTTGCTATTAACAGTTGTTGTTGTGTATTGTTTGCTCAAGGCAATCTGCACCTTGCCCAGGGAGTGCAGTTGAAAACTATTTGTATAGCAAAAACTGGCGCATTTACAGAAATGCTGATTAATATGCATTGTCCTTGTTCAAATAAACTAATATAATGAAAATAACAGTGGAAGAAAGGTGTCATTGGAGGAGTTCAAGTTTCTCGGGGTCTTGAAAAAAGGGGATCTGTGGCACTCTGACTTACTGTTAAAAGTCTTTTATTAAGTGGACATGCCGACGACCACAGGTCGGTCTCCCTCAGGTCGGTCTCCCTCAGGGCATATAGATTTTAAAAAGTGGCACCAGGTGGCCCTAAATACTCATCATGGGAGGTAGTCATGTGACCACCCTCACTATTTACAGGTATTATACCAAAAATATACATACAAATATTTACAAATGCACAACAGAGGCAGCAAACGACACATTAGTCAGAGAAAACACGAGATGACAGCTGAAGTCTTGGGGTCGTGTTCACGAGTGAGGGACGGATGGAGCGTGAGATCGATAGACGGATCGGTGCGGCGTCAGCAGTGATGCGGTCGCTGTATCGGACTGTTGTGGTGAAGAGGGAGCTGAGTTGGGGGCAAAGATTTACCGATCGATCTACATTCCTACCCTCACCTATGGTCATGAGATCTGGGTAATAACCAAAAGGACAAGATCGCGAATACAAGCGGCCGAAATGAGTTTCCTTCGCAGGGCGGCTCGGCGCACCCTTCGAGATCGGGTGAGGAGCTCAGTTACCCAGGAAGAGCTTGCGGTAGAGCCACTGCTCCTTCACGTCAAGGAGCCAGCTGAGGTCACTCGGGCATCTGTTTCAGATGCCTCCTGCTCACTCCCCTCTGGAGGTGTTCCAGGCATGTCCTATTGGGAAGAGGCCTCGTGGAAGGCCCAGGACACGCTGCTTAGACTGCCGTCGCCGCGACCCAGCCCCGGATAAAGCAAATAAAGAAAATAGATGGATGGAAGAAACGTGTCTTGCTGGGAAGATTTGACTCTTCTTCAATGCCAGTAGGGCAACCGTTCTACACATCTGAGTTTGTGGTTCTTAAACTATTTACAAAATCATACATTTTAGACCGTCCAAGTACCACCAGGCCTAGATCAAGATAAAAATCAGGAGTAAACCAGGTCTAAAATATTCTGCCTGACCAAAAAAGTGTCTATTTGGAACAGTTCTGATCTGGGGCTGCTGCAGCTGGTCAGATCTAGGTTTAGTAACACTATGTGCTGATTGAGATCAGCCGACGACCTGAACATCCTGGATGACCGGGTTATCCCAACAGTGGATGTCTTCTTCCCTGATGGCACGGGCATATTCCAAGAAGACAATGCCAGGATTCATCGTGCTTACATTGTGAAAAAGTGGATCAGGGAGCATTAGAGTCCAGATCTTAACCCCATTGAGAATCTTTGGGATGTGCTGGAGGAATATGACCCGAGGAAGATCCACTTGGATCGAAACGTCTTAATAAATGCAGTCTTCTTGAAGTAAGTGTGCAGGCTTTTTCATCAATGAATTTGCTGGAGAAGGCAAATCCCAAAGACAGAAGAATACAAAGGATAATCATGTCACGATTTGGCCTTTAGTTACCCTGTTTTGGTTTGCTTTGTGTTTATCTGTCCTTGGTGTTTTATTTTGACTGTCTTTTTGGTCTGTGTGATTTTGCTTTGCTTCCCTTGTGTTTATTGCCTGCCCTGATGTGTTTCACCTGTTGACCGTTTCTTTGGAAAAACTTCAAAGAATATAGAAAAAAACTGGCATCGGGGGTCAAAACTAAAACTTTAGTGTTGTTTCAGGAAAGTATTTCTAATGAAAGGTCTTTGTTTCTCAGCTCAATAATTGGTTTTGCTCAAATATCAAGAGTATTTGACGGAGTCCATGATGCTTTGGTGAAACACATTCCGTCACATCGTTTTTGGCGTCCTTGCCGTAATTATCGACTTTAGAGTCGCTTTAAATAATGCACTACCTCAATATTACATCCAATTTGGTGACTTTAGCTGTCGTGTCTTGCTTGTTGCTGTATTTACCATAATTTCACAAAAGCTCCTCAAATTCGCACAAACCCATTTTCCCCACAGACGTCCTTTTTTCCCCTGCTTGTTACAACAAGCAACTTGTTGTAACAAAGAGGACAGGTCATGGAGTTATGGAAATACCGTTTCCAGATTGAGATGGACAAGTACAGAGGGGGGGTAGAAAAGGGACGCTGAGGTTAAAGCTGCCAGGAAACAAGAGGCCTATTTGTGAAGGTAGAAAGTTGACCTACATTCCTGCACAATATATCTCCATATGATTACGAGGTGATGCATTGCCCAAATCGCGAGAAGCCACGATATGTTGTAAAATCAAGGTCTTTTGTTTGACAGAGATTCAATTGTTTTGCCGACAAAACCACATGGCAAATTGAAAATGCACAAAGATGGGCTCAATTTTAGCCACGTCTTGGTCCTGATTTAGTGTTTTTGTAAGTAAGCATTTGCGATTGTGCGATTGAACAATGAAATGGCGAACCTGAGCAGCTTTTTTGGAGGTTCGGGGGAAACCGGAGTACTGCCTCCAGTGCTCCTCTGAAACGGGGAACCGCCTCCTGGGTTTGTCCTTTATTTCAGAGCGTGGTGTCCCGCACTAGTCAGCTCCTCCACCTCCTCCTTCCTCTTCCTCCTGCGCAGCTCCCTCCGCTCCCGCTACATGTACAGTACCGGTCAAAAGTTTCAACAATCAATCAATCGTTTTGCGTAGCCCAATATCACAACAGGAGTTGCATCACATGACTGCACAAACATTAAAACAATGAAACAAGACAATGTAAAGATCAGGCAAATGAAGTGTCCAGGCAAACATAATGTCCAAATAAGTGTGGGCAGCAGGGGGTGACGAGCCGCATGGATGTCCCCGTGTCCTTAGACTAGGGGGGCCCAAACCTTTTGTCTCCGAGGGCCAAAATGAAAAAGTGCCTGTGGGTCAAGCGTGAAACACATATAACTGCATATAATAATAGTTACTATATTTTTCGGTATATATTTGCATTTGATTATATGCAAATAACATGCTATATTAAAACAAATGTTAACTATGGCAAAAGCCTAGTTTTAACAGAACAAAATCAACAATTGTAGCAATAAAGTGCAAAATGTAAACAACAATACCTGTATCTATGCACCTACAGTGATCATTTTGAAAGTGTCAGTTCAGCATAAATTATTTTACAAGTCCATGTTTAACATGACCTACATTGATGTCACAAACTTTGCAATAAAAGTTGGAAAACTGGGAAAGTTGATGCTACAACGCTCTGTGATAAACACCAAGACACTACAACAGTGTTTCCTTAACTTTGCGAAAGGAGTGAAACAGCGCCCCCAATTTGACGTTGGTGGCCAAAAGGTGAACTGCATCCATATTTACCGTTGAGAATTAATGGGAGAGTTGGTTTAGAGTTAGTATTAACCATACAGTGCAAAAGTAGGTTACCCTATGGCGGGCCAATAGAATTGGCGCGCGGGCCCCACTTTGCACACCCCTGCCTTAGACTCTCCGGCAGGGTGAGGTAAAATTCAAAAACACAGAAGTGGATCTCTCCTTTTTATGTTTTTTTTAAATTTTCTATTTCCACTCTATTTCCATTGTATGATTCTCATTGAAGGCATTAAACTATGAATGAACACGTGGTATTGTGGAGGAAACTTGAAGAGGGTGAAATAACTACAAATACAGGTGAAACTCGGAAAATTTGAATATCGTTGAAAAGTGCATTAATTTCTGTTATTCAACTGTGAAACTAATATGACGCATTACATGCAAAGTAAGATATGTATAGCCTTTATTTGTTATCCATCCACCCATCCATCTATTTTCTTCCACTTGTCCGTTGCCGGGTCGTGGGAAGTCACATCGCACCAGCCTTTATTTGTTATAATTTTGATTATTATGGCTAAGCTTGTAAAAAAATAAATAATTTTAAATCTCATGAAAGTAGAACATTTTGAAAATGGGCTGTAAGCCATAATCATGAAAATAACAACAAATAAAGGCTTGACATATGTCACTTTGTATTTAATGAGTCTATATCATATATTAGTTTCACATTTTAAGTTGAATTACAGAAATAAATAAACTTTTGAACGATATTCTAATTTTCTAAGTCCCTTTATTCTTGCCATTTTCTCATCTCCCGCTTCTGTATGACATTGAATTTGATTAGTTTTTTGATTGAAAACTGACAAACATGAAAAGTATAGTATCCAATCAAACATCAGTAACCCAGATTTGAACTGTTTTTGTTTTTTCAGAAGCCCCTTATGAGAGACCAACAGGCCCGGTTAGAACCATGAGGCCATCCTTCTGTGGACCCACCACCTGCAGGAGGAGCCATGGGGGCTGGTGCTATGTGATTTGGGCAGCTCCAATGGCTGCCCCCACGACCCGGCAACGGACAAGTGGAAGAAGATGGATGGATGTCTTGCCCAAAGGTGTAATGGCGGCACGGTGTAGTTGGCACTTTTGCAACACGACAAGAACGTTCAGGCTTGATCGCTATTATGAAGAATGGGTCAAATGTTGAAGACGGATTTCAGTCCCAAAGGGAGATTTTGCCAAGTGGGGATCTACAGCCTCCCGTTATCACCCTCACTAACACTTTCCACATCTGCGCTTCAGCTCAGCCCTGGATCAGCCATCGCAGGAAGTCCGTTCTCTAAGACAGGAAGCAGATAAGGCCCAATTACCCGGCCGTTGATCGCTATCTTTCACCTTTAGCGCGTCATTGCCTTAGACGCACACAGCCCTTAGGGCGCCGTGCTCACTTTACAGACAGAGGATTATGTTCACTGTCCCCTGTGAAGAAGTGATGAGCGCAGCACATGGCAGGTCAACGGGACAAAGAGGCACAAAGAAGTTGGGTGGGGACATTAGCTGCTAGTTTTTCACCAAGTCTATTTAAGGTCAGAGGTAGACAGAGTAACCAAAATATTGACCGAAGTAAGAGTACTTTAACCTCTTAACCCCCGCCTCAACCAAACACATTTTCTCCAGTTCAGCTTCACCCGAATCTAAAAGCTTAGTGAAAAAAGCGCCAAAATGTCGACAAAAACAAGGAGTAATAGAGGATTAAAATGCAAATCAAAAATGCAACAAAAGCAAGTGAAGGCTAAAATAGGTTAAAATATTTGTACTCAAGTAGAAGTAGTAGCTTAAATATTTACTTAAGAAAGAGTAACAGAGTACTTGGAGATAATGTTACTTGAGTAGTGTGAGTACTGAGTAACGGTTTGAGCGAAACAGTTTGATTCACATTTCAATTGTGAAACTATAAGAAACAAAACAAAATGTGTAAAAATTGTAAAATGTTAAAACATATACAAATAAATCATTATGCAGATTTAAAGGTCCTATATCATGCAAAATCTTGTAACCATGTTGTTATGCCATTTCCTTCTCAAAAACACCCCCAGAGTGGTTTTTGGCTTCATTCACACAGTTCTCCTGAATCCTGCTCTCTGAGCAGCTGCTCCGCCCTCTCCTGCAGTTGTGACACTCTGACGTCAGAAATGAAGAAAGACGTGCTTGACGTCTGTAATGTAATGCCTTGCGGCCTGATTTTAATCTGTAAAACAGCTTGTTCATTATTTCTGTTGTAAGAAAGAAGGAAAGAAAAAAAAAAAAGTGCCCAAGGTGTCTGCATCCGCGCTGCACCTGCAGAGTAACAAACACACCCCTGAGCGTCTGAACAGATGTCATGTTTGCACCGAAAGTTGAGAAGAAGGAGCTCTTTCTAACCTACTCTGGACACCGCCCAGCGACGTTGTCAGGCTATTTTTACCGGGGCTTCAGCCACGGATGTTTTCACTGTAGCCCCGAATCAAATTTGATGGCCAGATTTTATTTTATTTTTGGAGGCAAAACTACATCTGTTGCATTGTGCTCTCTGCTCCAAAAAACGTCCTTTCCTCGTGTCCCCGACCCATCATCCCCAGAGCGTAGCCACACTAACTGTATGGGATGGAGAATGATGAAAACGGTTTAGATGCAGGTTTTTTCATATTTACAATGAATAATTAATACAAAAGCCAAACAGAATAATTATTTAGAACACTATAAATGATGAGTGAATAAATAAGACAGAAAAAAAATAATCTCCACAAAGAGACCAGATCCACGAGGAGTGAACCAATCCAATGCTGCCTATTTCCTGCAACCTATATAGAGACGTGCATTTAAATGCAGCAGCGCAGTTCTCCAGAAAGTAAATATTTATGTTGGAACTCATTTGTCTGGCTTTTTTTCATGTGCTTCAGTGAATGATGTTTGGGTGATGCTTTGTTTAGACGCCCCTTCCCAGCAGCACAGGTCCATTCTCCCCGATGTTTATGTTCCACTGAAGATCAGGGCCGCGGCACATCCACACAATGGCTTTAAAACACCTTTGGAACGCGCTTCACAGACGGCCCCTGGCAGAGGAGTGCGCCGCGGAGAAAGTTAAAGCAACAAATAATAAATCAGTGGCTATTTTAATGGGTTTCAGTACATTCCATGGATATCTGTTATTAGGCTCAACACTGAATAAAGTTACGAACACAGTGTGTGTGTGTGTGTGTGTGGGGTGGGGGCCCCTCCTAATGGGTCATGCCCAGGCCGCAGCCAAAACAGACGCTTGAGTCACTCCAGCTGATCCTCTCGGCGTGAAGGAGCAGCACCTCTACTCCGAGCTCCTCCCGGGTAACTGAGCCCCTCACCCTATTTAAGGGTGCGCCCAGCCACCCTGCGAAAAAAAAACATTTTGGCAGCTTGAGTGATTTCAGGGTTTTTAGTGAAGCGGCGCACCGTTGCATGTGAAAACATTTATTTTTGTACTTTTTGATCAAACAAAGGTTCTTGACATTTTAAGGTAACATATAATTTTCATATTTTTAAGTTTTAGCAATTGCCTTAAATCAAATCAAATTCAATATGATTTAGTAGTTTTACATCTACCATCAGTTTCACAACCATGGCTTTTAAATCACATTTTAACTATAGCAATTGTTTTAACACAAAGAAACAAATAATAATAATAATGCATCGGTTTTATATAGCGCTTTTCTGGACACTCAAAGACGCTTTGCATTGCATATTCATTCACTCCATACTTGGTGGTGGTAAGCTACTATTGTAGCCACAGTTGCCCTGGACGGAAGCGAAGCAACCAGCCTGTGCCATTGGCCCCTCCGACCAACACTAACCACTCACTCACTACATTCGCTAGGCTTCCTGGTGTTACCAAACGGTCTCCCATCCAAGTACCGACCAGGCCCTTCACTGCTTAGCTTCCAAGGTCTGACGGGATTGGGCAGAGGCGGTAGGGCCACAACAGAGACCATAAAGAAATGATATATTGCCCGCACTGGCTTACAAATAAAGCATCTTCAGTCTTCTTCGAGGCTTAGTTTTTTTTTTTTAATATATATAATGTAGCAGCTCAAAATGCTTCTTTGTGTGTGCTCCAAGAGAACGCTTTGGTCTTGATTGGACCATTAGTCCCAACTGGTTGCATTGCCTGCTGTGTGTGGGAGGAGGGGAGAACAGAGAGTTGGACAGCACAATAGGTGTATACTGTATATACATGTATATATATGTATATGTATATATGTATATATCAATATGTATATATTGATATATACATCAATATATACATCAATAATATATATATTGATGTATATATCGACCTGAGGAGCTTTGTCCCGTGCACACGAGCTGAAGGTCCCGTCCCGTACATGTGCCGCAGACCGGTCCGCACCGGTTTGGGCCTGGGCTGGGATTAACCTTGGTCTCTTCTCGGGCAGCGGGAGAGAGTAAGCCCTTAAGAAGATCAACTGTCACCGCCGCCGCACGAGATGCGCCGAGAGGTCCAGAAGCTTCGACGCCGCTCGCTCTCCGCCCCGTCAGGCCCAATCTGATTAAAGGTGCACTGAGTAGTACACACACTTCGCGTCACCTGATACAAGTTGTTAAGGGAGGGGGTATGTGTGTGCGGTTATTTGCATGTTGTCTTTGCTTTGGCCTGGCACCAAGTTGTCTATTGAGTTTTGGGAACGGTACTGTATCGTTTGGCTTTAGGTTGCAAGTATCAGTTTTTCCAGTCTTCTTACCGGGTTCCACAGGGAGCATGTCATTAAGTCCTTTTTCCGTCTCTAAGAAATCTTGTCTCGTAGTAAGCGAATTTCTTGTTGATACATATCTCTGGCCTTGACACTTGAAACAGTTTTTCTCTCCATATTTGTTTTGACTCATTATACTCGCGGTAAAAAATCTGTTTGTTAACTTTATTCCAGGTGCATTTTTACCAACGTTCTGAAAGTCAGTGTTTTGCAAAATATGACCCAGAGAGCTCAGTCCTTATCAGGTTTAGCGCCGTGGCTTGGCCTTGAAGGGAAGTGTTGACGGCGTAGGAGAGATAAGAGGTCCAGCTGCTTCAAACCTCCTCTCTCAGGAGGAAGAGAATGATTCCAGAATAGTTCATACATTTATAATGAATTAGCTTTTACTTGTCTCAGCATTAGTCCAGTTCTCCAGGGCAGGTAGTTCCCTTCACAGTTCAACGCTTTTCCTCCCAAAATATACTCCAACTATTGTCCGTCTCCACAGCGAGCTGCCAGGTCGTACATAACAGTTCATCGTTGTGCGTTACTTTCCATCACTCGGTCACTCTCCGCTCCAAAGTGCTCGTTCGTTTTAATGGACAGCAGCGTGGTCCGATTGCAAACTGCTGTCATTCCAGATTTACGATAATCCAGGGCATCCAATAAGCAGGTACGCTGTTATCAAGAGTCCAAAGAAGTCAATATCTTTGACGTCTCCGACCGACAGGACCGCGAGGCAAACGACATCCATCGCAAACCGAGCTGACAAGGGCAGTGGTACAGTGGTTAGCGCTCGTGCTTCACAGCTAGAAGGTCCCGGGTTCGATTCCCACCTGGACAGAACCTTTCTTTGTGGAGTTTGCATGTTCTCCCCGTGTCTGCGTAGGTTTCCTCCAGGTACTTCGGTTTCCCCTACCACTAAAAACATGTATAATAGGCCAGGATGAATGTGAGTGTGTTTGAGAGTGCGCATGGGGGACAACGAATGGAAATTAGCCCAAGGCCACAATCCGGTGTGGCTTGTTTACATGCATGAGACCCATGTATGTTCATTAACATGCACTGTCCCGACCAAATAAACCAATATATCAACCAACTTAAAACACAAAAAATTGCCCCTCTGTACGGCAACACGGCGGGGACAAATCCTCTTCCTTGCTGTGAGTAAGTGGCAATTGGCAATAGATCTCCACAGCGCCTCCTACTGTCCATAGAGTGTGCGCTTCTAGGCTTTAGAAACCAACAAAACACAGGGACAAATTAAGTTTTGGGATATTTTTGTCATAGTGTTATAGTGTATTAGAAAGTATTACATTTGTCTTCCAAATGTAGTGGAGTAAAAGTAGAATGTTCTCAACTCAAGTAAAGTACAGATCCTAAAAAAACTTTACAGTATAATAAATGTACTTTGATACTTACCTTATTATAATTCTGTTTTATGGCTCTACATGATAAATAATGTAGGCTAGTTATTGTAAAAAGTGTTGAAGTACCTCGACCTAGAGTTGCACATTCCTTCTAGTTGCCGCTCTTCCTGTAGTATTGATGATGTCACTGCAGTACAAAGGAGGTGACTCAGCAGTTACTAAACCTCTTACGTTGTTCTGTCATCATTCCGGCAAGACGCTAGCATTTTAGAAGAGGAGGGAGTGCGGGCTTTTGTGATTTACAGGTTATACAGTGAATCTTTTTGTGCCAACCTACGATCGAATTGAAAAGCATTGGATTTGACTTGCTTCTAAGTTTAGGACTGTTTGGAGAAGTCTTTGAGATCCTTAGACCCACTTCTATCTGATCATTCCCAGTGACCAAACACTTCCTTCCCCCCCTCGCGCTCATTCCGGTTCACTGGCCTTAAAGCGGAGCTCATCTTTTCAACCCAAAGCCGGACTCAGAGCTAGCGGCGTCTTCAGCCTTTCCCCAAATCCCATCTGAGGGACCAGGTTAAGCCTCTTACGAGCCTGTGCTGCTCACCGTTACGTCAGTGCTCGGGTCGGGGGCGCGATTCCCTCCGGGGGGGGGGGGTTGCAGGACACAATAAAGCCAATAATTTTTAGTATAAGGCATAATCTGACAGGCCGAATTAGCTTTTAATACGCGCTCGCCAGGGTTTAGCCGCGATCTGCGTCATTATTATAACTGATTTCATCGGTTGACGAGAACTTTATAGAAGTACAACAAAGAGTGTACGTTTTTCATTACATAATGGTTTAATGCGATTAAAAATATGAATTGAAATTAACACTTTACTTTTGTGGCTCTGACACTTTTTCAGTTTCCTGTTTTCCCGCAGACAAAAAGATCATTCAGGAGGAGTTGAAAAAATAATAATAACACAAATGTTCAAAAATGTGTAATCTCAAGAAATATGTATGCATTGAATATTGATTTTAGATAGTATAATGAAGCTAGAGAGAATTCAAACTGGAAGGCGTATCTGCAGCGTTTGAGGTAAACAAAGGTATCTACATTCCTTCAAAACTAAAATGTTCTGTTCATATTTGTCTATATACATAAATATGTATTTTTTTTTTTGTCATTATAAACCTTGCCTTTTCTATTTTAACAATGGATATACGGTCATAAATGCACTTGTAGCGTTCTGAATATTTTTTAACCATGAAATCATTTGAGATAGATAAAGAATTCTGGCTACAGGCTCACTGATATCCCTTCTATCTGTGAACAAAATGTGAAGTGCCTCAGTAGTTTACTATGTGGTCAAATCCTACCAGTGATGCACGGGTTAATCCTGCGGTTACCCGCGGTAACGAGTCATCCAAAAACATTTTTTATGATATTCGGGTTGCGGTCGGTCGGGTTGTTTGAAATAAAGATGCCCTAGTTCCAATGTCTATGGACAATGACGCTATTACTTTAAAAAATGCGGGTCAGGAAGTGGGTCGGGTACAATGTTTATTTATTTTTTTGCGGCCCGTGTTGCGTGTTAGTTGAAAATGTCGGTTGGGTGCGGGTTGTTTATACATTGACCCGTGCATCACTGAATCCTACATAGACTAGAGCAGCGGTGGCCAACTAGTCAGAGACCAAGAGCCAAAATGTTCTACCTTGATCCTGTGAAGAGCCACAAAGGCACCGATCATTCACGAGATCCAAGGGCGGTAGTTTAAACTGATTAAATGTAATGTGACCGTAATATTTAATCACAATAAACTATACCTTTAATAATTGTATTAGATGTAATAGTTTTACTCCTCACCAAGATTGAAATAAATGTATATTAAATAAACTGACATTTTGTGCTGTTCTGCTCTGATTGGGACAGAATTAGATGTTTGGATTTTTAATGCCTGAGTGTGTTAGTGTGAGGGGCCCTGCCCACTGAGCCCCCTCCTCTGGTTCGCCCCTGGCCTGTGCGCTCAGTGCCTGCAGCTTGGTCCTGACTGGACTGTGCAGAGAACACACTCTAGGCTGCACAAAGTTCAATAATTTAAATCAGGATTCTGTTTTATGTTGCATTTGTTACAGTTGCAGCCCATGTGAAAGAAAAGTGACTTTGCGTATAATCCAAATATTGCCATTTTTAGCAGCCTATAAATGCAAAACTTTGCAAAGTAGAAAATCTTTGAGGATTGTTCCCAGAAATACCTTTAGTAGACATGACACAGGCCAAGATGTAGCCCCATACATGTTTCCATTGCTGAGCTACAGCTCTTTAAAAGTGCACACAAATGCTAAAAGCACACAGGAGCAGAAAAGGTGGTTACAACTCCATCCATCCATGCCTGGAGCACCTCCCGAGGGAGGCGACCAGGAGGCATCCGAACAGATGCCCTAGCCACCTCAGCTGGCTCCTTCAACGTGAAGGAGCAGCAACTCTACTCCGAGCTTCTCCCGGGTAACAGAGCTCCTCACCCGATCTCGGAGGGTGCGCCCAGCCAGCCTGCGAAGGAAACTCATTTCGGCCGCTTGTATTCGCGATCTTGTCCTTTCGGTCATTACACAATTCTCATGACCATAGGTGAGGGTGGGAACGTAGATCGATCGGTAAATCGAGAGCTTTGACCCCTGACTCAGGCAGGATTGCTCAAAAGTCAGATTCAGAAGAAGACGAGCCAAAATCAATTGTTTCAGAGAAATGTTGTCTGTTAAGTCCCTTATTGACAGTGAAAACCTGTCCAGACCTGCTCCGCGTGGTCGGGCAGCAGCAGGTGGAACTGAGGCTTTGTTTGTTTGTTTGTGAAGTGTCATTTTGAAGAGATCATTGAGTGAACAGTTTCTCCCAGATCTAAGTGACACGATGAGGTTCAGTGGAGGCGGTTTGAACCAGTCAGAGATGATTCTGAGTTAAAGGGAAAGTTCACCGTTTTTCCATACTGAGATACAACAGTGCCTCTCGAAAGTACTAATACACCTTGAACTTTTGCACATTTTGTCATATTTACAACCATAAACATAAAGATTTTATTTTGAATGTTTTACTGAAAGTTCACACACAAGTAACAGACAACTGTGAAGTGAAAGCAAATGATTCATGATTCTGTTAATTTTCAAAAAATAGAAAAGTGAAAAGTGGGGCGTTCATAAGTATTCATACAGCATTTTCAGAGTGCATTAAATTGCCTTTATAACATTCCTAATGACTGCAGAATGTTGCCCTAACCATTAAATAGAGGTCACCTGTGTGTAATCTACTCTCTGTACGGCAACACGACAGGGACAAATCCTCTTCCTTGCTGTGAGTAAGTGGCAGTTGACAATAGAGCTCCACAACGCCTCCTACTGTCCATAGAGTGTGCGCTTCTAGGCTTTAGAAACCAACAAAACACAGGGACAAATTAAGTTTTGGGATATTTTGTTATAGTGTTATAGTGTATTAGAAAGTATTATATTTGTCTTTCAAATGTAGTGGAGTAAAAGTAGCTGTTCTGTGAGGGCCTCAGAGCTATGGTCAGAGTGTATTGGTCACTAAACAACATCATGAAGGCCAAGGAGCTCACCAGAGAGGTCAGGGACAAAGCTGTGGAGAAGTTTAAAGCAGCGTTAAGTTATACAAAGATTTCCCAAGATTTGAACATCTCACGGAGCACTGTTCAATCCATCATTCGGAAATGGAAAGAGTATAGCACCACTGTGAACTTACCAAGACACACGGGCGTCCACCTAAACTAACAGACCGAACAAGGAGAGCACTGGTCAGAAATGCAACCAAGTGGCCCAAGATAACTCTGGAGGAGCTGCGACGTACTGCCGTTGAGCTGGGGGAATCTGTACATGGGACCACTATAAGTCGTACTCTACACAAATCTGGCCTTCATGGACGATTGGCAAGAAGAAAGCCATTATTGAAAAGAGGCCATAAGAAATCCCGTTTGAAGTTTGCTAGAAGTCATATGGAGGACACAGCTACCATGTGGAAGAAGGTGCTTTGGTCAGATGAGACAAAAATTGAACTTTTTGACCCAAATGCAAAACGTTATGTATGGAGCAAACCTAACACTGCTCATCGTCCTGAGTGCACCATCCCCAGTGTCAAATATGGTGGGGGAGCATCATGCTATGGGGCTGCTGGGAAGATTGTAAGAATAGTTGGGAAGATGGATGGAGCCAAATACAGAGACAATTTGGAGGAAAACCTGCTGGAGTCAGCAAGAGAATTGAGGCTGGGGCGGAGATTCACCTTCCAGCAGGACAATGACCCTAAACACAAAGCTAAATCTACAATGGAATGGTTTAAAAACAAACATATTAATGTGTTAGAATGGCCCAGTCAAAGTCCTGACCTAAATCCTATTGAAAATCTGTGGAAAGACCTGAAAACTGCTGTTCACAAACGCTCTCCTTCTAGTTTGACAGAGCTTGAGTTATTTTGCAGTACTTTTGTGAGGC
Source organism: Proterorhinus semilunaris (assembly GCA_021464625.1). Taxonomy (NCBI): domain Eukaryota; kingdom Metazoa; phylum Chordata; class Actinopteri; order Gobiiformes; family Gobiidae; genus Proterorhinus; species Proterorhinus semilunaris. Next base: position 32,696,537 of record CM038345.1, on the reverse strand, counting down.
ACTGTATGTTCTTACCTGAGCTTAGACGAGTTGATACGTACCTGTTTGGTCTTTGTGCCCGTGGAAGAGCTTGGTAGCATCCAACTTCACCCTCGTTTGGAGCCATAGGAATATGCTGGGAGAGGCCAAATGCTAATAACATCTTTGGTCGTTTTGCGTGACTGAGGGCACAAAGACCAGACAGGTACGCATCAACTCGTCTAAGCTCAGGTAAGAACATATCTCAGTGTGGAAAAACCGTGGCCTGTTCCTTTAACGTCATCACGACATGCCGGATCAGGAAAGAAGACAAGGCAAAGCAGCAAAAAATATCATCAAAGGTAAATGATGATAGATTTTCAATCGTTGTCCCAATTACAATACAAATACAAACCTGCTTTTCTGAACATTACCATGGAGCTTCTGTCACTCACCAAAACCACTCCAATAATATTTGAAGAGCAGGAAATGAAGAGATAATAAGCCTCAATTTACATTTATTTGGGGACGTCTGAGTTCAGGTCCATCAATTCCTAAAAATAAAAAATCATCTGCATTAATGACAAAGTGATGACAGAATATGACAGTGTGTCGCTTTGTCACTAATAGTCATTCACAATAATTGATCAAGTTAAACACGTTTTTCTCTCCGGGCCTTGCTGACTTTGAATGTAGCTTGAAAACGGGTAGGCAGCCCTGCTTCAAAACATTTTGGACTGCGTGGTGAATGCCGCTTGAGTGGACAAACGCCCCAGTGATGCTTTACCATCTTTGAAATGGCAAAGAACACTTTTAGAATAGGAAACACCCAAAGTGTATAAGTTCTGAAGCAAACATACTATACTCCACCCGGGACCTACCACCAAAGTGAGGCAGCAGCATCACCATGGAGACGAGCTGGTCAGGTTTGAGGAGAGACGAGCCGCTCACCATGAAGATGCTGTTGTTGTTGTTTTTTTTAGGTAATTGACTCGAGGAATAAATATTAGCTCCCACTCACGGTCTCACTCTTTATTGACATTTACACAAACATTCCAATAAAAAGAGTGAGACCGCGTATGAAATGTCAATAAACGTCATGTTTAAATGTCATGTTTATTGACGTTTAAATACACTTGACATTGTCCTAACTAAACACACGAGTCAAAATCAGAATGATGATGAATATTATAAAGACATATGTCAGATATATAAGGCAGAAATGGGACCCAGAGCAGTTTATAAGAGCACACTGCCATCTAGTGTTGGGTCATGGACACTGCAATGCAATTCAATGTAGAGTAATGTTAAAAAATAAAATATCCATGACATGCAGTTAATCAGAAATAAAGATATAACGCCAATGAAAGCAGTGATTTACAGAAGGGAAACACAGAGAGACGTGTAATGAACTTGTTTTAAAAAAATATCAATGCTTTTGTGTAATACCTTTAGGTCAATTTTAGATCTGACCATTTTAAATATTTATATGCTGTCTCTAGGAAAGGTGACACGGTGTTAACTTTCACAGTTGATGATACTGCTGTGTCAGACCATTTCTCTCTCTCTCTCTCTCTCTCTCTCTCTAAACACACACAGAAGGGAGGGGGAGAGACAAACACACACAGAACAAGCCTCTCTGACCCTCAGGTTATCAGGACAGAAACATTTAACTGTCCCTCAAATTCAAACCAAAACTCATGGTGGGGCCTCATTTAGTTAGTATAACCCCCACGAGTGAAACAGTCAACCTGAGGAGTGGAACCCATCCTTTTAGATGCAGATACTGTTATGTATTTATTTTTAACAGGTTTCCTCAGGAAATTTTATTATTGGCTTTTATTAAATATTCTTTATTGTTATTATGATATATTTTTTTTTTAGGACAGCCTCTAAGAGCCTCTGATTTTAATTAATTTCAATATATCTGTAGGCCTGAGGAGGCTGTTGTCTTGTTGCAAAACTGTTAAATTGTGAATGTATGAGAAGTGCTATCTAAATAAAGTGTGATTGATTGATTGATTGATTTGTCAATGAAGGGTGAAAAAGGCCTTCTGAAATAATCCCAGGCCGATATATAGGTTTATTATAGACGGTAAACCATGTGAATAAACTAGAACGTGAACAGTGCATTGCCTTTGCCTCTTAATTGTGGTAGTGCAGCTCCATCTAGTGGTGAAAGTCAGATCAGTCAGGACTAAACAAGAAAAAGTTGAACAGATAAAATGTGGTCAAAACTGCAACTGAATGTTTAGGCCATCATTTTGGTGTTTTCAATGAACTCTGACAGAAAAATTGTAGAGTTTGTAATTTCCCAAGAAATGTAGGTTTAAGGCCAGCTTGAATCTAATTTGATGCTTTTTGATGACATTTAAAGTGCATATGACACATTAGACACAATTTCATTTACAATTTTGCTAGAGGTTTTAGGTTGAAATCAGCAAAATCCCATCCATCCATCCATTTTCTTCCACTTGTCCGTTGCCGGGTCGTGGGGGCTGTTGGAGCTGCCCAAATCACACTGCACCAGCCCCTATGGCTCCTCCTGCAGGTGGTGGGTCCACAGAAGGACGGCCTCATGGTTCTAACCGGGCCTGTTGGTCTCTCATAAATCCCATTAAAGTGAATGGCGCTAAAGCTCCATTGGACCCGGAAGTAAAGCGATGACATCATTATTTAACAAATGTATGTCAATGGGAAAGTGAGTGAGTCAAACTGCTGTGGTACTTTACCTCTATATCTATGTCACTTCCTGTCAGTAGCTTAAAGATTCAAATAAAAGTAATTTTTATTGCTAACATTGCTTCATTCATTTGCTGCTTCACTTAAATAAAAATAATTATGACTTACACCAGATGTTATGAAGTCATATTAAAGTGCATTTCATAAATGCATTTTAAGACCTTGACATAAACCCTGGTTTATGCAGATTTCCTCTTAAATAAATCATGTTTATTTTATTTTTTTCAAGAGATGAGAAAATTGGGTTATGTGAGTCGGGGTCCATAACAAACAATCAATCACAAACTTCAGAAAATAATATGAAATGACATAGCTTTTTAGTGGTTCTGGGTTTGGTCGAGATGACCAAACCAAAATTAAATATTACACTTAAATTATTTGTTTGTTTTTTTAGAGACAAAACTGCATACGTAAAACTGCAGGTCCAGGCAGTCAATTAAATGCAATCCATCACATATGTAAAACATTAAAACTCACTGTAAAATGTCAAAAATACCTGCCTTTCACCTTTAAATCCGGTGATTGAATTTACTCCAAGGCCTCGGTTCAACTACTCCTGCGGTAAAATGAGCCACAAGAACAATTTATTTTGAAGAACAAGTTTAAACCCATGTTTTCCAGAAGACTTTTAATCATGCAAACAAATAGAAAACATCCCAAAAGTATGTAATAAAATGTTGAAAAAGTGTTTTTACACAATAACCACCAAAGTAAAAAGTGGCTCTACTTACCCCAGCCTCCCCTCTGTATTTTAACAGGAAGCTGAAATGCAAACAGATGATTATTTCCTCTCGAAGGACTCGAAGTGTTCGGCGTCGCTCTAACTACTTTCTAGAATAATCTTCTTATAATCAACTTTTGTGCAGCCGGACTATTATCCAGACATTAATCAAATATACTCTTTCCGAACTGCGTCCCATGGGTCAAATCAAACCCAAAGTGACTCCATTTTGGGCAGCCCTGATTAAAAACAACTATATATCATTTGTGATTGTTAAGAGACTACTGAATTTACAAACCGGAGTCGGGCTCATATTCCCTGCCCTCTCTTTAAAGGTCGTTGTCCTCATTATCTTAAAGGCACTGGTGTTTTTCCTCGCTGTTAATGACTGTCGCCTGGACGAGTCCGGAGGCAGCGGACAGACAAACCGGCGGGGCATCTGACTCAGAGCGAGGGCGAGTAGAGACCGCCTCAAAGCGGTGGATGTGCAGAGCTGTAGCTTCAATGTCATGTCAAGCCCCGGATACAGTTTGTTCTGGGCTTCACTGTTTCTGTAAATGTTCTGACCTATAACCATCGTGAGGAATCCTTCTTTCCCCTTTGAAATCAGTAAGTTCTTTGACTTCATCTGGTGTTTTCGTGCGTGTGTGTGTGTAGACGCTTTCTGTTAATAAACACTAAAAGCGTTTTTTGAGTATCAGGACAGCAAATAGTTTGGCGATAAAAGTCTCTGAATGGGCACGGTCTAAAACAAATTACCATCAGGCTAGTTCTCAGTGGTAAGATAGAAATAACAGTCAGGTGCAGGTTTCAGTTCATTTCAAATCCGCGGTTACCAAACTGTGGGTCCGGGACTAGAGGGGGAAATAATGTCGTCCTAAATCCCATTCAGGCAGCGGCAAAAGGTTAATGGTTCTCCCACAGTGGGGCAGGGCCCGAATATGTTCCACTTCTGCATGTTTGACCGTAAATGGGTTTGTTCTTTGTCGATTAGCCTTGGGACGCGTACTGTTGGGCCCCTTAATGGACTTCGAGGCCCACTGTTCCCTGTCCATTCCATGCAGGGAAGTTAGTCTGGTCACGGGGCAATTGGAGCGGTTTGAACGGGCGGGCCCAACGTGCACAGATCGTCAGTGAAATAAACCAATTAGCAGACATGACGACAGCTGTCTTCCAACTCACAAAATATGAACTCAATATAAACTCACGAGAACGTGGAGGCCCAAAGTCCTCGACTACTTCACCCATGATTAGTTTTGGCTGATGTTAATGTTGATTGAACTACAACATAGTGGTGCAGCGAGAGACGTGACCTTGTCAGTTCTCTGTGATGGTTGTGATTGGTTCTTGCATCAGGCTACTGAGAGGAAATGCAGGGCCTAGAGTCGGGGCTTTTCCTCCAGCTGTTCCACCGCCACCTTAGCGGTCACCCTTTTCAAAAGCCACTTCTGCGTCTGCCCGAAACCTGTTCTTATCCTGGAGTCACTGGCAGATACTTGGTTCGAAAAGTTTACAGTAGACCAGTGGTTCTTACACTTTAAATAGTTTGAGTATTGCCAGGTCTCTTGAGATCTACTGGTCAAGTGCGGGTGATTCCTGTGTATTGGAGAAAGGTAGGAAAACCATTCCACTGTCACCAAAACACAATCAAAGAATCAGGAAAAAAAAATGTTTTCACAACTTATGCTCATGAACAGCGTCTGATAAAAACACAGAGATTTTCCCAAAATCGCACAGCAGCAGTAGCTCCTCCTGGAGCAAACCCAGGCGACTTGAGTGACTTATTGCAACCTGTTAAAGAGACACACTTTGACGGGTTAGGTCCGAACTCAGCATGAATCATGGGCGAAAACCATGTCAAAGAAAAAAAGAGGTTGCCCGGATCTAAACCGCGCTCGACCCCCCCCTTTCTCTTTTATTTATTTACCCCATTAAAGCCCTGTCAGCTCCGTGTGCACGCGCCTCCTGTCGCTCTCCATCAAAGCTCGCTCTCCTCCAGCGCCGCCTGCAGCGCGTCCCCAGGTCTGCGCCCGTTTAAAGACGCTTCGCCGACGACAACACGCATTAGCATAGTGTCCACGCAGCAGTGAGTGCGGCGCATGTAAAAAAAAAAAACACATACGAACACGGCTCCTGTGGCTTTTTACACGCGTGTAGGGATGGGTACTGTTAGTTTTTTTTTTCGATACCACTATTTTTAACGATACCTGCTTTTCGGTGCCGGTTCCTTAACAGTACTTTTTTCGATACCTATGTTATTTTAATTCAATTAAAATAAAGTCTATACAAAAGTGTCGTTCAGGAAAAAGTCCTAAAACAGAAGCTCCACAGGCCGCAGCAGCGTCACCTGTAACTTTGTGTTTTGAACACAATTTCTACTTAAGCGGCGATAAAAAGAAAGAAAGGACATTATTACCTCCTGATCTGCAGAGACCAGATCCACATCAGGACACGGTTTCTTTCAGCCAAAATGTTCTAAACATTTTTGACGGCGCGAAAGCACTCCACACATCAGAGATCCTTACATGGTGTGAGCGCTCACTCTGCCACTAATAATTTACCAAAACTGTACAAAAAATGTCTAATACAGAGTGAGCGCTCACTTTTCCACAAACAATCTTTGATATTCCCCTCACGCTGCAGCTGCTTGTAAAGTTGTAAACAACAGCACGTAAACTCAGCCTCCATGAGTCTGTCGCTAAGGTGACCGGACGTCCCAGTTTACCCGGGACAGTCCCAGTTTTGAGTCCGCTGTCCCATGTGCCCACAGATTACTCCAAAAGCATAAATTTGTCCTGGTTTCACAGGCTCTGTCCCAAGTGTCCCAGTTTTTGGCCAATATGATCCACAAAGTAACAAACTTCGCTTGAAAATTCATGTCTTAAGGCCATGCAAATGTCCATTACCAATTAGAAACCAATAAAAAATATAATGTTATCATGTCGATCATGTTAATGCTGACTGGTGCATGGTGTAAGATATTAACAAGCAGATTTACCATTTAGCGTGGGAAAAAACGTCAATAAATGGTTCCCTGGTTGACCATGCAACTAAATCCCAAATAGTGTCCCAGTTTTTTAGTCAGTAAATCTGGTCACCCGATCTGTCGCTAAAGGTAAAGACGTCTTTCTTGTTGTCACTGCTCTGTTTTGTTTTTCAATTTGCCTAAAAACTCAAGTTTCTTATTCAGTCCTAGTTTATAACTGGTTTGTAACTGGTTTAGTTTAGCTCTGGGTTTTACAACCGGTGTAAGTCCTGGTTTAGTCCTGGCTCAGTCCTGTCACAGACCACGGGCCATCTCTATTACAAAGGTTTAGTAAGTTATAGCTTTGCTTTGCTATAAGTTATAGTTTTAAGTTATAGTTTTGCTTGGTCCATTTGCGCTGAAGCGGCTCATTATCTGCGCACACGTTCATGTTGCTTTTTTTGCACTCGCTGCGGGCCATATATTGACGTCTGGAGAGAAAAAGAACCGAAAGTTGGCACCGAAATAATTGTAGTTTTTCGATACCACCCCCGACCGGAGCTTTTACCAAGTAGGCACCGTTTAACGGTACCCATCCCTACACGCATATCCAACCAATGATTCATCCGGCTGCTGACCTACAACTGCAGTGTTGAGAAACGGAGCCAAGAAATATCAGTCAGTCAGTCATGAGCGAACGGAGAAGTGAATAAAATTGTCGACTTTTGTGGTGCATGTTTTTACTCTTGTTTCACTCCATATCTGAACCCTTCAAGATCAAAAGAGCCACTGTAGCCCTTTCAAACCAAAAAGAAAGTCTTGCATATGATAAATAAATTAAAAAGTACAGATTGAGGGTAAAATCTGCACTGGCCTTCGTCTTGAGTTTCCTTCACTGAAACATTTGAACAAACCCTTTATGACGCTCTTCATTCTGCGTGGGCTTTGTGTAGTTATTCAACTGGATGTCTGAGAATTCTTGTTCAATCAAATTAATAGTAGTTGACTTATTTCTATACGTGAAAACTGAAAGAAGTGGCAATGTGTCCATGCAGTGCTTTGACAAAAAGAGAGCAGAAAGGTAAAATATTTCATCAGCAGCTTTTCACATAAAACATTGCCGAGATCAGAGGTACTTAGAGACTTACCCATGCGTTACCAGCAGGTTAGACTACTGTTTCACGGTCAGATGATCATATTAAATAAATACAACCATTTTACTCCAGTCTGCATGCTATTTTAGCCATTCGAAAGTACCATTTATATGATATATTGTACCTCTACCACTGTCTAGTACAAATTTTTGTGAGAAGTATTTTCTGGAGGTATTTTTCAAACCCGGAAAGCAGTAGAAATATAAATATCACAGCAATAAGTGAAGTTACTTCACAATGCAGTTATAAGTTGACATATGCAACACCGCTTCATAAATTCTGGCCAAGGTTCACCAAGTATCAATTGGTGAAGTGACAAACATATTTGATAGTCGCGGAATCCCGGCGAGAAATTCCAACTTCTGGCAAGTGGACTCTTTTTTTAAGAAGGTTGAATAAAGTCCTTTAATGATTTCCGCGGCAAATAGTTCCCAAAAGTATGCTTGGCAACGTTTGTTGTGATTCCAGGCCGTGTGGCTAGGCTGGTAGCAACAAAGCTACTTATTGCTAGCCTAGCTACTTAGTTGAAGGTGCAGTTGGAGAGGAGGAATGGTGGTAAGTTGAAAGTCGGACTCCCGTTAACTTCACGAGCGGATCCCCCGACTTCTCTCGCAGGGACAGGGACAGAGATAGTGTCCTCTACTACTACTACTTTAAATGTGCTATATAAATAAAGTTGACATTGACAGTGAAAGTGGGACTGAAGGCTGTGCGGAATCTACTTTGAGCAGGGACGAATCCGAGTATACAGGGGAACCAAGACTGGCAGAAAATAACTAAATATTATTTTAATATGGATTTTTCAGACTGCATGGAAAAGAAGCTCATGTTTAAAAGACTGTTGTTTCAATTATTCTGAAGTAGGCCCCTCAGACTGACGCGTTCAAAAATATTCTTAATTGTGTGGCTATTGAATATTATTTAGACTTTAAATCCAAATCCTAAATTTTAAATATTGCTAAATCTTGAGAACGCTCTGGTTGCATATTTTCAAGTAAACACATTTTGAAAAGAAGTTGAAACAGTGAAAATTGGGCTTAACGCCGACATTTGCGACCTGAGGTGACTTGCCAGCTTAAAGCAAGACTTGACTTTTAGTGGTAGGGGAAACCGTAGTACCCGGAGAAAACCTATGCAAACACCGGGAGAACATGCAAAATCCACACAGAAAGGCCCTGTCTGGCCAGGAATCAAATCTCTTCCAGAAGAGTCACAGTACCAAAGGGGTACCTAGTTCTCTACTACTCTCTTGAACTCCAGCAAACACACACATCTGTCACATATTTGCAAGAATTGTGCCTTATTTTCCATTCATCCATTGTCTTTATCCGGGGCCGGGTCATGGAGGCACAATATAAAGGAACAGGCCACCATTTTTCCATACTGAGATATGTTCTTACCTGAGCTTAGACGAGTTGATACGTATCTGTCTGGTCTTTGTGCCCGTGGAAGAGCGTGGTCGCTTCCAACTTCACCCCGTTTGGAGCTAAAGGAATATACTGGGAGAGGCCAAATGCTAATAACAACTTTGGTCGTTTTGCGTGACTGAGGGCACGCACAAAGACCAGACAGGTAGGTATCAACTTGTCTAAGCTCAGCTAAGAACATATATCAGCATGTAAAAATGGTGGCCTGTTCCTTTAAAACTAAATTACATATTTTGAACGTCACACCCTCGAATCTATATCTTTTTTTCGAACTTTGTCATGTTCCACTCTCCTGTGATAAATGCCTGTCCCTGCCGCCTCACGTGATAAACAATGCATATCACTGTTAATATTTAATTTTTCTTATGGCAAGGTGTCGAACGGTGGCTTTGTAGCCCACATACATACTTTATTACACATGCTGTGAGACGCGGCCCCCCGGTGGTGGCAAACAGATACAGTATTGTGTTGAGACGCTCTTGTCACACCTTTTAATGAAATTATATTGAGTGAGTCAAAGTAAGTATTAGTAGTAACAAATTCAACTCAAAACTCGTCAAAACTACTGTTTTGTGTAGTAAATTATGAGCATAATTGCCATAATTGAGAAAGTCATCATTGCTGGTTTTATATATTATATCGCTAAGTTACATTTATTTGTTATAACAAAAATATGATATACAATCACCTGTTTATACCTGAATACTTAAATTACTTCTCAATCGAACTGAAATGTGCGCACACTTGATTTAGAACTCTTCCAGGAAAATCACTCTGGCGACTCTTTAGACTCCATTATTTATCAGACTGTCTTTGCACTTTGTTTAACCCTCGGTAAATGTTAATAGTTTTTAATAATAGTCTTGTAAACACAAAGAGAGCAGCCCTGATCGAGCGCTGCCCTTGGTTTCAGCAGCATTTCTGACCTGAGACAGCTCGCTCTGATTGAGTTCATCCTCCCTCAGTGTCTGCCGCCGCTCACAAACCACAAAATGTTATTGTTCGGACACTTCACTATTAAAATGCTTTGCGCTCAAGCCACAACGGTTAATTTTGTATTTTTTGTGTAGTGTTGTAAAAAGCATTGTGTTCTTTACAGCACGGTTCATGTGGATTCCGTGGAACTGGGCAGCTGACACAGATTAACAGGAGCTCATTTACGAGACTTGTTTGCGTTTATTTGCCTTTGCTCCAACAAACTTAGGGGTCATTCATCAAGACTGGTGCAAATCAAGTGCAAACTGGAAAATAGCATCAAGCCATTTACACTGCCAGACCATAAAAAGTGTCCATCTGGATTTAACTAATTGCTCTGATCTGGGGCCGCTGCGGTTGGTCACGTCAAGTTCAGCAACACTAAATTTATGCGCCCAAAGAATGAGATCATCTGACTATCTGAATGACCAGGTTATTTCATCAATGGATCTTCCCTAAAGGTTCAGGCATATTCCAAGATGACTATGCAAGGAAAGAGTGGATCAGGGAGCACGGGACATCTTTTTCACACATAGATTGGCCTCCACAGAGTCCAGATCAATGGACGAGGATAGCACTTCTCTCTTCTCTTTGGTTCTCATGGTGGGGAGCTGACATTGCTGCAATAACTGAAACTGAAACATGGAACGGAAACCAATGCGTTTTTTGTAAAGACCATGTGACAAATATGGGAAGGGTGTCATATTTTAACCATGGTTTTGTTACATGGAATTAAAAAGTTTAAGGCTGAGGCTTTGATTGGCAGGCTCTGGAGCCCTGTGAGGGTTGCAGCCAGTCCGCCTGCCCCAGGGCTTTCCTCCTTTTTAGAACATGCTTAGCCTGGCCTTAGCCATCCGTAAATTCCAGGCAATTATATTTTCCCTACATGTACGTCTGGGTCTAATCTCCATGAATGCGTTTCATCGGTTGAATCCCAAACTACCATTCAGCGAGCAGCGGAGGCAAGTGTTGTAGGTGACGTTACGCATTTGCACCGGATTTGCTGGTTGTAGTTTGAAAACAGAGCCAATCGTTTCAAAGGAGTTCATCCCTCCCACCTAAAAACGGAGCTCAATTGTGAAGTTCCAGACCCTCTGTACGAAATGACAGGGTATCCGCGGGGTTGAAACGATTGAAGTCAGCAGAGTGGGACCTCTTTAGGAATCCAAAAGATGACGAAGATGTTGTTGTTGTCGCTAATGGCCGTCCGTCGTGCTAATCCTGTCGTGGGGAAGTTGCAGAAAAACACGAGATGACATCTGGAGATATTGCTGTAAATGTCCAAGTCAAGGTAACGAACTGCGTAATTCCCAATAAAGTTTGCCTAAATGTTCGAAAATAGTCACAACTGGCTCAGGATGCAAACACCAAGCTAACGCACTCTGCTCAGCGTGACAGAAAGGAAAGTGAAAGCGCATGAGTCCACTTGAGAAACACGTTTCCTCAGTTTGTTTATCAAAACAACTGACAAAGAATTAAGCAGGACAGCATAAGTTCTGTTAACATAAAACCCTGGACCACGCAAATAGAGTATGATTGCTCTGCTCTACTTTTATTATGGGTTAGGGTTGTTTAAACTTGAATGGTTAACATGTTAACTGATATCCTACAGTTTGAGACCTTGATTTTTGTGACTATGATTTTCTTTACATTCTACAGTGTATTGCGCTTTTTTGTGGTCTTCAAAAGGTCTTAAAAAGTCTTAAATTTGACTTGTCCAGCCCTGCAGATACCCTGAATGGGTAGACCAGGCTAGAACATGCTCTGTAGGCGGAGCAATGTGCGACATGTTACTTTCACAAAAAGGCGGGACCATTATTATCAATGGGGCAGAATGGCGATAATGCATCTCTGATATTACATCTATGGTCCTTAACCACATTAAGAATCTTTGGCGAAGGCTCTGAGCAGTGATCACACTCTCCCATCATCAATACAAGATCTTGGTGAAACATTAATGATATATTAGAGCGTGTGACCTTTTCTCATGGTCAGACATGTGTAATCCACGTTTTGAAATGTGGTTTAATACAATGTCTGAATGACTTTGCTGCTGATCCACTTGAGCTTCGTAAATGACCCTCAAACTGTATCGGTTTGTAACTTACTGTTTGGAGCAAAAAAATTGTCTTTTTGAAAAGGACAAATACCTGTAGAAGTTCTTTTAACGACTTTGAAGCTTAAAGTTCACGTAAAGCTCTGACGTCAAGCAAAATCAACTTTTTTTCAAAGTGTTTAAACATGTTGTTATATTATATCCTAATGCCTAAAGTACTTGTTTCATTTGCGTATAATTTTGGTAAAGTAAGTAAAGAAAAGTAAAGAAATCAGATTTAGCCTAAATCAGATTACTGGACCGGTTCGATCACTGAGAAGTTGAAAATTAGCCATTGTGGCTAACTCTGACATATTTACATGTGGACCTTGAAGACTCGTATTAATCAATATGCACTGTCCCATCTTAAATAAACAAATAAGTTCTCATTTGTGGATGTCCTGGCTCCTGGTTTGACTTTATTACTTTTTAACTTTGACAAACACGAGTGACATTTTATTTTGCCGAGGGAACTATCCCGCCCCTCCCAGTACAAACCGTGGGGCTTTTCCCATATGTAATAAAAAAAAGAGAAAAAAAAGCTCCAATATTGATATGAAAACATTTTGGCAGCAATTACCTGTGACGCCTCCAGACACAAAGCTGTTATGAAAAGCGCTCGAACGACCCACAGCGACCCGGGACCTGGAGGCGTCACAAAGGGTTCGAATATCACGACTGCCACTCAAGTTTGCGAAGACAATGCCGGTCTTTTCCACGTGGGATTTGCGGATGATGGGGAGGGATTTGACCACATTCAAATGCTGTCTGTCCTGAGGAGGAGGAAATGCCGGTGTCTCTAGATACATGTCACTGTGCCATAATAGGCTTTGGGCTGAGGTTCTCCCTAAAGACCGGGCCTGGATTAAGCAAGGATTAGCGCGCAGAAGGGCTGTCTATCAAGCGACGTCAGTGAGGCACACACAGTTACATAACGCCCAAAGAATACCAACATATACAAATTTACTGATGACACAGCTGTGGTGGGGGCAATTACGAACAATGATGAGAGCGCCTACAGAGAAGAGGTCCGGGCACTCACAGAAGACAAAAGAGCTTGTTATCGACTTTAGGGGAATGAAGACTGCCGTCACACTGGTCAGAGAATAAACGGGGAGGAGGTCAAACCGGTGAGGAGCTTCAAATGTCCACCTGTCCAAGGACCTGAGATGGAGGAGGAACACCAGAGGGATGGTGAAGAAGAGTCAACAGAGGCTCTTCTTCCTGCTTTACCAAAGAGCCTCCTCACCAACTTCTACCGTAAGCACGATCGAAGGTGTGCTCACATACGGGTTGCACGATGTGGTTCCCTACTTGCTCCTAGGGGAACAAGAAAGATCTGCAGCAAGTTGTCAAATCTGCAGAGAGGATTATTGGCCTCTACCTTCCCTCAAGCAGATTTATTCCAAGCACCGGGCTCTGAATTTTCTGACAATCACTTCATTGCGGCACAAGTTCACCAACCCCACTCCAGAGGGGTTTGGCTAAAGTCAAAGGGCCTATTGGAAGTTATTTTGCCATTTGTTTATTTATCTGTCAATCACATCATTGCAGCATCAGTTGACCAACCGCACAGCCGTATGATAGACCATGACAATTTACCGCCTTCAAAGGGATGAAGTGCACACCACTACCGCACGCCGATAGTGTCATAGAGGAGAGCTTCACTATCAGCGATGACGAAAAGGAGGAGTCGGCGACAGTGCAACACCCAGCCAGTCCGGAGTGGGGGAGAGCCTGAGCCAGAGGTGCCGCTGGGTGGGGTCTGTATTCCATGTTTAGTCCAGGGGCCTACGAGTAGGTTAAGTCGGCCCTGGCACTCACCCAAGACATTTGTGGTGAATGTCGGCAAGCACTACTCCGTGTGAGTCTTAGACTGTTGAACGACGATATTACATGGTTTAAAGCTCAAAAAAGCTGATTTGGCATCATAACTCCACTTTAAGGTCCACTTTAAGGTTGCAGGTTTACAAGCCAGAATTGTGTAAATGTCAATTTTTAGCTGTTTGTGTTTAAAATCACTGAAGGGTTTAGTTATGGGGTCAGGAAATCAAACCTGGACTTTCTTTCTTTGAGGTGAATAAATGCAGTCTTTCAAATAGGTCACTCTGATACCGAGGTACCAGCTCTCTCTCCTGTGAACACTTTGTCATTGATTAGCCGTTATAAAGACAGAATACTGAAAGTGGCGTGTGATCGATTGAGGTTCTTCCTGTGTATTTACGATGTGCAGTCTGCCCCGGTTCACAGAGAGGAGCAGACACAGTGGTCTAACCTTCAGACTTTACTGCAGACCTGTCGTTTACATCGAGGGCGATTTACGGAGTGCTGTCAGGAACAGGCAGGTCGTAAACTTTATGTTCTACGACTGTTGATGGAAGGAAATGGGTAACGTTCAAAGTAAAAGGCAATGATAGAAACTGGCAAACATGCTAATCTCTGCAGTGAAGAGAGTTTGACTACGGACAGAACCAGAACAGGTTTGGTGAAAGTGTCAGGACACTGTTTTTGGTATATCATAAATAAAAGGTTGAAGCCTAAATCTATGATTGACAGGCCCGGGAGCACTCGTAGCAGGCGCGGCTTCCTGGGGCGACGGTGGCGCAGATGGTAGAGCGGGTCGTCTCATGATCGGGGGTTCGAATCCGGCCTCCCGAAGGTGCATGCTCTCGTTGTGTCCTTGGGCAAGACATTTCACCCACCTTGCCTCCAGTGTCTGCGTACATTGGCGTATGAATGGGTGAGAGGTTCCTTGCTGTAAAGCGCTTTGAGTGCCTGATGTAGGTGGAAAAGCGCTATATGAGTTGAGACCATTTACCATTCCTGCCTTTTTGCCCTTTTAAAGAACATGCTTTGTGGGAGCAGCCATGTTCATTTCACAGACCACACGGGATCATTACTATGAATGGGGCTGAATGGCTAATCATCGATCTCTCCTATGGTACACACCTAACCGGTCGAATCGCGTTAGTGCTTCTATTCGGTCGCTTGAAACGCCTGCAATGCCTCCAGCCATCCACACGATTGGAGTTGCAATTACCAATGTGAGTCCCTGTACTAGCAATTGACTACGGCTGTTTATTTACAACTTATTTTTAAATTATATTCATTTAATGGTAGTTGTGGATGATCCTAAACGAAGAGGTTACAGACGCGTAAGGCATCTACATTTGATAAAGGTATTTACATATTTAATAATGGGTTTATTTTGAAATACTGTGTGAATTTACGGGCAACTGGCGTGTTGTGTAATTTCAGGAATTCAGCTGTCACTGTTTTTAATCCCACGAGTTGTTAATAATAATACCATCAGGCCCTAAACCATTTCAGACTATAACAATGGTACCGTTTAAGGCCGTTTTTATTGTCTTTTATTGCTGTGTCGGCGGTGTAATATTTATTATGAATTATGTATTTATTTTGTTTACTCGGTCCTTTTAACAGTACTGTTATTTTAATCTATATTGTATACCACATAACTATTGGACTTTACCCAACATTTTAAATGCATAAAATTAAATAAATCTATTTAAATTTAGCCCCCGCCTCAGTCAGATTATTCTGGCACCTGTGCTGTACAGAATACTACACAATAATCAAATCATAATAGATTTGATTTGAAAAGACCGCTGCCCAAAAACTGAAAATTTTAGTTTCACACAAGAGCTTAGACATTACAAATTGAACATCCTACAAAAAAAAAAGATTGCTTAAGCTCTCAAAAAAGTCGATATTGTGTGATTTGTGCCGGAGACCTATGATAAAAGTTTTATTATTGATCCTATACCCACAGATTATACTTGCAGTGCTGTAAAAGCCAAATTACTGATATAAAACCTTCCTTTACGACATCAAAGTAGCATTTCTAACATCTGTACACAGACGTACGAGTGAACGCTCCTCACGCTAACCCGCCCTCAGAAGCTGCAGCTCTAGGTTCAGTGTCAACCCTGTGTCTTTGAAGTGCGTTTACGGCGGCTTCAAAGCTTTACCAGCAACATGAAAGTCTAAACCGGAGCAACATGTCAACGCGCTCCTCCTCTCTCCGGCTCCTCTGCAGCTTCTGAAAAGACTGATTTTAGCGATAAACCTGAATCGGGTTATAAAAGAGAATATGTTTAGTTGTTTGAGTTGTGAATAAGGAAGCCCGAGGTCCTGAGAGGTTGTTTGTTAGCAGAGAGTTTGACAAAATAAATGAAATATAAGGCAGTGTCTCCAGAACGTTTAGTTAATTTAAATTTGTATGGTTTGAGAGATAAAACAAATGATTAGTTATTACACAAACTTGATTTTAAACTGTCATGTCGCTAAATAAACCTAACCCATATTTTTCTTAACCTAATTCCAAACCATTTTCCTAATCCTAACCTTAAGTGTTTTCCTGTTTCTAAAGTTAAAGTGATAGTCTGGAAGTCTAAATGTTTTACAGATTTGATAAAAATGTGCAAAACCACCTGGGTTGCATTTTGACGTAAAGTAAGTCCCTCCCTTATATCTCAGCAACTAATCTAGTCTAGTATCCTCCCGCGTTGACCAATGAGACGAGCTTTTCCTGTATACCAGCCTGTCAGGTCCAATCAGGAGGGAGGGGGAGGAGCCTGATCGTCTGTTCCTGCTCTCCTTATTTTGCAAACCAAAGAGGGGGGGAATTTGATTGGTTACTTTAAAATTTCACTCCATCTCTTCCTCACTTTGCAAACTAAGGGTGCACTCACACTTGACATCCGAACCGTGCCGAGCTGTGGCTCGTTTGAAGGAAAGTCTGGATGC
Organism: Proterorhinus semilunaris; assembly: GCA_021464625.1. Taxonomy (NCBI): domain Eukaryota; kingdom Metazoa; phylum Chordata; class Actinopteri; order Gobiiformes; family Gobiidae; genus Proterorhinus; species Proterorhinus semilunaris. Next base: position 32,679,730 of record CM038345.1, on the reverse strand, counting down.
CCTGAACGGCCCCGCACTCACACTTGCACAAAACAAACTGAGTCACAGCCCGTCCTGCTGGCGGCGTTCAAGGCAACGCGACGTAAAAAGCTGATCGTTGAGGCGAACATAGATGATGGTGAAGTCACTTCCTTAACATTTTGCTCTAAAGTCGACTCTGTGAGACGCAGCTGCCTCTAACACTGCTGAAATATTTGAAACAATAGTCGACGTGGTTGCATCAGGAGGTTTTTCAGAAGGCAGCAAATTATGAGAAACAGGCGTCAACGCCTGTCTTGTTCTTGTCAAAACGGTAAGAAAATAAATCACACACTTCAGAGTGTACTATAGTTCATAAGCATGTCTGCATTGCACACCGTTTTCTTGTCATAGATTTTAAAATATTATGTACAAGGCCTAAATAATCCCTATCTCAGTCTCCTTTTGGGCCGACATCATTCTTGACTTCCTGTCTAGGTCGAGTGCAAATGTGTTTTCTGACTGCTCCTGGGTTTCGTGCTTTTTTCTACCTCAAGTCAAAGCTAATTAATTTGAAATGTATGAACCAATTCCAGAATAATTCTCTTCATCCTGGTTTGAAGCAGCTGGACCTCTTATCTCTCCTACACCATCAACACTTTCCCTTCAAGGCCAAGCTACGGAACTAAACCAGATAAGGACTGAGCTCTCCGGCTCATATTAATACTGACTTTCAAATATCGTAAACAATTGCACACACATATCCCCTCCCTAACCACGCCCCCATCATTCTGTGTCTGCCTCAACGCGTTTCCTCAGCCCCACCCCCGGTCAATGGCCAGGCGTCCTTCCAGTCCCCAAGAAAAATGGCCCATGTCTTGATGTTTTTATCTATGTGCTTTGCCTTAACTAAACCTGATTGTAATTTCGCATAGCTTCTTTTGTAAGGCGCACTGAGTTGCCTTGTGTACAAAATGCGCGGTATAAATAAACATGCCTTGCATTGAGCATTCCCATCACCTGACGATGGTGCTTCTCTTCAGACTGCAGGAACTCCTTCTGTCTGTTCATCAATAAAGGCCGTGATGACTCCATGTTTAAAACATAGCACTCAAATCCCAGCTTGCAAGCTAAATGGGGGATGACTTGCATGATGAAAAGTCCCTAGGCTACAGCAATGCAGTAAATTAACTACGTGTTGACTACAGACTTGTTTTTACATTTATGTTTTTGGAGTAATAGTTTTCTGGAGTTAACTTTTTACAATTTGACAAGTGCTTGAGAGTGATCAGATGTTACCTATTGTTACCTCAAAGTAAAGCTTGATTTCAACGGTTATTATAGGCAAACATTAATGGTGAAATTAACAGAAACTCACCTGTCGTGGTGTGCTCAGAGCGTGCAGACTCATGTAGGGTCAGGTTCAGGCACTGCATGGCTTTGTGCCAAGAATGTTGTCCATGGTGTCCAAATAAACTGGTCCTTTTCCTCAGAAGAACCCCCAGACCTGGCCCGAGTGTTTTTAGGTTATAGGCACTGAACTTTTTGATTTTTTTCGCAACATTGCGCAGCTGAGCGGTAGAACTCCCTAACAAACAAACTCCCTTCTGCGATCTTCCTGTGGATAACAGCGTTTTTATGCACCTTGTCTAATTAATTTTGAATGCATTTGTCTGCTCAAATATCTAAAAGCTGCTGTCTCCTCCTCCGACCATCTCGACATGTTTGCCAATGCCATTTTTAAAGGGAATCCGAGTATGTTTGCTCATGCGTGAGCATCCGAGCCGAGTTCTGGCCCACCTCCAAAGTGGGCCAAAGTCCGGAACCGAGTCTTGCTCGGGCACAGTTTGGTTGCGCTCATACCACACAAACGAACCACGCAAAAGGGGCTTCAGCGCGTTTCAGATCGACAAGTGTGAGTGCACCTTTACAGACAATCACTTTAAGCGTTCTCCAACTCCTGGTCCTTACCGTAACCAGTTAGATATTGTCCATATCAAACACACGTGATGTTAAAACATCCAGGAACCGTCTGACGGCATCGTAGACACTTTGAAAATATAAAATAGAGGAGTTGTCCCGTAGTTCAGCCTTTGTTTGCTTATGCTGCGTTTACACATAAGCACGATGCGTTACGAATGTCATTTTTCCGTCATTCGTGACGTTCGTGACGTGCCTTAACGCATCTCAATGGGATTCTTAACAGAACGCATCAGTTCGTGACGTTCGTGGAGAAAGTTTTTGTCTGTCAAAAAATCTTCCACGAATGTCACGAATCACCCTCTGTTCGTGGAGTTCGCCACGGAGCGTGTCCTTTCGTGAGGAGTAGTGGTGCTTCGTAATTCAGCGTGAGAGCATTCGTAGAGCATTCGTGGAGCAGAATCACTGTTTTCACGCTCAAAATTGACAGAAACCCACGCTACGCCCAAAGTAAATGTTTGTACCTGCAGTTGCTACGCCAAGGAAAAGTGTCACAAAGTCGGCCAATCCGCGCTCCAAGTCACGGACAGCGCCTGCCGCTCCGCGGGGTGCTGAAAGTGTTCCTCCTTTCTTCCTCCTGCGGTCGTACCTGATGTTCGAGAGTTGAAGCCAGAAGAGCCCAATCAGGGGAGAGCACGGCCTCTGCTCCGCCTCCAACCCGGTGGAGGAAGATCACTCCACATTCGCCCAATTCTTGACAGATTTCGGACAGAACGCGAATATTCCTAGTGACCCGTAACAGCCCGTGGCAGCGCGCATCACCACGCAGCAGCGCGCAACACCACGCAGCAGCGCGGGACGCATATTCGTGACCGTGCGTAATAATTCGTGCCATTAATCGTAACGCGTAGTAACAGGTCGCAACAGTTAGTGGCGGCGCGTGAAACCTCTGCCCCGAATCATCAAATTGCACTCACATTCGTGATCCTTGGCCACGAATGTGGATTTGTGGCATTCGTAACGCATCGTGCTTATGTGTAAACGCAGCATTAGGACACCAAAATGGCTTGCAGCAGCCCTGGCAACAGCATAATCCTTAGTGTTCTGCAGTGTGCCTTTAAAGAAAAAGAAGGAAAAAAAGAAAGTTATATAAGTTATTTACTTGAAATAAGTACTTACAACATGGAGAGGATCTGCTGCAAACTGAACATGATAAATGTTAACTTAAAGGAATAGGAATCGTTTGGAGCTATAGAGGAGAAGAGAGAGGCTAAATGCTAACGCCGTCTGTGCTTTGTTTACGTTATGGAAGGCACACGTGGAGACCAGACAGGTACAAATGAACTCGTCAAAGCTAAGGTAAGAACATATCTCAGTATGTATAAATGGTGGCCTATTCCTTTAATAAAGATGTCAGTGTTTTAAAATCATTTTTCATTCTTAGAGCCACAGTACAAAATTAATATGTCTGCTTTGCGAAATGTCCTTTCTTCTGCAGCGGCTTTGGCCCAAAGGATCAGCCGCGACTGTGTCAGGTTTCCAAAAAAGTCAAATCAAACTTTTAAACCTGTTTAAGTCTCCAGACTGTGCCACAGACAAGGTGCCCTGTAAACACCAGGCGCAGCGTCGCAACAGCAGCGTAATGGATTAAAAGGATTAGAGCTGCTCCCAAGGTCACTTTGGAGACTTAAATAAAAGTTTCCTATGTTTGAGTGCGTGACTGAAATAATAAAACTGGAAGAAGAGGAAACGTTTGGAGGGCGTTTTTGTTTTTATTGCACTTTTCCACAGACACGGTTACAAACGCTTCACACGGATCTTTTTTTATCAAAAAGTAAAAGCACAGCAGCCAGAAATAATGCTTAGAGTTCTGTCACAGCACGCAGCCTTACATTACTCTCTCTTTTCATTCATAAAAGAAGTGTGAAGGACGTCCTTAAATTAGGCAAAAAATTATGTAAAAACGAAGCTCGCCAAATCTTGTAATGGGCTGAGGTCCACTGTGTATTTGTTTATTTAAATGGATCTCATTAGCTGAGAGCTGTGTCTAGTGTCCTGGGGTTCGTTCTAAAATCACATTTACATTTTTATATAAAAATATCTACAAAAAAGATTTCCCTTAAAATCAACAACGTGTTGAATTTTTCAGAAAGCGGCGTACATGGTTAGACGAGATTGCTTTGTGCAGGGCCCGATTTTCTTCAAGGGCTGAACCTGCTAATTTAGCCCAAAGTAAAAGCACCACTTTCTACAAATGCAAGTGGGTGTTTGGAAATAATTGACGTTGCCTACCCTGTCACAGACCAATAAAAATATCAGGGTCTGGCACCTGCTCTAATTACAATATAAGTATTGTGGGAAAGTCTGAATTTAGTTTTTTCCCCAACAGGAAGGTCCCAGTTGGTGTTGGCTCTCAGTCGTCCTATACCCGAAAGGTTGTCAGTAGGGCTGCACGTTTTCAAGTTTTTCATTAACCGTTAACCGAGGCCCTTAGCGGTTAATACTCGGTTAACCATTAGTGTGCGCACTAACCACCCCCCCACCACCTCCGCCGCCCCCTCCGTTACGTTATACTGACAGACATGAAAGGGGGTTTTCATTGTTAACACCTTTATTAAATGGCTGGAACACATTTAAAACTAAATTCATTTATAGAAATAAAACACAGTGGTAATGACAGTGCAGTCAAAGTAGGTCACTGATTTGCGTTCACGTGGTCCTAAAGTATTTTAATTTATTTTACCTGCAGTCATTTAGCACGCTTTTTTTGAAAAATTGTGCAAAGAAACAGTAATTCGTACATTCGTAGAACAACAACAACAACACGTATCTCTCCACAATGTTTTAACAATAACGAGAAAGGCGAGTTTTGTGCCTTTAGCTTACCTAGCTACCTCCTAACGCCCGGCTCACACTGAATCCGGTCCGGGTCCGGTCCGGTTTCGGTCCTGATCCGGTCCGGGTTTGCCCCAAACTACCACTCACAGTGAGTCCGGCTGACACTGTGGCCAGCTCCGGCGCCAGAAGCTGCACCAGGCACAGAAACGGCCCTCGCGAGAACAGAAGCGCACGTGAGTTTCCCTCTTGGTACGAGTTCACGTCATAAGTCGCCCCATATATAGGTAGTTTTTGTAAACAAAAGCCGTATTTGCCAGAACAACGACTCTCCCCAGTGAAGTGGATGCTTTAAACACACTAATGCCCCTGTGTCACTGGTAATGGAGAAATGTTTACTTTTACGGCGTTATACGCATTTACAGGTCGTAAACGAGACCAAATAAGTAGTGTGCGGACAGATTTTATTTTGAAATACACCGGATCTTCCTCTCCCACGAGACCTGACTTCCTGTTTGGCGCGTGTTTTTTGTCAGCTTGATCTGTTGGGGCTGTCACGATTCGGTCTTTTGTTGCCCTGTTTTGGTTTGCTTTTGTGTTCATCTGTGCTTGGTGTTTTATTTTGACATGTCTTTTTGGTCTGTGTGATTTTTGCTTCGCTTCCCTTGTGTTGATTGCCTGCCCCGCCCTGATGTGTTTCACCTGTGCCCTGTTTCCTCCATGTATTTATACCCCTGTGTTTCCCTTGTCCTTTGTCGTGTCATTGTCTACGTCAGCCCCGGTTTGTGTCTCTGGATTTTGTTATTTTGTCTATTAAACATCACCAGTTTCGTTGCAGTCCTGCATTTTGGGTTTTATTTTTCCTCATGCCACCTCCAACCATGACAGAATGACACGACCACTTCAAGACCCAGCGGACTGCCCTTTGGTAGTTGAGGACCCTGACCCTGCTTCCTGCTCCTGTCCTGAGCCACCGCTGGACATTTGACTCCGTCCGGGGTGGCTGTCCCCTTCTTCTTGCCCTGAGCCACTGCCAGACCCCGACCTCTGTTCGAGGTGGGCCCCTTCTGTTCCGGAGCCACCGCTGGACACTGTTTTCCGTCCAGGGTGGGCTCCTCTTGTCCTGGGGCCACCATCGGACTGAGACCTCCGTCTGGGGTGGGCTCCTCCTGTTCTTGTCCCAGGGCCACTGCAGGACATTGTTGTTCGTCCTGGGTGGGCTCCTGCTCCTATCCCTCGTCATCACCCAGGGTTGTCTCCGCTACCTTCAGTTCCTGCCTGCCACCTTAACACTTCACCGCCGCCACTCGTCCCCCAGACCTGCCTGACTTGGCTCTGCTGTTCCTGAGCCCCCTGGATTTCCACCATCACTCTCCTGGCCCTCCTGGTTCTGACTCTGTTCCCTCCTCCGGACCCCTCCACCCTCCCGGGGCTGTTTTACATCGTGGGACGTCTTGGAGCCGTCCCTTGGTGGGGGGGTACTGTCACGATTCGGTCTTTTGTTGCCCTGTTTTGGTTTGCTTTTGTGTTCATCTATGCTTGGTGTTTTATTTTGACATGTCTTTTTGGTCTGTGTGATTTTTGCTTTGCTTCCCTTGTGTTGATTGCCTGCCCCGCCCTGATGTGTTTCACCTGTGCCCTGTTTCCTCCATGTATTTATACCCCTGTGTTTCCCTTGTCCTTTGTCGTGTCATTGTCTACGTCAGCCCCGGTTTGTGTCTCTGGATTTTGTCTATTAAACATCACCAGTTTCGTTGCAGTCCTGCATTTTGGGTTTTATTTTTCCTCATGCCACCTCCAACCATGACAGGGGCTCCAGTATCCGGCAAAGATAGACTTCTTACGGATTCTTTCCGTTGCCGCCGGATGGCCTTGCAAAATGTGAATTTCTGCCATTCTTCAACTGGTCTTAAAATTTTGATTGGGACTGTATTAAGCTTTTTGCAGGTGTTTGGTGATCATTTTAAACACATCTTGTAAACTCTCATTGTTGGTTAGAAAATGCTATTGATCTAAAACAACATGAAAGATGTTTTGCTTGGCCTTTTCCCTTATTCAAACGATTACTTAGACATCTGTGAATAGCTGTAATAGAACTGTAAATATGTGAATAAACTATAATAAAATTATAGTCGTGTGAATGATGCAACAGCCAAGTATTTGAATTTATCTGCAAGATTAGCATATGTTTCACAATGTTCCAGTAGTATCTAAGAAGATACTGTGTGGTATCAAAAGTACGTAAGTACGTAAGTACTGGTAGCAGGTTGACCATGGGTAGTGAGACAACAGTGAACTGGCCAAACGTAAATCAGAGGGGGGGGGCGGACTGTGCAGGTCAGACTGAGTATCACTAACATCAGGTGTCCTTGTACAGGCCGGGCCTCCCGATTGGATAAGTATAGTGTGATTCATGTTTTAAGATATGGTGTGATACATGTGTTTGAGAGGTGACGAGCAATATCTGTAACTCCACCTCTATGTGTAATATGCCGTGGAAAACCAAATAAAAGGCTATACCAAAAAACAACTCTTTGAGAATGGGTGCAGGAGAACCACTCTGCGTAGCTGTGGTGAACTGCGATTCTCCCTTGCAAGCCAACCATAGTATCGATCTCTGTGTCGTTTTCTTCTAGTTGAAACGTTCTCCAGAATTGGAAAACAAAGGTATTAACCCTAATTTTCTGACAATAGCACAAAACACTATTGTAACATGGTAAAAACTTCTAAAAAGTTGATTTTGCTCAATACCCCGCTTTAAATGGGTCAATGTTCCCACCAATTTCACTCAGCAACTACTTATCACTATAACAGGAAAATTGCAACTCCACATTTGTCGATTCCAAAGTTTCAGCGGCTGCAGGTGAGATCATCCGTAAGTGCGTCTTGACTTTTCTCACTGTGGGCGGCTCCTGCTCATGAATGGAGAACGGGCGTTTGAGTGACAGCTCTGGATCCCGAGGCTCGTCGTTGTTGTTGTTGTTGTCAATCACCAATGTCACGAACCCATCCAGAGGCGAGCTCATCTGCACAAGAAACTTACAGGAAGGGAGGGGCCGCCACGAGTTTCACCTCTGTTATAATGCAGTGCAAAAGTTACAGAAACTTACTTTTACAATTCCTCTGTTGTGGAATTGTGGCAATAAATGAATGGTTGATATTTGTTCTAAAAGGTGAGACGCAGGTGAACAGGAGGTCAATTTTGAGTTGTTTTACAAGTTTTCTCCCTTAACATCTTAGTGAAATAAAAAAATAGACCAAACTTCGCCTTTACGATGTTCATTTTATGATGTTTTGTCGTCTCAGAATTTTTCTGGCATCATTCCAACACATCCATTATCAAATACTGACAGGTTTGGTGCCCACGTGGCACACACAGTCCCCCCGACAAAACTGTGGACATTTGCTTTGTGGAAGTAATTAAACCTATATCTAAACTTAGATATACACACATGCACCGACGTTAAAACAGACTTAGGGCCAGCTTTCTCAAAAGGTTTTCTTTAGACTCTTGCAACAGTGTCTCCACTTGAGTAGCACCTGGATGGTAAACTTAACTTGAACTGAAGCGTTTTTGACAGTTAGTAAGTTTATTTGTCCTCACAAAGACAACACGCCCATGTTTGCATTTATTTGAATTAACTCAAGCCTGTGAAAACACCGCGATACATCTGCCAGGCCTGTGTGAGGCGCTGTGGCGCTACAAAAGAAAATAGAACACGATTAGAACATGATCAGATGAAACTTCTCAGTGGATTCACGATCCACAGAAGAGATGAGGAGGTACATTTTGTTGTCAGACCCACAGGACAAAAGCAGAAAAACTGTCAGTGACCGGACTTTGACCATCAGTCCAAAAGCACAGATCGAGGCTAACTCTGCGGTGTTTTTCTCTGTGGCTCGCCGTGGGGCAGCGGAGCGGAGGATTGTAGTAAAGGGAATTATAAGGCAAGTAGATTATGGATAACAAACACGATGCTGGCCGAAACAACGGAGCCACGTAAACAGTGTTTTGAGATCTTTAATCTCTGGGACCTGGTTTAAAAAAAAAATCATTTAAAGACCCCCAAAAGGCCGGTTTCGTACGGGTGATGCGCTGGATTAGTGAAATATTTTTTGTGTTTAGCCCCAAGCTTGACTTTATGCAGACAGGGCCTATAAGTCCAAAGAACAAGGCGAAATGTTATTCTCTCATCAATAAGGAGCCTTGTCCATTATAATTTCGATTTCATCGTTGAAAATAATGGCATTTAAGCTCAAGATGTCTTATTTTCATTCTAAAATCATGAAATGACCGAAAACCAAAATGTTCTCACATTCATGCCACTAATCTACGGCGAAAGGTTTAAATTGATAAACATTTATTTGCTTTCCTTTATTCGTCTACAGTGCCTTGCCCTAAGGTGGTTTGGTTGTTATTTTCAGGCTCATTTCCAGGGAGCTGTGAGCATAAATCGCCTGCTGCACAATTACACATGATCTAAAAGAGCGATAGGCTATTCCTCCAAAACCGATGTATTTCTTGCATAAATTAAGCCACTGAGCCACACTTTGACACAGTTTGACGCCGAGTAAACACAACACAATTTCCTCAAAGGGAAGATCCCATCACGGTGGAGCTGATCAAACAGTTATTTACACCTCCCTCACATGGAGACGGACAGAGGTGTAAAGCTGTTATCTCACACCTGAACCTGGTCTGTGTTTACTCCGTCGTCCTGGTTCACCACTCGCCGCGCGATGAGTTTGTTTATCAGATCTTTCAGCTCGGGGCTAATGCTAATGAGACAGCGAGGCTCAGATGCAATCGCTGGTTTGTTTTCGTCCGCTTTAGGCCTGGTACAGTTGGCTTTTGTCCTGCTTTGGTGCCAGTTTAGTTCTGATCTGAGTTGGGCAGGGCTGGAAACATAAGCCAGACCATGTAACAAACTTTTGCAATGGCTGAAGCTACTGCGATTATATAAAAAAAAGAAAAAATAAAAAATTGCTGCAGACGTTCCCGAAAGACCAAACTGTTAGTGAAATCCTATTCAAATGAATGGGCATGTTACTTATAAACAAATGGGGAAGTATTCCCCATCCTGTCAGCAAAGCAAAGCAAAGGAAAACAGCAGAATTTGGAATTCCTCAGTAAAAGGACAAAGTTACGGAACCTGAACCTGCACTGTTGCAGCAGCTCATATTAACGGTACATCTAATCCAATAACTAATCTCACATTCACACAAAAGTGGACACTGCCACCATGTCTATGACTAATGATTCTGCTGTTGATCACCTCCAGGGCAGGAGGTTAGTCTGCCAGAATTCACACTTTTCCTATTCTTTGCAACAGGGGTAGACAAGAACAGGCCCAGGGGCCAAATCTGGCCCTAAAGCATGAAACCTCTGGCCCTTAAGATGATTTTCCTTAAAAATCCTTAAAAATGTCCTGGCATAACCACCCACATTTAATCATATATGATGTTCAGCACTGGCATTTTACTTTGGGCATACGAGTGGGATTTTTGGCCCTTGGTCTTTTGATGACGAAGAAAATCGGCCCTCCATCAAGCAAACCTGCCTATCCCAACTTTACAAAGACGTGTATCTGGGATCAGGGGTGATTTCCTGATGGCATGATTGACAAGGGTGTTAACCAATCAGAGCAAACGGCATACTGCATTTTGTAAACAAGGAAGAGTGGTTTTAGGATGCATCGGCCTGAAGAGCTACGTCGTTTTTGCTACAAAAACATAAGGATATGAGGAGTTATTCGCAACTCGATTCAGACTGTATATTTCACACAGTATATTTAATGTAGGAGAATTCGACACGATTGCAGAAGAATGCTGCGGCTGAGAGGAGACGATCCACACTGATGTGTTGTGTTGAATAGTAATTAGTACTTCATTACTTGAGCATGCAAAGCTAACGTGGTACTTGTTACTTTACAGAAGTAATGTGAGTACTCTAATGCATTTCCCGCGTCACTGCATAGCAGAGATATAAAAGTTACATCTTATTCTTTACTTCTGAAATATTTAATGTGTTATAGCCATTGCTTTTGTTGTGGTCGGCAACACAACAGAAGAAACTTAGACCTCAAAAACATTTTCCTGAAAGGTCTTGCCCTTTTTAAATTCTGCTTAGCAACTTCCCCAACTCTACAGATTTTTACGGGGCTGACATCCAATACCAAATAACTTTGGTTGTCCTGTCTGCACCACAGAAACGTCCCTTTGCTAAACTCTGCTGTCTCCACATTCTCAGACAGACAGCGGCGCTCAAAGATAACCTTTTTTTTTTTGCAGGAACAATTTGTCACTGGTGAGTTGTGGCATTTCTGATGACACTGCATCAAATCCAAGTGAAAGTTTTAATAATGGGATTTGCTATGTCCTGAAGATACCCACAAACTAAAATAAGGTACCCTTGATTGTCCTCATATGGAATGTGTCATGGTTGGAGGTGGCGTGAGGAAAAAAACCCAAAATGCAGGACTGCAACGAAACTGGTGATGTTTAATAGACAAAAAACAAAATAACAAAATCCAGAGAGACAAACCGGGGCTGACGTAGACAATGACACGACCAAGGACAAGGGAAACACAGGGGTATAAATACATGGAGGAAACAGGGCACAGGTGAAACACATCAGGGCGGGGCAGGCAATCAACACAAGGGAAGCAAAGCAAAAATCACAGACCCAAAAGACATGTCAAAATAAAACACCAAGCATAGATGAACACAAAAGCAAACCAAAACAGGGCAACAAAAGACCGAATCGTAACAGTACCCCCCCACCAAGGGACGGCTCCCAGACGTCCCACGATGTAAACAGCCCCAGGAGGGTGGAGGGGGTCCGGAGGGGGGAACAGAGTCAGAACCGGGAGGGCCAGGAGAGTGATGGTGGATATCCAGGGGGCTCAGGAACAGCAGAGTCAAGTCAGGCGGGTCTGGGTGACGAGTGGCGGCTGGGAAGTGCTCAGGTGACAGGCAGGAACTCGAGGTAGCTGAGAAAACTCTGTGACGAGGGATAGGAGCAGGGGCCCACCCAGGACGAACAACAATGTCCTGCAGTGGCCCTGGGACAAGAACAGGAGGAGCCCACCCCAGACGGAGGTCTCAGTCCGATGGTGGCCCCAGGACAAGAGGAGCCCACCCTGGACGGAAAACGGTGTCCAGCGGTGGCTCCGGAACAGAAGGGGCCCACCTCGAACAGAGGTCGGGGTCTGGCAGTGGCTCAGGGCAAGAAGGAGGGGACAGCCACCCCGGACGGAGTCAAATGTCCAGCGGTGGCTCAGGACAGGAGCAGGAAGCAGGGTCAGGGTCCTCAACTACCAAAGGGCAGTCCGCTGGGTCTTGAAGTGGTCGTGTCATTCTGTCATGGTTGGAGGTGGCGTGAGGAAAAATAAAACCCAAAATGCAGGACTGCAACGAAACTGGTGATGTTTAATAGACAAAAAACAAAATAACAAAATCCAGAGAGACAAACCGGGGCTGACGTAGACAATGACACGACCAAGGACAAGGGAAACACAGGGGTATAAATACATGGAGGAAACAGGGCACAGGTGAAACACATCAGGGCGGGGCAGGCAATCAACACAAGGGAAGCAAAGCAAAAATCACAGACCCAAAAGACATGTCAAAATAAAACACCAAGCATAGATGAACACAAAAGCAAACCAAAACAGGGCAACAAAAGACCGAATCGTAACAGAATGTCCTCTGCGTTCGAGCCATCCTTCAACAACTCTGCAGGAACCCATCTCTGGATCTTCAGCTAGTTTTGTTTAGCAGTGTTGCTAATGACTACAATGCTAATTGGGTAACAATACTTGTAAAGGTTAAAGGTTAGCTCATTTCTCCGTTAGTCAAGTAGCTTGTTAAGTCAAGGGCCTATCTCGCCAGAGGAGAGTTGCGGAGACTGCCGTGACTTTGAAGCTCAGCTTTACCGCTGAAAGTTTTGGCCTTGAGTGTTTCAAGCGTAGGTAGAAGAGTCTCGTAAAAATACAAAAAAAACATTATCCTCGCTTTGAAGACTATCCAGAGCCATTACGTGAAGCTTTGTCACCTTGCAGTGTTCTTTCAAAAGCTGATTTTCTCTTTCTGTTATGCATTTGCCCTTACGCCAAGCTGGAGGCACACGTTGGTTAAATCCGCCAGTGGTTTTTTCGTTGTTCAGATTCAGATTCAGAAAACTTTATTGATCCCTCAAGGGCAATTGATTTGCTGCAACCGACAGATGTTTGCACAAACACATCACAACACTCACTGTGTGTCACTTCCAACAATACAGACAATAGCAGATACTTAAAAGAAACTTAATTCTACATACATTGTATAGTTAAAGACAAAAACACTACTCTGCATATAAGAGAAGAGAGTTCTTAAGAATGAGAATAATATGAATAATTATACGTTTTTACCTTATTTCTGCCTTGTTGACAACAATAACGATGCCATTGAAGACACTGTGTCCTTTACTACACTGCAGTGGCCACTTTGTGTAGCGTACTACAGAGTAATTCATGACTCTTAAAATGCACCAGAATACAAGGAATCCCATCTGAATTTAAAACAATTTCCCGAGGGAGGGCTTGGGGCCTCACGTCGCTGTTTTGCCTAGGGCCCCCAAATGTCTTGAAACGGCCCTGCCAGACCGATATGGATTTTGGGGTCCGATACCAACATTGATGTCAAATAGCCTTTAGTTAAAGATTTATAATTATAATTTCAAAGGTTTTAATCATAGAAAGGGGGCTTGTCAGAAATCAGCATATTCCAAAACTAAAAACAGTAAGTCTCCATCTCTTATGATTCCAAAATTATAAGCAAAAGTCTTCAACATAAAATATATAAAACTGAACTATAACAAACCAATTTTCACTGCGATGTTCCTGGGCTCCCCATCAGGCCGAGAAAGTTGTGGAAGTCACTTCACTGTTCCGGAGATATCCGCCGTTTTATAGCCGATATTGAAAAAAAAAACTAACATCCCGGTCGGGCCTTACACTGTAAAAAGTAAAAAACAAAAACACTTGAATTGGTAACATCAAATTAAATTAATTTGATTTAACTTATGTTCTAACGTTAAACAGACTGATATTTAAATTAAATAGTCATTTCATTTAATCCCATTAGCTGCTTTACTCTAACTCAAAAAGAAACACACAACCAACTTAATATTTGCTCTTTGCGCTTTTAACCAGACACCATGAGTGAAAGTAACAAGACACTAAATATAGTGTAGGTCCTTCCTCCTCTGGGTTTGGTCTCCTGCTGCCTCCGTTTAGTCCAGACACATTATTTTCTCCATCAGTCTCCGCCGCTTTGTGCTGATTCCGACTCACAGGGTTATATTACTGTCGAAAGTTTGGAAACCACTGACATTTGAAAATACAGATTTAACTTTTTCGCCCAAATCCCCTCTCCCCCAACATTATATTTTTGTCAAAACCTCTTTATTCTCCTTCAACTCATTCGTGCAGAAAATCGATGGCGCAGGGTGAGGGATTTCTGTAGCTGTTCAAGGCTCCATCTTTAAAATCCACAGACTCCAGTGGAAAAAAAAGAAAGATATTGTTGTTGTTTTTGGAGAGGCATTGATTTCCCACAGGACTCGGTGTTTCATAAACTAAAAGTCACCATCTACCACAGCTCTCCTGATGATATAGGACTGGACAAGCCTGATACAATTCAGCGAAATATAATTGACTTGGCGGAGAATGCAAAGTAAATCCCGCAGAAATAGTGATATTGATTAAACTGAGCCCATACCTGGGTGAGTGAGGATTCCTGCCTCATAGAAAGACAGTGTGAAAACTATATCTTCTCTCCTACAGCCTGTATGGAACAAATGTGTAGATATCAAGTAAGGTTAAGGTCAGGCTAGAGATGGATTTTATTTTTAATTTTTTACTCTTTGGCAATATCCTCAAAGGTAAAGCATTCTTTTCATTCAAGATCTCTGAGATTAAGAGTCAGGAGATACTACATTGGTTTCAATGCTTTTAAAATAAACTGGTCCAGAAGCCATTGGTTCAACCCCAGAGCGGGAACAGCATCTCTGCTCTTCTAGCTCGAAAAGCCATGCTTCGACCAGAACACATTTTTTGGCCGATTCAGACACTTCTTGGATGTGATTGACTCCAGGACTCAGTGAGAAACGTTGTCAGTGAGAAACGTCCTCAGGAGAGCATCAATCTCCCCAAAGAAGGGACTCTGTCGCCCGGTGTCACAAATGAACAGCTGTGGAAAGCGATGGTGGCGCAGATGGTAGAGCGGGTCATCTCATGATCAGAAGGTCGGGGGTTCAAATCCCGCCTCCTGAAGGTGCATGCTGTCGTTGTGTCCCTGGGCAAGACACTTCACCCACCTTATCTCCAGTGTGTGCGTACATTGGTGTATGAATGGGTGAGAGGTTCCTTGCTGTAAAGCGCTTTGAGTGCCTAATGTAGGTGGAAAAGCGCTATATAAGTTGAGACCATTTACCATTAAGCAGGCCAACATCCACCCAGACACATGGGAGAAGATCCTGATGCCCTTCCTGCATGGAGGAGCAGGACTTTTCGCGGTCCTCGGCAGGTGGACAGCGTGTTTCCCTGTCTTCATCGGTACAAAGGGCCTGACCAGTAACTTTAAGGTGAGGAACATCAGTTTTGGATGTGATTGTAAAGCGAGTGATGAAACTGATGTAACGTGAGTTTGGGGAAACTGCACCGGACTACCACGAGTGTTCAACCGGTCAATACGCCCGTTAAACCTCACTGTCTGGAGTCTAACTTAACCAAATAATATCTGAATTATTCATTTGATGGATAAATGTTTGCTTCCTTTACCCCTTGACTCAATTTTACCTGCGTTTTGTGGGGAATGTGAAGATCTAAGCGTTGAGATGTTTCTTTGAGATGGCAGGAGTTAACGGGTGTGGCTGAAGCTAAATGTAGATGCAAACACGAGCGCGCCGTCTCATAAGAGCTTAATTCACTGAGTTTTTTCACAAAGCGTCATTAAGCCAGGGCTGGACAGGAGAACAGTGGCTCTACATGTGTTGTGTTATCCGTCCTATATGTCCACCCAGCTGCGAGGAGGAGGAGCTGCTGAGCTGATCGAGTCTCTCTTGTTTTCCTGATGTAACGCCCGATTTGGATGTAGTCCCGCTAAAGCCCTAACATTGCCCTGACCTTGTCCCACTGTAGTTCTTAATTTTATGAAGTCGACCCCCCACATTTTTTAAATGTGCCCCCCCCCCCCACCTTCCAAACGCTTCCGACGCCGCTGGTTGGACCTGATTTTGACTCCCCCCTTCGTGTGATGTGTTACTGTCTGTTTGTATTGTTTGTAGCCTTTTTTTTTATTTTGACTAAACTTTCAGCTCGGCATTAATTTGATGTGTCTAGTCGCCAAACACTTGGGTAGATAAGACACAGTTTTAATTTGGTTCTGCTTTTAAGGCTTGTTGTATTTGCTTGTGGTTTCCAGGGACACAAGTCGGCAGACTCACTTTCTAGCAATTGGAGAAACAAGCACATTTTTTTTTAAATTGGTGATTTTCGCTTTTTTTGCAGAATCGTTCAGTTGAAGCTGAAAATGGATTTGATCAGGAGTTTGCTGAGCAGAAGGCACGCAAAGGTTACTTCAGATGTGGCCGCTGTGCTTTCGTGTCTGTTTGTGATGAGGCGATTGTTGTGCTGTAAGCTAACATGGTGTGTTTAGGTGATTGGATCTGTTTGCGTTTTGTTTTTGGTCGTAATCAAGATCTCTACAAACTGAAACTACTCCATAAATGTAGTCCGCGCATCCCTAGCTTTCAGCCACTTCTTATTTGAGAGAGATCCGCTTTATATTTTCGGTTTTCTGGTCAGATAAAGTTACGCTGGGTGTGTGGAGTGAAACGTAAACATGCGATACGTCGCAATGTCGGCCTTTTCCGCTCGTCTATGAGAATGTATGTGCATTACAAAAGTAGTACACGAGTCTTTTCTACAGTTATAACTTCAGTTATGTCTGGAGTCTGTAACTCTCTCGACGTGAGGCTCCAGCAGCTCACGGAGGCGGAGCTGACACAGGCATAGAGGGACTGGGGAGAAGCAATGGGAGAAGCACGCAGGATTTTGACGGTTCAATCAATCAATCAATCAATCTTTATTTATTTATATAGCGCTTTTCATACATTTCATGTAACAAAAAGTGCTTTACAGATTTAAAACATTCTCCTCCACCTTCCTAGAGACACACCACACACACTCAAGGTAAAACAATGGACGCAATGGACATAAGGCTGAGATATGGCTGGGTACAGATAAACTAGGTAAGGAAACACCATCCAAGGAGCCGTCTGCATCGGAAGCAGCACCTCAGCCGTAGCCACAGGGCACCAACACAGGGCGCCCAGAGGAGGCGCGGGAGAAACACCACACCTCCATCCAGACACCCACAGGACAGCACCCCAGCAGCCACAGCCAATGACTGCTCCCGAGGCAGAGGGCTCCTCCAGAGGAAACTGGGAGAGCATAAAAATTGTTAAAATAAGTAAAAAGTAAAAGTAAGAATATTAGGACCACTAAAATAAGACTGAGAATACATTTAAAAAATAAGATATAAAATAAATAAAATAAAAAATAATGATATATATATATATATATATATATATATATATATATATACACCCCCTGCCGGAGGAGCGAAGGGACCGCGAAGTTTCAGTTCAGGTTAAGTAAATAAAAGAGTAGGCTACACTATGTCCATCATCTACATCACTATGGCCCAACATACACATATAGCAACAACATACACATGACATGACAGTGGGGAGCTTTACGGGGGTGTGGTGTGAGATATTAGTTTGTCTGCTTATAAAACCTATGAAATGTTCTCTATGGACTACGTGCAGAAACTGTGGTTGAGCGAGTTCGTCTGCTATACAAGTACATCCAAATAATGGTCCTTTGGTATAAGATGAGCTAAAGCCTGAACGTGCAGTGGTGTAGGACCATGTTTGGTGTTTAAGTAAACAGCCTAATCCACAGCTGTACCTTACCATCCATAGACAAAAGACAACTGTTTACGTACATTGGGATGGGCTTGAGCTAAATGGTATAAAGATTATGGGGAGTAAATATGATTATTTTCACAGCTCCATACCATCCCGATTTTTTTATTCGAATTTTTCACGAAAAAAACCTTTGAGGGGGCGCCAGTGGGTAATTTTTGCCGATAGTGGCTGCGTTTGCACATGGTTAGGTCCAGCTCGGGAATGTGCATGTGCCCCAGATTGGGTCCGCTCCATCCCGACAAAGTCTGTGGTCTCTGAGGTTTGTCATGGCCACACCCAATAATATTTCCAAAATTGAAACGATGATTTTGAAAATCACATGGGTCTGGGACAATTTGGCCAAAATTTGAGGCTTTCGATTGAAAACTCGGGGATCAGGGTTCATAAGTTCAAGAGGTACGATTTTGAAGGTTCGAGGTTTGGGCCAAGATGGCCGACTTCCTCTACTGTTTAGGGCGGGGCCATAATATCATTTTTTACATGTCTTGACGTGGTCTATGTCCCTGGCCAGTGTCACCTTTGTATGATGACATTTTTTGCGACCGGGCTCTCATTGACTCAATGTAAACTGCCTGTTTGAGGGGGCGCCACTGAGCCATCTTTTATTATTTTGTCTTGCGAACACCACCCAAAATTAGAGCTCCCGGAGCACTAATTTCTGATCCCTGTTACTTGCATATCGGTTCACGTTTGCTATGTAAATTCTTGCATTTTCTGTTTCCGTTATTGATTTTAATTAGTCCCTCGTGCTCGGGTCTAGTAATAAGAAAATTATAAAACTAAGTAAAAACACTCAGAACTCACAAGCTTTTCTATTTTGTATTGGACTATGAAATTGGGGTAGGCACTTATAAGCTTTCTTGCTTCGGCCTACTCCTTTTGAGTTATTATTTATTTTAATGTTATTTTTTTATTTTTTTGTGAAAATGTAAATGTAATGATGTAAATATTGTAAATAATAACGCACTGTAAATATTAGCTGAAATAAATCAAATAATAAATGTAGACGGTTCTGCTTTTTATCAAGGTAATACGGCTGATTTAAACAGCATATTATCTTATAACCTACATAAGATTTCAAAACAGTTGATCTAATTCATTAAACATTTCCTGGGGGAGGACCTTGTTACATACAGAGAGTATCCACACTCAACAAAAATATAAACGCAACACTTTTGTTTCTGCTCCCATTTTTCATGAGATGGACTTAAAGATCTAAAATTCATTCCAGATACACAATATTACCATTTCTCTCAAACATTGTTCACAAATCAGTCCAAATGTGTGATAGTGAGCACTTCTGCTTTGCTGAGATAATCCATCCCACCTCACAGGTGTGCCACATGAAGATGCTGATCTGACATCATGATTAGTGTACAGGTGTATGTACCTTATACTGCCCACAATAAAAGGCCACCCTGAAATGTGCAGTTTTTTGCTTTATTGGGGGTCTGGGGACTCAGAACCAGTCAGTATCTGGTGTGACCACCATTTGCCTCATGCAGTGCAACACATCTTCTTCGCATAGAGTTGATCAGATTGTCAATTGTGGCCTGTGGAATGTTGGTCCACTCCTCTTCAATGGCTGTGCGAAGTTGCTGGATATTAGTGGGAACTGGTACACGCTGTCGTATTTGCCGGTCAAGAGCAGCACGAGCAGAAGTTATTAGCCAAAACTAATCATGGATGAAGTAGTTGAAGATTTTGCCTCCGGGTTCTCGTGAGTTTATATTCAGTTCATATTTTGTGAGTTGGATTGCAGCTGTCGTCATGTCCGCTAATTGCTAATTGGTTTATTTCACTGACAATCTGTCCGCCCGTTCAAACTGCTCCCATTTCTCCGTGACCAGACAATCTTCCCTGTGTGGAATGGACAGGGAACAGTATAGCAGAGCCAGGCAAGGTACAGTATGTGCTGGGACCACGCGCGACCGCCATCTGCTGGTCACTGTCATGTTAGCGTGTGTTCAAGCGCAGGGCACTAGTCCGTTTTCTGTGACAAAAATCAGCAGCTTTTTTCCATCTGAAAAACATTGCTAAGATCAGAGGAATTGTGTCGAAACCAGACTTAGAGAGACTCATCCATACATTTGTCTCCAGCAGGATAGACTGTAACGGCTGCTCTCTGTTAGAGCTGCAGTACATCCAGAACGCTGCTGCTCGAGTCCTGACAAGAACCAGGAAATACAACCATATTAGTCCAGTGCTCCGGTCTCTGCACTGGCTTCCTGTCACTCAGAAAATAGAATTTAAAACAGCTCTGCTTGTGTACAAGTCTTTTCATGGTTTAGCACCAAAGTCCATCTCTGACATGTTAGAGCCGTATGAACCATCTCGGGCCCTGAGATTCAGGGAGGGGTCTCCTGGTGGTTCCCAGAGTCAATAATAAACACGGTGAGGCTGCGTTTCAGTTTCATGCAGCTAAAATCTGGAACAGTCTTCATGAGGATGTGAGAAAGGCCTCAACTCTGACAATGTTCAAATCCAGGCTGAAAACAGCTCTTCTTACCCGTGCATACAACTGAAAGTATTTTACCTGCACTCTTGCTTTTTACTGTAATAAATCATTTTTTATGTTGATGTTTTATTGATTAATTTTTATCTGTTTTCTTGTAATTTTATGCAACTGTGGAGCACTTTGAATTGCCTTGTGTATGAATTGTGCTCTACAAATAAACGTGCCTTGGCTTGCTTAGCCCACTGACCCCATTGATATCAGCCATCCCTAAGGTCCGGCCTCTGACTGTTCGCTCACTTTGTTAATCAACGGACTCATACCCAGAGTGCCTCGTTTTTTTGTTCACATGAAGTCACCAAATGATCAGAGACCGTTGACCGACGACCACATCTACAGCAGTCAAGTATTGGCCTGTTGTGATTTAAATCCGTATTCACACATGAGTCGCGGAAGCCTCCTCTCTCCCGAGGTGGCAACTCCACCTTTGGAAAACAATACACTGTCCGAGGGTGAAATGGAAATCCCTCTACGATGAGGTACAGTCCATGTAACTGTTTCTAAACAGTATTTTATTTCCTGACAAACAAGGCCAGGTTTACCATGAAAGAACACCAATCTTCTCCGGTAAATGTCAGCTCCTCTTCTGGGCCCCTCCCAAAATTATGTAAAGCTGGACTCATCCCATGACGCCTTTCTCCCCTGATGTTTGGGACGCGTTGGAAAAGATGCCGCTTCCTCTACCCTTTCGGCCCATCTATTATGAATACGTGACATTTTGTGGCAGAATAAGAGGGGCCTGGTTTTGTCAGCTGTCTGTGTGGATTTGAATTTGGATTTGAAAAATCCGTTACAGCCATGTTCGTAGAGGGTTACTTCGAAAACCCAATGCAAAAAGTATAGTATTGTTTGTATCATCACACTTCAAAAACATTTCACACTTAAGTGGCGTTGTCGAGGGACTTGGGCAGAAGGATGCTGCGTCAGAGCAGCCAGGAAACAGGGGGCCTAGAGGAAGACCAAAGATCAGGGTTTATGGATGTAGTGGTTGGGGTTCCGTTAAACAACCCCAGTATGATACCAGAAAAAAAAGTTTAGGTTCTACTGGTCTCGGAAAAATGTAAGGATCGAAAGCAGGTACCGAAAAACATAGTTTTGTTGCGGTTGGTCCAGGGACAGCATTAAAGTAAAATACTTTGTTGTTTCAACTTAAAATAAAATGATTTTTTTGCCTACATTTTTTTTTTGCTTTCCCAATTTTTCCCCCTTATTTTTTCACATTTTGTATTACTAATATTTTTCCTACGTCCCCAATGTTTTCCCCAATTTCTTCCCCATTTTTTCCATATTTGTTACCTATTCTTGCCACAATTTCTTCAATTTTTCCCCAAGTCATTCCACATTTTTCACACATTTCTTTACATTGGAGTTGAACCCGATATTGTGATTTAGCAGGTCTTTCACACGTTGTCCTGTTTTCTGGT
The DNA here is from genome assembly GCA_021464625.1 of Proterorhinus semilunaris. NCBI lineage: Eukaryota > Metazoa > Chordata > Actinopteri > Gobiiformes > Gobiidae > Proterorhinus > Proterorhinus semilunaris. Next base: position 32,658,039 of record CM038345.1, on the reverse strand, counting down.
TTTACATGTTTTAGTACAGGTATCGGTAAGAGCATATCATTCAGGTATCTGTATCTAAAACAGAGTATTGTTAAAGTACTGGTATCTTAGTAAATATAACGGTATACCCTGCCCTAGTGGTGGTGAATGGGGAGTGGGTTTGGTTGGCGCGGGAGCGGAGGATGCAGAGGAGAAGGTCACGCGATGTTGCTCCACCTGTTGACGCTGAGCGGCGCTGACAGACTCCCCCCAGGGACCCATCAGACGAGGGGGACAGAGGCGAGCGGAGTTTCCCGCAGTCACACTGGAACTAAATGCACAAAACACGCTCTTTCTGTTCCTGCTGGTCTATAAGATGTTCAAACCCTTTCACCTATGAGTCGGTGAAACCTCAGGGACGCACCAGAGAAAGGATTAGCTATTTTTACCCCAATCAAAATGCGCCAAAACAAAATTTAGTACTGCAGTCTTCTACCACATAGCGGATTAGCCAGCGTTGTGCTTTTAATACAAGGGGGCATGGCCTCGCTGAGGGTGAAGGAAGCCTCTCTTGGGAATCACAATTTTTAAAATCTTTACAGCTGTTTTATGGCGGACTTTAAAGCAGTACTAAGTAACTTGTTTACTATAATAAATCCTTTTCGTAGTCCCTCTGGGGGTAATACAAGTGTTAATGGGATGATTGGGGGGTCTTTCATCTCCCCCTGGTGTCTCTGGCCAGAAAACCACATTTGCAACTTGACTGCCACCGGGTCGGAGCCGCCAATACACACTAATGGAATCACGAAGAAGAAGCTCACAGGCTAACGGGCAAAGCTAACTGCGGGCTAGCGCCACTTAAACAGTATTTATAGCCAAGTTTGAGTGGAAAAAAATGATCTCCATTGTGTAATTGGATGTACAATATCCCTCTGTCCCTTTGACTTTTCTGTCAGCGTAGTATTTACTCTCACGGACAATTAATGAGTAAAAAAACGCAAAATGCTATGACACCTGCAGTGGCGCTTATGGCCTCTAGGAGCGTGAGTTACTCAGTACAGCTTTAAAAATATTTATCACACACTAATAAAGTCAAGCCTACATGTCCTTATGGATATTTTTTCACAGCAGATTGTTCAGCAGAAGCAATAAATGGCACTCGCTGCTAAAGTTAGCATAATATGCTATTATTATGTACCGTGGAGCTAACGTAGCTTCCTGGTTAGCGTTGTTTTTAAGTTGGCTCTTTATTGGCTGTTAAACCACTTTGCTCGATTCCATGTCTCTGTATGTTTATTTAGGAGAAAAATATAACGTGCCTTCATCAGCCTGATGAACACATGTTTATCGAAACGCGTTGGTATTTTTTAAAGCCTTCGTCCATGTTACAATAAAGGACTTTTAATTTTTGACACCACAGACTGCCTCGGATATTTTTTGACTGCATTTATTGACACATTGACATCACCAGTCGGTCACCCTTCTGCTTCTCTGCGTATGTGTGCATTTTTTATGGGTTCTTTATCTTTCAAATGCAGAGTCCAAAAAACCTTTTAGAGAGGAGCTCACTGTAAATCTTGCAAAAAGTGAGATTTATTTAGTGCAGTGCAATGTTTTGGCAACCAGGCCCCATACAGCGGTGAGGAGCCACTGCTGAATAAAACAGATGAACTGCTATAGGCTCTTCCCAGATGATGGTGAAAGACTGTTGTGACGGGAAGGGAGCTGCAGGAGCAAGAGGAGGTGGAGGAACTGACCAGTGCAGGACACCACGCTCTGAACCCAAGAGGCGCTGCACCGTTTCAGAGGAGCACTGAAGGCAGGCAGCCAGGTTTCTTCCGGGTGCTACAGTTTCCTTGCCCTGCAAAAACATGCAGGTCAAGTTGGCCCACAGTGGCAGCTCAGGACTAACACCTGAACACAGTTTTGTTGTACGGTTACATTAACAAATAAAGTACTTACTTACCTACTTAAAAAAGGGTGGCCAATGACGTCAAAATGGCCGTGTCCACAATAAAAGGTACATATAAGGACCATATAAGGACCATATAACATTAGACACTTAATAAAGATCCATGCACACATTAGATATACACATCACATCTATATATACACATATTACCTATGTAGGGTGTAGCATAATTATGGGAAACAAATATCACAGTGGGGCAAGAGAAGGAAAGCTGACTGTGTATGTTCATATCACAATGTCCACCTCAGTCAGAAGAACATTATGAGTGGCTTAAGGAGCATCTGTACCATATGTATTATATAGAAAGACATTAAGGATCCTTGGGAGCCAGAGTCTGAAGGGCAAAAATCCAATAAGCCTCCCGTTGTTTTGAGAGTTTATCGCGATCGCCCCCTCTCGGAGGCGGAGGGACACACCCGATCCCACAGAACCGGGCCGCGCTCACGTCATGGTTGGCGTCGTTGAAGTGAACTGCCACTGGGTAATCCCGGTCATTACGGTGCATTGTACTTTTATGTTAACTCATTTTGCCGAAATCCACGAGGCCACAGGGACAACGGAGAAGATACTGTAGGTCACGGGGTCGGCCCATTAGTCCGACAACCCAGCTCATTATTCCGAAAATGTCCCATTGAGCAGGGGTTGAAAAGTTGAGTCCATTTACCATTTAACTGCTGCTGATATTTAATTGGACATTATGTTTGCCCGGATACTTCATTGGCCACAGCCCTATGAGGCAACTCCTGTTGTGATATTGGGCTATACAAAACCATTGATTGATTGATTGATTGCATATCACGTGTGTGGAAGCACATGTAATTATTAATGAAAATCTTCTTTCCTTTGTGCCGGTGTTGAAAATGGTTAGTGTTCATGGTGTTATTGCACTATATGCAGTCACCACACTTATAGTTTCTGTTTGGAAGAGGGGATAATAAAGACTGTCTCGAAGTTCCCATAGGCGTGTAGCTGACAGGTGGTCCCTGCGGTTCTTTCCTCTCCTGTTGTGCTGTGGAGTAAAAGGAGAAAGTTATCAGCAAATATACAACTCAAGCAAAGTACAGATCCACAAAAACAAAAAATACTCTGTTACCGACCACCTCTGCTGTTAATATATAATTGTATGATAAATATCCAACATAGTTATATAACAATAAAAGCACAACTCGAACGTCAGAAATTGCAATGAGTCATAATTGTGCAGCCTTACCACATTTTACAGCAATAACAAAACCGTGGCTACATATTGTGCAGCCCTATGGTAAAGCATCAAAGAGACGACCAAACAGTTACAGTCCTAGCCTCACACATGCAAAATACTGATTATCCTCGGTTCCTCTGCTGCTGCCGCTCCGGGGGCTTGCGAGCCCCAGGAAATGATCGGGCACAAATATTTTATGAATGCGCCTTTAAAAATGGATCAGCCTTCATCACTTTACAGATATCTTGGTATACGCTCTGAGAAATCATTTCCTTGCGGCGAAGGAGCGACGTCCGAAGTTGGAATTTTTAAGCGAGACTCCAGAAAATCCTTATTTGGAGAGTCAAAATAGGCAAAGACAGTGTTTAAAAGTGCAATTTTAAGTTTTAGATGTTAGTATGATGTCACATGAAAGGGAAAAGAGACAGAGTACAGGCAGACAGAAAAACAACAAGCAGTAAATGCGAGACAGGCAAACCAGAGATCTCTCAGTTCTAGAAGACTTTTTACGAGGAACAAAGAACAAAAAAATCACTCAAACGAAAAAAAAAAAATGCAAGCTTTCTTTCCTATAGACAGACCAAGGGTTAGTTTTCGTACCTGACGGTTTCGGCTACAACTGTGGCCTTCCTCAGAGGTTTTGGCACCGTCTTCCTGCTTGTGGTAGCAGGCCGACAGCGCCATCTGCAGTCCGACTTCTTCAGAACTGTGTCCCAGGTGTGGGAAAGTTGGTACGCCCCCTCGACCCGGTTCACAGTCTGGGGGGTGCGTTTCCGGATCTCGATGGCTTCTCTGATCCAACGGTGGTATTTGTTGCTCTCGGTGCCGATGACATGGGCATTGTCCCAATCCATATATGGATTGGGACAATGCCCATGTCCCAATGGATTAAGCAGATGGCGCTGTCGCCCTGCTACCACAAGCTGGAAGACAGTGCCAAAACCTGTATAAATCAGCCGAACAGACACGTCACAGCAACATCACGTGACAAACCTCTGAGGAAGGCCACAGTTGTAGCCGAAACTGTCAGGTATGAAAACTAACACTTGGTCTGTCTATAGGAAAGAAAGCTTGCATAATTCTTAGAAGACCTAATGAATCTAATCGAACTACGAAAAAAAAAAAAAGTTTTAAATACTGTAATTTCCGGACTATAAGCCGCTACTTTTGTCACACACTTTGAACCTTGCGGCTTATACAACGGTGTGCCACATTTATACATTGTTACGGTCACACTGAATATTGTGTCATGTACAGGGCCTGTCACAACTGGCGCATTGACCGCAGCGATTTTGTCCCCCATTTGTTCTGCGCCAAAATTGAAATTGCCAACAGCCAACAAGATGTCACCCAGGAAGACCAACGTCGCGAAAGCAAAGGTACTCGCCAAAGCCACGGTGAAGACCAAGCGGGGGAAGAGGAAACAGCGTCTAGCCGCTATATTCCTACAGCAGGAATCGCACGAGACTGATCCCGACGCTCACCAGTCTCTCACCATCTGTGCGACTGAGACGATTTATCTTTCACCATTCTCGCGACCGTAGCGGCTATAGTCAGTCGCAATCGACCTCCACCGAATTTTGTGCGTGCATGACATTCAGCTGCGACAAATAATCTCACTGCGATTCACACCTGTTCATGCGGTCGATGGCGGTTGCTCGTACAGATGCCCGCGTGCCAAAAGAGAGTGTTCGCACGACCGTCATATTTTGAGGCCGCAAATGATTGCCGATCGTGACAGGCCCTTTATCAAGAACAATGCACCTACATTTAATACGAGTGGGTCCAAAAACATTTGGGGCAGCAGAGGAGCCGGGGAGCTGATGGATTCACCGCAGCACGCGCAAAGAACCTACATATTCATTACTATGCGTGTGTGAGGCTGGGACTGGGATGTACTCCCCTTGGCACACACTGTTTGGGCGTCTCTCTTTGATTAATTACGTGTAATGGAAGAACTCCCGATGTGAGAAAGACGCGATAACAGCTCCAAATCCAAACATAAACTTGTGCTCGTGGCGATGACGGACATGCCCCATTCATCTGCATAGTAACAGGTGCAAACCCTATCGTTGTCTTCCTCTACCTCTATCTGCGGCGGCTTTGGGTGCACAATAAATGCGATTAAACCTCTCACAGCTGAAATATAATTAAGCAAAGCGCGGGTTGAATTAATCAAAAGCCAGCCTCGAGCGATTCACGAACCCAGCTCAAAGCAGCTTCGAACACTGCCGGGGGCCGGAACCGTGTGTGCAGACATACAGAGGAGGGCGGCTCTACACACGGCCCCACACTCCTGGACAGGAGTCGCTGGTTTGTTTTAAAGAGTAATATCATCGACACACTTTTATAAAAGTAAATGTACCCATAGGCTGCCGTTCCCTTGGAATATTTGACCGAGCACGAAGAGAAAAGTCAAGTATTTCCAGTGGATGACAGCGTTTTAAAGGTGCTTGCAACAGCTGCGGCTTATAGACCAGTGCGGCCTATGAATGTACAAATTGTTGGTGTGGCTTATATCCAGGTGCGCTCAATAGTCTGGAATGTATTTGAACCGTCTCACCCTGGTGCTTGATGCCACTCCACTTTTCTCATCAATCCTCGATACGTTCGATCTGCAGAGATGCTTCGTATTTGACAGAAAGGGCCGAGGATATGTCCCAACATCCAAATTTAAACAAATTGTATGAGCAGAAGTTTATTATCTGTTTTAATCCTAAACTGTAAACTGTAAGAGGCAAGGCAAGGCAAGGCAAGTTTATTTGTAGAGCACAATTCATACACAAGGCAATTCAAAGTGCTTCACAGTTGCATAAAATTACAAGAAAACAGATCAAATCAATCATTAAAACATCCAACATAAACATTTATCAATGACAGTAAAAGGCAAGAGTGCAGATAACATACTTTCAGTTTTCATATGCTCGGGTAAAAAGAGCTGTTTTCAGCCTGGATTTGAACATTGTCAGAGTTGAGGCCTGTCTCACATCCTCATGAAGACTGTTCCAGATTTTAGCTGCATGAAACTGAAACGCAGCCTCACCGTGTTTAGTCCTGACTCTGGGAACCACCAGGAGACCCCTCCCTGAAGTTCTCAGGGCCCGAGATGGTTCATACGGCTCTAACATGTCAGAGATGTACTTTGGTGCTAAACAATGAAACGACTTGTACACAAGCAGAGCTGTTTTAAATTCTATTCTCTGAGTGACAGGAAGCCAGTGCAGAGACCGGAGCACTGGACTAATATGGTCATATTTCCTGGTTCTTGTCAGGACTCGAGCAGCAGCGTTCTGGATGTTCTGCAGCTGTCTAACAGCTCGTTTAGAAAGGCCAGTGAGCAGGCCGTTTATTATTTGCTCTGGTGATGAGGCATACCCTATGTCTGTGGTGTGTGGGAGACACTGTTCAAACAGTGACATTTTTAGTTTTGGCTCAAACTCGTTTCTAGCTCTAACAATGCCTCCCGCACGTCCCAATTGTTCAAGCAGATGAATTCCATGCATGTTTCACGCCTGTGTGCAGCTTAGAGCGGTGGTGAAGTGAAGCAGGGGCACCATCCATAAAAAAAAAAAATTGCACTAATTTAGATTCTACTTCTATCCTCCATCACTCAATGGAACTTTAGGTGGAGACAATGCAACAATGTGTTTTTGCTGTGTTTACAACATACTCTGTGATGGCAAAAATACATTTACTATACAGTACAACAACAAAAAAGTCAGGTGTGCCAGCTTTAACATAATTTTATTTACAAATTCGTTTGAACAATCGGGAGACGGCGTGAGATCTGAGGCCCCTCTCTTTTCTCGATGTATCCGACTTGATTCCAGGCTAGATAAGTTACTCCATCCAGCTTTGTTACGTCATGACACAAAAGATCTGCCCCATAGCTCGAAAATTTTATCCCCAGAATTATAGGTTTGGATTTGAGTGGAAATAAAACTTCATTAAACCTAAAAAAGACCCCTTGGAAGTATAAATTATAAGTTGATTTCTTTCAACTCATGAGCTTAACCACTATATGTGTTTACAGTGTTGGGTAATGTCACTTTTAAAGGTAAGTCGTTAAGTTAGCTCGTTTCTCCTTTAGAAAAGTAGCTCGTTACGTTACTGCACCACTTTATTATGAAAGTAGCATGTTAGAGACTCATGCGTTACCAATAATAAATATCTATATTTAGACTCAATTTGGCAATCCATTTCACAAACTGAGCTGCCAAAAAAGGCTAACTCGCGCAAACAGCCCGACACTATTGTTATTATTTTGTATGTTACAGCAATAGGCAAAATAATTAGCATGAACTACAGGTCTATTTTTAACATGTTTTATGTGGATTACCCTCGAACACGCCAAGGAAGTAATGGATTATGTCAAAACTTTTGTGCCGTGTAAAGGGAAACAAAAGCGTCTTTTCAAAGTCATGCCGGTCGACCTTCGCTGTCAGTGTCCCGTCAGTGCGGGCAGTGATTGATGGCTGAGTTTCTGAACGTGGCAATGATAAACGACTGAACCCGCCCCCTCCCTTCTGTGTCAGCGGCATATTCTAATTTCATAATAAAACAGCGTGTACATCTGCGCAAAGAGAGGCCCGTCGTGCAAGCTAATTTGGGCCTTTTCCCATTTCCATGTCATTATTCTGGCTCCACAGCGAGTGGACGAGCTGCTTCCTGGCGGGACGTCTGTCTGCGCTTAATTAGCAAATCAGTCTTCATGGGTCGGGGCCTCAATATTAGCCACACTGCTGCGCATACTGAAATACACCGCCTTACCAAAAAAAAAAGGAGTCCCCGCAAATAAAATGTCACACGCTCGAAAATTTGGTTGTAGCGCCTTTAGCTTCGATTATACAGAAGTATACGATGTGGCATTGTTTCAATAAGCGTCCGCAATGACCAAATATCCAGTGTTTTCACCATGATCTTGTGTTGATGATGGGAGAGCGTGACCACGGTGCAAAGCCTACTCCAGCACATCCCAAAGAGAGCTGGACTCTGTGTAATGTTCATTTGGAGCGGGGGGCAAAAATGTGAACATAGTGTTGGTCGTCGGCCGAAAGATTAAGTCTTTTTTGATAGAATAAATATTAGTTTGACTCCTGTTTATTATTTGATATGAAATGTTTTGAAGTAGACTGCATATTACCTATCCCCATTCATCACGCTTCCAGGGCTTTATAAGGATACTATTTGTTGTTGAAATCATTTGCCACAAACTCAACTTTTGTAATAAGCTCATGTTAGCGAATATGCCATGTATTACCAATTAAGGACACCGTTTTAACATGTTAAATGCATACGCGGCGCCTCGGGAAGGCCACCCACTTTTAGCCGTGGCCCACCATCCGTGTTCGCATCATTCAGTGTTCACTGCCTCGACCAGGACAGGGACAGCTATTTGCTGATGATAATTTTACGATGAATGGGCAGAGTTCAGCACGATGCCTGTGCGTGAAGTCTCTCCTGATCGCTGGCACGTGTTGCTTTTTGCTCCTCATCATCATTATCATTAAATAGGGCTGTATTTTTGTCAACTGCATTAATAAAACAGCGGTGCAAATACTGTTAGTAATCATGCCAGGGGCCAACAAAAATCATCTTGTGGGCCAGATTAAGCCCGTGGGCCTTGAGTTTGACATGTATATTTTAAACCAATGAAAGCGTTACGGTGGATGCGAAATCTAAGAGAAGAAACAGTAGCCTCCACTCATAAAATAAATCCAACCATTGTTAACGATTGTAATCTGGTGGCATTTTAGAATTAAAAACGGGCTAAAAGCAGTTTATGTAATCCATGATCTTGGGATTCTATGGTATTTATCTATTTTTCCACCACTCTTGTATTCACCACCCCACTCTAGACTTTAGACTTTAAAAGTGACACTAGTTTAGCCGGGAATACATACAATATATACATACAGTATGAAACATACTGGATGAATCACAGTCTAATGTGTTGAAACTGAACGATAATGGAGAAGAATCGTGACTCAAAGGACATCAGATGCTGTTGACAACTGGTCTAAACCAAACCGCATCATTCTCATCCAAGGAAAAAGAAAGATGTGAAATTGAGACGGACGTTACTGATTTTCTTCTTTTTTAACTCATTGACTGCCAGCCATTTTCAAATCAGAGAGCTCCCCACTGCCAGAGGTTTTTCAGGATTTCGACTGTTTTTTCAAGACCCACAGAAAATTGAGTTCTTGCTCTATGTCAACACCAAACCCACCAAAGAAAAGATTAGACTCTCTTCTTTCATCTAAAAAAAGTGTCTGTGTACCTCTTTCCATTCTTTAGTAGTCGTCGGTAGAAAATAGGTAAAATCACCCAAAACGCTGGTTTCTGACCAAAAAGCTGAGAAAACAAGCTTTTTGTAATCAAGTTACTTTGACGCTAATATTTTTTTGCTTTAGTGACACCTCAAACATCTGAACAGTGGTTTCCTTCTATAAAACAGGAGAGAGAAGCAAAACAAAAGTGCTTCTCTCTCGTGTGCGCTGTGATGAAATGCGCCGCCGGATGCTATGTCCGGATGCGGGCATGGGTTTAGCATTTTTAGCATGCTTGTTAGCAGCCTTTTTTATGTCTAATACCTGTCTGCTTTCTTGATCCTCCACCATGATCCAATTCTTACTACGAGAACCAGCACTAACCAAAACCTTGCCTGTATTTCTCCTTACGTTTCGCCATTCCCTCTGGATCTTCTCCTACTCTCGTTGCCATAGTCCTTCCCTCGTCTCAGGTCACGGTATCAAAACAAGTAGCCTCTTACTACTTCTGCCTGTGAGCGCATCCAAAGAGCACTGCTGCCACAATAAAATGTCTACAAGTAAGATATTTACTTGGAAGGTGCATTACACTTTACTGCATCCGTTCCCACTGAAAAACCTGGCCCTCAATGAGTTAGGGACAAAGTCAATGTTTGTGATTCTCGTTCATACCTTTGCAAAATAATTCCAAACACCCCCACAAGAAAATAGAGACCATTCTGTTTAGTTTGAAGTTTTTATTGTTTTTCTGAGACACAAAGACCATATGACCCAGAGCATGGGGGGCTGAAGATGAACACATGTCTCGAACAGATTTTGTGGATTCATTTTATAGCAGTTCAAAACGTGCACTTTGAATTTTCCGTATAAAAACATATCTTTATAAATGGTAGTTTTAGCCGTTGGTCGTCTGTTAGCGGCACTGACATCAGCCACAGACTGTGATGTAAAGGGCAGGACGCTTCAATGTGGAGGTCTTTCTGGTTCACTCCGGAGGAATCAAGCCGGAAATGTACTTTGTATTTTAGTTGCTGAGTAAAAACAAGCGCGAAAGCATTGACAGATATGGTTATGCTTTTAGGCCTAATATCCAATGATCAGCCATAACATTATGACCATCTGAAACGTCAAATCACAATCAATGCTACGTATATCCTTCTTCCCTGCATCAAAATTAAACTTTCAGGATAAGTATATGACAACAAGTCACGCTGCTTCTATTGACGGAAGTGAGCGGGGGAGAAGTCTTTAGGTGTTAGTGCGCGGACGTAGTGCTCCTCGTATTATTACGCCTCACAATATAGTACCCCTTTTTATCCGCTGAGAAAATCGACATGTTACATTTCTGTGTTACTATACTTTGTAGTGTAACACGTCACGTAACTGTATTTAAATAGGGAAAACGTGGAAGAGTTTGGTAGCTTCTAACGGGAGCTGATTTGGAACTAGACAGTATGTGGAAGAGGCTGCGTTTGTGCTCCGTTTGCATGACAGAGCGCACGGACAAAGACCAGACAGGTACATATCAACTAGTGTAAGGTAAGGTAAGAACATATGTCAGTATGTAAAAACGGTGGCCTATTCCTTTAAGAATTAAACTTTTTTGAAAAGTCCAAAACTGAAACTGCTCTAGCTCGCAGGTGAGAAAAAACACAAGCAAGAGGCACTTGCATTAAAAGGTTTGCCAAATACGTGCTGTATTTGAGAATTATCTCTGGGCTAATCAAATCGGCTACAAGGCAGAGGGGGCATTATCCTTTCCAGATCTTTGTAATACATCTATGGTGGAAACACTTAAGGGCCAATCTCACCGGCCTGGAGACTAGTTGGAGACTTGAGTTGCCGCTGGTCGTGGAGATGTCTCCAAGACATCCCCTGGAGATAAGGCGAAGTCTCGGTGAAAACGAAAATGTTTTATTTCAGCGGAGACTGCATGGAGACTTTCTTCGCATGGTCTCCGAGAGATCTATGCGGTCTCAATCAGTCGTGTCGCAAATACTATTTGTTGTCCTCAACCTGTCAGACGTTTCTGTGATGTCCCCACAATGTCTCGGAGACTTGTCGGACACCAAGGAGATCTCAAAGAGTCATATGGAGTCTCTTTGAGGTCTCCGCAACACTCTCCCCCGTGAGATTGATCCAATACAAAACACTTAATCAGAGATGAGAGTAGTAATAAGAAGTTAGCTCAGAAAGGCACAGGGATATATATATATATAGCCTACTTTTCATTCCAGCTGTTTATGGTTATAATGTTATGGCTAATCATTGCACACACTTGGACACATACCATATAAAGGTCTAGAAATTACAAATGCATGTGAAAATCCATCAAATAATGCACAATACTGTCTTACTCACGTGATTTTAGTATTTAGTAATTCAACATGTAACAAATAAAAATGCTACAGTGGCTTCATATATCTCTCTATAGCACTCCACATTAACAACACTCCTTCAGGGCTTAACCCTTAATAATAATATCCTCTATCGACACATTTAAAGGCTCTATAGTGGAATGGATGTATAGGTTCCCCAGCACCTCCCTGAGATGAACACCCAACAAAACCATCTTCTATCCATATATTATCTATTACACTAGCATTTACAGGCTGCGTAGCTAAAAACAACCAATATAGGAGCTTTAGAAAAATCACCATATCATCTGCGATTTAGCATACCTCATCACTCCTTTATCAATATCACAAAAACTGCAAGTTGGTACTGAAATACTTTGCTTTTTTGTTTTATTTTATTTATTTTGTTCATGAACAAACATAGGTCTCATGCATGTAAACAAGCCACACCGGATTGTAGCCGTGGGCTAATTTCCATCCGTCGTCCTCATGCGCACTCTCAGACACACTCGCATTCATCCTGGCCTATTGTACATGTTTTTAGTGGTAGGGGAAACCGGGGTACCCGGAGGAAACCTACGCAGACACGGGGAGAACATGTAAACTCCACACAGAAAGGCCCTGTCCCTGGTGGGACTCAAACCCGGACCTTCTAGCTGTGAAGCACGAGCACTAACCGCTGTGCTACCGTGTCCCTGGGCACGCAAGAAACTTCACCCACCGTATATCACACACTCTAGCTTGCATCAAAAGGATGGGCATAAAAAAACATGTTTGACATATTTTACCTGGTAAATCGAATCGGATTGGTGTTAAGGCATACCACAAGGCTCAATCCTCTGACCCATTTTATTCTCAGTTTTCCCCCTGTAGAATCTACGTTTCCAAGTAAAATGTTTCAAATTGTGAGCCAGCTGCCAGCCATCTCGTAGTGTAGCTAATGACCAAGTACCAAGCAGAGGACAATCGCAAAAGATTCAGGATTGTAATATTAGGTAAAGGAGTGATGAAGTATATGAGCGATCGCATTGTCGCCATGTTTGTGGCTCTACATTACTGTTTTAAATAAATAACAAATAACGTAATCAAGAAATAAGTAATTTTTTCTTTAAATAAGTACTTTTGTCCTTGATTTGAGAATCCAAATAAAAGAAATCCGTCTTTGGGTTAAGATTTTTACTCTTAAATTGAGAAAAAAAAACATCAACAACAATCTTATTTTAGGTAAAATAAGATTTTATATCTAATTTATCCATTTAAATGTAAAAAAAAAAACTGCCCCATAGACAGATTTCTTGAAATTAGTTACTAGAATCAAGGACAAATGTACTTATTTCAAGAAAATGTGACTTCTTGCTGTACCTCATTATGCATTGCGCACTGTTACAGATCTGTGGTTTAAACAAACAGCACACCACGGCTGGATGCATCAGCTGTTGGCCAACCATTCACCAAAACTTCAGTGAAAATCGCAGAAGAAAACGACAACAGCGATCGCTCCTGTAAAATACATTTGAGCAACAAGCCATTGTACAGCAGGGTCCAATCAGAGTCATTATTGCCATCACTGAGGCCACGTCCACACTTTAGTTTAATTAAAAAAAATATCCAAACATACTGAAAACAAATGTAAAGATTGATTCACAATTACATGATGTAAAAGGGGGTCAACCTGCCAGAGGTACCCATGTTCCCCAGCTGCATAGCTCAGGGTATCACCACAGTTTTCTCCAAGGACTTGGGGTTAGGGTTTGTGGTCGGGATGGAGGCTTGATGTCAGACACCTCAGTGGAGGAGGACGAGGGGGACGTCAGCTGGTCTAAAGTTAGGATCTGCTGCATAATGAATTTGATCCGCCGGTTTCCAGGAGATGCATTCGACTGCCTAACTGCAAGAGGAATAGGTACAAACTCTCCTTTGTGCCCTCTTCTATCACATTATTGAACAAGAAGTCATAAATTCACCCTAACAGGCTTTTTATGTCTCTACGGCTATGAATAAATGGAATGTTGAATGTTGTTGTGTTTTATGGGGCTTCATGGCAGATGTGCACACCTAATCTTTGTTTTTAACAGGCAATACCGTTTTATGTGTGTGTGTTAAGGCTCTCATTATACATTAAAGTTTAAGCTTATCTGGATGTTGGATCAGAGGTTTCAGTGGGTAGCAGAGCCTCTGCGCCACCGTGTGTTGTATCATCGGTCGCATTGGCCATATTTCTGTAGCTCTTCTTTCTCTTTGTTGTCATTAAATACAGGCCATTTTTTGTCAGCTGCAGTGATGAAACAGTGGCACAAATACTGTACAATGCCAATCGATCACAAAGGAGACGGCAGTGGGATCGCTGCTCCCCCAAACCTGGGTGTAGCCATGTCCTTGCACTTAGAAAAGGGGAAACACTGGGGAACATAGGTACCCATGTAAAAGTCGTCTTTGTTTACCATATGTTTTAGTGCCACGGTACCGTTGTAAGCGTGCATGCATATCCTACCATGCACTCGTTCCATCAGTCTATGTGAAAGGACATACGCCGTTTCTAAAATGCGGTTTAAAAGTGTGGATTTAGTCTCGTAACTATGACATGCACATCTCACGCCAACAGACAAAACATTTTACAGAGAAATGAACAATAGAGTTTAAGTTTTATTCAAGTAACACACAAATATTTAAAAACCTACCCTCATGTACCCATTCGTAAGTCCTATTCAGAAAGCATCTTGTGAACAATGGAGAATGGAGTCCATGCATTTTTGCAGAAGGCAGAAAATGTCAGAAAGTTTGTGCTGGAAAAATAAAACTTGTAGCTTGCTTCTTGACGTCAGAGGACAGCGGTGGACAAGAAACGGAATTTATCTCTTTAAAAAAAAAGTCTAGATTTTTGTTCGGGGCGATCGAGCGCAAAGCGAGTGAGTAAGGAGAGAGATAGCGACTTGAAGGTGATGCGGAGGAGAGGAGCGGACAAGCTGAACCAGGGCAGCCTGTTTTTGACATCAATCCTAGAAGTGTTGGTGGTTTTGGATCCGACATGTGCTCACTGGACGCAGATCTGGTTCTTCAGGCTGACGGAGAGACACACAGAGAGAAGAGGAAGAGAACAGTGTTACTGCTTTGATTTGATATATTACAGGACAGTTGCCATTTGAAAACTTACATGGACATGACATCACCTCTGAGGACCCTTGAATGGAGGATTTTAAATTTGAAATATAGACTTTACTAAGAGTGGGTATACATGACACACTGTACATGACAAAACAAGTCTGACAAAACTTGCAGACTGTTTTCCATACAATGCAGAGACTTGGCAACCCAACATTTAACACACCGTGCTTTTATGAATGCACTTGTGGCTGTTTGGCGCAGAGTGACAGCCACACATAAGTCAGCTGTGGTGAGGGAAGTATCTTAACACCAACTGAGTGTGACCGATGAGTGAAGGTATAAACCACAGTAGAGTAGAAAAAGCGGTTAAACTTCAAATGTTACAAAATGCTTTTTCTCCTGGTATTCGGTGAACGTTTTTAACACGGCTTGCTCACTAACTTACAATTTTGTTGGTTAGAAAAACCTATAACACGACACAATGTCGCTGTTTGGGGGAGCAGGGCAACTATAGGGCTCTTCAGCATCCAGGTAATTTCAGTGTGCCGCGGATGCGAAGGTGAAAACAATGGCGGCATTAGACAGCGTTTTTGCCTGTTAGTGACAGATTGTGTACAATAAAAGTAGTTTTTCTCAGTAAAAATACTGCCTAAAAGCTGTTGTGCGGTTGGATGTTCCATTTTGTCAGAACTACAGCGATCGATCTTGTAAACTGACTAAGTTAATGATTAGAATCGACGTCTGCAGATCTAAGCAAATTGTGTGGATTATGTTTTGAAGTTTAAAGCAGTAGTAAGTAACTTGTTTACCTTAATAAATCCTTTTCGTAGTCCCTCTGGGGGTAATACAAGTGTCAATGGGATGATTGGGGGGTCTTTCATCTCCCCCTGGTGTTTCTGGCCAGAAAACCACAATTGCAACTTGCCTGCCACCGGGTACGTGTCACCAATACACACTAATGGAATCACGAAGAAGAAGCTAACAGGCTAGATGCGGGCTAGTGCCACTTAAACAGTATTTACAGCCATGTTTGAGTGAAAAAAAGAATCTCCATTGTGTAATTGGATGAACAATATCCCTCTCTCCCTTTGTCTTTTCTATCAGAGTAGTATTTACTCTCACGGACAATTAATGAGTAAAAAAACACAACATGCTACGACACCTGCAGTGGCGGTTATGGCCTCTAGGGGCATGAGTTACTTACAGTGAGGAAAATAAGTATTTGAACACCCTGTTATTTTGCAAGTTCTCCCACTTAGAAATCATGGAGGGATCTGAAATTGTCATCGTAGGTGCATGTCCACTGTGAGAGACATAATCTAAAAAAAAAATCCAGAAATCACAATGTATGATTTTGTAACTATTTATTTGTATGATACAGCTGCAAATAAGTATTTGAACGTGCCGGACACGTCAGGCTCCAAATTCTACCATTTACTTTGCTTTAAACATGAAATAAATTGTTAATCAAATGTTTAATGTCGTGACACGCATGAGCCAAGTCATGCTTTAGCTAAATCTAAAGCTGAATAAACTAGAAAGACCGTCGCCTAAGAGCTTCTAAAACATTTTCTCGTCTGCATTATGTTAAACTTTGATCATGATTATTTCCCGAAAGGCGAACATAAATGCGTGAAATTCAGCACAAAGTTACGATGGATTAGTGAAGCGTACTAGGCGACCTCTTGGCAGTTTGAACAAACATGAATCCAGACCAATTAAGTCAAATTTCTGTTTACATCGGACTTTTGCCTCAATGGGCAGGTTATCGTGGTAATCAAATGACATTTCATCACAATTATTCACCTTCATAAATTCTTTCAAAACCAATGACAACCACCCAATGCCAGCAATCTCCTATTGTTTTCAATGAAGCCGAGAGCGTTGTATTCCCCTCCACTTGATTTGTGATGTAACGCCGTACAGCCCTTTTAGTCTGCTCGGTTTTCTCTTGTCACATGATGTTATGGCGCTCTGTGAAATGTTTATGGGGTGTTGTAAACAAAACGCGTTGGTGTGAAAGGGCTCTAAAACCAAATGACGTCACCTCTACTTTTTTTTTCTTGTGACATTTATTTAACTCTCTAAAAAGACGCCTTCAGTACACTTCACCATCCTTAAAGGCACACTGTGTAACATTTTGGACTATACTGTTGCTATCAGTACAAAATATGCTCCTGATGACCAGCCCGACACAGAAAATGCTATTTTTGCAGTGGGTAATCAAAGAATGGATTTGGATGAGAACCTGACCTATTTAAATCTCAAATTTCATGTTTTGCCTCAAAAAGGTGATTAGCATAAACATAAGCACCTATAAAATAACCAATAACAGTGTTTTCCTCATGGCATTAGTTGCTAAACATGAAAAGTCTTGAGGATGTCAACCAAACGATTTAAGCTTCACTCCGCTGGACCAATGGGAGCCTGCACAAACATATTGCTGTCGTTAAATGAACTGTTCCAAAGGCTTAAATGTCAATAAAAAGCTTTAAATCAAAATTTCACAGGAACAAAATAAATTTCTTTACAGCACAAATACTAAAAAATTACAAACAAAATATCCAAAACAGATACAATTGCGGTTCTGGCTGAAGTGGTAATCAGCTCAAAACTCATTTCTCTGTTTGATGGAACGTTTACTAATCTTAAAATGAAAACAAACTTTTAAATGGCCCGATCAACATCCACTGAACGTTCCCCAGATCTCCTGCATGTGTATGTCAGACATCATATCTTTTCTAGCACGTCGTACATCGTATCTTTTTCTCTATATAGCCAGTCTTTGGCCATGTGTGAGAAGAGACTGGTAATGTTATTCGGTGTAAACAAGAGTATAGCACTGCAGGGAGTCACACGGAAAAGACTCTCCCGGTGCTGCATGTGGCTGTAATCATTGTGCGCTGTCAAAAAAAATGCAGTCTGTCAGGACTGGACCGGGCTGAATAATAACGGAGGGGACCCCATAGGAATAAAAGCAACACGCTCACAGCGCAGCGATGTATATGTTTGATATGTCACTTTTACAGACTCCAGACTCCGCAGCCCAACACTTCGATCTCGGCAAGAATGACAAATATGAGGAAAGACAGGAGTTTGAGCGTGGCAACCTGAACGGTTACCATGAACTGACTAACGTTTTCTAAATGTTCTTGCTTTGTTAAGTCACACGGTGGTTTCCAGAATTTTTAATTCTTAAAGCAACAGTTGCATAGTTGATACTAGTGATGCGTCGATCCAGCTATTTTGCTTCCGATCCCAATGCCGTTAGCATTAGCATGCTGTTGCTAGTCGCGGTGTTTTGCTCAATCAACATTTTTACATTTGCAGAGGTTAAAACCAACTCATTGAAGTCACCAGGCCCAGAGCTTCAAATGAGGTGCAGAATGTCCATATTCACTTAGATTTAGTTGGTAAAAGTTGTGTTTTTAAAACGGTGAGAGCCAAACCGGTATCGGTCCAGTATCGAATATTTAGAATTGATACCCGATTTTATCCAGTATCAGCTGCAATATCCGTTACCAGTATCGGATCGGTGCATCCCTAGTTGATAAGGGATCAAAGTGCAGACCAGGGTTGCCAGGTACGCAGTTTTGAATTGAGTGGCCTGTACAATAAGGGTCAAAGTCGCCTCCACCTTCTGAGGAGACTGAGGTCCTTCGGAGTGAGCAGGCCTCTGCTCAAGACTTTTTATGACTCTGTGGTAGCCTCTGTTCTCCACTACGCTGCTGTGTGCTGGGCCCCAGGCAGCACAGAGCGGGACAAGAACAGACTGAACAAGCTGGTCAGGAGGGCCAGCTTGGTCCTGGGCTGCCCCCTGGACTCTGTGGAGGAGGTGAGTGACAGGAGGGTGTTAGCCATGCGCACCTCCATTATGGACAACACCTCCCACCCACTGCATGAGACTATAGAGGAGCTGAGCAACACTACTGTAAAGTCACATGTGCAATAACCCCCTTTTGCAAAAATGCATGCAATAATCTCTGTATCTACGTCACTTTATCAACCACTTGCACTATGACTGTGAACCTGCCCTGCTAATACTGACATTTGTATTATAGTCTGTTTTATTTTGACTGTTTATACTTTTTGCCCCCTTAACGTTCTTTGGTGGTCATTGTATATAAGCTACATCTATTTACTTATCTTAATGCCTTGCTGTGGCTGAATAAACTGTTTCTAATGTAAAATGGGCTATTTATATCTTATTTCGTAATCAAAATCACTTTTTCAAATGACAATATCTCAAATCCAAGGCTCCGAGAGCTGCTTTTTCAAATAAAAGGAGAAAAGGGCGGTTCTCGTCATCGCAGGAGCACATGGGCTCTGTTAATTAGTTTTAAAAAAATTCCATGGGCATTTTTGGGTGGGTTCAGCTGCTTAGACCCGGCAACCCTGGTGCAGACTCTCAGCTTTAATTTGAGGGCATTCACATCCAGATCTTATGAATAGTTGGAATTACAGCTCTTCAAAATATTTTCTTAGGGACTCTTAATTAATGGGACGGAAGCTGAAACACCATCATGAATCATCACAGAGCCTTTTGGCCGATATGGCCTCCAGAAGTCAGTCACCGCCTGCAAAATATTGTGTTGGTATTATTGATGAAATAACGTTACACCATGGTTCAAAGCTCTAAACAGTTGATTTTGCATATGTGCCCTTTAAGCCGTGTTCCAAACTGAACTATCCCTTATTGCCCCTTGGACAAAGCCGTCCTCCATGCTTTGTTTATGTTTTGCAACACAACAAATCCAGCATCAGAATTTACTACGCTAAACGCACAAAGAAAGGCTGCATCAGGTCAATCTTTTGTTCAGTTGTTCTCCAAGGCTTAAAGAAGCTGGCATCTTTCGACATTTTTCTTTTAACCGAGTGAGCGGCTTTGGTCGTAATCTACAGCTGTCTCCGTGTTCGTGCTGGAATAGGAGAAAAAAAAAAAAAAATACAGAAAACGAACAGATCATTGGATACAATGGATACTGGCTGCAGATTTGGGGGAAGTAAATCCTCCGCGCTCCATCAGCACGTCAGATAATCCTTCGCATCTTGACAGACGGAGCGAGTTTGAGGGAGAGTTTCTCTCTTGTGCGCTCACTTCACAGACACGAGAAGAAAGTCACAAGGCAGAATAGTCTTCGTGAAAGTCTGTAGAGCAAAGGTGCCACTCGAGTCACAGAAAGGCAAGTTCCAGAATTACGCCTCAAACAGTCTTTCTGTGTTGAGTTTCCTAGTTCTACCTTTTCCATACATTGGACTAAAACATGTTCAATAGGTTAATCCTCCAGCTTGATATTCTTAATCGGGATGCTGTCTCAGGGATGGAGAAGCGTCACCCATTGATTCTCAAGGATGGGTCAAATGCAGAGAAGAAAATTAAGACGACAAAGTAAGTGTTTTGAAGGAAAAATCCAATAAATACATCAGAATCAGAATAGATTTTATTTGCTATTGTTTGAGAACAGGTTCACAAACTAGGAATTTTTCTCGATGCGGACGTGCAACATAAAACATATAACACAGAAATTAGATCAAATTAAGCTATAAAACTTTAAACTATAAGGCTTTAGGGGGCATGCATAAGGAATATTTATAAATATGATACAAAATAAAAAGCAAAATAAGGTAAGATGACAATAATAGACTTAGAACAACAGTGGGATTATATTTGCAGATGTGTAAAAAGTAAAGTGATGAAGTGATATAAAGTGAGCAGCAGCAGATCTGAGTGTGGACACACCACACAGTGCAAGTGCAGATACATCCATGAGTCTCTAAGTTATTGGGACTTGTTATTGTTCATGAGTCTGATGGCGGAGGGGAAAAAAACTGTTCAAGCGGCGGGAGGTATGGGTCTGGATAGACCGTAGCCTCCTGCCTGAGGGGAGAGGGGTGAATAGTCTATGTCCGGGGTGAGAAGGGTCAGCTGTGATCCGACCCACACGCCTCCGGGTCCTGGAGGTGAACAGGTCCTGGAGAGATGGGAGCTCACAGCCAATCACCTTCTCTGCAGCACGCACAATGCGCTGCAGTCGGTGCTTGTCCCGTTCTGTAGCGCCGGGGAACCACACGGTAATGGAGGAGGTGAGGATGGACTCGATGATGGCCGTGTAAAACTGCACCAGCATCCTGGTTGGCAGCTTAAGTTTCTTCAGCTGCCGCAGGAAGAACATCCTCTGCTGGGCCTTCTTGATGAGGGAGTAGATGGTCGGCTCCCATTTGAGGTCCTGGGTGATGGTGGTGCCCAGGAAACGGAAAGAGTCCACGATGGAAATGGGGGTGGGAGAGTCTGTCAGGGAGAAGGGGAACGGTGGGGCTGTGTCTTTCCTAAAGTCCATGATCATCTCCACTGTCTTCTGGGCGTTCAGCTCCAGGTTGTTGTGGCTGCACCAGGACGCCAGCCGTTCCACCTCTCTCCTGTAGGCGGACTCATCACCGTCCGAGATGAGCCCGATGAGGGTGGTGTCGTCCGCAAACTTGATACGTTTAACGGACTGGTGACTGGAGGTGCAGCAGTTTGTGTACAGGGAGAAGAGCCAGGGGGAAAGTACACAGCCCTGAGGAGTTCCAGTGTTTGTAGTCAGAGTGTCCAAGACGATCTTCCGCAGCCGCACGGGTTGTCTCCGGTCCGTCAGGAAGTCAGTGATCCACCTGCAGAGGGAGTCGGGCACGCTGAGCTGGTAGAGCTTGTCTCGTAGCATTCCAGGGAGGATGGTGTTGAAGGCAGAGCTGAAGTCCGCAAACAGGATCCTGGCATAGGTTCCTGGTGAGTCCAGATGCTCCAGGGTGAAGTGGAGGGCCAGATTGACTGGGTTGTCCACAGATCTGTTGGCTCTGTAGGTGAACTGCAGCGGGTCCAAGAGGGGGGCGGTGATGTCCTTGAGGTGGGGCAGGACCAAGCGCTCAAAAGACTTCATAACCACAGACGTCAGCGCCACAGGCCTGTAGTCATTAAGTCCTGTGATGCGTGGTTTCTTAGGAACAGGGACGATGGTGGACATAAAAAAAAGTATAAAATCAACCTGCCAACATTAATTAAAAATTGGCTTCATGGCTTCAAACAGACCCTAGATAATTGTTACAAAGCGTAAAAAAAGTGAGCACATTTCTTTTTTGTCACCATGAACTTATTTATTTATTTGATAGGGACAGCAATGAACGTCTATCATAACAAACATCAATCATATTTTTCCAAACAAAATACATTATAGATACAGACAACATCTCTGGAATTGTTTTTTCTTTATTTTTTATATACCACTACTTTAACGATACCTGCTTTTTGGGACCGGTGCCTTAACGGTACTTTTTCCGATTCCTGGTATTCTAATTGAATTAAAATAATGTGTATAAAAAAGTGTCGTTCAGGAGAAAATCCGAAAACAGCCCAACAGAAAGAACACAGGCCGCAGCGTCACCTGTGACTTACATTTTTTGAGCAGAATTCTTAAGCAGCGATAAAAAGAGAGAAAGGACATTATTACCTCCTGAGCTGCAGGGACAGACCAGATCCACATCAGGACACTGTTTTCTTTCAGCTAAACTTTTCTAAACACACTGCGCTGTTCGACAAAGTGAAGGCACTCCACACGCTAAAGATCTGTTTCATTGTGGGAGCGCTCACTCTGTGGCCAATAATTTACCAAAACTGTTCCAAAAATGGCTAATGCAGAGTGAGTTCTCACTTTTCCACAAACAATCTTTGCTCTTCTCCGGTGCAGCCATTTAGTGCAGCATGGAGTTTAGTAAACAACAGCACTAACTTCAGGCTCTGCGCCATGGGTCTTTCGCTAAAGGTAAATAGCCGATGTGTTTCTTGTTGTCACTGCTTTTCTCTTTGTCTAAGAACTCTAGTTTCTTAAGGCCTATTCATACGCCACAAGACACGAGAACTTTCTTCTCGCACCCAGAGCCCCGAGAAGAAAATGACATAATTTTGTTCTCGCAGCTCCTGTTCGGCGGCTCTTGTTGACACTTTGGTTCAGCAGAACTTTGTTTGGCAGGGCTGCGAGAACTCTCGCTGTGATTGGCTGAATGTTTAGTGGGCGGGTTAATCCAATGTTTACTTCCTAACACCGGTGCGGAAAACGGGAGACAACATGGATAGTTTTGAGGCACCGCTCACGGCAGTAAAATACTTCGCTGAAGGATTACAAGGACACACAAATGGCAAAAAATTCCTTGGGAGAAACGTTTTGGGCAAGGACGAAGAGGAAAACCGAAGAGTGGTCAGGCTTGTGGACAGACGGATACCAAGCAGACCCCTTCATCAAACACCGGGAAACGTCAACCAACATGTTCATTGAAGGTTCTTGGATGGACAACACCTGTACTGAGAGGCTACACAGACGTCAAACAACATGATTTTACCAAATAAAACGGAGGTAAGCTTTTAACGTTAACGTTTTCTAACGTAATATACCAGCGGGAGATGTGTGCTAAACATGAAGTCAATCTTCAAAATGTTTGCAATACCGTGACTGATCCATTTTATAATAGTTTGAACTCAAATAGCTCATTTTATTTCTGTAATTCCTTGATAGTTTTGGCTGCTGAAAAAGGGGGCGTGGCAGTTCGGCAGTCTTGTGGAGTATGAAATGTCAGAGCCCAGACGAACTTTGTTCTTGTTCTTTTTGCCTCAAGAAGAAGAACAAAGTTCTCACGTCTTGTGGAGTATGAATAGGCCTTTATTCAGTCCTGGTTTTTTAACCAGTTTAGTGGTTTAGTCCTGGCTCAGACCACGGCTCTGCCTTCTCTAATAATCATTTAAGTGTTAGTAACTTATAGCTTTGCTTCACTTTAAGAAAACCTCTGCATTTGTGCTGAAGCGGCTCATTATCTGCTCATGAGTTCAGGTTCAGGCAATGTGATTTGGGCAGCTCCAACAGCTGCCCCCACGACCCGGCAATGGACAAGTGGAAGAAAATGGATGGATGGATGGAGTTCAGGTTACTTTTTTAGACTCACTGCGGATCATTTATTGACGTCTGGAGAGAAAAAGTTCAGAAAATTGACTGTAAAAACAAAAAGGTTTTCGATACCGCCCCCTACCAGAGCTTTTCGGTCGGTACCAAGTAGGTACCATTTACTGGTACCCAGGCCTATGGTCATGTT
This sequence comes from Proterorhinus semilunaris, assembly GCA_021464625.1. Lineage (NCBI taxonomy): Eukaryota > Metazoa > Chordata > Actinopteri > Gobiiformes > Gobiidae > Proterorhinus > Proterorhinus semilunaris. The sequence goes on along the minus strand of CM038345.1, from coordinate 32,634,066 downwards.
GGAAGCAGTTGAGGGGAAGAAAAATATAAACTCTCAATCATTACATTATTATGAATACAGTTTTCTACCCAATAAAGATATAAAGACATGGAGAAGAGCAAAGTGGTCCAACAGCCCATAATTACATAAATAAATGCTAACATGTTAGCGTCATGCTACATGCTAATGCTAGCTATGACCGCTGTTTTTTTGTTGTTGCTTCTACTGGACAATCTGCTTTGAAAAAACATCCAAATCCACCAAAAGATGAGAGCTAGAAACGAGTTGGGGAAACAGCTAACAGTTAATGATCGACTGCATAATATGACTTTCTTCGAAATGGAAAGAGATGGGGAAAAATGTGGCAGTGGAAATGTAACGATATAGTTTTTTTTGTTTTCAGTTATTCCGTGTATTGACGTTATTTTGGCCTTAAATTGTGCAGCGCGACTTCACACATCACTCCTGTCCGGCTGAACTTCACACAGACAACATTGCGTTATAAAAAAAAAATCAATATCTCGGCTCATGCAAACCGCGGCTGACAGAGACATGTCGCCTCACGCCCCTGCGGCCCGGGACAAATCAGCGCCGCATTATTCTGCTGGAGCGTGCTCATCCATAATTCATGTCCTGTGTCCCGCGCGGGAATCCACAAAGCCCTCTGAAGATACTGCGGCCCTTTGGTGATAAACAGGACTGCTCCGGGGCGCTTGCGTGGTTCCTGCCAAGTCGGAGCGAGTCACCGTCTCGGAGCGTTACAAAACAAGGTCACACGTAGAAGTCTCAAACTGGGACAGGGGACTTTGTTGGCGCTCGGGTTTGCGTTTTTTATGTCGTTCCTGATCAGCAGAGTGGTTCGAAACGGGTCGGGTAGTGCTTGTGCCTCAGTGGTTTTTTGGTTAGTTTTCCCTGATTGTGTGGGGCTGTTTTGAGTGAAGTTTGGCTTTTTACCTTTGGTAATTAGACTGTGGGTCTCTATATAATAAAACCAGACTCGAGCCCAATGGATTTCTATATATACAATTTGGTCGTTTAACTATACATTATTTACTATTTCTGTGCAGCCCGGTAGCAAATGCGCCATGTCCCGGTAAGGTTCCCTGGACCGGTGATTGGAGACCACTGCTTTATGATGTTTATTTTTTTAACGTTTTGTCGCTCACGAGACGGATATTTTCCAAAAGCAACTACACCAGCTCCCTCGCCTTTCTCACGGGGTGGGCCCATTAGTCCGACGTCTCATTATTCCGAAAATGTCCCATTGAGCAGAGGTGCCATTAGTCAGAAAAAAACAGGCCCATTGGTCCGAAGTCCCGTTGGTCCGACCATAAACAGCGGTGATGTGCTCGGAGTTTCCGCACGCATCCTCAGAGTTTATGCTTGCTCCAGGTCCGTGGTAGAGAAGAGAATAGTTCTTTCCCATGACATTTATTTAAACACTAGAACCGGCGCAGCATAATATTAGGGTTTTATGGTCGGACCAACGGGACTTCGGACCAACGGGCCTGTTTTGTTTCTGACTAAAGAGATGTCGGACTAATGGCACCTCTGCTCGATGGTAAATGACTAAGGGATTGTCGGACCAATGGCATGGCACCATTTCTCGCGCTTATTCATTCATAAATATTGACATGTTTAAATACAGGACAAATATACAGGCTCTTGTGCAGACGCTATTAAACTTTGGGTCCCGTTTTCTCCAAAATTAGGTTTTCGTTCCACTCTTGCAACAATATCTCCACTTTAGTAGCTCCTACAGACTCCAAACTTTCCAGACTTGGACTTGGATTATTTTTGAAAGTTTTTTCCGAAGGTGTTTTTTTATATCTAATTTTTATCCTGATTTATTGAGCTTTGAACCCAATCAAACAAGGCAGAATTAAAATTTTTACAGCTTTTTTTCAACTCCATAAACAACTTACCTTCTGACATTTTAAACCTGGCAATTTTGCCAATTTTTATGCACAAAGTGCCTTATTTTTGTATGAAAACATAAAAGGAAAGAAAGCTTGCAATACATTTGTTCCTCATATTTATATCCATAATTCTCCTGCACTTCTTAACACTTTTATCTCACTGTCCTGGATTAGCTTCATGCTTCAGTTCACCCATTGACTTTAGCACTTAACCGACCCAAACATCTCTGCAGCGCAGCTTCACAACCCACAGCTTTACGTTAATCTCTTCGCTCCGAACTTTGTGTTGTTTTCTGCCTTTCCCCCCTCCCCCGACAGAAGCCACTGCGGGACATTTCGGAGGCTGACGTTTGAACCGAAGTGACTTGAGCTGGTGACACAGAGCCGACAGTCCCTGCAGCGACGAGAGCCCCGTGACATAAGGCGAACACGGCGTACATGGCGGTTTCAGCTCCCGACTGTGGAGACGGGAACAGCAGAGGGTCAGGAAAGAACGTCAGGGAAATACAGCGAAGGGATGAGTGTATGGATGTTCAAGTGTCAAAAGTAAAGTTTTAACGGGGACATATCACATTTGACTTTTGTGACTTCACTAGACTCTCGAGGCACATGTGTTTTTCAAGTAAGGATTTTACTGATAATTAGGGGTGTTATTAGAAATATTAGAAAGTGTGCATCCCCAGTTTAGTTGGTGTCATTTATGTTAGAAAATCCATATCGGCCCAACCAATATGGATTTTTGGGGTCCGATACAATACCGATATGAAGAGGGTTGGCAAACTTGTGACTAATTTTCACCGCTATGTTTCTCCGCTCCCCTGAGGCCTAGGGAGTTGTGGAAGGCTCATTGAAACTTTCCGCAGTCAATAATTGTTTTTAACGTTCTTTATTTCAAAGTTGAACTCTTTCCAGTGCAAAATGCAGTTAAAAAGTCCATCCATTGGCCTGGTGTCATCAGGAGACATGGAGATGTACAACTGTATATCATCAGCGTAACTATGAGGCAACGTATCAATGAATTGTATAACTTATTTATAATGCCTATTTCAATGTCTATTAACAAAAACAATCCTGTGTGCCCAGTGCAGCCGCCTGTTTGGTTTGAAGTGATATCTTTAAGGTCTATGTAAAACTAATAATCTTACTTCTAATAATAATCTTAAAGTTAAAACCGACAAACCGCATACTGAATATACAGCATGTAGGTATACAGTTTGTGTAACAAAGTTACAATGTAAAAGAAATGAACTACACAAACTAAACCACAGAATATGTTGTGATGAGTATAAAATGTGAATTGACTGAACGTGCACGTGGGAAGGGGTGTCGGGGGGCCCATCAAAATATTTTGTACCTAGGGCCCAGAATTTGGTGCTACACCCCTGAGCGTGTCACCAATAGGAGAAAAGCCGGATATGACGCAGGCGGCGTATTTTGTAAACATGGAAGTTAGTGGTTTTATGATACGCCGTCCAAAAGAGTGGAGAAAAATGTGAACGATCTACGTCGTTTTTGCCACAAAAACAAGAATACAAGGAGTCTTTAGCAACTGTTCAGATTTTAAATGAATGAAAATGCGTAACAGCTGTTTCAATCAGTGTGTGTTTGGAACGGGACAAAAATACTTTCAATAAACGGCAAGAAGAAAATCAAGAGGACGCCGGTACATTCTTGTTAAGTACATTTAAGAAGACTTTGAGTCTCAAGGGACACACCTGTATAATAAAGGATTTAACAAAAAAAATGAAATATGCGGTTAATCCAGTTCCTGTCATGACAATGTGGTCTGTGATCAATATGAAACTTTTGGAGATTTCATCAGCAAAGTTCCAGACGGTCCTGCTTTTGAACTGAAACAGAAAGCAGGAGTGGAGCTGACCAGGCAAACTGAATTGTTAACAATTCTATATGATGTAAAAGGTGCCGGTATGTTTTTTTTTATTTAAACAGGGACAGTGCCCAATTTAACACTGACCGAAAAGGAAGATGCATTGTACAAGATAATAGCAAAATGCTATTTTCCATCTGTAGTACCTGGGGAGGTTGATGTTACAGTACAAGCTGATTCTAAATGTAGATGAGGAGGAGACCATGGAATTATACATTCCAACATCAAGTGCTCAAACTGAAATCCCACAGTGCCCCACTCTTTGGGTTGCCACATCCTATGCCTGAAATAAGCAAACAATAATCCTATAATACACACTCCAGCTTTGAGATATAGCAGCTGAAGTTTGCATATTTTATTCACCTCCAAATAACAACAGGCAGGGATCTGACGAAGGTCTATTTTGTAACAGCGTTTCTTCAAAGCACATTTATTTCCTCTCAAGTGCCTGTTGTTTACTGTCCCCACTCCACAGCAGTCCCAGTCAACTCTGCATACATTAGAGATAACCAAAGCTCCGGCGCACGCAGCCCTCTCTCTGCTCTGAATGAAATCACCGTGTTTGTGAATTACAATGAGAACTCTGTCAGGGAACATTAGAGCGTGTGATTGTGGAGCCGAGCACATTCGTATGCACATGTGTGGCAGACAGGACTAGGGACACGCACATGGGAGGCATTCATGCAGCTGGAGTTGGATTAGAAAACTACTGCTACTTCTACAAAAAAAAAAACAATGAAAGTATGTCTTTCGCATGCTGCTTAAAACTTAAAATGCATGTGTTTATTGTAGTATTAGTAGGGGTGGGCTGAGACACAAGTTCCATGAGAATAGATTTTGACATCACTTGTGATTTGTAATGAAAATCTATTTAAAAGTGCAAACCGATTTATTATGGTAATTGGTGTAACCATTAACTATACCTTTAAGCACTCGATAATGTGTTTCTTGGATGCAGTGCAGTGAAAAAAATAAAATAAAAAAATCTTGCGGTATTTAATCTCGCGAGATCTTGGCCCATCCGTAATTGACCATTCGCAAAACCGCGCCCCAAAACGGTAATTGTCCAATCAGACATCCTAGCAACCGTTACTATGAAGCCAGGTCCGTCATGCCGCAGATCTCCAATGCAAAACAATGGAACATACCAGCAATGAGCACTGAGCAGATGCACTTTTTTTTATTGCTAACCACCAGAAACCATCCATCCATCCATTTTCTTCCACTTGTCCGTTGCCTGGTCGTGGGGGCAGCTGTTGGAGCTGCCCAAATCACATTGCACCAGCCCCTATGGCTCCTCCTGCAGGTGGTGGGCCCACAGAGGGACGGCCTCATGGTTCTAACCGGGCCTGTTGGTCTCTCATAAGGGGCTTCTATTGTACATGTTTTTTGTGGTAGGGGAAACCGGAGTACCCGGAGGAAACCTACGCAGACACGGGGAGAACATGCAAACTCCACACAGAAAGGCCCCGGGCCTTGGTGGGAATCGAACCCGGACCTTCTAGCTGTGAAGCACAAGCACTAACCGCTGTACTACCGTGCCACCTGCCCTCATTCTCCACCACCAAAAACCCTACCATACAAAGAAGAAGAAGCAAAATGGTGAAGCGATCTGCCTATGGAGGATGTAAATCAGACACTAGGTACCACAAGAGTGTGTCAGGGGGAGTCCCGTTATTTTCCTTCCCAAAGCGAAAACACAACCTGAGCACTGCCTACAATGGATCAAACAATGTGGACGGTCTACGCCCAGCTAAATGTCTCCAAAATAAACAAGCATACGTCTGCTGTAAGGTAAGGCTAGGGCCTGGCCGCTAATCCCTTAGCATGCTAACATCTAGTTACTGACAGTCACATAACGTTACACAAACTGGAGCTGTAACTTTAACTGCGGAGGTGAACTTTTACAAGCCTTACAGTCACACATGTTTTTGTCTCCCTTTATGATAAAAGTAGTGTGTATTTTGTCACGGTCCCGATAACTGGCTGTAGCTGATTGTCATTGTGGCCCCTGTAGGTTTAGCTAGCGTTAGCTAACTTTAGCGCACCGTATTTAGAAATACTAAAAAAAAATAAGAGGGTGCTTTCCGGGCAGTGCAAGAGCACGACTGGTCCACAAGGCTGTGCTGTTGCATTTAAGGAAGAGATCAGAAGGAGAGGTGACCATACTGGGTAGTGAAGAACGTGTTGCTAGGTTGTTCTTTAGAAAGAAAGAAAGACACCAGTGCAATATTGAAATAGCTTATGGACAATCTGAACAGGGCCCGTTTAACCGTTTTTTCCCCCCAGCAGGTTCTACCCATTCGTATACACAGGTCGGGAGGAAACACTAAGAGGGCGATTTGCAAAAAAATAAACTGAGCGACGCCGAGACGGCTCCAGGTGTGTTTTTCTAGTAATGTGGATTTTTCTCCGGAGAGGCAAACAGTCACAGACCAGCGCCTCACCGTCTTTCTTTGCATAAACCTCACACCACGGCCGCCCGGGGACGGCTCACGGCGCGGCATTTACTCGCATCACAAAGCCAATGGAGCGCAGCGGGCCGGATTCGCTTCGGTGGGCGCCAAACTGCACAGAACGCACAATAAGACGAGGAAAAATGCCGCATAAATCCAAGCGTTTCTTCGCTCCCCTGTCTGTCACTGTTCACAGTTCACAGTTCTCAACCTGTAACACTCTCTCCTCTCAATCATTCTGCAGCCACAGCTCTGTGCCCCCCCCCCCAGGTCCACTGCAGCAGAAGCTTTAGCCTCCACAGCCCTTTTCATTTCTTCCTCTTCATCACCCTTATCAGAATCTATCACTAGTTTCTGTTTGTGGAACAGATCACTTGAAAATTGCTTTTTTTTTTAAATACGCATACAGTATTTTTTCCCCCAATAACAAAACCTGTAGCGAACTGCATGGCCTGATGAAAAAAAAGTCACCATCTGGACCCATAGTGTTCAGCAACACTTCTTCTGCCTGGCAGTAGTAGTCGGCTGAGGCGTGGTGCGATAGAAATGTGTTCTTTGACAGGCTCAAACACACAAATACACTTCCATAAAAGCCCAAGGCACTTTCAAAATCAACATGACAGAAATGAACAACAGGCCTTTCATGGTGGTATTTGCATTTGGGATAAATGACTTCTTATATTATGTTTTTGTGAGCCAGGGGGACTTCATAATGCCTGTATTACATTAACATCCTCACGCATCGTATTAAAGGGATATTTGAGGGTATTTGACATAGGGCCTCACTTCCTAGTTATCCGAGTGTTATTGATTTCTGGAGATATTTAAATTTGTAATTCATGCAGTTCTTATATTTGAAGAGTTTAGTGGCATTTCTAGCTTGCCTGCAGTAAAAACAGTCTGACCCACTCCACAGTGCACCTAAGGGAAATCACTTATAATGCCAGACTAACGATATAAATGTCTGTGTCGATAGAAATAATTGTAACCATTTTACATTTGAGCAGCATCAGCTTCGTGGTTGTAAGCTACGCAGCGGCGGGGTGATCTGCTAGAAAATAGTCCCTCAAAAATTGCGACAATTATGTAATACAAGGTCAGTTTTATTTCTAAAATTATTCTATCGACACAGACCTTTATATCGGTATTCTGGCGTTATAAGTGATTTACCTCAGGTGCACTGTGGAGTGGGTAAGACTGTTTTTAACGCAGGCAAGCTGTTACCGTAGAAATGCGCTAGCCTAGCACTAGCCCAGCGCCACTAGACTCTTGACCTGAAATATCCCTTTAAGCTTTTGCAGGTTAAACTACAAACTATTCCCCCCACTGTGAGTTAAACACAGTCCGTATCCCAAGAGAGAGAGAGAATACAGCTATTAACACTATTATTAAAGAGCGCAGCAAACTCCATATTCCACTATTCCAGTCTGGTATGGTCTTGTCGGAGGTAAAGCTAGAGGAGGGACCCAGCTGTGCATCGCTATGGGCGTCTGTCCAGCAACTTACTGCTCCAGGAATGAAGCTGAAGATTTCATATAGCGCCCCCGTCATCACGCAAATGTCTACACTCTGGGTTTAGAAACACAAGATCAGGCCTTATGTGCCCAAAGAATGGGATCATCTGACTTCTTGAACATCCTGAATGACCTGGTCTTTTGAAGCTGCAGAAGCTTATTGAAACAGCGAATGCCACTGCTGTAATCACACTACGCTAAACCAAGCTAAAGGTGACTTTGTTTTTCTTTTCTACCATTTCATTTTATTAATTGAGTGTATGGCTCCATCACTACTTGATTCACCTACTTTTCAAAGAAAACGTTTGTCCCAGACCGACCCCTCACTGTATCAAAGTCCCTCTGGTCTGAATGAGGGAGCTCTGTTGGATTGAGATTAAAAATATCGCCGCCCCAGAATGAACCACCTCCTCGTCCCAGAATAAGGTCAAATGCCCTGATGAATAAAACAACGATATGAATGATCCTCTCCGTGGTAACCGCCTTCATATTATCAAGCGCCGATATTAAAAAGGTTAATTCATTCGGTCTGAATAATTCAGCAGCGCTAATACCCTCCTGTGTGCGGTCGCTGTGGGTGGACTTGGCTTATGGATATTGTTCTGCCTTGTTTGGAAAGTTCTCAAGATAAACAACTCATAGTATAATCAATGTATTGTATTATGTGTTAGCCGTTAGCTTCAAGACTAAAAAACATACCGTTATGAGCCCGGAAGATTCCACTATTGAAATCATTACATCCAACCAGAGGCAGGAAGGAAGGTTCCTCCGGTGGATTCTTTGCCCCTGACGCCATGTTTTTTAACATCACTGTCCATTAGTAACTCACTGTCTGCCATCACGGTAAAATGTAATGCCTCTATTACCGGTCAAAGGAGAAACATTTTTGTTCCCATTTTGCTGACACTGTACATAAATTACATATAAAATAGGAAAATAGCTGCTAGTGAAAATAATAAAGGATATAGCTGGACATTTTGAGGTTTCATTTGATGCATTTTCAGACCAAATTGGTTGGATAAAGTAATTTATAAAGAGTCAGCATTGTTCCAGTCAGTCTCAAAATAGTAAACCAGAGTAAACCAAGTCAGTAGAGCTAGGAATTCAGGTCTAACCATGTCCTGGACAGAGCCAGGTCTAAAGCAGATCCTAACCTAGCCTGGTTTTACCATATCAACATACTCATTTCGTTTCATACAGAGGGTCTGGATCTTCACAATTGAGCTCCGTCATCAGGTGGGAGGGGTGAACTCCTTTGAAACGATTGGATCTGATTTTCGCCAGCGTTTGGTCGTGACGTATGTAACTCCTGGGGGCATTTCCTTGCGCATTCCAAGGCTTCCATTTTCATTTCTGGACATTTGGGAGCCGAGCCAGAACGGATTGCAGAGCTTCCGTTACTTTCGTATCCGCCGCCATTGCCGAACCACAACCAGCGGCGCTGTGCTTGACGCAAATGCTCGACGTCACCGACAACACCCGCCTCCCCCGCTCGCCGAATGGTAGGTTGAAATTCAACCGATGAAACGCGGCCACTGAGATCCGACCCAGACGAACGTAGGGAAATGTAGGGAAATTATAATTGATCGGAGTTTACGGATGGCTATGGTCAGGCTAATCCAGGAATTCTGCCGTATTGTTCATAGATAGTAGCCTGGCCTTTGCCATCCGTAAACTCCGGTCAAATATTTTTCCCTGCATGTACGTCTGGGTTTGATCTCGATGGCTGCGATTCAATCGGTTGAATTTCATCCTACCATTCAGCGAGCGGGGGAGGCGGGTGTTGTAGGTGACGTCAAGCATAGCTTGACTCGGCCGGGCGAATTACTTCACAACCAAACGCTAGCGATTGGGTAAAATCAGACCCAATCGTTTCAAACTTTAAACAGAGTTCACCCCTCCCACTTGTAAACGGAGCTCAATTGAGAAAGTCCAGACCCTCTGTACGAAACAAGTACGAGGGTATGGTAAAACCCATGCTACATAGATAGTGTTGCACCCCTGCAATGGGGAGAAAGAATCACGAGAGTGATTTGTTGTGTCTTTCTTCATGCAGTTGTTTAATGGAATGAGTAGAAAGCGCAAAATCCCCCTAGTGGTGGGTCAGGCCAATCGATCCCAGAAAAGACGAGGCTTACTAGCTGATTACAGATAAACAGATCACATTCCCTTTGGCGAAATGATACGAAACATTAATGAAACATATAAAATAATAACTTTTTAACCAACTCTTAAATATATTTATATTGTTTTTAAAGTGTACTTCAACTATGAATTGTATTGGGGATATGCAGTATTATTATTCTAACCTATTACAATAGCAGAAGTAGTACCTGGAAGGAAACCTACACAGACAAGGGGAGAACATGCAAACTCCACCCCGTCCTGCCGGGAATCGAACCCGGGACCTTCTAGCTGTGAAGCACAATCGCTAACCGCTGCGCCGCCATCTTTGCACATAGCCCAGTGCTCATGTCTTCTCGCTTTGCTTTTACACTTGCCGTGCTTTTATTACAAAGTGAGATTGATTTAGTCCAGCTTTTAGTTGTAGAAAGCAGCGCTGATTGTTATGCTGTAGGAGAGCGGCATCACGGCCCTAATTTGCCACTTTCTCCTCTGGCTGAAATTGCCGCGGGCTGTGCTTTTTACACTCTATATTAAAAAAAATATCTGGCCGTGAATAGTTTAAAAGTTACGGCTGGCCACGTCTGCGAAAACGTTTCAAAGGTGAGATGAAAAACCTCGCTTCTGTTCTCCCGTCTTCGGTGTGGCGCGCTGGAAAGATGCAAAACGTGGGCACAGAGGTGCACTTTCGGGACAGAAAGCATCGCCCCAGAAGCCGCGCATCGAGATTTACGTCTTCAGAGGAGCGTATGCGACATGACAAAAAGCCGCGCGCCGCTGTCAGGATTCCACCCGATTTAACCTGCGGAGACACCTTCCCGGCGTGAGTCAAGGCACAGTGAAGCCAAAGATCCAAATTTAGCAGATTTTCATTCGCATTCCTCTAACATTTTCCCACTTAATTAAAGGAGAGGCTGTTCACGCCGTTACCAGAGAAATGTTCCCAACTTTTCAGACCGAGAAACTTTTAGCTGGAAAGAATCTATTCCGTCTTGTAAAGCTATTTTGGGTTTGTGTGAGGATTTTCTTCGCTTCTTATTGGGAAAAAAAAAAAAAAAAACGTCAAAGAGACAAAGGTGAGACCTGGAACTTTTTTCAAGCAAAGGAAGCAAAAAAAAAAGAAAAAAAAAGTGTCAAGCTCTGGCAAAAACGTCGAGAAGCTGCAAATTAAAAAAGAGACTTTGGCTTCATCTAAAAATATAACCATTACTTTTTAAGGCAAAGAGGTTCTATTTAAAACTTTTTATCACCATAGTTTACTCCTTTGAAACCAATTTCATAATTGGTGTCATTCTTCTGGAAATGACCTCTTTCTCCTTGTGTTTGAAATTACATTTGGGGCATCATCTCATAGACATTTGCTTGACAAATTACGCTGTCTACTCTATTATTAGATGCCTTTATCACTGTCACTTTGTTGGTGATCAAATGCAATATTGATCTAAAACAGCTAAACATATCCACACTGTAAATCATTTTCCCGTAAAATAACAGTAAAGAGCTGGCAGCAGGGTTGCCAGCTCTTTACTGTTATTTTTACGGTACTGAAATGTACAATGACTTTACGGTAGTAGTCTGTAAACAAGAAAAACGGTATATTTCTGTATTACTACAATTTACAGTAAAGAGCTGGCAGCTTGGACGCCAGCAGTACACCGTTATTTTACGGTATTCATAGGAACAGTAGTATTCTGTAAATCACAGATCACAGTCCAATACAGCAGAAAAAAAAATATGAACGCTGCATATTTCAGTGATTATTTGGACATTACAAAGACATTCTATTTATAGAAAACAACAAGATGACTGCTTGCTCAAGGTGTCCAAGTATATTCCAAAAATGTTTGTGTAGGTGCCCTTGGGAAAGGGAGCCACGTTTCAAAAAAAGCAGCAAACCCAGGCACTCTAAAACAAATATGCACAGCACGAGGAAGTACTTAAAAAGGCCTTTATTAGGATGGCCAAGCCAACATGTTTCGACCACCAGGTCTTCGTCAGGGCTTAATATAGGGAAAAAATAATTCTAATACAGCGGAAAAAAATGTATGAACGCTGCATTTTACAGTGATTATATGGACATTACAAATACATTCTATTTATGTTGTTACTATCTTCTCATAGTTTACTGTAGACCAACTTTAGCAGTTTCATAACACATTAGTCTTGATTGCAAAGAACTTCATTATTCTCAAAGCAATAGAAAATGGCTTATGATATTCATTATTATGAATATTATGCGAAATAAGCAAGAAAAACATCAGTTAATAAAAAATAGAAACCTTTATTTCAGAAACAATGTCAATTTTTAACAATACTGTTACTTTAAAAAAAGAAAGTAAACCCTGTTGGGTGGCACTGATTAGACTGATTTTCCCGTAGCACAGAAACAGCCCTCTAATGTCTGCTTTCCTCGTGGAGATAACATCATAAAATAAGCATCTTGTAGTTTTTAAGAAGATGAAGAAATTAAGGAAGAAAACAAGCAAAACATTCCCACATTGACCACTGCATGAAAAATTGATACCTGCTGTGTCTCGCCTTAAGCACAAAATGTTCAAAATGTGCCTTAAGACCAGTTTGAAACTATTGTAGTAGAGTAGAACATTTTGACTCTATGCATCAATGATATGCAACAATAAAAACATTTATAGATGACACTGTAAGGTGTGCCACTGCATGCTAGACTTGCAGGTTACCTCTTAAAATGTCCTGTGAGGTAGACTTGTACCTTCAGGTCTTCTTGTTCACTTTGGTAGCTGTCCAGTGTTTCCACAGTCAAACAACAACAATCATATTCATTACAATAATAAACTATTCAATCAGGAATGCTCAGTATACACTCCAAACTAATGGTTATACATTTAGTCATTTTGTGGCTAAATGTGGCAATGCCAGACCGTCAAAATAAAGAGGGATAGATTTAAGAGCTTACTGATCTATATAAAGTTCCATTCTAAGTCAATGAGATTCTTCAGTAGCATAGCGACGTGTGTATTGACTGCAGAAGACTTCTACTGGACGATCACACCTTTCTTCTTGGATAAAACCTTGCCCTGTTTGGCCTTTGTTCCTCTCTAAACCAATGAAGTGCCTGAAATCAAAATAGTCTCCGATCAGACTGGAGTTACAACAAAATCCTTATTGTGTATTAAATTAAATGCAATGGTTCTTCACTGCACAAAAACGGTGTAATTGAATGACAAATAGAAGTGGCATCAAATAGATTTATAATACAACCTACAGGCGGACAAAATACCCAGTTTGTGTGTGCGCGTGTATGTGTGTGGCTTGAAATGTACAGTGTTAATACCATTTTATGCAAACTATAACAACATTAATTTAATTGTATATCCAAAGAAGGTGTTTTACCTCTGAATGAAGTCCAGCGTGCAGGCTGCCTCTTCTTGATACTGCAGGTTGAATATGTGACCCGCCATGGATTCCAAAGACACAAGTCGGCAGCCCGTGTCTCGAGATAAACGTAAACAAAGATATTTTTTGGAAAATTGGTGATTTTCACTTTTTTGACCAATATTATTGGTCGACCTCTACTATCAGATGAAAGAACTAAAGCCTCATAAATAGTCTTATAATGTAATTATAATTAAGATGGGGTTAAGTACATTTACTTACACTACTAAAAGTCATTTGAGTAGGCTAAATAAAACATGTTCCAGTTTTCACTCATTATTAAATTCTGTAGTGATGTTTCAAAAACGTGTTGCTCTGAGCCACAATGACTTGATGACTGGTATTATTTTATGAGGCTAATATTATTATGCTCCATTTTTAGAGCTTACGATGCTGAACCCTGACCCAAGTCTGTCACGATAGTTACCATATCGACCTATTGTTTGATAAATGACAGATAAACAATACATTTGTGGGCTCAATATTTATTGTCTGTACATTTATTTGCCTGTTTTTGTTTAAAGTGGGATATTTTAAGATGAAGTACTTTTCAAACAAAGCTTTACTGTAATTTTAAAGAGTTTACTTAGCATTAAAGCTGATTTTTTTTCCAGTTCAAACAGTGACATTTTTAGTGTTGGCCCAGACTTGTTTTTAGCTCTCACAGTCCTCCTGTGTGTTGAAATTGTTCAAAGAATGTAATTACATGCACATTTCACACCCATATACAGCACTGAGTGGTGACAAAGTGAAGCAATTGTGGCAACCCCCAAGATAAATTCCACAAATCTAGATTAGACTTTTATCATCCATCAATAAAACTTTAGGTGAAGACAATACAACAAGGTCCGTGTTTTGCCGTGTTTACAACATACCCTGAGGTGGCAAAAATAAATGTTTTCTACAACACCAAAAAATCAGGTACCTCAGCTTTAAAAGGTCTTCAATAATATCATTGTGATATTTTTGAGGCTCAATATATCAAACTTCGGATTCTGTAACTGTAACAGGCCGACGCTCATAGAAAACATATGCTGAGTTGCGTTAAGTTTAATTTTCGCTGGTTTGAGTTCGCCAAGTCCAAACTTTAAAGCTGTATTAGAAAAAAAAAAGAGTAAATCTGAGTATCTGATGGAAGATCTCAGTGATTTTGCAGCATATTGTGGCTTTTTCTGATATGGATATTACTATTATTTTTTGACAGCAGATTGTCCAGCAGAAAAAAAGAAGAAAAAAAAGGCTACCGTTAGGATATGTAGCATTAAGCTAACATTAGCATCATGCAAGGAGGCATGGCCCATGCTACGTCTGACATTATGACATCATCACATTCTAGACCATGAACACAACCTATTGCCATGGCAACAGAACATACATAGACGACGCATGTGATGTCATCTCATTTGAATATTCCACTCTTTAAGCTTCACAGTACATATGCTGCACTACACAGATCACTTACTACAGATCTGCTGAGCACAGCACACACGTGTTAGCTTGTTCACCATTATTTCGTGAATTAACACACTTTGGACATTTTTCTTTCACATTACTGTACCTTAAAGCGACTGTAACAAGTGAAATTCTCCACAGAGAGATTAGTATTGTCTTATCTCTGAAAGTAAGACAAAAACAGAATGAATACTGACAAGACTTCTCAGATTCAGTCAGCTGTTGTGCAAAATCCACTTCGTAAGATGAGACGGATGCAATCAAGAGGTCACGAACGCAAGGATCAGGAGCGCCAGGTTCAGGCGGTGACTAAATCTGATCAACAGAACTCTGAACCACTAATGGAGCCTGTTGAAAAGATCCAAACTGCAGAAAATGGCCCTTCAATGGTCCAGGAATCTGTCAGCGACATTAACTCTAATGTTTTGGATTCAGGTAACAACCAGGCCTCCCGGGAGGAACTTCTCCGACAAATAGAGGCTCTTAAAACACAGTTGAAGGACCAGAAGGTAGAGCTTCTCACCAAAGACTATGAGATAAATAGATTCAAAAGTGCAAGTTCCTGCATGAAAACGATGAAAAGAGCCAAGGAGGAATTGCAGAAAGACCTCAACACCTCAAACACAAAAATTAAAAGCCTGGAAGACGGTAATAATGGACTACAACTAGAGGTGAGTCAACTAAAAACTGACCTTCATGATGAGAAAAAGCGAAACACACAGGCTTGGAGCAAAATTTCCAGTCTCGAAGGTGAGATAAATGGGCTTCACAGAGAAGTGAAAACCCTTAAATCTGTCCTTACTGAAAGGAATACGGCACTACAAGAGGCTGAGAGCACAGTAAGAACTCTGGAAGATGAGGCCCAGGACAAATTCACTCTGCTCCAGGTGGAGAAAGCTGGATGTGAAGCAGAAAAGGTTGAACTACGATCGCAGGTTAGCAACCAAAAGTCTCTTCTCCATGAAAAGACTTTGGCAACACAAGAGGCTGTGAATAAAGTTGCAGTTCTCGAAGAGGAAAGCGCAGCCATATACTCAATGCTCCGTTACGAGGATACAGTGCAGGAAGAGATAAAATTTTTGTGGGCAGATAGAATTCGCCTGATGAAGGAGGTGACCAACTTAAAATTAGCCCTCCTTAAGATAGATATATCACTGGGAGAAGCACAGAAGAAAGCTGAAACCCAAGAAGAGGAGAAAGCAAAATTGCAAGCGGAAAGCGATTACCAATGCTTGCGGATTGAGAGCCTAGAGTCAACCTTAACTGAAAAGGTCAAAGCACTGATAGAAGAACAGAGCAAAGTTCAAAATCTAGAAGCAGAGATGGCTGGCTCGCGGGCAGACAGATATGACATGTCCTTACAGGTGGAAAACCTAACATCAGTCCTCCTTGGAAAGAATACAGAACTGGGAGAGGCCCAGAGGAAGGTTGAAACTCAAGAAGAGGAGAAAGCTGCATTGCAAGCAGAACACAATGGCCTATGCTTGCAAGTGGGAAGCCTAGGTTCAGCCCTTCTTGAAAATACAACAACACTGGCAGAAACCCAGAGCAAAGTTCAAAATCTGGAGGCAGAGATGGCTGGCTTGCGGGCAGAAAGAAATGACATGTCCTTGCAGCTGGGCCTCCTAAAATCAGTCCTCCTTGAAAAGAATACGGCACTGGCACAGACAGAGAGCAAAGTACAAGATTTGGTGTCTGGATTGGAGAGAGACAGAAATGCCTTGTCCTTGCAGGTAGGAAATCTAAAATCAGAAGTCCGTGAAAAGAACACAGCACTGGGACAGGCCCAGCGCAAAGTTAAAGCTCATGAAGAGGAGAAGGTTAAATTGCATGGGGAAAGCTATAGCCTAGGCTTAAGGGTGAGCCACACAGAAAGAAAACTCTTTGAAAAGACTAAAGCACTGGAAGTGGAACAGAGCAAAGTAAAAGATCTGAAGGAGAAGATGGCTGAATTGAGGGCAGAAAGAAATTGCTTGTCCTTGCGGGTGGACAACCAAACATCAGCCCTTCTTGCAAGGAACGCAGCACTGGCAGAGGAACGGAGCAAAGTAAAACATCTGGAAAAAGAGAAAGATGGATTACTGGCAGACAGAAATGGCTTATCTGTGCAGGTGGACAACCTAACATCAGCCCTCCTTGCAAAGAACGCAGCACTGGCAGAGGACCGGAGCAGAGTGAAGACTCTGGAGAAGGAGAAATGTGATCTACAGTTCTCAGAGAAACATCTAAAAGCAGCCTTAGACAAACAGCAAAAAGCCATGGAAGCTGCCTGCTCCAAAGTGACCAAGCTGGAGCGGGAGTTAAGAAAGCAAAAGGTCACAGCACAGGCCTTCGAGCAGAGTTTAAAAACATCGTGGGAAACATGTAAGACCATTGTTGAGCAGTGCCACACCAAATTCTCTGCGGTCCTTGCAGAGAAAGGGAACATGGAGAAGAAAGTTCAGGACCTCAGCCGAGAAACGGAGCGTCTAAACTTCGTCCACAGGGAAGAGGTGAGCTTGTTGCAAAGCTCAGAGGGAGAAAAGAGGGTAGCGCTTCAGCGGACGATACAAGAGCTTTCCGACGCCCTGAAGACTTCGCAGGAGAACAACTCTGATCTGCTCACGCACAAACACGAGCTTCAGGAAACTATCAGAATCAAAGAGGACCATCTTCAAGAGATTGAGAATCGGCACAAACAGAAAAAGAGATGGTTTTTTTAAGAATTTTGGACATCAGTAGTGCTTGGCGTTGAAGGCTGAAGCTAACGCCATGTGGCTGCCAAGTTCATCTGCACATTTTCAATAAGAATTAGCCAACCCTAACCCTAAAAAGATTAAAAAGACCCCCCTCCCCCAGACACACACACTAACATACACACAAATACCAACATGCACAACGGTTACTTTTTTAGTAAAAATCCTTCCCACACTTAGACGTTTCTCTACCTGCTTTGTGTGTTTCAACATCTAACACCAAGCCTTCCTCGAGGTGACAAAGCTCTTGGTGATGTGGTGATGAGGCAGAGGTCAGGCGTATGGACATACAGGTCTGTCCGACTGACCACAGCATTCAGCAAAACACCATGTCAACAGGAGCGGCGAAACCTCTGAGCGTGGCGTACAGTTAGCAGGTGAAGAAATGCCTATGATTTCAATCAACAAAAGAATTGGAAACTATTTGACACGACTCATGAACTTAAATTATTCCCATATAGATTAGATAATAGCACAGGCATCACCATTAATTGGATGAAGATTTTAACGCCTATTAAAAGTCAAATTGGCAGATTTGTGTCGTGGTAATATTAGCAAACAGCCAACAGCGCGTCTACTGATGTCTCTTTCGGTAATCCTTTACTATTGTCAACCCATGTGTAGAAGGATGAGGAACTTCAGATGTTTCTCCTGTGGCGGTCAAAGACGTGCTGCACACTATTTCACTAAATAAAAATAATGAAATACAAGCATTAATGTCTTTTTTTTTCAGGTCGCGGTGCCTCCGTCCCCAAACCTTCGGGAACGCTCGTCATTTACGGAAACCCACGACGGACGGCATACAGCAGAAACAAGCGTATTCAGTCGAGAGTGGTATTTTATCAAATAAATCCAATTGCAAAATCGAAAATAATATGTATTTTTCCTTTTTCATTGCAAGATTAAGTGTATATTTACAAAGGAGATGTTACACAGGGTGGTCGGGCCTCTGCCCACGGGGCTCGGCCGGGCACAGCCCGAACGGACGACGTGGGCCCGCCTTCCTGTGGACCCACCACCCGCAGAGGGATCCGTAGGGGTCGGGTGCAGAGAGGACTGGGTGGCAGTCGAAGGCAGGTGCCTCGACGACCTGGTCCGCGTGCGCAGCTTCTGGCGTTCGGGACATGGAACGTCACTTCGCTGGGGGGGAAGGAGCCTGAGCTTGTGCGGGAGGTAGAGAGATACCGGCTAGATATAGTCGGGCTCACCTCCACGCACAGCCTGGGTTCCGGATCCCAACTCCTGGAGAGGGGCTGGACGCTCCATTTTTCTGGAGTTGCCCGCGGGGAGAGGCGGCGGGCTGGGGTGGGTTTGCTCATAGCCCCCCAGCTCAGCCGTCACGTGTTGGAGTTCACCCCGGTGAACGAGAGGGTCGCGTCCCTACGCCTTCGGGTCGGGGACAGGTCTCTCACCGTTGTCTCGGCCTACGGGCCCAACATCGGTGCAGAGTACCCGGCCTTCTTGGAGTCCCTGGGGGGGGTACTAGATAGTGCTCCGGCTGGGGACTCCATTGTTCTACTGGGGGACTTCAACGCCCACGTGGGTAACGACAGTGAGACCTGGGTGGGGGTGATGGGGAAGAACGGCCTCCCCGATCGGAACCCGAGTGGTGTTCTGTTATTGGACATCTGTGCTAGTTACGGTTTGTGCATAACGAACACCATGTTCGAGCACAAGGATGTCCATAAGTGCACATGGCACCAGGACACCCTAGGCAGGAGGTCGATGATCGACTTTGTAGTTGTGTCATCTGATCTCCGGCCGCGTGTCTCGGACACTCGGGTGAAGAGAGGGGCTGAGCTGTCAACCGATCACCACCTGGTGGTGAGCTGGATCCGCTGGCAGGGGAAGAAGCCGGTCAGACCTGGCAGGCCCAAACGTGTTGTGAGGGTCTGTTGGGAACGTCTGGTGGATCCCTCTGTCAGTAGGGTCTTTAACTCCCACCTCCGGAAGAGCTTCACCCAGATTCCGAGGGAGGTAGGGGACATGGAGTCCGAGTGGACCATGTTCTCCTCCTCCATTGTCGATGCGGCTGCTCGTAGTTGTGGCCGCAAGGTCTCTGGTGCCTGTCGTGGCGGCAACCCCCGAACCCGGTGGTGGCGCCCGGAAGTAAGGGATGCCGTCAAGCTGAAGAAGGAGTCCTATCTGGCCTTGTTGGCTTGTGGGACTCCGGAGGCAGCTGAGAGGTACCGGCAGGCCAAGCGTGCTGCAGCTCGTGCAGTCGCAGAGGCAAAAACTCGGGTCTGGGAGGAGTTTGGAGAAGCCATGGAGGAGGACTATCGGTCGGCCTCGAAGAGATTCTGGCAAACCATCCGGCGCCTCAGGAGGGGGAAGCAGTGCTTCACCAACACTGTTTACAGTGCGGGTGGGGGGCTGCTGACCTCGACTGGGGAGGTGGTCGGGCGGTGGAAGGAGTACTTCGAGGATCTCCTCAATCCCACCGTCACGTCTCCCGATGAGGAGGCAGAGGCTGGGGACCCGGAGGGGGGCTCGTCCATCACCCAGGCTGAAGTCACCGAGGTGGTTAGAAAGCTCCTCGGTGGCAAGGCCCCGGGGGTGGATGAGATTCGTCCCGGGTACCTTAAGTCTCTGGATGTTGTAGGGCTGTCTTGGCTGACACGTCTCTGCAACATCGCGTGGCGGTTGGGGACAGTGCCTCTGGATTGGCAGACCGGGGTGGTGGTCCCCCTCTTCAAGAAGGGGGATCGGAGAGTGTGCTCCAATTACAGAGGGATCACACTTCTCAGCCTCCCTGGTAAGGTCTATTCCAGGGTGCTGGAGAGGAGGATCCGGCCAATAGTCGAACCTCGGATTCAGGAGGAACAATGCGGTTTTCGTCCTGGTCGTGGAACACTGGACCAGCTCTATACCCTTCATCGGGTGCTCGAGGGTTTGTGGGAGTTCGCCCAACCAGTCCACATGTGCTTTGTGGACCTGGAGAAAGCGTTCGACCGTGTCCCTCGTGGTGCCCTGTGGGGGGTGCTTCGGGAGTATGGGGTACGGGGCCCTCTACTAAGGGCTGTCCGTTCCCTGTATGACCGTAGCAGGAGCTTGGTTCGCATTGCCGGCAGTAAGTCAGACCTGTTCCCGGTGCGTGTTGGGCTCCGCCAGGGCTGCCCTTTGTCACCGGTTCTGTTCATTACTTTTATGGACAGAATTTCTAGGCGCAGCCAGGGGCCGGAGGGTGTCCGGTTTGGGAACCTCAGAATCTCATCTCTGCTGTTTGCAGATGATGTTGTTCTGTTGGCTTCCTCAAATCAGGACCTCCAGCGCGCACTGGGGCGGTTTGCAGCCGAGTGTGAAGCGGCCGGGATGAGGATCAGCACCTCCAAATCTGAGGCCATGGTTCTCCACCGGAAAAAGGTGGCTTCCCCGCTTCAGGTCGGTGGGGTGTCCTTGCCTCAAGTGGAGGAGTTCAAGTATCTCGGGGTCGTGTTCACGAGTGAGGGACGGATGGAGCGTGAGATCGATAGACGGATCGGTGCGGCGTCAGCAGTGATGCGGTCGCTGTATCGGACTGTTGTGGTGAAGAGGGAGCTGAGCCAAGCGGCAAAACTCTCGATTTACCGATCGATCTACGTTCCCACCCTCACCTATGGTCATGAGATCTGGGTAATGACCGAAAGGACAAGATCGCGAATACAAGCGGCCGAAATGAGTTTCCTTCGCAGGGTGGCTGGGCGCACCCTTCGAGATCGGGTGAGGAGCTCAGTTACCCGGGAGGAGCTCGGATTCGAGCCGCTACTCCTCCACGTCGAAAGGAGCCAGCTGAGGTGGCTAGGGCATCTGTATCGGATGCCTCCTGGTCGCCTCCCTCGGGAGGTGTTCCAGGCATGTCCTATTGGGAGGAGGCCTCGTGGAAGGCCCAGGACACGCTGGTGGGACTATGTCTCCGTGCTGGCCTGGTGTCGCCTCGGGGTCCCCCCAGAACAGCTGGAGGAGGTGTGCGTGGATCGGGAAGTCTGGGCATCTCTGCTGAGACTGCTGCCCCCGCGACCCGGCCCCGGATAAAGCGGAAGAAAATGGATGGATGGATGGATGTTACACAGAGCAGAGGTAACACACACAACACACAGATGTAGGACATGGAACAGTAGAACAGTATGTTAAACGGGAATAAAGTAAATATTTGTGATACAAGAAAGAGAGAGAGACTACCACTAAAAATAACAAAAATAACAAAAAGACACGAGACTTACAGGTTGGTGCGATATGTTCAAGGTTCAAGGTAACTATATTCATACCAGTAGGTTTTCCAGTTTGCATGTGAGATGCTTTGCAGCGCTCCCGAGTCTCGTACGGATTTGTCAAAGGCCAATATCTTGGGCGATTTCCCAAATGTCTCGTCTATAATCCTGTGTTTGATGCTTCTAAACTGTAGAATGTGTCGGTGTTGATCTGTGACAGCAGGGGGCGCTTTATTAGGGACAAAGGATAGCTTTATTCAGGACATTCATGCAGATTCCAACACAAAACAACGGTACGTTTTAAGCAAAAGTCTACAACACAAGATATATAAAGGTCCGCAAAGACTTTGCACACTCGGTTCCCGGTGATATCCCGGCATTAGATAGGCCGATAGCCAATACTGTAAAATACTCAAATATCGGTCTGATATATGTGACCAGTCACAAAGACACAAGTCGGTTTTGGGGCATTATTAGATAATAACAGATTGTGAAAGTGTAGTCTCCAAGCTTTCCAACAATGTGTAACATCGTTACATACATCGTTGTGGAAATCTGATCATATTTGGAGGTGTAGCGGTGATTTGAAGTTGGCAATTCCCAAAAGACCAAAGGGGATTAAACAGCCTCTGAAGTTTTGGGCCATTCTCACCTCTCTGTTGTTGGGAGCGACAATAGGGCTCATTTACATCTCATTTGAATAAGCCACACCCCCTGTCAAACTCCCCCTCAAAGCAGTAAAGCACAGAGAGGGAGCACAAAGGTTATTGCTTCCACAACAAACCATTGTAAACTGTCACTGGCTTGAGAACGTGTTGTGTAACATCTGTAACTTTTATGTTAAAAATAATTTTAATGTTCAAATCAAAAACAGTGATATATTATATACAGTATGAGTATGAATCAGAATCGTATTTATTGCCATTGTTGTTTTTTGCTAATTATAAATAATAAGCAATAAACTATTGAAAATAAAAGTATATATCAATCAATAAAGCAAATCACTCAAACATTGCTTAGAGAGCGCTTTTCATACAAGAATGATGAAAGATAAGTTTACAATATATCAAAAATTGGAGACTACACTTTAACAATCTGTTATTATCTCATAATGCCCCAAAACCGACTTGTGTCTTTGGTTCCTGTGACTGGTCACATATGTAGTAGATCGCGAACTCAGCAGCAAGTCCTGTTGCAAATGTTGGTGTGATGCCCTCACAGATTACGCGGGCCTCCAAGGTGATCATCCAACCTCTAATTGTAACTTGCCCTGTTGCACCTGAAACCTTAAGGCAGAGCAACATGGGAATGCATGTTACCTGACAACGAATGGCCAATATCATGAATTATGTATTTACTGCAGGACTTGCAGGAAGACTGAGAGTTGTCTCAATGTCAAATGCAGTGGTGGACATCTGTAGAGTACAAATACATTACATTTTTAGCATTTTTAAGAAGAAAAAATATATAAACCGGTCAAAATTAGTCAACAGGGGAGTGTACGATAGATGCAAATGAGTCAAACTGTTAAACTTGGCATGCACATTTTAAAGTGTAACCAGTCTATTTTTACAGGTTGGGGATTTCTACTGCAAATTTCTAAAAAGTAGCATGAACCCTATTGTGACTTGAGTGATTGTGTTCATGGTCAGGGGAAACTGCACGATTCACAACGGATTCAATCAAGCGCTGTTCCTCCGACACACAGGCTAATGTTAGCGAACAAAAAACATCAAAATCCAATCCTAATTCAAATCCACTGATATGGCATATTTAAATTACTAGAAAGTTATCTCCTGACCATCAGTTTGATATCAAACATTAATATGAATAAGATTTTAATTACTGTTTAATTTGTAGATGCAAGACCCGATGGATGTTGTTGAAGAACACGCGATGATGTGTAGCACATGTCATCTAAAGTCCTCCTGGAAATTCTGATATCCAAATGATGGTTCATTTGGATATTGCCATCAAGTCCCTTCAGGAGTTGATGGCAAATTATTTCTGTATCTGTGTCTATATTTTTGACCAAAAGCAGTAGGCTAGCCTTAGTGTGAACGACGTCTGGCTTCTGTTCTGACCATCCCCCAAATACCCCAGTCAGCGAGCATTTTTTCTGTAATTTAAACATCATCATATTGTTTAGGGCATCTCTCCTGCTGCTTCAAGTTAAGCAACCCACAATGCATTGCAAAATACAGTACTACCCTGTTAAACATGAAAACGGTATTTACAGCAATTTCTTACAGTGCAGTAGTGCCCCTCCATCTCACCATAAGTCCTCCCACCTCCCTCCTCTTGCTCCCCTTCGCTGTGCAGCTGTTTAAATAAAGAGAAAAAGGAGGGGAATAGATTGTCATTTGGCTTCAGTGAAGCTATGACAAGTGTTTTCGATTTGCCATGAAAGAATTAAGCTTAGCCAGAGGTGGGAAGCATTTCCTGGAGAGCTGCCGCCGCAATGCCAAGTATAGCCACAGCAAAGCTGCGCAAGTGGGTCAAAAGCAATGAGAGTGAAAAGCCCTTCGCTTTGGTCCTCATTGGGGGGAGCTTACATTGCTGTAATACCACCCCCTTGTGGCCAGGGGCGACTCCAAAAGACACTTGGTAAACAGGATTCCAATGGGGACTTTACACCTCCCTAGAACTGCTTAAAAACCTGTCTCCAAATAGTTATTTTTTTTTCTTTTTATTACCCATGTGACAACGCAGGGCTAGGTGTTTTTTAACCGCGCTGGTTTTTGTGCATTAACACTCGGGATCATTACAATGAATGGGGCTGAATGGAACACTGTTTATCTCTTCGATGTTATATATATGGTCAAAACACAGCTCCAGGATGAGAGAACAACATTGTTGCATGGCAGAAAGCTCTAAAGAGTCCATGTTGCGCAAGTACATGAGACAGCGTAAAACCATACGACACAAAACCTGTCACTTCTTAAAAAATTGGTGCAAAAAGAGGAAATTTTACATTCATCATGAAGCTCGAATGTTAGCCTGCATTTCAAGAAAAAATGCTTTTGCTAAAGTCATGCAAAACAAAGTTCAAACTAGGGCTACACGATCTTGACAATAAACCTAATTGCGTATTCTTGGACACATATATTTATAAAAAAGTGATTTTTATATTTGAGACATTTAAATGCATAAACATGAGGAGTCAAGGAAGTCGTGTTACTTTTAGACTTTAGTCAAACAACATATTCTTGCTCAGTTTGCCCCACATTAGAACAATAAACAATAATCTACTTTCAAACATATATTTGGTTTTACGTGGACAGCGCCCCCTTCTGGAGGAGTTTCCTCGACATTCAGAGTACCTCTGCCCACAAGTCCTGGATGGTGTCAAAGAGCGTCTATCGAAAAAACACTTTAGAATCTGCTTTATGGAAACTCAGAAACAGTTTTATCTGTTCTGAGACATTGGTTTTGGGGGTGGGCGCTTATAAGCTCTCGCTTCGGCCCACTCCTTTTGAGCAGACTGTATGCTGCTCAAATAAACAAATAAACTGAACATAAAAAGGAAAATCGGCCTCTTGAGGATAGGTTATTGCAGTCGTTAAAACCTCGATTGCAATTCGATATCGATAAACATTGCAGCCCTAGTTCAAACTCATTTGGTAGCTGTTTTCAACGAGAAACTGTGAATGGTAAATGGCAGTCAAAGCGCTTTACATCAAGGAACCAGTCACCCATACACACTCTCATTCATACACCAGTGTACGCAGACACTGCAAGGCAAGGTGGATGGAGTGTCTTGCCCAAGGACACAACGCCAGTGTGCACCTGCGGGATTCGAACCGCCGACCCTCTGATCACAAGATGACCCGCTCGACTCTCTGTGCCCCTGTCAATGGTGGATGGAGCTCGTCTTCGTGGAGGAAATGTCCAGATTGACAAAACCTGCTAGCCACATAAGAATAACTAGCGCATAGAGCACAGAATTATGCCAAAACATGTCATTCGTTCTGCTCGCCTGCCTTTGGTGTGGCTTCGATTCCGCGCACACGTCACATCACCGGGATGTGACCGGGATAAACTGAACATAAAAAGGAAAATCGGCCTCTTGAGGATAGGTTATTGCAGTCGTTAAAACCTCGATTGCAATTCGATATCGATAAACATTGCAGCCCTAGTTCAAACTCATTTGGTAGCTGTTTTCAACGAGAAACTGTGAATGGTAAATGGCAGTCAAAGCGCTTTACATCAAGGAACCAGTCACCCATACACACTCTCATTCATACACCAGTGTACGCAGACACTGCAAGGCAAGGTGGATGGAGTGTCTTGCCCAAGGACACAACGCCAGTGTGCACCTGCGGGATTCGAACCGCCGACCCTCTGATCACAAGATGACCCGCTCGACTCTCTGTGCCCCTGTCAATGGTGGATGGAGCTCGTCTTCGTGGAGGAAATGTCCAGATTGACAAAACCTGCTAGCCACATAAGAATAACTAGCGCATAGAGCACAGAATTATGCCAAAACATGTCATTCGTTCTGCTCGCCTGCCTTTGGTGTGGCTTCGATTCCGCGCACACGTCACATCACCGGGAGCAACACGGCCACGTCTCTCTTCATCATCCTGTCACACGCGACGGTCTAATTACATCTGCAACCCGAGTCTATATTAAACCGTACACAAACAACGTAGCAAGCGAGGCGCCGAGCGGAGTTAGCATCCTTGAATATGCATCATGTAAACACCGATCGCTCGTGCGGTAATTACACGCAAAATGACCATGATTGTTATTACGAACATTAGCATTCGCGGCTAATCCATCTTGGGCTGTTTATCAGGGGCTTGTGCCTACCAGCGTAAAGAGAAATGGACATTTATCTTTAGAATTAATATGTTTCTGAGTGGGCATACAGTATTTAAACTTTTTCCAATTTCCAAAGTTTAGCAGCTCCGATGGGGGGGGGGGGGGGGGGGGGGAATGGCAAACACTGTGGCTGTGTGTAACAAAGTCAATTCAATTAGAAGTGTTTCCTGCAGCGCCGAGGTTAATCACGTTCTACGCGGACCGTTAACGTCGCTGTATTAGCATGTACCCAAAGCTAATTTACATGCACGATCCAGGGCCTTCAGTCACGAGGCCACGCGAGACCAGGGAGATTTGTCCTTTCGAACGTACATGAATGAATAGCCCAATGAAGCTTTACTCAGTACCCCCACATTTCGATGGAGACAGTGTTGTGTGGGTTACTCCATGAACGTAACTCAAAGTGATTACTGTTTACTGCTTCTAAAAGTAATCTCGGCACTTCTTTGATTACTTTATTTCTAGGGTGACCAGATGTCCCAGTTTACCCAGGACACTCCCAGTTTTGAGTCTTTTGTCCCACGTCCCAATAGATTTCTCCAAAACCATTCATTTGTCCCAGTTTTCGTCTGTCCCTGTCCCCGTTGTGCTAGTTTTTGGCCAATATACTGTAGTCCCCGAAATTATCCACTTCACTTGAAAACAAATGTGTTTGACCCGTGTGAATATCGACTACCAAGTAAAAAACTATTAAAAATCTCAAATCTAGCATCTCCTCAAAGGTGGATTGGTGCATGTCATGAGACTTTTAAAGTTTTACCATTCGAGCGTGGGAAAAGACGGTCACGATTTGGATTATTCACGAATTGTGTCGCAGATTTGAAGTTGGAAAATCTGGTCACCCTATTTATTTTCAAAACGGATTACTCTTTAGTTTAACAAAAAAGTTTCAAACCAGCCTTTTTAGTTCTGCCCCACTTTGTTTTGTTTTTGTACTTGAAAGAACATCTTGTTTCCTACAGAACCAATAATGGACCAACATATTCTTTGATTTAGATGAGATAAACTAAATGTTTTTATTTTTCAGCCAGACTTTGTAGTATTGGTTATTGTTTAAAACAAGATTACATTATATGAGTAATTATGGTGCGCCCCAAGCAAGTGGTAACCTCACACTTGGAAAAGGGCCTTGGAACACCACTCGAAGTGGTAATTACAACTAGTAGATTCAAAGATGACCATCAATCAATCGCTTTTCATACCGAAAGGTATCACAAAGTGCTTTACAGATTACAACATTTAAAATACACAATCATACATCCATATATATATACATACATACACACATACACATACATACATACATACACACGTACACACACATATATACACATACATACACATAATATACAATATATAATTAGGACTAATTAAATAGATGTCAGTTAAAAGCTACGCTAAAAAGGTGTGTTTTGAGCCTGCTCTTAAAGTATTATTTTTCCATAAATATGGTTGGAAAAGCTCATAGTCCCATAGTTTCTTGACTAATAACCAATGTATTGGGCTACGAGATCATTCCTAAATGAGAACAAAACCAAGATCGTGTTCTGTCAGATCCTTTCCAAACCGTCCTCTGTTTGCACAAGTGTTTTATAATACAAAAATAACACCTGTGTGGTCCCAGTGAAGATAAATTCCTTTCATTTTTTTTTATTCCCAACAGACGGTATTAACAAAAGTTTTATTGCTTCGCCCAGATGTCTGCACTTCTCAAAACGCACATATATCCAAAATAACAAAGCCATCAGTTATGCTTTATGGACAGGTACAATGGCGCCGCGGGACCGTGCCTCAAACACCGACTGGATGAATGTGCACGATCATTTGGTCCAATAAAAGCTCTGAAGCTAATCCTTGAAATATACGACGCCTTGAGGGAGTCTGCGCTTTGTGAGTTACTGAGAGAGCTTTCTGCGATTGTGAAAATGATAAAGTTTGCAAAGTTTGCAGAGGTAAAAAAAGAAAAACGTTGCAAAATGCATCTTTTCATCAACCCGGATGGAAGAAAAAGGAAGAGTAGTGGCATCCAGCTATAAACGGCCACTATTACTGTCCTTGAGGGCCGAGACACAGGTTCCTTTATCACAGCACATTAGCTGTGGCATTGTTTCAATAAACTTCTGCAATGACAAAAGATCTAGGGCCAGATTTTCTGCCTGGCACAAGGACAGCGCTGCTCCAAACAAAATGTTGGACACGCGTCTTCTTGCATGTGGTGCAGCTTTTGCGGTATGTGCCTGCGCCACTGGCGAGAGGAAGTCGCTTATAAAAAAAAGGGGTCGTCTGAGGCGTGGTTTATTACGAGCAACACTGAGAGCCTTCACATTCTTTTCCACCTTTACATCACACTGCCTCGTGTTCTAACTTTAGAATTCATGTATCATTCCTTTAATCGTCAAATTGAAAACAAAAAGTGAAAAAGAATTATCTTGAAAAGCCTGCATGAATGTAATAAAATTAAATAATTCTAAATGGCTTAATTTTCACATTTGCTTAAATTGAAATGTACATGATAAAAGCACAGGCTTTTATCATCGATTATGATTTATTCATTTGCAACAGTTGGAGGTTTTCTCCTTTCAGAAGTTAAAAGGACTAGATTCAAGTTGTAATTTTAATCTTCACATGGATTTGGGGACCAACCAATCACAGAACGAGGAGGGACGGTAAAGACAATGGGGTACGTCATACGTCATCTTATACGATGATACGATTGGCTCTGGCTACGTGCAGACGCATATGATAGACATTCGTAGCGCCCAATAAACGGCCATGGACGATCATAAACCACACCTCTCCTACGAGAAAATGAATTGGTGGTCCCCACCAATATCACTCATATCACTTGTGATTTTAGTCTGGCGTTAGCCAATCTAGCGTGACGGAGGTGCGGACCCGAATTAACACCTTTTTGAGTGACAGTGCAGGCTTTTAGCGGAAGTTGTGGTGAACAGGTCTGGGCTCATTTCACATATTAGGACATTGCTGGAGCAAGTAGGGCGTAGAAAATACGTAATTTTAGCACTTTTAAACTCCGTCTAGTCCCTTTAAGGCGCAGCTTCTCGCTTCACGAAGAAGTACAAGACCTGCTTTAGCAATAACCTCGGGGTTGTGTCTCTGGTAAAGCGGTCACCGGTCTAACGCCAATAACATAGTAAATACAGTTGAATTTGAACAGTCAAGTGAATGTCCTGCTGAACATAGAAATAAAGGAGAAGCGGTGTTCAATCCTAGCGTATGCGAACAGTTTGCAAATTGGCTAGTATGTGTAATTTCTCAAAGTCGTAATGTATTTTTCTTATAGCTGTTAGCATTAGCCACCAAAGATCGAAAATTACGAACTGTCCACGAGTGTGGGACAGCGAATGCCCAAGGCTATAATCCGGCGTGGCGTGTTTACTTGCATGAGTCCCATGTATGTTCATTAACATGCACTGTCCCAAACAAATAAACATTTGTTAGTATGGGCGCCGGGCTTCACTAATCTTTTGTATGAGGATAGAATGTTTGATTTAAGTGGGTCCGGGATTCGACGGCTAACAAAATGTGTGCACTTGCTGGAACAGGCTC
Organism: Proterorhinus semilunaris; assembly: GCA_021464625.1. Classification (NCBI taxonomy): domain Eukaryota; kingdom Metazoa; phylum Chordata; class Actinopteri; order Gobiiformes; family Gobiidae; genus Proterorhinus; species Proterorhinus semilunaris. Next base: position 32,604,004 of record CM038345.1, on the reverse strand, counting down.
AGAGCTGAAGGCATTTCTGTGATTTCTATGATTCAGGATGTAGATCGTCAGCAGATCTCATTCTTTAGGACCATATTGCTGTTAAACCTAGACCAACTGCAGCAACCCCAGATCAGAACAGTTAGTTATATTTAGGTGGCGCCTTTTTTTGATCAGGCAGTGCTTATCAGAGTAAACAATTATCCACAATATTACTCTACAGAGTGGCAAAAAAATCTTGTGGCCACGAGTGGCATGAGACCTAGCCCCGCCCTCCTATCATTCTATTTCAATACACAGTATACTAAACACACGCAATATAGGCTAATCACATGTGACTGCCGTCGGGCTTCCTATCCTATTATTATCTTGGGAGAGATTTGCAGTGTCTTGCAAGAATAAATACTTTAATATAAGAAGATTACGAGGTGGCCAGTGAGTTACTTATAGACAGCCACTGGCAGTATGTTAGAAACATTACATTGGATGTAAATACTTAACCAGAGGATACATTTGCATTTGTTAAAGTGGAGTTTTTTATCTCAGTGCTACAATCCCTCAAAGGAAGTTAACAGGAGAAGAAAACCGGAGGCGTCAGAAATGCCATGTGATTACAATAATCCCTTTTGAGGTGACAGCAACTCTCACTGGATTAGCTCTCCTCATCCATCACCTGTATACTTAATCTAATCAAATTCTACTATAGAAGTCCAGATAAAATTCAAGCTGAATATGACGAAAATGGAAAGTGTCAAGCAGCGGCAACAGTTCTCACAAACAGGGGAAGCCCTTGATATTTTCTGTTCATTATCAACCTGCATAAACCTGTACCAACATTGTACCCTGAATCTTTACACACAGCCTTTTGTGCAAACACAATTTATTTAAAAGTTTTGACTAATATATTCAACAATTCTTATCCCACAAAAGTACATTCTTTTGAAAGCTTCCACACACATACACATCGTCCATGACTGAAATAAACTCCATCCTTTTGTAGCTTCACAGTGACGACAGCTAATGCTAAAGCTAATGCTGCACTCACAGACACGGAGCAGGACCATCAGGAGCAGGAGATGTAAGTTTTATGCTTTCTCCCACTTTTTGCAGAGACAGCCAATGAGCATTCAGTTGGTGGGTGTTCCACCCTGACCTTTGCTTTGAAGTCGAGCTTCACAATAATTAGGAGTTAGCCAATCAGAGGGTGCTTTCTAAAGAGAGAGCTTCGGTGGGATTTTCCATAGAGCTTCATGAGCTTTGAGGGACAGGGAGACGACAGAGAAGACCACACTGAAACACTTGATTAACAACAAGACATTCGTACACAATTTAACACTAGTGGATTTATCATGACATTATAATGCCTACATTTGTGAAATATAATGTCTTTTGGAGAGAATGAAAAATAAGTCTCTTGTGAAGTGCTTTGGCTAATGTGTCATGCCAAAAGTACAATACAGATAAGATTCCATTGTGATTCCTTAAATGCATCGCTACCAGTCGTACTTCTACTCGGACTCCCTCTACCGATACTGCGAAAAGCCGAGAAAACCGTTTCTGTGGCTGTAAATTGCCTTGTGATTACTTGATATCGGAGTCCCGTAATCCCTGTCCGTGGGCTGCAGTGCTCCCGCTGTTGTTACACGGCATCGATCTCAGCTCTCATTAAGAAACCTGTCACGCACCGCTCATTTGTCCCAGTCCAAATGCAATCTCCTCACAGCGGTCCGAGACAACACAACCGAGCCGTGTACTGTACCGCCGTTTCCTGTTCAGTGAAAACCATTATGTCTGCGGAGGAGAAAGAAGTCTCAGGGGAGCGGATTGCATAGATGTTTTTGTTTTGTGTCATTATGTAAAATTGAACAAATATATCAATTATCCAGGCAAAACTATTATATTCAAGTCACATCTCGACCCTAATGAACAAACACTGTCCAGAATACAATGCACTGATCTCTTTCGTCATCCCCTTTCGTTCTTTGCCTGTTGCACTGATCCCAGTGGCATGCTTATTGTGGGTAGCGTCGAGAGCCTTCATTTTCTCGAGAGGAGTGTAGGACCTACTTGTTTTGGTGCTTGGAGCCCTGCAGATGAGCATGGTACTGAGCCACGGAGTTCAGCGTCACGCCACACACTTCACACGAGTACGACCGCTTCAGACCTGGAACAAGAAGAGAAAATGTGCCATCCATAAAGATGTGGACTTCTGCAAGTAAATGACGGCCAGAATGACACATTTACTTTTATTTGTGTCAAAAACCGATGTGGAAGGCAAAGGTTTGAAGCCTTCCTCGAGTTTAGCAAAGGTTTAAGAAAGTTTCAGAGTTTGCGTTTAGGGAATTTCATCTCTCGTCTTCACGCTAATCTGCTTATCCTTTGGTGTTAGCAAGCTAGTTTTCAGCTCTCATTAATGGGGAATGAGTTACAGGCAAGACCTCCTGAACTCAAACAACCCATGCAGTTGATGACGTTGGGGAACCTTCTGGCAATGTTGAAAACCTAAACAACAGAGCACTTACTTTACAAAAACTATAGGATAATTTTGTTCAGGGTTCCTGAAATGTCATTGGACAACCTTGTCTAATACTTTTCGGCAAGACACTCGGCAGCTTCTGCAATGTCAAAAGATCCAGTGTTGCATTACTTTTTCACCAATTAAAATTTCTATTAAACTTTAGATTTTATTGTCCCCAGGGGGAAATTGTTTTTCATGTAGTGCCTGTTTTACAATAGGACAGCTTCCCTTTTGGTAGACTGATGGCGAGGCTACCAATCTGCGCCCTCTCCCCCTCCCACCACCACCAACCACTCACTCACACTCTCATTCATTCTGGACTATTATACATGTTTTAGGGGTCGGAGAAACTGGAGAACCCAGAGGAAAACTAAGTAGACATCGGGAGAACATGCAAACTCCACAGAAAGGCCCCGTCCGGCAGGGGATCGAACCTGGGACCCGCTAGATTTGAAGGACAAACGCTAACGGCTGCGGCACCAGATTCTCAATGTGAGCCCAATCAGTCCTGGCACTGTCATCTTGGAATATGCCCTTGCCGTCAGGGAAAAAGAAATTAATTGATGGAAAAACCTGGTCTTTCAAAAATTCATGTTTAGGTCATCAGCTGATCTCGTTCTTTGGGCCCATAGCGTTGTTGAACCTAGACCTGACCAACTGCAGCAACAGAATCAGAATAGGTTTTATTGCCATGGTTTGAGAACAGGTTCACAAACTAGGAATAGGCGTAAAAATATTAAATAAATAAGATAAAATAAAAGTGACATATGGTAAGACAACAACAATTTGACATTGGACAACAGCGGGCTTGTATTTACAGATGTGTAGGTGTATTAAGTGATATTAAGTGATTAAGTGATAGCAGCGGGTCTAAGTGTGGACACACCACACAGTCCAAGTGGAGATCATCTACATCCATGAGTCTGTAACTAAGCTATTGGGTCTTGTTTTTTGGTCATGAGTCTGATGGGGAAAAAACTGTTCAAGTGGCGGGATTTATGGGTCTGGATAAACCATAGCCTCCTGCCTGAGGGGAGGAGGCTATGGTTTATAGTGAATACAGGTAGTCCGTGTCCAGGGTGAGAAGGGTCAGCTGTGATCCGCCGGGGAACCACACGGTGATGGAGGAGGTGAGGATGGACTCGATGATGGCCGTGTAGAACTGCACCAGCATCTTGGTTGGCAGCTTAAGTTTCTTCAGGAAGAACATCCTCTGCTGGGCCTTCTTGATGAGGGAGCTGATGGTTGGCTCCCATTTGAGGTCCTGGGTGATGGTGGTGCCCAGGAAACGGAAGGAGTCCACAATGGAAATGGTGGTGGGAGATTCTGTCAGGGTGAGGAGGGACGGTGGGGATGTGTCTTTCCTGAAGTCCACGATCATCTCCACTGTCTTCTGGGCGTTTAGCTCCAGGTTGTTGTATGCTGCACCAGGACGCCAGCCGTTCCACCTCTCTCCTGTAGGCGGACTCATCACCGTCCGAGATGAGCTCGATGAGGGTGGTGTCGTTCGCAAACTTGATCAGTTTAACTGACTGGTGACTGGAGGTGCAGCAGTTTGTGTACAGGGAGAAGAGCCAGGGGGAAAGTACACAGCCCTGAGGAGTACAGTGCTTGTAATCCGAGTGTCAGAGACGATCTTCCCCAGCCGCACAGTTACTTAAAGGTGCATTATGGAACTTTTTATGTGTTAGTGCGTATTTATTTAACCTTTTATTGCTACAGCAACATGTTTTGATGCTTTTATGATGGTCCAGGTTCAGGATCGATTGTTTTTAGAGTTTCTGGTAGGTTTTCTTTGCTGACGGATTTTATCACCAGAAAACCTACAAAACAATTAATCCTAGAGCGTCCCAGAGGCCACTGTAATGGAAAGTGAAGGCGTTTTTTTTCGCATAAAAAGTTCCATAATGTATCTTTAAATCTAGTTGGTCACTTGTTTTTTCAGTCACACAGAGTATATTGCCCACTTACCCCCGGCTCACATTAACTACGGTCCGGGTTCGGTCCTGATCTGGTTCGGGTTTTCCCCAAACTACCACTCACAGTGAGTCCGGCTGACACTGTGGCTCCGCCAGCTCCGGCGCCAGAAGCTGCACCAGGCACAGAATCGGCCCTCGCGAGAACAGAAGTGCACGTGAGTTTCCCTCTTGGTGCGAGGTCACGTCATAAGTCGCCCCATATATAGGTAGTTTTTGTCAACAAAAGCCATATTTGCCAGTACAACGACTCTCCCCAGTGAAGTGGATGCTTTAAACACACTAATGCCCCCGTGTCACTGGTAATGGAGAAATGTTTACTTTTCCGACGTTACGCTTGTGTACAGGTGGTAAACGAGACCAAATAAGTAGTGTGTGGACAGATTTTATTTTGAAATACACTGGATCTTCCTTTCCCACGAGACCTGACTTCCTGTTTGGCTCGTGTTTTTCTGTCAGCTTGATCCGTTGGGGCTCCGGTCTCCGGCAAAATAGACTTCTTACGGATTCTTTCCGTTGCCGCCGGAAGGCCGCCGGATGGCCTCGGTAGCCGGACCGAGTGTGAGTGTGAGTGTGCTACATTGGTCTGAATGACTTTCTAAGATTGCGGACGCCGTACCGGACCTTAACCGGATTTAATGTGAGCCGGGGGTTAGTTTTTGTATGGGGAATGCTTTTGCTCAAGTCCAAACTTGAAGAACCAGGAAATACAACCATATTAGTCATGAACAACCCTATGATTTACTGTATGCATTAAATGGGCAATTTCATAATCTACAAAGTCATACAATTTTCTGACTTTGGAATCAATAAATAGATTATGTTCTAACTTTGTCCTTGCTTCATCTGGTCCTGGTGTAAAAGTTTCAAACGCTTCTTCCTTCATTCAGATATATATTGCCCACTTTGTTTTCGAACGGGCTGCGAGTGTGGGCTTGAATAGAGATATGAGCTGTCATTGCCCATTGTGCCGCGCATACATCAGAGCAGCACCTGTTACTCCCGCCCCGTACAAAACCCGACCAAAAAACAAATGAGGCATCAGACCCATCCTTCTTCATGACCCCCGCACCCCCCCTCCTCCACACGCCCACCTGTTTTATCAAACCTAACCGGATCAGCTGTGGGTGACTCTCTGGCCACGGCTCATCGGCGCTGCAGTTGAAAGTTATGGATAGAATGCATTAGAGAAGATTTGATTTCAGGGAGGCAGTTGACCGCACAGTGCAGCTAAAGTGGACTTTTCATGCATAGTAGAAATATTCATTAGGGGATCTTAGCGATGATATTTCACATCTTGAAATTTAAAATAATGTTTATGTAAAGTAAGGGCACTAATGAGACACTGGGCAAGTCAGGATTGTCCTGGCATGAACACCACAGGCAGCCGTGGAAACCGAAAGCCAGGGTTCTTTTTTGACAAACTGTCCAGGACCCCTCACGGTAAAAAAAAAAAGTCATTGCCTCTTAACAGCAATTTACCACATCTTTAGTTTTCTAAACTATTCTCTATGCCGCTACTGCTACTACAATGGTACAGTGGCACAGCGGTTAGCACTCTCGCTTCACAGCTAAAAGGTCCCAGGTTCGATCTCCCCAGCCAGACGGGGCCTTTCTGTGATATTCTCCCTGTGTCTGTGTAGGTAGAGTGAGAGTGTGTTTGAGAGTGTGAGGCAAGAGCCAGATTGATGTTGCACTGATATCAATCTAGGATCTTTCCGGTTTCACCGAATGGTTAACACAGGAGATGGATCATCATGTGTTTGTGAACTCACAAGTAACGCCAGAATTCAGCTTGCAGGCAAGGTAACAAGTGGGGGACATCAGATATATATTAGCCTGTGGCGTTTTTACATGCATGAGTCCCATGTGTGTTCATTAACATGCATTGTCCCGACCAAATAAACGAATAAATAAAAGAGTACTTCAATAACGACAACAAGTACTACTGTGATCAACGCTGTCACAGTGACGTAAACAAGAACCACCAGCTTCTATAAAAGAGAACCTACACAAAATGTGTTCTTCTATATTTAGTCATGACCTGGCCATTTATGTCCAACATGTCCAGGTCATGTTTGTAAATGAGAATACGTTCTCAAATATTTATTAAATTAAGGTCAGAGACCAGATTTTCCAAATTAAATACTGGGACATAACGGGAATTGGCCAGAGGTAGCTGCATCTTCATTCAATCCGAACCATGAAACTGTTTAACAGTGAAACCCGGGGAAATGGGGAATGGGATAACCCGATGCCTTTACAGATAAACATGGGGATAAAAGACCACAACTGAGCCGTGAACATTTCACCAAACTGAGCATCTAAAAAATCACTGTATCAGACTGCTGCATTATCATGGGCCCTCGCTTGGTGCTCCATCACCCACCTGCCACACCAAGAGTTAGCCAAACTCATGCAAACCAAATCCAGCCCAGATAGATGACATACTGGCACAAAGCGCTGGCTCCTGCCCTCCCCCACATCCTTCATCCTCCCAGAATCATTTTGAGAAAGCTTCAGTCAGTGGAGCAGCGCTGAACCCCCCCCTTCTCTCTCTCTCTCTTCCCTCCTCCGGCGTCCCGGGACTCTCGGACCAAATTGAAATCTCGGCGTTGACGTATCACTGACGGACGGGAGGTTATTATGCACTGTATCAAAGGGGAAGGTGAGACGTTTGCCGCATGCTCCCGCCGGAGTCCAGCCCTCCGTCAAAACCAGGAAACCGCTGAGGTGGACGTTTGAGAAGTTAAGCGTTGGCAAAGCGAGCATTTTATACACCACAATAGTTACAGTATATTTAGACGGGAGGCAGGTGGGCTATTAATCATATGTGTTTGCCGTAAAGCAGACATGTCCCGAGATTACCTTCGAAATACATAGACTCTGTGCGGGACACGGAGCGCTTAGATGCAGCTTAGATTTCACATTATTAAAGGACACCATTATGTTTGGACCGTTAACAAGGGACGTTCAAAATCTCTTTTTCAGTCCTGGACCCGGAGGGAAACCTATTGTACATGTTTTAATGCAATCACATTAACCTCTGATCCCCCGCCTGAAACTAGCACATTTTCTCCAGTTCGGCATGACCCAAAATCTGAAAGCGTCTCGACTGGAGAGCAACAGTGTAACGCCTCATTTGAAAGCTAAGACCTACAAAACGAGATTGTAACTTGATGCCAAGTTGTCTCTGCGTTTGTCGTGTTTTTGTCTCTTTTTTTGTTACTTTTTAGTCACTCTTTTGTCACTCTTGTTGCATTGTTGTTGCTTTTACATTGTGTTATTGTTGCTTATATGGCCTTTTTTCGTCACTTGTTGGTTGCGTTTTCATCCTAATTTTTGTCGCTATTTTGACAGTTTTTTCAAGAAGCTTTTAGATTTGGGTGAAGCCAAACTGGAGAAAATCTGCTCGGTTCAGGCGGGGGTTAAGAGACCCGTAAGGTCATTTGTCCTCTGCATTTGACCCATCCTTCGATGACACGTGACACAGAGCGGCGGCGTCAGGTCACATGACCTCACACTGTAAAATGTAAAATTGTTTCAACTCAAAAAACTAAGTCCAAGGGCTCCCAAGAAATTGTATGTGTAACCAATAACCAATTTACAATGTAATCGATTTGAAATTTCAGATTCACCTCTTTAGTTGAATTGTATTCTCAGGTTGACACAACTGATTTAATTTGTAACTGACATTTTTCATTTCAGACAACTAGAAACAGTTGAGCCTATAGCTCCATGATCTGAGCACAATGTCTCAGGGACTTTTCTCGAACAGTGTTTCCTCTCCTAGTTAAATCCCGTAGCGTATGAACACAGGAAGCATGTTGATGAACGGATGTGCAGGCGCCGCTGTATAAAAAAAAATCTCGAAGCGACGATCAGATCAGTCAAAAGCCTAGTGCTGCCTGTCAGCCTTCATCCACATTTCCAATACTTATCTTTATGGCAGGGACTTTTTTCTTCTTCTTCTAATTACATAAGGTTTAATGTGATTAAAAATGTTTATCGAAAATATTTTACGGCACTTTTTTTCGTTTTCCTTTTTCCTGCAGACGTTGCTGAGAGACGAACACGGCGTGAAGCCAAAAAAAACTAAAACATTTTACTGTCGAACTTGTTAAGCCGACATGAACTTATTTAACAAGATCATTCTCCAGAACGAATCAAACTATTATTGTCTTTGAAGTGTTTGAAATGATCACACAGGCTTCATGTCTGCCCTTAAAATAAGTTCAAATGTAGGAAAATACAAAGGAGGACAAAAAATACACCTCTAAAAAATAAACACAAGCCCTAAGTCAGGGCGCATGAATTAAATTTCACCAAGGTCCAAATTGAAATAAAAAATATCAAGCAAAGGTCCTGAACATACGGGGATAATTCACGGTTATATAGGTATTATTAAACCTTTGTTAAATCTATAACTGTGATTTAAAAAAAATATGCATTTAATTGAATCCTGCCAATTTTTGGCTCCTAAATAGCAGAATGCATAGCCTCTATTATACACAATGTGTACATAATATGACAGTGACGCTCAGTTCAACACACTGAGTCCTGGCTTATAGTCCTGGTTTAGTCCAAGTTTAGTCCTTCTCTCTGCCGATTGAGAAACAGCCGCACTAATTTGCGCATTACGATTGCTCGTGCATATTTAATTTAATTTAATCTTTTTCTAGTTTAGTTTAGTTTTAGTTTAGTTTATTTGTTTATTTGAGCAGTACACATAGTGCTCAAAAGGAGTGGGCTGAAGCAAAAGCTTATGATTGCCCACCCCCAAGTGCAATAAAATAAATAAAAAAAGAACATTTCAAGCAGCTACATTCATACAGACCAACTTACAAACTTACCAAAAAAAATAATAATATATGAACTGTTTATACAATTAATTGAAGCAACGCACAGCTACAACAACAATCCCGTTTCATGTACGATGTCTAGAACAAAGCAGTCAAAAAAAAAAAAATGTGATCCTTAATATATTTCTTCCAGATTTTTACCCTTGATAACCGAGAGTTACTTTTATGTTATGAAGGTACATTAATAGATATTATAATCTGAGATCTTGATACTTTCCAGTTGTCATTACCATTCTCAGTATAATTTTAATTTGGGTGTAATTTCCATAATCATTATTATTATATATTTATTTAATTGAGTTATATGTGAAGTATGCTGCAAGCCCTGCATAGTGTGGTGCATTAAAAAGCCAAAGTGTAGAGCGGGCCAGATGAAGAGGGCAGTAACTCCCAATCAACAAACCCCCACATGGCTGCCCTAACAGCTGATTTTGTAGAATATGTTCCTATGCTGAGTGGTGCATTAAAAGACAAGGTTTAGAGCCCGTTGGGAGGATTCCTCTCAACAGATCCATAACCTGCCAACCCTAATTCTCCATTTGTGAATTTGAGCAATAGAATGACAACCGTTCCAAGCAGCAACACTCTTCCAGATTATAGAGGAACAATACACATAATCCATCCTACTGCTCCCCCTAGTGGCAACACATTTCTTCTTGTCTGTATATTTCAAAAGTCTTTTGTTTGTATTTAAATTTGAACAGGTTGATGTTTGGACATCGTTTCAAATCCATCTCCAGTTTATTCCACAATTGAACACCATTAACTGTTGGACTAAAACTTTTCAAAGTTGTGCTATGTTTCTGAATCCTAAAGTTTAATTCATCACGTAATTCATAACGACCAGTACGTTCTTGGAACCTTCTTTGTAATTGGTTTGGTAACAATTTATACCTTGCTTTGAATAACATTTGAACAGTTTGGAACTCAACAATGTCACAAAACTTCATGATCTTTGATTTTAAAAATAATGAGTTTGTGTGGTCCAAAAACCCAACTTTATGAATTACTCGGATAGCTCTTTTTTGCAACAATATTATTGGTTTAACTGTGTTTTTGTAAGTACTACCCCAAACCACAGTACAATAATATAAGTAGGGCAAAATCAGAGAACAGTATAAGGTATGTAGAGCTTTGATGTTTAAAATGTGCTTTGCTTTTGCAATTACTGAAATGCTTCTAGAAATTTTCGTAGATATATATTTAATATGAGATTTCCAAGTAATTCTGTCATCAATAATCACACCAAGGAATTTGATTTCATGCACTCGCTCGATAACAACACCTTCTATCTGAATTGCTTCCTGAGCATTGGAGTTACAGTTGCCAAATATCATCATTTTGCTTTTACTCAGATTTAAAGATAATTTATTTTGTTTGAACCACTTGTTGACACTTTTGAGTTCCAAGTTAACAATCCGACACAGCTGCTGTAAGTCGTCTCCTGATGCAAAAATATTTGTATCGTCAGCAAACAAGATAAATTTAAGTATTTCAGACGTTTTACAAATGTCGTTAATATACATATTAAACAATTTTGGGCCCAGAATAGAACCTTGAGGTAAACCACAGACAATTTGTCGACAACTCGACTGATAATCACCGATTTTCACACATTGTTTTCTATTTTTTAAGTAACTGGTAACCCACTGTAGAGCTACCCCCCTAATTCCATAAAGTTCTAGTTTATTAATTAATATATCATAGTTTATTGTATCAAACGCTTTACTCAGGTCAATAAATAACCCTATTGCACATTTCTTGTTATCTACAGCATTAGTTATTTCTTCAGTTATATCAAAGAGCGCGTGTGAGGTTGAGTGATTGTTCCTAAACCCAAACTGATTGTCCGAGAGTAAATTACACTTTTCAATAAAGCTGTCGAGTCTAGAGTTAAAAACCTTTTCTAAGATTTTAGAGAATTGCGGTAAAAGGGAAACAGGCCTATAGTTTGTAAAGAGATGTTTATCTCCTGCTTTGAACAGAGGAATCACTTTTGCTACTTTCATACTATCAGGAAATTGTCCAGTTTGCAACGATAAGTTACAGATGTATGTTAACGGCTTAGAGATACTTTCAATAACAGTTTTTAAAGTTTTCATGTCCATGTCATGGTAATCGGTCGAAGTTTTATTTTTACACCCTTTAACAATGTCCAGTATCTCCTTTTCCTCCACAGGTTTGAGGAACAGGGACATAGGATTTGCTTCTATCAGATCACAATTATAGTTCTCAACGTTTGCAATTTTTGCAGCAAGGTTCGGTCCAACATCTACAAAGAATTTATTAAATGTTTCGACTACTTCATTCATATTATTTAAAGTGTTATCCTCTAGCGAGCCGTATTTCAGTCAATCCGCAGCCGTTTTTAAAAATATAAAAAGTGTCACGGAGCTCATGTACCGCTCTGCAGTCAGAGAGGGAGGGAGAGCACACACCACCGCTCATCTGAGGGCATTCACGGTCAAGTCCAAAGTTTGGATCCAAGGGGTTTGGGTCCGGATGGGCTGCTGCATGGGTCCGGATCCGGACCGAGGTCCGCAGTTTAGTGACCTCTGCCCTAAATAAATGAGGCTTAAATGTGATTAATGAATTACAAGGGCCATAATTAACTCGATTAAAGATTTTAACACACTTTACTGTATGAATGTTACAGTGAACTTTAATACAAGTTACAACATGGTTGAAAGCATCAGAAAAAGTTGACTTGGGTGCTTGCATGATTACCTGTCATGATTCTGTTTAGTTAGTCATTGTTTACGTTCTGATTCACTCCCTGCTCCTTGGTTTTGCCCGTTCCTGTTCATGTTTTCCTGCCTGCCCAGTTTTCCTGCTCTCCACAGCTGCTCCCCATTCCCTCGTCAAGTCGGGGGAGGTTATTTAACTCCCTCAGTTCAGTCAGTCTCTTGCTAGATTGTCAACCTGCGAAGAGAGACTTTCAAGCTCAGTTAAAGTATTGAGAGATTCTGATTCTGTTAAGTGATCTGTTTTCCGTTCCTGTCCTAAAAGAAACAATAAACAATAAACAAGTCCTGTTGGGGAAATCTTGGTTATACTTCTTTGTTTTGTTTGGTGCCCGTTTATTCAGGCTTGTTCAGACATTTCAGTTTCCTTTTACTCCATCCTGTGTTGCATTTGAGTCCTTCCATATCGGTGATATTACCATGATCCAAAGCTCATTAACAAATCTGTATCTTTCTTGGAGTGAAGTGCAATGGTCGTAGAAATAGCCCACTGCTACTGAAACGTTTGGTGAAATAAAACTACAAAGTATTAAAGTTATGACTCAAGTACAGTAGAAGCAACGAAGTACACACGTCATTCCCCCCGAACTTCCCGGCAGCGGAGTTCTCTCGACGAAGCGTGTTATGGAAATGTGATTGGACGAGCCGTGTAGCGTTTGTTTTGGCCTTTGGCTCCGGGGGATTTATTTATGAAGCTCCAACCGGATCGTGAAAGGCAGGCAATCAGGAAGGACATTTTTCATCTCTGCATTAGATTAGTGCGACACGACGGGCATTCGATCAGATGCAGCAGACGGAGAGGGGGAGAGGCTGGTTAGGAAAGGAGACTTGTGCAGGTACCAGATATGGAAATGCCCTTGAAATTATTCTGAGGGAATGTGGATGTTTATTGTAACGGCGAGTCACAAGAGTCAGTTTAGGGAAAGAAAAAAAAAATCCTTTTGTAAACATTCACTATGTATTTGCCTCCCCAGATATGAGTTAAACATGCTCTAATGAAATATTGGCTTCACTGAAAACCATTGGGATTCTGGTAAGCAAGAGTTTAAGGTTACAGTTTTGATCTGGTTACCAAGACAGCATTTCCAATTAGAAATCAAAATAAGCGCCATATACTGTATTGGGTTGCCAGAGCCAACTGTGCTTTGAAAATGAACATAAATTGACTCTCTCCAGAAACTATGGAGGTCATTTTTCAAGACAAGTGCTAATAGCGAGGTGGACCAGTGCAGAACACCACGCTCTGAAACAGGGACAAAGCCACCTTTTCAGAGGAGACTGAAGGCTGTGTTTATCCCCGACCTACAAAAAACATGCTGGTCAGGTTGGCCCACAATGGCGGTGCGCTCAGTTACAGCGGCTCAGGACTAACCCAACACCTGAACGTCATTTTGTTGTACAATGAACAAAAAAAAAAAAAAAAAAACATACTTACTTACTTAAAGCTGGAAAATGGCATATAGGTTTTTGTGGGCGTGTTGGACCCAATTTACAATTTGAAATTGCATGTATTATACAAATCTAATATGTAAATGAGAAAAAAACATACTGTATACTACACTTCCTGATTCTTGACGCGCACTCACTATAAGCTCCGCCCACCCCCTCCACTTGCTCCCCTTTGGTCGGGAACTGTTTTAATAAAGAGTGAGAGAGAAACAAATAGACCCGGAGGCCCGTGTGGCTGTAGTGAAGCTATGTCGAGTGTTTTTACTCCGCGATGAGAGGATTAAGCTTAGCAAGAGATGGAGAGGTGAGGAAAGCATTTGATACATATGACCTCGGGAGGAGATAACGACTCAAAGATTACTCAAAGGGGCGGTGGCGGCTCGAAAAACCCAACCCCGGGCAGGTTTTTGACGAGAGAACAACTTTGCAACATGGGAAAAAAGCTCTGAAGAGTCGATTTTGAATCTCACACACTCACATGAACACATGGGTGAGGTGTCTTGCCTAAAGAAACAATGACAGGAAGCACCGATCAGAGCAGGAATCGAACCGCCCGACCCTCAGATAACGCTCTGCGCCATGAAACCACACACAGCTTGCACAAACAGGGACAGAAAAAGGAGTTATATTTCGCAACTGTTATTCCCCGTTTCCTCACGGACCCCCTCCCTTCTCCGTGATTGGCTCCTCCTGGCGCCGCTGACTTGAGTTATGGACCCCCCGCCCCGCTAAACCCCTCTGTCGCGCGCTAATTGAGACCTATTGGCTGGGGCTTTGCAGAAACACAGCGGTGCGACACAGATCGTTGGTCCGCGTGGCTGCGGACGGCGAAACAGACGAGCGGACGCTAAATTAACCAGCGCCCATATGCCACACACACACGCACACGCACACGCAAACACACACACACACACACACACACACACACACACACACACACACACACACACACACACACACACACACACACACACACTGGGGCTTGGATCATTTCCTGCAGGACAGAAAATAGCAGCTGCTGAAGAGACAATCAAGTTTGGGACTGGAACCTTCATTTGCTAATACAATACAGCATTATCCTCTCTTCCGTTACAACACCGAGAAAAGAAAAAAAAGAACACCTTTCTGCGGGATACAGTGTGTTCTTCTTAACGCCTTGTACTCAATTTATCATATTATCATACGTGACAGGCTAAGCTATTAAAGCCACGTTGCGGGACAGCCCGAATAAATAGAATAAAATACACCCATTTAATTAAGTGCTTTATTATTTATGTCATTGTACAGTTGTGCAATGAAATCGCATAGGTCAGAGGTTATTTTAGTCCTGAGCCGCTGCGACTGAGCCGCGCCGACAATGTGGGCCAACCTGTTTTTGCAGGTTTAGTCCGGTTCACTATGTTTAAATTTCCACTGTTGTGGGATTTTCTTGGAGAGTATGAAAACAATATATTTTTGGAAACCGGATCAGCAATGAGAAAAACAATGTTTCCATTTGCCCTTGTCATTTGGTAAAATTACCATTTCTCCTTTAGAGTAAATGGGGAGGTCTGGTCATCGCTACGGTAACTCCATGAAAAATATGACAAGGGTTTTATTTATTTTTTTGATTGGAACAGCCAAATGGAATTTTAAGTTTTTTTACTCCCCATATAAATGTTATTATCGCTATTATCAAACTTGTTTTTTCTTTTCTTTTTTACATATCAGAGCAAATAGAAACATTGTTTTTCTGATTGCTTATTTAATAAAGTTTTTAAAAAAAGTATAGTTTTGATACTCTCCACAAAAATCCGTACAAATTACATAATGAACCGGACTAGTTGGGGAAACTAGTGATCCTCTGAAACGGTGCCTCCTGGGTTTGTCCTCGTTTCAGAGCGTGGTGTCCCGCACTGTTCAGCTCCTTCACCTCCTCTCACTCCCTCTCTCCTTCGTCTTTGTTCTCCTCCTTCTTCCCTGGCTCTGATGCCATTCTTCACCTGTGAAACTCCGCCTTGAGCCGGAACTCAGTGAATATAAAAACACAACAGTCTTTCACCATCGCCAGAACAATAGTAGGGATAGAAGGCTCATGTGGCTTAGCTACGAGTCTTGCCCAGATACCTCCTCGTTTGCCCTTTCCTGTAGCACATCTTGTGACGCCTCCACTGGGCTGCAGGTGTGGAGGGCTCCTGGTGCCTCTTCAGTGTTTACTTCATAAAAAGCAGAAATTTTTTCAGAGTGTGACAATATATACATTTTCCGATATATCGCGATATTTTGCGGGACGATACAATACTGATACTTTTTTTCTGATAGATACTTTTGATGTCATGCATATTAATGAGCGACATCGTGGATATTAATGAGGCAGCAGTCAATAGAGGCCTGTAATGATATGAATAAGATTAATTTGGGGTTGATTTATCTATTTACTTTATGTAAATGTAAATGAAGTGATGCCTCTGAGAGATTTATAGACCCATCTTCAGTGTGTAAATCAGGGATCATTTATTCACACAGAAAGAGGTAAAAAAAAAAATAAGCACATGGAAAGAAATGTAAATGATGAATAATATGTAGTATGTTAATATAAAGGTTAAAAGTCGCATGTTTTTTTTTCTTCATCGTTGGTTACTTTTGTGCAATATATCGATTATCGCAGTATCAGCATATTGTGAGATTATCGTTATCGTAAGCCATGTATCGCGTATCGTGAATCGAATCGTGAGGTACCCAGAGGTTCCCACCCCTAATGGCCAGTAAAAAAAAAAAAATCAGCTGAACCTCTCAAAAGCATGGCGAAAATGTACAAAAGCACTCTGTAAAACAACGTCGAACAGAAACAGAAAAAGGCGGAAAGGCCGCTGCAGCAAGGGAGAAGGAAGCTGCTGGACTAATAGCATTTTCACATGACTCCTTTTGGGGGACCCGTGTGTGTGAGAGAAATCTTTGAAAAAAAAAAAAAAAATAGAAAATGTGGTCTTGCATCGGCATCATTTAGTCCTTAACCCAAGTGAGATATTATTAATTGAGGAAAAATGTCCTGAGGTGTGGAGTCTTTGTATTACATTTCATTTGGTGGTCAAGCCCAGGCTTTTTGAAGGCTTTTACAGTCATATTCATTATTCACACACAGAGGCGGCTCATGCGTTCTTCAAATATTAACGCGTACACTGCGATTCACTTTTCGTCAGATCTCAGCATCGAACCCCGCCGCAGGACAACGAAAGACTTGGCAGCTCTGATTTGACCCACAATATGGAAACCCAAGCACAAAAAAACGAGCGGAATTCACCACGTGGAAAGCAAAGGACACGCCATTTGTCCACGCCACTATATATATATTTTTTTTTTAAACTGTATTTTCGCAAGGCATCGATTCAGAAATCTCGTCACTAATCTCCTCGGAAATATCAGAACTTTCAGAGTATTTTAAGTTTTGTCGGTCCCGTCACGTCACCACTAAATCATGAATGAAACTTTCATGCTCCTTCAGCTCTGATCACCGCACATTCGCCGTGGCAGTTGTTCCGAAAAACGTCTGCAATGTCAAAAGATCGAATGTTTCATGAATTTTTTCACCAAGATCTTGTTTATTTTGGGGTGCCCGGTAATCGCTAAAAAAAATAAATTAAAAAACGAATTTATTAAAAACCTACAGAACTTTTTTTTGTAGCATTTAAACAATGTGACCAAAACATGTCAAAAGAAGCAACAAAAAGGGGACGAAAACACAACCAAAAAGGACGGAAATGTGAAGATCATAACGAGGAAGAAGCTTAGATCAGGTCTTAGCTTTCAAATGAGGCGTTACTCTGGCCTATAGGCTGTGCGCTCCAGTCGAGGAGCTTTTAGATTTGGGTAAAGCCAAACCCCCGGTTAAGGTGGGGGGGGTTAACCTCTCAGCTCCGACCGGAACCGAGCACTTTCCCTCCAGTTCGGCATTACCCGAATCTAAAAGCTTCTTGAACAAAAGCGTCAAAAGAGCGACAAAAACGCGCCGGGATAACACAACGGAAAAAAACACGACAAAAAAACAAAAAAATACGAAAACACCACAAAAACACTTTCCGTTTTTTTTTTTGGTCTTAGCTTTCAAATGAGTCGTTACACTGGCCAATAGGCTGTAAGCCCCAGTCGAGAAGCTTTAGATTTGGGTAAAACTGAACTGGATAAAATGCGCTCATGCATTTCCCCCGATTCAGCTTTACCCGGATCTAAAAGGTTACAGCCCATAGGCCAAAGGAGCACCCCATTTAAAAGCTAAGACCTACTAAACTGATCTGAACTAATCTCTTTTTCCTCACATTGTTGCCGTGTTGTCACTTTTTGACATTTTTTTTCCAGTTGCTTTTTTGTTGCATTTTCATTTTCAACTTTCAGATTTGGGTAATGCCAAACTGGACAAAATGTGGGGGTTAGGAGGTTCATTATTGTTACGTTCAATTAAAATGTACAAAGCAGTTAGCTGACTGGCTGTCTGTCACTACCAGCTCTTTTTACTTACTTCTTGATTCGTTTTCGAGAACAAACGCGGTACAGGGGCTTTAATGCATGAATCCCTCAGTTTAACGCACTCTACAGTCGATCTAAATCCGAACGCCGGCATTCACGGAGACAGGAGGCAGTGGGAGTGTGAACATTAGCAGCTTCAGTGAGACGCATTAACAGTCTTTACGGCGCGGCTCTGTAACCGATCACCGCCGTACCTCTTCCTCACCCTCCAGGTCTCCGCGGGTTTTACGGGCCGCCGTTCCCACATCACACAGTATACAGTGCATCCGCAAAGTATTCACATTTTGTTATGTTACAGCCTTATTCCAAAATTGATTCAATCCATTTTTCCCCCTCAAAATTCTACACATAACACCCCATAATGACAACGTGAATTTATTACAAATAAAAAACTAAAAAATCAAGTATTCACAGCCTTTGCCATGAAGCTCAAACTTGAGCTCCGGTGCATCCTATTTCCACTGATCATCTTTGAGATGGTTCTACAGCTTCATTGGAGTCCCCCTGTGGTAAATGAAGTTGATTGGACATGATTTGGAAAGAAGTCACCGCCCTCCTGCTTTAATGACTACCGCCCAGTAGCACTCACTCCAATTCTTATGAAGTGCTTCGAGCGGCTCGTCATGGAACATATCAAGTCTGTTCTCCCTCCCACCCTGGACCCATACCAGTTTGCTTACCGGCCCAATCGCTCAACTGAAGATGCCATCTCCACTGTACTTCATTCAGCCCTCACTGTTTATTTATTTTATTTATTTATTTGAACAGGGACAGTGTACAATATATATTAGCCTCAGAAAGGAGAGATGCATTGTACCAGTTTATAGCACTTGTGCTAATTTCCACCTGCAGTCCCTGGGCCTTTTGTACATGTTTTTAGTGGTAGGGGAAACCGGAGTACCCGGAGGAAACCTACGCAGACACGGGGAGAACATGCAAACTCCACACAGAAAAGGCCCCGTCCAGGTGGGAATCGATGCTTGGAGGAAACCAGGCACTGCTCATCACCTGGCCAATACCATCCCTACAGTGAAGCATGGTGGTGGCAGCATCATGCTGTGGGGATGTTTTTCAGCGGCAGGAACTGGGAGACTAGTCAGGATAGAGGGAAAGATGAATGCAGCAATGTATAGAGACATCCTGGATGAAAACCTGTTCCAGAGCGCTCTTGACCTCAGACTGGGGCGACGGTTCATCTTTCAGCAGGACAACGACCCTAAGCACACAGCCAAGATAACAAAGAAGTGGCTTCAGGACAACTCTGTGAATGTCCTTGAGTGGCCCAGCCAGAGCCCAGACTTGAATCTGATTGAACATCTCTGGAGAGATCTGAAAATGGCTGTGCACCGACGCTCCCCACCCAACTTGATGGAGCTTAAGAGGTGCTGCAAAGAGGAATGGGCAAAACTGCCCAAAGATGGGTGTGCCAAGCTAGTGGCATCATATTCAAAAAGACTTGAGGCTGCAATTGTTGCCAAAGGTGCCTCAACAAAGTATTGAGAAAATGCTGTGAATACTTATGTACATGTGATTTTTTTATTTGTAATGACTTTGCAAAAATCTCAAAACTTTTTTTCATGTTGTCATTATGGGGTGTTATGTGTAGAATTTTGAGGGGAAAAATAGATTGAATCAATTTTGGAAAAAGGCTGTAACATAACAAAATGTGAAAAAGTGAACCGCTGTGAATACTTTCCGGATGCACTGTACTTCCGTGTCCCGGGCCTGGCAACGCACTCCCGTGAAAAACGACCAATAAAAAGTTCAAGTGTTTTCTGGGTGATTACGCGTATACAGCGAGCGGCGCCCCAAAATAGAGCCTCTGTGATAAAGGAAACGCGCATTAGGGAAAGTTTTCTCATTATTGGGCGATTAAAGTACAACCAAAATAAACGCTTTACGCTATGGAAACAATTGTAATGCCAGAGAGAGTCATGTTCTGCCAAATCAGCAGAACCACCAGCCTCTCCATCTCCTCCTCTCCACCAGCACAATGCATGTATTACTGCAGGTGAATACGGGACTACATTTAGAGAGATCCATTTGAAACGTTAGATTATCGACAAGAACAAGACGGTGTGTTGCAAGTAAAGGAATTTAGCTAAACTCCATAGAATGCAAGTAGCATACAAAGATGTTAGGGTGACCAGACGTCCCAGTTTACCCGGGACAGACCCAATTTTGAGTCCTCTGTCCTATGTCCCAGTTTATACATGCTTTTTTCCCAGGTGTCCTGGTTTTTAATCAGTACCATCCATGCCATCCTTCTTTTTTTTTTTTTTTTTTGCTTGAAACTTAAAGTGCATGTGACACATTAGACAATTTTTTCGCTAAAACATATTTAACACAATTATATAAGATTTTCCTTAAATTACCCAGCTTTCAATAGTTTGACCATTTTTGTAATGTTTAAAGTTTCTCTTCCTCTTTGGACACTGACAAGCAGTGACTTACTGTAGATAGAGGCAAAACATTTTAAACTGTTGCCGTGCCGACTATGTTACGTCAATGGGAAATGAGCTACTTCCTCTCAGCAGCTAAACATTCTATTTATATATTGGTTTATTTGGTCAGGAGAGTGCATGTTAATGAACATACATGAGTCTCATGCATGTAAACAAGCCACACCGGATTGTAGCCGTGGGCTAATTTCCATCCGTCATCCCCCATGCGCACTCTTAAACACACTCACATTGATCCTGAGCTATTGTACATGTTTTTAGTGGTAGTGGAAACCGGAGTACCCAGAGGAATCCTACACAGGCACAGGGAGAACATGCAAACTCCACACAGAAAGGCCCCGTCCAGGTGGGAATCCAACCCCGAATCCGGGTAAAGATGGTAAAGCGGATCGTCTCATGATCGGGGGTTCGAATCCCACCTCCTGAAGGTCCATGCTGTCGTTGTGTCCTTGGGCAAGACACTTCACCCACCTTGTCTCCAGTGTCTGCGCTTTGAGGTGGAATGTAGGTGGAAAAGCGCTATATAAGTTGAGACCATTTACCTTCTAACTGTGAAGCACGAGCTGGTAGTTATTACTTACAACAGATGTTATCCATACTTTCAAAAGCATTAAAACCTGTCATATGCACTTTAATGACTTACCACAGAATTACTGATTACTCCTTTAAAAAGTCACTTCACACGTTACCGATGACTTGATTTTGAAAGTAACTAAATTAGATTACACATTACTTTATTTGTTAGATTTAGCAGCTGCTGTAGTGAGATCAGTCTACTGTAGTTTGGGTACTTGACCACTAGACCATTTGACGTTACTGCTATTGATTGATTGATTGATTGATTGATTGAGCGATTGCTACTGATTCACTTCTCCTCGTGCTGCGGCTAATGCTGACAATAACCGCCTCCTTCGCATCAGCTGATGGGACTTTCTCTGTGGGTGTGACTGCCCTGCTGCAACTCCAAAATGTTTCACAAATGGATGAAGTGTCTTTGAAGCTCGATGACACTTTGTTTTCAGCACAGAGTCTACAGCCAACCTGAATATTGTCATCTTTAGCTGACGCAAACTCAAAATAGTGACTATGCAGTATTTCTAGTGAGAAGACGCACATCTCTCTTATTTACATTTGTGCTGTGGTGAAAACGTGACTTGTCGCAAACGTTACGTCACTCTGTGCAAGAAGAAAGCAAATACATCTTTTTTACAAAGGAAATGACAGAATAGTAACACACAGTGAATTTGATTACTGGTTTGGAAATAGTCGTGCATGAGATTACTCGTTATTGAGAAAAGTAGTCAAATTAGAGTGGCGCGCCCCTGATGTGTTACCGGCCTCACTGCATGTGTAGTGTATGCAGGCCTGTCATGATAACAAATTTGAAGTTCGATTTATTGAGGCAGGAAAGTATCGCGATAAACGATATTATTGACTCTAACGATACTGGATACTGATAACACCTTTGATCTATAAGAGTATAATCATATAAAAGAGTATATTCATATAATCATAATACCACAGAAGCTGCAATAAATGTGAAATATAATGTAAATCAATTTGCTTCAGTTAGAAATCAAAGTGTTACAAAGAAAAAATGAGGGCGGGGGGGGGGGGGGCTAATAAATGTAACGACGATAAATATCGAGCCCAAAAATGTATCGTTTATCTGTTCTTGAACGATCAAGTCGGTATAGTAATTATCGTGACAGCCCTAAGTGTATGTCCATTTATCATTATACTATTACAAACACAACGTTTGATCAGGAGACGTGGGTGAAAACAAGTCGGCTCGCCCCACAAACTCCCACATTGTCCCAGTTTTTAATGTGGGAAATCTGTTCAACCCGATTCAAAACGTCCTTTGAAAGTGCCAGCCTGCTGCTTGTGCAGAATAATGTGACCACATTAAATGCAACCATAGGGAATGTTGTTTATGACATTTGTGAGGAGATAGATGTGCTTATAAGACCTGAACAGAGCAGTGTCAGATACAGGTCTGTGCTTTGGAGGCACTCGAGAGACTGTATGGACAATAATCGCAGTATACTCTGTGTCTGTCACGTTTACATGTTTATGGACCTTCTTTTGAGTCTGAAATAAAGATTGATTCATTGATTGATTGGTATGTTTGTCGTATTCTCGTGAAAATGGCCAAAATTGTCTATATTTTCTACAACCAAATCTAAATGCAAATCTTGCATCAGGCTAGGAATTAGATTAGATATTGAAAATGTCTCTGAAGAAACCTTAAAATATTGATATGAGACTGAAACATTTGGTGTCTGTAGTGCAACCTTTGTGGGAACATTATTGTTTCGCTGGTGAAGTGCAAACTTGCCCGAAATCTGAAAATTGAAAAGAGTTTTGCCTTGCCTGCAGTGTCTCCCTTTAATTTGTTTTACTGCGAACGAGAGTGCCATTCTCTTTGCCGTAGCCACTCAGACGTGCGTATTTGACAAGGTCTCAAAGCGTCAAGAGTTTTTCTCGCGAAAAGTGCTTTCTCTCTCACTCTCTTTATGGACCATTAGCGCCGATGATTGACTTGTTCAAACCTCCAGGCAAATGTTCCTCCACGCGACGCTGCTCCGCGCTCTATTTTCATTTCGACCTTGAAACCACAAAGCGCAGGTGAAATTTGTCAAAAGCTCAGAGGCAATGCTGTTGAATGAGGACAGAAAAGGGGTGACTTTGTGCGCTGGCTTCACGTTTGCCAGCCGACTGAAAGGTTGATGGTCCGATCCTGAATGTCAACTACTGGAGGAGGAGGAGAAGGGCTGAAAATGCAAGGTCACTCAAACATGCATGAACGAAACAAGGTAAAAAGTTGTGTTGGTGCTGTTGCTTTAAAATGTAACTAAGTAATGTATTAGAGTAGTATTACCCAACCAGGGGTACTGGGCCACTTAGCACTTGGAATTGTTTCAGATTAAAAAAGTAAATGAGTAGAATTTCAATATGCATGTCAAAGATATTTCATAGTATATTAGCTTAATTTTGAACACAGCACACTATTAAATACTGAATAATCTCAGTTTAGTCGGTCACATTGTAATAATATTGGCAAGATCTTCGAAGTATGAGGTACTCGGGGGAACCCCTTGAGTATCGCGTAGGGAACCACTGTATTAGTTATGTTTTTATTTGCGGATAGAGGTGGCCGATTTGAGACTGTCTTTCGATCTCCAGGGCTGACGATCTGTCATTTTTAGATGGTTTTATTCATAGAAATCATCAGAGCCAGTTCCTACAAATGCCTATATTTTGTCAGCCAACAGTTAATCTTGACATCCTAACTAACACGTTACGTACTAAGTACTCTAATGCGCTCCAGGTTAAGGCATTACAACACGGCGAAAAAAGGCAATAGCCAACTTTACAGCTGACGTCGCAAACAAACAAACAAACCGTATGCTTCTCTATGGTCCTAATACCACCCCCTTGTGGCCAGGGGCGACTCCAAGAGACACTTGGGAGCATTGATTCTAATGAGACTTGCGACCTCCCAAGCACGGCTTTTCTGTGAATGGGGCTGAATAGCTTTTCATCTATCTCTAATTATTATATCTATGGCGCTGACTTACAATCAGGTGACGTGGTATCATACGCAATTTCGTTGTCACTTAGCGGAGCCGCAGGATCTTGTAATGATGAGCCTGCTCCGTGGCTCAGAACTGTTAAAGGCCTTTTTTGGGCGAGCTGCTGTTCGTCTACATCGTTGTTGCTTCCTATAACTCCACATCGGAGAGCGTCGCTAGTATCGGCTGTCCATTCTCGGACGTAGGATCTTTCTCAGCGACAAACTGCAGAGAACAAATGTACCTGCTTTCCCTTTATCTGCTCCACGAAGTCTGCTCATCCACATCAATATTGCCACCGCTTTGCCTTGTCCGTTTTTTTTTTTGCTTGGCCCATTCTCTTTCCACTTGTGTCACATTGTCGCGGATCTTACCGGGCTTTGGAAATGGGATGAAAATGTTCCTTCCTGCAACCGGTCTGGATATCTAGAGTCCGAATTGCACAAGCCCCAAGAGCCCTGGCGTTTGAACAAACTTTCGAAGACTGACTCACTGTCTACACCCTATGATGCTTTGCGGCATTACGTCACGATCTATTTTCAGCTACCGTGAAAGATGCTGTTTAGTATAATAATGTCTCTTTAAAACGTGGCTTGTCAAACTCTGTCTAAAACAATTTCTCTAAACCTCTTCACAGACATTAGAGGAAATAGATTCTGTCAGATTTAGCGATTCAGAGCCGTGTTTGTAATTTGTCACGTCTCCGAGCCGCCCCGTCGCAGCTGTTTTTTTCCGTCGGGCCTAAAACAGAGGTTTAAGAGCGTCTAATAGGAGCTTTAGACAAGGCCAAATTACAGCCGAGTCAAGGAGAAGAGGAAACATGAGGCGAGAGAGGAGCTGCCCGTCTGAATGCATAAGTGCTATATCTCAAATTATATGGTTTTGAAGCGTTGCAGCTGGTCTTGCAAGTGGAGGATGAGACTATATGAGCCTAAATTACGGTCATAAACATATAGATTGCCACAGAAATCCAAAGCTGCCTGTTGTTACAAATTATACGCTGCCAGAGCCATAAAAGAGCAGCCTCCTGGATTTAACCTCTGCTTAGTTTACACATAGGCATGATGTGTTGCGAATGTCATTTTCCCGTCATTTGTGACATTGGTAACATTACTGAATGTGTCTTAATAGGGTTCATAACCGAACCGAGTGCATTGGTCCATGAGTGTCACAATTTACCCTCAATTCGTGTAGGTCCCAACAGAGTGTGTCCTTTGGCGATTCGTAATTTGGCATGATTAGCATCCTTAAAGCCTGCGTAATGTAGGAGTCACTGTTCTGATAGAAACCTACGATGCACCAATGGGGAGGGCAGCGAGCAGCGACAGGTGATGGAGGGAGCGCATAGCCAAGGCACAGGTTAACCACTTAACTGCCACCCTAGGGTTAGGGTTAAGGTTTAGGGTTAGGGTTCACAATTATTTACATCCAAGTCTCAAAGCGTATTGACTGGAGAGCTTACAGTCTATACGCCAGTGTGATACCTAATTTGAAAGCCAAGACCTTCTAGTTTCTAAAAATATGTGTGAGATCTGAGTGAGTGAAATACAACAATGGATGTATGATGCGCGCCTCATTGAACTGGATGTATGAGGTCACAGTGTCCGTATATTCATCCAGGTTGTTACCAGCCTTTAACGCTTCCCAGTCTGTAGTCTCCAAACATGAGCGCAGCTCCTCCACAGCCTCAGTGGTGAACTTCTTTATTGTGCTCACTACAGGTTTAGCGAGTTTCAGTCTTTGTCTGTATGAGGGGATTAAGTGGACCATCACGTGATCTGAAAGTCCGAGTGCAGCGCGGGGGACAGCGTGGTATGCGTTGCGTATTGTGGTGTAACAGTGATCCGGCGTGTTCTCCTCTCTGGTGGGGCATTTAATAAACTGTCTGTACTTGGGTCATTCCTGGCTCAGGTTCCCCTTGTTAAAGTCACCAAGCACTAAACTATTTCCCGCGGTGAATAAAAAGGCTTACAGTTAATGATGAGATATTCCAGAGCAGGAGAGCAGTGTTGGGAGATCACAGTCACATCAGAACACCAGCTGCTGTTGATGTAGAAACAAACTCCACCGCCTTTTGTTTTCCCGGAGAGCCTTGGGTCCCGATCCGCGCGGAGAAGCTGAAAGCCCTCCAGGTGAACCGCGCTGTCCGGGACCTTCGCGCTCAGCCATGTCTCCGTGAAACAGAGAACGCAGGACGAGGAGAGGTCCTTGTTCCTTCTCATCAGCAGCGCTAGTTCGTCCATCTTGTTGGGAAGTGAGCGAGTATTCGTGAGGAATACGCCAGGTAAAGGCATGCGAACAAGGGCCCCCGCACGATTTCCGCCGGCAGCGTCTCACTCGTTTGGTCAAAAAGTGGACCAAATCCGCGGCTGTTGCCAAAAAAAACTGTCAGTAGGTCCGTAGAGGGGATCGACCTGATGTTCAGAAGCTCTTCACGGGTGTAAGAGACGCACAATAAGAGACACAACAGAGCACACGAAAGCACCGTGGCTGCCTTCCATCTTGGATTACTATCGATAGTCTAATATCGAAGTGTTAGCTTTATTTAGACTTGGAACCAAGTTTGTGTCTATATCTTAATATTTAGGCTCTGCGGTGCGTGTCAGACGTGCGTGCACATAAGCATGTGTGTCATCATCGCGTACCCTAAACTGAAGGCTGCCGGCAAAGTAACATCCTCCAAAAACACATAAAATCTGTGTGTCTTTGTAAAGGTTTCTCCTGCTGATGACCAGGCTGAGGTGAATGATGGACAAATACAGTAAGATCCAATCTTGGATAATCCGCTTCAAAAGCTTTGTTGCCAAAAAGGTACGGGCAGAAAGTTGGAACAGCCCAAACACGAGCCGCAAACCAAATGTGCTGCTGTTTTAGCTGCGACTGTGTGTGGAAAGTGAAACTGAAACGTATCACTTATCACTTATCACTTAACATGGCCTACACCGCGCTGCATTTTTTTTTTTTTTTACTGTACACCGCATTCCAAATTATTAGGCTAATTGTATTTCAGTGCCATAAAGGTAAAAAAGTTTTTCAATTTAACTCATGGATGGTATTGTGTCTCAGGGCTCTTTGAATCACTGACATCCATCTCAGACGCCTGGGATGATTAGTTGTCAGGTAAACCCAGTTAAGGGAAAAACTCCTGAAAAAGGACGTTCCACATTATTATATATTAAGCAGACCACCATTCTCAAGCAAAATGGGAAAGAAAAAGGATCTCTCTGCTGATGAAAAACGTGAAATAGTTGAATGCCTTGGACTAGGTATGAAAAACTATGGAGGACCGTGGCTGCCAAAACAATAAATATATATATATAAATAAATATATAAATAAAATTAAAGATCACATTTGCAAAGAAATGCATGCATTTATTATAATAAGTGCATTTATTTATATATTAATTTATTTATTGATGTAATTATTTATATATTTATTTATATATTTATTTTTGTATTTATTTATTTTGTAATAATTTTTTTCTGTCTTTATTTATTTCTGTCTTTAATTATTTTTGTATTCATTTATTTATTTCTGTATTTATTTATTTCTGTATTTCTCTTCATGGGGTGGGTCTGGATGCCGCTGCTGTAAGGTCATGTGGTTAATCTTTCTCCATGTACACAGATTGATTTCAGACGCCTTGTCCAGCATAGACACTGCTTAACATGAGCTCTGCTTCAGTCTATTGACAGTGACACAGATAGTAGAGCGGGTCATCTTGTGACCGGAGGATCGGCAGTTCCAATCCTGCAGGGGAACACTGTTGTTGTGTCCTTGGGCAAGACACTTCACCTGCCTTGCACCCAGTGACT
Organism: Proterorhinus semilunaris; assembly: GCA_021464625.1. Taxonomy (NCBI): domain Eukaryota; kingdom Metazoa; phylum Chordata; class Actinopteri; order Gobiiformes; family Gobiidae; genus Proterorhinus; species Proterorhinus semilunaris. The sequence goes on along the minus strand of CM038345.1, from coordinate 32,576,120 downwards.
GCGTACACAGGTGTATGAATGAGAGTGTGAATGGGTGAGTGGATCCTTGCTGGAAAGGCCAGGCTAGGTCGGCCCGTTTAAGATCCCTGAAAGTGTGAAATAACCTCCTGAAAAATATGTGGAGTTTCTGACTGACCACTATCTTCTATGGTACAAAAAGAAGAGCCGTGCTTTCCCTAACAAAATCATCTTCATGCATGACAACGCACCATGTCATGCTGTAAAGAATACCTCTGTATCATTGGCTGCTATGGGCATAAAAGGAGAGAAACTCATGATGTGGACCCCATCCTACCCTGACCTCAACCCTATTGAGAACCTTTGAAGCATCCTCAAGCAAAACATCTATGAGGGTGGGAGGCAGTTTTAATCCAAACAGCAGCTCGGGGAGGCTACTCTGACATCCATTGTTTGCTAAAGCATGTGTCAACAACGCAAACCAAAGCAGCTGTGCGGCTGTGCCTCCTCCTCCATGGTGCTTACCCAGTATGTAAAAACACACAGACAAAGTCTGCACGCTCTGAAATCAACCCCAAACTAGTCGGTTTGAACCTAAAAGTTTACGTTTTTAAATATACTAATACTGGTAGCTTAAACATGGAGAGGCTCCTTCATGACTTCAACTGAACGATTCTGCAAAAAAGTGAAAATCACCAATTTAATAATTTGCATAATAATTTGGAACGCTGTGTAGAGCACTGTTTTCTATTTTTAATCTGAAATGTTAAAAACAGGCAAATGATGAACATTTAAGCTATTTTACTTAAAAACTGACTTATTAGCTATTTATATCACACTTGCACCGTGAACCAAACCGTGAGATTCCTGAACTGTTACACACCTAGAATATACTGCAAACGAGAATGGGAGCAATTTATTTATATCCATTTATACTTACCACATTAACCCGATCCTTTACATTCTTAACAGATTCCTGACAGATTCCCAATGGCCCGTAACACGTGGTTACAGAGGCATGAACTTGTGACTAGATAAAATGGACTAGGACTTGAGGTTAGACTCAGTCCAAGTGATGGTTGGAAAGAGAGGGCAGAGGAAGGCCGCTTTGGCATGTTTGATGAATAGTACATTTCTATATTTTGCACATTGTATTGAAACAAGCACTGTTTTCCGCTCTTCCCAAACTGCACACCGCGGGCTAATTATGCTGCGATACAACACAGTGAATACACTTAAGAGCCGTCCCCATTGAGAAAATTGGGTAAATGGCACTTCACCGCACTGCGCCGCCTGCACTCTGCTCTCGCCGTGATTAAATATATCATTTGCACCGGAGAGAGAGGAAGAGGCTGAGTGATGCCTTCATTGTGTGCGTCGCTGTCGGAAATCACATTAACGCCAGTTCAAGGAGAGACAACAATAAAACAGCGGTCAGACTGAAGGGATTTTTTTTGCCGGAAGCAAGTGAATTACTCCAACACAATCACCACATTATGAGAGATAGAAATGAAAAGGTACAATCCAAGTCAGTGATTTTGATTAAGAGTTGGTAGAAACAGGCGGCTTTGTGCAGGAGTGTTGTCAGATGTTGTTTATGAATCTAGAAAATATCAAATCCATAAACGTGACCAAATTATTACTGTGAGAAAGGGTGATTTACTGAAAACTTACATTTGTTCAAAGAAGTGAAAGCTTTATTCGCTCATGGAACAGAGGCATGAACTTGTGACTCGATCAAATGGATCAAACCCATTTCTAACCAGTGATGGTCAAAGTACTTGATTTTTTTATTTGAGTAAATATACCGATACATCTGGTCAAATATTATGGAGGACCGTGGCTGCCAAAACAATAAATAAATATATAAATAAATGCACTTATTACAATAAATGCATGCACTTCTTAGCAAATGTAATCTTTATTTTATTTATTTATTTATTTATATATTTATTTATTGTTTTGGCAGCCACGGTCGTCCATAAAATATTACTCTAATAGAGGTCAAAGTAGCTTGGTCTTTACTTACTGACAGTATTCGTAAAGAAAATACTTAATATTGATGCAACGACCTGATACTGGTATCGATTACAAATATCCGATACGGAACCGATACCTGTTTTGTGTTTCATCAGTTTAAAAAAAAAACGACTTTAGCCAACTTACGATGTACAGTCTGTCATTCTGAAGCGCTGACTCAGATTCAGAAAACGTTATTGATCCCTAAAGGCAATTCATTTGAAGCAAACATCAGAAGCTGGAGAATTCCAATCGCTGAGTTCGTTTTAACCAAATGTTCTTTTGATCGCCACGCAAAGTGCAGCGGCTACTAGCTGCATGCTAATCAAAGCTGAGACCGAAACTATGACTGGGTCGTCTAACTGCTGGAGTGGCCGAGTGTTTGTATTTTAGTTGATGAAACATATACATTATTAGTTATGCACAAGTTGTAATGATCAGATCACTTCATGTTGGTTTTTTTTTAAATTAATGTAAACTAATAATATACCCAATGATATTTAGTGTAGAAAAGTCATTGAACTGTTGATTTTTTCATTAGTTTATAGATATAATTGACAATTGATCTGTACCATCTTGATTGCCAGAAAGATAAGACTTTATTGATCTCACAGTGGAGCAAAACTACCATTCACTTTTTCACTCACAGGAGCAACTTTTAAGAAGGTCTCTTGATATCTGAAATCAGCAGATACTCAAACCCCCAGTATCGGTATCAGAAGCAAAAAAGCTGCACTGGTGTAGCTCTAATGCTAACGTTTTCAAATGATACAGTGCAAGTCCAGTAAGTGGTATGAAAAGTAACTTTGCAGTTCTGAAAACACAAAAGTTGGCCCCGAATTCCCCTCCCGTACAGCACTACCACAGGGACACAATCTTCCTTTTTGTCTGTCAGTTCCACATCGACAGCGCAATAGCACAGCGCCACCTTCTGCTCTGGACAGTGCATTTTAAGGCTTATACATTTAATACACATGTGCTAGTGTTCAAAAGATGAAAAGAACTTGGGACTTGGCGCCGACTTGAATAACTCCAATAAACAAACGGTTTGATATAATGAAATAAATAATGCATTAAGTGTTGAATGAAAAGGAAATTCTTAAAAAAAACAAAAACATGTGACTTTAAAAATGAAGATTCCAATCAAGACTGATTTCGCCGCTCCTAAATTAGAATCGCTAAGAGAACATGCAGCTACATTACCCTTTAATTCATTGAAATACATGCGATGCATTTCATATCGTAACTAAATACCCTCCTCCCCTCTCGGCGCAGACTCATTCAGACTCACAGTCCTTGGGTCGTCTTTGTTTGGCCGCAGATAACGGCGGTGTACGGTTTCCCTCTTTATAGCTCTGTCATTAAAGTCTTCAGTATAAAACATTTCGTTCACGTCTGCGCTGCTCTGCTCTGGTGTCGGGTCGCTGCTGTGCTCCCAACCCTGAGACAAAGAAACTACACATGGACACACTATGTTTTGCATGTTTAATACTTATACTTTGTTACAAACTTATATAAAACATGCATTTCCCTGTTCCTGCACTTTACTCAAACTGTCTGGGTCCAGATAAGTTCCCTGAGGCAATTTTGGGAACATGGCATTGTTTTTTTGGGAGGCTTTTTTTATGATCAATGGACCAAATGGCTACTTCCCCGTTGAAACTCATCAGGCCGCACACATCATATGGAGTTCTGAAAGGCTTTTCCCCCTCCAATCTTTACTTACACCAGCATTTATCCCTCTCATAATAATATCAAATATTATCCAGGCAGAATAGACACAATGATGCCAAATGTTGCCAAAGTAATCAAATTACTGTTACAACGGCACATTCCGGGTCCCAATCTACCGTCTGGCACAAGGACATTGTTAGTCGAGGTGAGGCTGCTATCTTGCGCTCACACACAATGGTCGACTGAGGGCGTAGCTTCGGGGGGGGGAAGTCGTCCGAGCACTTGCTGCATTCCCTTTGCTCGATCTCTTACGTTAGCGTCGCAGCTTAAGCTTTTGCAGGAACTTACAAACTAATTCTTCCACTGTGAGTTAAACACTGTCCACGGCTAGCGCTAGCAAAGAGCGTAGCGCAAACTCAATGCCGTAGAAATGTGACCAAAATATCAGCATGTGCAAAAAAATATTTCGTCAAAATTAGCACTGCGACTAAGCTAGCAGAATCCGTCAGGTAACATGGCTGACGGATCTCGCCCAAATGCCACAGCACCGGTCATGGAAACCTTCACATGGAGGTTACATTAAGGTCAGCACACATTTCACCCGAATTTCATACAATTCTCAGTCGCGCCGAGTCTTCTCGAGTCGTGGCTATAGTCGAAGGCTGTCACACAGAATCGTGCCTCGTAGTGTGGGAGGGGTCACGACTGGACTCACGTTTCAAAACGTGTCATTTGATGCTTTTTCATCGCCTTTTTCCCATTGCTTTTTTTGTTGTGTTTTCGCGAACCAATTTTTCCCCGACCCCTCCCCAGCACGTCGTACAGGGAGTTGGGCCGATTTGGCCGTTGGGGATGCACATGGATGAGCACGGCGGACACTTCTCAGAACCGAATCAGAACCGTAATGTTTCCTTATCCTGTTTGTCAATATGTAGCTATGGCTGGGGGGCATTAGCGCATAGGACGTGCGGCTGGCAGGTTCCCCTGCGGTCTCCGCAGCCATGCCCGCAGATCGGGTCATAAAATTCAATTCTTTGATCGCGGATTGGGTTGTGGCGAGGCAAACAATCCCGGCCTGCTGCCGTGCGCCGCCGCTCACCGCCGCCGTACGCGCGTCCACTGTATTCAGCCACATCTCATTCTACCATGGTAAATGGTAAATGGTCTCAACTTATATAGCGCTTTTCCACCTAGGCACTCAAAGCGCTTTACAGCAAGGAACCTCTCACCCATTCATACACCAATGTACGCAGACACTGGAGGCAAGGTGGGTGAAGTGTCTTGCCCAAGGACACAACGACAGCGTGCACCTTCAGGAGGCGGGATTCGAACCCACGACCTTCCGATCATGAGACGACCGCTTTACCATCTGCGCCACCGTCGCCCCCAGAATCATCATCTTTACTGCAGGTGTTTGACGTCAATATGCGGCGGATTTTCATAGAATAAGCAGCATTTTGTTGCTTGTGATCTAGAGAACGCTTTTGTGGAGCCAAATGTCTCCCATTTTCTACAGCATGTGCGTCTGTGCACGAGTTCGCATTACTTAACATCCAAAGCTGGCAGAGTCTGCCCTCAAAGTGCTCATGCCCTTCCCAATACTGAATAACTGTGAAGGTGAAATGTTCCTCTTTAGAGCCAAACGTTCAGAAACTGATGTGTGATCAGCAGCACCACTCGTCTCAACATTCACCTTGAGTTTTTGATGGAAATCTCTAAATGTAAAATCCACAGATTTATTAGTTTTGTAATGTATAGTTTTTTGTTTCATGTGTAAAATCACAGTAGTTTCAGTGATATTGGACATTAAGGGGAATGTTTTCCCCCCAGCATTTGGCTCTTTCGAATGACATTAAGTGGGACCTATAGGCTGTTACAGCAGTTTTTCCCCTACATGTTTGTTGTTCATATTAAGCTGCAGCTCATTTCACATTTTCACATTTAATTTAATATAATAATTGCATTTGTGTTTGAATAATTAGTTTTTGACTTGAAACAGTTGCATATTAAACATAAATTTAGCATATCCTTTCTATTTTGTCGTTTTTTGGGGGCGTGTTGGAGTGGGATTCTGTTAGGTGGTCCTCCGAAAAAAATGAGAAGATAAAGTGGTCCTTGGGCTGAAAAAGTTTGAGAAACACTGCTTTAGAATAATAAGCTCCAATTTGCATTTGTATTAGCGAATTGTGAGCCTTAATATTGAGGAGCAGATGATGCTAGGAATGAGTCGTCCTCCCCTGACACTTTTAGTCACAAGTTTGAACAAATTTTTGTTGCAAAATTCATGTTCCGTGATTCTGTTAAGAAATGGTGTTTAGTTTAGCTCCATTTATCCTGCTTATAATGAGAAATGAATTAACGGCGCATACAAATGATGGTTTCTTTTACAACCCTGTCCAACACATCGCTGCGTGGTAACGGTGCTGCCGTGAATATCGACCCAATAATTCAAGGGGCCTCATTCCAAAATCAGCGCATGTCGATTTCTGTACTTGTATAAATAACGGCCCTCCCGGCACCTTTAAGAAACGACGTGCCCTCTGCGTGACCCCATTTCCCTCTCCCGTAGATACAGATATAATGCGATTGGCAAAAGACGGGGTCATCTCTGCTGCGTGTTGGAGCAAACCAATCTGCTCTCCCCCGTGTTTCTATCAGCGCCGAGTGAGAAATGAATTCACAGGGGAAACTCTTCCATCACTGTACAGCCGGGCGCGATCCTTTCCCCCCACTCCAGACAATGGATAGCACCATGAAACATTTAAAACAATGTAGCCTCTTCTTTTGGAGAGATGCACTTTAGGCCTGATGAATCTCCCATCTACGATCGCAAAATGGCCTGGGCTTTTCTATTTATTTCCGGGACAAACAGCAACATTCATCTCTTTTAATTATTCATGATTTATATCGAGGTTTGAACTGTGTGTTAGGAAAAAACATTTTTGCAAGGAGAGTAGATAGCACTTTTGGTGTTAGAGGCTTTGTTTGAATTTTTTTATGTCTTACCCCAGCCCTGTGCTGTGAGGGTTCAGTTACCGAGGCCGCACAGTGCTACGGAAAGAATCCATAAGGACTCTACTTTCCCTGCGCCATCCAGCCCAAGGAATGACCCGAACCAAACAGGAAGTCAGGCACCAATTCAGGTTGGCTTTACCCTACGGATAATGAGTTGTTGCAATAGTAATGCGGCACAAGGGTCGAAACACAAGGGTTAAGGCTATAACGCGGTGGAGTCGCCGTCGCCCTGGAACCCGGGCCCTGATGAAGGTACGAAAATGCCTATAAAGCACAGCCCTTCAAACGGCCCGGTCAGTACAAACGCTAAACACTGCACGGTCACCAGCACCACCGCACGACTGCAACGCCTCATTCATTGATTGATGTCTTTATTTCAAACCGAGAAATACAAAACGGAAACGGCGAGTTCTGTGTGAGGAGACTGATCCTAGGCCTGTCACAACGTGTTAAGTTTGATTTATTGAGGCGAGAATATAAACCGGGGTCTCCAACCGCTTTACCCCGTGAACCACTTTCATGAAACGGCTTCATTATTCAGTTTTCTCGAGCTTCCTCTTAATCTCTGTCCTCTATGTACCTGAATGTCTCCAGATTGTATTCACAAACACAAAAGCTGGAGAAACTCCGCTGTGATGTGCAGCTCCGGTTACCGAGGCTGTACGGCGCAACACAAAGAACCCGCAAGAAGTCTAATTCTCACCCGATACTTTCTGGTCAAGCCCAGGGAATCACACAAACCAAACAGGAAGTCAGGCACCAGCCAGGGAAGAGAATCCGGTGAATTTCAGATACTAACTTGACTAATGTATGTTGCCTGACACACGTGGCCAGGAGGAGCAGCCAGAGGATCGACGGAGGACAATGAGTTTCACATTGTATGAGGAAAACTATCGCTGAGCTGAAATCTTGTGGATTTCTGTGGAGGGCAGAAATCCAGGAAGGGCTTCTGGATTTCAGAAAAGACTTCTGGATTGTAAGTTTGATCCATCTTTTTTTCCACATACAGTGGGAAGAAAAAGTAAGTACACCGTTTTGTAATTTGTAGAAAAACCTGAGACATTCACCACAGCGTGGAATAAGTAAGTGAACCCTTGTATTAAATAGCTGGATGACAATTATTTTGCCTTCTGTGGACCCACCACCTGCAGGAGGAGCCATAGGGGCTGGTGCAATGTGATTTGGGCAGCTCCAACAGCTGTCCCCACGACCCGGCAACGGACAAGTGGAAGAAAATGGATGGATGGATGGACAATTATTTTGCAGCAATAACTGCTTCTCTGTAGTTGCAGATCAGACGCTCACAATGATCAGGATGAATCTTGGACTGTTCGTCTTTACAAAACTGGTGCAGTTCAGCGAGATTGGTGAGGTGAAATGTGAGAAATTCCAAAAGGGTGTACTTACTTTTTTCTTCCCACTGTAAATGCACCGTTTAACCTGTATTTCTTGATGTACAAAGTCATTATTGCGTGAAACCTCGTGAAGTCGTGGCCCTGTAAACGCTCTGCACCGAACACAAACCTTACAAAAAAACCGCACCGAAGTCGTTCAGCCGTTAGACCAGCATAAAGATCCCGGGTGGAGGTCATGCGTCGCTGTTATTGATGTCCAAAGAAAATATTACACAGATAAAAATACCTAATCCTTATGTAGTGATCTTAGTTATGGATTACAGCCGGTGCGTTACATAAGAGTCTGTCGTTGTATCTGTGAATAAATGGCACCTGCAGCTGATTATTCATGTGCATCCATTTGCAGCATCATTTCAACTTTCAACACGTATAAGCCATTGGTTACGTTCCAGCACTAATTAATTAGCAACTATTTAGGTACAAATACAAGAGTCAAAGGAACAGCATTAGCCTCCAGGCATTTGACGGTGATTTATATCAGTTTGAAGCCAGGAAATATGTTTAAACTTGATCATTTTGTCAACTTACCGTGCAAAGGGAGTCTATAAAACACATAAACGTAAAAGAGCGTAAATAAAGAGATCGTATAAATTAGCACCATGCATGTGTTTGTACAAGGTCTTTGGGTGTTCGATCCAGTGAAGGTTTTCAGGAAGCAAGTCTGCGTTCTCTAGTATTATAAGTCTCTAAATAATTTTAACCTGACAAGACTGAAGACAGAAACAGATATTTTTGGGCATGTTTGGCTGCGGAGACCTGACAACCCCGAGGCCAGTCGAGAGACTAAGTTCATCCAGTGCGTCTTGGGTTCTTTCCCAATGTTAAATATCCCTTTGGGGAACAATCAAGTTTACAGTGTCTTATCTTGAACGGACTATCTTTGGCGCTTCCGGCCCTTTTAAGTCGTTTTCGTCTAAGGTAAGATGGCTTTCTTTTCTCCACTGATGGACACATTCGGGCGAACTGAATTCCCCCCCAGGCCAGATGTCCGTTAACATTCACTGTGAAGGAAATGGCAGTGTATTGCCCAGGGACACAGTGACAGTAATGTAGTAACAACAGAGCTTCGAAAAGCCAAAGCTAACTTTTTCTTAAACGTCATTACAGAAGCTAGAGGGAACACTAAAATCTTATGGCAAAACATTAACAAACACACTGGTAGAGACCATAAAAAAAGTGAAATTACCCAAATCCAATACAAAGGAACGGCATTTACAGATAGTATGGATATAGCCAATAACTTTAATGATTATTTCACCAACTCAGTTCTTGAATTAGGAAAAACAATTTAAACTAACTCAGTTGCCCAAAAATGTATCTTTAAAACACATTGGGATGGATTTGCTACCAACAAATGATAGGGAAATCAAAAACATACTCTCTGGATTCTCTAAATCTAAAACTAAGGACATCTATGGACTAAACACAGTAATCATTAGACAGAAAGTAATTTCCCAAATTCTTGGTACAGTGCGCTCCGTGCACTGCGTTGCGATTACAATAGGCCCTTGCGCCGCTCGGGCCTAATTACTGCTCATAAGTCTTTTACCAGGACAGGATGCTTTAGATTTTGGTAAGGTAATGAGTTGAGAGCATTGCCTTGCTAATTGTAGTCTAATTTATGTACATGTAAAGGAATGATGTTTCATAGCCTGTGTTAGGGATGTGATGCCATGTGATGTGATGGCGAGGACTGAATGATTATTTGCACTGTATATATTCACATTGTATTTCTGCTTTTGTCCCCTGGGACTACAGATGGAAATTATCTTGAAGAAGCTACCGTCTGGTACAAGCATCTTTGCTCACGAGCATAACTGTACAGCATGTAACTGTACATTGTCCTGATAAATAAATAAATGGAATGTGCTCAGGCGGAATATGAAGAAACTATATACAGTAGCTATATGTTTGTGATTCTTGTTAGAAACATTACTATTTTCTAAAGTTGTGCAGCCCAACCACATCACTGGCAGCCTTTCCATCCCAAACTAAGGAAAATGTATTGATACATGTTCCTTGCAGCAATTCCCAGAGGTCATTATGAAGTACTTGCCATTAGGGCTTGGCGATATCGAAAGCAATGTTGCGGAAATGTGCAATTTTTTTTTCTCCCATTGCTTTCCACTTTTCCCGCTTCTTCATTGTCACCCTCTTCCCAAACCCCCCCACCCCCATTTTTCGTTCCTATTTTTTCACCATTTCCGCCCATGTTTTTCCCCATTTTATCCACATTCTTTTTACAATTTCCCCCCCTATTTTCAACATCTTATCCCCCACCTGAACCGAGCGCTTTTTCTCCAGTTGGGCTTTACCCAAATCTAATAGGTTATTGAAAAAAAACAACAACATCAAAATAGCAACAAAAAACAGGACAAAGCAACAAAATTGTGACCAAAAAAAACGATTAAGGTTCACCAAAAAAGCGACAAAAACGGTTTAGATTCAGTATAGATCGGTTTTGTGGGTCTTAGCTTTCAAGTGAGGCGTAACACAGGGCTGTAGCTCTCCAGTTATTGACACTTGAGATGAACTCGATATTGTAAATGTGCATATCGTCCACACAGAATGTTGATATGATCTCGTATGTGGACTATTGCCTAGCTCGACTTGCCATCCGCATTGCCATCATTTACAGCACACACTTCACTTCTCAAACATGTCCCAAATTCTCCCGCCACCGTTTCTCTCTCTCTCTCTCACACTGGCTTTTCCGCTCGGGCGGCCACACGCAGCTCGGGGCAGGTCCGACGCCGCGTCGCGTCACGCTCAGATGCCCTCCCACAGCAGCACCCCCTGGGCCCGTATGCTCTTCTGGCCGCCCGCCCGCTGTCCCTGCGCTGACGTCCTCCACGCACTGATATTGCGTAATTGTTATCGACGTTTTGTGGCCGGGAGACGAGGGGGGGAGCTCTTGTAAAGTTAACAGCTCGTGACAACGCCACGGGAGTCCGTGGGAAGGGCAGCCCTCCCTCCCCTGAGCGGCGCTGGCTCAGGGGAGGGAGATTAGAACCAGGCAATTAACACGACGACAAATGGAGTCAGCGTTGTAAAAATGGACCGGACGTATTTCTTATAAGAGGTAAAAGAGAGGTCAGTTCAGGTAAGGATCCAGGTTACATTTATAAAAAAAAAAAAGTCAAAAACAACAAAAAGTTTAAAAAAAAAATAGGCCAGGTCAATCCCGGCCTCAACACAGTTCGCAGCTATTGCCAGGTTTCGGGAGCCAAACCCGCCCAAAAATATCAGAATAACCACCCAACATTCGCTGACGTACGTTTGTACTAGGTTACAGAGCCATGTGCTCCTGCGATCATACTGTGTGTCAACCGCCTTCTTTCTCTTAAAAAAAAACTGCTCTTAGAACCTTGAGTCTGAGGTTTTGTGATTAGAAATAGTACGTTTCATAAAAAACAGCATGGCAACATTTTTACCTGCAGCATGGCTTAGAAAGCCGCCCAATTCCGCAGTTTACCCATGGACCTGGCAACCCTGCCTGTTAGGCCAGGGATCGAACCCCGGATCTTCTAGCTATGCTGCACGAGCGCAAACCTCTGCTCCACCCTGCCGCACATACAGCGAAGGATAATCTCGAATGATTGTCTTGACAAGATGAGACAAGCATTTATTGATCTCACAATGGAGAAATTCACTTGTTACATCCAGCTCTTAGAAACACTCAGGGCCTGCAAATAGGCAGGAAATGTGAAAAAAAAAAAATTAATAGTAAATAGTGGTATCTTATATACAATGACTAGCAAGGACTTCGAGGGGACAACAAGTGTAAACAGTAAATAATAATAAAGTAAACGGGCTATAACAAAACATTTTATGGTCAGTATTAGCAGTGCAGGGTTACATCATAGTGCAAGTGGTTGATAAAGTGACGCAGGTAAGTGATGTGAATACAGGGATTATTGCGTGTATTCTGCAAAGAGGTTATTGCACATGTTACTTTAGCGTCTTGTTGTACCGTCTGACAGCTGTGGGGATGAAGGACCTGCTCCTTCTTGCACTGAGGGTGTCTCAGTCTTCCACTCAAAGAGCTGCTCAGGTCCACTACATTCCCGTGCAGTGGGTGGGAGGTGTTGTCCATAATGGAGGTGCGCATGGCTAACACCCTCCTGTCCCTCACCTCCTCCACAGAGTCCAGGGGGCAGCCCAGGACGGAGCTGGCCCTCCTGACCCGCTTGTTCAGTCTGTTCTTAGACGAATAGCAGAGGCCACCACAGAGTCATAAAAAGTCCTGAGCAGAGGCTTGCTCACTCCGAAGGACCTCAGTCTCCTCCTTCTTGTACAGGGCATTGGTGTTGTGGGACCAGTCCAGTTTATTGTTGAGGCGAACACCCATGTACGAATTTACAATCATTCTTTGGGTGGATGCAGCCCATCCTTCTGTTACAGTTAACCTTTTATACCTTTTGTAATCGTGATCATTGTAAAACCGGTTAATCTTGTCATCACAGACTATAACTGGCCCAAACGGCAGCTCTCAGAAGTGCTACTGATACACCATAGCCGCAATCACAAAAACTGCCTTTCTGCCAACATGTCCGACCTCTGTCCGGACAGTAATAACTGGACTGTTTTCAGCCAGACCACCACGCCTGCCCAGAAGTGTAAATGCTGTTGTCCAATGATGATAACATTTTATTCAATACAATGTAGGTTGAAAACTGTCGTCAAAACTATAGACATGATGAAGAACTAAATAACACTATAAAGGCCATTCACAATCCAGCCTCAGACCAGAAACAGAAATGTGTACAGAAAGCGGCGTTCCCTCACCTTTCATTTCTCCCAGCTCCAGCGTCTTGCCGAGCTGCTGCAGCAGATCCGCCCGGGCCGCGTTCTTGTTGTGCTTCTTGCCGTCGTAGTGCTGCTGGGCCATGCCGGGGTTGTTGAACCAGGCGTTACAGAGCTGGCAGTACCGGTCCGAGTCGCGTCTCTGCCGGGGCGAGGTGAGGGGGGAGGAGTCCGGGGAGCTCTTCACCGGGCTGGGGGAGGCTTCTGCGACGAGACAGGGGGACACAGGTGTTACAGAGCCGGGGCGGTGAGGGGGGCCGTCTTGGATGGAAATATATTACAATTACACAACGCTTTTCCGCCTACACTGTGCGCTCTACAACAAGGATCGCCTCACCAGTTCATACTCCCATTCATAAACCGGTCAGTGTACAGAGACATGGGAGGCAATGCTATGCACTGAAAACTACCAAATTAAAGTTAAAAAAATTTAGATCCTGAAATATTCAAGTAGTTGCATTAAAGTGGACACGTCAAGCATATGGAGCTCAGGTTTGGTATTTTACGTTTTATCATTTGAAAATATGTCTCTGTAAGAGCTAAATAGTAACAATGAAATGCAGGCAAAAGAGCTGGTGAAGATCTTGGGTAGAGCTCCTCCTGCTGGCAGCTATAGGAATAACTTTCTTAAAAAAGAACTTCCAGGTTGGATATGGTGTGGTTAGCAGCTCCAGCAGTGCGTGATAAACACACTTCCAGCACAGAACAGCTTAGAATCGATAATGTTGGATTATGGCCTTTAAAAATGTGGAGGAACGTTTTTGGGTTTGAACAATGACACGAGTGTAATCGGGAAGCGCAGAACGACGCGCTGACGCCGTAGAAGAAGAAACGGCTACATTCAACAGCTTTGTCCGAGGATTAACTCCAAACGGCGTGAATATTGCGAAATATCGCCCCAGGTCTGTCTTTGGCGAGGGAACAACGTTAAAACATGGTTTGAACCTCAAGAAAGTCCATTTTGCATGATATGTCCACTTTAAACAAAACCCTCTGGACTTGCTAGATCTCATAGAATATTTGTACCACCTGATGAGTTCCTGTGAGAGTCCAATCTCCAACCTTCAGCTCAAGTGCACTGGTGTTTCGGACCAATGCCACAGGATTGGTCACAAAAAAAAAAAAAACACCTATTTGCTGTGAGTAGGTGGGTTTTACGTCATATTTATCAATACTAATTAACATAACATGACATGGAATACTGTCAAGGCTTGTTGCTTCTCAGCCCGCCTGACGGGGCCGGAGTTTCCTGCCTTGTGGTCCTTGTTTGACTCTGCACGAGTGAGTGACCACCTTAACATACTTTTTACTGGGGCTGGGACAATACACCTTTGTCAACTGGTTCAACGGAGCGATAGGGACATGTGGAGGTTCGCTTCTTTCATCTAACTGGGTTCTTATTGATCAAAATATACAAATAAGCTTCTCTTCCATTCCTAAATCACAAAACCTGAATCATCTCTTCCATATCCGTTTTATGGATATCGAAAAGAGCTAGAAAAGAGAATTGAGATTGGGCCTTGGTATTGCAGCCAAGAGTATTGCGATACGATCCAATATTTTGTCCCAGCCCCACGTTGTACCTTGCAAGCGCAGCTTATTTTGTCAGATAAAAAAGATTTGCCAGTTTCTGTTAAGTGTCTTCCTACCTCTTACTTGCAAAGCTATTCATTTGTCATCTTTAAAACACCCATCTTTATTCAGCACAAGGAATGTGCCTCTGCGCCAAGAATTCTTAACCAATGCCACGTCCTTGAGCTCTGTTCAGACGTAACATTTCTGTTTCCTGAGGCAGTAGTTTTTGTGGCGCCCGTCTCCACAGTACGACGGGCCCCGCGCCTGATGGACTGTGCGACGCTGAACCCTCGTCTCGGGCACAGGGTCCGTGACTGAGTTCATTTACAGGGACCACTTCCATCACCGGCTCTCCCACCCCATTATAAAGCCATTACAGTGTAGCATCGCGGCTATGCTGGCGGTGTGCGCTATAGGCTGCCCTCGGTGATGAAGAGGCCAGTGCGGAACGTCAAGTCTCGTTTGTTATGGGTCAAAACAAGGCCCACTGTAGAGAACCGGACATTCTGCCTTTTACTCACCAACTTCAAGCTCAAGCTAGTTTGTGTTCGAGTTAAAATATTGTTTTGTCTTGTTTTTTTTTGTTTTTTTTATATGAATAAATTATTACAAAGCGCCATTATTGGTTGAGGATTTTCACGGACCACATGCATTGCCAAGGCCGGTCAATATAAAAAATAAAAAATAAATATTATTTGTTGCAAAGCTGAGTCACTGGAATATTCGTTCTGATGGTCAAAACATCTATGTCACTTAAGCCTCATTCCTCATTATTGTGGAGCCATGTGTAGATATAGCCATGCGCCCTCTACAGGCTGTCCGCCGTGACAAATATGCCAATGTGCAACGTCACTTCTCATTTGTCAATAATTTTTTTTTTTTAAAGGTCAAATGCCAGAGCGCCGCAGGGTGTTCCACTGTCACTGTCGGAGGAGATCCCCCGCTGACGTTCAAAAGTGTGAACATGTACAGGCTGCATTATGAAACGGGGGAATTGGTGGATTTGTTTACTTTGAGAGTCCAAAATGGTCCTGAAGAAAGCAGCTTTTTAAAGGTTAACAAAATGCTAGCTTATCAGCTAAACCCATTTGAGACCTACACATTTCTTCTTCTGAGACACTGAAGAGGCACCAAGAGCCCCCACAGCTGCAGCACAGTCGAGGCGTCACAAGAGGAGCTACAGGAAACAACAAAGGACAACTGAGAGGTGGTGAAAGACTGTTGTGAAGCTGCAGGAGGAAGAGGAAGGAGGAGCTGACCAGTGCAGGACACCACGCTCTGAAACAGGGACAAACCCAGGAGGCGCTGCACCATTTCAGAGGATCAGAGGAGACAGAGGGCAGCCTCCGAGTGCTACAGTTTCCCCGACCTCCAAGGTCATGCGGATCAAGTTGACACACAGTGGCAGCGCGGCTCAGCCGCAGCAGCTCAGGACTAACACCTGAACACTATTTTGTTGTACAGTTGTACAATGACAATAAAGCACTTACTTACTTATAAGGAAACGTGTAGGAAAGGAGAGGTTATGTCTCACGGCAGGATGGGGAACACCTTGGGATTCAGGAAATGTATTGGCCATGTGTTCACAAACAACGAGTCTACCAGCAGAGGAAGAATTGTGCAGCGGCTTTCCGAAGTAAAAGAGTTTAAAAAGTTCTTAGAAAATTACACATTTACAAGGTCAAACTAAGGGTATTTAAATCTCACAAAAGTCATACACGCGTCAAATAACAAATAACTTTCTGTGCTAAATGGTCTCAACTTGTATAGCGCTTTTCCACCTACATTAGGCACTCGAAGCGCTTTACAGCAGGGAACCACTCACCCATTCACCGACCAGTGCACGCATACACTGGAGGCAAAGTGGGTGAAGTGTCTTGCCCAAGGACACAACAACAGTGTGCACCTTTCCCATCACGAGGCTGCAGTTTCCGCAACGTCTCCGCAACTCTCCGGTGGTGAGAATAGGTCCTTAAGATAGTGATAAAGACAGAGCCGTGGGAAGACATTTTAGTTAGGGGGTGCCCCCAAAAACGCTTTTCCTCTGCATATTTCCTATTTATTAATATTGCCTACAGTTCGCAAACTACCCACCAGGGGTGCTGCAGCGCCCTCAGCACCCTGGGTTCCCAAGGCCTTGGATAAAGATGTGTTTGAGATCATTAACAAATACCTGCAAAAAGCATACATCCTCTTTTTTAAAGCCTTGACTTGAGTTGCACGCTCTTCCTTTATATATCTTATTGTAACTAGTTATGAACCATCAAAAGCAGGAAAATTGGTCGCAACAATGGGCCCCATGTGCGGGGGAAGGTCGTCACAATAGGTGTGTCCCTATGGTCATTAATGGGGTTTAGGTGGTAACGTGAATTGACAGATTTTTGTTTCTTGAAATATAAAGATGAAACGGTGTAAGACGATGTGTATAGTTTTTTGTCATAGATCAAACAAAAATAAACATGTAAATGGGAAAATATAGTAGAAGTGAAAAACAAGCATTTCTATGAAAGGTAGCGCTGCTTCAGAGTTGTCCATAAAACCCTGTTCCTTTTAAAAAAAAAAATAATGTTTTATTTTTTTTTCAGCACCATGACACGTTCTATATTTGCCTGTTCCCCGTGATTCACTCCACTCGCAGCCTCTTCAGCAGGACGTGAAGTGCACATAGGTGGCCTCTCTCTCTCTCCGGTGGGGCCGGGGCGCTGCTGTGTGGGGGGATACTGGACTGCAGCGATGGTCCCCCTCGGATGGAGATAAATGGGCCGCGCTCAGCCCCGTAATCATGCAATCTCTAATTCCGTCTCTGCACAAATGCGGCGCTCGGCTCCCCCTCATAACAAAAGACCCGGGGTTCGATTTTCTGCCGGCTCCATTAGCGGTGTCCTGTTCCCGAGCGCGTTTCCCGGTTCAATTTACCTGCAGCATAACAAGGAGAGGGAATACGAATCCATGCCGCGCCGTAATGGGGGAAAATGCAGTTCAGATGCTTGTGGCGAGGCGAGGAAGCCGCAGCAGTGTCACATACAGTTACGGCGAGCGCACTGGGCAATGGACTCGGCGGCAGTGTGCAGAATTGAACCAGCGATTTCCCCGTTTTACTTAATTCGCCACTGCTGCCCATCGTTTTGGGCTCCAAGATTACCTGCATATGAAAAAAGAAAGAAAACGTCACCGATGGCTTCGGTTATTGCACAGAGGCGGAAGGGGCGGGCGATTTAATCAATAAATAAATCAATAAATACATCGCGTTTATTTTCCCCGTATTGGCCGATTTCGATTTTCGATTCGATTTTCTTTTGGTGCGTTTTTTCCCACATCAGCAAGTAAACAGATGCTGCGGCCAGACTGAAAACACAGCCAAGCCTCACAGGGCCACGACTTCACAGAGTAACCTACATAGAGAATTACTACAGCGCATTTAGTAGATAAAGGCGGCTCAAAAGTACGATTTCACCGTCAGAAGTCCAGCTAATCCGCTCTTCTGTCGGCTGCTGCCTCAAAAAGATCCACATGGTCTAAATACAGCGATCGACAGTTTTTTGAAGGTGAAACGTTTCGTCCATGTACACGTGTCCTGGTCGACTGGCAGCTCCTCACGCGTTCCTGTTTTGCCCATTCGACGAGTTAGTGCCCGTTTGTAGCTGATTTTATTGTTAAATTCACCAGAGTGGCAGATCCTCTTCCCGCGCCTTCCTCTTTTGACCACGAGTGATTCCCTGGGCTTGAACGGACAGGCGCATGGAATTTGTTTTCCCCAGAATGCGACAGGACTGGCCAATAATCCTGTTGATTAAAACCCAGCACACAATTATTGCGATTGACCGTCATTAAAAACGCGATTCGATTTAAAATTCGATGAATTGCCCAGCCCTAGAAGACGGTTAACCTCTAAACTCCCGTCTGACTTGAGCGCATGTTCTGCAGTTCAGTTTTCCCCAAATGTAAAAGCTTCCTGACTGGAGCTTACGGCCTATAGGCCAGTGCAACTACAAAACTGATATAAGAATTCCCCTTGCGTTGTCGTCACTTTTTTGTCACATCCATCCATCCATCCATTTTCTCCCACTTGTCCGTTGCCGGGTCGTGGGGGCAGCTGTTGGAGCTGCCCAAGTCACATTGCACCAGTCCCCTATGGCTCCTCCTGCAGGTGGTGGGTCAACGGGAGGACGGCCTCATGGTTCTAACCGGGCCTGTTGGTCTCTCATAGGGGGCCCATTCACACTCTCATTCATACACCAGTGTACGCAGACACTGGAGGCAAGGAGGGTGAAGTGTCTTGCCCAAGGACACAACGACAATGTGCACCTTCAGGAGGCGGGATTCGAACCCCTGACCTTCCGATCATGAGACGACCCGCTCTACCATCTGCGCCACCGTCGCCCCCCTTTTTTGTCACATTTTTGTGTTTTTAAAGAAGCTTTTAGATTTGGGTAAAGCCGGACTGGAGAAAATGTGCTTGGTTTAGGTGGACAGGTTACACTTTTACACGGAGCAGCTGAACCCTAGAGGTTATGACATGTCAGTAACATTTGCTTGGGTAACGTTTTCACTTGTTGGTTTATATTGTAACTATAGCTACAGGACTTTGATTACTGAGTACAGAAGATGAATCAAGAACCTTCATTGAAGATGGACAACTCCTGTACGACTGAGAACTTACACAGACAACTATAGCTACAGTTTTTATTCTGTACCTTTCATATCATTATTACTGTATTTTCCGGACTATAAGTCGCTCCGAAGTATAAGACACACTAGACAAAAACGATGAACGGGCTGAATAGGTGTCTGGTATGTTAACGTCACATAAACAGTTCAGATAACTATAGCATAAAGAACATACCAAACTGTCCATCTCACTCCAAATCACTAATCGCCATGGCAACTACCTGGGCACGGAGGCGTAACTGCACCGTTGACAAGCCTCTCCCGGCAGCACGTCTTTCAAGCTCTCATTTGCAAACTCATTCCTCTACGTGGCCATAGATCTGCTGGTCGATTAGCCTGCAGTGCCCTCTAGCGGCATGTGAAAATATATATTTGAATTTAAAAAAAAAAGGGGGGGGAATCACATACTAGTCACTCCGGAATATAAGACCGTGAAAAAAAAAAAGTGCGACTTATAGTCTGGAAAATACGGTAACTGAAATGTTTGCATGTTGGGAATGCCGGTTGTTGTAAATAATAAATAGCACAAACCACGTAATACTTTGTTACGCCATTCTTACTATTTTCCATACGAACCCCTTCACATCTACGATCTAGTTTGTAGATTGTGAGAGCAAAATATCCATGGTTCACTCAGCAGCTAATCTACTAGCTGCTATCGCTAACGTTAATGTGCATGTATTACTAACCCTAGACCTTCTTGCGGGGCGAGAGCGCTAACTGCTGTGCCACCATGCCATCTGCATTTTAGTCCGTGAATTTCCATTCTGGGAGACAGCCGGACCGTAGAAGCAGGGTCTCGCCTTACCTGATCTAAAATTGTTCAAAAGCCCAATGGAAAGACACTCAAATATGCAAACTGCCCATGATCCATTCACTTCCTTTGATCGTGAGAGCCCTCCGTGCATCCACCGTCCTACAGAAACCCTCGTTATATTTGAATGTGCGGCTGTGAGAGCAGAGCCAACACCTGCCGCCTGGATGGCCCTCGATCTCAAACCCCTTTTTCTATGCCGCATTCTGAGCACGGAAATACGCCACGCTCACAAAATCCAGACTTTCAACATCCCCCGAGCTCCAAACAAGTCCGAGAGCCGTGACTCGCTTCGAAAAGGGCTCCTCGATCTTCCCGACGGAGCGACGGCCAACGCGCCACACTTGATGAGCTCCCTGGCCTCGTGGCTGGTTAGTCAGAGGACACACAGGCTGAGGCCGGTGTGGTCTGGAGCGAAGGATAAAGAGAGGTTGGGATTTCTCAAAGCGGGTGCACAAAGGCGGACGGCGCAGCAGAGTGGAGGCGAGGGTAAAATGTGCAATCGCGGACAGGCTTTGACTCTATACAAAGGGCTACGGAGGCAAAACTAATGCAGCTTGAACTATGTCTGGGTGTAATTGGATAAAAGTAATAGCAATAGCGAGGGCAGGGTCGTCCAAATCTCTCAAGTAGAGGAGTATACAGT
This sequence comes from Proterorhinus semilunaris, assembly GCA_021464625.1. Classification (NCBI taxonomy): domain Eukaryota; kingdom Metazoa; phylum Chordata; class Actinopteri; order Gobiiformes; family Gobiidae; genus Proterorhinus; species Proterorhinus semilunaris. The sequence goes on along the minus strand of CM038345.1, from coordinate 32,555,530 downwards.
CAGCAGCATATTGAACATGCTTTTTAATGACACTTTATTGTCCAAATACTACTGTTTTTAAGCCACAAATGTGACAAATCTCAATATGTGCAAACATTCAATCGAAGGAGGAGTGAGGGGAAAATGTAATAGTGAAAAGCAAATTTGACACAACAGGCAACTTTTGAGAAAAGAAACTGTGTGTCAGCCAAACTGCAGTTGGCCATACCGCCTTTGCTCGGCCCGATCCCGTCAGACCTCGAAAGCTAAGCAGGGAAGGGCCTGGCAGGACTTGGATGGGAGACCGTTTGGGAACATAAGGAAGCCTGGCAAATGTAGTGAGTGAGTGAGTGGTGGTGGTGGTGGCTGATGTGCGCAGACTGGCTGCCTCGCTTATCATCACCGAGTATGGAGTGAATGAATAATGCACCAAATCGTAAAAGCAACTTTGAGCATCTGGAAAAGCGCTATATTAGACTAATGCATTATTATTAGGCCCGAGCGCCATCAGGGCTGGCAAAGGGGCTCTTGTAATCGTATAGAGTGCACAGAGCGCACAGGAACATACACTCTCAAACATACACTAACGCACTCCTCTCGTTCCGTGCACATGTATCAGAAAACATTGGAACAATTGAACAATTGGAGCGTGAAGCGCTCCCCTCCTCACAAACACTCACTAACGTGCTCTTCTTGTCGTGCACATACATATATAATGCAAAAATCAACATTGTACAGAGCCAATAAAAATCAATGAGAGCCAGGACCTCTACCATGAGGTAGGAATGCGCGAGCGCTTTCCGAAAATATATAGTTTATGGTAACATTATTTTCGTATGGGAATATTACATTCTTTCTTTCTTTCTTTTGCACCGTCGCAATATTCACCCAGTGAACATCGACGAAAAGTCACAGATTTTGGCCCAAATTTCAAAATAGTGGCGCCTATTAATAACTTTTCTAAGTTTTATGCGGCGAAGCCGCAAACTGTACGAAGTATTTTGTGATTTTTCGCATACAAAAAAATGGCTCCCATTCGCACATATGAAGCCCGATTTCGATCATTTTGTTATCAGTTGTTAAAGTCACAGCCCTAAACACTTTCATTTGGCAAAATTCAAAGCAGGAGCAGGAGGCAGCTGTTTCCCTGATCAACTTAACACATACACAATAGGTAATTCCTCCAGCTAAGTACTGGAGGAATAGCCTCTTCAACAAACCTATTGGAGATGTGGAGAAGAGAAAAAGGGCCAAAGAAGCAGAGTTTCTATATGAGGCATAAATCACAGTAGAAACCCACAGTAAAAAGTATAGATGCTCTGCCAACTGCAATAGGGACCGGAGTGCATCCTAGTGCGGTGATCTACGAGGCACAGGCCACATACGACAGCAGTGAAATAGATCAAATATTCTTTCTCAGCTTTAAAAACTAAATTTAGAGAGATACGTGTGTTCTTGCAAACGTTTCACTGTTCACGATTTGTCCTGTCGTTAGAATAAGCTTAGTCTGTCTTAACTCTTTCACTACCGCTGACAAGAATTCTTAGTGCCGAGTTTAGATGTTTAGCGCTACAGGCTGGAAATGAATGATGATGAAAATGATGAAGCAGCAGGAAGCGAGGCACAGCTAAGGAAAAAACAGTTGAGACCTAACCTGAAGAGAGCGCGGCCTCAGGTCGGCTGCTTCTGGGCCACTTTAGTCCAAACTCCCGTTTAGTTTGACAGAAAGAGTTTTCAATGATGTGATAAAAGTAAAGGCTCGTGACAGTTTCTGCTCCGTTCAGCAGCTCAGTAACAAAACAACAAGCGCCATTTCTCCACGGCGAACTCGCGTTCACGTGGCGTGCTCCCATTTGAGTGACTGCCAGTGACAATCTTTTTAATGTGTGGGGGCAAAGTGCAACCCATTTCTTAGGAGTCGGGTTTGGTTTTCATCAAGTTGTGTTGGGACAGGTCAGAAAAATAGCTTCACCAGTAGGAATGCAACAATTCACTTTAGTCACGGAAAATAACAGAATAACCCTCTCTGCTGTATTGGTTCAAAAGACATTCTAGTGTAAAAATATTCCAGTGGTTCGCTTTTACAGACCTTTGAAAAGGAAAACATTTGAAAATACTATTAGCGGCGCATCTACAAACTTTCATATATTTATATTGAACCTACTGGCGTACAACGATTGGATACAATAGTGAGAATTGTTCCCTGTCAATTACTGCTACAAGAATAAACAACTCTGGCACCTCCTCACATTAACTAATGCCACTATTAAAAAGAAGTCTGCACAAACCCACTACAATACTACACTGGGCAGGCTTTTTATTGTTAGCGCACAAAATATTGAAACAAAATAACACTTTCTTTTGCAAGCACGCTCCTGTCAAACACTTTGCCCATGACATTTTATGTGTTCAGTTTGTATTAGTTTAATCTCATGGTGACGCGTAAACAAGAGGCAACTTCTCTCTCTTGGTACAGCTTCGTTTTTTGCCTTTTTCTGTGAACTGCATTTCTATGTTCCACATTGTTTTACTGGATACTTTTGTACATCTTTGCTGTGTTATTTTTTTTTTTTTTGTGAGGTTCAGTGGATGTTTTACTGTAGAGAGTCCGTACTAGCCATGAAGGACTCTTTTTAAAGAAAATTTTTGTAACCCCTTAACTGCCGTCTCCCCTGATCAGGGGGTTAGGGCTAGGGTTAGTTAACCCTAATCAGGATATAATTAGGGTTAAGAACGGCAAATGTAACGTAAGTTGTGTTTCACTCACTCAGATCTCACACATATTTTTAGAAACTAGAAGGTCTTGGCTTTCAAATTAGGTATCACACTGGCATATAGACTGTAAGCTCTCCAGTCAATACGCTTTGAGACTTGGATGTAAATAATTGTTAACCCTAAACCTAATCTTTAACCCTAACCGTAGGGTGCCAGTTAAGTGGTTAAGTAAACAAACAGCTAGCTTACGAGCTAAAGACCTACGCATTTCTTCTTCTGAACCATTGTAGAGGCACCAAGAGCATCACAAAAGGAGCTGCAGGAAACGAAAAAAAGGGGCAAACGGGGAGGTATCCGGGGAAGACTTGCGGCTAAGCCACACAAACACTACTATCCCTACCATTGTTCTGGCTATACGTTCATTTGAGAATAAGTTGGATTATATTCGCCTGCTACGCTCTGCCCAGAAGATGGTGAAAGACTGTTGTGGAGCTCAGGGAGCTGCACATGGGGACGAGGAAGGAGGAGGGGATGACCAGTGCAGGACACCATGCTCTGAATCATGGGCTAACCCAGGAGGCGCTGCGCCGTTTGAGAGAAGCACTGAAGAGCACTTTCCTCTACCTAAAAAAAACATGCTAGTCAGGTTGGCCCACAATGGCGGCTCAAGACTAACCCGACACCTGAACGCGATTTAGTATTACTATTGTACAATGACAAATAAAGCATGCTGAAGTACGTCCTTACGTCACTAAAGTAGAAACAGACCGACTTTTTAAAATGAGGAATATTGTCATTTGATGTTGAAACTTATTCAACAAAACTTTCCCGGCTGATTACCAATTCAACTTTTAACATTTAAATCCTCACATCTCAATCTCCAGCCAGCCATTTTCCGTCCTGGTAATCACTTGTGTTTTCGCTACGTTCTGTTGACTCTTTACATTTCAAAAGCCGTCTCTTCACAAACACCGCCGCTAATGGCTGCAGCCGCGTCGCTGTTGCTTTCAAATCTCTGGGGTTTTTCGAAGTCGGCGCAGGCGGCAAATATCCATAAACATTTCTCGCCTTTGTCGCTCCGTCAATTAGCTCGCAATCCGATGCATTTATTCCGCGCGGTGGCCTCGGCTCTTGTTCGCAGCTCGACAAGAGAGAGAGAGAGAGAGAGAGAGGGAAGATATCGACCGCTTCAGTCACGGCGAGAAAATTAAAATCTTTTCAAATCAAGTTGAGCAGAGAAAAATAAAAAAAACAGAAACTGTGAGTGTTTTGAATAAGGTCAACCATGCGTTGCAGCAGCCAAATCATATAGTTAAGTCAAGCTTATGCGAGATAGAATGGGCCATAATAAAGTATTAATAATAAAAAACAAGATTTATCGATTAAAGTTTGTGCAATATATTAGGCGGATCTAAAACTTTTCTCACCAAGTGTCATTTCATGAGGTATTTAGAAGCACCGGGCTGAGAACAAGGTCAAATCAGCACATTTCGACGCAATTTCGGTAAAAGCAATATTTGAGAACTAGACTAGACAAAAACGAAATGAAAAGTGGTTAATGAGACTAAAACTGTGACTCATCGTGACTAATGAAGACTGAATAGAAACGAAACGGAAACACTAAACTTCTGAACTTCCAGGGACACCGTTAGAAAGAGCCTCAAGTCATTTCAATTTACTGCCAAACAATCTGTGCTTTGTTCATGTGACAGAAGCTCCGTGAAGATTCAATATGTTTAAGTACAATTAAATAAATGAACTAACTAAATGAATGAACTAAATGACATTTTCAGTGACTAAAACAAAAAACAATTGTTTGACTAAATGTTGACTAAAACAAAATGACTAAAATGAAGAGACGTCACTTGTTACTCGGGATGGGAATGTTTGTTTTTATTGATGCCATTGTTTCTCTTATAGATCCGGTTCTTTATCGATTCTCTTATCAATTCCATCCATCCATTTTCTTCCACTTTTCTGTTGCCGGGTCGTCAAGTCACATAGCATCAGCCCCATAATTATTTCAAAGGGGCAGACGTTTCTCTAAAACGTTCGTTTGACTAATCAAACTTGGAACAGCCAGTGTCAACAGAGTCGCACGGAGGAGGAGCTGCACCTAAACAGATCGTTTCTTACATCTCTCTACCTCGCTCGCTAAAAACATGTACAATAGGGCAGGAATGTATGTGTGTGTGAATGTATGATGGTGGTCAGATGTGTGCCGTCGCGACAGCACTTCTGTCAGTCTCCCCCAGAGGAAACTGAAGCTACAATGGTAGCTTATGCTCTCATGTAAAGCGCTTTGTGACCATGTCTGTGAAAGGCGCTATATAAATAAAGATCTTCTTCTTCTTCTCTATTTTTATGAACAAGATCGAAGGACATCCTTGTCAGCTCTTCAGCGCTATTGTTTCTGAATGATACCATGCGAGCGTGCAGAGGCACATGTTTCAGCATGTGCACTTTGTTTTGGTTCTTAAGTGCGTAACAGCTGCACGTTTATAAGCATTTATAGAGAGGAAAGAATTCAGACGGACTCGTTACGTCATGTAGCGCGGATCCTCAAACAGTTTGTGATTACACAAAAGACCATTCACTTTTTGGTTGGTACTGGTTATTGGCAGATACTCAAGCCTCCAGTATCGGTATTAGAAGCAAAAACTAAGTAAGTAAGTGCTTTATTTGTCATTGTACAACCGTACAAATAGTGTTCAGGTGTTAGTCCTGAGCCGCTGCGACTGAGTGCGCCACCACTGTGGGCCAACCAGACCAGCACGTTTTTGGAGGCAGAGGAAACCATAGCACCCGGAGGAAACCTGGCTGGTTACCTTCGGTCTCCTCTGAAACGGTGCAGCGCCTTCTGGGTTTGTTCCCGTTTCAGAGCGTGGTGTCCTGCACTGGTCAGCTGCTCCTCCTTCCTCTTCATCCTACAGCTCCCTCTGCTCCTCAACAGTCTTTCACCATCTTCTTGGAAGTCCTGGGAGTTAATCTGTTGTATTCCACCCATCCATCCATTTTCTCCCGCTTTATCCGGGGCCGGGTCGCGGGGGCAGCAGTCTCAGCAGAGATACCCAGACTTCCCGATCCACGCACACCTCCTCCAGCTGTTCTGGGGGGACCCCGAGGCGACACCAGGCCAGCTCGGAGACATATTCCCACCAGCGTGTCCTGGGCCTTCCACGAGGCCTCCTCCCAATAGGACATGCCTGGAGCCATCCAGAACAGATGCCCTAGCCACCTCAGCTGCTCCTTTCGACGCCCCTGCAGGGCCGGAAGACGCCAGTGAGGAGACAGGAAGTACGAGTGAACGAGGGTGGGCTTTTATACTTAATGTTGAGCTGTGGCGCCATCTGCTGACTGGTTTGATATTTAAATGCATATGTTTAATACAATGGTCTAAATTACAGTTAATAAAACTGGTAATGCCACACTAGCTAGCTAGCTTCAGGTTAAACAGCTTAAAAGTGAAATAACTCCTGCCCAGGAGTGCTGCATATCGGTGTTTACTTCCACGGAAAAGTGCTGGGTTAGTCCTGTTGTGATTCTGGCGATGCAGCGTGTGCTGATGTTGTTTCGTTGAGTCTGACAGACTCGCAGCAGTAAGAGAATGGCTCACTCTGAGACGAGCATTCAGACAGTGTAAGACCGACTAAAAACCCACATAAAATAGTCCCTGTAGTTTGGCATATTTAGTGAGTTTAGTAAATGAAAAAAACATTTGTTATAAAATGTAATGTTTGTGGGACCATGGTATAAGTGGATTAAACAACTCGGAGCCGTGCATTAGACGGTTATGATGCACTTCGCGGAGTAACACATTTTTGACTCCGTGTTGTGCATTATAACCGTCTAATGCACGGCTCCGAGTTGTTACTTATTCTGAAGAAGCTGGATCGCTGCATCTCTACTCGTCTCCATGGAGATACCACTGCTTTACTTTCAAGACATGTAGCTAAAACATAATATTTAATGCAAGACCTCTGCCAAAGGATTTATTTTGATAACCCATTGCAAAAAAGCATCGTTGTGACTAAATTAGCATTATGAGCCTGTCCGTTAGTTGTTCTCATGGCTAAGCAACGTTCAACACAATAGTAAATGGCATTGGGAAACAAAAGGATAATCATGTCCAATGAAACAACTGCCTTTCCTCTGTTCTACGTGATAATGTCAATGTAATGTCTCATGTTTTTAAAAGTCCAGGTCTGTATTTTGTAAAATGTTTGTGACATTTCAAATCTGCATATTCAACAGAAAGGTCAGAGCCATTCTCAATACACTCATTGCGTTGTTTTGATTCCCATTATTGTTCTGTTATTGTATTACACACTGACCTTTCAGTAATGTCCCCGTCACTGCCTTCACCGTGGACCAATAAAGGGAGGTTAACCACTCTGCCACAGAGACACAGGCAGGACATGAGCAATCCACTCAGCGAGAGAGCAGGAGTCTGACCCACAACCCCCTCACGGAGAGGCAGGAGAACGATAAGGTTTGAGCCAATATTTATTCAGGAAGACACTCTAACTTTATCAAAGTCAATGTAAAATCCAATGTATTGTTATTGCGAGGTTATTCCATCAGTGGATTTCTTCTTTCTTCATGGCAAGCAGATTCGAACTCTAATTGAGAATATTTGGGAGGTGCAGGAGAAGGCTTTGCACAGCGGTGACACTCTCCTAGTAAGCCTGTGCACTAACCACTGTGCCATCATGACACCCATTATTCACATTTACAAAAACATTTTATATTTATATTATGTACAAGTTGTTTTTCATGCAGCTCTTTTTCAGTCTTTAGGCTGAATATCATTATCCAAGCAGGAAACGGAATGAGGGGCCGCACTTCGGTTCCCACAGATCTTACGTCTGAATGCAATTTGCAGTAAATGCTTTCTGCCAAAATCCCTGCTCCTGTCCCCAGAGAAGTTCTCCTGAAGAACGAGGAGGAGGAGAAGTCCATCCATCCATCCATTTTCTTCCGCTTTATCCGGGGCCGGGTCGCGGGGGCAGCAGTCTCAGCAGAGATGCCCAGACTTCCCGATCCACGCACACCTCCTCCAGCTGTTCTGGGGGGACCCCGAGACGACACCAGGCCAGCTCGGAGACATAGTCCCACCAGCGTGTCCTGGGCCTTCCACGAGGCCTCTTCCCAGGAGGAGAAGTGAAGTAAGGAAAGTTTATTCATGAAGTGTTTTTACAGATACAAATAACACAATGCTGGACAAGTAGTATGAGAAGTTGAAAACAGTATTTTATACATGTAAAACCAATGACAACCCGCCAACCAAAAGCTTTCCTCTGGCTCCTTTTGAAGAAGAAGACGCAGATGATGCAGAAGAAGAAAAAGAAGTAGTAGGAGAGCAGAGGAAGAGGCAAAAGAAAAAGGAAGAAGAGGAGTAAGAAGAAGAAGAAGCAGAAGAGGAAGCAGAGCAAGAAGAAGAGGCAGACATAGGGGAAGAAGAAGAGGAGGAGGAAGATGAAGAAGCAGAAGGAGAGGAAAGGAAGAAGAGGAAGAAGCAGAAGAGGAAGAAACAGAAGAAGAATGAGCAGAAGAGGAAGAAGCAAAAAAGAAGAGGGAGGAGCAGAAGAGGAAGAAGCAGAAGAATAGGAAGAAGGAAGAAGAGGCAGATGAAGGAGAAGAAGAGGAAGCAGAAGACTGAGAAGAAGAAGAGGAAGAATCAGAAGAAGAAGCAGTAGAAAAGGAGGAAGAAGCAGAAGAAGAGGAGGAATAGGCAGAAGAAGTAGCAGTAGGAGAGGAGGAAGAAGAGGACTAAGAAGAAGTAGAGGAGGAAGAAGAGGACTAAGAAGAAAAAAGTAAGAAGAAGCAGCAGAAGAAGACTAGACAGAAGAGGATGAATCAGAAGAATAAGCAGTAGAAGAGGAAGAAGAAGCAGAAGTATCAGTAGAAGAAGCAGTAGAAGAGGAAGCAGAGGGAGAGGAGGAATTTACAAAAAAACATTTTATATTTATATTATGTACAAGTTGTTTTTCATGCAGCTCTTTTTCAGTCTTTAGGCTGAATATCATTATCCAAGCAGGAAACAGAATGAGGGGCCGCACTTCGGTTCCCACAGATCTTACGTCTGAATGCAATTTGCAGTAAATGCTTTCTGCCAAAATCCCTGCTCCTGTCCCCAGAGAAGTTCTCCTGAAGAACGAGGAGGAGGAGAAGTGAAGTAAGCAAAGTTTATTCATGAAGTGTTTTTTACAGATACAAATAAGATAATAATAAGAGGAAGAATCAGAAGAAGAAGCAGTAGAAGAGGAGGAAGAAGCAGAAGAAGAACAGGAGGAAGAAGCAGAAGAAGAGGAGGAAGAAGTAGAAGAGGAGGAAGAAGACGCAGAAGAGCACAAAGAAGAAGAAGAAGCAGAGGAGGAAGAAGAATAGAGGAAAGAAGAAGAGTAGGAAGCAGAAGAAAACGAAACAGAGGAGGAAGAAGAAGGGGAGGAAGAAGAGAAGGAAGACGAGGAGGCAAAAGAACAGGAGGAAGAAGAAGAATTTTTGGCAAAGACCACCGACTGAACATGGTCCCGCGGTCCACTGGTTGGGAACCCCGGTCGTAGATCAACAGAACATTTTGCAGATGTGCGCCGTCAGCCCCGAACAGGTGGAGCCGCCTGAATCACCCTCGGCACGCTGGCACTGGGGTCATGCACAACGAGGGACACGTCTGCCGCTCCAAACAGATTGTCTGAATGAGCTCTCAGTGAGTCAGAGGATGCCATCTGAGGAGACGGGCGCAGAAGAGCCCCGGCAGCAGCTGACGGCCTGGAGACGTGCCAGCTTCACCCGACAAAAGGCATTTACACCAAACCCCGATGCCGTGAAAAGTAACTCTGATGAGCATTCGCGAGGCGGAGAATGGGAGCGGGATGGGAAATGCAGCACAATGCCACATTCGGAGAGAGGGGAGGATGAGTAACACGTCGCCAAAAATATTCATATGATTTGAAGAAACTGAGGAGAAGAATAAGGGCGTTCGGGTGTTTGGGACAAGGAAGGATTTGGAAATGATGTTGGAAATTATATTTAAAGTACCATCTGATTAACTTCATCAGAGGGCACGTTATTAGAAGCATTTCTTGAGAACTTAAGCCATGATCTCTCGGTTATAGGGCAAGGCAACTTTGTTACATGTTTTTAGGTATAATTGTTTATTTGTTAAACACGTTTCCAAACGGGATGCAGCACGGGATGTTCAAAGCTTTGGAAATCTTTTTATAACCGCCACCTTAACGCCACCTTAACGTGGTGGAGGGGTTTTAGCGCCCGAATGATCCTGGGAGCTCTGTTGTCGGGGGCTTCGTGCCCCTGGTGGGGTCTCCCAGGGCAAACAGGTCCTAGGTGACGGGTCTTATGAGAGACCAACAGGCCCGGTTAGAACCATGAGGCCGTCCTTCTGTGGACCCACCACCTGCAGGAGGAGCAATGTGATTTGGGCAGCTTCAACAGCTGCCCCCACAACCCGGCAACAGACAAGTGGAAGAAGATGGATGGATGGATGGAAGGAATGGAAAGGCATCACTGCAAACCTACCAAAACCCGGTACAGGGAAACTGTTCACAGAACATCTATTAGTCTTACACTGCACAGATCTGGCCTCATGGCAGAGTGGCAAGAACAAGCCATTGTTGAAAGAAAACCATAAGAAGTCGCGTTTTCTGTTTGCCAGAAGTCATGGTGGCTTCTGGCATCTTCATTCAACTTATGAAGACAATTGGTTGCACAAAAAGGAAAGGGGGCCCGTACTTATGCACATCCCACTTTTCAGTTTATGTATAAAAATAAAATATCTAAATCATGTATACATTTCATTTCACTTCACGATTGTTTGTCACTTAGTGTGTGTCTTTCACATCAAATTTCAATTAAATATATTTATGTGTATGGTCCATAGCGTGGCAAAATGTCGACAAGTTAAACGGGGGCCGATACTTATGCAACCCACTGTAAGTTGTCATTTTAATCATAATCCAAGAGGTTACACGTGCCAATTTTGGAGAGAGATTATAATAATTTATTTTCAAGAGACATGGAACTCTACAAGATCATTAACCAACGTCATGTCCATTACCAGAAATCCTGATCAAATTCAAGTAGAATATGTCCTCAATGTAGCCTGACTAGCTAGAACACATTATTTCCAAATTCTTTACAAAGACGTCGTACTCGTGGTGTTAAGATACTGTTGTAGCCACAGCTGCCCCTTGGGGTAGACGGATGGAAGCGAGGCAACCAGTCTGCGCCCTCCGAACACCAACTATTCCCTCACACACACTACATTCACGCAGGCTTAATGGTGTTCCCAAACGGTCTCCCATCCCAAGTACCAGCCAGGCCCCTCCCCGCTTAGATCTGATGGGATCGGGCAGAGCAAAGGCGGTACGGGATGAGATGACACAGACACCATGCGCTGCATTTTGTAAACAAAGTGGTTTTACGAAGCATCGGCCAGAAGAGCTGAGACAAGTGTGAATGATCTGTGTCACAAAGACTTAAGGAACAAGGAGTCATTAGCAACTCGGTTCAGATTTTAAACGTGGGGAGAATTCAACACAAATGCGCAACGGCTGTTTCAATCAATGCACATTTGGACCAGGACAAACATACGGTAACCCTGTCGTGATTGGATCGATATGATAACTTTACGAGAGTCGATGGCTGTTTGCAAAGTTCCAGACGGTCCTGCTTTTAGAACCGATTCTAAAAGCAGGAGAGGACGGCTGGCCAGGCTTCCAATGGCGACTGTGAAGTGTCCATGTCCCGCCGAGTGATGCAACGCGCCCGGGACAGAGTCTGAAGAAATCCACAGTAAACTTGTATTTGTGTCGGCTGAAGTTCTCCTGCTCTCGGAGAGTTACATACAGCAGCGGGAGCTTTCCAGCCCTGAGCAGTGATTTGAGACCGTTGACGAAGCTGTTTTGAAATGTCCGCCAAAGGTTCTGAATGAAGGTTTTGACACACTTCAGCTCACAGGAAACCGAGAATCGAAAGGGAAACGGCCAACACATTGTCATTTTGTTTTTGAGCTTTTTACTATTTTATGATGTTTTCCGACTCATCAAAAACATTGACGATAGACAGACGTGTGGGCGGGTCAGGTCCACTTTGTGGGTTTGAGAGTGTTGTCGACGGATGGAGCCGGAGCAAGAATAAAAAAACAGTGACTTGCTGTGGAAATGTGTCAACGCAGTCAAAGAATAGCATCCGGGGAACTTCCGTGTACACAAATGTAAAAGTCCTTGATGAAGTCATCTGGACGGCTAACGTGTCTTTGTTTTCTGAAAGAACAAGTGCTGGTACCGATTTAACAGCTGATTAGATCATGTGATACATCATGTGATCAATGAGAGCTGCACAAGGTAATGCGATTGTTCACATAATACAGTACAACATACAGATAAACAATTACCACATAAACAACTATATAAAACAGTGCATTGGACACAATACAGAAACAATAATATCCATGGCAACACCACTGCATAAAAACACTGGTAATGGCAGTAAACACCTGCATTGTCAGGAAGAAATAACAAAATGTTTTACAGAGGGCAACCAGTTGTACTACATTGTTTTGATGTTGTTTCTTTATTATTGTTCTTTATTATATGTGGTTACCTTGCCCTATGTTCCCTTGTTTATGATTGTTTATGATCTGTTTATGATTTGTTACCTTGCACTACGTTCCTTGCTTTGATTGTTAAATGAAAATGTTATGGTTTTACTTTGGGGGTGGGAGCCATTTGCTTCGGCCCACTCCTTTTGAGCAGACTAACTGCTCAAATAAACACCACGGATGCTATTGTTTGACTGCGTTGACATGTTTCCGTCACTCTTCTGTTTTGTATTATTGCTCCATCCTTGAAGAGCACCCGTCGACAACACTCTCAAACCGACAAAGTGGACCTGATGTGCTCACACGTCTGTCGATCGTCTTTGTGAAAAGAAACCACTGGAGCTGCTCCGTTCATCGCTACTTCTGAATGTTACTAGGCCACACGAAATGTCACAGACTGAGAACACTTTATTCTTCACCCATGAAGAGGGACAGAATATTATTGTGAAGGACACCTTATTTAACATGGACAATGAGAATACAACGGAACAAGTATCGCATAATGAATTAAGAAAACGTGAACTTTTGCATTTACTGCTAGAGAGTACCTCTAGTGCAGGGGTCTCAAACTCATTTGGACTGGGGGCCAAAAATGCTTTTTTCTAATCGCCTAAACATTTGCTGTTTAGAAAGAAATACAAAATGTACAACAAATGTTATTTTAATTTAGTGTAAAAAAGCCTAACCATGGATAATGAGCACTAGCAAAAAGCTTCATCTACAAACTTGTTTTGTACTATGTTCATTTTCAATTACCCTGTCATATAAATAAATACATCAATCTTCAATGAAGGTACTTGATTCATCTTCTGTACAGAAGATGAATCAAGTACCTTCATTGAAGATGGACAACTCCTGTACGACTGAGAACTTACACAGACATAATACATCAATGTATTTGTAGACTTGGCAACTTTCCAAATGCCATGTTACAGACTCTGGTGAGTCTGAGATCAGCTCAGTGAGATTCACCTCATGGAAATAATGTGGACTCATTAGCCTCTTGCCTTTTTGTGACCTACAGTTAGAGAATTGATGGGGCTTATATTTGTTACTGCAAATGTTGCTGTAATTACTTGCAGTATTTTTATACATTTCCATATTCTTTATTCTCTAATTTAACTATGGATCATGTGTTTGCACATGTGTCCATAATAAAGATTACATTAATTGAAATGATAATATTGCTCTGCGAGAGAGATGGAGAGAAAAGGCTCCTCACTTTACTGTTGTGACGCTTTTAAACACTAATTCCGATGTGTTTACTTACTTTAGTCATAAAGGTAAAGATGGTAAAGGTGTTTATTGTCAGGCTGCAGGGCTGTAACTTTTGCAGCACATGTTTAGCTGAACAATAACGTTTCTCCCTCACGTTCTGACAGTCTCTAGCCTGGCCTTTGCCATCCGTAAACTCTGGTCAATTATCTTTTCCCTACCAGGCCAGACCGTCTCCCACCTGTTTCAGAAGCTCCTCTCTCACTGTCCGCTGCTGTTAGTCCGTTTCTTTGTCGAAAAAAGTTGATAAGTCGTCTGCAGAAGCACCGCGTCTCCCTTCCCCTGTCGGACGTTGTCAATTTACCCGCGGGCCGCATATAATAAAAATAAGAAATCATCTCGCGGGCCACAAAAAATAACTTGTGTCTGAGACGCCTGCTCTAGTGCCTGTTGGCGGTTATATATTGGCCGCAGGGTTCAAAACGTGGGAAAAAAGTAGCGGCCTATAGGTCGGAAATTACGGTACTCGACTTCCATGCCTTTCTAAACAACACAATTAAAAACATCAAACTCAGTCTGGAGTACAGCCACGGAAATCAACTTCTTCGATTTGAAGATGTCCTTTGACCGAAACGGCTCATTCATACAACAATCTTTGGAAAAAGGCACTGACAGGAATACCATCCTGCGTGCCGAAGGTTTTCAGCCTAATAAGTTAATCTCCAACCTTTGGAATGGACAATTCCAAAGGTAAAAACGTATCTGCAATTCCGACTCCGAGTTTGAATTTCAGGCAAAAGACATGTGTGAACGGTTCAAGGAACGAGGCCATCAAAAGGACAACCTCAATGCTGCATGGTCCAAAGCCGGAAACCTGGACAGAACAAGGCTTCTCAATAAAAAAAAAGTCCCCCCACACAAGCCTACAACCACATATACTGCCCTATGCAATACAGCAATGTCCCTCAGAATGAAAAATTGGGATATCTTGGCCTGTGATGAGTCCCATGTTTTCAGAACCACCCGTTTTTCTTTTAGGCGCGCCCCCTCCCTCAAAGACAAATTGGTGAGGAGCCATCTCCCACCCCAAAAAAACCCAAAGATTTTCTTTAAAAAAAACAATCGGCACATACAGATGTGGCTAATGTAATCACTGCTCCCATGTAAACAGAGCCATCACCTTCACAAACTCATCCACACTCGGACCTATCAGTGCCGCTCATTTGCCAATTGTTTCGTCATCTACCGCTTGGATTGTGTTTGCTGGTGTTTCTACATCGGCAGAATTAAAAGAAAATTAAAAGGGAGACTCGCAGAACACAAATATGCCATAAGAACACAGAACCTTGACTACCCTATCGCAAAACATCAAAATCCTGGAAGTTATCCAGAGCAACTCCCGAGGGGGGGACAAACTCAAAAGACTGCTCCAAAGAGAAACATGTTGTACTTTATGTGAACAATCGCATTACCTTGTGCAGCTCTCATTGATCACACGATGTATCACATGATCTAATCAGCTGTTAAATAGGTACCAGCACTCGTTCATTCAGAAAAATGTTTTGCCTTGGCAAAGACATGTTAGTGTCGAAACGCATTGGCCGTCCAGATGACTTAATAAAGGACTTTTACATTTTGTGTACACAGAAGTGCCTCGGATGCTATTAAAATATTTCCACATATTGATAAAAAAAAAAGTTTTTATGTTTTTTTTTTATCAATTGGTTATCAAAAAACATTGTTTTTTTATCATCAAAAACGATGTTGGATTAGCAAACACACTTCATTCACACAGGTTTGAGTTCAACGGTGTCAACATTTTTAAATAATCCATAATCCATTGCTGGGCTCATTCGAAGAAGATTTAGGGGAGGTGCGTTTTGTGGGCTTGCTGCAACTCATTAAACATTTTAAACGGTGTGCATTACAGTAAAAGGGTCACAAATCCAACATGTAAATAAGAAATGTTGTGTGAGTAAAAAATGCACAGATGACTCTGCTGCTCCACTTTTGTAAGGGACGCCCAGCGTGTGTTAATCACAGCGTCATCAATTGCAAGTGTGCCGTTTGCTAAAAGTGAAAGCTTTTATCCACTCTAGGTAAATGTTATAAAAAATTATGTTTTGAACTTTAGCAAAAGCTCCGCCCTCTTATAAAATGTTGCTAGCTCCGTCTAGAAGTGGAGTTTAACACCCATCATAACGGGGCAGAAGTGCATCTGAGTGACTCTTTTTGGTTTAATGCCAGCACGATCTAAAAATAGGTTGCAATGTGCAGTGAATAAAAAAAATAAAATAAATAAACATATGCAACGAAGGCGACACTACAACTATTGAAGCCAAAGCGCCGGCCTCATGAGAAATCGAAAAAAAAAACATTCGAGCTGCCTTAATTGCAACCGGCTCAGTCGTGTGGACTAGCCATGCTCTCGCACTACCGGATAAGTTCTCTTCTTATGTTGGTTGTTTGCTAAACCCAGAGACTCCTGCTTCTGGCTGCAGTAGCTCTGTCTCCCCCATGGCTGTGGTTCTTATTCAGCGGGGTAAAACAACGACAGCTCATGGAACTCTTGGCAAATGACTAAATGATGGTAAAAGGCTCATCGGTTAGCAGGCGCTGCTTCTGATTTTTTTTGGGGGGGCTTTGAAAGGGCAAAAACATACAGCGCTCCACTATTTTCTATGGCTGGAAATCCAGAGAATGAGAAGAAAGAACACACAAACACACAGAACGTTGAAGGTGTGCTACTATTAACTGTATTTCCTTTAGTCTTCTGTGGGTTTTCTCTGTTAAGACTTGATGAATTGAGGAGGCGATGAAGTCTCTGCGCTGTAATGAAGAGCCAGTTGTCGACAACAGCAGGATTCCTCCCTGCAGCTGTGTGTTTCTCAGCACAGACACTGAGGAGAGTGTCCGGGGAGAGACAAAGACGATGACACTGTTGCTCATGAAATAATCAATAGTGACCCCCGGATTTACAACCAACACTCACAGCTCACTGCTGCCACTGAGGCACAGGAGGGTTCATCATTTCAAAAGCAAATACAGCCCGGGACACAAGTCAGATTGGACCTCAGTTGTGGCTAATTGGGTATTTGCATGTGGAAATATTTAGGCAATGAAATTCTACCAAGGCTTTTGGAAGTACTTCAGACAGGTTATAATCCTTTTGTAATTATGACTTTGATGGATCCTCTCCTCGAACCTCCACCTTAACGTGGTGGAGGGGTTTGAGCACCCGAATGATGGGAGCTCTGTTGTCGGGGGCTTCGTGCCCCTGGTAGGGTCTCCCATGGCAAACAGGTCCTAGGTGACGCGTCAGACAAAGAGCGTTTCAGAAGCCCCTTATGAGAGACCAACAGGCCCGGTTAGAACCATGAGGCCGTCCTTCTGTGGACCCTCCACCTGCAGGAGGAGCCATAAGGGCTGATGCTATGTGATTTGGGCAACTCCAACAGCTGCCCTCACGACCCGGCAATGGACAAGTGGAAGAAGATGGATGGATGGATGATGGATGGACTTTGATGGATCACATCTGGGGCAAGTATTATCCGTGACGTTTCGTCCATTGAAGTGGTAATTTAATGAAGAAAAGTGTGTGTGTGCCTTGGGGGAGTATTTTGTCTTTGGTCGTGACATAGATAGGTGGTAGTGATGTATTTTACTGATGAGTTCAAGTGAATTGCTCACCAAAGTGAATCTGTGGACGAATAGAACTCAGAAGAAAAAGCATGTTATTAATGATTGTTTTGTTGTTTTAGAACGTAAAACTGGAAAAAGTTAAATGTTTTGAAATATTTTCAGCAGCACCTTGAGTTTATATATCCATTTTTTCCCCTTTCAGCCTGAACTGACCACCCTGATTTAGTTTAGACTATAATGTGGGGCTAGCAGTTTAGTCATTCCAACAGAAATCCTTTGCCAACTCGGCTGTCCACTCCGGCTTTTTGTTTCTGTTCAAAGGCAGGACCATCTGGAACTTTTGCCAGTCACAGCCAGTCAAATCTCGAAAGGTTTTATATCAATCCAATAACAGACCACGCTGTCACGACAAGAAGACAGAATTAACCACTCATAAAATATTTTCTTGAATGTACTTAAGAGTGTACCTGCTTCACGTTTAAGTTCTGACCCAAGTTGCTAGTGACTCCTTGTTCCTTTTGTCTCCGCTCTTCGGCCCAAAACTATTCACGTATGTGGTTACAAAATAGGCCGCTTGCGCAGAAATCATCCCTGATCCCAGATACACATCTTTTTATATGGAATAGCAAAAGTGTGTATTCTGGCTGGGACAGGCTAACTGTGGCCCTGAGGCAATATAGAGAAGCCCTAGTGTTCATGTTTAGCCTCTGTGCCAGGGGAACCCAAACTTGGCCCTCCAACTAATTTAACTTATCCGGTGAGGGGCCGCCGGGATCTTTTTGATTTAATACCTTATTTACTGAATATTTTCCATCGTAGAATATTTTATCTTATACCATAACATTCGTTAGAAATCGTTGAAGATGAATAAAAAATGAAAATAAATCATTATCATAAAAATACAAGAAAAAGAAAAACGTCCATAGACCTGCAAATTACACTTACATTTTGATAATCATGACCATTTTTTCAATTTTCGTCTATAGGGACTGCATGGGATTTGTGGATTGCTTCCATTGTGCACTGAACAGAGAGAACTTAGCTGGTGGGAAGATTAAACAAGCCTGTCGCCTTGGATTACAAACACTTTTTTTTTTTTATCGTAAATCTCTCAGAAGATAAACTCTTCACGGGCAAAACATTACTCCGTGGACCTCGATCCTCTCCTGTCTTTTTATTCCAGTTTGGGCAGCCCCTCGATCCGTGGTGTTAAATCGTTGCATATTGTGTACATAGGACGGAAACACTCATGATGTCTCGCAGTATAGAAGAAATGCTCC
This sequence comes from Proterorhinus semilunaris, assembly GCA_021464625.1. Classification (NCBI taxonomy): domain Eukaryota; kingdom Metazoa; phylum Chordata; class Actinopteri; order Gobiiformes; family Gobiidae; genus Proterorhinus; species Proterorhinus semilunaris. Next base: position 32,537,077 of record CM038345.1, on the reverse strand, counting down.
GACCCCGAAGCCGTGTTTTCGCTCTCTCTCTCTCTCTCGCTCGTCGGTTGTCAGAAACGTTTAGCACGAGCCCTGATTCCTGCCGACAGTTGGATTGAGCGCGTGCCACAGATGGAGCCGTTAACGACCGAGTCTGTCTCTGTCACGAGCCACACAAGAAAACAAGTCCAAGAAGTTTCGCGAGAGAAGACAAAGTAAAGAGGAATCTGTGAAAATAATTGCAGTGTCAGTACGGACGACAATCTCCACTAACTATCACAACTATAAACTCATACAGATTAGTTGGACAGATTACCTTTTCACTTTTGGGATATTTTTATGAAATTTCCAAATAGTTGATAGTGGAATCTAAACTAGATGTACCAATCCATTTTTGTTTTGCTTTTGATACCGATACTGGGGGTTTCTATTAATAAACTAATAGAAAAACCTTACACAAAGCTCACTGGACTTTTCTATAACTTAATATCTTCAGGTATATGAAAAGCTATTCAGGGTGCAATAAGAGTGCACTATGCAACTTTTTATGTAAAAAATAAATAAAAACACGTTATATTAATGCGTATTTGACTTTTCAGTGACACAGTGGATGCTTGGGTGGTTAGCATAGCGGCCTTACCTACTGTCCTAATAGGACGCCCCAGGATCAATTGTGTTTTAGGTTTTCGCTGCTGATTGACCCGTATCCATGGTTACATATACATTCCATTCTGAAAACCCCCCAGAAACCCTAAAAAAAAAAGAAATAAAATTGATCTTTAAGCATCATAGAGGCAACCGGGATGGAAAGCAAAGGCGTTAAGCCTCTGCCGTGGGGCCCCAGTGCCTCTCCTGTCCGTGTCAGCTCCGCCCCTGTTTTTCCTTCGTCTGAGAGCTGCTCATCGCGCTGAGCTGTGAAGTGAGACACTTAAGTCTTAAGACTCAACTTTAGCCTGGATTCATGACTCTATTGATACTTTTAAACCCCGGGCAGATTCAGAGGAAATACTTTGTGAAAAAGGCCGACATCGTGCCACACTGTTTTATCGCCTTCATTATGCTTCCTAAATTAATCTCTAAATCCGAAAATATGAGGCTGACTGATATGAAAGCGGGGGTAAAGCTTGGGAAGAGTAGACTCCGTTCATGGATTAGTTTATGTCCGTGATAAAGCTCATGATTTTGTGATAAATGCTGTTATATTGAGGCGCATTAAACCCGTGCACATGGGGAGTGGACTGACCTGCTGATCGTATGATCGTTTCTCTCTGACTTTTGTCCAGCGCAGCTTCAGCAAATTAACAATAATTGCCATGTATACGCTCTTCTTTATATATTTAGTGTTGGTGATTCTCTGTCAGATGCGATGACCTTGCCTTGATTAGTTGCCGCTAGCATTAGCATTCTTCCGCTAGCATAAGCATTCTGCAGCTAGCATTAGCATTTTGCCGCTAGCATTAGCATACTTTTGCTAGCCGTGGGATTTTGCGCGGCGATTGAAAATACATTTGCCAAAAGTCCTTTCTCCTGGCCAACATCACACTCATACTATCATTTTGAATATTTGTCAACAATTTTGAGCACCTTTCAGAGAAAACAATTGGACCTTATGCTGCGTTTACACATAAGCACGATGCGTTACGAATGTCATTTTTCCGTCATCGTGACGTGACTTAACGCAACTCAATGGGATTCTTAACAGAACGCATCAGTTCGTGACATTCGTGACGTTCGTGGAGAAAGTTTTTGTCTGTCAAAAAATCTTCCACGAATGTCACGAATCACCCTCTGTTCGTGGAGTTCGCAACGGAGCGTGTCCTTTCGTGAGGAGTAGTGGCGCTTCGTAATTCAGCGTGAGAGCATTCGTACATCATTCGTAGAGCAGAATCACTGTTTTCACGCTCAAAATTGACAAACACACGCTACGCCGAAAAGTAAATGTTGGTAACTGCAGTCGCTATGCCAAGGAAAAGGGTCACAAAGTCGGCCAATCCGCGCTCCAAGCCACGGACAGCACCTGCCGCTGCCGCTCCGCGGGGTGCTGAAAGTGTTCCTCCGACCTTTCTTCCTCCTGGGTCGTACCTGATGTTCGGGAGTTGGAGCCAGACGAGCCCAATGACTCAGGGGAAAGCACGGCCTCTGCTCCGCCTCCAACCCGGTGGAAGAAGATCACTCCACTTTCGCCCAATTCTTGACAGATTTCGGACAGAACGCGAATATTCCCAGTGACCCGTAACAGCGCGTGGCAGCGCGCAACACCACGCAGCAGCGCGCAACACCACGCAGCAGCGCGGGACGCATATTCGTGACCGTGCGTAATAATTCGTGCCATTAATCGTAACGCGTAGTAACAGGTCGCAACAGTTAGTGGTGGCGCGTGAAACCTCTACCCCGAATCATCAAATTCGTGATCCTTGGCCACGAATGTGCATTTGTGGCATTCGTAACGCATCGTGCTTATGTGTAAACGCAGCATTAGTTTATAAAGAAGACACTGAACTTTTGAGACTGTTTGTTTCATGAAGATTCTCCCCAGGCAACGATATTAGTTGAAACGAATACCAAAACATTTGCAGTTCAACAGTGACCTGGAATTTCCAGTTTCCTACCTCAATTATTTTAAACTATTAGTTCTTCAGAATGTCACGACGTCACGTGAATGCAACCTATTGGCAATAAAGGTGATGGAATTAAATCGAATCATTTGTGAGTCATACAACCACAAGGGACTCTTGTGGTTGTATGACTCTCTTCACAAGGGACAGTAATCCAAACAAGATGGACTGATAATTTATGTTTCATACTATTCTCCAAAAACTGCTGAATCTTTTAGGCGTCATTGGCACTGTATCAGTCGAGGCTTTTTCGCCCCGGGCTTCCTGGTATTCCCTCACGGTGCCCCATCCACAAAGCCAACCTGCCCGGCTCCAGAGATCAGACGGGTTCGGGCATTCGCGGGGAGGTATAGAAAACATGAACTCGCGCTGAACTTGCAAACTCAAATCTGTGAACTCGAGCTTTGGGTTCGAACAAAGACGCGGCGTGTCCTCCGGTGACCTGGGCTCATTATTTTTTAAACAGTCTGTGCGTGCGTGTTTTCGGTATGAGAATGTTTCAGAGGCAAACATCTGTCCATCACCTCCACCACGAAGGGGAGCGAGGGAGACGGGACAGGAGGCAGGAGGTAATTATAGCCAAAAATAATGTGAGGCTACATGCATCGCCTGCACTCGCTTATCATTATTTTTGCCCCGTGTGAACAAGACGCATCTTTCAAAGCGCGACCTAATCAGGGATGGATTTTCGGTCGTTATTTCATAGACTCTTTAAATTATCAATACGAGTTGTGGAAAGGTGACCTATTTTTATGCTTTAGTAGTGCATTTAAGTTAGGGGTTTCTTGACTGGTTTACACTTATTTAAGACACAACTTGTAATTTTTTTTTTTATCTAAATCTAGTTAAGTCATGATTTATTCTATATTTTGACCAAGTAGTAGCCAAATAATGTATAGTTATAGTGAAAAGTTGGAGAACCCAGTCATTATGCCTTTAGTGCAGTGTTTGAATTTGTACTGGATTTGTACAGTAAGAGCAGTGGTTGAACTTGAGTAAAACAGATACTACTGTTCAAATATCACTCTAATAAAAGTAAAAGTTTTCCAGTCAAGTGAAAAGAATTTAAGTATTCGCCGTAGAAAGTAAAAACACTTCAGGAATATAAATATCGTGCCCAAGTTAATCACCGTCATTGATTGTCATTAACATTAGCAATCTTTCCACTGAACACAGTTCTACCACGCACGCCACGATCTCTATACACTCGCCGTGTCACGTATCAACTCTACGCGGTACACGCTTGTGTTTCCGCTACACTACACAACCGCAGTTGTCGTGGATGGGGGGCCCTACTGATGTGCGCTGTACTAAAGCAACAACAGAACGTCATTAAAGGTTTTGTAAGCCACGATGAGAAGCGATGAGGACAAATGCAGCCTTCTGTTGGGGTTCATTGAATCATTCAGAGGTGCCGAGGCAAATGCTACAGGAAAGAAGCAGCTGCAAGACTATGAAGGTAAGCCACATGCAAATGTTAACACCCGTTAAGGTTGCGCTAACAGCGGCTAGATTCCAACATCAGAAAATCCCCTTTAAGAGTCGCAGTATGATGTTGTGAAATATTAAATCCGTATGACCTGCATGTTAAGGGCGGTCCACTCCCCTCTGGCCGATCCGACACCAGTGTCTGTTCACGTCACATTAGTCTCAGTTCAGCGCTTTGGCCACAGCCAGAGGTCCTAAACTTATACCTGGTCAGACCGGTTCAGCCCTGGCTTTGGCAGTCGAAAAGCTCGCCCAACCGAGTTGACCAGGGGCAGGGCTGTGTGGCAGTGGAAAAGAGGCTATTGATAGTAAAACTGCACAGCACCACCAACTGTGCTAAAGTGTGCATTACAAGGCTTAAAATGGGACAAAATGTGGCCAACTTTTACATTTTTCTTTGGACAGGGTTTATATGGGCTTTTAGTGTTGGTATTTTCGATGAACTTATAGTAAGAATTTTTGAGCAATGGTATCCAATTTAATGCTTTGTAATGACATTTAAGGCCTTGATTTTGGCACAATTAATTTACTGACTTTCAATACCCAGCGGAAACCCAGTTTGAGCTTTTTGTAGAAATGTAGTGCAGGAAGTGTTATTTCTATCTTTCAAATATAATGGCGTAAATGTGATAAGTTGCCAACAAAAAGACTACTCAAGTGAAGTTAAATAAAGTACAGAGCCTCAAAAACACAACTGAAGTAGGACCAATCTCCACATCATGAGCCAATATTTTGAAAAGGAGTACCTGGCTGGAGGTTTTGTTCGCGAAAACCGCAACACCCGGTGTAAGCTCAAGCAGACAACGGGAGAACATGCAAACTCTACCCCAAAAAGCCTGGCGATCTGCCCTGTTGTGTGGGACACACAGTCGGATTGGAGTTCCGTAGTGTAATCTAAGTCTTACCTTTGTTGATGATGGTCGGCTGCTCCCCGAGTAGCAGCTTTAGCCTCTTGGCGTGGATCTTGCCCTGATAGTGCGACTGAGCCACCACTGCAGACGTGAAGGACATGTTACAGAGCGTACAGCACTTGTTCTTGTCCACGTCGCCGTTGTCACTGCCCTGGAAAAACAAAGGGCATAAAGCGGATTAGAGTCATGTGCGTCTTTACAGTCAATGACATAGCACACATCGAGGAGTCAAACTTTTCCCAGACTCATTATTCTGCTTTGTTTATTATTATGTGGAAATGATATTTGCATGATATGTCTCTTCTAAACTAAAGAGCTACATATGATCTACATCATAAACAAAAAGCATCTTTCTACTCTCTTGGTACAGCTGCGTTTTTTTTTTTAGTTTTTGTAGTTTTACTGCATACAATTGTACATCTTTGCTTTTTTTTTACTGCAGAGAGTCTGTACAAGCCCTTGAAGGACCCCGCTTTTTTAAAAGTAAAAGAACAGCTAGCTTATGAGCTAAAGACATTTAAGACAAAAAAACAATTCTTCTTCTGAAACACTAAAGAGGCACCAAGAGCCCCCCCACAGCTGCAGCACAATGATGGCGTCACAGGAGGCACTACTAGAAACAAAAAAGTGACAAATGAGGAGGTATCGGGGCAAGACTTGCAGCTAAGCACAAGCCTTCTATCCTTGCTATTGTTCTGGCTAATGTACATTCACTGGAGAATAAGACTGATTTATATTCACTCTTCCCAGAACATAGTGAAAGACTGTTGTTGAGCGGAGGGAGCTGCGCAGAAGGAAGAGGAAGGAGGAGGTGCTGACCAGTGCAGGACACCATGCTCTGAAACGGGGTCAAACCGAGGAGGCGGTGCACCATTTCAGAGGAGCACTGAAGGCAGAACATCAGTTTTTCCGATCTCCAAAAACATGCTGCTCAGGTTGGTCCACAGTGGACTAACCCAACACCTGAACGCAATTTCGTTGTACAATTTTACAATGACAAATAAAGCGCTTACTTCTTTACTTACTTATCAGATTATAGATTACTGATATGAATACGTATGAGGGATACAAATGTATTGCAAGTTTTCAGTCATTTTGTTTTCACATAAAAATATACAGTATATTTTATGCATAATGGATAGACCCAGGTTTAAATGTGTGGTTTTATTTTGTGGATATAGGCCTGTTAGCTACAAAGATTGTGGCTATATCCACACGAAGACAAAACGCTTATATTTTCAGAAACGTTCTTTGTAAGCACGAAGCCAGCTTAGTAAATGTGTGCGTCCACATGGGTCGACTCAGGTCTGTGAAAACGGTGTGATTCATCTGCCAGGCCTGTGTGTGGCGCTGTGACGCTAACGCAGATAATAGAACAAGATGTAGAGGGCGCATGCGCAGTAAACCTTTCTGGAATGTAAACAGTGAAAATTAAACGGATTCAAGGATTATGATTTACGGAAGAGACGAGGAGGCGAGTTTATTCTTCAGACGTAAGGGGACTAAAGCAGAAAAACCTGTCAGTGACCGGACTTTGACTGTCTGTCCAACAACAGAGACTGACTCGGCCGTGTTTTTCTACTTATCACCTGTGGCTTGCGGATTACAGTGGAGCAAAACGGAGCGGAGTAAAACCATCATAGATCCATGAGTAAAACTCATTATAAGGTCAGTAGATTATGGATAACAGACTCCACCCCTGTGCTGTGATGTCATCGTTTTAGTAAAAGTTGCGGAGACGTTGTAACAACGGCGCCACGTAAACGGCGTTTTGAGATCTTTCCACTCTGGGACCTAGTTTGGAAAATGTTCGTTTACAGACCCCCAAAACGCCGGACTCGTATGGATGATACACTGGATTGATAAAATATCTTTGCGTTTGGTCCTCAGCTTGACTTCGTATGGACAGGGCCTGTTTCAGTGGGGATTTTCAATGTCGTGTTTAGTTATTAGATAAGCCATTTATGAGTGAAAAAATAAACAACTAAACGGAGAAAACTAGATACAACTCTCAACATTGACCTTAAAAGGTCAAAACCGTTTGAAAGCTGATTTATATTGTTTTTGATGTTATTTATGAGATACTGTTTGAAATCACAACGTACAATGAGCTTAAACAGGTTGAAACCAAAGTGTCAGACACTTCTGAGCACCGCCAGAGTCAGTCCGTGCGCCGCATCGGGAGAAGCCCTGCTGTAGACAGCTGGTCCTCAAACACATGACTGCCTCCCACCTCTGGGCGCGGTGAGCAGAACGCAGCGGCGCCCGCGGTGCTGGGACATTGGCAGGACGTGCGGTGAGTGCTGGACTGTGCGGTAAAGAGGTGACTCCGAGGCCACACAGTTACAGAACGGGAGACCGGCGCCATCTGTTTAAAACCCGACCGAAATCTCATTACGTTTAAATATTGGCCCACGAGGAGCGGCGGACTCAGCGCTGAGAGATAGATCGAGGAGGGACGGGACATCAGGCATCTCTATGAGTTCTCGGAAATCGCCAATCGCTTTTCGGCAGCGTAGGAAAGCGGGTCGTAAGCGATGGCTTTGGGAACAGCAGCTCCTCGGGGAATTTAAGATTTAGGGACAGTATAGACCAGTGGATCTCAAACTTTTTATTATGGCTATCACTATTTGGCAAGTACTACCAGGACGAGAGCAACACTAAATCTGGATTCAACTGAAAACTTGGGCTAAATCACGTCGGGAACAAAGTAAATTTACGGCCGCCGACTTCATTCATTCACTCAGGGCGTTTGTTCGAGAGGACCTTCCATTTTCAGGTGTTTGAGTTTGTTTCGCTTTTAGTTAGTCAATCATTTAGACCAGTCTTGTAGACAGAAATGCCGATATTGGAGTGTTTTGGAAAGTTGTTGTTCATGGATTGTTCTATTACTGCATTTACATTTTCTGTGTAATGTCAAGATTCATTCACAAACAGGGCGGCACGGTGGCGGTTAGCGCTCGTGCTTCACAGCTAGAAGGTCCCTGGTTCGATCCCCACCTGGACGGGGCCTTTCTGTGTGGAGTTTGCATGTTCTCCCCGTGTCTGCGTAGGTATCCTCCGGGTACTCCGGTTTCCCCTACCACTAAAAACATGTACAGTAGGTACCTAGGTCCTCTGGGGCCAGGACTCCCCCGAAAAAGAGATTATTAATCTCAGTGGGACTATCCTGGTTAAATAAAGGTCAATAAATGTTTTGACATATTTTACATCCACGTGTCCTGAAGGGTCCCAGAGATGACGCTATAATCCAAATATGGGAATTTCCTTCCTGGGAGCCACCCAGACGAAAGACCGCAGAAATGTTCTTGCACATGCGCACAAGGATTTTTTAATATCTAATTCCCCTCCTTTTTTTGTACAGATGATAATCAAGATCCTAAACCCCCTCTGAAATCTGATATACAACTAACAAAATAAAACCATACATTTAAACCTGGGTCTGTCCATTATTTAGATTCATGTCGGTGATCGACAGCAGAAGTTTCCTACAGCAAATGTTCCCTATTCACCTGCAGCGTCTCGCTTTAAGGACATGTGTGCTATGCGTCATGCGTTATCATCATTCATTTTCTTGAACAAAACATATAAAAGCAGTGCTGCCATGGTTATGCTGATGCGGTGAATCCCTTGTGCTCGCAGAATAGCCTGCCTTTGTGTGCCCGTGTGGGACGTCTGCGTGGTGCTGTGGGGGTGTGCGCTCGCTGAAGGACACGTCCAAGGGCGAGCGAGGGGGGGGGGGCCGGTCCAGAGCGTGAGCCAGTTACAGCTGAAACACGCCGAACACATGTAGCTGCTGTCGGACACGCGCCACACGCTGCAATGAACTGAACCCCTCCCCCATAAAACACGGTCCGCCGGGCACAGCAGTCGGCCTCGATCGCTCTAACGCATTTCTCAAGACACACACACACCGCACATATACATTTAGTCAGCCTGACATTTATCATTCTATTGAAAACATATTTAATCCTGTAGTCTTTTGGAGTAGGCAAAAAACATGTGGAGATTGTAGTAAGTTTTCTTTGACTTCAACAAATTGACTATTCTCAATTTAGTCTAATTGCACGTGCTGTTTAACTCAGCACGTGAGTGAGGCAACTCACAACAAAGGTCACACTCTAGATCTAGTTATTACAAAAGGTGTTAATATATCAAATGTGAATGTGACCTGTCTGTTACACCCTGACCAGTGGTTGGGCCTGGAGTTATTCAAAGAAGACACATAAATGATACAACAAGGACACACTTTATGGAAACTATCAGATTTGAAAATCCTCCATGTTCTAATGTTGATAATCTTTTGGACTCTTACACATCAAGCATCTTAAATGTTTTGGATACTATTGCTCCTGTCAAGGTTAAAATGGTTAACAATAGACAAAAGGCACCTTGGAGAAGTGAAGATTCGGTCAGGGCACAGAAAAGGGAATGCCGAAAAGCCGAACGGAAAAGGCGCAAGTCAAAGCTCCAGGTTCATTTTGAGATATACAAAGAAGTGCTTTGTGAGTTCAACCAGATTTTTCTTGGAGAAAGGGAGAAGTACTTCTCTAAAATCATCGCAAACTGCAGAAACAATTCTCGTGTTCTGTTTTCCACAGTAAACAGATTAACTAACCCTCCAGTTTCACTGCCCTTAGAACTAATCTCTACATCTAAGTGCAATGAGTTTGCAATATTTTTTTATGACAAAGTCCAAGGCATTAAAAATGCCATAATTTCCACAACACAAATAGCAACCCTGCCACCGGATAAACACCTTGAGCTGACACATTTCACACCTGTTACTGACAAAACAATTGAAGAGGTTTATCTCCGGTCTGAGTTCATGCACATGCTGCCTTGATGAATTGTCCACTAGATTTGTGAAGTCTGCGCTGACCAGCTTGTTACCACAACTTGTTCAGTTAGTTAACATCTTATTTGGGACTGGAGCATTTCCAAAGGCTTTGAAAACCGCAGTCATTAAGCCTCTTCTAAAGAAGAGCAGCCTTGATCCCAAGATACTGAACAACTACCGGCCCATATCAAACCTACCATTCTTAGGGAAAGTCCTAGAGAAAGTAATCTATCAACAGCTCACTTACTTTCTCCTATCTAACAATGTGTTTGATACTTTCCAATCAGGTTTTAGGCCCATCCACAGCACTGAGACAGCTCTAATCAAGGTGACAAATGATATTTTAGGCAACTAAAATACTTTGTCGAAATTGGCAACTGTGTCTCAGATAAAATTTCCATGACCTGTGGAGTCCCCCAGGGGTCAATCTTGGGACCCCTCTTATTCAACTTGTACATGCTTCCATTGGGTCAGCTAATAAACAGCAACAATGTGTCGTACCACAACTACGCAGATGACACTCAGATCTACGTATCACTGACGGCAGGTGAACATGGGCCTGTAGATACTGTCTGTCATTGTATCGAACAGATCAGTTTGTGGATGCAAAACAACTTTCTCCAACTAACTCAGACAAAACTGAGATCATTGTTTTTGGCCCACAGACACAAAGACAAAGTGTTATCAGTCACCTTGAGTATCTCTCTCTAAAACCAAAAAATCAGGTTAGAAATCTAGGAGTAATCATGGACTCAGATCTGAACTTAAACAGCCACATCAAAGCAATAACATCATCAGCTTTTTACCATCTGAAAAACATTAAGATCAGAGGAATAGTGTCAAAACCAGACTTGGAGAGACTCATCTATGCATTTGTCTCGAGCAGGTTAGACTACTGTAACGGCTGCTCACTGGCCTTTCTAAACGAGCTGTTAGAGCTGCAGAACATCCAGAACGCTGCTGCTCGAGTCCTGACAAGAACCAGGAAATCCGACCATATTAGTCCAGTGCTCCGGTCCCTGCACTGGCTTCCTGTCACTCAGAGAATAGAATTTAAAACAGCTTGTGTACAAGTCTTTTCATGGTTTAGCACCAAAGTACATCTCTGACATGTTAGAGCCGTATGAACCATCTCGGGCCCTGAGATTCAGGGAGGGGTCTCCTGGTGGTTCCCAGAGTCAATAATAAACACAGTGAGGCTGCGTTTCAGTTTCATGCAGCTAAAATCTGGAACAGTCTTCATGAGGATGTGAGACAGGCCTCAACTCTGACAATGTTCAAATCCAGGCTGAAAACAGCTCTTTTTACCCGAGCATATGAAAACTGAAAGTATTTTATCTGCACTCTTGCCTTTTACTGTAATTGATTAACTTTATGTTGATGTTTCATTGATTGATTTAATCTGTGTTCTTGCAATTTTATGCAACTGTGAAGCACTTTAAATTGCATTGAATTGTGCTCTACAAATAAACTTGCCTTGCCTAATTTTAGCCTTATACGTAGCTAAAATTATGACAAAAATACTTCAGTGGATGGAATCAACACTGATGGGTTGTTTACGTCGTCTTATGTCGAATCCTGTGCCCTGTCCAATAAGGAATCGAAACAATGAACATTCCACTAAAATATAAAAGCAAGAAAATATTTTATGTAATTTGCAAAATCCTTTTCCTACTCTTTACAAAGACCTGTATCTAGGATCAGGGGAACAGCCGGATATGATGCTGCATGCTGATCATTTTGTAAACAAGAAAGTTAGTGTTTTTGCAAAGCATTGGTCAAAACACGAATACTGTGATTGAATCGAAATAAAGCTTTTCAAGATTGAACTGGCCGTTAGAAAAGTTACAGACGGTCCTGCTTTTGAGCAGATACAGAAAGCTGGAGTAGATGGAGTCCTGACACGTCTTAGGTGTTCTCCACAACAGAAATCCGGTGTAACGTCGAGCTGCACTACTTTTTCGTGCTGCACAACAGTATAAATGCGCATGTGCACATGTCTTTGTTTCTCGATAAAAAACAGCTATTACCAGCTTGTAAACTTTGTCTTGCCTAATATTACGTAACTAAAGAGCAAAAGAATCTTTCGTCAGCAACTTTTATTTATTGACAAAATTTACATACTTTTTTTTTGTTTTTAAAGCCTATATTATTAACAGACAGATATTTAAAGGTAAATTGTTTTAGCAGCTACGTCATTTACTAATAGACAGCCTAATTCGACAGTTAACTCGATGGCTGAATGTAAAATGGCTCATTTGTTCTGCACATGCCCCGCCATGAGAAGCAGCGCCAATAGACAAGTAGTGTGTTTTGATGGTACCTTCTGCTGGATTTTGAGGAGCAGTGGCTGTACTCCGAGCTCCCCCCAGACAGAAGACACTCATTTACTGTTTTGTCTTTTCTTGGGCTCGTAGTGTTGCTGAACCTAGACCTAACCAACTGCAGCAAAACCAGATTAGAACAGTTGAAATCCAGGTGACGATTTTTTGTTTGGTCAGGCAGAGTAGATTGTCTTGTAAATCAAGCTTTGCCTTTCGGCTCAGTGCATTCTTCATCCCGCTCACCACCATCTTACACCGATCCTGGTAGAAAAGTGACTCTAACCTGCCACATGCAGCAAGCATGTAGATCAGAGTGAGTAAATATAGGCCAGGGATGAACCAAAATAACCTGAGATTGACATGTCCCACTGCAGAACGCTGCTGCTGCCGATGCTGCCATCGCCAATCCGTCATTTCACGCCTCAATTAAAGGCATTACACGCGTAATTAAAGGGAAGTGCAATTAATGAGGCTTCAAGTGTCTGCCAGACTCATAATCAAAACACACCACAGAGAAGATGTGTCAGTGCGGCATCAATTAAATATTATAATCAGAATTTTAAGTGGAAAAACACTGAGTGAAGTCAAAACGGATAAACCATGTTACTTTCATTTGCATCAAGAGTAAATATAGTGACATTTATTTACTTTGTGACATTAGCGCAGCAGCTTTATATAGTGCAGCGGTCTAAGCATTCGTCGAGCCGAGCCAGAGCACATCACTTTGTTGTTTCCTTGGCCAAGACACATCCACTCCATGGCCCAGTCCTGTCACAGTTATTTGTTTGTGGCTGAAAAATGAAATATAATGCTTTTATCAGTCCCTGCAGGATTAACGCCAAATCAAGCAAACGCTGTGAAATCAGTGCGGCATTGCAACTTTTCCAAAAGCCTGTAACTTTCCCGCAACTATTCCAGTAATCCGTGATTACCAGAGGTGGGAGACTTGGGTCAAATGACTTGACTCGAGTCAGACGCCACTCACAATTTTCGGGAATGAAGACTTACTTGACCAAAGCTCCAAAAAGACTTGACTTGACTTAGGACTTGCTGTTTGTGACTTGAGAACGTGGACTTGAGGGAGGCCAATGACTCTCAATGACTTGCTGTGACTTTATAGTTATTATTTGTTTGAGTGTAACTGTTGAAAGGCAGGATTCAATCCGAGTATACTGGGGCTGGGGCATTATAGGGGCACCACTGACAGAAAAACTGTCAGAAACTAACAACAATAAAACATATTATTCCATTTTTATCCTTCAGACTGCATGGAAAAAGCAACTCATGTTTAAAAAACTATTTCAATTTTTTTAAGCCAATAAAATATATATGTAAGGCGTAGTAATCCGTGCAGTAAAGTGAGATATTACTGCGCGGACGTCGAAGTGCTCCTATGTTATTACGCCTTACAATATAGTACCCCTTTTTACCCGCTTAAAAAAATCAATATGTTTAGTTTTGTGAAACTAGACTTGGATCGCGTAAAGGCTCACATAACTGTATTTAAATAGGGAAAACATGGAACAGCTTGGTGGCTTCTAACTTCCCCCCAGTTTGGGGCTATACCTATGCTAGGAGAGGCTGAACGCTAACAACATTTGTGTGACTGAGCGCACGCACAAAGACCAGACAGTTACGTATCAACTCGTCTAAGCTAAGGTAAGAACATATCTCAGTATGGAAAAAACGGTGGCCTGTTCCTTTAAGTTGAGTAGCTGTTCACTTGACTGAGGGTAGAACACAGATACGCGTGGAGCTTTCTGTCCATCTGTTGTGCTTCGTCAGTCACACGGTTTAGTCCCAGAATTAACACTCACATGATCACCATGAAGACCTTTTCAGGCTGGTTACTGCAGAAGTCTTCATCCAACACCTTGCATGGTTCAGTGGATGGTGTCCTTGTGGGGGTGGGGTTGCTTACCACTACACAGCTAGAACTGCTGCTAGCACTATATTTCTGAGCCTCCCATTACTGCCATTTTCCGGAGATTATTCCCCTCACAACGTTTGGATGTTTAAAGAGGGAGTAAGGAGAGTAACTGTCATTAGGCGCAGTCAATGGAGTACATAATAACAGTTTAAAATATCCAAATGCACACACGCACAATACCTGTTTGTACTGGCTGCATGTTTGGCACATTTCCTTATGTAAATGTCCTGTCTCTATAGTCCCTCTGTGCTGCCGGCGTCGTTTCTGATGCAATGACAGTTCTGTGTTACTCTCCGCGCAGCAGACACTCCTCACTCACGCCGCGCCGCAGTGAAACATCGCAGCCCTGACGCAAAGAGAATTTACCGCTGCAAATCAAACGGATTATTTCATGACAGGAATGAGAAAGAGCGGTCCCCATCTGCTGCTCTCACTTCGACGGGCAAACTGTGTGTGTGTGTGTGCGTCTCTCCACGCCTCTAATGACTGAATATTTAAACAAGCCTGAGCAGGGCACGTAAGGAACGGTCTCGCGCGAGGGATTTACAAGATTTATAGATTTCATTTATGCCCTTGAAAAGCTTAAAGCAAGGTCGGACACAATACGAATGTCGTTGATAGTATTTCTGATTCATGAATAATTTCATCACTAAACAAAAGCTGAGAATGGAAAAAGACGCTAGCATTTTCATCATCTTTGTTTGCTCGAAGTGGTTATGATTATTTTATTTTTTTTCGACTATGAACCTAAAGTCTCAAATTCGGGAAAATTCTGAAATTTCTTCCTCTAGACTAACTCCAGTGTCTCAAACCTTTTTTATTTAGCGAGCTACTTTTGTGTAACAACAATTTCAAGGAGCTTCTCGTGTCACCATGCAACACAGGAGGAGTTCACCCTGGAGAGGTAGTAGCCAAGAGGATATTTAAACATGATTGAAGAAAATGAATTGACAATGTTTGCAGATTCTGTTCAACATGTTCAGAACAGACAAGAAAATGGCTCTACAATGTGAGCTAGCAAGCGTGTGTAGGAATGTAGAAAGTCTTTGGTGAGCTACCAATAAAGGGCTGGTGGAGATCTTTGCCTTAACTCTTATATCAATGCTACATACACCTCAAGTCGGGTGTACGCGGCGCAGTTTTGGCCGTCTGCGACGAATAATCCCTTGTCGTGGGAAAAATCTGGGGGAAATCTTTGGTCGTAGCTCAAAATCGAAGGTCGCACAGTGAGACGGGGACAAAGATTTAACATAGAACCATCGTACGACCGACATCAGGCAGTGTCTGATATTTTGGCTACTCCCAGAGCCTCCTCTAACAAACAGGATCTCTGGAAACAGGACTTTCCCAGGTCCTTTTTTGCGGAAATAAACACCGCTAGCATGCGGCACTCGCCTCAGCTAAACACACATCGTCTGGCGCCTGAAACTGCTACGACAAAACTTCGGTCTTAGCTACGATTGTCTCTTTGAACCATGGCACAGTGGAGGCGACCGCAGCTCACAATTTTTTTTACAATCCCCACGTTGTGCAATGTGACAGCTTCAACTTATAATTACAATTTAAGTAACTCAAGGTACAAGTGCAATTAAATAGTTTGTTTTGATGTACAAACAAAAATACAAAACTCCCCCTAATATAATGCAGTACCAAACCAAGTTGGACACGGGTGTATAAGATCTGCAGTTACGTGTAGCTAATGTCATCAAAACAAAACATGACAGAATGGGGAGCACTTTTGTTCGGTGGCATCATTACTCTTTTCAGTTTATATTGGTGCAGCATTTCTCCACTCGTCTGTAGTAGTCGGACACGTGTTTTTTATCCTCCCATATCATTCAAAATGTTAATGGTCTAAACTGATACAGTGGTCCCTCGTTTATCGTGGAGGTTACGTTCTAAAAACGACCCGCAATAAACGAAATCCACGAAGTAGTCAGCTTTGTTTTTTACAATAATTATATATGTTTTAATGCTGTAAAACCCCTCACCACACACTTTACTAGTTCACGCGGGTTCTCCCTTATGCCTGGTGTCACTGTGGGATTTTGTTTGTCTTATAAGATTTTTAGATTCACATTACAGACGTGGGAATGGCAACATCGTGAGCTGCTCTCGTCTCCGCTGTGCGATTGTTCAAACTAAGAGACAACTGTAGCTACGACCAAAGTTTTCTCGTAGCAGTTTCGGGCTTCAGAAGGCGTGTGTTTAGCTCAGGTGAGCGCCACATGCTGGCGGTGTTTATTTTCGTGGAAAAGTTCAGAGAAAGGACCCGCTGATCCTCTAAATCCAAGCCTGTTCAGGGCTAAACTGCAGAGGAAGGGACCACGGCTCAGGCTCGGCCCCAGAGGGAAGGCTCTGAATTGGGTCGGAGGGCGCCCCGTCTGCTGGATAATAGAGGTTTAACACTGCGGATGTGCAGAGGCTGTTCCACAGCACCAGGCAACGCTGGGGTTTCAGGCTTGTGCGGGAATGTTTTCATACAAGAAGACATAATTTATAAGAAATAAAAACGTACAGCTACAAAACATGATAGATAGTGTCAAGAAATACATTTGTAACTGCTTGCTTAAAACGTATAAAATACTCGTTCAGAGGAGAACAACGTGATCTTTGTCTTAGGATTTTGCTTGTGTCATTGTTACAATTAATGTCCTACCTTGAAAAGTACTGGCAGATCCATTTTGGCCAAAGTACAAGATAAGTGATTAAAAACAAACTTGTTCTGCTGAAACTTGCACGTACTATCTGAGTCAAGGTCAGTTTGTGCGTCTGGACTAACAGTATAATGCTTACAGACTTACATAGACAGACTTCCTATCCTTGTTATGATGTAACTTGGATTATTTGCTGTCAAATTGAATAAAGACTTCTTCGAACGAATTCATTCTTCTGAGGTTTTTTTCCTAAAGTCCCGGACCAGAGCAAAAAACTCACAATAGTTTGAGTATACACAGTCCCAACACCCTTTTGCAATGCTTATCTCATGAAGTTTTGTCCACTAGTGAGCAGGAGATTTCCCAGAAATAACTATACAACGGGCGGTTCTCAATCCATTCACGCTGTAATTCAAATGTGGTCATATCCTTTCTGGGAGACAGCTGTGGCCGTAGACGTTACAAAACTTTCTCAAAATGAGGTTTTCTTTACATTCTTGTAATACAGGATCTCCACAACAGACTCCAAACTTTCCAGTATTGAACACATTTTTTTTTTCCTGAAGAGTTTTGTAATATCTAAGCCTGATTTGAGCCAAAAAAAAAAAAACAAGGCAAAATTACATATTTGTTTTCACTTATTAATAACTTTTAAAAAAACTAAACAAGACATTCAAAATCCCCTCAGAACGAATCTTTGTAACTAATATATCAACAAAATAAAGCCATACATTTAAACCTGGCTCAATCCATTATTTTGATTGAAAAGCCAATTTTTGTCCATTTTAATTCAATTTTTATATGAAAAAGTGTGAAAACCTTCGATATTTCATGAAAGATTAAGTGTAATCATCGTACTGTTAAGAGATTTGTAGCTGATTCAGAGCACACACGGGTTTGTGAAGATAAAGGCACAATGAGGACGGTTGCTGGCAGATAAACATATCAGCTTAAGAGAACAGCTGCTACAAAGAAGCAGGTCTTTGCAGGTATTTAAAGCTGCTGGTGCCTCTGGAGTCTCCCGAACGTCAAGGTGTAGGACCCTCCAGAGGCTTGCAGTTGTGCATAAACCTTCTATCCGGCCTCCCCTAAACTATTAATTGAACGCTTGCGAGCGGAAACGGCTGCATGACTCATTTTCAAACAGTCTTGTTCACTGATGAGTGCTGTGTAACCCTGGATGGTCAGATGGGTGGAGTAGTGGATGGTTGGTGAATGGCCACCATGTCCCAACAAGGCTGTGACATTAGTAAGGAGGGGGCGGAGTCATGTTTTGGGCCGGAATGATGGGGACAGAGCTGGCCGGCCCCTTTAGGCTCCCTGAAGGTGTGAAATAGACCTCTGAAAAATATGTGGAGTTTCTGAATGACCACTTTCTTCCATGGTAGAAAAAGAAGAGCCTACGAACTAAATCATGCATGACAACGCACCATGTCATGCTGTAAAGAATACCTCTGCATCATTGGCTGCTATGGGCATAAAAGGAGAGAAACTCATGATGTGGACCCCATCCTCCCATGACCTCAACCCTATTCAGAACCTTTGGAGCATCCTCAAGCGAAAAAATCTATGAGGGTGGGAGGCAGTTTTAATCCAAACAGCAGCTCTGGGAGGCTACTCTGACATCCTGCAAAGAGCTCCAAGCAGAAACTCTCCAAAAACTCACAAGTTTAATGGATTTAAGAATGTTGAAGCTGCTATCAAAGAAGGGTCCTATGTTAAAATATAACTTGACTTGTGAAGATGTTTTTGATTGAAATAGCTTTTGATTTCAGTAAATATGACCTCCTATTGCTACACAATATTTAGCATAGTAATCATGTAATACTTTTTATTTGTTAATGCTAAACTGTAAATTAAATGAATCCATTTAATTTATTGGACAATGGATTTTTTAATGGATGTAATACTTTCCTATAAATTAAAATACGATTGGGGGAACACGTTGGTGTTTAATTGTGGGTTGAAGCGGTGAGATGGTTGGGTTGTGGAAGGGGAGGGCCACAGAAACATCCAATTCTGTTTAAACAGTATATCTCTTTTTTTCAATACACTACAGGCCAAACAAGATACCTTCTGATTCTGCACTTTCTTCAGTATCTTCATTTATATCTTAACGCACAAACATGGATTCAATTAGTGAAGTAAAAAATATCTTTGCAAGTGGCTAACGTAATAAAATGGACACATAGATCTAATAAGTTCAAAAAAAAAAATATAAAAACATTCTGTTGGGCGCTGATCCCTCACCTATCCTACCTGGAGAATTGCCCCATTTATAGTTTTAGCTATAAATAGGGCAATTAATCTATATCGGGACGTTTCTGCGCAAAGCAACCCGGTGTCCTTTTGTTATGCGTAAATACTCAGCGAGCCCCATACGTAAATGGCTAGCGTTAGTTTAGCCTATCATGCAACCACAATTTCATTATAATTTTCTATCTATAATTTTGTTTAAACGACACATAAACAGACAAATGCAGTTTACATTGCTTACTTGCTACACAATCGGAATGCTAACCAATAAGGTATGTCAAAGACTTTAATTTAAAAGCATAAAGCTTACCAGAGCTATTGACCAGGTATGTGAGTGAGGTCACAATTGGTGGGTGGCCTAGAATCACGTCCATCTCGTGATATTTGAAGGTGATGAGTTTTTTGCCATGAAACCCGCTACGTGCGAGCAGCCGTTGCACCTCCATGTACCGTTGCTTCAAGCTTTTCCATTTGTTTCTCAAAATGGTCCAAGGCTTGTCATAAGCCCTTTCCAGCCATCTGTTCGCGGATTTCCTGGTATAGCTCGGCATTACGCTGCTGTCTACCATCCAGAATAGATGTTATATTTTTTTCATGGATGATTTTGAGGAAGGTTTTAATCTCATCTTCCGTCCACACAAACCTCTCCTTCTTAGCAGCCATGTTACCATAGAAACGACGCAAACACCGGCATCTGTTTATTCGCTTCCTGACAGTTATTCGAGAAAATGCGTTTCCATCTCGCAAAATACGCATCTACAGTTATGGGCACAAATTAAAAACCACCTCAAGCGAGCGTGTAAACTTTTTAATGCGAATTAAGAGTTTAAATGCGATATTTGGTGTTTCCATCACTCTTCGAAATGCGCATTTTAGTCCAGTGATGGAAACGCAGTTACTGGGGAGGTTTTTTCAATCACATTCATATTATTTTCTAACAGTTAAAGACTTGAAAATTACACTGACTGTCATTTGAGTTGATAATTTAGAAGAGAAACTTCGCACATCAATTACTTGAGGCAGGTGCGTAGGAGATGAGGGAAAATCCCAGTGTACAATAATAAAAATTACTTCCCGCACACTACCAACCTTGCAAAAGTGGTTTATTAGGATATGGTCAGGCAAATTGCCTGATGAAGGTCTCAGGACCGAAACGTTGACCATATCCTAATAAACCACTTTTGCAAGGTTGGTAGTGTGCGGGAAGTAATTTTTTTATTTTTTTTATAGTTGATAATTTAGAAAATCTGAGAAAAATATCATTTGCATAATCATTTGGAACACGGTGTATAGGGTTCAGCATTACTTTTTTAGATTTTTTTTTTTTTACCATTTTGTGTCACCTTAGACCATTCAAAGGTTGATTCTCATCATTTGGACCCAGGAATATAGAGGTGAAATCATTTTTGGAAATACTGAAAGAGCCTAGATCAGGGGTGTCAAACGTACGGCCCGCGGGCCAGAACCGGCCCGCCAGTGGGTTCAGTCCGGCCCACGGGATAAATATGCATTATTATAGAGGGATAAACTTCATTTTCTTTAAAATTTGCAGTTCTTATATTGTCCGCTAGGGGCGCTGTGTTTGAGTCAGTTCTATCGCTTTACCTGCTTTTTCTGTTGACTCTGGCACCCTCTTCAGTGAAATGTCTTTGTCAAAAAAAAGAAAAGTGGACAAAGAGTGTCGGATTTTTCAAGAAAAATTGACCTCTTCCTTTATGTATACAGTGATCCTTGTTGAATGTTTTGACATTATTTTATCGATTGATATAGTTGATAAATGTTGACATCTCTTTTGCAAGAAAAAAATAAGACTGTTGAAAAGAGGACCATTCACTCTAATGAATACTATGTAGCACTTTGAGCAACTTGAAAAGTGTAAGCTGTTGTTATTATTATTCATTTATTGGAAAAAAGTTTTATTTTCCTGTTTACATTATATGTGGCCCGCGACCCGCCGTGGCAGCTGAATTTCGGCCCACGACCCAAAATGAGTTTGACACCCCTGGCCTAGATGAATATCTGCCAGAGGAGGCGACTAATTGCGCTCTTTTTTTGGAAACCAGGTCCGCACCACATGCAACATCGGCGACTTTCACACTTGGAACTTTGGATCGGAAAGAGACTTGCTGTCGTTTGTTTCGTAAACTAGAGGGGCTTTGTAACATCACGGTAAAAATTGGAAATTGTCCCTATATAGTCTGCCTCTGATCAAACTGCTGTGTTGAACTTTTCAATCGTTTAAACTCGATTATGAAGTGCACACAATGCAAAAGCACCGTTGAAGGCTTTAAGGCGTTAAGGGGTTGCTTTGCCAGGACAGTAATCAAATTTGACTCCAGAAGCTAATGTGGAAATGTAGAGAGCCTTTGGGGAGCCACTTGGAGACGAGTGGAAAGTTAATACCCTGATTCGTGGTGATTCAGGTGTTTTCAGTTTATTGCCGCCGTGCGCTCAAACGCCGAAACTTGCTGTCTACCTTTTACAAAAACTCATCCTATTAGTCGCCACCTTCATCAGCACTTTTGGCTCGCTGCCAATATTCTTTGGCCCACCAGAGGATATCAAAAAAATTAATAAGCCTAACAGAGACTTAATTGTTCTTTATCCGCAAATGTTTTGCCCCTGATCTTTGCTTGTGTTTGGCACAACGCCATTCCACTGTTGCATTTTAACTCTAAAGGTCCGCACAGACTACACGATTTTATAGAACGTCTGGGGGTTCACACTTAACGACTGAGAATCGTAAGAGCGAAACACACTACACGATTCTGACAAACAGCTGATGTTTGATAACACAGCACGTCTGTCCTCTCTACCGCTTCATTTCTCCTCCAGCTTCAAAAACTGACCTGAACTTCGCAAAGATAGGCCGTGTTTGTGAGCGTGCGAAAACATATGCGTGTCCCAGTTTGGTCAGCGGTGTCAACAGTGTCACAACATCGCAGTGCAAGGCTCCTACTGCTATGAAGCCTTCAACTTGGCTAAAGTTCTGTCAAATGGAGATAAAAGTTGGCGACACGAAGAAGCGGGACGTATTTCAGTGGATTTAATAAGAAAATAGAAACCTTCCTGCCGTCGTTTCATCCAAGTGCTCTAAGAGGTGGTGCATTTTTCGGCGGTCGTGCAGTTTTCGGCGTAACACTGGGCCATAATCCAGGACGCTTTAAGCGAGGCACTGGATACCTTTTCCTGTGTGGTCAGGCCCCGAACTAGGACCCTGCTGTTCCGGATATAACTGTCATAAAGAGCATCGATTTTGAGACGCCTTGACTCAGATTGACGTGGAAAGGACGCACTGAATGACCCATGTTTCGTTTCGTAATGTCGCCGAATATTGTACTCTTTGCAAACGGACATGACCTCGTTGCAGATGAGGCAGAGAGGTTTGGCATTCACATATCCAGGTAGGATGAAACCATATGTTTGTCGCCTTTCCTCCCTGAAACTCCCGTTTTCACTGTCCACTTTTCTTCGTAGTCCTTTGGAAAGCGACATGTTTGTGATGCTAACTTTATTTTTTGCCAGTGCTGTGTAACCCACAAAAATCCGACAGACTCGGGGACAGTATTGTTTCAAACAATATTTTATTTTTAGACAAAAAATGTGTATAGTTTGGGGTTATCTAGTATTGAATATCCATGCATTAATAAATCTATTTATATCAATTGACCGGCTGGCCCGCCACCTATTGGCGTAAAAAAATATTGGCCCGAAGCCAAGCCAACTTGCCGACCCCTGCTCTACAATAATGGATTTAACCACACACAGTGACCTCAATACTTCTGTACCTTACGTTCTTCCGTTTTTTGGGGGGGATTGTAAAAGTAATGAAAGTTGTCATTGTGTGCAGTCGGCTTCGTAAATATATACACTGCGAGACTATGGACTCCGTGGCGGCCGGGCCATCTCACGCTCCCTAATCCACTCTTTCACAGTGTGATCCTGATTAATCCTGGCATCGTCATCTTGCCGTGCTGTCCTGGTTATTCAGGATGTTCAGGTCGTCAGCTGATCTCATTCTGACTGCAGAGACCCCAGGACTTTTTTTCTTTTCTTGTGTCGTCGTGCTCTGGGAGTTTGTTGGAGTAACTTTCGTGTCCAACTCTGGTTCACAGTTTGAAAGTTTTAAAACATGCCCGTGAAGAATCGGGATGTCCAGGAGGTTTTGTGAGAGCTTCGAATGAGTTGAGGCCGTGGCTGTATGGGGTAAGGTTACTGCCAATTAAGACGTGCATGTTAAATAAAATGCGTGCATATTATCTGTATTTGTGCACCAAATTAATTGTGCAAATTCATGATCAAGAAAATACAAACTCAAAATACATGGCATTTCGTAATTACAAAAAACATGTGTGTGATTTCTTACTTGTGAATACGATTGTTTTTGTGTGCGCTTCTTTGAGAATACAAAGTTATTTTTTGTGCTTGCAAAGAACACGGATTTCAGTGACGTCACTGAAATCCGTGTTCTTTGCAAGCACAAAAAAATACGAAATGCCATGTATTTTGAGTTTGTATTTTCTTGATCATGAATTTGCACAATTAATTTGGTGCACAAATACAGATAATATGCACGCATTTTATTTTAACATGCACGTCTTAATTGACAGTAACCTTACCCCATATGGCTGGCTTTAAATTGAACCCCTTCCCTTTGTTGATGCTTGAGAAAAGGAGAAACTGGGCACTTCAGTTTTGTATTTAATACAAATCATCTACAGTAACAAGCTGAAATGTGATCAAAATGTCTTCCTAGTTTCACATAAAAACAAAGGTGTACACTAAAGAGCGCCTTACAATCGCCCCATTTCCGTAGCGCTAAGTTAGACCTGCCCTATGCTGTTTTTAGCCGCTCGTTACGAGAGAAGCCCATTCCTCCCATCGATCATACAGTATTTTTACCCTGGACTCACTCACTGTGCCGCAAAGGTTCGACTCTTCTCGCTCTCTAAACGGCCTTCTCCTCGTCTGACCCCGACATTGAATTAGAATTCCATCAGAGCTCAATAAAAGTGTCAGCTGAGCCGTTATCATTCCTGCTTATTGAAAACGTGCGCCGCTCAGAGGAAGAGAACCTTGGGGGCAGCTGCCAGCACCAAAACCTGCCTGCAACGCCCGGAACTGACAGCCTGGTTTCTCCTGGAAAAAAATAAATAAATAAAAAAACATCCCCTCATCTCGCTCTCACCATGGGGCGCGGCGAAAAGAAGCAGCCGCTGGTGTTTTCTGTATTGGATTTCCTCATTCCTCAGATATAGCCAGGAATTTTTTTTGCTGTTATTACGTCACCTTACAGCTGCCGGGTCAGGAAAGCAAGACTGCACTTTAAAATTAAGCACTGTGGTATTGGTAAAATGATTCAGGATTCAACGGTTTAGCAGTTTAAGTATTGGCCCATGAAAAGGGAGTTGTCAGTTCCAGTCTTACTCAAGCCATGTCAAGCCGAATCCCACGGGTGCACACTGTTGTTGTGTCCTTGGGCAAGACTTCACCCACCTTGCCTCCAGTGCCTGCATACACTCGTGTATGAATGAGAGTGTGTATGGGTGACTGGTCCCTTGATGTAAAGGGCTTTGAGTAAAGCAGGTAGAAAGGCGCTATATAAATGTGACTGTTTTTTAAATGTGACTATTTTACTGTCTTTGCGTCACTAGATAAGACGCTTTTGCTCCTTTTAATCTCATTGGTGGAAGAATGTGTGCGGCACAACGGTTATAATCCTCGCCTCATAGAAAGATTTTCCAGGGTCTGGATTTGATCCGCTCCTCCTGGAACCACCACCTTACCGTAGTGGAGGGTTTGAGCGCCTGAATGATCCTGGAGCTCTGGTAGGGTCTCCCATGGCAAACAGGTCCTAGGTGACGGGTCAGACAAAGAGCGGTTCAGAAGCCCCTTATGAGAGACCAACAGGCCCGGGTAGAACCATGAGTCCGTCCTTCTGTGGACCCACCACCTGCAGGAGGAGCCATAGGGGCTGGTGCAATGTGATTTGGGCAGCTCCAACGGCTGCCCCCACGACCCCGGCAACGGACAAGTGGAAGAAAATGGATGGATGGATGGTTTTGATCCTCCCGGGAAAGGTGGGGCGTTTCTGTGTGAGTTTGCATTTTTCCTTGTGTCTGTGTGGGTTCCTCTTTTGGTTATTTCTGTTTCTCCCATACCATGACCGAGAATGAGGTTTAACATCAGGAGATAAGTCTTCAGGCGCTGCACTGTGGTCGCTCACAGCTCACCCAGTGTCACTGAATCGGTCAAATGTAGGTGACACATTTCGCTATGCAGCAAATTTCAAAATATTTATAATTAGCCCCGCCCCGCTCTGGAGCCTAATTATGCAAGACACTGTTTAGTCGCTCGTGTAAACGGGGATATGTATGACGCATGTAAACATCATCTCCAGAATACTGTCATAACGACCGGAAATTGGGATAAACAAGCGCATGTGAACACACTCTATCTACATCCCTACTGGGACGATACCATTTTGTCACGATATGTATCACGATACTCAGGGGCCGATCCAATACATATTGCGACACAGT
Organism: Proterorhinus semilunaris; assembly: GCA_021464625.1. Taxonomy (NCBI): domain Eukaryota; kingdom Metazoa; phylum Chordata; class Actinopteri; order Gobiiformes; family Gobiidae; genus Proterorhinus; species Proterorhinus semilunaris. Next base: position 32,511,535 of record CM038345.1, on the reverse strand, counting down.
AAGTAATTATGATGAGTAATGTTGTTCATCTTAAAATGTGTAAAAGAAAAACAGTCCAACGTTTATAAACCAAATGTCATTTGACATTTATTGAAGTGTTAAGATTGAAAAGTGCATTAAAGGAATAGGCCACCGTTTTTGCATACTGAGATATGTTCTTGTCTTCGACTTTACTGCGCGGACGTCGAAGTGCTCCTAAGGTATTATTACGCCTTACAATATAGTGCCCTTTTTTATCCGCTTAGAAAATCGACATGCTTAATTTGCGTGACTAACTTGGATCGTGTTAACACTCATGTAACCATATTTAAATAGGGAATACGTCAAAGAGCTTCTAACTTCACCTCTGTTTGGGTCCATGAGGAGAGGCATTTTTGCGTGACTGAGCGCACGCGTAAAGACCAGACAGGTACGCACAAACTCGTCCAAGCTCAGGTAAGAACATATCTCAGTATGCAAAAACAAATTATAACAAAGTGCTGTGCAACTGTTACTGGAAAACACTGTGGAGGATAAAAAATCCTCTATCTACACTTGGTATCGAATCACTATTGCAATAGCTGCCACATTAATACTTGCCTATTCGGAGTCTAATCTAAAACAAATAAATAAATACATAAAATCCAGTCTAGTTCAAGTATCTCAGGGTCGTGTTCTCACACGGATGGAGCGTGAGATCGATAGACGGATCGGTGCGGCGTCAGCAGTGATGCGGTCGCTGTATCGGACTGTTGTGGTGAAGAGGGAGCTGAGTCAGGGGGCAAAGCTCTCCATTTACCGATCGATCTACGTTCCCACCCTCACCTATGGTCATGAGATCTGGGTAATGACCGAAAGGACAAGATCGCGAATACAAGCGGCCGAAATTAGTTTCCTTTGCAGGGTGGCTGGGCGCACCCTCCGAGATCGGGTGAGGAGCTCAGTTACCCGGGAGGAGCTCGGGGTCAAGTCGCTGCTCCTTCATGTCAAAAGGAGCCAGCTGAGGTGGCTAGGGCATCTGTTTCAGATGCCTCCTGGTCGCCTACTTCGGGAGGTGTTCCAGGCATGTCCTATTGGGAGGAGGCCCCGTAGAAGACCCAGGACACGCTGGTGGGACTCTGAGCTGGCCTGGTGTGGATCAGGAAGTCTGGGCATCTCTGCTGAGACTGCTGCCTCCGCGACCCGGCCCCGGATAAAGCGGAAGAAAATGGATGGATGGATCCAGTCTACATTATGTCAACCTATTTCTATCCAAGACACTGACAAAGATAATAAAATGTCATCAGAACATTGCCTTGCAGCTTTTTGCCCGGTTAAGCACTTTTGCCACAACTTAACTTTAAAACATAATTCCACACCTCATATTCCTCATCCGTGCTCTTATAACATCTTGCGACGGAAAGTGCCGATGAGCGAGTTTTACTGGAGACAATGCGGCGCTATCGTAATTAATTTTGTCCATGACACGTTTAAAATTTGAGGTACAATTCTAGCCACGCGATCCCGCAAGCATTCTCTAAATTGGTATAAAACACTGTGACAGTTGCAGTCGCGTCTGTTTCTGCGGGTTAAGCACTTTGCCTCGCTCTAAACTTTTGGGGCCGTAATTGCGCACAGCAGGTCGACCCGGCGGAAGCACTGACTCTGCACAAACCTACAGCTGTCAAAACTCCGCCGCGTGAACAAAGCGCGGGCTAAATCTGACCGCTTTCTGACACCTCCGGGCTGCCATAGAGATAACCGATATGGAGTCGAGTCTGTAAAGCGTGAAGTTTGATGTAACTCCGGGCCCCGTATTAGCATAGGACAAGCGGCGAGGACGAATTTTTTCCATTTGCATTTTCGGGTGTCCAATTTGAATAACATTAGCCTGGACTGTTTGCCGGCGAAAACCCATTATTTAAAAGGCAACGTTTCGTAAACACCGGTGAGCAGTTTGCAACATGATAAACAGGAGCGCTTATCGTGTAAAAAATAAATAAAAAAATTGTATCTGACCCTCTCCTCTGCATCCTCTGCTCCTACGCCAACTCACTTCATGTCCTCACTCACATAATTCTACCCGGATACTCTCTATTCCTCCTCTGTACACGTCCAGATCATCTCTCTGATCTTTTACTATTCCCAACTTTCAAGGAGAACTTCAAAAGCCTCATCCCTGAAGGCGCTTTTCGTTTTCGGGCACTGGCGCAAAACTAGATGATTCCCAACTCAGCCTGGAGCTTAAAGCCACACCGCGTTTTATTTATTACAGTTGTGTTTTATCGTCGAGGAAATAAATAGGTTGGGTCTTCACCCAAAGCATTCTTTAACAAAAATAAGACTTTTCTGTGTCGAGCTGGTCATTAGGGGCATGCTTTGCTTTGCTGGCAACATGTCTTTGTAGGCTCTCAGTGGTACAGGAGTTGTCCATCTTCAGTGAAGGTTCTTGACTCATCTTCTGTACTGTGTAGTTGAAATGTAGGACGTTTCGCTTCTTCATCCGAAAGGCTTCATCAGCGACACTACGTTTTCCAGCTCAGAACGCGGACCAGATGAAGACCCCTGGGAGGAGATTTTGCTTGCGTGTCTGCGTACACTGGTGTATGAATGAGAGTGTGAATGGGTGAAGCCCCTTATGAGAGACCAACAGGCCCGTTTGGAACCATGAGGCCGTCCTTCTGTGGACCCACCACCTGCAGGAGGAGCCATAGAGGGCTGGTGCTATGTGATTTGGGCAGCTCCAACAGCTGCCCCCACGACCCGGCAACGGACAAGTGGGAGAAAATGGATGGATGGATAAGTCCCTCCCCTCTATTGAAGACCACTCTCACACAAACGCTGAGTTTCAGCCCAGGACCGATCAATAGGCAGGTGATGAACAGGAATCAGATGAGAGTAGGATTGTTCAGACTCAGGTGGGAGTTAGGTTGTTAGAACTCAGAACTACAAAGACTCAGAACTTCAAAGGTGTAGTTCTCAGTGTCTCGCGTCCCCTTGACTGGTCCCGACCCCCACTTTGAGGTAGAGCAAGCTTTACTTGTTCGAATGGAAGTTACTGTTGCTCGATAAAATTGTGGCAATTTGTGTCTACAACTTTTTTGAATCAGCTTTACTAATCAGAACTTACAGTGTACGTACTTTCTCACTTCCTTGTGGGGAAAGTGTCTTATCCGAGGACACAAAGCCAACGTTATACAAAGTTCCTGCACAATGCAACCTTCTTTGTGCAAAGTCGAACAACAGCAGGAGTCGGAGTAACTTTTCCTCGAAAAACCATTGTGAACCACGCCTGGAGCCGCTTATTTTTTCCAGGTTAGTTTCCTATTGAGAACAGTTTGCTAAATCTCTCCTGAGCGCATAATGGCCCCAACAATCTCCACGGAACACTTCCCCGTCACCCCGCACTCAACCCGCCCTCCATCTTTCTACGGCGAGCCTCGAAGGACATCTGAGGCAAATGCAGTCACAGAGCAGCAGGAGACTTCCACCGCCGCCCGAGTGCATTTTTCAAAACGCGGCGATCCACAATTCAGATTTCACGCACGTCTGATGGATGATAGTGCAACAAGTGCCGCCGTCTGCACTTTCTGATCTATTCATCTGCCGTCGGGACTGTGGGAGATATTGTGGAAACAGAGATGTCAAGAAGTCTAGACAGAAGATGCTTAAATTGTGGTTTTCACAAGGATTGCTTGATGTACAGTACGGGTCAAAAGTTTGGACACACTTTTTTAAGTATTGTTTTTTCTTTGATTTCAAGACTATTGACATTGTAGATTCTCACTGAAGGCGTCCATTTATGAACTAAAGTACATGTAGTTATGTTTAAAAAAAAAAAAAGTGAAATAAATTCTTCAAAATAGCCGCCTTTTGCTTTGATTACATTATTCCTTATGAGCTTTACATTGTCGTCACAGAAATGGTTTTGACTTCACAGACCTCCTCTGTACACACAACAGATTTTGTGCAGAACTGATGATGCAACATTCCATCTCCATAAACCACGCGTTTCACCAGCGTTCACTGGGAAACCTCATTTATTGGTCAAACTAAGACAGCCGAATATAAGTTTTATGGGCATTATATAGGCCTGATATATTGGTTAACCGCTACAATGTATTGTAAATTGGGCTTTTATAAGTATGTAAGTCCTTTATTTGTCATTGTACAATTGTACAACAACGGGGGCGACGGTGGCGCAGATGGTAGAGCGGATCGTCCGATCATGAGACGATGTCGAGACGGGTGGAATCCCGCCTCCTGAAGGTGCACGCTGTCGTTGTGTCCTTGGGCAAGACACTTCACCCACCTTGCCTCCAGTGTCTGTGTACATTGGTGTATGAATGGGTGAGAGGTTCCTTGCTGTAAAGCGCTTTGAGTGCCTAATGTGGAAAAGCGCTATATAGGTTGAGACCATTTACCATTTAGCAACAACATTGGGTAATTATTACCTATAATAGATACTGACCCCACATCAAGAGGTGCAGGAAACTAGGAATAAACCACATCTCTGACCCGGGACAAATCCAGGTCTAATGACCCTCTGTTAACTTGGACACAATTATGGAGCTGAGTTGAAATGATTGGGATCTGAACTCAATCAGTTTAGTTTAGTTTATTTGAGCAGTTCAAAAGGAGTGGGCCGAAGCAAAAGGCTTATAAGTGCCCACCCCCAAAATAAAAACAATACAATTTTCATTTAACAATCAAAGCATACAAAACACAACAACAGCTGTTTCAATTTCTTGTATAATGTCTAGTACAGAGCAAGTAACAAATGATGATCATTAATATATTTCTTACAAATTGTTACCAGTGCCAAACATTGGTAAATTACTAAATCACTAGTGTAACATTACCGGAAGTCACTATTTTAATGTTATAAAGGCACGTTACTATGCAGCAGTTTATATTATACTCCGCAATTATTATTATTTTTTTTTTCATGTATAATGTATTATGAAAGCCCTACATAGTGTAATGCATTAAAAAGCATTAATACTTATTATTCTCCAAGATCTTACTACTTCCCAGCTGTCATTACCATCCTCAATATAATTTTAATTTTGAGTTTAATTAATTATTATTATTTATTTATTTGAGTTATGTGTGAAGTATGATGGAAGCCCTGCACAGTGTGGTGCATTAAAAAGCCAGGGTGTCGAGCGTGCCAGTTGAAGAGGGCGATAAGCTCCCCACCAACAAACCCCCATCCAGCTGCCCTAACAGCTGATTTTATAGATGATTTTCCTATGCCGAGTGGTGCATTAACAGACAAGGTTTAGAGCCCGTTGGGAGGGTCCCTCTCAACAGATCCACAACCTGCCTACCCTAATTCTAGATTTGTAATTTGAGCGATAGAATGACAACCGTTCCAAGCAGCAACAGTCTTCCTTGATTATATTGATTGTTATTATCAGTCAACATATTATTATTATTCTTTTAATAACTGTATTTCCCTGCTTCAAACTCATCAACTTTGAGAACTATTGGTCCTACATCCCCACCACGCACCCAGTCAAGAGAGACTCTTCATCTGTCTATAATGTTGGACTAATCTCCCGTAAAAGTGATGGAATTAGAAGAGTTTTAAGGGCGAGACAGTGGTTCCATGTTGCTTTCCCATCTGTGGGTTAATTGAGGTGAACAGCGTTAATGCGTAGGCGCCGCTCATGCAGCGTGCACACGTTAGGCCCATATGGGAGTAATGGACTTCTCGGAGCGCAGAGCGACACAATCAGAGGCCATCTGTACAGCAAACTTCAGCTGTTTTACGACGGCACTTAAACTCCAAACTCGATCGTCAAAGTTTACCCCAATCGCGGACATGATTAAGAAAGAGAAACAGAGAAATGTCGAGTAGGTTTCAGTGACTCCATATTCGGAGACGAGGACGCATTTAAAGTTGCTCTGACAGGTTGGGCGCGTGGGGGAGGGTGATCTGAGCCTCATGTTTGTTCACGGTTCTACGCTTGTGAATCTCGCACTGACTTCTATTATCACTGGTTTACAGAAACACAGCACATCCTGCGTCGTTCGGGAACGTGATAATGAATGCGGCGCACTCACGCGGGACACATTCGTGGACTGAGATGACGAAACCAGTGACTGAATGGACGGAATCATATTTGAAAAAACTAACTGCCTGATCAAAAAAAAGTTGCCGCCTGGACTGTTATGATCTGGAATCGGTCAGGTCAAGGTTCAGTAACACGAGCATTGCGGACTACAAGGCGCGCTTGCAGCTTCCTGTCCTGTTCCTCTTTGATCGCACATTTTCCTGACTGTTTGCGCTCCCTGAGAGGTCTTGATTAAATACGTTAATGTATCCACTGTGAGATCAATAAAGTTGTAACTTATCTTAATTGAAATACATTCACCCACATGAGATGACCAGTATCGGTTCGATAGAGAGAACAATTGCCCCAAAAGTATTTGTATTGTATTGATTCAAAAGAAAATGTGGAATCACCACCTTAAAATGAGCCCCCCCAAAAAAGCCATAGGCCTTGGGGGAGCTGAGAAACTCACACCTCGGGGACTCTGATCGTATTTTATACAGTTTATATTGCAGACTTTTGCTCATAATCCTCTCCTCCCTCCACTGGCTCCTGATCCATTTTCGAATTGACTTAAAAATGACTTAAACATTTGTGTTTTAAGCTCTTCATGTGTTCTGTGGACCCACCACCTGCAGGAGGAGCCATAGGGGCTGGTGCAATGTGATTTGGGCAGCTCCAACAGCTGCCCCCACGACCCGGCAACGGACAAGTGGAAGAAGATGGATGGATGGCTCTTCATGTACATGCTCCCCCCATCTGTCCGAGCTTCTGTCCAGCCCTGCGCTCCTCTTCTCAGATGGTTTTGGATGTACTCAAGTCCAGGTCCAGGCAGTGGGGCGCAGTGTTGTTTTCGTCAACCAAGACGATACCATTTCGTTGACGTACCTTTTTTTGGATGACGATAACGTAACAATGACAAGCTAAACATAGCTCTTTGGTGAGATGGCGAGATGTTTCTGAGCTTACGTCAATGAGCTGATGAGCGTACGTCCTCCATGGAGCATGTCTGACAGCGATGTCACAGGGACTTTGAATGTAAGTTTTAAATCCAGAGTATGAAAGCAGAGAGCGTGTTGATGAACAAATGTGCAGATGGTGCTGTTGGTAAAAACAAATCTCTAAGTGATGATCAGAGGAAGAGGAGAACGGGCGCTTTGGGGAAAGGCCATGTTCACAATGACACGAATCTATTGCGGCGTAATCTGTTTGTCAAAAGCTATAAAGCCAAAAGATTATGATTATTTATCCCAGTTTCCAATACTTATCGAAATGAATTATAACTTTTTATAATGAAACTGACAAAACTTGACTAAAATTTGGTTTTCGCCGATCGTGCTTTTGCCGTGACAGGGCCAACACTGTCGAGCTGCGAGTCATCACTGACCTAAGGCTGTTTAACTCTAGACTAAAAACTCACTTAGAAATGAGAAACATGATACATACTTTTGAGAATGCTATTATTGTCATTGTTATTATGGTGATGATAATATATGTATAATACATATGTGCATTAGTAATGTATGTGTATGTATATATATATATATATATGTATATCTAAAACACTATGATTACTTGAGTAAATCAATAGAGTGGTGACCGGAATGGTAATATAAGCAATGATAAAAAAGAAAAGAAAACTATAAAACTAAGTAAATACACTCAGAAATAACACACTTTTCTATTTTCGCTCTATGTTTTTCATACTTGTAAGTTGTCTTGTAAGTCTCAACAGATTTTCCGCCTGTGATATATAAAAGCTTCGAATTATCAAGGCTGCTAATCAATATTTGTATTTTGAATATGGGGTAGGCACCTATAAGCTTTCCTGCTTCGGCATACTCCTTTTGACTTATTATTTATTTAAATTTTTCTTGGTTTTATTGTGATAATGTAAATGTAATGATGTAAATATTGTAAATAATAGCTCATTGCAAATAATAGCTCAGATAAATCAATCAAATCAAATATATATATATATATATATATATATATATATATATATGAAAACAGCAGCGCTCATTTTCTATTTTTGATATATATATATATTTTGTGTAATTTAATTGTATGTTTTTTATGAAAAGCACCGTAAAGTGGTGTAGAGATAAACTTAACCATAACAGATAGAGACTAATAAAGCGCCCCCTGCAGTCACAGTTCAACACTGACACATGTTATAGTTTAGAAGCCTCATACACAGGATTATAGACGACGAGACATTTTTTAAGTCTGCATCGGCCTGAGAAAAACTCGTACCGGTCAACCTACTACAGACGCTTTTCACGTGCATGTGCTGTGGCTGCAGAACTAGTTTTCCACCACCACAGTGTGACGGGGGATACATGAAAAATGCAACGGAAAGTGCTTTTGGTATCTCATTATTATTCATCTATAACTATACTATATTATTAACGTACTAACCCAGTGATAAGTGACATTAGACAGAAGAAAACACTACATTTCCAAGTTGTTGAGCGTCAGAACTCGTGTGAACTCGTAAACCCGTGTGCGTGCGGTCTGCGCTGCGTGTCCGATGCCGCTGCAGGAGCGGAGTGTGCGCTGAGGCGGAACACAGGCATCACTCCGCGGTGCGTTCGGGCGTCGCGGGACACCTACGTTTTCCGTGGCGTCGGGGCTCCCTCGGGTGCGCTCGGGGGCTGAAGAGATGAGAAGTGGCAGCCGCGGAGAGAGGGGGGCAGCCGCAAACCCCGCGACCGAGGCAGGGACCAGCCGACGCATTACCAGCTCACACGCATGGCCGCCGAAGCTAACCGCGCGTTAGGAAGCACACAGAGGAATCGATTTGAGGCAGAGGAGGGAGATATGAAGCTTTCCTTTAATGAGCAGGATTTTAAAACGAGTGGATTCGGGCTTACTGTATGTCTGAGAGAAAGTTCACTTCTTTTGTGAAACCAAGCGGCAGAAAATGTCCATCTCAGAGCGGCCCATTTAGAGCTTAAGACTTTATGTCGGGAAAATACATGCTTCCATGTGCAAATCACACAGAGCACACAGGAGCGACATCTATACGCCACTGACAAGGTTAGCGCCCCCTTTGGGTGAAACTGCAGCTCTCGTCCATTGACACGAATAGGCAGAGATATGTTTTATTTGTTTTATTTATTTATTGTATGTGCAAAAGAAGCCATGGCAGTCACAAAGGAGACGGTTAACGGTGTATATGAATATAAGTTATTATATGCCTAATTTTTATCTAGGCAACTTATTTTTATTGTGCTACTAAGATTTTTCTAGAGGGGATTTTGGATCTTGTTTAGTTTTTGAATAAGCTATTCATACGTGGAAAAATCAGTAAAAACTCAACTTGTTTTTTTTTTTTTGGGGGGGGGGGGGGTTCAAAGCTAAATAAATCAGGCTATAGGTGTTAGATATATAAAAGAAAAAAGAAAAAATTGAAATCTTGTTAAGTCTAAGACTGGAAAGTTTGTCCGGTGGAGCTATTTAAGTGGATATTTTGATACATGAGTGGAACAAAAATCAAATTTTAATGCGTGACACATTTTTATTATTATTTTTTTTTATTTAACCTTGATTTAATCCGGTAAAAAACTCATTGAGATTTACAATCTGTTTTACCAGAGTGACCCGGCCGAGAGGCAGGTCACTCTTTCTCCGCTCCTCCATACCGAGTGCCTCCCAGAAAGCAAATTACCATATGTGGATTATAGCGGCATCTCGGGGCCCCTTTGCAGAACATCTGAATGTTATGTCAATATTTGTGAATGAAAACATGTGGGGGCCCGGCATTTGTGGCGCGAGGTCAGAGTTGCTTCTGGGTAATCTCCAGCTCCCTCGCGACAAAACGTCATAACATAAACTTCGTAAGGGGGTATGATTTATCATTTTGGTAACACTTTATAATAACTACACCTTATTTAGTCTTAATAAACACTTAATTAATCATGAACAATTAATTAGTTAAGTGTGACTAATGCCTAATAACTAACAAAGTGAATAAGTGAAGTATGTGAAGAACTATTCAGGAGTTAGGCTTTAACTGTATTAGTTAGGTAGTTATTAAGTGTTAGTCACACTTAACTAATGAATTGCTCATGAAGTGTTAATTCATCATTTATTTTGGCTAAAAAGGTGTAGTTATGATAAAGTGTTACCGTCATTTTTATACTCATGAAAACTAAAATGTTATGGGAGAACACTAGCAAAAAATATCCACATCGATCACCTTTTGAAAATGATGACTTTCACCTGCTGTGTCTGGCCTTAATGTGCTAATCTAGGTACTCTAGGTTTAACCTCTGGAAGAACAATAAAAAAAAAACGTTGACACTAAAGTTACAGTAAGAATTCACAGTCTTCTCCCACTATCGCACTTTCGTTGAACCCGGCGTCCCCCCGCGGATCTATTCTTTTCAATTGAAGCGCGGTAACCCTCGGCTCATGGCCCCCTGATGAAATCGCTGAGCTCTTACAGAAACAAAGTAATCACTCAGCTTCACGCCGCTCCCGGAGACAGAGGGGGATCCTGAGGTCGGACGGCTTCTTTCCGACAAAAGGAAGATCACACACGATGCAACAGCTTGATTCACTGATTCCCTTGGACCTGTCAGTGGTGGTCCGTGTACCCCCCCCCCCCCCCCTATCTCAAGGGTGTTGCAGTTTATTTAGAAACTTAAAAGCTCTATTTGTAAGTAAACAGAAGTGAAATTCTCCCAAGATAAGATAACCCTTTATTGATCTCACAATGGAGAAAGTCACTTGTTACATTCAGCTCTCAGAGACACTCAGGGTGTGCAGAATGGACAGGAAATGTGCAAACAATTAAATAGTAACTAGAGGTATCTTATAGGGCGGGGCAATGAATCAAATTTTAGTCTAATTGCGATTTTAATAAAGGGCGATCTCGATAATCGCGTGGTGCGTTTTAATCGAGGAGCATTGGCCAATCCTGTCGCAATCTGGGAAAAAATATGGACAGCGCAAAGCCGCAGTACCTGTCAGGTCAATCCCAGGGAACAATCGGCCCAAACAAACAGGAAGCCCAGGAGCACGACCCAGTGTAAAATCAGCTACAAAGTTGCGCTAACTCGTCAATGGGCAAAACAGAAACAAACGAGGAGCTGTCAGAGGGTCAGGACACGCGCACGGGGATGAAGAGTTTACCTTCGAAGGATAAAACTATCGATCGCTATTTGGACCATGTGGACTGTTTTTGAGGCTGCAGCAGTGGATTAGTTGGACTCTTAACGGTGAATTGTAAGTTTGATCATATTTTATACTTATAAATTTACTAGTATTTCTTTATGTACATATTAAGTTGTTAGCGCTTCACTCCGTAAGTCGTGGCTTTGGGATGCTCTGCACTGAACACCAAACCATGCGCTAACTCTCATTGTCTGCTTCTGATATTCTTCAAACATTCCACTTTTTTGCATCTCCATTGCAGATGTTTGTGTGTTGTTGTGAGAGCATGTTTTACTGTGAGGCTAGAAGTGTTGAGTTAACTGCAGTTTGCATTCCGGCAGCAGCATCTGTTTACTTGCTAGTACAGGAAAAGCCACATTTATTGTTTTTTCTTTAAAACAAAAAAATCGAGATCGATCAATTTGGGAAAAATAATTAAGATTTTTTTTTTCAAAATCTAACCTAACCTATTATCTTATATACAATGACTACCAAAGAACGTTAAGGGGGCATTATTGCACGTAGTTTTGCAAAGGTGGGTTATTGCACATGTGACTTTACAGTCTTGTTGTACCGTCTGACAGCAGTGGGGATGAAGGCCTTGCGGTAGCGCTCCTTCTTGCACTGAGGGTGTCTCAGTCTGCCACTGAAGGAGCTGCTCAGCTCCACTACAGTCCCATGCAGTGGGTGGGAGGTGTTCCTTTCCCTCACCTCCACAGAGTCCAGGGGTCAGCCCAGGACGGAGCTGGCCCTCCTGACCAGCTTGTTCAGTCTGTTCTTGTCCCGCTCTGTGCTGCCCGGGGCCCAGCACACGGCAGCGTAGTGGAGAACAGAGGCTACCACAGAGTCAGAGGCCTGCTCACTCCGAAGGACCTCAGTCTCCTCAGAAGGTGGAGGCGACTTTGACCCTTCTTGTACAGGGTGTTGGTGTTGTGGGACCAGTCCAGTTTATTGTTGAGGTGAACATCCAGGTACTTGAAGCTGTCCATCTCCTCAATGTCCTCACCCTGGATGTTCAGCGGTGTGTGTGGTAGTATCTTTTTTCTGAAGTCGATCACCATCTCCTTTGTCTTACTGGTGTTCAAGCACAGGTGGTTGCGCTCACACCAGTCCACAAAGTCCATGCTCCAGTTCGTTCCCCTCAGACACACAGCCCACAATGGGAGAGTCGTCGGAGAACTGCTGCAGATGACAATTGCCCGTGTTGTATGTGAAGTCTGAGAAACGCTGAGAGCACGGTGCCCTGAGGGGCCCCGGTGCTGCAGACGACCACCTCAGACTCACAGCTGCGCAGTCGCACGTACTGTGGTCGGTCCGTGAGGTAGTTGTACATGCTGTGAGATGTCCATCCACTCTCGTGTCCTCCAGCTTCCCCCGCAGCACCACTGATGGTGTTGAAAGCGCTGGAGAAGTCAAAGAACATGCCCCTTACAGCGCTCCCTCCAGGCTCCAGGTGGATTACTCCAACGATAGGCCTGTAGGCAAACTGCAGCGGGTCCAGAAATAGTCCCTGTACTCCTGGTTGGGAAACACTGCTGTACATCATAGTAAAGTTTAGTAAGTTTGGGTAGATTTTTTTATGGGTAAAAAACCATGAATTTCCATTTTGTTTTATTCGTGGTGAAAACTTAAATATCTCAGAACTACTCTGTACGCAGACAGAACCACAGCAAGCGCCGCCGACGCCTCCACAGCATCAGGTTTACATTTAAAATACACGGAGCCGCGGGGAGCGTCAAGAGGTCCTGCAGCACCGCACGCACCTCGTTTTAATGATTTTCGCGCGTGGGAAGCTTTTGACGCGCCTCCAGGGCATCCAGCGCGGCCGACGCTAGAGTTGGGAAATGCCAGTCAGGAGCTTTCTCCAACAGTGACGTGCGTTGTAGCTGAGCGGCCACCGGGGCAGAGGCTATGCCCGCAGATGTAAACAAGTCATGGTGGATTAGCTTCATTGTGAACCGGAGCTACAGCAGCTCTGGGACTTTTACAAAGACACGCATCAGTGTTTCATTTACCTAAACACCCAGGATTAAAAGCGGCGACAAGAAAACTTATTTAAGTGGCTGGATCTGCGCTGGGAATGTGTTTGGGCCTTGATGATGCACAGAGCAATCCCAAAGCTGCTACAAGCCAATCGATGTGAAAACGAGAAATATGCACGAATAAAATCTATTAAGCCCCATCTACATAAAGCAACCGTGTAACAGTGATCACACACTGAGCCAGGCTTGTTGATTTTTAAGTTTATTGCTCACATTTTATCTACAACGGGCCGTAGTCGATCTGTTTCCTCCCCGAGCTAGCTGCGCATAGAATGAATTATTTCTATGCTAGCCGCTTAGCAGCAAACAGCTTGCCCTGACCCCATGAAAACAAGTACTATGCACTAATAACGTCAATAAAGCCCTTAACTACACAGAACAGCCTTTATGATGGTCACACACTGAGCTGGGCTTGACACATTTGTGGTTTATTGCACACTTTTTTTTTTTTTTATCAACAATGAGCTGTAGGCGATCGCAACAAGCTAACTAGGCTAACCTAGCCTATAGCCACTTGCCACCAATGTCCCTTCAACCGTATGGGCTGGATATGAGCTTAAATACTGGGGAGATCCTGCGTAGACCATGGGGGTATAGTTAAAGATCCATAGGACATGGCAGGAGCAAAGAGAGATACTAGTTAGCCTCCAAACAACTGTAGTTTTCAGGCAAGAGCTGCTTTCAAGATGGCTATGAAAGCAACATTTTTCCAGGCAAGCTTTGATGACTCCTGTGTCATCAATGGGAGTTCATCTGATATTTCGAGACAATCAAAGACAATGACTTCAGTTTACACTTTATACTTTGCTGTTTTTGCCTAAATGTTTCCAGATTGTGGAAAACAAACAGGTTCAGAGCGAAAAAGAAAATACCTCTGAAATGTGGCCTTTAGAGAGCAACTCGGAAAGGGATGGAGAGCTCCAATCTAGCACAGATGGCGACTTTAAAACCTTTTCTAAGTCGGCAGATAGTCGGATATTAGCAAAAATGCATCGGCGATGACCAGTATGCTGAGGAACCACCACGGGCCGAACATTCCAGTAAACATCTGCTTCATGGGAGTGAGTTTTCCGTGCCAGAGGTTGTCGTGATAGGACTGATTTGCCTCTGCCGTCCATATGGCGTTCAGCCGGCCGTAGCTTAATCGGTGGTTGACATTTAAACAGAGTATATGTAGGTATGAGCAGGAGGAGAAAGTGGGACAGCAGACGGCTGCAGGACACGGAGCAGAGTTGGGTTTACTTTGCGCTGATGAGAGGAGGTATGTGTACGGATCATAGACTCGTGAAGAATGTCCCAAAATCCCTCAATGTCAATTTAAATAATGACAGTCTGGTCGTGTTCTCCTCAACCTGCCCCAGTTAAGACGGATTAAAACTCGTAAAGACGTTATTGCTAAACTGGGAAAAAATATCTGTATAGTTTCCTATTAAGGAACTTTCATCAAACCCAAGAAAACGAGACTTGTTTAGAATAAAAGTGCTGCCCTCAGGGGGAAACATTTGTCCACAACTTCCAAAGTTCACGGTTTGAATCCCTGAGACAAAAGACATTGACGCTCGTTGACGTGGTAGCCATCTTGTGACTGCTAATAGCAAGTCGTATAAAAACGGGAACACGTTTTTTGTTGATAAAACGTCCGAATTTGAGATACAACAAATAAAAAACAATCACTGTATCGCTGGTTAGTCTAGGTATTTCGGGTAAGACATATTTACTCTTAAAAAAAAACTAGTTTTGTAAATCTTTACAGGACTGTTGTTTCACCTTGGTACATTCATTCTACAGTTATTGTATTCACTGTCAAGTTCGCGAGCTAAATAATGGTCAAATTCTGTCTATTTTCTTCTTTCAGGACTGTGCTCAGACAAACTAAATGATTGTTTGGGGAGGAAGCAATGTCAAACAACTTTTTTTTTCCTTCTTTGACTTAAGAATAGATCAACTTTACTTAATGTTATGTAATAAAATGCAACACAATGTATGCATATAATGGTGTGAATATACAAGTGTAAATATACGTGTTCATGAAACAAGCGTAAACAGGAAATACTTGTTCCATGATTGATTGATTGATTGATTAATTGATTGATGTTTACAAGGGGAAGGGCTATGTCAGATGTAACCGATTATAATGACAAGTCTGTGCTACTGTTTAATCAAATTTAAAAAAGCAACACTTTTTCTTTTTCTTGCTACAGTCGACATAAGTTCAGTCAGTATTAAAAAAAAATAATAATAATGAAATGAGCAGATACAAAAATGAGTTGTGTTTCCTGTTGGTTTACGTTGCACTCGGTTCGAAAGGCCCGTCACAATATGGCTCTGCCGGAACTGCCATTCGTTCCGATGTGTTACTATGTCATGACCTAGCTCGAGTTTTATCTGTGGTTAGTGTTTGGTGGTGGGTGGAGTGAATAAAGACTCTTTGAGAAGCTTGTCAAGCTTGTAAAGCACAATGAAAGCGAAAGGTTGTTTATTGGAAATGGACAGTGCTGCCGACGTGTGCAATCCACTAAAGACCTTTACGGTGCATAACGAATCGATGTTAATTACGGAGTTTTCAAAAATAAAAAAAACAGAGCGCTAATGGTGTGTTGCCATTTCCACACAGACAAAGTGGTAGAGAAATATTGCCTTTATCAGAGTTTGAAGCATCGCCGAGTTGCTCATTTTGTCTCCGTCATCTTTATTCTCATAGATTTTCCCATTTCTTTAATAAAATGAATAAAAAGTCATTGCCACATTCAGAGGAAAATCACGTTCCTTTTCTCTGAGCTTCGGGCCAAACGCTGAAACTTTTTGCGCGACGCAGCGGACGTTTGTGCTGAAATGAGCAATTACGGCGGCACGAGGGTGATCTTTAATCATTTGCATAGATATGGATCTGGACGGGAGCGGGGCAATTGTAACAACCGCACAAAGGACGACAATTAAAGTTAATGAGCTGCTCTGGCACCAAACGTCTTTTAAATTTGACCCTAAATGTACCACAAATATTTTTACAGCCACTTTATTTTGGAGTCGAATTCAATTTTGGAATACTGCAATTTGGTATGTCATGTTTTTCCATGATAGAAAAGGGTTTAATAGTCGTCTCCACTGGGTTGCTTTGAGATTGAGACTTCTGCAGTGTAAAGGTTCTTTCTTGTTGATTTTTTTTATTGTCTGACTAGGATTTGAATGCCTTGGATGCAGCACAGTGCAAAATAAAGCTATGATCAACCATTCTGACCAACATTGAGTGAACCATACTATTGATAGTAGACATTCTTGGAGGTAAAAACAAGCAAGGGCTATGGTAATGCCTGCTTGGAAGGTTTGGCGGAAAATGATTTTACCATGGATGTGCACTGCCGGACCAGAAGAAAATGTTGCCACACAAAAAAGGTCACACGCTCTAATATTTGGTTGGATGCCTTTAGCTTGGATTACAGCAGTATTTGCTCAGGAATTGTTTCAAAAAGCTTTGCAATGTCAAAAGATCCAGTGTTGCATTCATGTTTCACCAAGATCTTGTGTTGAGTGTGAGAATGTGACCACTGCGCAAAGCCTTCTCCAGCACATCCCAAAGATTCTCTACAGGGTTAGGATCTGCACCATATATAAGATGCAAGAGACGATAGCCATTCTGCCCCATTCATGGCAATGGTCCTGTGTTTGTGAAAATAACAGAGCATGTTCCTTAAAAGGGCAAAAAGGTGGGAAACCCCGCTCTTACAGGGTGGGCGGACCCGCTACGAGCCTCCACAGTACTCCAGAACCTATCAATCAAAGCCTCAGGCTTCAACTTCTTAATTCTACAGTACAAAAACCTGTGTGGTTAAAAATATGATACCTTGCACAGTGTTTTCACATGAGTCACAGCATTTTTTAGAGAAAAAGAAACTCTGTGGAGCCAGGAACTGAAACTGTTTTTGGGAGGTGCAAAGTCTCCATTGGAGACTTCTCTGGCATTGGCCTCTGGCCAACAAGGGGGTGATATTGCATCAAAGTCAGCTAGCTTGAGGACCAAAGAGAAGCACTTTCTTCGCCCAATGATCTGGACTCTGCAGTGCCCCATCCATCTCATGCTCCCTGGTGCACTCTTTCACAATGAGAGCCCGATGAATCCTGGCATCATCGGAAAAAAGAAACCCACTGACGGATTAACCTGGTCATTCAGGATAATCAGGTTGACAGATGATCTCATTCTTTATGCTCTTTAGTTTTTCCATGTAGTACGCTTCATCCCTGTACTGTTTGACCGCAGTACATGACACGGCATGGTTTTGCCACAAAAGCATTTACAAATGGACCGCAGTCATTGTTGGCACACTGGAATACACATTACTGAAGGAACAACAGAACGGCGATGAAAAGGTTTGTGAGCCGCGATGAGAACACTGTGGACATATACTGCCTTTTAGAGGGAGGTATATGTATATTGGCACCTCTGGAATAATTCAGAGGTGCAAAGACAAATACTAGAGAAAAGAATCAGGAGACAAACCATGAAGGTAAGCTACATGCTAATGTTATGCTAACACCAGCTAAAGTTGTGCAGTGGCTAAATGCTAATAATAATAATAATCAGCAAAAATCCTCTTCTCAACAGCGGTATGACCTGCCTGTTTTGGTGAGGGCGGTCCTCTCTCCTCTGGCCAATCAGAGCCACAGTCCGTTCACGTCATGTTAGTATCAGTTCAGCACTTTGACCCAGGGCTGAACTCGGTCCTTTAACTCTATAAAACTCTCCCAAGTGACCTCACCAGATGGGACAACTGAAACATGCTTCAATAAAATAAGCATATTCTCCATACAATTCTTTGGTGAAGACACAAAATGACGGTTATAAACTCATAAAATCCCTTTGCGTAGTGGGTCAGCATTGGGTTTGCTGTGGTTGAAAGCACGATTATCGATCCCCGGGGGGAATCACATATTTATAGCTATTTGTACACGAATAATTGCGATTCGGATTTCACTAAAACCGCCTGCATTGCAATATTGTGGTCAGCCTGTGATGGATTGCGGGTCATAATGAGCGGTCGATCATCGCTTCATCTCACACCGTGGCGCTCCCGAGTAATTAATTGGGCGGCACGGTAGCACAGCGGTTAGCGCTCGTGCTTCACAGCTAGAAGGTCCCGGGTTCGATTCCCACCTGGACAGGGCCTTTCTGTGTGGAGTTTGCATGTTCTCCCCGTGTCTGCGTAGGTTTCCTCCGGGTACTCCGGTTTCCCCTACCACCAAAAACATGTACAATAGGCCGGGATGAATGATGTGAGTGAGTGAGTGGTTGGTGGTGGTCGGAGGGGCCGATGGCGCAGATTGGCTGCCTCGCTTCCGTCAGTCTACCCCAGGGCAGCTGTGGCTACAATAGTAGCTTACCACCACCAAGTATGGAATGAATGAATAGTGCAATGTAAAGCGTCTTTGAGTGTCCAGAAAAGCGCTATATAAAACCGATGCATTATTATTATTATTATTATTAATTAGCACCGGTGGGATCTCGGTTTCTCTGGATGCACGTGAACCCAAATCAAATTTAACCAACCGCGTCATTATTATTTCAATCCTAACTCGTTGCAGCTAAGGGATTACCGGTTCCATTCATTTATTTATTTATTTATTTAATGCTCACGATCATGTCCAGGCTTTGGAGCAAAACATTATCTGCTACATTTACATGGATGATGGCTTACATAGAACGTAGGCAAAGATTTCTATCTGCACAAGAGCTCTTCAACGTTCAAACGTTCAAAACAGCAAATGAAACTGGTTGCTGGATAAAATGCCCGATTTCACAGGTGCCTCACACGCATGTCCTCGTTTACATCGCGCTGGCTCGTGTTCTTCTTCTACGGGCTTTTATTTACTTCAGTACTTGAGTTAAAGGCTAACCGCTTAACCCCCGCCTTAACCAAGTGCCTTTTCTCCAGTTCAGTTTTACCCAAATCGGAAAGGTTACAGCCTATGGGCCAGAGTAATGCCTCATTTGAAAGCTAAGACCTACAAGTATATAAACAATTCTTGTTCCTTGCTCTGTCACATTTTTGTCACATTTTAATTACTTTATGTCACTTTTGTATTCCTCTTGTTCTTACTCTTTTGTTTTGTGTCATGTTTTTGTCACTTCCCCCCCCCCCCCCCCCCGCATTTTCATCCTTGTTTTCGTCTCACTTTTGTCATTATTTTTGACACGTTTTTCAAGAAGCTTTTAGATTTGGGTAAAGCCAAACTGGAGAAAATGTGCTCGGTTCAAGAGGTTAAGGCGCTTCATTTGTCATTGTACAACAACTGTTAACGAAATGTGCCCTCTGCATTTGACCCATTCTCATAGGCCACAGGGACGACCCCTAAGGAGCTATGGGTGGTGGCAGTACCGCGCCCGTGGGACCCATCTCCAGATATGGAGCCAGGCTGATGGTCAGAATCCCCTGGCTGGAGGATTCACCTATTGCACATGTTTTTTTTTTTTTTATTGACTGAGTTAAACACTGTCTGGGCCAGATCTTGTGGTTCATAGCGCAGGCTGTAGAGCAGACGCGTGCGCAAACGGGTGGTGCTCCTTGCAATCTTCAGTGTCATACCTGGCGCAAAAGGTGGGCAGGACAGGGGGTGGAGAGACTCTCATTGCGATGTTGTGGTGCCGCCCCCTCCCCATGGTTTCCCCGGACCACTACTGCCGAAGGCGGTGGGTTGCGGGGGATGTAATTTGTCCTGTAAACTCTTAATAACATGCACATGCAGCGTCCAATGTTTGATAAAGATGAAAGAAATAAAACTGAATTGAAAAAAAAAAAAAATTGCTATGCGCCCTGTTTGTGAAATGCGCTTCTTTCTTTTGGACTGAGCTGTAGCCGACACAAGGAGCAACAATGTAAAACGGAAACATGAGGTTTATTACAACGACCACCGCTGATGCTCTTCATTCATCAGGAGGTAAACCTTGACACACGTTGTAAATGTTACCTTTAAGTAGTAGTAGGTAGTAGGTGCTTTATTGTCATTGTACAACTGTACAACGAAATAGTGTTCATGTGTTAGTCCTGAGCTGCTGTGGCTGAGCACTGTGTGTCAACCTGACCCGCATGACCTTGGAGGTCGGGGAAACTGTAGCACTCGGAAGAAACCTGGCTGGCTGCGCTCTGTCTCCTCTGATCCTCTGAAATGGTGCGGTGCCTACTGGGTTTGTCCCTGTTTCAGAGCGTGGTGTCCTGCACTGGTCAGCTCCACCTCCTCCTTCCTCTTCGTCCCTCCGCTTCACAACAGTCTTTCACCATCTCTCTTTTTTAAACGCAGATTAGACGTGGTGTTGTGGCACCTGAAGGCATGTGTGGGAAACTGTTGTTGTTTTGGTTTTAGGGGTGTGCGCGTTGATCTACTGTACCAAAGTAATATAATAATAATAATAATAATAATAGGCCCGTGCGTACGCTCAAGCAGACTTTTCAAGGTCATTTTGCTTTTGTTTTCAATTTGACACGATACGTCGTTTCTAAGGAAGAATGCATGCAGCGCGGCGTAAACAGGAACATAATGTGTCTGACTCTTTCTCTTAATGTACGCCTTCTCCCTAGTGTTGCGTTTTGAGTTGCGCACGGACACAAGATCGAGCAATTGTTGAACCAGGAAGAATATCCAAGAGAGAGTTTACGTGTATGAATTCGACCAAGATGTGTTTGGAATTGCAGTATCATCAAATAAAAAGTGAGGCAGAAACATGTTTGTATTATACTCAATGCAAAGTTCTGTCATGTGACGTGCACTCCCTCAGCTTCTCATATCGGTCGTGTCAGTTCGCCACAAATCACGCGCCGCTCCCGGGCCTCGCTCCTCCGTCTGACGGGCTATTAGCGGCTGATGGGTGCGTCCAATTTAAACACACGCCGTCTGGGAACGGAGCGCTCTGATTGGTCGCAGACGTCTTGTTACATTCAATATATTCACTGTCAACAAATCGCACGGGGCTTGATGGACTGTCGCTGAACCCGGGCTGATGAATCCTCATATAAAGTTTCACTCCGGGGCCACATTGGCAGGAAGAAGAAAGGGGGGAAAAAAAAGTATCATTTGGAGGGGAGATTGTGCCCGTAAATCGCCAAAGGTTTATGTAAGGCTGAACGAGGACTGCCAGGGTAAATTTAAGGCAAGACGCTGCAGGGGAATATAGGGAGAAATATATATAATTTAGAGATATCCATTTGAAACCTTTGCTGTTTAATGGCTGGAGCCAGGTTTTAAATGAATGGTTTTATTTGGTTGATATATAAGCGACAACGATTTGCTATTCAAATTTTACCTTGTTTTTTGCAGTTACAAGCTCAATTATTCATGCTAGGAGTTAGATATTAAAAAAAACATATGTTTAATGAATAGACTGGAAAGTTTGGAGTCTGTCAGAGCGACTAAAGTGGAGATAGTGTTGTGAGATATTGTGTTGTGTAAGAAAAGCCCTATTTTGGCCTACAGTTTTGTAACATCTGTGCGTATACAGTTCTCCCATCTTCAGCCTCGACTGTCTCCCAAAGAGGAAATGACCATATTTGGATTCGGACAACACGTGGATACCGAACATGTCAATATTGTGAATGACTCGGCGTGGGAAGGACGAGGGAGCAATGTTGCCGTTATGTCCGGGGAATCTCCGACTCCGACATAACGTAAAAAAAAATAAGCATGGCAAAAGGGTGAGTTTGAATTATTCTTTACTCTTTACCGTAGTCCCTCTGGGGGTCATTCAAGGGTTAATGGGATGATTGGGGGGTCTTTTATCTCCCCCATGGTGTTTCTGGCCAGAAAACCACAATTGCAACTTTACCTTCACCGGGTTGGAGTCACCAAT
Organism: Proterorhinus semilunaris; assembly: GCA_021464625.1. Lineage (NCBI taxonomy): Eukaryota > Metazoa > Chordata > Actinopteri > Gobiiformes > Gobiidae > Proterorhinus > Proterorhinus semilunaris. Next base: position 32,489,480 of record CM038345.1, on the reverse strand, counting down.
ACACACTAATGGAATCACGAAGAAGAAGAAGCTAACACCGCTTAAACAGTATTTAGAGCCAAATTTGAGTGAAAAAAATGATCTCCATTGTGTAATTGGATGTACACTATCCCTCTCTCCCTTTGTCTTTTCTGTCAGCGTAGTATTTACTCTCACGGACAATTAATGAGTAAAAAAAACGCAACATGCTACGACAGCTGCAGTGGCGCTTATGGCCTCTAGGGGCACGAGTTGCTTAGAACTAGAGACCTGCACGGGAATGGATTTCAATCCCGCTCCCGACGCTCCCCTGCCCGCTCCCGAGTCTCCTGCGGGAGTGTCCTCCCGTGTCCGCCCGGGGGAATCTCACGGGTCCCGGCAAGTCCCGAGTGTTTTTAAAGGCCAGTGCCGAGTGCGCACCATTACGCAGCGCGTCATGTGCCAAGTGCCAACACACTGGAGCGCGCTGCGTAACGGCAGGTCAAAGGCTTTTCTCAAACCGTGCAGCGTTTTAAACACATTATCAAACATTAAATGCAAAGCGTAGCTCAGTGTTGTAACAGAAAGAGCAGATGAGCAAAAGCAGCCAGTGAAGGTGCTGTAGTGCGGGGATCGAGTCTGAGGATCGAGTCTGCATCATCCCGGCGTTCACTGACGGTGATGCGTAAAAGGCCGCGCTCGTGTCCACGTGCGTCTAACACGCTGTTGTTTTCTTATACGGGACATGTCGGGTGTTTTGGTCTGACCGCCCACTCCCGCCCGAGGCAGTTTGAATCCCGTCTGCTCCCACGAGATTTGTGTCGGGTCCTGCAAGTCCCGCGGGATTTCCCGTCCCGTGCAGGTCTCTGCTTAGAACTGCTTTAAGACGTTAACGGGGACAACTAGCTAGAAATCTCAACACTGTCCACTAATTTAGAAACACAAGAACCATCAGCGCGTCCAAACTACTGTCATAAATGTTATATAATCTTGAAGTTGTCTAAACTTAGGCACACTTCTGGTAATGCCTCAATGGTTTGAAGAAATACTAGCCTTTTAAAATTCTCCCAAAGCACAGAAGCTCCCTTATCCTTAGGGGAGGACTCTCAGACCCCTCTGTTAAATATGCCAACCAGGGACTTTGAGTCCTCACGGAGAAGCTCAGTCCCCGTTGAGACGAGAAAGAAAATTGGCTCAGATACAGCAAACTCGGCTATCCCGGGACTACAGAGTGGTATTTTATCTAAATGTGAGTGTGTTCAGTCGACCTCCCTTTTCCACATGAGCCTCAGCAGTGTTTTAAAGCGTCGGTATCATGTTTTTGATCATCATTTCTGCTTTTGGCTGCGGTTCACCTCAGAGCATGTTGTTTTGTTATGAAGCTGTATGTAGGATATACGTATATAAGCTGCTACAGAGCAAAAGTCATTCAGTTTGTCGTCTGCATTTAACCCTTCAACACCACTAACTTTCACAAAGTTGGCAGTAGCTTGAGGATATGCATATTACCGAGAGGCAGAACTGCGAACCATTATTCTGAATTTCAAAGAGAGTTAAGGAAGCAATCAGTGAACAAAATTGCTAATCAACTGCAAATGACGCTCCGCCGTCTTTTGCACAACTGTTAAGGACAACACTTTCAAGTGTCTGATTTATTTCTTTATTTTTTAGAACTTTTGTCAATCAGTCTCTTTGTAGAATTCTGACCTTTTGTAAAGAACAAGTGAATTCGGCAACTGTGAGAAAATGTTCAAAATCTTCCAAATGTGAAACGTGTGAGTGAGTGTGACCGTGCAAAGTAACATAACAAACATAATAATCAAATCAAATGACTTTGCCAGACAAAAAGTCACACACTCTAATATTCTGTTGTAGCATCTTTAGCTTCAATTACAATATGTCAAAAGAGCCCGTGCTCATCCATTTTTCACCGAGATGATGGGAGAGTTTGAGTGCTGTGCAAGGCCTTCTCCAGCACGTCCCAAACCTTCTCAATCATGTTAAGATCTGGACTCTGTGGCGGTCGATCCATCTCATGCTCCCTGAACCAGTCTTTCACAATGTGAGCCTGGTGATCTTGGAATATGCCCTTGCCATCAGGGAAGAAGAAATCCATTATAACCAGCTGAGCTGACCTCATTCCTTGGCCACATAGTGTTGCTGAATCTAGACCTGACCAACGGCTGCAGGCACAGATCAGAACAGTTAGAGCTGCTCTATTATATTATATTATTGTCTACAAGATAATAATACAAAATTATGTTTGGGAGATATGCAAATGTACAATAGCCTATTGAGTTCATCTCCAATGTCAAGAAATTAGGCATAGATAGGAGGAACCATTTGGATAGTTTTTTGTTATTTTTTTGGCCCTTTTGTAGTCAGTTTACAACTATTATCTTTTTGAGCGACAAAGCAATGTAAATGGAAATTTACTAAATCTTTCGGTTTGCGAAAGGGCTCTTTCGCAAACTAAAGTTGAACACACAACGTCATGAACAGCACATCAACATCAAAACCGTATGCTCATTTTGAAGTATAGAGCAGGGAAAATCATGGTGTGGGGCTGTTTTCTTGCCTCAGGGCCTGGACAACGTGCTATCATCAATAGAAAAAATAATTCACAAGTTTATGAAGATATTTTGCAGAAAGACCAAAGACATTCGCAACATGCACGGAATAAATAAGTGAACCTCTGTATTAAATAGCTGGCTGACCCTTCTTTTGTAGCAATAACTGCTTTCCTGTTGCAGATTAGACGCTTAAACGATCAGGAATTCATCTTGGACCATTCCTCTTTACAAAACTGCTGCAGTTCAGCGAGATTCCTGGATTCACTTACTTTTCCTCCCTGTCCTGTGAATGTTTACATGTTACGGCCAATAAAAATATGATAAAATGTAAATGTTTGGGTGGTATTAGTTTAAGCAGACACTGTTTTTCATTCTTATGATTTTGATGAAGCTCAGACCACATTTTATGACCAATTTCCAAAGCGTTCACATACATTTTCATCCCACTGTAAGTCAGGGACTTAAAACGAGTCCTCCCACAACTTCCTAGGCCTCAGGGGAACAGAGAAACATCGCAATGAAAATTGGTTAGCGACAAGTTTGTTAAACGCACTAGTTTCACTGAACCTCAGCCAATATGGACATGCTGCATGCCATTTTAAAGCACAGAACCTGAAGACTTCAATCGCTGACTAAGCTATAGTGCAAAATACTGCAGCAACTAAGAAACTATTGAATCACCTAAAGTAGCCAAATAAAATTGGCCACTGCTGGAGCAGCCAAGTATTTATGTTTTTACAGGATTATAGACCAGACATTTGGAAAAATCGGTCGAAAACATCGGCTGAGCATATCGGCCAATAAAAAATAAAAAAATCGGCATCGGCCTTGGAAAAACCCATATCGGTCGACGTCTAATTGTACCGTGTAATTTTTCATATTGTAAGTACTGCCTCTGCAGCACTTTGGGGCAGTTTTGTCAGTTTGTACAAATATGAGAATAAAAGAAAGTGACTTATTTTCCCATATTTGATAAACACATGGCCAAAAATAATTACGCTTCATGGGGGGAAAAAAAACACTGCTTCTGGCATGGCACTGGTGTAAAACTGGGACAAATCAATGGTACAGGGGCTTCAGAATTGGTACGTCTGGTCACCCTATACAAGTGCTATGAAAATACTAAGTAACTTTAAAGCTTTTACTGATATGATTTATGATCATAAACAAGACATGACTTTTAAACTGCGGCTTAAAGGGGCAAGATGCAAGTTGGCCATTTTGTACTCACTACTGCCACCTCAGCTCGTGCATGACGGCAATTCGGACCCGAAGTAACAACTTTTTGAGTGACAGTGCAAGATTTTAGAGGCAGTTGTGGCGAACAGGCTCATTCTACACATTAGACCCTTATTGGAACCTGTAGGAATATACATAATTGTAACATTTTTAAACTCCGTATCGTCCCTTTAAACATTGTTACATTGTACAGTCCAGACTCTAAACCAGGTGCTGTTGCTGCTGCAGAATTTCCTGTAGACATAAAAAAAAATCAAGAACTCTAATTAAGATTTGGATTAACACCTTTTTCTTTGCAAACTGTCAGGCTAATAATAAAGATCAATCGGGCGAACAGTCAGATCACCTCTTACGCTCTTTTCCTCCAAAATGAATTAGGAGCTTTGACACAATCCATTACATCCACGAACCTCGCGTATTTACCGCATTCTGTGGCGCCTCTCGCTCTTATCTCGCGCTGCAGGCCTGACCCGAACCTTCCCCATCCGGGTGGCGGGTCGTGGCATTATAAAAATCGTCTTGTTTCCCGGTTATTGGCATCTTTATCGCCGCCGCCGCCGCCGAAAGATTTAGATTGGCCGCTCTGCAATCTAACCTCGGGAATAAAGCAGGTCCGAGGGAGAAAGCCAATACGCGCTGATGTATTGTGCACGCTTCACGGTCACCGGCTTAATCCGGTCCGACGCGCTCCCACACAGGGCTGTCGGCCGGAGGACGGGGGCTGCAGCCGCGACAAATGAGCATCTGAGTGTCAGGCCGTGGTCGACGCTGACGAGACCGGAGAGTGAAGAGCGTTCTGTTTGGAAGGTTACCAATATCAAATCCATGTCAAATCCCGAAGGCTGGTGTTTATTTGGGCCTTTTTACTCCCATGTGTGGCTGTTTTTGGGGGCGAGACACCGCAGGCGATTAGGGGCAAACATACATTTTGAGAAGAAAACCAAAATTGACTATATTTCCGCCCCAAAAAAATATTAACATGGGTTTAAATGTATGTTTATTATTTTGTGGATATGTTACAAAGATTTGCTCAGAGGAGATTTTGGATGTCTGTCTAGTTTATGAAGGATTGAGTTGCCTTGTTATAGGTGTTTAAAATTGTATAAATCAGGCTAGGAATTAATATTGAAGCATTTCTGTTAATAAACCTCTAAAATATTGTTTAGTCCAAGATTGGAAAATGCGGAGTCTATATTGGAGCTACTACAGTGGAGAGGTTTTTGCAAGAGTGGAATGAAAACCTCATTTGGAGAAAACGGCCTCATGTTTTGTAACGTGAATGCATGTATAACTTTGCGGCTGGCGTCTTCCACAAAGGAAATTATCACATTACAGAGTCTTGTCGGGGGGGTGGGGGGGGGGAATACATTCATTTAATGTATTCCGTACATTATGTGAAACCAATGGGCGAGGAAAGGAAAGCGCTTCTCTTTGGTCCTCATGGCAGGGAGCTGACCAGGGGCGACTCCAAAAGACATCTAAACTATTTATTTGACCTTTTATATCGTCACAAAGATCCTTAATCTCCTTGTCTGGAGAGTAATGGCCTGAGAGGAGATCCTATTGTACATGTTTTAGTGATAGGGAAAACAGCGCAGGAGGAGGCTTACATAGACATGGGGAGAATATGAACCCAGGACCCCTTTTGCTGTGATGCGACATAACTAACCCCTTTGTGTCTTTGTCCCCTGGGCCATTAGACTGCTCAACTCTCTGGGGGGAAAGATGGTGGTCTCTACATTGTTATATTGTTAGAAACTTCCTTTTATATATATATATATATATATATTTTTTTTTTTACTCATTACTATTTTGACATAGGCTGTGGTTTCAGTAGTGAATGAGTGAACGTGAATGAGTCTGTCAGTGAGTGCATATGTGACCCGCTGTGGATCCCAAAGACACAAGTCCGCAGCCCCGTGTCTTGAGCAAAACGTAATTAAAGGTGTTTTTTTATTTATTTGTGATTTTCACTTTTTTGCAGAATCGTTCAGTTGAAGTCACGAAGAAGCCTCTCCATGTTTAAGCTAGCAGCATTAGTAATTTTAAAAGCGTAAACTTTCAGGTTCAAACCGACAAGTTTCGGAGCTTGCATTAGGGGCGTGACTTTGTGTCTATTTACAAGGAGGAGGAGGCACAGCTGGTTTGGTTTGCGTAGTCGACACATGCTTTGGGAAACAAATGCCACGCAAAAAGAGGCAGTTTTATACATACGCCTATTGTCAATCAGTTTTCAGGTTGAAAAAGTCTTGTTTTGTCAGAGAAATAGCGCACGCTGTGGGGGTGTGTGCGGCTTCATGACTGTAAGCCTCCCCTGTGTGGCTCTCAGAAGCTGCCGCTACTTATGCTGCAAAATGGATTTACCACGAGTTTGCTGAAGGCACGTAAAGGTTACTTCAGACGGGTGAGTGAAAGTTTTGTTTTTTTTCTCGCTGGTGGCCAATACACTCTGACCATAGCTCTGAGGCCCTCACAGAACAGCTGGAATTATACTGAGATAGAGTAGATTACGCACAGGTAGACTCTATTTAATGGTTAGGGCAAGGTGTGAACTTTCTGCAGTCATTAGGAATGTTATTAAGGCAATTTAATGCACTCAGAAAATGCTGTATGAATACTTATGCATGCCCCACTTTTTATTTTCTATTTTTTTTTAAATAACAGAATCATGTATCATTTTGCTTTCACTTCACAGTTGTCTGTTACTTGTGTGTGAACGTTCAGTAAAAAATTCAAAATAAAATCTTTATGTTTAGGGTTGTAAACATGACAATGTGCAAATGTTCAAGGTGTATTAGTACTTTCGCAAGGCACTGTAGATGATTAATTCTTGTTTACTGCTGTGAGATTAAATGTTATCTCTTGGATAAACATTTTAGAGGTCACATTAAGATGAAGCAATAAAGTTGAGCAAAAAAGGTTGAGTGATCATAAAGCTAGGGCTTTGATTGTTTTTTGTTACTTATGACAGCGCAGAGGACAGAGGACAAGAACAATAAAGATTTATTATGATAAGAGAAATGCAATGCACTTTAAGAGTGAGTCTGTATCTCTGGGGCTCAGAGTCGTGGTCACGATGGAGAGCGCGAGTGTGTTGTGTCTGTCGCTGCTGCTCTGCTCTTTGTCCGGAGCTGAACTTCAGGACAATGGGATATTTGAACAAGACAAACCTGACAGTGTGAATGTGCCGGAGAAGCCTCAGCCCTGTCCCTCAGACCTCCACGCTGTGCTCCGAGAGATGAGCTCCAAACTGGCTAAACATCAAGTTAGGATCGAGCAGCTGCAGACGCTCAACCAAGGTGAGTATGTTGACTTCACCACAACTCCACGGACTCTACTTGACTTAACGCAGTGTCCAAACTTTTTTCTACGAAGGCCGCATTGTATAACAAGACCAGGGGGGCCAACATCCTCAGTAATGAATATTTATATTATTATTTATGTAAATTAAGTGGAATGAAAACATAATAATTATAAAGAAAGGTGTTTTTAAATGTAAGCAATGTAAATGGCCTTCTTAATTTAATGAAAATGCAAAAGGGCTGAAGTAATATCAATTTCCTAAACATGGAAACCAATTTAACATAATAATATTACCTGAAATACTACAGAGGTTTGTCCATTTTAGTTTGTCATTATGTACAAAGATTGAAACCTGTTTGAAAATGCCATGATCAAGTATCAACTAAATTATGTTTATCAGCAGCACATTTTAACAATGTAAAAACTGAATTTTTAATTGATTAATCATGGGTCACATACAGAATTCAATGAGATGGATGATACTGTGCCGGGCCGGGCCGGACTTTGGGCATGTCTGACTTAATGGGACCTCTTTCTCTGTCAGAGCAAGCCGCCAAACTGAAGGAGCTCGAGAAACCGACCGATGAAGTGGAGTCAATGAAGGCACAGCTGCAAGGTGATTCACTCACTGTGCGTGAAATGTTTACATATGAACTGACTTTCTGTATTTTCTGTCTCTGATAGTGCAAGCAGAAAAACTGAGAGGGCTGGAGATGCAAACCAGAGATGTGGATCCAATGAAACGTCAGCTGCAAGGTTATTGTTATCTAATCTACATTATCTGAAACAAAAACAAAAAAGGAAAATATACACAGCAAGTCTATAAAGGTCATAAACGTCTAAAGGGTCTTTCTGTTTCAAATTTTTATCTCCTTAAAGTATGTTTATTAATGTGTTTTAGTCCACACCGCATATCTGAAAAGCTTTCAGGAGATATTGAATGTTACCAAAACTGAAGTGGAGACTGTGAAGAGAGACAAAGCAGGTATGAATCAAACACACAATATAAGACATTATAGCTTGTGTCAATGATGAAAACGTTTTGCACTCTCTCTTCATTATTTTCAGTGGGACAAGTGGCTTTCTCAGCTGGTCTTTTTGCATCAGGTGGCGGATATATCGGACCATATAACACTAACAGTACACTGGTCTTCAGACATGTGATCTCCAACGTGGGAAACGCCTACCACCCAAACACAGGTTACTGCATGAATAAATGATGGTGTCGGCTACTGCTGGTTTGTAAATGAAATGTCCACTACCTTCAACAGGACTTTTCATTGCACCCGTGAAAGGAGCCTACCACTTTGAGTTTTACATCGGTGCAGGTGGACATGACGCACATGGCGCATCTGTTAAGTTGACAAAGAACGGAGAGCATGTTGTCCATGCTTATGAACACCAGACAAATGGATACGGCAGTGCAGCCAACGGAGCCACACTGGTTCTCGAGCCGAGAGATGTTGTGTCTCTGATTCTGACTGAAAACGACAGAGTATTAGCCACAGAGTCTCTCCGCAGTTCATTTAGCGGTCATCTGCTGTTTACCATGTACTAACGTTTATATGTTTTAAAAGCATTGACATAATTATTGTTTCTTATGATGCACAATGGTGAACAAAAAGTTCTGGGCAATCCCAAGACAATAATCCCACTGAATTGAAGTGTAAACAGTGGTTTACGATTACACAGTTACCATTTCAATAAAACAAAAATATTTGAGTCCTACTTTCTCTATCAAAATGGTCTTATACGTATCATGGGACTTGGCTGATTTTAACCTGCTGTAGACCTGACTACAAGGCTCTTTTTAAACATCTGATCACAAAGAAATAGTACATTTACTTAGTATTGCTTTTCTGGCATTAATTATCAAATTTTTTTTTTCCTTACACAATAAAGTATACATTCAAAATATCTTTATTTTACCTGTACAAATGGTGAACTGTATTGTTCTAATTAGGTATAAAACAGTTCTTGGCCTTTTATCTGTTGTTATTTCAGCAGGATAATTAGATAAAGTTGCGTTTTTTCCTGTATTTATCTATAGATCGCTCAACACTTTGGACCCGGAAGTATCTTATTATGTAAGGACTAAAGTTAAAGGGGCCGTGCATTATGTAAGGGATCATGTATAGAATGCCGGTCATTATCGGGAAAATAAGTACCGACAGGGTGAACTTGTTTCGCCCTGAAGGTAATGATAATAATAATGTTGATGATAATTAAACCCAAATTAAAATTATACTGAGGATGGTAATGACAACTGGGAAGTAGCAAGATCTCGGAGTATAATATCTATTAATGTACCTTTATAACATAAAAGTAACTCTCAGTAATCACAGGTAACAATCTGAAAGAAATATATTAATGATCACATGTTTTTACTTGCTTTGTACTAGACATCGTATATGAAACGAGATCGTTGTTACACTTAATTATTTAAACAGTTTATATTTTTTTTGTAAGTTTGTATGTTGGTCTGTACGAATGTAGCTGCTTGAAATGTTTCTAACTCCCTTTGGACGAGGTCTCTTTGATGTTCCGTACCATTGTGTGAAATTTACTTTTTTTTATTTATTGCACTGAATTTGGGGGTGGGCGCTCATAAGCTTTTTGCTTCAGCCCACTCCTTTTGAGCAGAATGTATACTGCTCAAATAAACAAATAAACTAAACTAAACTAAACTATAGTTGGAAAATCACATTCAAGCCAATGGAGCATTCTACTTGCATTGTGAAGGGCCGTATAATAAACAGTTATAACACACGCCAGTTAGCCATCAGAACTAAGTATTCACCCAGACCATGGTATAATGTGTGTGATGTCACACTTAACAAACCTATTGTACATGTTAATGGTAGGGGAAACCGTACCCAGAGAAAACCTACGCAGACACGGGGAGAACACGCAAACTCCGCACAGAAAAGCTCCGTCCAGGTGGGAATCGAACCGCTAGCTGTGATGCACGAGTGCTAACCGCTGTGCTACCAGGCTGCCCTGTTTTTTTTTGACATTTTAGACAATTTAACATTGTGTTTTATGTAGATTAGCGCTTAAACTAATTCGCAAACTCGAAACATTTTGAAAACTCTGGAAGTGGGTGGGACTATTGAGCTCTATTTTCACAGACCACATGGGCTCATTAATAGGGCTAAATGGCTTCCGCCTATCTCTTGTATGTTATATCTACACCAAACACAAGTATTTGTAAATGGACACGCGTGGGAAACAAGGCGGAGCGCGGCCATGTTGTAGTGGACAAGTCAACGGCAAAATCTAAACATCATAAAGGGAGAGTGTGACATTGGCGCCGATTTATGTTCTTCCCAGTGGGTGCCCAGTCAAAAAAAAAAAAAAGTCAAGGTCTAGATCGAACCAGCGGTCTCGTGGTTGGGACCCCGGCCATATGAGCCCTGCGCTCTACCTATGGAGCTAAACAAACAGCCACGAACGCATGTGTATCACTCTCCCAGCGCTTGTGTATTTGGAGGAAACTGAGTGGCGGCTTTACAGGTTAGGCGTTATTTATTTAATAATTTTGTAATCAGGGCAAATTCGCCTGGGTGCCCAAAGATTTAAGTGGGTGCTCCAGCCCCGCAGCACCCACGGGATCGGCGCCTATGGAGTGCAATCTATTATTTTCCTAAAGCTAAGACCTCAAAATGTATCACTTGACCTCAAAAATCAATGCTGCATCTCGCCTTGACAGCAATTCTAAAATCACAATAGCTGAAATGATTTAGACATCAAAAGCGAACCCCAGCTCCTGACGGGTTTAACCTCAGCAGCATTGAAGGATGGGCTGAATACATTTAGCGATAATGTTGTTTTCTCCCTGATTCATGCCGCATTGCAGACTGCTATACCAATTATGTTTCATCCAAATGTCCCTGTAGACTCCACTGCGTATAATCGTACGGCGAACGCACGGGGAAGAACGGCGCATCTCAAAATCCCATATCCCACACGTACCCGCCGTCCGAGCGGAGAGAGGAGCCATAGGAATCTTTGGTAAAGTGTTCAGTGTTCGGCACAACAGGAAATATCGAACGGCAGAGGGACATTTCAAAGACTATAACACAAAGAGGAGAATGAGGGGAAGGAAGGTCCAAAGGAAAGGACGAAATAAATACTCAAATTACTTTATTGTCCCTGTATTTCTAAAAGCAACAAAAACCACGCCTGGATAAATAGTAAGACTGGCATAAGACCGGCAGCTGTGAAGTTAAAGTGACAAGTGCAGCCCTGAAAGAAGACAAAGAGACAAAGACAATCACAAACTGCTGTGGGGTGGAGACAGTCAGCTCTTCTCTCTGTGTTTAATATACACTATAGCGCTCAACTCAATGTGCTTCTCATTGCATTATTCATTCATCCTATGGGCTGCACGATAGTGAACATGTTTTTCATGCACTTGAGCATTGAGCTGCAAATGAACTTCTAAAACGGCTGTGAAACGTCATGGTACTCAGTTATTACGTTTCAGCTTCATGTTAAGAAGGCGGGAAACTCCACAGTGCACCAGGGCCAAAGCTAAAACTGGAAAAAAAAATGGATACGACAAAAAACAGTGTGGTTAAAAGGAGGATACTTCCTCAGAGTTGAAACGGGAGGAAACCGTAACCATAGCCAGACTCTCATAGCCAGACCTTTGTGTTATTTCACAGCTAACGGTTTTGCCCAGGACTGTGGCCTTCCTCAGAGGTGTCACATGATGTAGCGTTAACCCTACATCATGGGTTAACCCCCCCCCGCCCCGGGAGGGGTTAACGGGATGATTGTTGCCGATATTCGGCACGTTTCCGCTGAAAAAACTCAAGAAGCTTATCAGAGTGACTGCGGTGTAATGTCTTTAAGTGACGCCTCAATTTATTTGGCTTCATGCTGTCCGCTGCCAACGTTTTTAGACACAGTAAACACACTTGGTCACACACACACGCACACACACACACACACACACCCTAACATCGCCCAACTATTAGAGAAGGACTGGGTTATGCTGAAACCGTCAGATATGAAATGACCGAATGAACCTAACTGGACTAAAAGTCTTTGGAGCCAGGCTTTTTAGTTGTTTTTGACAGGTGTAAAGTCCCCAATCGTTTCCATATGACAACAAGTCTTCTGGAGTTGCCCCTACAGCCCCGCCATGACAGTGAAGACCAAAATGAAGAGCTTTCCATTCCCATTGGTCCAATGAGTCTGTATTGTTTGTGATTCGGACCTCAGATTACGGCCTTCAGGGGAAAAGCTTAATACATTTTGAACAATGCCTTGTTACAAAAAAGACAGTTTCTCTACCTACAGGACCTTCCTCCGCAGCAGCTGAGAGACAACAATGACAAAATGACGCGGCGCATAATTGCATCTGTCAAACGCGTCATGTCTTCCCAGCGAAACACAAGACCGCCGCCCGCTGCCCTCGCTCTCTCTCGTGCGTGGAGTTGATAAAAGGCCTGACAATGGCGCTGGCAGAGTCGCCGGCCCCGCCACGCGCTCACTGGGCCCGAACTGTTTATCCGCGAGTCTCCCGAGAACTGACAGGGCCGAAGGGTCAGCGCGGAAACAACGCCAGCCGGGAAAACACAGCACAGTGCGGTACGATGAGTGACGTCTGCGAGATGAGACTGAGAGAGTGTCGGGGATTAGGAAACGTTGGCAGCAGTGATTTAACGCCACACAGAATAAATAAAAGTGAGCATAATAAACAAAACAATAACGCAGTGTATTTAACAAGTCTTAGTTTTGACAACAAGAGTGACGAGCCTGGAAAGATCGAAGCCAAATGTTCTCAATTCAATCAAAAGTCTCTACTACAACGGAAAAATCCTGGATGATACAAACATGAGGGTCAAGAACAATAACTGTGCTAAATCTGGACCTCTCCATGATCAAACTGAGATGAATTTAAACCCACCAAATTCAAAACTTAAAGCTGCCCTGAGCTACTGCATTTTGCTGGACCAAAATGGCTGCATTCCCACATTGCATCGCTAGACACGCCACCTTCGAAACAGCGAGCTGACTCGGCACATCCCTCACCTCACAGCGTACCCCCAACACACCCCTCACCCTCTTCTGCCCCCCCCTCACAATGTAAACACGAACACGTGCAGGGATCACTAATGACTGAAGCAGCAGACAGTTAGCGGCTGACACAGTCAGAGGTTAGCATGATCACAGAAGTTTACAAAAGAAACATCTGAGTGACCTGCTCTGATGCAGCTGAAATCTTCATAAAATGTCCACGTCGTTTAATAATCCAACATCTACAGGGGGCCGTCAGGTCTTTTCTAAATAAAGCACGAACAGGGAGTGTATGAGGTGTTTACGGGGAGCGGGAATTAAAAGCTCTGAACTGTAAATTTCGTAAATGAAACAATAATGTTCTAAATGCCAAAAAACACAGACTTATATTCATTTGCTGAACTGTAACTTTGATGTAAGGCTCAAATGTTTACTTTGCTACATATCTTATTTATGCTGCTGATAGATGTGTGTTGCACACAAGATTATCGATACTTCCCTTCTGTCCTTGGAACGTATCACAAGGGTGTGGAGGGGAGTGAGGGGTGTGGTTGAGGAGGGGGAGTGGGGCAGAGAAGGGTTTACTATACTGACACCTCTGACAAAAATAGAATCCAGGGTTATAGCTGAGGGCAGCTTTAAACTGAGTTTGAGCCAAGACTGAGGCAGAACGAAACCAGGCTGCATTCATGAGCCTCATCACCGGTGTCATGCCGACGTTAAAAACCACCAGGAAAAAATATATACTCGACACTTTATTTGCTTTTTCTCATTCATTTTGCCCATCACTTGATTTAATAGGATCGGGAAAGACGGGACTCAAACCCATTGCGCTGAGGGTGGGAGTAATTTCAAACCAGAAGCCTTAACCAGGGGGCTGTTGGCTAGTTTTACGTCCTTTCTTTACTCAGCAATCGGCGTAGCACAACCCCAGGCATGGTTTTGATGAGAAAACAACATTGTAACATGGTGAAATGCACCAAAAAGTTGATTTTGCATAACGCCTTACCAGAGAAAAGCGATAGACTTGATCAGGACTGAGCCTTAGGAAGTGTGAACACGGGACTTTGACTAGATAAATGAGTGAGCCCCTTTCAACCCAGGGCTAAAACATCTGAGCCAGAACAAAAAGCTTTGCTCAGCCGGCTCTGATCCAGGACTGAATTTGGACCACACCAGGGCATTAACCAACGAAGCCATGACATGTCGAAGATCGATGCAAAGCTGCGGCGTTGAACTCACATTGTCTGTTCGTAGTTTCTTGGCGGGGCAGCCTCCGTCCACCGGATGGAGCATGTAATACAGGCGCACTTTGTTGGCGTGTTTCCGACTCTGGGCAAACAAAGACAAAAACGGAGAATTCATCAGTACATTTGTGGAGCTTACGGACACAAATTAAGACTTTTTTCCCCATCTATGGAAATCATGTATAAGCAGATGGTTAGTTATCCTTTGGGAAATAAAAGGCACTGTAGCCTTTAGCCGTTGCTCCGCCCAGGCTATGATTTTCGGAAGCGATAAATCGGATGGTAGCCTCCTGTATAGCCACTTTGAGGGTTTAATGCGGCTTGTAATTGTGCTGTTCCCGTCTCTGCTTTACACTATTTAACAACATTACACAGTTAGGGAGGAGATTCACCTCGACGCTTTCCTTTCAACACACACTTTTCCTTTACAAAACTGATCGCCACCACACCCCACAGGTTGTTAGAGGAAATATGCCACATGTTAAGGCAGTTAAGGCAGTTATTCTTGAGGTTTACACATAACGACAACAAGTCACCAATTTGACGATTCGGGGCAAAGGCTCCACTGTTCCTAGTGCAGCAGATAAAGTCATTTTTTCACTACTATACTTCAGTTGCATACCTCCATGACCTCCATAAAGGTCAGATTTTACCGCGATTATGGAACGTCTAGTGGTTCACACATAACTGCATTACACAATTGGAATGCCTTCAACTAGCCACGACTCGAGAAGACTCGGCGCGACTGGAAATTAGAGCAAAATCGGGCATACAAGTTGTGTAGTGTGTGCTGGCCTTTAGCCATTTTTTTTTCTAAATGAATGTGTGTCCACTGTCCACTAAAAATTTCAATTGCAAATGTTTTTTTTTTCTTGCCGTGTCTCTGATCATTTGTTTATGCATTTGCTTTGGCTTTACATATTTACCGTAAGGTAGAGTCAACAAGCAAAGGTGAAAGGATTTGAGTTTAATATTTCATAGAGCACACTATAAACAAAGATGGAGTCCAATATGGCGCTTTAAAGTCCCCCTGGCCCACAAAAACATATATAAGAAGTCATTTGTTCCAAATGCAAAAACCACTATGAACGGTCACAAATAATAGTCCTGTTGTTAATTACTATGATTTTAAATGTGCCTTGGGCTTTTATGGAAGTGTGTGTGCATGTTTTTGAGCCTGTCAAAGACAAATTGTCTGTCACCTTCAGGGGCAGACAATAGAGTATCTTATCTTAAAACCTTAAAAATGTGTTTCAGGATTCAGTAGCCACAGAAAAAAAGTCTGTTTATTAAACATAATAGTCATTCTTACAATGACTGTCTGAAACTATTAGGCTGTCTGTGCACAATTAAGGTGGTGGTTTATTACATGTATAATTACCTTTATGTATATTTACACTTTTTTTTAAAGATTGAATGTCACTCTACAACCAGGGCACACTGGTGACTTCACTGTTGTGTAACTCAGCTTTAATGCTGTACCGAGCTTTACTTTCTGTAGAATAGTAGACTAGTACTAGTACTCTTTGTAGTTTAAATTGGTGTCCCAAACGCTGTCTAATAGCGTTTGGGACACCAAATCAATGAGTTGGTAGAAAATAGTTCCAAAATGTAGTTGGACTGAGTTGACAGGGAGTGCCAGCGTGGGAAAGTGGATTCAAAAGTCATTTATCTGGATGGTGCACAGATCACACGGGACCTAAATGGCATTGGAGGAATGATCGGACAAGGTGGAGCATACCTGAAGCTAGTTGTATCAGACTGTTTGTAATCCTGGAATTTTTTCGTGGACAGAGAGGGTTTTAGGGAACACTTGGACCAAATTTCAGGGTTGTTTCACAAACGGAAGTCATTTTCTACTTATCTTCTGGACTATTCCACGTGTTACGATTAATGGCATGAATTATTACGCCCACGAACAATTATTGTCCCGCACTGTTGCACGCTTCTGCGGGCCATTGGGAATCTGTCAGGAATCTGTTGGGAATGTTAAGAATACTAATACGTAACGAGCACATCTTGATATAATAATCAAACCATACATTTAAACCTGGCTCAATCCATTATTCAGATTTTGTTGCCAAAAATACGGGAAATGTTGGCGGTTTTCAAGCATAAAAGGCCTTGTTTTTATATGAAAACATAAAATGACAGAAAACTCTTAATACATTTGTTCCTCACATTTATGTCAATCTACAACAAAAGCTTCAAATTGATATCGCTAAATTTCCAAAGTCTCCCTATTCCCCTGCAGTGCCTCGCAACAACATCAACAGAACTGAGGAAATCTTGCATTTTGATGTTGCAACGCCATGCCCGTGGGGTATGTTTTGCGAATGCTTCACCAACAGAGCGAGCTTCAGTTCCGTGGATAGTTAGACTGCATAAGGGCATTGTTTTCCCCAGTGCATAGGCTTGACCAGGACCTGACTAACTCCCGATGAACGCCAGCGAGCCCCCTCTTATGTTTATTTACATCATCTCTGAGCACTAACCCAGGCTTGTATTATTAATGTAATCGAAAGCATATGCAGAGCTCCCCTCTCAGCGCGGACAGAGCCGGGCTGCTGTAAGCGTGATTTATAAACACGGGGTAATGACCATCGCGTCCTAATGAGACGGCGATGAAGAATCGCCACATTATCTGCTGCTCCCAATTCAGTCTGAGTGTGTTCGAGTTACGCAGAAGGGCCAGGCCGGAGCATGGAATGGGTTTGGATCAGTTTGTAAAAGACTGTCGTGACAGTATTGGCATTGTACCAAGGTGATGAGGGGCATACTTTAGAGAAAGAGCATGAAACACCAATGATTTACCGATAAAACATGTGGAACAATGACAGAAGCAGAGACGGAAGATTATTGCAAACAAACCACTATGTTTTCTCTGCTCCATTTTGTTTGCAGAAAATACAGCGCTCAGTGAAAGATATGTTGATATGAGACAATGTCATATTACATTACAAGTGAGAAATATTTGTTTGTACAATTTAACAAAAAAAGCAATTTATTTTTGCAACAAAACAAGATTTAAAGGCATAATATTTAACTTTTTTTGTCAAAATGTGACAAAATAGGTATTTTTTTACCAAGTCATAAAATCCAAACTTCATTCATCAGGCAAATGTTTCCACAAAATGTATACTTTTACAAAATACTTATGGGTCAAGAAGAATGTCACCCTACAGAAAGAAATAAAAAAGTAAGGTATAGGGCCCCACAACAAGGACTTGAGAGAACAGAACATTTTGATTCACCAGGTCGGTGGGGAGTCCTTGCCTCAAGTGGAGGAGTTCAAGTATCTCGGGGTCGTGTTCACGAGTGAGGGACGGATGGAGCGTGAGATCGGTAGACGGATCGGTGCGGCGTCAGCAGTGATGCGGTCGCTGTATCGGACTGTTGTGGTGAAGAGGGAGCTGAGTCAGGGGGCAAAGCTCTCGATTTACCGATCGATCTACGTTCCCACCCTCACCTATGGTCATGAGATTTGGGTAATGACCGAAAGGACAAGATTGCGAATACAAGCGGCCGAAATGAGTTTCCTTCGCAGGGTGGCTGGGCGCACCCTCCGAAATCGGGTGAGGAGCTCAGTTACCCGGGAAGAGCTCGGAGTCGAGTCGCTACTCCACCACGTCGAAAGGAGCCAGCTGAAGTGTTCCGGATGCCTCCTGGTCGCCTCCCTCGGGAGGTGCTCCAGGCATGTCCCACTGGGAGGAGGCTTCGTGGAAGGCCCAGGACACGCTGGTGGGACTATGTCTCCGAGCTGGCCTGGTGTCGCCTCGGGGTCCCCCCAGAACAGCTGGAGGAGGTGTGCGTGGTTCGGAAAGTCTGGGTATCTCTGCTGAGACTGCTGCCCCCGCGACCCGGCCCCGGATAAAGCGGAAGAAAATGGATGGATGGATGGATAGATGAATTGAAAGTTATTCCTTTCCGTTTCTGTGTGGAGTTTGCATGTTCTCCCCGTGTCTGCGTAGGTTTCCTCTGGGTAGTGCGATTTCCCCTACCAGTAAAACCATGTACAAAGATGTGGGAATGCATGGTGGTGGTACGAGGAACCGTTGGCGCAGATGTGTGCAGTCGTGACAGCGTTTCTGTCAGCCTCCCCCAGGGGAAACTGAAGCTCACCACCACTGTGTGTGCAGTGATTGTAGAACCAATCTCCGTTGCTGTTTCAAGCGCTTTGGGCGACTCGTGTCATGTGAAAAGCACTGTACAAAAAGAGCTTCCTTTCCATCAATCAGTTCACGTCACTGGTGCAAAGTAAGTAGTGAAGTGGTCTTTACTTCCAGGAAACCAATTGCCTTGATTGTAACAAGCAGAGGTGTTCTACATTCTATTCTCTGAGCGACAGGAAGTCAGTGCAGAGACCTGAGCACTGGACTAATATGGTCGTATTCCCTGGTTCAGGACTCGAGCAGCAGAGTTCTGTGTGTGCTGCAGCTATCTGACAGTGAGCAGCCGTTACAGTAGTCCAACCTGCTGAAGACAAACGCATGGATTAGTCCGTCGATGTCTCTTGATCTTGGCAAAGTTCTTTGGATGGTAAAAAAGCTGCTGATTGACGTAACGAGTCCATTGTTTTCCCCAGATGTCTCACTTGATTTTGAGGCTTTAAAGAGAAAAATGAAAAGTGATGCTTTATAAAGCAAAACAGGCCGCTCAAGATTTAAAAATCCATCCCTCCCTGCTCTGTGGTTGCTCTCTGCCCAAAAGCATTCATTGAAGAATGTGCCAAAATAGTTAAAGTCTTCAAACACCACAAAGAACCCGCAGTCCGAGGCGGCGCACGCTTATTTTCAGGCCATTTGACTGACACCCGCTTTTCTCCCTTTCTTTACTTCTGTGTTTGTTTGATATTTAGCGCTCACTGCTCCAGGGACATTATTCGAGCTGAAAGACTCCGCTTGTGCCACTTAGCCAGAAATCAAAGCCAGGGCCGAACTCCAGCAGAACAATCCTATAGCGATCAGCCGGGCGTGGGGAGAGAGAGAGAGAGCGAGCATCCGTGGAGGCGAGCCAACGTGAGGTCTCACTTCAAAAGAGGAAAAAGTAGGAAACACTGCTCTCGGAGGGAGTGGATTGAGGAGGTAATTAGCCCGCGGTTCACCGGGGGCACGGGAGTGGAGGGCTGCGGCTGGAAGCACATCGATCCTCAACATCTGATAACAAAAGGAGGGACAGAAGTGGAAGGGAGAGGGATTTCTGGGGTAGAGATTATCCTAAAAGCAGCGTGTCGGACGAGCGATCCGCGACATTTGATAAGACTGTCCGGTAAAAGAGATAAAGGAATCCAAATGTCAGTCTCGGAAGGTGGCATTTTACTATTTTTTGCAGAACCTCTAGCAATACTTTTTGGGTTGTTGCCTGTTTTCGCTCCAGTCATCGCCTTTGTTTTCCCTTTGACCTTTGCCCCATCACCTCTCATACGTGCACTCTTTCCGTCATCCTGCCATTTCCACCTCGGCCTATCCATCTCCTCCTGTTTACCATCGCTGCAGTGTCACGGCCCCAGAGAGGAGAGGGAGACCGTCTTTAGAACACTCTCTGGAATAGCTGACACGCCAACACACATGCCGAGGTGCCAGTGCAAACGGTTTTAACAGTAACTCATCCCATCTCAATCATTCATGTCTCCTGGAAGGCTGATCTCCAAAGTGTAAAGACAGTCATCTGTTTGGCAAGTTCGAAGTGTACAGAGTTTATAGTCTTTAGCTTGTAGCACTTTGTTTTAAAAATGCTAAGTTATATAAAGTGGCAGTTGCCTGTACTCAGCAGTCCATGTGTCCAGGTCATATTACAACCGATCTGATCGATTGCTGAAACCGTCCAGTTTCCTGAGGCCTATGAAAACCATGCGAAAATAATGCTGAAAATGTTTTTTTTACAGAGGTCTAGTTCTTGCATATAGATGCTATAAACTGAGTAAATTGTGTTTATTAGGTAAATTGACGGCATAATTAAAAATGTAATAACAATTTCATACAATACAAAGTAAAAATAACCATATTTACGTCATATACTTTAATATAGTAAAACTTAATCCGTGCTAGGCTGACTTTCTACCCCAAAACGAACACGGACCTACACGGGGAGGTTGACTTTATGTAAAAACATTATTTTGAACCACCCTAATTCTGTAAATGGTAAATGGTCTCAACTTATATAGCGCTTTTCCACCTACATTAGGCACTCAAAGCGCTTTACAGCAAGGAACCTCCTACCCATTCATACACCAATGTACGCAGACACTGGAGGCAAAGTGGGTTTAGTGTCTTGCCCAAGGACACAACGACAGCATGCACCTTCAGGAGGCGGGATTCGAACCCCCGACCTTCCGATCATGAGACGACCCGCTCTACCATCTGCGTCACCGTCGCAGTAATTATATTTAACTTTTTAGTTGTTTCTTTAGACGTCAGTGATTTTTTACGGGCATTCCCACGGTATCAGCAATGTCAGTAAATCATTAAGTTTTACAGACTTTTTCTCCAGAAATGATGGATAGATAATCGCACTGAATGACGGCAACACGCCTTTTATTCATTCGCGTCGTCAGTGCTAGCTATCAGGTTTGTTTATAAGCTTTGCTTTAGCGAGAAAAGCCATGTCTTTAACACGCTACCACGAACGACATCAGTGTCATGTTTCTGGGATGTTGCTCGACTCATAAAACAGCAGTTTCCTTTCTCTTTTAATCTGTTCTCTCTGATGCTCCTCCGTCTAAACTTTGCACCAAATGCATCCAAACTTTCCCTCAGAGCCTCCATGTCTGTTGAATGTTGCCATGACAATGGGGGTGTGCTTCCGGTTCACATCTGTGTAACATTGTCATTTTTCTCTTTTAAACGTTTTAAATAGATAAACAGACAGCATTTGGGGTGGAGTAATGCGTTGATGCATGATATTATTACTGTATGTATTAAAGATAATAAAAAGACATAAAAAAGACCAGATCCAGCCTTTTTGCTTCCGATACCAATACTGGAGGTTTCTGTCGATATCCGATATTAACCAATACCAATTGTTTTCTCTGAGTGAAAACGTGAATGGTCTTCTTTTCTTCAGTGTGAGATAAATAATGTCTTATCTTTTCTTGTCATGATGTTACAGATCAATTATCAATTATATCTATTAATAAACTAATGCAAAACTTTTAACAAGGATCACTGGACTTTTCAACACTATCCTTGGGACAGGCTATTTTATATTAATATAAACAGCTCATATCTTATCATTACAACGTATCTTATCCACTATTCTTCAAAAGCATTTCATAAACGAATATACTGTACAGTACAAACACTTGGCCGCTCCAGCAGTGGCCGATTATATTTTATTCGGCTACTTTAGTTGATCCAATCATAATTTCTGTCCCAGCCTTGATTAGCATTAGCATGCTCCCGCTAGCTTTAGCATGCTGTTGTGCAGCAATCAAAAATACATTTGCGAAGGATAAAACTAACTCAGCGATTCTTGAATTCTTCAGGTTCTGCCCTTCAAAATGACATACAGTGTGTCCCTATTCACTAAAGCCAAAACTGGTATTGGTTCAGTATCTAGGGTGACCATATGTCCCGATTTACCCGGGACAGTCCCGATTTTGAGCTCTGCGTCCCGTGTCCCGGTGGATTTCACAAGCCCCATTGTTTTGTCCCACTTTTACGCACGCTCCGTCCCGGATGTCACGATTTTTTTATCCATGCATATGCAACGGTAAAAAGCTAATACAGCGCACAGTGGCTGAATCTTGTTGTCTTTGGGAAATGTGTATGCCAATCACACAGTTGCCATAGCAATTTATTATATGAACCAATTGAAAAAGATAAACAGTCCTCCGCGTGTCTGTAGCTTGATGGCATTGACATTAGATGTTCACAACAAAACGCTATGGATCAACATTTCTTATGCTGAACATGCCTAAAAGAAAGTCGAGGTTAACCCAAGAGCTCCTGGAACAGTACAGTTTCCTCAGGAAAGTACCGGGTAATGAAAATGCTGCCTTTTGTACACTTTGTAAGTGCGAGTCTCATGGCGGAAAAGCCGACGTGCAGAGCCACAGTAAAACTAGCAAACACAAGAGATGGGAACAGGCGGGAAGTAGCTCTGTTAGCCCATTTTTCGGGCAAGCTGCGGCTGGTGATGAAGAACTTAAACGTGCTGCTCAGGAGGCCACATTTGCCTATCCCCTTGTGAGGCACAATCACAGCTTTCGTTCAATGTACAGCTGGGCTGACGCGGAAATGTTATGACCAACGTTTTACCTGTGCTCGCACCAAAGCGGAATGTGATAGCCCCACATGCTATGGAGTTGCTGCAGGAGGACACCACGGATGTTACTTTCGTCAAAGCGCAAAGCAGTAAAACGTCTCCCTGTTGTAATCCACTACTTTATATTGACTGAGGGCGTGGGCGTCAAGATACTCAATTTTGTGTCACTACCAGGTGAGACATCCACCCTCCTATTTAATGAAGTCGAACAGCTTTTGGTCTGATGGATAAAGTGATTGGCTTTTGTGCGGACAACACAAACACAAATTTTGGAGGAAAGGCAAAAAGAGGACAAAACAATGTGTTTTACAAACTTGATCAAGCCACCCCCTGCAGTTTGATCGGAGTAGGCTGTGTAGCACACATTGTGCACAATGCAGCGCAATCAGCAGCAGACACACTTCCCTGTGACATAGAGAACTTTGTTGTCAAGGTATTTGGATACTTTCACATTTACACCGTCAGAACTGAGGAGCTGAAAGATTTCTGTAATTGTGTTGAGGTTGAGCATGCCACTCTTCTGGGGACTAGCAGAACATGCTGGCTTTCACTGGGGCCTGCTGTTGAGAGGGTCCTGAAGCTTTACCCAGCTCTTCAGTCCTGCTTCAGGTCTCAAGATAAGGCTCCTAATTCTATTCTAAAGTTTCTTGAAGACCAAGTGTGCGAGGCATGGCTTTGGTTTATTCATAACCAACTAACACTTTTCAATGACACCATCAAACAACTGGAGAAGGAGAAGAGCTCTGCCATCCATTCTGCCCTGTACCTCTCCAGTCTTAAGGAGAAGCTTATGGAGAGGAAGGCTGCACTCTTCATGGGCTTAAAGGTGAGTTGTATGGATCATATAAAACTAACATAATACATACTTGTACACATTTGATAGCACTGTTATTTTTTGATTTGCATACAGTTGTATAAATTATAGTGTAAATAGTAGGGGTGTAACGGTTCAGCTATCTCACGGTTCGGAACAGTTTACGGTGCAGGACCCACGGTTCGGTGCATCACGGTGCAATATAATTGGGTAATAAATCAGTTTTGAAAGAAAATAGCCTTAATGTTCATTATTAAGCAGTTTTTGTAATTTCAGAAATACATTGAAAATGCTTTCTAATTTTTCAAAGCTGCTTTACAATGAAATGTGCCCCTGGGCTAAAAAAAAAAAACACACGCACAAAAACCACAGTGCTCTAAAGTTAAAGAAAAAAGAAGAAAGCAGCGCAGTGGGCCATGTGCTGTTACGTGATAAGTTTCAGTTTTGCTTTCCACATGGCAGCTAAAACAACGGCGCATTTGATCTGAGGCTTGTGTTTGGACTGTTCCTGGACAATATTCCGCTTGTACTTTTTTGAAAAAAAAGCGTTTGATGCGGATCATGACCAAGATTGGATGTTACGCATTTGTCTGCGCCACCATAGCACTGCACTGGATTTATACTTTACCGCAGCCTGGCCATCACCAGCAGGAGAAACTTTTGCAAAGGCACGCGGATTTCATTTGTAGCACGGTGCATTGTTACACCCCTATTAAATAGTAAATAGCAATTTACCAGTAACAACTGTTCATGGTTTTATTAATTGCATAATGAAATGTTTTTTGTTTTTTAATTTAGGTGAAAAGTCTTCTGGTTGGCTTCAAAGAGCGCCATCAAGTGGATGTGTTCAAGAAAGGCGTCCAGAACCTCTATGACTTCTGCATCTCATACCTCCAGGAGTGGGGCTCTCCATTCACTGAGCTGAAGGGCCTCTCTTGGACACTGCTAGAGCATGCACCAGAGTGGGATGAGGTTGAGTGCTCCCTGAGGTATGTCTCCACCAAGCTGCCACAGATGGACATCAGTGCAACAGAGCTGTTTGATGAAGTCACGTCTCTCAAAACTTACACATCAGAAAAGATGGAACAGTGGAACACAATTTCAACACCTGCAGATGAGCTCTGGGCAGAAATGTTCACACATTTTAAGTACAGACATGTTCCATTCAGAAACATTTTTGTTATCTGCCAGTTTGCCATGTGCCTTCCTGGCACAAATGCCCCGGTTGAGCGCATTTTTTCAATTATGAACAATACTTGGACTGATGAGAGAAACCGTATGGGAGTGGAAACTTTGAAAGCGCTGCTCATTACTCGGGTGAACTTTCAGTATAGTTGCTCTGAGTTCTATACAAGGATCAGTGACAACCATAGCCTCTTGAAAAAGGTACACTCAAGCATGAAATACTAGTCAGTAAGACTGTTCAGGGTTTTGCATTTATGCACTTATTTTGTTTGTGCAATAAGTTTTGATATTTCAAAACAATTCATTGCTTAAATGTTGTACATCTTTTGATTGTTTTGGGATCCACATTTTGACTGCAATAAAATTTCACTTCATCCCTAGTACGTTGAGAATCGAAAGCCCTAATTAAGACTTTATTATGCTGGTTAAAACCTTAATTACCCTTAAACTCAGGAGATTTGTTTTACCCTCCAAATCACTGACATCATCTCGGGCATATGTAGAAACTCCGAGGACGTCAGTCATTTTTACTCTTTTACCTGAGGTCCCTAGGTCATTCTAATCTTAAGAGGCAAATATGGCTTTAAACAGCTTTTCTGTTTAGCAAACGGCGCGGTAACAAATTGACGGCGTTGAAATGTATGTAGAGAGAACAGAACAGGTCGGATGATGGTTTTTAGGCTTTGAAAATGCGGCGGTCACTTCCGGGTTCCATCTTTTTCACGACTAAATCCAGGAAAAACGAATTAAAGTACAAGAAGAAACAACCAACGTAAACAGGGTAACTCAAACCTTCATGAATGCAGCACGATACTTCTCCAGACATGATTTCGACAAAGGCACACGACCTCAGAATGGTGGATTTTCTTGCTCATTGAAGCTTGATAAGACCCCCGTGGGCACTGACAAACACGGAACCAAAAAAACACTGCTGAAGTCATTTGAGAAATCGAGCCAGGTTTCATCCGCTTATTTTGCATAAATATTTAGTCGTTCTCCTGCTCACTGACACAGATGAAACGCGTGGATTTGGGTGAAATGGCAGAGATCCAGAGAGAGGAACCGGAGCAGAGGAGAGGAGGGGGGGAGAGTGCGGTGAGCGAAGCCCAGCGGAGCGTGAGGCGCGGCGGGCAGGTTGACGCGCATTACTCCCTGGGAAAGACCAAACAGCCAGTGGCAGCGGGGGAGGCAAACACGGGCGCTCCAAAAGGGGACAAGGGACTGACCGGGGCATCACAAGAATCCGCCTGTGTTGTGTCACCGTAGAAGCGGAGAATTGTTTTTTCCTAGCTGAGGAGAAGGCCAGCACTGGGGTTGGGAAGTGTGCAGACGGTTTACAGCTCACGGGTGATGTGTAAACTTAATGAAGGAGCCGATTCTCCTCTGAAGTCCGTCCCGTGGGAGGAAGACTGGCTTCACTTTCACCAAACTGTTCCACTGTTCCCCAGCCCACTCACTTTACCAACTCTTACCGTCAGTGAGGCTGACTATGCAAAACCAGGGCCCAACAAACAGGGAAGGTTTCTGACTTACAGACAGATACATTGCAGACTGCAGCGCAAGACTCTTTAACCTGACATTATTCATTTGAAGTTGTGAAAAGCTTCACCCTGTCAGAGTTAATGTGCAAATCAAACTCTCACGTCACAGAGTTCTGTTTAATCAAGTACTGACGTATAGCCGTCTGTCTAATAAGACTATTAATGTCACATTGGAGAAATTTATACGAGGCTGAGAAACTCTCTTTAATGGGCTACTTGGTTCAAGGGAGTGAGCACCTTTACGAAGTCAATGATGCTTAAGGGGAGAGACATCTATTTGCTGTACATTACTGATATAAATGCAAGTTTTCGGACATTAATAAGTCACTTGTTTTCAGAGGGGTTTATAGATCTTGTTTAGTGTTTTGATAGTAATCAGTTTATAAGTGAAATATTCTGCCTCTTTTGCGATACAAATCTCAATAAAATCCCGTCTTCGCTTGTATATTTTGCAAAGTGTATAAGATTGCAAAGTGAGGAGAGATAGAGGGAAATGTTTTAAGTAATCAAGCAATCACGTTCCGCTGCCCACCGCTCCCTACGGGTCAAATGCAGAGGACACATTTCCTTGTGCCGTTCTTGTATAATGACAAATAAAGCAACAAAAGACAATCAAGTTCCTCCCCTCCTGTTTGGACGAGAAAGCCTCTCCTGGTTTGCAAAATGAGTAGAGAAAAAACAAACTTACAAAAGTAAACAATCAAGCTCCCTCCTCTCCTGATTGTTGCACCTGAGAGGCCAGTTCCCAGGGGAACAGTTCGTCTCATTGGTCAAAGTGATGGCACCAGGGATTCTGATTAGTTGCTGAAATCAGCAAAGGAAAGGACTTTAGAAAAATATTTTATTTAATATGACTTCTGTTACATCAAATTCCACACCCAGTTAACAATTATACGCAACTTATCACTACACTTATTTGTAGAACATACAAACTATCACTTTAAAACAAGAGTGAGTTTGGTCTTTTTCTTACTTTGACACTAAAACTGAGATGGTAAAGCTGAAAATCTCAACATTGACCACTGTGTGTAAAGTTTATATTTTCACCTGCCGTGCTTCGCCCTAATAATTGGTGAAACTGTGTAGTAACTTTGGCCACTGCTTTTATGAGTGACCAGAGTTTAAAGAAACCTCTAGTTTGCGTGTTACATTCTGACAACACAAGCAAAAAAAATACAGCAAATACTGTGAATGATACTCTTCAGCGTTAACCTCAGGTCAGACTCCATGAGTGACAGAAACATGAGACGAAATACAATGCGTTCTTTGATTTCAGTAAAAAGTCTGAAGCCTCAACGCTCTTCAGTCTGACACAGACCGACAGGTGAAGAAGGAAGTCATGCATTCTGCTTTAGACAGAACCCCAGACTCCTGCTGGAAGAATGAAATGTTTGTTAATAACAAGTCTAAGAGGCGAAACTCTTTATATACTTTTATATTATTTATAACAAAATAAATAAAACAAAAAAAGTGTCATTTGTATCTGCTGTAGAGTCAGTTTGTCCCAGTTTCTCTGAGTCGTGGTGCAGCAGAACTGATGTGGACAGAAGAAGCTCATGAGGTCCATGTCTTCAGCACTGTAACTATAGTAACTATTTTCTCCAAAGTAAAACTCATGTCCACATCTGCCATGGTCCACCATGACTCAGAGGAACTGGGACAAACACGATTTGTGTCATTTTAGGACTTTCCCTATTTCCCTCCACACTTGAGATAAATAAACACATTCAGTTTCAGTATTTAATTCCCATAGCCAGTAGAAGTCTGACGTATTTAGGAACAACTTTGGACAATTCTTCTTTCACATTTAACGAACACTGACACTGGTTTTGAAGTTAGTGATCACATCTTAACACATCGTATCAGCTTAATTGAGAGCGTACTGATATTTAACATAGTCTCTTGGTTTGGTCATTTAACTGTCACAAACTAACTTGGCAGAGTTGTTAAACAGGGCAGTAACATCACAGGGCCAACAACAAGCCAACTTGCATCACAGTAAAGCAGCGCATCGTGTCCGTCATAAGGTCACAGATGACAACAGCCACCCACTGTCCCATCGCTTGGAGCTCCTTCCATCACGGCAGAGATACAGACAGAAAAATGTGTACAGGAATTCTTTTGTGCCTTTTGCCATTAAGGAGCTGAATAAGTAACCGCTAATGTCGTCCAGTCTGTTCTGTTCCTTTTCTTTTGATGAAGTCAATCTGCTGCTGCTGCGTATGCTATTAACTGATTTTTATAATGTACTTTTATGTATTATGTATTTGTATTACATTGCTGGGCAAATGTATTGAATGTATGAGAAAGCCAAAGGCAAATTTCTGTCATCATTGTGCTTGGTAGGCAATAACATTTTTCTATTCTATTCTGTCATATTAACACATTTGTTGTGAAGTAAAATCCAGTCCACTCGAGCATATTTGCAAATCTCTTCTACAACTGTTCCGATGAACCCTCCTAAGTGAGGGGTGACTCCACAGACAAAACACAAGCAAACCCACTCCGACCTATCATACACGCTTGCCTGTTATATTTTTGGGTTCCTTATCGGCACGGGTGGTAAATGAGCAGACAGCGCTTTACTCCCTGCAGCGAAATGCTCTTCCTGCTGACTTCCCACACTCTTTTAACAACTGCTGTATTTAAGCGCCTAATAGAAAATTACCTGCTGCTTCCACGCGAGGCAAAAAAAAAGAAAAGAAGCGATCTCGGCACGCAGCGCCTTGAAATGTGGCATCTCTAATATCTACCCACTGCGTACTCAAATACGTTTAGCTCCAAATGAGCGGCGTGAGCTGTAGCCGTGCTCTCCTGCGCTTGTATGGGGGAAACTGGTGCGGGAAAAAAGGGGATGTCACACTCGCAATAACAGCAACTCCATCTGAAGGAAAATCGATAGGGGATTACCGACACATCAGTAGGTCCAAAGAAACGCAATACACACTTGCAATACAGAGGTTTAAGCACGAGGCACGGTAAGGCCTGGGCCATGAGGGAAAAGAAGGAGTACTGGAAAGCGAAGCTGTAAAATATATTCTTTGTATGAAGAAAAAACTGAATCATTGAATTTGGGGAGTGAATAACTCATACAAGTTTAAAGGGACTTTATTTAATATAACATTTTGAATAATGAACTGTAGACATATACTGAATAAAAGTGACCTTGACTAAAAGTAAAAGCTGTTCAAGATATAGAAGAGACTATTTGCATGCTCTCCCATGTCTGCGTAGGTTTCCTCCGGTTTCCTTTGCCAGTAAAAACATGTACAATCGGTCCAGAGCCCCTTCAGCCATTTAAATCACTATTTAAGGCAAGGCAAGTTTATTTGTAGAGCACACAAGGCAATTCAAAGTGCTTTACAGTTGCATAAAACTACAAGAAAACAGATCAAATCAGTAGAACATCAACAACACACTACAAAAAACAAAACAAAAAACGGGGAAAACATTACAATCAGGTTAAAGTTAAGGCAAAGCACATGTATGGAAACATCAAGACATGGGAAATGCACAGTACACAAGGTCCCGGGTGTCATTTTTTCTCAGGAAGGGGCGTGGTTGGGGCGTGGTTAGGGGGGGTGGGGGAGCCTCAGTCCGTACCTGGTTTAGCTCTGTGATTTGGGGGAATGTTGACGGCGTAGGAGAGATAAGAGGTCAAGTTGCTTCAATCTCCTCTCAGGAGGAAAATAATTATTCCAGTATTAGTTCATCAATTTATAATAAATTAGCTTGTACTTGGTCTCAGCATTAGTTCAGTTCTCCAGGGCAGGTAGCTCCCTTCACAGTTCATCCCTTTTCCTGCCAAGATATAGTCCTCCTTTTGTCCGTCTCCACCGCGAGCTGCCAGGTCGAATACAACAGTCCATCGTTGTTGTGC
This sequence comes from Proterorhinus semilunaris, assembly GCA_021464625.1. Lineage (NCBI taxonomy): Eukaryota > Metazoa > Chordata > Actinopteri > Gobiiformes > Gobiidae > Proterorhinus > Proterorhinus semilunaris. The sequence goes on along the minus strand of CM038345.1, from coordinate 32,459,445 downwards.
TTTACTTTCCAGTGTAATTCCATCACTCAGTCACTCCCTGCTCCAAAGTGCTGGTTAATTTCAATCGACAGCAGTGTGGGCCAATTGCAAGCTGCTGTCATTCCAGATTTCCGATAATCCAGGGCATCCAAAAAGCAGGTACGCTGTTATCAAGTGTCCAAATAAGTAAATATCTTTGATGTCTCCGACCGACAGGACCGCTATAGGCAAATGATCCACTTACTCCACACATCCATCGTAGCTGAGAAACTACAGTAAGGGAAGATGACCTCCTCCGTGGCCTCACTTTGTGAAAAAACCTTATCTTATATAAGACAGACCTTTTCTTGCTGGCTTTTAACAATAACTGAGCTGAGAATCTTCACATTTTCACTCAAGGATTCTCTTTTATTGTTGTGCGTTTCTGGGTTTATGCTGTTCTTTTCTTTGTGAAGCACTTTGGGCTCCCTAAGTTGTAAATGTGCATTAGATACAGTATCAAGTTGACACTGGGGCGAAGAAACAGCAGTTTTGGAGTTTGGACGAGAAGGTTCATGAATCAGCTTTATCTCGTTGTCTTTGAGGCGAAAAACTAAATCAAATAGAACATTGAGATTGTTCAACATGACAAATGTACGGACGATGTCCCTTTGTCAGCCCTGATTCCCTTTTGTTAAAGCTGGGGTACCTGATTTTTTGGTGTTGTAGAATACATTGTAAATACAGCAAAACACAGACCTTGTTGTATTGTCTTCACCTAAAGTTTTATTAAGCAATGGATGATAGAAGTTTAATCTAAAAAAAATTTGGAATTTATCTTGGGGTAGCCGCCCCTGCTTCACGTTGTCACCACTCAAAGCTGTATATGGGTGTGAAAGGTGCATATAATTACATTTTTGGAACAATTTGAACACATAGAAGGGACTGTGAGAGCTAGAAACAAGTTTGGGCCAAAACAAGTTTGGACCAAAAAATCAGGTACCTCAGCTTTAATTTTTGAATAATCTGTCTATATCTAGATTTGTGTGTATTTTCTGTCTATACTATAGCCCCGGTTTGCAGATGGAGTTACCCCATGCGAGACTATAAAATGGCATATGTACATGTTAAAATGTTCATATTCATAAAATTTTTCCACTTAAATAAATGATTACGACTCAAATCGGGAAAATCTAAGTACCAACATGCCGCTGGTACCTCATGTTGGGAAGTTTCTATCACGTTTGAATCCTTAGAAACATCCGTTTGATGAAACGTCTATGCCATATTGCGCAGTATTCATTCGTGACCTATAGCCTACCATGTCAATATGTGAAATGTCGATATAAGCCGAGGACAGCCGCAGCCGTAAAGCCGTAAAAGAGCTGAGCGAGGACTCTTAACATACTAAGGGACTGCGAAGCGAAAGCTAATCCTGTCTTTGGAAATCGCCCATGAATAGAGCAGTGGAACCTCCTGGAAAAATAAGTTTCTCTTTCACTGTCACTGCGGCACAGACTTACAGCTTATAAGCCAAAGCTTCGTTTTTGAGATGTTACTCAATATAAATGTAAAGATTTATTCAAATGATAACTGCATTTATTATGGAATCAACTCAGCTCTGTGCAAATTGCTGGGATTCTCTTATATCAGACACATATTGAAGCATTGTGTGTGTCCCGACATGTTGTATACTATAGCTTGTACGTCCATCTTTCCTTCTGTGGTTCCCCTCGGGGTTTCTCTTTTCTCCCACTGTGTTTTGGAGTTTTCCCTTGTCGTGTAGGAGAGTCTAATAAAGAGCAGTTTCCATCAGCTGCTGACACTTATTTATACATTACCCCTGTCTGGACATTGCATCTGCTTGGACATCACATTGTTTCTTTGGTTTCTTGCTTTAATGTTTTAAACGGCCCTGTGAGGCGACTGCTGTTGTGATATTATATTTGGATTGATAACGATATCAAAGATTATTAACGTTGGGGTTATAGTAATGACTTCATTCCATGTATTTACTGGTGAGCCCTTTGGACTCAAGAAAGGTCCTTGATCCAATCTGTGTGGAGTTAACATGTTGTCCTTGTGTCTGGGTAGGTTTCTTTTACGTTCTCCATTATGCCAATCAACCCAAAACGTGTAATAGGTCAAATCGTCCAGGCAGGTAGTCCTATCCAAACCTACTGCTCCAGCGGACTTGAAGGATGGGTTAATTGCAAAGACAATAAAGTCCACATCAGGGTTGTTTTCGTCAACAAAGACAATAACGACATAACTTCATTGACGTACCCTTTCTTAATGGCAATGACGTAACGATGATGAGCTAAAGATAGTTCTTTGGGGACTAAAACGTGACGAGACGTTTATGAGTTTATGTCAGCGAGACAAGACGAAAATGGGAGTTTGTCTTTCGTCAGACAGTTCGCAAACAGAGCTTGTGCGCAGAGTAGTAAATGAATAGTAAATTACTACCGTGTCGTTTTCAAATCCAGTGAGGCTGAAGTCATTTAGGCATTCCTCTCTGTGATAAGTGCCTGCTTCGGGCTGTTCTCCTGCCGGTTCGGAAACATCCTCATGAATCACACTTGTTTACGGCTCTGACTCTCATTCAAAGATGTGAAGGACGATAAGTTTACTCACAAAGACCCAGAGGAGCCTGAGCCTTCAGCAAAGAAACGCACATCTACAAACACTCTCAAACATCAACACAGAGCATCAGGCTCTGTAGATAAAAGGTATCCTATTAAAATGCAGAATTTGTCGTGTGGCTGTAATTCTTCCAAAGTAGGAAAAATTGGCGGAGTTTCCTCAGAGCAGCAGTCTCCTGACCCAAGGGTCGGATAGAGATTTCCAATGATGTACAGTAATAATTTCTAGTCTATATGCGGAATGAAGTCACAAGCTGATCAAGGCGAGACTCTGCAGGAAAATAGAGGGGGAAGATTTTTTTAAGCTATTGTATACATAATGCATTTCAAGATAGGGGATTTTGTGATATTCTGTTTTTCGAGGGTTGGAAGCTCAACAAATCTGACAGGAAGCTGATACTGATAAGTCCTTCAAAATACACTGCCAAACCAAAAAAAATATCTTGTAATCTTGTATTGATGATCATCCCAAAGATTCTCAATAGGGTAAAGATCTGGACTCTGTGGCGACTGATTCATCCCATGCTCCCTGAACCACTCTTTCACAATGCAAGTCCCATGAATCCTGGCATTGTCCTGTTGGAATAATGTTCATGCCATCAGGGAAGAAGAAATCTGTTCAGGATGTTCAGGTCTAGGGCTGGTTACCTTTAAACGATACCGCTATGGTATGGAAAAAGAAGCTTTGGTACTACTGGTATTGAAAAAAAATAAAAGAATCAAAAGTAGGTATCATAAAAAATTAAAAATTTCTAAGTTTTGTCAACTGTTGGTCCAGTGACAGCATTAACGGAAAGCGTTTCAGATCAAATAAATTATACAAATTTAAAAGAGAAATTATTGTTCTGTTTTATGGTTCTAGATAACACATTTTTGAGTATAAGTATCGAAAAAAGTATCGTTCAGGTATCGGTATTGTAAATCAAGTATCGAGTATCGAAGTAAAACGTAATGACATCCAGCGCTATTCAGGATGTTCAGCTGATCTCATTCTTTGGGGTCATAGTGTTACTGAAGCCCCAGATCAGAACAGTTTGTTATGTATGTATGTGACAACTTTGTTTTTGGTCACGCAATGCAAATTAATTAATTTGATCATATTTATTGGGTAAAATGTTGCACAACTACTGTCTCAATCAATCAAACTTTATTTATAAAGCGCTTTTCATACCGAAAGGTATCACAAAGTGCTTTAAAGATTACAACATTTAAAACAATACGCCCAGCATCATTATATATAATTAGGACTAAATAAATAGATGTCGCCCCTCCTGGAACCGACACTTTAATGTGGTGGAGGGGTTTGAGCACTCGAATGATCCTGGGAGCTAAGTGGTCGGGGGCTTCGTGCTCCTGGTAGTGTCTCCCATGGCAAACAGGTCCTAGGTGACGGGTCAGACAAAGAGCGGTTCAGAAGCCCCCTATGAGAGACCAACAGGCCCAGTTAGAATCATGAGGCAGTTCTTCGTGGACCCACCACCTGCAGGAGGAGCCATAGGGGCTGGTGCAATGTGATTTGGGCAGCTCCAACAGCTGCCCCCACGACCCGGCAACGGACAAGTGGAAGAAGATGGATGGATGGATGGATAAATAGATGTCAGTTAAAAGCTAAGGTAAAATGGTGGGTCTTGATCCTGCTATTAAATACATGAACGTTCTCTGTGGTCCTGAGCTCCTCCGGCACATCGTTCCTTCTTTCTGTTGACTTTAGGAATAACTAGGAGACCCCTACCAGAGGAGCGAAGGGGCCGTGAAGGTTCATAAGGTAAAAGCAGTTCTGAAAGATAAGAAGGACCAAGACCATTAAGACATTTAAAAACCATTAAAAAAACGTTTGAATCGATCCTGAAACACACGGAGAGCCAATGCAGCGACTCTAAAACCGGTGTAATGTGGTCCCACAGAAAAAAAGACAGTGACTGTAGTTTGGGTAAAGGTTTCTCTTTCTGGGCCTCAACTGTTTTAGTTTTAGTTGTAGTCATCGGCCCGATGACTACAACTTCAGTTTTATCCCGGTTAAGCTGGAGAAAGTTTTCTGCCATCCAGGATTTGATATTTAAAATGCAGTTAAAAAGTGCATCCATTGGCCTGGTGTCCTCAGGAGACATGGAGATGTACAACTGTGTATCATCAGCGTAACTATGAAAGTTGACTCCATGTCTCCTGATGACATCACCAAGAGGGAGCATATACAGGTTAAAAAGCACCGGCCCTAAAATCAAACCCTGGGACACACCACATGTAATGTTATGGACCTTAGAGGAGCAGGTATCCACACTTACCATGAATGTCCTGTCTGTGAGGTAGGATGTAAACCATTTGTGGACAGCACCAGAGAGGCCGATGTGTTTTAAACGAGTTAAAAGAATAGTATGGTCGACTGTATCAAAGGCGGCGCTCAGATCCAGTAAAACCAACACTGTGACCTTCTGTGAGTCATAATTTAAGCTAAAATCATTTATCATCATCAAGGGCCGTCTTGGTGCTGTGGTTTCCCCTAAAGCCAGACTGTAATTTCTCAAGTACATTATGTGCAGTAATAAAATCATTAAGTTGGATAAAGACAAGTTTTTCTAAGATTTTGCTTAAAAATGGTAAGTTGGATACCGGTCTAAAATTATTACAGTCCAAATTGGTCTTCTTCAGCAGGGGCCTCACCACCGCCCCCTTAAAGGCAGCAGGGAAGACCCCCGTCTGAAGAGAGCAATTCATCATGTGTAAAAGCTCGTCTTTAAAGGATCCATAGAATGTTTTAAAAAACGGGGTTGAGACCGGGTCTAAAAGACATGTGGTGGGCCTCACTGAAGAGAAAACTTTATCAATAATCTCAGCATCAACCTGGACAAAACTGTGCAGTGTTTCCTCTGGAACAAATAGACAATCAGATGTATTTAAAACCGTGTTACTAGATAAAAATATTACATCTGATAGTGTCTATCTTTCTGAAGTGGTCTGTAAATGCCTCACAGAGAGCGTCTGTGGGGTTTAAAGGAGGTCTGTTAAAATCAGGATATAAAACATTTTCTATGGTTGAGAATAACTTTTGGGTTATTTTTATGGTTGGTGATTATTGTGGAAAATAATTTATTTCTTGCATTTCTTATTGCTGTAGTGTAGGTCTTTTGTTGAGCACATAATATTTGAAAATGTATTATTATTTTGAATTTCCTCCATCTTCTCTCGGCCTTCCTGCAATTTCTCTTGAGTTGTTTTAGCTCCTCGTTTCTCCAGGGGGGAAGGGGTTTGGGATTAATCTTTTTAAGTTTGAATTGTGCAACTGCATCGAGGGCGATGAGTAGTTTACTGTTAAAATTGTTAACAATAAAATTGCAGTTAGCCGGTAAAATCACTGGAGGAATTTGTTGTAAAGCATCAATACATTTTGCAGCCACTTCAGGGGTAAAATTACGTTTTCTCACAGTTTTTGCCGAGAACTCTTGCTGGATAAAACCGGTAACATTAAAAGACACGCAGTAATGGTGAGAGACGGCCAAGTCAATAACAGAGGACACAGTAGTGGACAGGCCATACGTGATGACCATACGTCTGCCCCGCTCACCTCCGCAGACCGACCTGCTTCAGGCACCCGCGGCCTCTGAATTGATTTCCATTAATTGGCCTCATCCGTATGTGGACAAGGGGCGAGTCCTGACGGAGCTCTTAGGCTAAAGGTAAGCGCCAGCTCGACCACCCATCAGCTGTATCTGACACGTACACTTAACCACGTTTCAGCGACTTCAATCGTGAATAGTCGTCTGTAGTTATTGGGATTGTAAGTGGGTCGTTCGATCACCATTTACAGTAAAAAGGAGGAGCAGGTCTCGGAGGGAAGAGGTTAATCTGGTTCAGTGAGGCCCACCAATCAAATGTGAAGAGGTCGACTGGTCAAGTAAACAAACCTTTATCTGAAAGTGGGTGTTGAAATGAACCTCTTTTTGGTTTCGGTGGTGAGCTTTGGTGGCTACAATTTCACACGAGTTTGCTGTGGCATTGCTTCATTCATTTTTCACCAAGCTCTTGTATTGATGATTGGAGAGTGTGACCATGCCGCAAAGCCTTCTCCAGCACAACCCAAAGATTCTCAATGGGGTTAAGATCTGGACTGTGGCAGCCAATCCATCTCTTGCACCCTGACCCACTTTTTCACAATGGTAACCCCCATGAATGCCGAATCTCGTCATCTTGGAATATGCTCGTTCCATCAGGGAAAATGGAATTCATTGATGTCATTCAGGTTGTTCAACCCAAGATGATATGTGAAATCCAGGTGGTGACCTTTTCTTTTGGTCAGGCAATGTTATTTATCAACAGTCAACTACAGACCAGGGAGTATCCTCCCTTTAATATCTAAGGTAGTCGAGAAAATAATGGCCATGCAACTGATGGATCATTTGAATTATGGAGTCCTCTTCAGTTCGGTTTTAGAAAACACCATTTGACTGAAACGGCACTTTGTTATTTTGTTAAACTACTCAAAGCCATGTTGGATAAAGAGGGGGTGGTGGGTGCCATATTTTTAGACCTGAAAAGAGCATTCGGCACAGTAAACCATAACATCCTGTTGTCCAAATTGTCCACTCACAATATTTCTGACGAGACATTACGATGGTTTCAATCATATTTAGAGAATAGGAAGCACTGCACAAGAATTAAGAGCACTATTGCTTCTTCTTTAGACAGCTCAGTTGGTGTGCCACAAGGCTCCATTTTGGGACTTCTCTTGTTCTCTTGAGCCTGTCTGGAGCAAGTTGGACAGAAATCTAACTCCGTCTGGCTCATCTTGAACGAGCCTAACAACACGAGTGAATGAGATCTGCCTCCCATGCGTGTATGTGCACAACCAAACGGGGCGATGTGTGTCATCATCACTTACCGCTAAACTGAAAGCTGTAGACGCTCCACACCTGTACAGTTACATCCTCCAAAACAAATTAAATATGCGCGTCTTTGTTTAGGTTTGTCCTGCAGATGACCATGGCTGTGCTGTGCTTGATTATAGATCGCACTGCGTAATGTCAGAGGCGCAGACAAATGCATAAGATCCAATTCTGGTCATATTCCGTCTCAAAAGCTTTGTCTCTGAAAAAAAGTACAAGCAGAATGTTGTCCAAGAACAGCCCAAGCACGAGCCTCAAATCAAATGCGCTGCTCCGAGTGCTTCAGCCTCCGTGTAAGAAAAGCGAAAATGAAACTACCACTTAACCAGCGCATGGCCTGCACTGCGCTGCTTTTTTTTCCTTCCTTTTTTTCTTTAAGTTAAGTGCGCTACGATTTGTTTTCTGTTTTTTTTTGTATTGTAAGCCCAGAGGTACATTTTATTATAAAGCAGGTTTGAAAGCATTGCCAATTTCATTCTAAGATTATAAATACTGTCTAATGATAATCGAACATTTAAGCCATTTTTATATCTATATCAAAACATTTTTTATATTGTACTTGCACCATGATGCACCAAACCGCGGGTCCTGCACCGTGAACTGAACCGTGAGAGCTGAACCCCTAATATTTATCCATAAATATTCCACAGTCTCTTGAATTTTATTCCCTGAGTTTATCTAACCTATTATAGATATAGTCTCTCATTCTGCCGGTGCTCTGGCTCACTCCTTTCTGCACACTGCAGCGAGTAGGTTACTTTGTACTTGACTATATAGTCATTACAGTGGTTCCAAACCTGCGGGGCACCTGGGATTGCAGAAGCCCAGAGCTTTGTCTGGTCAAAGGGTCAGGTCATGAGTAAAAATCATCAAATATGACTGAGAAAGCAGTATCGGTGCTAAAACACTCCAATTGCAGTTTATTTGTCTGTTTGAAATTGTTCTTAGCATTCATTATTTTATACATTTGTAGTGGCCAAAGTTTTTGGAAAGGGGTGCGTGGCCCTACTACAGCATGTGCGGGGAAAGGGGGGGCTTCAAGTAAAAAGGTTGTGAACCACTGGTCTACTTAGTGCGGGTCTATAGCTGTAGAGAGTGACGGGTTATAGGGATTTGGGTGGACATCTTTTTGTAATAACTCATAATCTCAGAACATCAAATGTGGAGACTAGCGGACGCCCGGCTCACAGCTAGTGTGAGCCTGTAGATATTCCTCGGCAAAACATTGACTTGATTGTTAATATACAGTACATGCATTTCTCCGATGACAGTAATGACAGTCCAAGGATTCTTGCATAAACCTTTCCGTCAACTTAATATTCCGTCGATTTAACAGTTCTGACTCCTCTCATTCCCCCGTTGAGTGCATCGGTCACACTAACACCTGCCCGCTCCGTCCACCGCTCACGATAAACTGTTTCTGGCTCCGGAGTTTTCAATCTCAGGCATAAATCAAAAAAACAGTCCAATTCCTCACTGAGGCACGAGCGACTTCATTTTGCAGGAGACAGTGTGAATAAGCAGCAGCCTCCGCACCTCACGGCTTTCACAACACGCTCCCTCTGTTCATAATATTTGGATGTTTCCTGTTGGAGGGCTCATATTTTCCAATTTTGTCAGCTATTTTTCATGCACACACACTTTGCCAAACCCAATAGCTGCAAACTACAGCCTTGTTTAACAAGAAAAAGGATTGTGTTTTCTTGTTTGAAATTGGGAAATTGTAATGTACGTTTTATTTGTATTAAAGTTAGAGATTGCTGAAGGTCCACAGTCAGGCACCAGAAGTATTACTTGGTGCAACAAATGGTTAGTAGGAAATTGGTTCAGGATATCTGCAGGCTATTAAAAATGGATTGTTCCAAAATGAAGGCCTTCCATGTAATTACAAGTCTTTAAATTGGATTCTAACTGGCACACAAGCTAAAATGATTGAAACATAACTAATAATAACTAAGTGAGTAAGTAAGTGCTTTATTTGTCATTGTACAAGCATACAACAAAATAGTGTTCAGGTGTTAGTCCTGAGCCGCTGCGACTGAGCCGTGCTGCCATTTGTGGGTCAACCTGACCAGGAGGTCGGGAAACCATACCACCCGGAGGAAACCTGGCTGGCTGCCATCAGTCTCCTCTGATCCTCTGAAACGGTGCACCCCCTCCTGGGTTTGTCCATGTTTCAGAGCATGGTGTCCTGCACTGGTCAGCTCCACCACCTCCTCCTAACCTGTTGTCAATTGTCGAAAAAGCAAATGATATACCGTAGTTAAAGCACATTCATTTGAAGTTTTGCCTGACTATGTACAATAATTTGTGCGCAAAATTTGCTTATGATTATTGAAATTTCCTACTGTTTCTCTTTTTGATTGAATTTTCACAAATCGAATCAAATGAAATATGCACAAAAATAGATTAAAGTAAAAACAGTTGGTAAAAGGATCAGCAAACTCCTGGTAAAGTGGGACTTACTGTATACCACTGGACTAAAAACAGATTTAAAAACATTATTTTGGGTGCCTTAGAAATGGATACTTTACAATTTAAAGTAATGTCTATTAGCCACGGCTGGTGAAGAGTCTATCAGTAGCTTCCTCTGCAGGCAGTACTGGGAATGACTAAGTAAAAAAAAAAAAGGCAACAACTATGGCGAAGCAGCTCTCGGGCTTCACAGCAAGAAGGCTCCGGGCTCGATACCGGGCCAGATGGGGCCTTACTGTGTGGAGTTTGCATATTCTCCCTGTGTCTGTGTGGATTTCCTCAGGGTGCCCCAGTTTGCCCCTACCACTAAAAACATGTACAATATTGGTTTGTTTGAATGAATTGTGGGTCCTTGTTGTATATTGTGACTAGGGATGTAACGATATTGACAATACCGCGATATCGCGGTAGTAAAAGTGCCTCGATATCGTCGTGGTCTTGTTACGATATTTAAACGGACAGTTATCCGTCAAAAACAACTATAATAAGTCGGATCCCGCGGAAAAAAACATTGTAAACTACATAGACCATGATCCTTTGCGCTGCGTCGTCACAACAAATGAGCTGTTGAGCCAATAGGAGCGCGTGTTTTACGCTGTAGTGTCCACACAACAAGTGAGCATGGCGGTTAGCGGCGACCAAAGTGGGGCTCCCGTGGATATTGAAGTTGTGCCAGCCCTTGCAGCTTTTAATTCAGACGTATGGCAGAATTTTGGTTTCGCTGTGTCAAAAAACGATAAAGGAGAGAGGGTGGCGGACAAACAATGGACCATGTGCAAACACTGTCACGCAAAATTACGATACACCACGGAAAACACCAGCAACATGCGGAGCCATCTGACGACCCATCACCGTGAAAAGTTTACAAAGAAACTCACGTCAGGTCAAAAAACCTTACAGGAGACAACTGTTGTGTGATGCCACACAACTGCACAAAGGCTCAAGAAATCACAAGATACATCGCGGAATACAGAGCGTGTGATTTACGTCCCTTTTCTGCAGTAGATGGAAAAGGATTTAAAAGGTTAGTGGCTAAGCTTGAGCCAAAGTATTGTACATGTTTGTGGATGTTTTCAACAGGCGTTTTTTATTTGCCTACTACTTTTAGTGTTATGCTTTTTTACACATTTGAACCAGACTTGAGCTTTGTTTGCACTTGAAGGGAATTCCCTTTTTGTTTTTGTTTACAGTTCTACTTGCTCAACGGTATGTTGATGTTAATGACTTGAGGTTGCACTTTAAAAGCATTAAGTGATCCGCGTTTACATATGTTTTTATGCTGCATGAATATAACAATAAATGCCCTAGTGACTGGCAAAAGCAGTTTAAATGTCAGTTTTTTATTATTATCATCATAAACTCAATATCGTGAGCTATTTTACAATACCGTGAGCCTCTCCACAATATCGCAATAAATATCGTACCGTGAGCTCAATATCGATATCGTATCGTATCGTGAGATTATGATATCGTTACATCCCTAATTGTGACCAAGTCTGTGAAAGGCGCTACACAAATGAAGTCCGTTCTTAATAAAAGCCATTAAATACAGGGAGGACAATTTCAAATTTTAACAACGGATACAATATAACTCAGAATGTACAGATTGGAGCAAGAAAACCCACAGTGAACAGGATTACGCAAAACTGCGGGACTGAAGAGCAATACTAGTCCTGGTTAGGCCTGAGCATCATTAAACGATACCACTATGGAATCGGAAAAAAAGAGGTACTACTGACACTGAAAATATAAAAGTCTCAAAAGCAGTTTCCGAAAAAAAATGTATCTTTGGATCCAAGTGTTGATGTGTGTTGGTCCCGGTATCGATTTCTTAAACCAAGTATCGTTAAAGTACCAGTATCGACAAAAATCTAACAGTAGTCCTAGTCCAGTTATGTTTTTGACAAGGAACAATGTAATAACATGATTCAAAGCCATTTTGCATGATACTGTATGTCTCCTTTAAATGCTGGACTTGTGACTGACTTCATATCTATAATCGAGAATTCGACTTGCACATAGAGGACTCAAAATATCATCGTTAGTTCCTGTACTGTTAGTTCGACCACACTGTACGTGATTAGGAGTAAGATATGGATTTTGTTTGCGTTGCCAACCTCCAAGGCTCCACCAGTGACTTGCAGTTTAACATTTGGAGCATTTATCCCATATAGATTTCGTCCCAACTACCCCATCCGCCTCCCCCCTTGAGCGCTTCCTGCTGATATTTGTCATGTAAATCACTAAATATATATTTTGGCTCGGAGATGACGGCGCGCACCCCCCCGAGTCTCCCGCCACCCGCTGCAGAGAAACTAGGCCAAACCCAATCAATCCTACACCTCCCACTAAACCCACGTCGAGAAAAACTCGCGATCAAAGGCTGGCTCTGTCCCGCATTAGAAAAGCACGATGTGGGGCTATTCCGCCGTCGTTTCGGCACATAATAACCCCATTCACGATCGGGGGAGATTGGCGTTCGGCTACGGCACACGGAGATCCGCTGACACACTTTCAGAGGCACACTAATCGTTCCTCGACATCTAGAGGCTGAGATGTGAAGACTTTGAAGGCAGATATTAGATGGAAACTGATGCTAAGGGCAAGCTACAATTTTGTATATCTTTCAGTTTTTTGTTTCAATAAAGCTGTAATGTGTCTTTATTTGACGGTAATACACAACTCAGTAATAGAAAACGCAAGCAGAGCACACCCTCTTCCTTCTTTTGTACATTGGTGACCAGGGCAGCGGCGCAAAAACAAAACTGGACGAGAGGGTCGGGACCAAAACACAGAGGAGATTCATCTATTTCTTTCTAGAGGACGACAAGACTAACCATGATTGGATTACTGAAACATGAATAAACACCATCCATCCATTTTCTTCCACTTGTCCGTTGCCGGGTCGTGGGGGCAGCTGTTGGAGCTGCCCAAACCACATTACACCAGCCCCTATGGCTCCTCCTGCAGGTGGTGGGTCCACAGAAGGGCCTCATGGTTCTAACCGGGCCCGTTGGTCTCTCATAAGGGGCTTCTGAACAGCTCTTTGTCTGACCCGTCACCTAGGACCTGTTTGCCATGGGAGACCCTACCAGGATCATTCGGCGCTCAAACCCCTCCACCACGTTAAGGTGGCGGTTCCAGGTTCACTTATCAGATTCACTTGAATAAACACTTATCAGATATAAAAAAAAAAGAGATATATAAATAGATCAAGGTGAGATAATTGTTTCTGTTTGGGAAACAGACATGAAAGAAACAAAAAATAATCAAGGCACTCTTTACTTATCAAAATACTCTGTTGTTTTGAAAAGCCCTCATCACTTATGGAGAAGCTGATGCCAATAAAAGAAACGTTTGCAAATACAGCGTGCCTAAACTTACCATACAGCCTCATACAGCCTATGCCCTCCGAGCCTGAAGAGTTCCTACTTTTCTCAGAAGACATCAACTTGAATTTACTACACTTGACTCATCGATCCAGCATAGCGCTCTCTGCCACGTTTCTAGTCTTTATTACCTTTTCGGGTATGTCTTTTGAAGAGGGGATAACTTAAGAACTTGATTAAAACCTTTAAAAAAAAAAAGTTGATAACGCATTATATTCTAGACCCTTTCATTTCATCTTTTGAGTCTGGTGTGATTGTGCTTCCGTCAGCGGGGAATAGCTGGATCTATGTTTCCCGGTGCAGCAGGACCAAGATTGTTCACTTCACTGATTTCCCCCTGACAGCTCTAATCTCAGGCTTCACACCTGTCCTCCACAGAGCACCCACCCCCCTTTCGAATCACACACCCATCCCACATCACACACATCACACTACACACCGAGAGGCACCTTTATTCTCCATATCATTTCTATAGATTGCCACAGTTGCTTGGTTTCACTGTATCTTGTATTCCTGTAGTCTGTACTTGAGGCGAGGGGGAAAGTCCATTGTTATTCAACAGGTTTATGGGGAATTTTCCATGTCTTGTGAGAGCTGGGCTCATTTTTGAGGAGGTTTCCATTGTAGTACCTACCTGGAGTGGGCTGTTGAGAATGTATTGCTTTGCCGCAGATCCAAGATGCTTCTTCACATCCTTGGATCAGAGCTAGGGCTGGGTATCGTTTTTTCCCCCTGATACCACAACTTTAACGATACCAGCTTTTCGATACCAGTATCGGAACGGTACTTTTTTCTATACCTATGTAATTATTTTTAACCAAACCAAAACAAACTACTACTCGTACCATTAGTGCCGCGACCACTATAACCACCACTACCACTACTACCACCACTAAAAACAAAACTTTGATAAGAGATTTAGAATAGAGTGGATCCACAGAACAGAAAAGATAACAAATAAAAGAAAAATAAATGGGTTTAATTAATTAATGAATAATTTGGTCTTAATTCAGTGTGTGGTGACCTATGTTATTTTAATTGAAATAACAATAATAGTCAACAGACCTCAGCAGTGTCACATGCAACATTGTGTTTTGCGCAAAATTTACAGCAGCAAGGAAAAGAGAGAAAGTACATTATTACCTCCTGTGCTGCCGCGCTGTAGCTAACATCGCTTCAAGTGCACAATAAATGCGTTAAATTCTCTCGCCGCTGAAATATTATGCAGGGTCCAGCAAGTATCAAAAGTCAGCCGTGAGTGGTCATCACGAACCCAGCTCAGAGCAGCTTCGAACACCTGAGGCTGTGTGCGTTAACAGGCCGAGGAGGGCGGCTCTAAACACGGCCACACTCTTGTGGAGGAGTCGCTGTGCGGGGAGCGCTTTGGCTTGACTGAACGCATGCACGTTTAAAGAATGATATAATCAAAGTTCTTAACACACTTTAATAAAAGTAAATGTACCTGTAGGCCGCCTTTCTCTGGGTAAATTTGACCGCGCACAAAGAGAAAAGTCCAGTAAGTCCAGGGGCTGATGGAGCTTCAAAGGCACTTGTTACAGCTGCAGCTTAATAGACCAGTGCGGCCTATGTATGTTAAAAAAAAAAAAAATCTTTATAAATATTGTTGGTGTGCGGCTTATACTGAGGTGTGGTCAATAGTCCGGAATTTACAGTAATTTGTGGCATAAATGGAACCTAATTGTGTGCAAGCGCCATACATTTCTCTGGTCTATTGTACCGGGCAGAGATGGGGACTCGCGAGTCGAACTCGGACTCGAGTCGGACTTAAGTCGCTATTTTTAGAGACTTGCGACTCGACTCGGACTCGTCCCCTATAGACTCGAGACTTGACTCGGACTCGTCCCCTAAAGACTCGAGACTTGACTCGGACTCGTGGTCTGAGACTCGTGAACATTACGAGTCCCTCGCGCACTCATTACACACGCTGTTTGGACGCTTGATTCTGGCTTTTTTTCTCGGCCGCTCCCTTGTCTCTGTCTCCTCTGTGTGCGCTCTCTCTCTCTCTCTCTCACCCAGCACCGCGCTGCTCATCAGCTCTTCTGCCATATGCCCCCCCCTCCCTGTCGTGGGTTTGTTGACATCGTGAGCGCGCTATTCGGACTGTACTTCTAGCGATCACGGCGAAATACAACAGTTTCTCTCATTATTAATGTAAAGCCTTCATTGGTGCTTAATATTGCCACAGCGAGAGTGAAGGAAAAAGGAGTTTGAGCTGCTACATAAGTTGTAGCTACTACTCAGTAAAGTGATTAGTGATCAAATCATTACCATTACGAGGCTACCGTTTATTTAGGGAATATTTTGTCAAAGACCAATAGCTGGCAGTGGATATAGCAGGTCCTGTAGCTACAGTGGATATAGCAGGTCCTGTAGCTACAGTGGATATAGCAGGTCCTGTAGCTACAGGCTGAAGATAGATCACTCATGTCAACAGTCTGTAAACCTTCAAGGTAAGACTGGAAGTATTATTATCCACAGTGGAGTTTTACTGTATGATAAAGGGCACTGTAGACATCTGTTAACATATTGTCCTTACTGCATACCATACTCATGTTACCTGGAGTATCCGGTAGAGGTCGCTGTGACCATATGTTGATTCACCACTGAAAGTGGTCTGTTCGCACACTTTAAGAATGCTGCTAATAAATGGCTTGGCATACACCATGGACTGGTTATTATAAACAAAACTACATGGTGTCAGAAGTGGGATTCATCGCAAAGTCTGCACAGTCCATGGAGACAGTTGGAGCCGCAGGGAAAAAGGAAAAAGGAAAACTTTTCACCACCGCGAAAAATCAATAATGGCGGACGGATTCCGGCGTCCAGACCCTCTCGTCTTCGACGGCAATGTCGCTGAAAGCTGGCGTAAGTTCGAGCAAGAATATGATATTTTCATAGCCGCAGCCCATAGTGACAAGAATGCCAAAACTAAGGCCTATATTCTCCTCAATCTGGCGGGACCTGAGGCCATAGAAAGAGAGCGATCATTCACGTATGCCCCAGCAGTACTGAACGCAGATGGCGTTATCACAACAGCCGCAGAGTCAAGAGAGAACCCGGCATGTTTAAAACAGAAGTTCAAGGAAATTTGCATTCCTGAAACCAATGTTATAATGGAAAGACACAACTTCAACATAAGACAGCAGAAACCAGGAGAAACGACAGAGACATATGTGAGCATTTTAAGAAACATGGCAAAATCCTGCAACTTTGGAGCATTACAAGACGAGCTAATCAGAGACAGATTAGTGTGCGGTATCAGCAGTGACAGCGTCAGGCGCTCCCTTCTCAAAGAGACTGAATTGACACTTGCCAAAGCAGTGCGCATTTGTCAAATAAACGAGCTCACCGACCAGCACAGCAAAGCCCTCTCTACTCCGAAGCACGTGACGTATGCTAGTGTGGACACTGTAAAACTAAAACACAGCCACACATTCAAAAATACTAACAAATACAGGAAAAAACAAGAAATGGTCTACACGAGCATCTCGAGCTGCAAGAATTGTGGTGGTTCACATCCAGCCAAACGTGAGCAATGCCCTGCATTTGGACAAAAATGTCACATTTGCAAGAAGTACAACCACTTCAAAAATCAGTGCAGGTCTGCAAAGCCACAACAGAGAGGCAGACAAGTGGATCAGATCTCACCAGATTCTTCAGACTTTTACCATTGAACATTTGACACTCGAGGGTGAGGACGGCCAAAGAAAAGAAGGCTATTGTTCAGTAACAGTTGGGAAGAAAGCTCTCAAACTAAAGGTTGATACAGGAGCAAAATGTAACGTGATTTCCTTGGACACCTGCAAGGACATTTCCCCTAAAGAGCAGTTGCAAACCTCAGACAAGCAGACAAATCTCATTGCTTTTGGAGGAACAAAGATCAAGTCTGCAGGCACAATTGTTCTCAAGTGCAAACTAGCTGAGCAGTTCTATGACCTACGTTTTCAAGTTGTGAAGCAAAATGTACAGTCCATTGTGGGACTAAAGGACAGTGCAAGGATGAAACTGGTTAGCTTCAGTAAGGAAGTTTTCCACATTGACACCGCTCAGGTAGTAAGCTTTGAACAACAGATATTTGAAGAATACAAGGACTTATTTAAAGATGAGCTGGGTGATTTGCCTGTAACCTACTCGATGAAGCTTGCCCCAAATGCAACACCAGTCGTCAACTCTCCACGACGCATTCCTGTGCCAATGCAACAAAAAGTGGAAAAAGAACTACAAAGAATGCAGCAACTTGGAGTAATCGAACCAGTGGACGAGCCAACTGAATGGGTTTCGAACATGGTTGCCACACACAAAAAGGAGGTAGATGATGTGCGTCTTTGTATTGATCCAAGGGATTTAAACAAGTCACTTATGAGACCTCACCATCCCATGCGCACGGTGGAGGAAGTGGCAGCACATATGCCAGAGGCAACTGTTTTTTCGGTCCTGGACGCAAAAAGCTCCTTTTGGCAAATTAAACTGGATCAACCTTCGTCTCTTCTCACCACATTTGCAACTCCTTTCGGCAGGTTCAAATTCCTGAGGATGCCATTTGGCATTAATACAGCCTCCGAGGTGTTTCAAAAGGCCATGGAACAAATTTTCACAGGATATCCATGTGCAGTGATCGTTGATGACATTTTGATCGGAGGAAAAGGAGTCGAAGAACATGACCGCAACCTCAAGACAGTGTTGGAGCGTGCCAGACAGGTAAAGCTCAGATTAAACCCCAAAAAGTGCAAATTCAGGCTCATAGAGGTGAGCTACGTCGGTCATATCTTCACAGATAAAGGACTCAAAGCAGATTCAGCGCTTCCTAGGCATGATCAACTACCTAGGGAAGTTCATTCCAAATTTAAGTGAACTGTCAGCACCGCTACGTCAACTACTTCACAAGGACGTGGTGTGGAGCTGGACCCAGCACCAACAGGATGCGTTCATCAAACTCAAAACATGCATCTCCAGCCCACCAGTGCTTCAGTACTACGACGTGAAAAGGGCAGTAACCCTCACCTGCGACGCTTCTCAGTATGGCCTTGGAGCTGCTTGTCTCCAAGACAACAAACCTGTTGCGTACGCATCACGGACTCTTACTGAAACAGAGAGAAAATACGCACAGATCGAGAAGGAGTTACTCGCAGTTGTTTTTGCGTGTTACAAATTCTATGACTACATCTATGGCAAGCCAGTGGTAATTGAAACCGACCACCAGCCATTGGTTACCATTCAGAACAAGCCCTTTCACACAGTCCCTGCCCGTCTACAAAGAATGATGTTGAGACTACAGAAGTTCAACCTGACTCTGGTTTACAAAAAAGGAAAACATCTCTACATTGCGGACACTCTCTCTCGTACACCAAAGCTTGACACTCCCCCTCTACAGGAGGAGCAGCGTGACTTTGAGGTAATGTCACTTCAGCTCATTTCACCACGACGTCTACTAGAGCTTGCACAACACACAAAAGCTGATACAACTCTGCAAGTACTCACCCGCTACATCCAGCAGGGGTGGCCTACACGAGTGAGCAGTGTTCCGGAAGTGATCAAACCATTTTTCAGTTTTCGAGAGGAACTGACTGTTAACAACAATATTGTTATGAAAAGTAACAGGGCAGTTGTTCCCGCATCACTACAAAACGTGTACCTGCAGGAGCTGCACAAAGGACATCCAGGCGTGGAGTCTACCAAAAGGAGGGCAAGAGACACTGTATTTTGGCTCACAATAAACACGGACATTGAAGACAAGGTCAAATCATGCAGTGTTTGCAATAGCCTAAAGCCTCATCAACAAAGACAACCACTGAAACTTCATTACATTCCAGATCTCCCGTGGTCTTCCACAGCCACAGACATATTTGAATGGAACAACAATCACTACCTGGTGCTCGTTGATTCGTATTCCGGATGGTTTGAACTGGACAAACTAGAAAATCTAACATCAGCCTGCACAATCAAGAAGCTCAAACGTCACTTCTCAGTGCATGGAATACCACAAAAACTCTATTCTGATAACGGCACTCAGTTCACAAGCCAAACATTCGGTGACTTTGCTATGTCATGGGAGTTTGAACATGTCACGAGCAGCCCTGAGTTTCCTCAGTCAAACGGTCTCAGCGAGCGAGCTGTTCGAAGTGCCAAAAGACTCCTCGAAACCACAAAAAGAGATGGAACGGATCTATACCTAAACCTATTACTCCTGCGGAACACACCTCGAGACAACATCCTCGGTTCACCAGCCCAGAGACTGTTCTCAAGGCGCACACGGTCAACTCTCCCTGTGTGCAAAAAGTTACTTAAACCAACAGCTAAGGCGACATATGCTGTCAAGGCCCAGCTCACCAAAAAGCGCAGAGCCCAAAAACAGCATTATGACAAATCAAGTAAATCACTCACTTCGCTAACACCAAACCAAGTAGTGAGACTACAAACACAAAAAGGACACGACAAAATTGGAGTAGTACGTCAAATTTGCAAAGAACCTCGTTCTTACATCGTGGAGTCCGATGGAAAACAATACAGACGTAATAGACAACACCTCCTACCTGTGAACGAACAACTACCCGAGCAGGTCACTACGCAGTCAAGTGAAATGGACATGTTTCAGCACATGGACAGATCAGAGACTGACAACCTGACAAATGACACACATGAAAAACCAATACAAGACAAAAGCCAACGTGAACAAGAAACCAACAAAAGAGCGACAACTAATAAAAAGGACATACTAGTTGCTAGCCCAGTGCAAAGTAATGATAACTTGTACCGAACCAAAAGTGGCAGAGTTTCTAGACCAAATCCCAAATACTTAGATTAGTATATCCACTGAGTATTTGTATTTTGAAGACGTTTGTGTTATTTTCTAAGGTTGAAAGTTGCATTTGAAATATTGCAATCTATTAGTCGTGATAACATTTGTTATTGTTTACTGAATGTTATTGAAAAAAAAAAACTTAAAAAGAGGGATGTAGACATCTGTTAACATATTGTCCTTACTGCATACCATACTCATGTTACCTGGAGTATCCGGTAGAGGTCGCTGTGACCATATGTTGATTCACCACTGAAAGTGGTCTGTTCGCACACTTTAAGAATGCTGCTAATAAATGGCTTGGCATACACCATGGACTGGTTATTATAAACAAAACTACAGGCACTTCAGTAACATTCTGAAGCTTCTGCAGACATGTTTGTGACAGAGTACAGCTGTGATAACTATACTGATGTTACTTTAACACAACTGAAGTAGTGGTGTGGGAGGGCTAGTTGAATGAATGACACAGGGCCTGCCTTTGGCCACAGAAATAGTTCATATTATGTTTTTCCTAACTTACCATTACATTGGGATTGGCTGTGAATATGGTTCATAGAAATATTGTGATGTTGATTATTTGTGTGTGGAAGGCCTGATAGTTGTTTTTATTTTACAGGTGTTTATTGATTTTTAAATAGTTTTATTGTACTGTGATTTGAATTCGTGTAAAACATAGAAACCATGGGACTTGGACTTGACTTGGACTTGCAGGGTCAGAGACTTGGACCTAGACTGGGACTTGTGGGTCAGGGACTTGGACTTGACTTGGACTTGCAGGTAAGGGACTTATGTGCATCTCTGGTACCGGGTGTCTCCCAGAAAGGAAATGACCATATTTGGATTACAGCGTAATCTGCAGGACTCTTCACAGGACATATGGATATAATATATATATATATATATATATATATATATATATATATATATATATATATATATATCTCATTCAGTTGAAGTAACGAAGAAGCCTCTCCATGTTTAAGCTACCAGTATTGGTATATTTAAAAGCGTAAACTTTTAGGTTAAAACCGACAAGTTTGGGGTTGATTTCAGAGCGTGCAGTATGGGCGTGACTTTGTCTGTGTGTTTTTACATACTGGGCAAGCACCGTGGAGGAGGAGGAGGCACAGCCACACAGCTGCTTTGGTTTGCGTTGTTGACGCAACAAAAAAGGCAGTTTTATACATACGCCTATTGTCGATCCGTTTTCAGGTTGAAAAAGTCTTGTTATGTCAGAGAAATAGCGCTTGCCGTGGGGGCGTGTGCGGCTTCATGACTATGTAACGCGAGGCCGCTGCTACTTACGCTGGAAAATAGATTTACCATGAGTTTGCTGAGCAGAAGGCACGCAAAGGCTACTTTAGACGGGTGACTGAATTATTTATTTATTTTTTAACCGCTGGGGGCCGCTGTCCCAATGGTTGTTTGATGAGGCTATCGTTGTACTGTTGTAAGCTAACGTGGTGCGTTAGCATGGGAGACAGTCATGTAGTCACGAGGAATTAACCTGCTATTTACACAAAATCAAGATCTCTACAAACTTAAACTGCTCCATGGCTTTCAGCCACTTATTTGAGAGAGATCCGCTTCATATTTTCAGTTTTATGGTCAGATACAGTTACTGGGTTTGTGCAGTGAAACGTAAACACAATGGGATCACCCGCGGCGATACGAGCAATTTCGGGCTTTTCCTCTCGTGTATGAGAGTGTATGTGCATTACAAAAGTAGTACAGGAGTCTTTTTTAAAGTTATAACTTCTGTTATGTCCGGAGTCTGTGAATCTCTCGGCGTGAGGCTCTAGCAGCTCACGGAGGCGTGCTGTTGTAAGCTAACGTGGTGCGTTAGCATGGGAGACAGTCATGTAGTCACGAGGAATTAACCTGCTATTTACGCAAAGCAGTAAGGTCAAAGCATTGAATAATAAAAACTTGAAGGAAAAAAAATCAACCACCATTCAGGCGACAGTACAAACCTCATGCAGCAAATGTGATGTGGTAAATATTAGGTATTGATCCTTTATTACTGAAATATTGATTCATTGCTTAAAGTAAAGTTGTAACTGACTTGAAGTTGTCAACATTCACTTCCATAGTGTTGAGGAGCACTGGCCTAAACACCACATGTGGTGTCATATGGTTTCCATAGATGATGCAAAAAAATTCATATTGTAAATTATGAATTTTTTGGGGGGATGATGTGTAGAAACAGTGTACTGTGTGAGGTTTCATGAATCAGAGCACTGCAATAACATTAAAATACCCAAACACCAGATCTCTTCTGTTGTTTTTTTGATTCTGGTATGAAAAGCGCTCTCTATCGATTGATACTTGGATTCATACTCATACTGTATATAATATATCACTGTTTTTGATTTGAACATTAAAATAATGTTTAACATAAAAGTTACAGTTACACAACACATTCTCAAGCCAGTGACAGTTTATCAATTGATAATAAAAAATGTAAAAGAACAATAACAACCTTCTGCTGTGAGGTGAGATCAATAAATTAAACCAAAAATAAAACGGATATACAAAACTTCAGAGGCCGTTTAATCCCCTTTGAGCTTTTGGGAATTGTTAACTTCAAATCACCGCTACGCCTCCAAATATGATCAGATTTCCATGTGTTACACATTGTTGGAAAGCTTGGAGACTCCACTTTAATAATCTGTGAAAATCTCAAAATGCCCTAGAACCGATTTGTGTCTTTGGTTCTAGTGACTGGTCACAAATGCGAGGGAACCCGTCTTTGCGAAACAATGTAGTAGCTACATCCAGGATGACTCAAGCTCCCTCATGGACAAAACGTCATAAAATAAGCATCGTACGGGGTAAGTTTTGTCATATTTATACTCGGACATGAAAACTAAGATGTTATGGGTAGGAACTAGCAAAAAAATCTCCACATCGACCACTGTGTGAAAAATCAATACTTCAACTGCCGTGTCTCGCCTCAAATATTCTCACCGGTCTGGGAAGCTGTCGGCCAAGTTGAAGGCGTTTGATTTCCATGACTCAAAAACACCCATCATCACAGAATAAAAAACAGATTTCTATTTCTGTCCATTGGCCTTTTCTCCGTTTACGCTCTCCGCCAATGTCACTGCCGATGTTTTTGTTGCTCTAAATGCTCACACCCTGGTTATCTCCACACCGGAGGCTCGGGCCACACTGTCGGACTGGCAGCGTGTACGGCCCCCGGCTCCACGACGGCGCACAACAACACAAGCACAATGGCGACGGAGGAGAGGCACGGAGCCCAAAATCCCCGCCTCGGGATTAAGGCTGAGTCACGGAGCGGAGACGGCAGCCCGGGCCTCGATAAAAACACAACAGCGTGCATCACATCAACGCTTCCCGGCTTTGACACTCCGCGGCGGAGAACACGCGGACTTTGTATCGAGACGATGCAATGAAACTGATGAAGCCACGTAATTAGAAGGTGGAGTGACGAGTCCAGTCCCGAGGCCGCTTAAACGATGAGAAGATGAGGCTTCAGGCAAGGCATCTGGCTTAATCTGGTTATGCAAACGCGAATTAAAGCGCAAGGGGGGTGAATTTTCATGTGGCGGGAAATGCTTTCACCGTGCGACGACGAACTTCTCAATACAGCACGGCTAAATGTAGGCATTTTAAGGCAATAGTCCGAGCCGTAAACCGAATGCCAAAGAACAGAACGTGGACCCCCGGGTATTGCGTCGCAGCCGCCCATTACTGCCGTCAGGTTTGAAACATTGAAGGACGGGTTGAATGTAGATGGCAGTTTCGATTTTGACCATCACTTTATTGGATTGGAACCTTATTCAGTTACCGAAACGTTCTTGCCACAAGCAAACGAAAATTAGTCTCCCACAGTAGGAAACAAAAAAAAGGACTCGCAGGCCCTTTCCGGTGTGAAGGGTCCGACAGAAGGTCCTTCGGTAGAGACTTCAGTAGAGGTTTAAGATGGCTCTTCTCACGGAGCAGACACGCCCCTTTACCGTGACCGCACTGCCCACTGATGTTACAAGTTCGACTCAAAGTTCCCCTTAGAAATAACTCAGTAATCAGCTTCAGATTTGTCATATTTACATGATATAGTTTAGCTTCATCAAACTTGCCAATGAAATTTGGTCTAATTGCCGCTGTCTTTTCCATTATGGTCTATATAACTGTAAATTCAAGATTCAAGATTTTTTTATTTGTCAAACCATGTGACTGATTTGAAATTATATTTCTCTCATCCTTGATTGTGGAGCGGGGGGTTGGGGGAAGAGGGGCGGAAGGGAGGGCAGAGAGTTCAGCTTCCCGATGGCCCTGTGTACGAAGCTGTTCTTAAGTTGACTCGACCTGGCCCGTAGATTCCGCAGTCTCCTCCCAGGAGGCATTACCTTGAAGAGACTTTGTGATGGATGCGTAGGGTTCCTGGTGATTCTGAGGGCTTTGCGGGTGAGACGGGTGGAGTACATGTAAATTGCTCAAATACAAACTTTGACTCTTCTAAATAAACATGGAACTGAAATTGTTTGACGTATGTTGCTCGTGCGGCTGCTCTCCGGTGTAACACACACCTGTGAGTCTGCATCGATGCTGACTTGAAGGAGCTTATAAGCTCCTCGCTGCTCGGTCTATTTCGGACAGGCCTTTCCTTCGTGGGAACGCTCATTTCGATGAGCGTAAAAGAGTAGGAGGAAAAAGTTTAGGAAAGGGCCTCAAATGTTCTTCCTCGGATTTCTCACAGAATTCAGCACTGGCACATCAGGACGGGGGGTTTGATTCCGATGTGTTTATTCCATAAAATAACAAGGACATTTAATCGACTACTATGAAACATTAAAGCATCGTGGTGGGTGAGTGAATGCCTTCGTGTGCAGTTTACAAGTTCATTCAAAAGTGAGTCAATAGTGAGTCAATAGTTTGACAGTAAAGGAGCAGAAAAAAGAGCAATCTTATCATATCTGTCCCTTTCTTAACTTTACAAACGGTAGCCGCAGTAGCATTAGCCGCGGGTGCTAAGAATTGCTTTCAACTAGATTTTTGGTGTCCTTTTAAGTCATGGTATTATTCCATCTGTAAGGCATGTTATATAGAGTTTACAAATGAACAAAACTTGCCTTGCTCTGCCTGTGGCTGCCCTCTGCTCGAATTTCGGGACGATGAAGTGTACTTGGAGTGTATTATTTCATTAACCTTTTACCTTTCACTTGACGGTGAAAACAAAACTCACACAAGCAATCCCAGCAGTACAACACAGCAGATTTGTGTGTGGATCGAAGTCTCAAAGTGGCACAGGAGCATGGCCCGCACCCCGAAATTTAATTGAAGCGAGACCACCGAACTCCTCTCAGTCTGGTGTGTACCCAGTCTGGTGCAGCAGGTGCGTCAACAGGTTGCTCCGTTTGCACAAGTCTTTGCGTCGGACAAACAGTGTCTCTCTCCGGACCCTCTTATTAATATCCTCCTCCGCTGCAGCGCTCCCCCGCCGAGGCGACTCATAATTAAACTGTGTAAACTCTGCATAGCGCCGCTGTAAATAAGAATAACGCCGGGGTTCTCTCCTCTTTGTGCCGCACGGACCGGGCTCTTCTTAATCACTCTGGTCTCGTAAGTAATTAGCAGATGGCCGAATCCGAGGACGTGGCATTTGTTCTATTTCAATTTAACTAGAGGGGCCTTTATGAAGTGGAGCAAGGGAGATTGGGGGGGGGGGGGGGGATTTAATTAGAAGATATGCAGATTTACAATATCCAATGTAAAGAAATGGGGACAAAACGGTGCAGTAAAAATACATTATAAAGGTCAAATAAAAAATAAAAACATAAATAAAATGGGGGGAAATTTATGTATATGTATAATTTGGAAAATAGTAGGAAAAATTTTTAAAAATAAAATTGGGAACATTTTCAGGGAACATTTAAGGGAAAATAAAAAAAAAATAGGAGAAAAATAAAGAGGGAAATAGGAAAAATAAATGTATAATTTGGGGGCAAAGATTGGGGAACAATGGGGAAAAGTTGGTCTAAAATTAAAAAATAAATAAATGAAAAAAAAGAGGGAGAAAAATATGGGGAAATGGGGGGGGGGGGGGGTGTAATTGGAAAAATACTAAAGCTATAGAAGCAGATAAATTGACAAACTTGGTGGACATCCCCCCCCCTAAAAAAAAATCCATAATAGGGAATACAATGGGTAAACATTTTTTTGACATAATAGGCTGAAAGGTTGAGAACATTTTGGGGGAAAATTGGAAAATTTGGGGTAAAATGTGAAGAAAAAAATTGGTGAAAATAAAGAAAAATGTGGAAACTGTTTTTTTCTGCCCTTGTGCAGTCTGTTCAGGACAATTAATGTTGAGTAACAAAGCAATGTATATTTGCAGCACATTTACATATTTCTGATGGTTTGCAAAAATATCGCTTCATCATTGTCATCGAGAAAGAAATATAGATTTATTCATTTTTGTCAATACTGCCCAGCCCTAACTGTATAGTGGAATACTCGTGCATTTAGCCTCTGATTTGTACGTTGTGTAACTTGAAACATGGTAGATATATGGGGGGGAAGGATTTTAAAAGTAGTCATTTGTCTTGCTCTGTTCTGTTGTTATGGTTCTGAGTTTAATGAGACGTCCATTTTTGAAGTGTGCAAAGGAGCAGGACTGTTGATTATCCACCAGCGCTAAAGGCTCATCTTTAAAGGCTCGCGTTTCCTCCGAGCTCTCCATCATCAGTGCAGCCCATTCAACAGTGCACATTATAGTAATTTTGTCAGCGTTACCAGCGGAGATTTACACATCATTAAATGCAGAGTCTATAGGTGTGACGGCAGTGATGGATGTGTACAGACCCATCACTCTTTTATAAACTCCTAGAGACTGTTGAAAGGGATGCAGCTGACCTTTGTGGGCTTATGTTTATGCTGCAAATGTTGTTGCTTAACGTTAATTCAATCTTCCGCCGGGGTCTGAGCCCCAATCATGATTCATGTCCAATAAAACTCTCCTAACTCGGTTTGTGTGAGTCTTTCCAGGTTGAAATAAACTAATGTGGAAATTGTGATAATTCCAATTCCAAGAAAATGGCATACAAATGCAGAAAAACAAAATAAGGACAAGGTGCATGAGATGATCCACATCTTATGTCAGAATGAAGCATTTGCCACTTAAATATTTACTTACAGTGGAAGAAGTAACAATTATTTCTACTCGAGTAAGAAACTACATTACCCTCTTTCCTGCTGTCCTTCCATATTAGTATTATCCCGTAAATCTTCCTTATTATTATAAAATAATCATAATAATAAAAGATTCCTCTGCCTCTCCAAACCAAATTCTGCCACTAGACTCTCGAGAAATGCCTGGGTGGAAGTTTGCATAGCTGCCGATTGTCCCGTTTTTTATCACTCCCAGCCACGGGAAGAACTAAACTGTTGTGAAACTCAAAATATAAAGCTTAAAATATAAACCTTAACCAAGCACCTGGTGACCAGCTATAGAAGCAGATTATTTAAAAAATAAAACCAAAATAGAACATTTGAAAGAAGAAAATGGTCTAAAAGTCATGTTTGTGTTGTAGTCAAGTCGCAAAAACATCTCCATGCAAAGTTGGTGGCGTCCTGCTCCCGGCCAAAGTGTAGGCTGAAAAGGTGCACCGTTGGCTTTAAAAACGCTGATAACTTTCACTGGCTTTTTTAATTAAGAGCCCATTATCTAACCTCAAGATAACACAGACTAAATTACGCTCAGAACCAGAGCAGCCTCCTGTGATATAGACGTGACCTGAACCTGCAGCTGTTCTCTTCCACTGAGCCACTGCGCTTCGTTAATCCGCTGCTCCCAAAATCGAAACCGCCAAAGGTCAACGCGTGTGCGGCAGGGGGAAATGCAGATTCGCTCGTCGAACGGCCGCGGCGCGATACACCCACGCGGCCGCAGAGGGGGGGGGGGGGGGGATGAGGCGGTGTCAGGGCAACGTACGGAGCAAATCAGGAAACCAGAAAACGTGAGATTGAGGAGCAGCAGAGGTCAACGGGACCAAGAGGCACGTGGAATGACAATAGGGTGGAGGGATTTATGAGAGACAGGTTTCCAGGAAGATACTGTACGCGGTTGTGGCTCGTACACCTGCTTTTAGACATCACAGCATTGATATTTTACATTTGTCGCCTGCTCTCCTTTTTAGCTAAATGATCAGGGTCAGACAACATAGAGGGACAGATTCCTCAACACCTGCAGTCCAGGGACGACTGTGGGCATAGACTAAACATCACTTTTGGACATATCTTTCTAATGGAATGTGATAAAGATGAACAAGTTCTGTTTTGCACCAAGAGGTTTAAAGCTTTTTAAACGAGCCCTCTCAAAACGACAAAAACTTAATATCAAGCGTGGGTTTAAATCACTTGAAATAGGAATACTAATCTCGTTTTGAGCGGTGATCAGACCAAGCTTACTTTGCTATGTTTGATGACATTGGGTTGGGTTCTGAGGACATTGGGATGGGTTCTGAGGTCATCTCGCCTGAAAAAGGGGAAGTAAAAAATGCCAATGAGATAAGTGCATCTTTCTTACCCCATTGGCATGCTAATCTATCTGAAATGAAGACGAAGCGTATTGAAACGAGTCAGAAACCTCTCAAAACAAGAGAAATAATCAAAGTCAAATGCCCACTCAAATCTCAACTCGGCAAAACGACAAAAAATTACTTTATTGTGCTCAATTCGAGACATTTCAACTAATTTATATAATCATACTTTGGAGGAAAATCCTTTTACACCTTCTGGGAGCTGCATAACATTGCGCTGAAAATGTGTGAACATCCCATGTTCACACTTTTGATGACATGTAGATGTATTCCGCTTTATTTTTCTCTATAAAGCTAGATGTTTCCACCTTCAAAATGTGTCCAAATGGTGCAGTAAAGAATAGTAACCAAAAAATCAACATAATATAATGCCAAAGGACCAAAAACGTCTCAAAATATGGAAGCCCATTTGAGTAAGATTCATTATTACTTTATTTGTACCGGTTGCGTAGCAATAAGTGCGCGGCTTGGGTTTACGGTGAAAAGCGCCAACTGTGCAGAAGTGCTTAGAACCGTGATAAAACAATACCACAAAAATGACAGATCGTCAGCTCTGGAGATTGTAAGACGGTCTAATATCGTCATATCGCCCAGCCCTACGTCAGCATATGATTATTTTCCTCCTTTCATGTTTGTTTTGACAGATGTTTGTGTATAAAATGTATAATAATGGAGACATAACACATCCTTGGGGTGAACCGGTCGACATGCACCTTTGGTCTGACAGTTTTCCATGTACCCTTTGTGTCCTGTTACTGTAATCCACCCAAGCAAGTTTTTACTCAAAACAAACCGTCCAACTGTTCCTGACTGACTGGTCGCAATAGCTTTTTAGTGGGCCAAGAACAGAAAGATCAAAAGAATCATCAGCATGTTCCATTTAAATCCAAGTATTCCTAAAGCATATCCAGGGTAACAGTTGCGTCCTCTACTCCCCTATGAGTTTATCAAACTGAAGAGGATCCAAAGAGTTGTGTCTGCTTTAGAAACTCACTTTTGATAAGTCTCTCAAACGTTTTCATTACGACTGAAGGGTAAAGACTTCCAAAAAAGGTTGTGTCCATGTTTGCTAGTTTAACATATTAATGCTGCTAGTGCCAAAGATCACCTATCAGTCTCCTCTTTTGGCGCGTGTGGCCCTGAGTTTCATCTTCTCTGCTTCATGCTGGAGCAGGGCACGTATAGCCCTGTTTACCCTCAGCCCAGTAATCTCATTTCCACGCCGCGTCCCGGGACAAAGCCTGTCTGCTGCGTTTGTCAGAAGCCTCGCCATGTCTTGTTGATTCGGCACCGCACACCCCAATACGCCCGATACTTTCGGCGCACTGAACCAGCAGACTCCGCCGTGCGCACAACGCTGAATCGGCCGCGCGCAGACAGCAGGTTTGAGCCGTCCCGCTTCACTGAGGGGCTGTACATTTTGGCTGACTTGTGCTCTTTTTGTTTTCCCCCCCTCCAGCGTTCGAGCCTGTAAGCGCCGCGCGTTGGAGCTAATTGCTTTCCATTATCAGGGATGCAGAGCAGAATGGGTTGGCCTATTAGCACTGTTTAGTTCCAGAGCTGCACTGAGATGGCGAGGGATACTTAGGCCAGCGATGCAGGCGGCATCTTTAGTGCAATGAGATCAGCCAAGCATTTATTTAGTGGCACACTTTGGGTTTAGGGAAAAAGATACTAAAAAGCACAAGACACACTGGAAAAAAGCCCATCCTGTCTCAGACAAAAATACTTGAAATTTTGAGATTGGTGCTGATTTTGAGTAGATATAGACTATTGCCAATGGAACAAGAATGATTTTCTAGCATTTTGACATATGGTCTCATTTCAAGTGTGTCTTACTTAATGTGTACAAATTAGTCTCTCTTATTTTAAGCAAAAATAATGCTGTTGTAATAATGTTCCATTGGCCATCTTATTTCAAGACAGTCCCAACCTACTCAAAATCAGCATAAACTCTCATAATTGGTAAATGGTCTCAACTTATATAGCGCTTTTCCACCTTCATGAGGCACTCAAAGCGCTTTACAGCAAGGATCCACTCACCCATTCACTCTCTCATTCATACACCAGCGTACGCAGACACTGGAGGCAAGGAGGGTGAAGTGTCTTGCCCAAGGACACAACGACAATGTGCACCTTCAGGAGGCGGGATTCAAACCCCCGACCTTCCGGATCATGAGACGACCCGCTCTACCATCTGCGCCACCGTCGCGCCACTTTGTCCAAGATAAGATTTACCAGTGGCACAGCTACACAGGAAAAATCATCACCATCTTAAATAAAGATTCATGACGGGATTTTTTTCCCCCTTTCTTTTTTGTTTTCTTTATTGAAACAGCTGTATAGCGAAGGGGATCAAGAGGAAGGTGGGTGGAAGAAGCTCAGAGTAAGATTGATAAAAAACTAGGAAGTGAAACTACTTGATATTTGGTTTCAGCTGTTTTAGATCAATATTACACCTACATAGTGTAAGAGAGTTATAAAGATGTGTTTAAGATTATCACCCCATCTTTAAAGTAAAACTACCATTGGACAAAGTGCCGTGTTCCAGGCAGCTTGTAACTTGTACATTTTCAACCTCTGACTTTGAAAAATGCCTTGAAGTTGTAATTACAGCCTGTGAGATTATCCGAGTTGTCCCACTTAAAAATGCGTTCAAAGGAGTCAGGTGAAGCAGTAAAAGTCTTCTCTAAAATGTTAATGATCCTCGAAAAGTTTAAGTTGAGCGCAGTGAACCAAATGTTGGTTATATAAATCTCAACTCTATTCACAATCTCAGTACCTTGATTGATCATACAGTATTGGACAAGACGGAAATGGGTAAAAACAGGAAAACGTTATGACTGTTGACTTGGGCAGCTGGTCTGCCCAAGTCCACCTGGGTCAAAACAAAATGGAGGGACCAGTAAAGATCAAGGCTGCACGAGTTCATTAAGGACCCCACAGATGAACCTGGCCAGCACCTGCCCCGTAAGCAATAGACCACACGCAATCGCCTCAGGTCGGGTTTAAGACGCTTCGGAGCTGCAATGCTGTGGATCCATCACAAACCGTGGACCACAAAAGGGCCTATCTCACCGGAAAGTCGTTTGAGACATTGCGGAGACTGCCATGGCGGACTCATTGCGCGCATACAAAAGGGCCTAGAGACCGTTTGAAGACTAGAGTCGCCGCTAGTCAGGGAGAAAAGGAACAGGTTAGATTTCAGTGGAGTCTCCGCATGGTCTCCGAGAGGTCAACGTGGTCTCAAGCAGCTGTGGCAATGTCTCTGAGACCTGTCGGATACCAAGGAGATCTCAAAGAGTCGTATGGAGTCTCTTTTAGATGGTATCCGACAGGTCTCAGAGACATTGCGGGGACGTCGCTGAAACGTCTCAAAGGTTGAGGACAACAAATAGTATTCGCGACACAACTGCTTGAGACCATGTAGACCTCTTGTGGACCTCTCAGAGACCATGTGAAGACCATGCAGAGACTCCCTGGAAATTGAACCTGTTTGTTTTCACCAAGACTACCTGGAGACTTGCCTTATCTCCAAAAATGTAGACCTCAGAGACAAAAAAACGTATACACCAATGTATAGCAAAAGGCTCCCTCACACACCTTCCCCTATAATTGCATTTCATCTTGGTTCTACCACATAGCGGGAAAAAAGTACTACTTCGCATGTTGGTTGAGCAACCCGACTTAAACCGCCCCAAAACGTGAAGAACATGCAAATTAGGTGACGCCAAAAGACAATAGTCAAGCACGAGGCATTATCCATTGGCGTCTCCCATTCGTATACTGCTCAAACACATGTGTGAAGGAAATGCTCTTTTTCCTGCCCTATATTAGAGTCGACTGTGACATTCTAGATGTATCGAAAAGGGGGAGAAACGCGGTGATGGATTGACGTCAAAGATGACAAATTTCCAAAGGCCCGTACAGATCTTGTTTGTAGATTAGCAGCATCCTTCACGGGAAAGAAGGCGAACTTTTCTGGGAGACAGAAATGTGAACTTTTAAAAAATGATAGAGGAGTAAGACGTTCAGATGGAAAAGATTTGATGGAGTGAGACACAAAGGGGAGACAGAGCCCGAGAAAAACCTGTGGACAGTTTTTCAAATCTGTCAATCGGACCGGCTTGTTTGAGATGAGGACTTTGAGAATCTCGAAAATGAGAGCTTGTGCAAAGTTCAAGGTTCAGGCAGAAGCAAATCAAATGTAATGCTTTTGAATGCCATTTTGAATGCCCAAATACTATATTTTAATGCCCCGAACGCAGCAAAAAAAAAAAATCTGCGCATATTTCATTTCTTAAGATTAGTGAACATTTCATCATACAGAGGAAAGGGAAATGGACAAAATGGGGAACCTGTGAGCAAAATTGTGAATGAACATGTTTCAGACCATAATTCCAGTATTTTTACTTATAAAGAAAAAAAAATGTTGAGCAATCAGCAGTCAAAGAAAGATGAAAACGCCAAAGATTGTCTATGCGCAAGAAGAGCACTCACTCTGCTGTATCAAAAAACGATCCTGTCTGAAGAAGATGTCTCACTTTGCAAACTTTTAACCATAATAGCCTTGGGATATTTTTTTAACACTTGTGACATACATTTTTGTTATAAATGATAGATCAGAATGAGAATCCCTCTCCAAAACGCAAAGCCATCAACGATGTTCTTTCAGTGAGAGACAGGTGAGTGGGGTTTGGTTCATCGGAGGAGCACAGTGGCACTAAAAACTTTATAGCAAAGGTCATTGTAAATTGTAGCTGTTATTTGTGTGTTTTGGGCAGGTTGTCGGTAGCCTGGCACAAGACAGACTGATCCTCCATGTCCAAGAGATACAATCTGGAATTGTGCGATTTGAATCTCGTAGACTCTGGGAAAATCAAGACGAGCCAATAAAGGCACGGGAGGCGGGAGTTAACAGTGCGTCATCTTCCGCGCAGGGATTTCCCATCAACCACCAGTGCTCCTCCGGGCTGTAACAGTGACACAACGATCTTTTACCAGTGCCCTTTCTTCTGTTGTAAATGAGCTGGACTTGTCCTTAAAGCCACAGCAAGTAGCTGCTCTGAGGGCTTTCACAGCGATCATTCAGAATGAAAGCTGGTTGTTGTTAGCGGTAGCAGTAAGCTAAGTCACCAGTTAGCCGCTACAGGCTGCAGTTTCTCACACTTTCCTAAACTCCTCTGTCGAGTGGGATGCAAAGTAAAATGCAGGGATGTTCCAATGGTTCATAAACAGACTGTCCTTCCAATATAAAAATAAAGATGACAACTTATCCATGGAGCATT
This sequence comes from Proterorhinus semilunaris, assembly GCA_021464625.1. Lineage (NCBI taxonomy): Eukaryota > Metazoa > Chordata > Actinopteri > Gobiiformes > Gobiidae > Proterorhinus > Proterorhinus semilunaris. Next base: position 32,425,429 of record CM038345.1, on the reverse strand, counting down.
CAAGCATGCTGCCCGTGCGAGCCATGGTTTATCAGTGTTATCATCAGCAGACTGGAGCGGCGGCACATTTGCGACAGCAGATACGACCTTTTCTCCCAGTGAGCCTTAAGCACTTTTTTCTTGTCTAATTTGGGGTAATTAAGCAAATTAAGCATTAATAAACGGCAGTGCAATGAAATGACACATGTTTTTTAATCCTACATCAAGAGTATACACTCCAATAATATACCGTGTGTATTTAAAAAGTATTTCAAGTATTCAGAATACAGTACTCTGACTGGCCAGAGTAACGGAATACATTTTCAGGCAAGTATTCAGTATTCTGTAACGGAATACATGTTTGAAGTATTCTCCCCAACACTGTGTCTGATTGGTTCGCTCTCGTTCAAACTGCGATCGTTAGCCCCGCCTCGAGTCTCGATTTGGGAATTGCGTCCTATTACCACAATTCCGAACTGTAAAGTCAGTCTGGCTTTATGCCAGGCTAGGCTGTCGAACAGTAACATGAAGGCAAGACTCAAGAATCTACTGGCATTGTGAAAGGGAGTGGTCTCCCGCAGAGTCGGGACAAAACACAGTGAGGCTGCGCTTCCGTTTGATGCAGCTAAAATCTGGGACACCCTTATATAAGACAAAAGGCATAACGTTTTTTGTGATTTTATTTGCCTTTAAAGTGTTATATGGTGTAGCCTCCTGTATGAAACATCACCATTGTTCTGCAAAGTACTTCTAATTGCTTTATGTATTCATTCATTTAAAAGAAATAGAACGAGTACTGACAAAAAAAAAAAAAGAGGTTCCCTGATTTACTGAGCGTTTGCACACAAAAGCAGGTGCAGTTGAGATCTTTGTCTCTCATAAGCGCTAAAAGGCCACAGCACAAACACATTCACACATAAGACGCGCCACTACTCCTCCTGGAACCGCCACCTTAACGTGGTGGAGGGGTTTGAGCACTCGAATGATCCTGGGAGCTAAGTTGTCGGGGGCTTCGTGCCCCTGGTAGGGTCTCCCATGGCAAACAGGTCCTAGGTGACGGGTCAGACAAAGAGCGGGTCAGAAGCCCCTTATGAGAGACCAACAGGCCCGGTTAGAACCATGAGGCCGTCCTCCTGTGGACCCACCACCTGCAGGAGGAGCCATAGGGGCTGGTGCTATGTGATTTGGGCAGCTCCTACAGTTGCCCCCACGACCTGGCAATGGAAAAGTGGAAGAAAATGGATGGATGGATGGACCGCGCCACTAATAACAAACAGTTTCCAATGATAAATCAAGTGCAACGCGCCATAAAATCACGAGCTAATTTGAAGCAGTAATTACAATTTAAAAGGCCCCGCTCCTGATTATTTTTGGTTTACAGCAATGGAAAAAGGTGCAAAAGTTGAAAACTGTTCGACGTGATCCAAACTCATTCCCAGCTCCTTCCGTCCTCCAACTTTCAGGGTCACTTTTCAGGGTCGGTGTGTCACAGTCAAGCTTAAACAACAACAACAAAAAACACCCTGGGAGCCCACAATCCATAAAAATGTAATGGTCTTTTTTTTCCACCGACCACTGCTTAGTCAATACACCAAAGGACGAACGAAATCCTCAGCTCGTGAGGAAAAAAAATCGAGTACAGGGCCATTCAAAATCGTTCTCTGCAATTAAAACTTCCCTGAAACTAACGAGAAGATTTCATTAGAGCGTGATCAATCAGCGCAGCCGAAGAGAACCGGCAAATGCACAAGTGAGAATGTAAACAAAGCAGCGTGACAAGGCGATACGAGCGTGAGAGGGAGAGAGAGCAGTTTCAAATGACTGCAGGTGTGGGAGAAACGGTGGTGGTGGTGGTGGGCGGGTGGAGAAGGGGATTGATAGATGGCAGAGGAGCAAGACGGCGGCGAGAGGAGATGAGAGCGGGGCAGAGTGTAGCGGCGTCTTTTGATGCCGGGTTTGATGCCTGTGATGCCGAGATGGATTGAAGTGCAATAAACCCCCCCGAGACGACCAGAGTGTGCCCGGCCGCGAGCGCAGCCCGAGCACAGCAAGAAGACGACACGGGGGATGGACGGAAATGCTGGATGACAATGTGCGGCTTTTGGATGGGATTCCGACCAAAATAGGTTCTACTGTTGACGCATGGAGAAAAATGGGTTCCTTTGAAGACATTTTATGCGTCCATCAATGAACTTTTGTCGGCGTTTGGATACACTGTACTAAGTTGTAGACCATTTTATTCTTTAGGCCAGCGTTTGCCAACCAGGGGTACGGGGACCCCATGGGGTACGTGATGACTTAGCAGTATTTCAATATTATTTTGGAAGAACACTTCTTCTCAATGATAACACAGTTGACAGCCAAAAAATGGTCAGGGGTTTCTCAACTGATTTAAACTAATTTTGGTGTTCTGAGTCCGAATATCACATGCATTTTGCTCTATCAGGTCAACTTTTTGAGATACAGCCATAGTGTTACGGATTACGTACGACTACGTTATTATGAATTCTGCTTATCAAATTTGATGGAGTAAATAAAAACTGAATGACTTTGGATACGTTGACTTTTATTTCTTGAGGAAAACGAAAAAAACGTCAAGGGTTTCTCAGCTGATGATCCGCAGAAATTTGTTTTTGACGCAAAATAGATTTTTAAAGCATTTCTGTAGCAAAAAATCCTGACCTGATTGAGCAAAACCAAGGTCATTTTCGGACTCAGAGCATCAAAATTAGTCTAATTCAGCTGGAAAACCCTGGACTATTTTCAAAAAATATTTTTTTGTTACCCAGTGTAATTTGCAGAAATCTTTTTTCATTTCAGGGTGTTTTTGCTTTATTTTATTTTTTTAACAAAATACACAACTAAGTACCAGTTTAGCAGATAGTTTTCTAAATGATTGGCTGCACCTTGAAGAGTTGAAGTGTACTTTGAGTAGAAATGAAAGACTCAAGGGGTACGCGAGACACACAAGGTTGTATTTTTGTGCGTGTCAATGTTTTGGAAAGTGTTCATGGTGTTTTGCCATCGTCATAGGTTTTGCTAGGCCCGAGTCTCCACTTTTTGGACGAGACAATGGAGTGGCTTGAATAACAGAAATGGGGACGTAATCTACCCCAGATTTGAACACAAAGCCTTTTCATCCACGAAAGTCTCTTGTACACACTTTGGATGCCAAGTTGCTCTTTTGGATTTTGTAAGACTGTGCTGTTTTGGCTCAACAGAAATGATCTGGACAGGGGCCGTTGAATTTACAGCAACAGAGCGCATAGGGTTATCCCATAGGGAGATCGAGCCTCGGGGGAAAGACCGCAGAGTCTGGATCTGTACCAAGTACAACAGACAGACGGGCAGCTTCGTCCATGAGGCTTACAGGGAGCTGAACTCTCTCCTTCCTTTCATCTGTTGCCCCTATTGTGCATTAGGGCTGGGAGACGATACACTTTTGTTGCGATCCAATAAGTATCCCAATACATTATACTATGTACAGTGAGAACCATATGTTTACATACGCTTTATAAAAAGACACATTTGCATTTTTTTTCCTGACATGAATCCAGAATTAATTTAAAATGTTTTAAAAGAATAATAATAAAAAAAAAATAAAAAAATTCTATTTGCTAAATTTGGGATAACATTATTTATAAATGTTTTTGTTACTTTTTACAAAGTCAGAAGTTTACAAACACTAATATTACTATACCTTTAAACAATTTGGGAAAGCCCAGATGACGATGTTATGACCTTCGAAGCAGAAAGAAGGCGAGTTCTCCACAACTCCGCGCTGTCAGTGTGGTCTGAAATGTGAATATCAACCCAGGAACAAGTGTGACCCGTGTCTCGAGAAAAAAACAAACAGCGTTTTTTCTTTGAAGATTTGTGATTTTCACTTTTTTGCTGAATCGTTCAGTTGAAGTCACGAAGAAGCCTCTCCATGTTTAAGCTAGCAGTATTAGTACATTTAAAAGCGTAAACTTTTAGTTTCAAACCGAGCTGTTTGGGGTTGATTTCAGGGCGTGCAGTAGGGGCGTGTTTTTGTCTGTGTGTATTTACATACTGGTTAAGCACCGTGGAAGAGGAGGCCCAGCTGCACAGCTGCTTTGGTTTGCGTAGTTTACACATGCTTTAGCAAACAAATGCCACGCAAAAAAGGCAGTTTTATATATACGCCTATTGTCGATCAGTTTTCAGGTTGAAAAAGTTTTGTTTTGTCAGAGAAATAGCGCATGTGCAGCTTCATGACTACTAGGCGGCACGTTAGTACAGCGGTTAGCGCTCGTGCTTGTTCGATTCCCACCTGGACGGGGCCTTTCTGTGTGGAGTTTGCATGTTGTCCCCGTTTCTGTGTAGGTTTCCTCCGGGTACTCCGGTTTCCCCTACCACTAAAAACATGTACAATAGGCCCAGGATGAATGAGAGTGTGTTTAAGAGTGCGCATGGGGGACGACGGATGCAAATTAGCCCAAGGCTACAATCCGGTGTGGCTTGTTTACATGCATGAGACCCATGTATGTTCATTAACATGCACTGTCCTGATCAAATAAACCAATAATAATATAACGCGAGGCCACCGTTACTTACGCTGTAAAATGGATTTACCACAAGTTTGCTGAGCATAAGGCACGCAAAGGTTACTTCAGACGGGTGAGTGAAAGTTATTTTTTTTATCGCTGGTGGCTGCTGTGCCAAAGTTTTTTTTGATGATGCTATTGTGCTGTTGTAAGCTAACGTGTAAGCTAACGTGCAACTGAACCTGCTATTTACACAAAATCAAGATCTCTACCAACTCCATAAATGTAGTCAGCGCATCCCTAGCTTTCAGCCACTACTTATTTGAGAGAGAAACAGTGTACTGTGTGAGGTTTCATGAATCAGAGCACTGCAATAACATTAAAATGCCCAAACACCAGATCTCTTCTCTTGTTTTTTAACTATATTGTAAACTTATCTTCTCATTCTGGTATGAAAAGCGCTCTCTAAGCAATTTTTGAGTGATTTGCTTTATTGATTGATATATACTTTTTATTTTCCATATTTTTTTTGCTATAATGACTATCTTCATGTTTGGAGGAAAAAGGGGGAATCTTGCACCATCCCAACTTTGAAATACGGGGGTGGCAGCATCATGCTGTGGGGTTGTTTTGCTGCGGGAGGGACTGGTGCACTTCACAAAATAGATGACATCATGAAGAAAGAACACTATGTGGAAATATTGGAGCAACATCTCAAGGCATCAGCCAGGAAGTGTATGTATGACCATAGGTTTACAAACGGTCATACGTTTGTAAACATATGGTTCTCACTGTATGTGTATACATGTCAATATAACGAAATGCAATATCCTGAATGAATTGAATGAGAAAGCACAAGTTTAGTTTTCAAAGGTTATTTTAAATATAAATCAGACATTGATTTATATTTAAAATCAGATACTTTTAAACATAGTTTAAAAGTATCCTCCTTTGTTTAAAGCATTCAGCACCAAAACAGGTATAAAACATATTTGTATCATTTATTTAAAGACCTGAGATAAATATTAAAAGTATTGCGTATAATACGTGTTTTCAGATACTATATGCGCATAGCAACAAAGACGTATTGCAACTAATACTCTCTGTGACAATGGCGCAGTGAGTAGAGCGGGTTGTCTTGTGACCAGAGGGTCGGCGGGTTGAATCCTGCAGTCGAACACTGTCGTTGTGTCCTTGGACACTTCCCCCACCTTGCCTCCAGTGTCTGTGTACACTGGTGTATAAATGGGTGAGTGGTTCCTTGATGTAAAGCGCTGCGAGTGCCTAAATTAGGTAGAAATTTGGCGCTGTATAAATGTGATCAATTTACCATTTGTGACCATTTATTTTGATACCAGTACTTTAATAATGCTAAGTTTAAAATACTGATACCTGAACAATACCTCGATACTTATTCTAAAATATTAAAATACCAGAAAACAGAACAATAATGTTAATGTATTCCATAAAAGACTATTTATTTTATATTTGGATCATTTATTTTTATATTTGAGCTAAAACAACCGGGTAACTTCCTTTAATGCTGTCCCTAGACCATGGTGCACGGGCCAGATAGGGTTCTTGAAGTACATTTCTTAAATGGACTGAAAAATGCCTTGTGCTTTGCATTCGCTTTCTTAATGTAAATGAAAAGATTGCTGTTCTTTTCCTATTTTCAGGCGAGGCTTATCGGACTTGATCATGTTTTGTGGGCTGGATTGAAGGGCTAAGGGTGGTTCTTAGTTTTCCCACCCCATGCCCTAGACCAACAGGAACTAGAATTTTTTTTCCCGGTACCATATTAGTATCATTTAACAATGCGAGCACTAATTAGAGACATATTGCAAAACCATATTTTGTCCCAGACCTACTGTGCAGGTATTTTGTATGCGTTTGATATTGCTCCGTTTATAATGTTATGGTTTGCACTCACAGTTTAAGATTTGGCCCCACTTTGATATGCTCTACATGTGGCAGAGTTGACATTAGAGTGAAATGAATTGGAGCTGAAAATGAACTGCGCCACCACCTTCCGATGCTGGTGTTGACAGGCTTGATGTCAACAAACGTTTTAGACTCAACTTTCCTTCACGCCTTAGAAGTGCTCCTCGTCAACCCGCGGGCGGGGACAGCACCAAGATCCGCTACACGGCTTACAAAGTGGCTCCTGTCAACTCCCGGGCCTGCCTTTGTGGCTTCAGAGAAATGTGGGACAAAAGAAATGGCGCGTGTACACGTCTTCCTGAAATGCTTAGCGCGGATTATTCCGGCGGCCCTTTGTTTTTGACACTGTTTGGGTTCAGAGGAGCCGTCCCCGCAGACGCGCGGAGCCGGTGGCGATATGCTAACGCCGCTAATGCTGCACCTTTTCAAAGACCTCCGCAACAATGAAAGGTCCCACAGTTTTGTAACTCAGACGGAAATAGATACAGTGCCACGCTTCTGCGTTGTTTTAAAAAGGTGTCGTCTAAACTCAACTATTTTCATTTTCAGGCCTCTTTTCACTTCAAAGTGGACGTATCATTCATAATTGTGGCTTGCAAACCTGCTTTTTGGCAGCTCAGTGTTGATAATTTATGGGTTTAAGTTAAATACAATGAGTACTTTTAATGAGTACAAATATTGTAAGCTCCTTGTGTGTTGCCTCCTTTGTTGGCAGGAGGAATTAACCATAGCAAACACAAGGGACAAGCCACCATTTATAGAAAACAGGAGGCTAACAAATGGGAAGGGTCATTCTTGACGCAGCTTTGAGTTCCAGGAATGGTTTATGGGCTTTGAAAATGCAGGGGGACACTTCTGGATGTCATTGTCATTCAAGGTACACATGAAAATCTGTGCCTCTTCAATCAATCAACAGTAGCTAACAATACATTGGCGAAAAGCATCATGGGGAGGTCGAGCGAGACAACCAAGCACTCATTTTGCAGCTATGGCCTGAGCCGCTTTGAAAGTCACTTCGAAAATTTATGGCAACAAAACGTTCAAGCGCCAAAAAAACTATACAGTAGGTGAGCCAGTTTGCCTCGCAGTCCGCCATTAAGTTGAAATTGGAAGAAGGAACTAAGCACTGCTGTTGGTGCTTGTGCAAATCGGATATGAAGATAAATATACAGATCGGTTGCCAGAGGGAACATTTTTTATCCCATTTTCAAGGCGCGTTAAGATCCACGACAACACGACATAATTGGAAAAACATTTACCACCCCGACACAACATCAATATAAATACCCTATTTTTGTCTACAAATACTTGAAAATGCTCCCTTTTATTTTTACTAGCCTTACAAACGGCCCGCTCACATGTACACCACGTCCGGACACGGCTCCTCAGTCCACAGCGTGAGCACACATTAGCATTAGCCTCGTTCAGCCGTGATCTGTGTGATCGCTCACAGCTCCGGCCTTTTGACTTTGACATGTTTGAAAATGACGGCCGTAAGGTCCGCTACGCCGAAAGTCTCTATACGCTCCTCTCAGTCACCCAACAACCGGATTACTCTAAATGAGAGGATCTGTCCGTCAAAATGAGGGCTTTAAACAGAATGGGCGATAAGCGCCAGGGCTCGTGGGGTCAATTCCCGATGGAGTGATTTACAAGATTGTGCACGGCATTGGACGGGATGTGTTAATGAAAGTCACCGGGGAGGATCGACAGAACAAGTTTGAATCTACAGAAACAGACACAACTGTGCAAATGTCCAATTATACATTACATTAACAATTATAATGATGGCTATTTACAAAGTCCCTCTATGATCAGCGGCAGAGTGTCCCCAAAGTAAGACCTAGGTCCTGGGTTTGAGTGCCAGAACATGCCGAGACTTTTCTAAGGAGTTCTCCCTTGTTTTATTCATTTACTCCACTGTCCGCCAACGAATATAAGGAAGCAATGATGCTGGACAGTTTGACCAATGGCTGAAAATTCCAGTACCAACTTATAATATGATCAATCAACCGAATAATAGACACAGCAATCCCAGGAAGACTTGATCAGATGTCAATGAATAATGTCTTTTTTTGACGCCCAGAGTTGAAACGAGGCGCTGATGATATTTTGGAAGTGCCCACGTATCCATTTCATCAGTTATTGGAAATGAAAGGACACGAGCGCGTTCTCTGGATCAGTCCCAAGGAACACTGCGTTCTGTCCAGCACACAATCTGTATCTACATTAGGACAGAATTAGCCTCATGCTATTATCATTGCCCTGAAACAACAGATCCATACGACAGGAGGTGTAGATTGAAAACCATGCCTGGGAAAGGCATTTTGTCATTACAGGTCATTATAATTTAACCACATTTCCCTCATCGAAAACATGCCATCCTCATTCTGTTCTCTTTGGTAGTTTCACATCAGCAGTAGAAGAAAAACAATATGTATTTTCCTTTGTAATAATAGATGATAGTAAAAAAGATAATATCTAGCAAATAAAACGAAACAAAATCTGGTTTAGAGATATGTATTGACGTTATTGACCCCCAGCTCAGTGCTTGCGAACTCAAACTTCACTTTATACGGTGCCATTGATTTGTTTCTCAGTGAGAAGTGGAGCGGAGACACTGGAGGCATTTAGACAGGTATTAGACAGTTTGCATTAGAGCTGAGGTAGAACCGGCAACCTCTGGGTTATAATGAACATTTAGACATTAAGCAAGTGACTCCGGCTCCGATATTGGACACCAGTGTCAGATCGGTGTATCCCTAATTAGGACTTCTTATTGATCTCGTTGATGAAGGATGGCACAACTTCATGAACCACGTGATCTATAATGCAGCTACTCAGGAAGAAACTTCAGAAATTGTATAAATGCCATGAAATGGACATTCTTAACTCGAGATAGTAGGCACTAGCTTCACCACTCCAGACCATGTGGGGAGAAAAGGCTCTATTTACAGGTCCGTGAAGCCGTTTACATTGTAGATGTGCATTTGTAGGAACACGCTCAGAGACGACCACATTTTTTTTTTTTGGTGCAACCTGCCACTAAATACAAGTTTTGCGCATTTGCTGCATAGGTGCCCACAGGAATTAATGGGACAGCTTCTACGATGCCAATATGGTGGATGTCGTAACTAGGGGGATATGTCATAAATACCCGGATTAAAGACACATCTGTAACATTTTGCTTTCTACTGTTGCCATACTGGAGTCTTCTTCCACATGGTAGCTGTGTCCTCCATATGACTTCTAGCAAACTTCAAACGGGATTTCTTATGGCCTCCTTTCAATAATGGCTTTGGTCAGATGAGACAAACATTTTACTTTTTGACCCAAATGCAAAACGTTATGTATGGAGCAAACCCAACACTGCTCATCGTCCTGAGTGCATCATCCCCAGTGTCAAATATGGTGGGGGAGCATCATGCTATGGGGCTGCTTTTCCTTTAGCAGGGACTGGGAAGATTGTAAGAATAGTTGGGAAGATGGATGGAGCCAAATACAGAGACATTTTGGAGGAAAACCTGCTGGAGTCAGCAAGAGAATTGAGGCTAGGGCGGAGATTCACCTTCCAGCAGGACAATGACCCTAAACACAAAGCTAAATCTACAATGGAATGATTTAAAAACAAACATATTAATGTGTTAGAATGGCCCAGTCAAAGTCCTGACCTAAATCCTATTGAAAATATGTGGAAAGACCTGAAAACTGCTGTTCACAAACGCTCTCCTTCTAATTTGACAGAGCTCGAGTTGTTTTGTAAAGAGGAATGGGCTAAAATGTCAGTCTCTAGATGTGCAAACCTTGTAGAGTCAAACCCCAGAAGACTTGCTGCTGTTATTGCAGCAAAAGGGGGTTCCACAAAGTCATGCTGTATGAATACTTATGCACGCCCCACTTTTCAGTTTTCCATTTTTTGTAAAATAACAGAATCATGTATCATTTTGCGTTCACTTCACAGTTGTCTGTTACTTGTGTGTGAACTTTCAGTAAAACATTCAAAATACAATCTTTATGTTTGTGGTTGTAAACATGACAAAATGTGCAAAAGTTCAAGGTGTATTAGTACTTTTGAGAGGCACTGTATGTGTGTTAAAGATGTTGTGTACTGTGAGGTTTAGGGGCGTGGAGCTTGTCTTTGCTGCAACAGGACCGTGTTTGCCGCAGTTTTCATTCCGGCCGCAGCATCTGTTTACTTCCTAGTCCAGGAAAGGCCACAAACTCGAAATGGAGACAAAAAAAAGTCAAAGGCAAGGAAAATCAGTCTAACAATAACACAGTATAAACCTACTCATAATCAAAACAAATTCCGATAATTCAAGCACTTTTAGGTCATGTTTGTCTAAGATAAGATTAATAAAACATACAGAACTTGAGTATTCATTTTTGCCAGGGAAAAACTATTAAAATTAAGCCCCTCCCGTTGGTCTTTCTGCAAAAGATCATTAGAGTTGCCGACGAAGCTTCTCAGATGGGAGGCGAAACGTAGAACAAGACGGCGGCTCAAGAACCTTTGTCTACAACACCAAATTTTCCTCGGGACAGTGCACAACAATATTGACCGGGACAAATAAGTCAGGTCGACGATGGTGAAGTAATCAGATCGAAGACTATACAATATTACAGCGATCAGAAAACCTTTTTACAAACACATTGCTATTCGTAGTCACCTTTGCCCCCTTGTAGAAAATTGTGTTTGCAGACAATTATTGAAACACGACAAATAACCCCGGAAGTAACACCGATGCTAAAAACATCTAGCTAAACGTGACAAACTTCCTACAAACGAAAGAGTTTTGAACCAATTAACAACTTGAACTTTATATTTTTTGGTTTCTTTCTTGCCTGAGGACACCAGAGTCCTTAGTCAAAGTCAAAGAACCCGCAGATCTGATAAACTGAAGTTGAAAATCCCTGTCTTCCACAAAGAGAAAAGTTCCCCTGTCCTTATCTCCCCCGCTGCATAATTCCTCGGCGCCTCACCCCAAACATGTCAGCGAGCATTACCGGCTGAAGGCTACGGGAACGTCTCCAAACTCTGGGTCTTTGCCAAATAATCCCCCCTCCGCCCCTGTGTGCAGAACAATAACGGAATGAATATTTGATTTGATTTGGTCCAGTCGCTTCCTCTCCGCGCACCTCCCAGACCGAACAAAGCGCCCGATGCCGGTGCGGGACGTGGGGTTTAGGGACAGGAGCAGGTGCCAGCAGACGGGTTTAAAAGTTGAAACAAAGGACGGCAATCTTTGGATGAACTGTAAAAAAAAATGAGGGCAGCGGATCCGATATAAACTCAATCACGCTGCAAATATTATAGAATTTAGAAGAAAGAAGAACCGGGTGAAGAGAAAAAAATATTTATACTATACTAATTAAAACTGCCTAGCCCCCCCAATCTACTCCTGCTTTTGTTTCTGTTAAAGCAGGACCGTCTGGAACTTTGCCATCAGTCAATGACCTCTGCGCACAACAGAGGTTATTTATTCCTCTTCATGTGGAAGCCTCGGCAGACGTGGAATGTCTCGAGTTCATGTCTCCAAGTAAATAAACTTCTCGTGCATCAGACATCCCGACTCCTGCCTATTTGTCTATCCCCTTGGACACCATTGTTTCTTCTCTAACACCGAGAGTTGCTAATGACCTCTGTATCCTACGTTTTTGTGGCAAAAATGACATTCATCGTTGACATTTGTCTCTGCTCTTCTGGCGGACGCTTCGTAAAACCACAACTTCCTTGTTTACGGAATACGCTGCATCATGTCCGGCTTTTCTCTGATCGGTTAATGCTCTTGATAATCACGGCCATCGGGAATTCAAAGAAATCCCCTCTGATCCCACGAACGTTCACAACACGTTCTTACGCACACATTTGTTTTTAAGGCCTTCTTAGGAAGATTTTTGGCATTCGCAAAACTTTTCCTTAACTGAAAACATTCCTCTGTAAGAACAAATCCTAAGAACAGTCTGGAGGACTCTTACGCACAGAGAGTTCTGCTCACGATCTGCTCCTGATGGGACCCAACATTCTTAGTGATTTTTGTAAATTACAGATGCCTTTATACAGAAATAACATGGTAATATCACTTGTAGTCTAATGTGACACGGGCACGAGCGGACTGGTTTTAAGTTGTTTTTAGTGCGTTTTATTATGCATGGTTTTAGACTGATTTTATGGGATTGAGCGGTGGTGGCAGGTTCTCCAGGCATACCAGGGCCCTGAACCTCCGTTAGCCTCCTGGAGCCGGCCGGACCCCCGTCCTGAGGACCACGAATACCGCACCTTAATGCACGCCCCTCCATTTTAACCCGTCTAATAATATTTCTACCCTTTTTAAATTCCTTTTAACTTGACGTACTTGCCGTTCACAAATAATGTGGTATTACTGTAAATGTGCTCCGTTAATGTTGTCTGATGAAGACGAACGTGTGCCTTGATCCTACGACTTCGTGCACCCGAGGCGCGTACTCTACCCGTTACACCAAACGGTGCCGCCCAATCTATTTACAGAACTGACCCGCGGGCAGAGAAGGAAAACCCTTTTGCCATGTGCAGGTTATATCTATTTAAACACTTTGTAATGAGAGCAAAGTCGCCCAAAGGTTGAGGAGGGTCCTTGAGCGCATGGTGCCCGATGGCTGAGATTTTTTTTTTTCTTTCGGGGTTTCGTTGGTTATCAGTTTTGGATTTGTCTTTTTGTCATTCATAGCCTTCTCTGGGCTTTTTTTTTTTTTTGCACGCAGCACTCTTTTGTCCTTGTATGGTGAATAATAGGTGGTGTAGTTTCCCGACACTGAAGTTTCTTACGAAGATGTTCATGAATGAGAATGAAGAACAAAAACAAATCTGTAAACTGAACTCCGCCAAATTGTAGAGAGGGCAGTGACACATACCAGTGCACAGGGGGTAAGGATTGCAAACAATGACAAATTCAAGTCAAACAAGAATACTTCAAGTCATTAAAAAAAGAGTTCCAGCATCTAAATTATTTCAAACGGAAGTATTTAAAATGACAGTGTCTGTGGATTGTCTTAGTGGGAGCAAAGATTTAAATATGGACACAGAATAGAGGGGCTTGTGCTCTTCAGAATATCCGGCCCCGACGCCTCGCAGCCCTGTCCTGAGTGATCTATGGTCGGTGTCAGAGTGACGACGCGAGCAGCACCCTCAGCCCGACTGTGGTCTCTATATGAAGCCCTTCACTTTGTATTACAGTCCGTGTCAGACAGCGGAGACAGCGAAGGGCCCTGGGTCACGGTAACACTTAGATAACCCGCGCTGACACTGAGTGAGCTGCAGCAGACGCTCCACTGGACAAGCGCTCTCAAACACAGCTCTCGCGACACCGGCCACATCCAAGCACAAACGGGAAAAGCCATGGTGAAGAAAGAAGCCGACATGCACGTACCTCATAGTGTGCCACTCTCTGCGACTCGGAGATGAGCTGAGCGCTGCACACTTTGCAGTAGCTGTCTGTGAAGAGCCCCTGGTCCACCTCTGTTGACTTCATCTGGAAACAGAACCACAAATACAGGTTGGTACTGCCATTTAACACAATAATTACAAGCCATGTAATTGTTACAAAAAAGAATGATAATTGTGTAAGTAGTAAGGACAACGATAAGCATGTCTTGCTAGAAACAACTATTGTTTCAAGTATAAATGCCAGTGTTTTTCTAACTGTGCGTGCAAGCAGAATTGTTGTGGTATTTGTGAGAATCCATCTTGTGCCGCTCCCGTCACTCCGTTTGAATGCGAACCGGCTCAGGTTTGGGTCAATCAAATGGCTGTGTTACCCTGAGAAAACAAGAAGCCCTGGAGTTTTAATGATACTAAGTAGAACAACGTGGTGACGAAAGAAAAACATGAGGTGCTACTACAGACTGAGACACACATAGCATATTATAAATAAAATAAAGATTTGATGTCATTTTGAGACTCCATAGATGACTAGAACAAGGTGTACCTGAATCCGTCCTTCTACCCAAATGATTTGAGCCAGAGCGACCCCGGCTTGATAAAGTTGTCGGCAGATTACACCTAACCTGGTAAGAGCCAGATTGATATCAGTGCTAATAAGTACATTGTGTGTGCACAAAAATCAGGACTGAATTAAAGTTCGTCCAGACCAGAACCTATCGCCACATGAATAGCATTTTCTCCTCTGCCATCCGACTCATGAACACTACATACACCAGATACCTGCCTTTTGCAGACATATTTGCATTATGTGTTTATTCACCTTCAAAACTGCTGTCTATAGTGTATATTTTGTATCTGTATTTTGAGATCTTATGTTCTATGTTGCAAAACGCACCAATTAAAAAAAGAAGAAAAATACTATAGTTTGTGATTGTACCTTTACTCACGACAATACAATCCATTCTAATTCGGACACATTGATTATGAATTACAGAAAAATTTGCAATTTAATTTGGGCTTCCCAGTATTTTGCCAATGATTATATTGGGTGACATAATATCCATATTGCAAGCAGACCCACATCACAAAATTAACACATTCTTGTTTTGAGTCAATGGAACGGACAGTGTTAAAGTATTCAGTTGAAAAAGATCACAAGTATATCATTATTGCAATATTCAAGATTAAACGTTTAACTTGAGACAATATTCGAATGAAAAGGTATCTCTTTCTTAGAGCGACTGTGCCATAAAAGAGCAACATTTCCCAGTACAAATCAGAAAAGCGCAGATGCAAAAAGGCCATTTCTGCGAGACTGACTTACACGCACACATTTTGTTGGGCCTATCATGCAAGTGTGCTTAGTCACCCCTTTGGGAGCGCGAGCCGCCCGACCCAAACGTAACGGCACGAGCTACAATCATCTCCGACTCTTCTGGACTTAAATATTTGATCGCGTCGGGCGCGGCAGGCACGGGGCCAGATGGTGCGCGGATTTTTGCGAGCAGTGACTCAGAAAAGCATTTTAATTTCCCACGAACACAAACTTCTGCAACTTTGAAATTGAAATTAGACGATGAATAAGTAACGCTCTCCCCAGATTTGCATTAACACTCGTGAGTAAAGTGGGACAGTGCAAAAAGCATTTCAGAAACCGCTCAGATGACTTATTCAGGCGCCAGCACTGGCTGGGGGAAGCGGGCCACGTGAGGTCGTCCGCTCTTCGGGGCAAAACTGTCCTCAGCATATACCGGTTCGATTTTTTTTCAACACTATGGCTGCAGTTTTGTTCTGGGAAGTGTGATTAGATTTGGCATGAGGAATCGCTGATTAGTGCCCATTTCAAACAAGTTCAGAACCGTTGATCAAAGACTGAAACCAGAATCAGGGAAACTAGAATCACATGTTTGCAGTGGTCTATTGGCGCATTAATGCCTGATTGTCAACGGGTGCAGTTCTCGTTGACAAAACCCTTTGCAAAAGCTTTAAAAAGGTAGTCCTGTGGGAGGCATTGTCGAAAAAGTGGACAGGGAAAACAGGTCAACGGGACACCGAGCTCCTACGTTGTTCAGAGGAGAGTTTGATCTTTGACTCCAAACAGCATTATTGGACAGCCACAAGCCGAGTGACTACCCAGTGTCAGGTGATACAACAAATCCACCAGTGATGAACCACTGCAGACCAGGTAACAAAGGAGCTGAAAGGTTTAACTCAAGAGTGTCCAAACTTTTTTTTCATTGAGGGTGGTTCAAATCGGTGGTCAATGTAGTCAAACATTAAAGAGGGCTTTAAACCATTCCCCACACCTTTTATTTAGCCCCGGAACCATAAGGTCAGCTCTGTCTCACAATAAAGTGTTAGTTTTTGAGGTTTTAATTATGCAAAATTATTAAACTTGCAGTAAAAATGACCTTTGCCCCACTACTGGGCACTACTGGTTTAGCTGGTCAGCTTCTTACTGCTAAAGTAAGTTATTTCTTTCTTTTAACTTTAATTGATTTCTGTGATGCGTCTGTCAAAGCCTTCTGATTTGGTTGTGTTTGTAAGTATGGAACGTTTTGTAACCTCAAACTCGGTTTATTCTATTGAAACAAGTCACGTTTCTCATATTGTGCCAAGACACGGTTGGTGTCTACCACTTTCATGAACATTGTAGACTATGGAGATATTGTACACGTGAATGCCTCTGTCAGCTCTTTATGCATGATAGGCACCGTGTGTCGTGTAGCGCTCAGATGCCACTACCCCTGCGCCCTGTACTCGTGGGTAAACTGGCCCTCATTACACACACCCAGAGTCTTGCACTAGTATTGGTTCATTTACTATTCCATTCTCCTCCTGGTCCATTGCAGCCTGGGCACACTTGGAGAATTTAAAGTTTTATCAAAAGTTCTTGTCAGGACTCGAGCAGCAGCATTCTGGATGAAACACGTGCTAGCGGTGAGAATAGTCTGCATGAGACAGACGTCCCAGCGACTGCTGAACAGACAAACTTGATTCTTCTGAACGTCTGAATGACGAGAGCGAAAGGAAGCGAGGTTCTGTCTTTCTGTGGCGAACATGTCTTTAGATTAGGTTATCACAGTAGCTAAAACCTGAATTTCGATACAATAAAGGTTAATCGTGTAGCCCTAGTAAACAAAACAATAACCATGTTGCAATCGATAGATAGATAGATAGATAGATAGATACTTTATTGATCCTTAACATGAAATTACGCTGTTGCAGCAGCTCATACAACATCACATTCAATAATTTAATTAATCTATCTTTCACACACATTATAAAAATACAACAGTGGACATCACTAACACTATCCATCGAAGAGTTTAATAGCAATTATTAATTATAATTATACATTTTATTTGTAATGCACTTTACATTTGACGTAAAATCTCAAAGTGCTAAATTCTGTAGGAATAAAGGTCTTTCTGAACCCCTCAGAATGGCACTTCAGTCTCTGTCTGATGGTGCTGTTGTTTATCACCTCCAGGGCATAAATGGGGTGGAAGGAGTTATGATGGCCATGAGTTTTGAGAGCACACTTCCCTTGGACACTTGGACTGTTGGGAGAACCAATCCCACCACACCCACATGTGAACCACTCAGCTACACATAGGGAGGATATGCAACCTTTTTGGTTTCAAAAACACTAACCAGCAAACCTCCTATCCTTTTGTCATTTAGTCTGAATGTAAATAACCGTTACTTAACCACTAATATTCTTATGAAAGCTTTTGAAACAGCAAAAGACCAGCTGGGATTGTAAAACTTTGGTCGTTCATAGCGCTCTCAACAGATGCATGGAAGCTTTTTGCCTCGAGACACAAATGTAATTTATAGTGTACGAAAGAAACGACTCAGGTTCCTCGACCTTTTAAACTTTGCACTTTGTCACAACACGACGACGTGAAAACAACAGCGAGTCTGAGAAAGCAGCAGTGGACTCCGAGCAGGAGCGTGAGCAGAAAGTCAACTCGTTTCTGTGTTGTTTTTCTGTAAAGTTTATAAGAAAAATCAATACGTTGGTGGAGAAGTGGGCAATACAGACCTTTAGGATATTCTGAGACTCTATCAAACATTTGTTTTTATGACAGCAAATCATGTACTCTTAGGAACTTTTTGAAGTAACTACCGCTGTTTGTTTCCTCCGAGAGTTCACACTTCACTGTGATTGGTCAAAGAAGCCAGAAACTCAGTCTGAGCGTGACAGAGGCCGACCAATATGAAGAGTTAATAGGAAATGTATTATCATTTCAATCTAAAACATGTACAACAGGATAATCAACCAGCTGGGTGTGCCTGACTAAGATCTAGAGATGGACCCGTAGGTATGGCAAAGGATTGGTCAAAGGCACAAGGCAAATTTCTCCATGGGGACTAATACAGAATATGCCAGCCTTACTTTATGTTTTCATCTAATGGAAGTTCAGTATCAAGGACAGTGAAGGTCAATCACCTTTAAGTTTAGCAGAGACAATTCAATCAATGACAGGAGTTGCCAAGGGGAGGAGCAGAGACAAGATGTATGGACACATTTTAGCCTGTTAACACACAAGAGGATTTAAAATTTGTTTGTGATTTAAATTGTGATACAAACAGCATAGCCCACACATTAGGACATTTCCCCACGATGAAAAATCTCTCACTCATATGAAACCACAGACTAAACGACTGAGAAATGCGAGGACATGAGAGATCACACACTATGTGTTCAGGGACAAGCTGCATGCGCAACAACAGCATCTGTCCTGTGACTGGCACCGCTCCCCTTTCAGCCCACAGGGCCCGATCAGCTTGGCGGCTCTGGTCTGGGACCACAGGGCTGTGGGGAGCGGATCATGAATTACATGAAGACTGTATGAAGTTTGGAACAGTTTTATGACAAAGCTGTTGAAGTGTGCATGCACTGTGACTGCTCAATCACTTCTGATCTGATCTTTCCGACAGCCACTGGGTCTCTCAGTCTCCCTGTGTCCCGTCCACCCCTGAGTGGATACGAGTTTCATCTCGCTGTGGCGGCTTGACAAATAGCAAATAGTCACAACACAGTCGCACTGGCACCACACACGAGGAGCGGCATGATAAAGTATCACTTGCGAGAGACACTCATTTTGTTATTCTTTCTAATGGGTTTGTTTTGATTCAATTTCAGATACTCAAGTTACTCAAACTGGTTCAGTCAGCCACTTGTTTGTCTTGCGGACCCCTTGAACCCTTCAGAGGTACTCAACGTACAAACCCCCTACCCGCTACAGAAACATGAACGCTATCACAGTGCTGCGTGAGCGGAGCGTCCATCCAACCCGTCTCCCTGTGCTTAAAGACGGCATTGAGCACATCAGTCGTATCCCTGCATGTATCCAGATCATTTATAGATCAGCGCTGCTTTTGGAGAGAGGCGGAGTGTAAACAAAGTTCCGTGCTACTACTTAGTAGCTGCTGATTCCGAGACTTTCTGTGAACTTTATCGCGGAGCAAGAGGGACTCGTGTGAAAACACTTGGAATTCCAGCCAAAAGAACTCATCACGGAGAGAATAACAACATTAATGCAACTGCAGGTTTGTCCAACATGAGAACGAAACAAAACCACCGCCCAGTCAGTGTATCAAAGCTAATCAGCGCTACTGTTAGCAAGAGGAACCCGAGCGCTTTAGCCACTATCCAAATACAAGCGTGATAGTCCTGAGAACATTACTCAGGGCTTAGGACTATGTTACTGTTCAAAAGCCAGATAAATGCTGCAGCGGTTTGACAGTCAACAAGTTTCCCAAAAAAGCTGCTTCACTCCAACAGCCGTGTGTACAGGTCGGGGCGACGGTGGCGCAGATGGTAGAGCGGGTCGTCTCATGATCGGAAGGTCAGGGGGATCCCGCCTCCTGAAGGTGCACATTGTCGTTGTGTCCTTAGGCAAGACACTTCACCCTCCTTGCCTCCTGTTTCTGCGTACACTGGTGTATGAATGGGTGAGTGGATCCTTGCTGTAAAGCGCTTTGAGTGCCTAATGAAGGTAGAAAAGCGCTATATAAATTGAGTTGAGACCATTTACCCTGCTTTTGCAGTAATACAGTATTATCTGAATCCATACATTTAATATACATTTTATTCTAACCAGGTTTTATTTAACACAGATGTGAGTTTTTGTCAGGAAATATTTAACCAGAATAATGCAGATGAAATATCAATATTATTGTTATTGGGATATTTTTAAAGATGATGATATTGACTATTTAAAAATATATATATAATAATTGTGACAGGCCTAATTAAAACACAGAACCTGGTGAGAGTGTAAGTTATGTTAAAAGGTTGAGAAATACAGATGGATACAGTGTCCTAGAATATGTCGGCCCTTCTAGTTGAAGTCTTCAAAGTACAGAAGATGAATCAAGTACCTTCATTGAAGATGGACAACTCCTGTACGACTGAGAACTTACACAGACTTCTAGTTTGCACTTTGTTTGGTATAAGGTGTTAATATTGATATATCGTCCTCCAAAAAAAATGTATCGTGGCAGGCCTAGTTGTATGTTCAAAATAAACATTTGACCGAAAAGTGTCATTTAAAAAGCCCTTCCTTTTTAAAATAAAGTTCTAAAAGTAGTCCATTTCATCTTCCTTTTTAATCTGAAACAATTCCTGATAATTCCTCAAGTACCCCAGGTCCCCGAACCCCTGTTTGGGAAACACTGTTCTACACGACACTTTCTACATTTAACAAGCTCCCTCTGTAACCACAGCTGCCCTGACGCTGACAGAGACGAGGCTACTAATCCATGCCAACGACCTCCCCGACCACCATCACTGACGGAACACTCCGCAAAGGAAGCAGAGTCCATGGACACAATTCATCAAATTTATCACTCAATCAATAAAACAACTTCGTCTAGTGAGCTGGGGGACACGGCGGCGTAATGATCAGCGCTCTCGGGATGCGTCAAATGAGGACAACGCCAACTTCCCTTAACCTTCTGATGAAATTGTGAGGATGACTCTTTTATATCTTGTTGATGCAGTATTCAGCAACAGCCTGCGGTCCGCAGATGGAGAGCGCGGGGGTAAAACATGTCAGAGTCTAACAAATGGTACAGGACGAGCCGCGCCATAAATAAATCAGCGCGGCACTTTCCCTTCAGCCGCGCACCTCTGCTGTCCACGTCGGGCAGAGCAAACAAACGACTCCGAGGACTGTCTTTCAAACGGCGCAGTGGAATCGGACTATTTCTGATTTATCCAGACGGGTCCCGCTTAGATTTAGAACATTTAGTGGCCACGAGCGCCACGGACGTCTCTGGTTTCCTCGTGTTCCTTTTTACTGATGTTGCAAACACTTGGTATCGAAGTGTTTGTTTTGTTTGTTTGGGTCAGAGTAATGCTTTTGATTGTGCCTTGCAGATTGAAGACTATGACGCGTCACTTCGCATGGAACTTCCACGTAAAAAAAATTAAATATGAGGCACTTTTACCTTTTCAAATTACTGACATGGCAGATTAGAGACATAGAAACTCAAAGGACATCGGTCATTTTTACTTTTCACCCGAGATCCCTATAGGTAATTCAAATTCCGTGCACATTGCCACTTCCACGAGGGCTTTCCTCTGCTCTTTGTCCATCACCACAGTGGATTTGTTCGCATTGTGTTCGCATTAAGTTCGTAGTGGGTCCCTTTCAGCGGTCTGCCTTGCCAAAAAGAACTGAACCAGTTCTTTTTGGCTGTAAAATTCAAATTTCACAATGACGGGCCGGGGTCGAGCTGAGTTGGGAAGCTTTTGTCCGAAGCAACACGATGGAAGGTAATGTTGGTCTGGTGACTAGTTTTTCGGGGGCATCTGTAGTTGATATTTTCAGTGGCTGGGGAAACCGGAGGAAACCAGGCAGATATGGGGAGAACATGCAAGTCCCCCTCTGAGCATCAAACCCGGGACCTTCTAGCTGTGAAGCCCAAGCGCCACCATGCCGCAGTGCTGCACATACCAGTTATGGTTCGTTGGTACAGAACTTACACATATCTTAGAATAGCTGCTCTTTCTAACTTTAAAAAGGACTGCTATTTACGATTGCTGCCGAAATCTTATGCGTAAACAGCAAGCAACAGTGTCTCCAGATGGCATTCATAATGTTAATACAATCCTAATGTTTTGCAAAGAATCGAATTACCCCGACAGCCAGACGACCGCCAGCTGTTTCTACTACAATGATATTTCTGCGATTGATCTCATTCATTTAGATGGAAACAGGTGCAGACTGTAAACAGTAAGTGTTTCCAGTTTACTTAATCTGCTTAAGTTTGATGTTTTCTGAAGGGAGGCCCACCTGGAGACACTTCTTATTGGATTTCGCCCATCATAAGAGTTCATGAGAGTAGTTTGTCACCGTAAAGAGAAGCGCCGAGTTAAATCTAAATGCACATGTAGAATGACGAGTGGAGTAATAACGTTTCAAATAGCCTTTATTTGTGGCTGTAAACAAGACAACATGAACAGGCTGCTAGACTGGTGTAAACTCACTGACAGACTTCTCCGCGGGCTCTAACCCCGCCGTCGTAACACAGGTGCTGCCATAAAGCAGGTGTCGTAAAGAGATGCAAATGTAAACAATACTTTAGTACATTATTATATGACATCTCCCCCTTTTCGAGTTACTCTTCCTTTATACAAAATGACTATGGCAATAACATTTTAAAGCAAAATCACAGTACCTGTCAAATCTGTATATTTTATGTCTGCAAATATTTCGATATCTGGAAAGTCTTAGCAGTAATCAAAATTAGTAGTATCAAGAACAAGGTTTCGCATATCAACTGGAAATAAATTCTTATGTAAAATATACCAGCATACTGAAATCCTTTAGCTGCAAATATAACCATAAATGTATTCAAAACTTCTCAAAATAGTCCATTTCAAAATCACACTTCAAACTTCAAATTAATTTAGTCTTTAATATCCACCCTGTCCCCCCCAAAGGCCATATTGTGCACAGGACACAACAAAGAGACTATAGGTCCAGTCTCTTAACGGGTTTGCACACACGTCCGGATTTAGTACGGACAGTCATTGGCGCTTCAGCAGGTGTGTGTGCGTTGGTGACAGCTTGAGTAGGAACAGAGGGCGATGTCTCTGAAGTGGAAGAGCCTGTAGATGGAATAGGCTCCACCACGGTGCTCTCAGTAGGTGGAGGTTGGACAGCAGAAGCAGGTTGAGGAAGATTATCCATGCGCAGATGACGGCGGTTGCGGCGAAGGATTGTTCCTTGTGGCGTCTGCAGAAGGTAGGACCGTGGGGTAACACTCTCCTTGGAAATAACTGCAGGTGTCACCCAGGTCTTTTCCTGATCCAGTTTGGTGAAGACGGTATCCCCTGGACGTAGAGGAGGAAGGGGTCTGGCTCCATGACGACGGTTGAAGTAGAAAGCTTGCTTAGCCTTCTCTGTGGCGTCCTTTTGCATAACAGTCTTTTTGTTGGGCCACTTCGGCTGAAGATTTTTCTCCAGAGTGGGAAGAGTTGTGCGAATCTTTCTCCCCATGAGGAGCTCAGCGGGACTGACTCCTGTAGTGGCACAAGGCGTTGACCTGTAGCACATGAGCGCGATGAGCGGATCCTCCTGCTTAAGGATTTTCTTTGCGGTTTGCACTGCTCTCTCCGCATGGCCATTTCCTTGGGGATGGTGAGGACTGGACGTGACGTGTTTGAAGTCCATCTCGATTGCAAACTCCCGGAACTCTGCACAGGAAAACTGAGGTCCGTTGTCACTCACCACCTCGTCAGGAATGCCAAATCGGGCAAACGTCACCTTCAGTCTCTGAATTACTTGAAAGCTTGTGGTGGACGGTAGGTGAAGTATTTCCAGGTAACGTGAGTAGTAATCCGACACTATGAGATAGTTATTTTTGTTGTACTCACAAAGATCCAGTCCAATTCTTTTCCAGGGACGGTCCGGTAGAGGTGTAGAGATAAGTGGCTCCTTCTGCTGAGTGCGTTTCTGCTCCTGACAAGCTTTGCATTGTGTTACAGTGTCTTTGAGTGCAGCAGAGAGGCCCGGCCACCAAACAGACGAGTTTGCTCTATCTCTGCATTTTGTGAGTCCTTGGTGTCCGGCGTGTATTTTCTTTAGAATCTCAGCCCTTTCCGACTTGGGGATGACGATTCTGCCGCCGCGCACGACTAGTCCATTGGTCTCTGACAGTTCATTTTTTACTTTCATGTACGCTCGGACGTCCTGTGGCACTTTGTTTTTATATTCCGGCCAGCCATTTCTTATGAATCCGATGACAGTCTGTAGTTCAGTGTCAGTCGCGGTTGCCGCTTTAATACTGTCCATTCGGCTTGGAGAGGCTGGGATGCCCTGCACCACAGTGGCTATGTAACATTCGACCTCACTGTGTGTGTCTGTTAGCTCGCTGGTGTGTGAACGTGGACTACGTGACAAGGCATCTGCAACAACAAGAGTTTTACCTGGCACGTAGACAGCCTCTGGTTTGTACCTCATGAGCCGCATAAGTAGACGCTGACATCTCAGGGGTACATTGTCCAAGCTTCGGTTATTCACAAGGGGTACTAGTGGTCTGTGGTCAGTCTCTAGCTTGAACTGATCCAAGCCACACAGATACTTGTCAAACTTTTCACAAGCCCACACACTGGCCAAACACTCCTTCTCGATCTGGGCGTAACGTGTTTCAGCCTCAGACAGGCGTCGGGAGCAGTAGGCGACTGGTTTCCACTTTGCTCCGTGAAGTTGAAGAAGTACTGCGCCTAGCCCGTAGCTGCTCGCATCGGCGGACACGGTCGTTGGCTTTGCGACGTCATAAAAGGCGAGAACTGGTGCTGTTGTTAGCATTCTCTTGATGTTCTCGAAAGCCGATTGCTGAGAAGGACCCCAGATCCAGACGTTTTTTGTCTTGAGAAGCTCGTACAATGGTTGGCCAATCGTGGCAAGGGCAGGGATGTACTTGCCTAAGTAATTTACCATGCCGAGCACTCGCTTCAGTTCTTGTACATTTCGTGGTGGAGGCAGCTGGCTGATTGCCTCAATTTTCTCGGGATCTGGCCTTACCCCAGAGTGGTCGATCAGGTGACCAAGGAAACGCAGTTGGCTCTGTCTCAAGGAGCACTTTTCTTTGTTGAGCTTAAGGCCAGCTGACTCGATGCGACACAGCACTTTGTCCAGACGAGTGTCGTGTTCTTCCATGGTGGTGCCATACACCAAGATGTCATCCATGAAGACCTCTACGCCCTCTAAGCCTTCCAGAGTTTCCAGCATTTTGCGTTGGAATATTTCTGGCGCACTTGTGATGCCAAAAGGTAACCTCTTGAAGCAATACCTTCCAAACGGTGTTATGAACGTTGTTAGCTTACAACTGTCCGGATGCAGGGTGATCTGCCAGAACCCACTGGCAGCGTCGAGGGATGAGAACACCTTGGCACCGCTCAGTTTGGAGGTTATCTCGTCGGAGGTTGGAAGGATGTAGCGTTCTCGTTTTACAGACTTGTTTAGTTTTGTCAAGTCCACACAGATCCGGGCCCTGCCTGTATGCTTCTTCAGAACCGGGACCATGGGAGCACACCATTCAGTTGGTTGTGTCACACGTTCGATAACACCATTTTGCTCCATTCTAACCAGTTCGTCTTTCACCTTTTGTAGCATAGGGAAAGGTACGCGGCGTGCAGTGTGCACAGCATAAGGCACTGCATCTTCCTTTAGCTGGATTTTAACTGGTTCAGTCTTTAGAGTGCCATGCTCCCCATAAGGTTGCAGCCCGTTGGCGTTGGTTGAGATCTCATCTACCCTTCTCACAAGGTTCATCTCAACTGACAGAGTACGGCTCAGCAGATTGTTGACTTTGTGTCCGCGCACTACATACATTTTGGACATGTAGTCTTTGCCTTTGTAGCCTACAGTCACAGTGAAGCAGCCTAGACACAACAGTTCTCCTCCTGGGCTGTCGAGAGGCAATTCGGACGGCTGTAGCACCCTTTCCTGGGAGAGAGTGTGGAATGTGTCTTCGTTCATAACACTGACATCAGCCCCTGTGTCAATCTTGAACTCGACCGGGACAGAGTCAACTTGGAGCATCACAGTCCATGCTTCACTTTTGCTGTTGTTATTGCACACTGAGCCCAGGAAGTAGGCCTGCTCACATTTCTCTGTTTCTGTGACTTCATTAACTGACCTGCCGCTACGACACACTCTGGCCCAGTGCCCCATCTTATGACAGTTGTGACATGTAGCCTTTGAAGCTGGGCACTTTTCATCACCCCTATGCTGCGATTTGCCACATTTCCCGCACTTTCTCTCAGCCTCTCCCCATTTTCTGCCTGCATTTGACTTGCCTGGTTTGCGTTGTGATTTCCAGTTTGTGTTTTTATTCTTGTACCGCACCTCTTGCACCGTTGCGCCGCGACCTCCTCAGATTGCCTCACGGTCTGGATTGTGAGCGCCAACGTGAGATCCGACATTAACTGCAGTTTGCGTGAGAGCTCTTTATCTTGGATCCCGACCACGATCCGGTCGCGTATGTGCTCGTCTCTGGTCGCCCCAAAGTCACAATGCTCGGACAGTTCGTAGAGCGCACGGATAAAACTCTCCGCCTTTTCCCCCGGCCGCTGAACACGCTGATGAAAACATGCTCTCTCGTG
This sequence comes from Proterorhinus semilunaris, assembly GCA_021464625.1. Classification (NCBI taxonomy): domain Eukaryota; kingdom Metazoa; phylum Chordata; class Actinopteri; order Gobiiformes; family Gobiidae; genus Proterorhinus; species Proterorhinus semilunaris. Next base: position 32,398,944 of record CM038345.1, on the reverse strand, counting down.
GATCACGTTCCTCCGCGGGAAAAAGTAGCCATCGAACTTAGCCAGAACAATCTTTATGTCATCCTCGTCTTCGTCCTCATCAAACGCGAATGACTTGAAAATGTTCTCAGCCTCAGCGCCCATGGCATAGATGAGACAGCTCACCTGCACTGTACCATCGTCTTTATCCAATTTCGTAGCGATTCTGTACCGCTCAAACCGCTGTTTCCAGTCCGGCCATTCTGTCGGCTTGTCAAAGGGAAAGTTCGCGGGTGGATTAAACTTAGCCATGGCGCTTAATGTTCGTTGTTTGTCCTTTTCACGGCGATAGTCCGGTCCGGGTCACTTCTGACACCATGTAGAATGACGAGTGGAGTAATAACGTTTCAAATAGCCTTTATTTGTGGCTGTAAACAAGACAACATGAACAGGCTGCTAGACTGGTGTAAACTCACTGACAGACTTCTCCGCGGGCTCTAACCCCGCCGTCGTAACACAGGTGCTGCCATAAAGCAGGTGTCGTAAAGAGATGCAAATGTAAACAATACTTTAGTACATTATTATATGACAGCACAGTGCGTAACTAAGAGAAAAAAATGCTTTTCAATGTTTGCCTTAAGGTAAACACGGCTGCATTAAAGCTCCCAAATGCAGGTAAAGCGATTTAAATTCAAATAAAAGTTATAAATCACTCCAAAACCGTTATATGGTATGTGATTTTCATAAATTAGCTTAAGTGGGACAAAACCTTTTATACCATGGATGTTGTCGTAGTAGTCCTCCCAGTTTATGATGAGTTACAACAGTACCAGACTGACAAGGCCGAGGAAAACACTTATCGGATTCTTGCTGTAATCAATTTGAGTTTCGGGGCCATTTTCACTAAACCCTACGTGTTCCTCATCTAATATTTATTGAGCCTGAGCTCGCGGGATACCGATTAATTCTGACATTGCCTTTCCCAAAGTCACTCAGCGGCTGCAGCTCGAAGATGGGAAATGCTGATCATTTTATGCTAGGTATATCTAAAACGTAGGTTTTTCTTACTGCTTTACTGAGACACATGAGGTTAATGGTTCAATTCCACGTTACTTGCTAAATGTTTTGGGCAAGACACCTTACTGTACAATTTAGAATGTTTTGGGGATGAAGTGGAAATAAAGTGGTTTGCAGGTAAACAGAGACTATGTTCTGGTTGGTTTCTGAAACATTATATACTCCTGTATATAATGTTTTTTTGTTTTGTTATAATGTTTACCATGTATTCCATTTACATCCAAACCTCGATTCAGGGACAACATCTCGACTGGGCTCAAACAACATATCTGCCGGCCGATACATCCGGCAGATATGTGAGTATTTTACAATATCAGTTATTGGCCGATAAAATGAAACCGCAAGCGTCTTTTTTGCATTGGAAATAGCTCAGTCAAGGCCTTCACATGTGACACCCACAACTTCCTCGGCGTCATGGTTTAAACCTCTACTAAACGCGCCCATTTGAAAGTTTATCTGCATACACTTCAACATGAGGCCCTCGATGCAAAACGTTTGGACACCCCAGCTTTAATCTCTCAAATCCGTTTCCCACCAGATCTCATCCAATTTCTCCACTATTGAAGGTGGTCACCAATAACTTCCGATTGTCAGAATCGCTTCAAAATGACGAAGAGTTTTGAGGATAAACATTCAAAAGACTTTGATTCTTGAATCACTGCCAGCAATATCATCTCTTTCGTCTCAGCGTTAATGTGAGTTCAGGTTATTTTCCGCCAAAACCCTTGTACTTCATCTATTATTTATTGAGCCTGAACCTCATCCATTTATTCTGACATTGCCCTTCCCAAAGTCACTCAGCAGCTCCAGACTGAGGACACGTCCCCAGAGTTCTCCAATTGTATTAGATCGCAGGCCTATAATTGTTTTAATGGCGAAGACGTGTTCCTTGTTTTGACGCAGATTTCAGTGACTTGTCTCGGTTCTTTGCAGTAACATCCAGTCTTTGCCTCTGCGGACTATCCCATACAAAATGGAGAAAAAGCATCAGAGAGACGTTTATTGTTTTCTTTTGACTGCCATGGCAAATGTCAGGGAATAGAAACATCACATTTATTTATATAGCACTTTACAACAACACCATGAGGACCAAAGTGCTTCACAGAAAGATAGACTGTAGTTGTTTTGATGATCAGTAAACAATATAAGGAAACTTGGCCACCTGGATTTAACAAACTGTTCTGATCTGGGGTTACTGCAGTTGGTCTGGTCTAGGTTCAGCAACACTATGTGTTAGTTCCAGCTGTACCAGACATTAGACACTATGTACCAGATTGAATTGAACTGTGATTGAATGACATTGAACAGTATTTGTGCTAGGGCTGTCACGGTATGAACATTTTACCTCACGGTTATTTATAGTGCCAGAAACGTGTTAGAATATTTTTGAACTCTGTATCAGGAATATTGTTCTCAGTTTGTGTCTTTCCAGTGTGCCTATTCGCTTTGCAGATTTGGGAAAATTCCCTCAGACAGTAATCATTGTTAAATTCATAATAATGCGGCGAGAGTGAATCTATTGCATTTGGCGACCAACTTTAATCTGCCCCCCAGGAGCCCTGTAACGCATTGTGCCATTTCAATATGGAGGTATCCGCGACACGATTTATATACTGGCGGTGGCGCTGTGGCTGCACTATGGGACGAGTCGTTACCTTCTCCCTCAACCCAAAGTCCCCACATCAGCATTTCAGCTAAAACGCTAACGTTAACGTTAACGTTACCTTGCATTGGCTATATAGTATAACAGGATAACTGTCTTCTATCAACTGTCCCTCAGCTTTCTTAAAATACCCAAAATATACCCAGACTTCAGACTTGGTCCTGTTTGGAGCTGATAGACGTCCTCAGCGCTGTCGTCTCGAACATGATTCCAGCTTCGAGAAAGTTTTGTTTTGGTTGTGAAGCCACACAGTGCGCCTATGCGGCAACTTCAGCAGATGAGACGGCGGCCGGTGAGGCTCACTTTGCCGACACCGCGGGCGCGGTAATCCACCGAGATAATATCGTTTTTCAAAAACAAGACGGTAATTATTACCATAAACATTTTTACCGGGGTTTACCGCTACACGGGTAACCGTGACATCCCTAATTTGTGCCACTGTTTTATTAATGCAGTTGACAAAAATACGGCCTGTATTCAATGAGAACGATGAGGAACAGGAGTAAAAGAAACATGTGGCAACATGGCCAGCGATCAGAGGAGACTTCACACAGAGGCATTGTGCAGGAAGTCTCTGTTCATCCATCAGGCAAAACCTCAAACAATCATCAGCAAATATAAGTTCAGATGCCTCAACAGAAAGTTAGTAAGCTGGAGTGTTCTGTGGAGCCCGGTGTGTGTGTGTGTGTGTGAGTGTGAGAGAGAGAGAGAGAGAGAGAGAAGCCACGGGCCGGGGACATGAGGAACTGACGCACGGTTTTGAGCAGAGCGAACGATGCAGCCAGATGTGCGGCAGGTCCAGCAGACAAAGGTGCAAAGGCCGTGTATGCTTTACATTTCACGGTATTGTCGATTCGCTTGCATGACCTGAATTTTGTCCACTTGAACTTAGTAATGTTGACAATACTCATACTTTCAAGGGTCACTTTTATCCCAGGGGCACAGATCACCAACTCCTTTAACCAAAAAATGCACTCACAGACGAAGTAGAAAAGTTATCCAGGTCTGCTTCAAAACAATACTATGGAAACACGCGACACAAACTTATAAACTCTTGCAAAAATGACCCACCAGAAATGGTTCCCGAAGTGTGTTTGAATAATTAAAAAGTGGCGCAGCTTTCGGTCGCCTCCGCGGTGGAACTTGTTCCGTAAAAGGGTCATTAGCGAGTTTAGGAGGGAGAGGTCTAAATATTTAATCATAAAGAGCCTCTAATTTAAGCAGTGTTTAATAGGTATATGAATAATACAGCACGAGGGAGAGGACCTCTGCATCTGCAACGGGCGACGGAGAGACACAAACAATCAGACCTCTAACCTTTAGGACCTCTGTGTGTCTGACTCTATTTATCAGGGTTCAGACGGACTTCCTCTTGAAGTTTTCCTCAACTTTTTCATGACTTCTCCGTAACCCCTATACCACCAATTATTTTCCACATACATTATTTAGGCTGTGTATTTATCAGTACTTCATTTTCAGTATGTGAGTTTTAGGAGTGCTGCAGTCGAGACCAGTATGGATGCATCGATCAGATACCGGCAAGGTTGCCAGATCTCCGCAGCCAAACCCGGCAAGGCTGGAATATTCAATGTTTTTTACTCGTTTACAGAAACATGTGCTCCTGCGATGATGAGAAACCATCCCTGATTCCATTGCTGTCTTACAAAGCTGCCCTTAGAGCCTTTGGTTTGAGGTTTTGTCATTAGAAATAATGATTTTTACGAAAGATTAAGCTAAAGGCTGATTTATATTTCAGCGACAGCTCTGCGTTTACGTGCTGGACACACGTGGGGGCCGATCAGGGAGTTCGCGACAGCTGCACCTGCCGCACAAGGGGACGCCACGGCAAGTGCCGCAGAACTCAAGAAGTTATTTTTTTCAATAGACATAATAACGTAGGCAGTGGCGCTACGCTCTGTATAAACAAAATACAGACGGGTATCATTGTGGCCAGCCTAATCAGTGCTGTCCTCAGATGACACCGCCATTCTTGCTCTACTGACAGACTTTAATCAACTTATTCTAATATGGGCATGCTGTACCTCCTTTTGAGGCTCTGAGCCTGGACAATCCAATCGGGGTGTTGAAACATATCGATCCGCCGATATATCGCAATATTACGTAGAGCGATATTTTTTGGGGGAGATATTCATTGCAGCATCTCTCTTTGGTCCTGCACTTTTACTCCCGCACGCTAGATGGCAGCGCACCACACACACAATGGATAAAACCCATAATAGTTATTACTGATCGCTAATGACTCTCAACTATAGAAATACTAGAAACGTGCATCCCCAGTTTAGTTGCTTTCATTTACCAGGTTTCCCAGAAATCTGTTTTCCGTTCAAAGTTACATAATTGTGGCCACACCGCCTTTGCGATGCTTGATCCCGTCAGACCTTGGATGCTAAGCAGGGAAGGGCCTGGTCAGTACTTGGATGGGAGACCGTTTAGTAACACCAGGAAGCCTAGCGAATGTAGTCAGTGACTGAGTGGTTGGTGGTGGTCGGAGGGGCCGATGGGGCTCGCTTCCGTCAGTCTACCACAGGGCAGCTGTGGCTACAATAGTAGCTTACCACCACCAAGCATGGAGTGAATGAATAGTGCAATGTAAAGCGTCTTTGAGTGTCCAGAAAAGCGCTATATAAAACCGATGCATTATTATTATTATAATCACCATACAGTCACCAGCACATTAGTGAAAAGCATTTATATCATAAGATAGATAGATCGATCAAATGTATTCGATACAGTTTACTGAATAGTTCTTTCCAAAGTAGTAAAAGATAATCGCAATAATCGTCTAATACTTCAATATCGGGATGTATCGTATCGCGACCCTTGTATCGTATTGCCTGAGACTAGGCGATACACACCCCTACTTCCCACCAATGGACCCAACAAGCTCCTGTGGCACTTTTGCAACCAGGATTTCACTCGCTGCAGATTCAAGCGCCTGAATGGACAGACCATTTAGGTTGTCTAGTGCTCGACAAATTTATTTTGGTCCAGACGTCGCGTTTGGGAAAGGGGTAAAAAGCGCGTCGTCCTGCACTCTATCTGAACCGTTTAAGCTGTAGAAAACCACCACTCGCCTTTACATCCCCAATTCCTTCACTGGCTCCCGGTGCACTTATGTAAAAAATGTTTTATTAGGTTTAGAATGTCTGCATGACTCTGCTTGTGCCTCACATCACGTCTCACTCACAGGAGTCGGAAGATTAGGCTCAGCTTGAGGTCCCCAAGACCCAGAGAAAATTGAGAGGTGATTGTGCCTTTTTTCTTTTCTTTCACAGTTAGAAGGTGCCGGGTTCAATCCCCGGACGAGGCCTTTCTGTGTTGAGTTTGCATGTTCCCCCTGTCTGTGCGTAGGTTTCCTCCGGGTACTGCGAATTACCCTACCACAAAAACATGTACAATAGGCCAGGATGAATGAGAGTAGTTCACGTGGAGGACGACGGATGAGGACAATCAAAATGAATCAAATGTCAAAACGTACTTTCAGCACTAACACTAATACACCTAACTAATACATGTTGTGCACCTGCTTTTATTATAAATACTAATCATTATTTTTTACAATCTGGGAATGTAAATTGTTGGTCTGGAGATTTTGTGGGTCATGGCCCGAAAGGTTTGGGAACATCTGGTCTAATTCTTTTGTTTTTGCTCCCATTTTTCATGTACTGAACTAAAAAAACATAAAACATTTTCTACAAATAGACGCAAATATTGGCAGCGGTAGAAAAACCCAAACGAGCTCGTGCAATCATGAGGCGTAGCGCATTCATGTGCCGAACGTTGCACACTCTCCACCATAATTGCATAATGGTGCCAAAGGAAGAGTCCCAAAAGAACCATGTGTAGCTGGTTTTGTTATTTCACTGTAAAAATGTAAATAAAATCAGATTCATTTGTGTTGGTCACTCTTTTGTAATTCCAGTAAATGTCTTCATTCACACCAGTTTGCTTCCATTAGATATGGCTAATAATGCTACGCTAATGCTTATTTTAAAATTATAATGTTATTCATTTTTTATACATAAGGGTAAAAGCATAAAGATAAAAGCATGTTCACATAATATTTCTATTTAGTCTTAGCCTGGTTTTACCATACCCTCGTACTTGTTTCGTACAGAGGGTCTGGACTTTCTCAATTGAGCTCCGTTTACAAGTGGGAGGGGTGAACTCTGTTTAAAGTTTGAAACGATTGGGTCTGATTTTACCCAATCGCTAGCGTTTGGTTGTGAAGTAATGCGCCCGGCCGAGTCAAGCTATGCTTGACGTCACCTACAACACCCGCCTCCCCCGCTCGCTGAATGGTAGGATGAAATTCAACCGATTGAATCGCAGCCATTGAGATCAAACCCAGGCGTACATGCAGGGAAAAATATTTGACCGGAGTTTACGGATGGCAAAGGCCAGGCTAGTTTAGTCTTAGTCTTTTGACGAGAATGTAATTTCAGTTTAGTCAAGATTTAGTCCAATAATTCAAGTTTTTGTCAAGTTTTCGTCAACTAAAATAGCATGTTCAATTTAAGATGAATTTAGTCAACTTTACATTTATAATTATTATAATCATGTTTGATCACGGTCCTCTGTATTTATGTATGTTTTCCCACATGAGCAAAGCCCAGAGCTGTTTCTTTGGCAGTAAATTGAAATGATATGAGGCTCTTTTAAACTGTCAGTGGAAGTTTGGATGATTTGAGTCTCTTCTATTTCGTCATATTTCAGTCGACGAAAATATCTGGACATTTTAGACATAGTTTTAGGCTCATAAACAACTTTTTTATTGAATTATAGTCAGCCAAAAATACAACTTTGACTAAAATATTTTTTGAGTCGACGAATTTAACACTTGATGACAGATATCAAAGGCAATAGGTTTTCAATTAAAACAACCCTAAATATAAAAATGTCCATATAATGTCTATTTTTTGTGAATATTTTGTCAGTACAGAAAAGGTTTTGAGAAATTCTCTTTGTTTTTCTTCCTTATTTTCAATAATTGTGATTTTACAATTATTCACAATCTTTTTTCTCAGAACAACCCTCCAAAATGTAGAATTGTGACATCCCTCATCATATCTTTGGTCTCGACACTTTTTTTTCCCGCAGGCTGACAGAGGCCAAAATGTGGCATAGCGGTTGTCTCCTTTCTCTCAGTGAGGGTGAGGATGAGGAGGGGGAGGGTCCATCTCCTGATCCCTGCACGCCATCCTCCCTGTGTTACTACATTACACAATGACAAGACACATAAACCTCACGCTGCACATGCTGAATTGGCAAGAAAAATCCTTCTCCCACAGTGAGATGGGCATTTTTATCATGCGCAATTTCCATTTCTAAAATGGGAAACAGAAAACAGTCTGTTCAGCAGGCCCCCGGAGCCGATGGCAAACTCAGACTCGTAAATTAAAACATGGCCTCAACATGGTCCGTAATATTAAACCAAGCCAAAAAAACGTATCGGTGGTAAATCTCTCCACTTCTTGTGAATAAAGATGAATAATAACAACCGTACAGCGCTGCTAAATACAAAAAAATAAATCCAACTGATTCTACAAACATGACACTGGCAAGTTTAACATAGAGTAATGAGGACAGGTGGGGAGAGCAGGAGCCTTTAAATTAGCAGATGGAGGGTCGAGTCCGTATGCAGAGATAGATGCGGTGATAAAACTGGTGATTAATCAAAGACGTGGAAAGACAGAGAAAGAGGAGATAGGATATGAGCGGTTCAGTTTGCAAATTGGCCAATAAATAAACCGACGCTACAACCAATAAAGTCGTCCTTGGGTCACACTTTGACAAAGAGCTTCTTGTGCTTCAAAGACACTTGGCGTAACTTTGTGACTTTGGTGGCGGTTCACCCCGGAGAGATGATTGTACACTGCAATTCCTTTCAAGACAATTTCTTGGGTTTCCTCCCGACGCTTTACGACTCTCGAAATGTACACGCCAAGGACCGGCTCATAAAGTCTTTGACATATCTCCAAAGTCTCGAGCTAGATTTGACAAAGAGGATTAAGATATGAAAAATAATCAATATTGCCTGTATTTGTCAGTAATTAAATCTAAGTGATGGCTAGAGCCAGGTTTAAATGTATGCGTTTGCCTTGTTGATATATTAGTTGCAACGATTTTGTTCAGGGGGGATTTTGGATCGTGTTTAGTTTTGGAATAAGCTATTTACAAGCCAAGAAATCTGTAAAAATGTTAATCTTCACCTTGTTTTTCCACGGTTCACGATCAATAAATCAGGCAGGGAATTGGATATTTTTTAAAAATCCCTTTAAAAATAATGTCAAAATCTAGCTAAGTCCAAGATTGGAAGGTTTAGAGTCTGTGGGGGCTAGAAAGGGAAGATATTGTTGCAAGAGTGTAAAGAAAACCTCATTTAGAGAAAACAAGGCATAAGGTTTAGCAGAGCCTGCACCTGTATATTTATCCCATCGATGCTACGGCCACGGCTGATACCCAGTCTTTTTTATTTCTCTGACGTTAAAACTAAGATGTTAAAGCCACCCTCAGCTGCTCCATTTTGCCAGCCCGGAATGCTTGCATTCCCACATTGCATCGCTAGAAGCACCACCTTCAAAACATCGAGTTAACTTTGTCTCACAGAAGCAACGACAAGCGCCGCACCTCGTCCGCCTCATCGCCAACACGCCCCTCGCCTGCCCCTCACCATGTAAACACAAACACGTGTAGGGATCACAAATGTGTGACGCAGCGGACACAGCAACAGTTAGCGGCTAACACAGTCAGAGTTTTAAGAGATTCCAGTGTACCACAAACCGGTGAACACACTGAACACAACGAGTTGTGTGGTTTATTCAATTCGGTGCAAAGAAGAAGAATGCAAACAACATTATATTGGAGAAACAAAACAAGTATTACAGAAGAGGCTTTATCAACACCGAAGAGAAGGCACAAGCAGCCCTCAGTCGGCGGGGCACTTCCACCTCAAAGCCTCCAACCACTCCTTTGAGGACGGGGAGGTCAACGTTTTAGCTAAAGAAGAACGCTCTGATGCAGATGACCTCCTCATGAAATGTCCATTTGTTTAATAATCCAATATCTACAGGGAGGTGTTTTCTTTTTTGTTTTTATAAAGGACGCACCAGCGGGGATGTGTGTGAGACGATCCAGGGTTGCGGGAGATAAAATCCGTTTACTGTAAACTTAGTTCTGAATGGATCATTAATGTCATGCCATAAAACACAGACTTGCATGAAAGTTGCAATTTATCAAATAAATATAAGAGGTATAGCTGAGGGCAGCTTTAACGTAGAAAACTAGATAAAAATAATGTTTTTGTTTTGTTTTCTTGTTCAGACTTAATTAGTCCAATTACACACTTTTCCACCCCGTTTAGTCATGACTTGATCTTGATCTAAGGCCTGGTAATACCTGAAAAGTCAAATATTTAATGAAGTGATTGTTGGTGGAAAAAGTTTAAGATCCACTGTTTTAGAACTTGGAACCCTGTGTGTCTCCTCCCGATCCAGGAATCAAACCCAGGACCTCGTTGCTCGCCACTGCACCGCTAGGTTAAAAACAAAAAGATCTAATCACCACATTTGTGCCTAAACACATGTATAAGGCGGGATCTTAAATAATGAATGGTACGTGATTAATATGTAAAAATATTCCCAGAGAAAGATGCTGCCTCGGTTGTTATTTTCATGGTTTTATTTCCTGCTGGTTTGTCCTTCACTGCGACTTTTAATCCAAGAACGTGATGTTTTTGTGTTTAGTAGAAAACAAATAAATAAATCGAGCTCTTGAATAAGAAAAAAAAAAAATGCTTTCATTTTGTCATTCCCCGAAGGCAGCTGTTTTTTAAAGTCCGTGTTGGAAAAGAAATCACAGTTGTTGATAAAACATTTCTAAAAGATGGGGGGTAAACAAACAAAAAAACAGACGAGTCATAAATTATTTGGCGCAACAGAAGTCATTCAAACGAGAATCCACTTGTTTAGACACAGAAGACTGGAAGGAGGAGCAGAAAACTTGAATTGAACCTGGCATATACGTCCTGTTGCATGTACTGTGTTATTCAGGCTTTTCGACATCCTAGCTTTGAAACGTCTTACAGTAATTCGGCCTTGATTTCAGAAAAATAAACGCTATTGTCAGCAGAAAATGTTCTGACTGGAGGGAAGCAGTTGATTTGGTGGAAAAAAAACAATGGTGGAAGGTGCGCTGTGAAGCTGGAGTGACGCCAAAAGAAATGACGATTTTCAAGGAATCAAGATCCTGATTTTAGAGATGCGTCGATCCAGCTTTTTTGCTCCCGGTACCGAGGGTTTGAGTATCTGCCGATATATGATGTTAACCGATACCGAGAGACTTCCTTAAAAGTAGTTTGCTTTTCTCCATTGTGCGATCAATAAAGTCTTGTATTTTCTTGCAAACGAGATGTTACACATTATTTATCAATTATATCTTTTAACTAATGAAAAAAATAATATATAAAACAAGGATCCAAGGACTTTTCTACACTAAATTTCCTTAGTTAGGATATATGACAAGCTATTTAGGTTGCATTAGTATAAACAACTCACATAACGTGATCTGATCATTACAATTTGCGCATTGTGTTAGTCATTCTTTACCAGCATGTCATAAACTAAAATACAAACACTTAATATTATATTACTTTAGCTGATCCAGTCGTAGTTTCTGTCCCAGCCTCGATTCATTGCCGCCAGCATTAGCATGCCGCGGCGTTTTGTGCTGTGATTGATTTCTCCAGGTTCAGGGCGTCACAATGAGGTACAGCATGCCAATATTCACTTGGATTTAGTTGGTGAAATGTGTGTTTTTAAAATGTTGAGAGCCAAAACAGGTATTGGTTAGGCATCGGTAATTTGGAATCGATACGTGGTTCTCTTCCTATATTCATGACAGAACCTTTAACGATGTAAACAATGTACAGTCAGATGTGACCAACTGGCCCTGCGGAGTGGCACAAGGCTCAGTTTTGGGTCCTACTTTGTTTTTACTGTACATTTTGCTACTTGGTCAAATTATCGGTTGTTTCAAGGATGTATCGTATAATGTCTTTGCCGACGATGTGAAGTTGTATTGTGCTTTTAATGATGCTGAGTTCCATCGTTTGTCACTGTTCTTTGAGCGTCTGTCCTCCATCAAAGACTGGCTGGCCATTAACTACTAGCAAATAAATTCAAACAAGACTGAAACGCTTATCTTTGAAGATAGATCAAGGTTCTGATGATCAAACAGCCCCTTGGCTCTCTTGGCTCCTCTGTGAAATCTAACCTCAGAAACATGGGGTTTGTGTTTGACCAGGCAATTTCTTTGGAGACACACTCACAACAGCTCATCCGAACTGGCTTTTATCACCATAAGAACTCTTATATCTCTTATGTGCAAAATGTTATCAAAAAAGGACCTGGAAACGATAATTCCTCCAGGACCTTTTGAGTCTGTACTCCTCTGGCCGCGCTCCTCTGGCCAGAACCTGCTTGTTGTCCCTAAAACTCGTTATAAGACCCGAGGGGACCTGTCTTCTCAGTCTGTTGGCCCCAGACTGTGGAACGCTTCCTGCCCCTGTCTCTGCGTCTGGCTGACTCTGTTGACTCTTTTGAAAAGGTTCTGGAAACACGTTTTTTTAAGATGGGTTTTCACTAATGTCACTTTAATTTTACATATGTATATACATGTTTATATTGTTTGCTTTTATTGCCTTGTACAGCACTTGGTGATTTTATCTGCGAAAAGCGCTTAATGAATAAACTTTACTTACTTTTACTAGTATTGGCTCCAATATCAGACACCAGTATCCGATCGGTGCATCCCTACCTAATTTCCATTTTATTCACCTGCACTTATTGTCTTCTTTACAAGACCATTTTCAATCAATCAATCAATCAAACTTTATTTATAAAGCGCTTTTCATACCGAAAAGTATCACAAAGTGCTTTACAGATTACAACATTGAAAATAATACACCTGGCACACCCTCCCATTAAAACCATCTTCTACGTCTAACAGTTCACGCTTTGTTGTAAATTGGTGACATCCTCCTGTCAAATGCTCAGGACATAGAGATCGCCAATATGAGGAATGAAGGGGAAAGTGGGCTGTGTTGGGCACAGCCCAACAAAAATCAAACCCAACCCACCCGACACTACAAACAAATGGACCCAACCTCAACCTGCACATATTATTATATTTATTTATCACTGTGGAGATATGCAACTTTTGTTACATATATTGAGCAGCTGAGGTCACCTTCAAAATCTCGAAATCGCTTATCAGGAAACGGGGAGCAGAAACCATCACAACACTTTACTTTTACCATGTTGTGGACAACTTTTTCCACCAAACTAAATGGGATAATGGAACTGAAATGGCTCTTCTCTCTTCAGGTTAGTCCCAGTGCCGGTGTTTAGTAGTAATGTGACAATATATCAATTTTCGATATGATACCAATATTTTTTCTGATATTGATACTTTTTATGACATCATGCATATTAATGAGGTAGCAGTGCTCCACTGCTTCACAGTCAATAGAGGCCAATAATGATCAATAATTCAGTCAGAACAGTAGAGGGCTTGATAGTTATCAATAAGATGTATTCTTTTTGGAAACAGGACTGTGGTTTCCAGTTTATTTAAATGTAAACGAAGTGATGCCACTGACAGAACAATGGCCCATTTTCAGTGTTTAAGTTAGGATCATTTATTCACTGATTTATTTAAGAAAACGGGGTGCACATGGAAACACATGTAGATGATAAACAATATGTAATATGTTCAAACAAGGTTAAAAAAAATCGTGTAGTCATTGTTGGCAGGTTATTTTTGGACAATAAATGTATAGCAATTATCGCAGTATCGCAGTACCCAGAGGTTCCCACCCCTAGAGTTTACACATTTGGAGCAGTGATTAAAGTCATGCAAGATCTAAAGGCTACATCCAAACCTGGCACAATGGGAAAACAAAACATGCAAAAGATACCTTTACTCCCTAAAACTGGAAACGCAATCAAACCAATCAATCTCTATCATCACAGGGATCACAATAGATTGTTATCCTGTCCAGCCCTACTTTGAAGTGAAAGCAATCTGAGTGCCAAAACAATCAGGTACAGGGTATGGACATGAGCAGGTGCTTAACAATGCTAAATGTGCGCTTGCCCGTTCACCTGTCTGCTTCTATCCGCCTCCCTTCACTAACGAGACTCGCAATTACACCGACCACGAACCCCATGAGCCGGCGCAGAGACGACAGAGGGGCGGCTTCAATCAGGAGGCCCGGCGCTGGGGGGAAAATGCTTCTGAACACGGGGCGGGGGGGGGGGTTGGGGGGGTACTGTGGAGGCGCACTAAAGCGCTGAGCGAGCTGGGCATGGGGAGATAATGAGAATGTCTGCGGCACATTTTTGACTATTTAGAATCCTTGTTAGAGTGAAATTAAATCGTCTTTGATTAATAAAACAGAGTAGAGCTGAGTCATTCCGGAAAAGTATCTAATAGATGTGTTCACGGGACGTCACAAGCTTTGACTGCCAGCCATTTTCAAATCAGAGGGCTCCAAATTGCCACGGGTTTTTCAGGATTTTGACTGTTTTTTTAAAGACCCACAGAAAATTGAGTTCTTGGTCTATGTCAACACCAAACCCACCAAAAGAAAGATTCGACTCTCTTCTTTCATCTAAAAAAAAAAGTTTGTTTGTCATTCTTTAGTAATCGTCCGTAGAAAATACCGGAAATCACTCAAAACGCTGGTTTTCTGACAAAAAAGCAGAGAAAACGAGATTTACTTTGTTAGTTACTTTGGTTGACGCTAATATTTTTTGCTTTAGTGACACCTCAAACATCTGAACAGTGGTTTTGATCTATAAAACAGAAGCACACCCTCTCGTGTTCTCCTCTCACATGACAGAGAAGCAAAAAAATTGCATCTCTCTCGTGGGCACTGTGATAAAAGGCGCCGCCAGGGCCGCTATGTCCGGGCTCGGGGTTAGCATTTTTAGCATGGTTATCATGGGCTTTTTGATAACTGCTAACTTGATCCCCGTTTTCCACCATTACTACGAGAACCACCCCTAACCAATACCTGTTGAAGTGTAACTTGCCTGAATTTGTCCTCACGTTTCACCATTCTCTCTGGATCTTCTTCTACTCTCGTTGCCATAGTCCTTCCCTCGTCTGAGACCACGTCAGATCAAGACAAGTAGCTACTACTACTGATCTTTGACCTGACCTGTGATCGCATCCAAAGAGCACTGCTGCTATCTGCTGACTCAATAAAATAAGACATTTACACCAGAGTTGCACAAGGCTTTAATGCACTCGTCGCCATTAAAAAACCTTTAAATTGACGTCTAAAGATGTCATTGGCAGTCAATCAGTTAAAATTGGAGATGGTGAGGAGCTATTTCCATGATAACAATGGTAACTGTCAAAATGTAGATTTTTCCACTTGGTTTATGGCTACGCCTACTCACATGAAAGTGGTGACAATATTCAAAAACATGTGCGTGATGTTGGCCTGACGGAAATATCTTTCAAAATCCATTTCTCTCCCATAGAGTTGTATAGACTTCGGGAAAATCCACTGTTACCATGGAGATCTGCCATGTTTGTGGCTAGAGGTCGACTGATATCGACCCATCTCCGTGGACTCCTTCCGTTCCCTGGGCACCACCATCGCCGGGACCTCAGATGGGAGCCAACCATCAGCTCCCTCATCAAGAAGGCCCAGCAGAGGATGTTCTTCCTGCGGCAGCTGAGGAAGCTAGAGGCGAAACACGGCAGGTGAAAGTATTGATTTTACAAAACTTCAGGGCTTGTTTTCTCTGAATGAGAGAAGGCCCCACTCGGGGTGGGTCGGATCACAGCTGACCCTTCTCACCCTAAACACGGAATATTCACTCCTCTACGAGGCTACGGTCTATCCAGACCCATAAATCCCGCCACTTGAACAGTTTTTTCCCCTCTGCCATCAGACTCATGAACAAAAACAAGTGTCTGTAGCTTAGTTACAGACTCATGGATGTATCTGCACTTGCACTGTGTGGTGTGTCCACACTTAGACCCGCTGCTGTCACTCATCACTTTATAACACTTAATATCACTTAATATCACTTTATATGCCTACACATCTGTAAATACAATCCGCTGTTGTTCTATGTCAAATTGTTGTCGTCTTACCATATTTTACTTTTCATTTGCTATGTTATTTAATTTAATATTCTTTATCCATGCCCCTATAGCCTTATAGTTTAAAGTTTTACAGCTTATTTTGTATCTAAATTCTGTGTTATATGTTTTATGTTGCACGATTGCACCGAGAAAAACTCCTGTTCTCAAACAATGGCAATAAAAACGATTGTGATTCTGATTCTGATCACAGCCCTGAACTCTAGAAACAGAATTTCAGACGGACAAAACTACTCTGTCTGCATAGGTTTCCTCCGGATACTCCTATTTCCCATACCACTAAAAATATGTATAATGGGTTCCCTTTCAGACAGGAGTCCTAGCTATATATCTATATATAAAATACTTTCTTCTGCCTTTCTGCAGAAGAAAGTAACTGCAGAAGAAACTGCATTTCTACGGCTCCAAAGTAAACGTAATTATTAATGTTCTCATTTCTACAGCGCTTTTATCTTCATCTGGCACTAAAAGCACTTTACATCATGGACCCATTCACACTCTTTCATACTCCAGTATCAGTGCACCTGCGGGATTCGAACCGCTGACCTTCCGATCATGAGACGATGCACTCTTACCACAACCCACTCTCTATCTGCGCCACTGTCGCCATTACAAGTGAAATGGGGTCATGATCTGTGTGAATGAAACACAACATCCCTAACCCAGTAACCCCCGGTCAGGGAGGACAGCAACAGGTTAAAAGCCTTAAAAAGCACTCTCCAAACAATACTGTAGTTGGCCTCGTTCACATTTTCTGCTATTGCCATTGTAGTATTGAATTTGGGAACAACGTTTGTGTTTTTCAAGCCGCAAAGTTGTTTTTATGCCACTTTTTTTTTTGTATTTATTACTGTATAATAAATGCTGTGGCCCCCTCCTCCCCTCCATTTTGATTAGACTGTGCATGATCTCCAAGCTTTACAATGTGCCCAATGTCTGACAATGGGGCATTCATCACGGCTTTTCATAAACGCTGCATTTGCTGAAAGCGTTTCCAAAAAAAATCCCCCTTCTTTGAGCCTCATCCCGTATCATCATGATTCATTTCAACAGGTCAGCAGCACAGATAAGCACCGCTCTCTTAAATAATCCCGTTCAGCCCAGCGCACGCCTGAGTGATGGATTATGACTGCTGCGCTGGTCTTTGGCTCAACTGCTTCAACCCAGTGTCGGGGGAAGCTAAAGAAATACATTGAAATTGAAATGTTCTGATGCTGCGTTCATGGTGACTGGGTTTTTTTTTCCGCACACACATTTCTGCCTAAATTGGTCATAAAATGTACATTTGATCACGTTTTTATTGGCAATGACACTCAAACATTGACAGGACGGCGTGGACCCATCCTCTGTTGAGCTTCAGCTGTTGGACAGATGGCCTCGGGCTTTTCCGAAAAATATCTTGGTAAACTTGTGAGATCATTTTTCCATTGATGACGGCACGTGAGGCAGCGCACCATGATGCTCCCTGCACCAGACGTCACAGTGAGGGTTTTGATGTAGGTGTGCGGCCCCATTTCCCCTCCACACATGACGTTGTGTGTTCCACCCAAACTATTCAACTTTGGTTTCATCAGGCCACACAATATTGCAGTAGTGCAGTGGAGCGTCCAAGAGCTCTTTCGCAAACTTCAAATGTGCAGCAATCTTTTATGTGATTGGACTTCAGGTTGGCTCACACCTGACTCTAAATGTCTGCATACTTTTGTCTAATGAGCGCTTGGAGGATCTTTAGCCAGGTGGTGTACTCACTTATTCCTCTCTGTCCTATGAATGTTTACATGTTATGGCCTAAAAAAATATGATAACATGTAAATGTTTGGGTAGTACTAGTTAAAGCAGACACTGTTGACTCATTCTTGTGCTTTTAATAAAGATCAGAGCACATTTTATGTAGCCTGGGAATACCCATGCTGCTCGCGCGCTCAAATAATTTTAAACAGCTCTGCTACATGGAAACCAAGGTCGAAATCTTTGCATGGATTGGGGACCAATCACAGAACGGGGAGGGACGGCAATACGATGATGCACTATTCGACAGACGGACGCTTGCAGTTTGTTTACGGATCCAACATGGCAGCAGCAGACGCGAAGCCATCTTTAGATCAAACTTTAGACTGTGTTAAATAGTTTAGCTCGAAGTTTCTTTTTAACAGCATTTGGCTGGCATACACGATCGAGCACGATTGATACGATTGGATCTGGGCAACGTGCAGACGCGTATTATAGACATTCGTAGCGCCCAATAAACGGCTATGCTCAATCGTAAACCACACCTCTCCTACTAGAAAATGAATTAGTGGTTCCCAGACTAAATATCCCTTGTGATATTTAGTCTGGCAGAAATGCAAGAAATACTCACTTGTATATTAAAAGCATATTTTTTAAGTTATCAAAGAGGAAACACTTTAGTTTGACTGGCATATCATGAACTCACAGTGAACTAATGACGGGATTGATTTTGTAGGTTTACACAGAGCTTGGTCCTTGTTTGTTTCTTAGGCACAGAATTGATCATGATTACATATTACTCATGATCATTAATAAGTTCATAGTCTTGACTAACTATGTTGGTGAGTATTGGTGAGTACCTTAAGCCCAAACCTATCCCATACCAAATTGTGTTTTGAGCTATGCCGACTATAAAATCTTGTAGAATCACGATGCACAGATTGTGTTTAATATGCATATGCATATTTTCAGTTTTTATTCACCTATTTACTTGCTGTGGTATCCGACTGGTACTCGGTATCGGCGACTACTCTGAACCCAAGTACTGATATCGGATTGGATGGGAAAAACTGGTGTCTGGTACAAAGCATTACCCAAGAATCAAACACATTTTTTGCACATGTCTGTTGGGGTGCATTTTTTACACATAAAACTCTTTATGAGACAAAGAATGTTTCCATCCTATATTATACTGTGTGCACCCATTGCGACTCGCCATGTGCCACCATTCACAATGTAAATTAGATTTTGATATTCAGCATTAAAACTATTGACTCTTTTCAATCCAGCAGGGCTATCCAGGAGACTGAGCGCTTGGCCTTCGCTGTGTCCTGGCAGTGGCCCAGGAGGATTACATTACAGTGGAAGGGATCAGGCCGAGCTGCTAATGTTATCACTCAGCGGATCACCCAACAGATCGGGTCAAACCCCGGGTCAAACGCAGAGCACACTTAACACACACGCTGTCGCAATTTAATGCCCAGTCTATTAGCTTTATACAACGATTGGTCCTTGTCCCCGTCTGTATCTTCTGCACAAACAAATTCATCATGACTATTTGCCCATGATGAGTTAATGAGTTCGTGCTTCAATTAACTGTGTTAATACATGAGTATTTGTTCATGAAAACTGATTTTAATACATGATAAAGTCATGCACAAACTCATGACAAACAAATCCATACATTATTGTCCCCTTGTAAGTAAGTAAGTAAGTAAGTAATTAAGTGCTTTATTGTCATTGTACAACTGTACAACAAAATAGTGTTCAGGTGTTAGTCCTGAGCTGCTGCGGCTGAGCCGCGCTGCCACTGTGTGTCAACCTGCCCCGCATGACCTTGGAGGTCGGGGAAACTGTAGCACTTGGAAGAAACCTGGCTGGCTGCCCTCTGTCTCCTCTGATCCTCTAAAATAGTGCCGCGCCTCCTGTTTTTGTCCCTGTTTCAGAGCGTGGTGTTCCTCTTCCTCCTGCAGCTCCACAACAGTCTTTCACCATCTCTTCGTTTGTCCTTTGTTGTTTCCTGTAGCTCCTCTTGTGACGCCTCCTCTGTGCTGCAGCTGTGGGGGCTCTTGGTGCCTCTTCAGTGTCTCAGTAGAAGAAACTTGTAGGTCTCAAATGGGTTTAGCTGATAAGCTAGCATTTTGTTTACCTTTAAAAGCTGCTTTCTTCCGGACCATTTTAGACTCTCAAAGTAAACAAATCCACCAAACCTCCACAAAAACATGGCAAAGACGTACAAAAGTATCCAGAAAAACAATGTGGAACATAAACCAAAAATGCAGTTATCAGAAAAAGGTGAAAAACTGCACAAGGAGAGAGGGAGGTCTTATTATAGTGTTACCGATTCATCTTTAGCAGTTCATATTTTAGTCCTCTCTCAAATGCAAATTGAGTTTAAAATGTGCAACGTGATCTGGATTTAAAAGTAAAACTGCAAGTCTATACAGTCCTCAGAAAACTGATTTCTTGAAAACCTAGTAATGAAACCAATTACTGGGGATGCACGTTTTCTAGTATTTCCATAGTGGGGAGTCCTTAGCGATCAGTAATAACTATTATGGGTTTCATCCATAATCATCAGACGGGGCATTTAAAGTCCTCAAAGCTCCACAACGGGTGTCACTCGTAGATCTGGGACATAATGACAACACGGGCATCATCGTGACTATAGCGCTCATCTCTTTAAAATCTGTTTGTGTTAGCAGTGGCACACAAACGGGGCAGAGGGGAAACTAAATACAGCAGGCTCTTTTTAAACCTGTGTCGTAGTACTGCAGTGGCAAGACACGGGTTTAACATGAGCATGCTGTATTTAGTTTTCCCTCGGCTTCGTTTAATTCCGTAATAAAATGCTACGAAGATAAAATAATCCTCTCCGAACGCAGCGGCGACACACTCAGCAACACATGCACACAGCTGGTGGCTCTCGCAATAATCCAGGTCTCTGTCTTTGCTGTAAAAGCCAAAGTGAGGCCAAATGTAGAGTTTTAAAAGAGGCCCGGAGCGTCTCATAGCTCTTTCTGTGTTCCTCTAACTCTCACTAAATTCGAGTGTTACTCAAGCGCGGTGTGCCGCCATCTAGCGGGCGGGAGTAAAAGTGCAGGACCAAAGAGAGATGCTCCAATGAATATTTCCCCAAAAATAGATGTTTAAATATCGATACGGGCGCTTTTTGTATCGATACGAGTATCGTGCGACGTAATATCGCGATATATCGGCGGATCGATATTTTTCAACACCCCTACTCGCTACTGCCACCTCAGGTCTTACGTGTAACTGCAGTGTCTATATTAAGCATGACAGCACTTTGGACCCGAAGTAACAACTTTTTGAGTGACAGGATTTTAGAGGCAGTTGTGGTGAACAGGTCTGGGCTCATTCGACACATTAGCCATGTCCGGCTGGAGCAAGTACGGGGTTGAAAACACATAATTTTTAATGTTTTAAACTCTGTCTAGTCCCTTTAAGTGGCTGCTAAGGGTGATATGGTTATTCCTAGTAATCTAAAACATGCACAACAGGCTATAGCTGACAAAATTTGAACATAAGAGATCTGAAAGGGGACATGTGCAAATCCAAATTGTATTCATGTTATATTGAGTAATACTGTTTACTTAGTCTATCTATCTATCTATCTATTCTCTCGACGCCATTGTGTTGTTTGTGAGCTGGTGGCACAAAGTGGAGGCTTGCGTATTATATTGAGCATGTTGAATTCACTGTGCTGCCAGTGGAGGGCGCTGCAACGAGACTGTATCACTTTGTTTGGTGAAAGTCTCCTTCTCACACACGGAAATCACACCACAGGTCATAATGCGCGAAATATCCGTATGAATCCGCCTGAAAACAGACTCGCGTCGCCCGACCTCTGCAGCGTTAAACCGGTGCGATCGCCGCCTCACTAAGCCCCTTTTCCTCAAAGCACTTAACTGTAAACGCCGATCCATATATCGAGCGGGCTCACATTTAAAAGAGTCGGCGCTGTCCCAAGGCCAACTGGGCGCTGCGAGCATTTTCTGTCTAAGCAGGTGGAACTACTGCCAATGACAAGCTTAAGCAAAATAAAAACCGCTGTCGCATTCTGTTAATGGGCGAGGGTATTACTTACATTTGCACTATTAATTTACTGGCGACAGGAGCCTGGGCCAGAGGGGATGATGGAGATAGCGGCAGTAACTTGTGTTTATGGAGATTTTATGGTGTGGGAGCAGCTTGAGCGGGCCATGCATTCAGGCGTCTCAGTGGTGGAGGTTGTGGGCCGGGACTCCTGATCTCTTTGGTAATGTTATTAATTAAGTTGAGTTGAGTCTTTTTAAATCACAGTTGAAGACACATCTTTTCAGACGAGCTTTTGATGCATAGCCACTGACTCGACTGCTGTTTTTATGTACATTTGTGTTTTTATTGATGTCTATTATATCTTTTATTTCTATTCTGGAAAGCGCCCTGGGCACCTTCTGGCTGTTGTAAGGCGCTATACAAATAAAATTTGATTGATTGATTGATTAAGTTCCCAAACGGTAGTAGAATTTTTTTTATTTTTATGTTTATCACAATCTTCGAGTGGAAGAGCAACTATTTCGGAGGTGGATGAGCTTGTCCTGGAGCTATATGCCGTCCACTCCACAGAACCGAACCCTGAAGAGGCGAGTTCTGGACCCGAGCGGGTAAAAATCCACAGAAACTGAGGCCCTCGCACCTTTAACGGGAACAGCGCCAAAGTCGGATTGTTGTCAAATGTCTTTTATATCTGTTTATAGCTGTCATTTTCTCCAGTTTGGCTTTACCCTAATCTAAAAGCTTCTGGACGGGGGCTTACAAACCGACTATAGGCCAGTGTAACGCCTCATTGGAAAGCTAACTAAACTGATCCTTTTCTTTGCGTTGTTGCAGTGTTCCTTTTTGTGTGTGTGTGTGTCTTGTTTGCAGCGTTTGTGTTACTCTTTTGTTGCACTTTTTGATCGCGTTTCTGTTGCTCTTCTGAGGCTGGCTGAGACTTTTGTCGCTGTTGGGACGCTTGTTTCAAGAAGCTTTTAGATTTCGGTAAAGCCAAACTGGAGAAAATGTGCTCGGTTCAGGTGAAGGCTAAGAGCATGATTAAGATACTTACGGCCGTTTGAGTGCAGCTCTTTTATCTTTGGCATTACTCAAATCTAAAAGCTTTAAAAAAAAAAAAAGCATCAAAATAGCGACGAAAACGAGGATGAAAACGGAAAACAAAAAGCGACAAAAACACGACAAATAAGCGACAAAAGAGTGACAAAAAAAAAGCAACGACATAAAAACGCAATCTAACAGCAACAAAAAACTACAAAAACATGACCAAAAAAAACATCAAAGAAGAGACGAAAACAAAAAAACGTGACAAAAACGCGGCGACTATGTGATAAAGAAAGTTACAATCACTTTTGACGGTCTTCGCTTTCAAATGAGGCATTATCCTGTTGCCCTATAGTTGAGAAGCTTTTATATTTGGATAAAATCGAACTGGAGACAAGAGGTTAAGTGTAAAAATCTTCCCCTATGCACAGATTTCTTGAAATCCGGACAAAATGATCTATTTCAAGATTACGTTTTGCAGGGATCAAGTGTTAAGATTCAAAAGTGCATTAAGTACAAATTGTAACAAAGTGCTGTGTCACCGTTCCTGGAAAACAAAGGAGTGCGAGATAAAAATGTCTCCAAATACAAGTATTGAAAGTATCGCGATACTTTTAATACTTGTATTTGGAGTATAAAGTATTGATACTTGATGTTGTGTAAGTATTGTGATACGATATGATATTTTGTCCCTGCCCTACTAGCTTTACACTCTTTTTAGCACCAGCTACAAGCTTGCTTTGTACTAAATATGTTAACCTCTTAACCCCCACCTTGTCCGAGCGCACTTTCTCGGCTCTACAGCCATTGTAACGCCACGTTTGAAAGCTAAGAACTACAAGACTGATGTAAACGGATCTTTTTTCTTGCGTCGTTGTCGTCACTTTTTAGATGTTTTATTTTCCCCCATTACTTTTTTCTTTGCTTTTTTGTTGTGTCGTTTGCCACTTTTTCGCCCCGTTTTTTGTCGTTCTTATGTTGCATTTTTGCCACTATTTCATAGATTTTTTGTTGGGTCTCGATGCTCAGTGCGGGTGGGGGTTAAGAGGTTAAATTGCAATGTCCTTGTCCAATAAATAAATAAATAAAACACCTAACTCCGCCCTCATTCGCAGTCCAAGAAAGAGCTGCCGATGTGGGTTAGGATGTTTGGCTGAATGCTCACACTTCCTATGCCACTTTTACAGAGACCTCTACCGATATATATATATATATATATATATATATATATATATATATACAACTTTCAGTTCATTGTTTAGCCACACACAGTTTTAGACCACAAAAATCAAGATTGTGGCCCAGGCTTTACAAAAATCGTGATCAAATAAACAAAAAAACAATTCTCCGGTCCAGCTTCAACTCCAATCAATTTCCAATCGAGGTCAGCGCCCCCTCCACCGTCACTGTGACCCATCACACTGCTCCTCTGTCCCAGCCTCATCCATACTCGCAGCTTCCTGTATTTGTCTGGCAGCGTTTTTGTTGCGACTAAATCCTCTCCACTTTAAATAAACGTTTCCTCTTTCGACTTTTTCCAAAAATCGCTGCGACAAAATCTGTTGCCATTCGTTGTGCTATCTATCCAAACATTGTCCTGGACTTTCACAACGCCAGAAGTGGTGGAACAACAAATCTGCCGCAAAAAAAAAAAAAACAGAGCCACTGTTTAGAGTCAAAGGCACGACTATAATTGCAGCACTCAGCTTCAAAGAGGTTCCACGCAGAGAGAGGTTTTATTACACGCAGTGGAAGTTTTCCGAAAACACGATGTGTCCGAGGAAAAGGAGAAAAGAACAAAGACGTTAATGATACTGTTGAAGGAAAGCACTTTGTCTAAATGTTTTGAAGGTTCTTGTCGGGCTCTATTACAAAAACAACTATTCTTACTTCGGTACTTTTGCTAAATGTCACCACGGTCAAAGCCTTGTCAAAATCAAAAGCATACCTGGAGTGGAGCTGAAGTGCGCTGCAGCTGCAGGTGCGGAGAAGAAAAACTCAGGGTCTGAGGTTCAACTACACTCAACAAAAATATAAACACCTTTGTTTTTCTGCTCCGATTTTTCATGAGATGGACTTAAAGATCTAAAATTCATTCCAGATACACAATATTACCATTTCTCTCAAACATTGTTCACAAATCAGTCTAAATGTATGATAGTGAGCACTTCTGCTTTGCTGAGATAATCCATCCCACCTCACAGGTGTGCCACATCAAGATGCTGATCTGACATCATGATTAGTGCACAGGTGTACCTTATACTGCCCACAATAAAAGGCCACCCTGAAATGTGCAGTTTTGTCTCACAGCAAAATGCCAAAGATGCCACAAGCATTGAGGGAGCGTGCACTTGGCATGCTGACAGCAGGAATGTCAACCAGATCTGTTGCTCGTGCATTGAATGTTCATTTCTCCACCATAAGCCGTCTCCAAAGGCGTTTCAGAGAATATGGCAGTACATCCAACCGGCCTCACAACCGCAGACCACGTGTAACCACACCAGCCCAGGACCTCCACATCCAGCAGGTTCACCTCCAAGATCGTCTGAGACCAGCCACTCAGACAGCTGCTGAAACAATTGGTTTGCATAACCAAACAATTTCTGCACAAACTGTCAGAAACCGTCTCAGGGAAGCTCAACTGCATGCTCGTCGTCCTCATCGGGGTCTTGACCTGACTCCAGCTCGTCGCCGTAACAGACTTGAGTGGGCAAATGCCCACATTCGATGGCGTCTGGCACGTTGGAGAGGTGTTCTCTTCACGGCTGAATCTCGGTTAGGGTTAGGGTTAGGTGAACATCACCTCATGTTTCAGCAAGATAATGCACGGCCCCATGTTGCAAGGATCTGTACACAATTCTTGGAAGCTAAAATGTCCCAGTTCTTGCATGGCCAGCATACTCACCGGACATGTCACCCATTGAGCATGTTTGGGATGTACTTGACCGGCGAATACGACAGCGTGTACCAGTTCCCACTAATATCCAGCAACTTCGCACAGCCATTGAAGAGGAGTGGACCAACATTCCACAGGCCACAATTGACAATCTGATCAACTCAATGCGAAGAAGATGTGTTGCACTGCATGAGGCAAATGGTGGTCACACCAGATACTGACTGGTTCTGAGTCCCCAGACCCCCAATAAAGCAAAAAACTGGATATTTCAGGGTGGCCTTTTATTGTGGGCAGTATAAGGTACACCTGTGCACTAATCATGATGTCAGATCAGCATCTTGATGTGGCACACCTGTGAGGTGGGATGGATTATCTCAGCAAAGCAGAAGTGCTCACTATCACACATTTAGACTGATTTGTGAACAATGTTTGAGAGAAATGGTAATATTGTGTATCTGGAATGAATTTTAGATCTTTAAGTCCATCTCATGAAAAATGGGAGCAGAAACAAAGGTGTTGCGTTTATATTTTTGTTGAGTGTATTAAACTGTTACATCGAAACTCAATTAATTTAATTCTACACATATTATAAGCGTAGTTTCCAAAAGTCAGTGTGTTTAATTTGAATGTGTTACCTCTCCTTCGCTTGTTTTGTTGTTGTTGAAGGGGGGGCAGGCATCATTAAACATTTCTACTCAGGGCGCCAAAATGGCTTGCAGTGGCCCAGTTGGGCTCATGCGTCCTGGGAAGGGTTCAGACTAGGGCGTTACTATAGGGCGTTACTAGGGGCACTAGTCGACCTCATTGTAGACCAGTCGTGTTTTAATCTCTCTCTCTCTGCCTAGTTTTAACACTAATGTCAAAGCGACGTGTTTCCGTGGGACGATTAACAGTTCTACACCACTAGCCGCTAGTTGTTTCTGCCGGAACCTTCTGGTGCTTCGAGTCCACGTAAGGTTTTGCGCCCGTATGATCTGGACACACAGTATTCTGCCGAATGAGCGAGCTGAAGCCGGGACTGTCTCTCTCTGGACTCATTCACATGGAATCAACTGACACTCCGGGACCAAAAGCTCGTTTACGCTCAGACCCTGGATATACAATGACGGTGATCCTAACAGTACAAAGGGGTACAGATGAAGCCAGGAGGAGGGGGGGGGGGTTCGAGACAAGCGGAGGAGGAGAGGGGACGCAGATCTACGCAATATTTCTGGAGACGCAGGTAACACTGAAAAACCTAGGAACTGGAAATAAGCCACTATTGTATATGAACATAACAAATAAGTCGCAAAACCTGCTTACATGTGAGCCTACATTATTACATGACAGATTGGAACTTTCTGCACTCTGGACTCAATGTAAATGAGGTCTTATTCCGCCGCTGTTATTATTATGACGTCAGCACTCTGACAAATAAGTGGACCGTTAAAAATCAGTAGTTGTTAATGCCCTAGTTCAGCCAGAACGTCAACGGGCTCGGACGGGTGGACCAGAGTCCACAGCCCAATTTTGAGCTGCGGCCCTCAGGTTGAAGACCCCGGCACTAGAGCAATTCAATATTTAGGTTTAGTTTTTTAAGTCTGTTGCAGCACCTGATGTTTTTTTTTTCTGTCAGTACTGTGTTGTTAATTGGTTTCGTCAAACGCTGTTGTTGTCGTTGCCAAAATGTGAAACCCGGCCACTGGCGGCTCCGAGTCCGAACGCATCAGCCTGAGCCTTTCGAGATGAATTTTTGTCAAGCTGAAAATTCAGACCTCGCGAAGATCCAGCGTGCGGCACAGGGCCACAGAAGGTGTATAGTTTATTTAAAAAAATAATACATTGTGTGAGAGAAGGAGGTGAAAACTCAAGGGAATCAGAAAAAGCTCGGTTAAAAGGCTTGAAACGTTGATGATACGTACAATACAGCTTCCTTTGATCCCTTTTTTAAACGCAGGGAAAGTTCTCAAGGTGAAGTCGAAGCATTTTCAATTCACGGCTCGCAATTAGCTCCATAATTACCCGAGTAGCGCGATGGAAGTGGGCCCCCTCTGTTCGCTCACACTCTCAGCTCTCGATACATTTTTAATCACTGTTTTTTGTTATTCCCGCGCTTCATTAATCCACGCTTCATCCTCAAAAACGGAGTCATCCAGGGCCAGGGCTCCGGCTCCAACGCTGGAAAACATCTGCAGGAAGACAATGATGTGCTGCTCAAACAGTGCGATGGCACCTGTGCCGGATGCTTCGACCTAGATCTGTTTGAGCAGCTTTAAAACGGAGAGTCTTATCCCTGTTGTTGCGTGAGAATAAAATGGCCGTCGCGCAAGCACAGCGGGTGTCGCGTCTGGCCCGGTGAAACGGGAATTCAAAACCGCAGACTGTACAAAACTGCCCCCAGTAGCACAGAAGTGTTCAGATTCTGATCATTCATCTTCATATCATGATTACTTGCTACGCCTTGAGCTGCGGGGCTGGGTTATCGAGAGACTGGTGGGTTCGCGAACGCCTACGAATCCATATCGCGCTGATTGAACCGGTGGCTTGACCATGACAAACGCAATTACTTTTATCGATACTTGCTCACAACACGCAGCGACACCAACCACATGTAAGCTGCTTCGTGTTGGAAAAGTCGAGATGGGCGATTCGGTGCCATAGCGTTGATACCAAAGCGGCTACTTTTTAAATATCGATACCAGATAAAAAGTGCTGATACTAAGTTGCGTTATACTGTATATATAGGGACAAAAGGACAATTTACTTCATTGTTTTGCGCCAAAAACGCTCCACAGCAGCAGAGTCATCCATGAGCGTTTTTACAAGGGCTCGAGTTTCCAGGTTATTATCGGGAGTTGTTAATATTCCGTTTTTGATCATATAAACCCAATTTACCGATTATAAAAACCCGAAATTGGCAGTTTCCCGGTTTTGAGAAAAACTGATTTTCTGGCTGAGATTTCCCGACAGTAACCGGTATATAAGGGCATGTCTTCGCTATTATCCGGTTTTAAGGAACGTCCCATTTCAAACATGGCGGCGGCGAGTCCGAAGAGCTCCTGTTTCTGGAGTCAGAGGAGACTGTGTGTTTTTTTTTTTTTTTTTCACCATGAATGAACTAAAAGCGGTGAACATTTAAGATGGAAAGGAACATCGTAATGCGGATTTGTGCGAAGCTGTCGGCGAACGCAACCAAATCCAAAAAACTTCAGTAAAATAACTGGTCGTATTTTTCAATGAAGGTGCTTGATTCATCTTCTGTACTCGTATTTTTGTGACTTTGGTGCTCAAACACTCTTAGTAACTCAATGAGGCCTCACCATGAGTTTTGGTTTGAATTTGAGGGACAGATAAATGATTCTTTCCTGATGACCTGAGGGTCAGAGATGCTCATGAGGCAAAAGCAAATCAGATAAATATATAGGATACGATCATTAGGAGAACTAATGCTGCGTTTACACATAAGCACGATGCGTTACGAATGCCACAAATGCACATTCGTGGCCAAGGACCACGAATTTGATGATTCGGGGTCGAGGTTTCACGTGCCGCCACTAACTGTTGCGACCTATTACTACGCGTTACGATTAATGGCACGAATTATTACGCCTGGTCACGAATATGCGTCCCGCGCTGCTGCGTGGTGTTGCGCGCTGCTGCGTGGTGTTGCGCGCTGCTGCGTGGTGTTGCGCGCTGCCACGGGCTGTTACGGGTCACTAGGAATATTCGCGTTCTGTCCGAAATCTGTCAAGAATTGGGCGAATGTGGAATGATCTTCTTCCACCGGGTTGGAGGCGGAGCAGAGGCCGTGCTTTCCCCTGAGTCATTGGGCTCGTCTGGCTCCAACTCCCGAACATCAGGTACGACCGCAGGAGGAAGAAACACTTTCAGCACCCCGAGGAGCGGCAGTGGCTCGGGGTGCTGAAAGTGTTTCTTCAGGTGCTGTCCGTGGCTTGGAGCGCGGATTGGCCGACTTTGTGACACTTTTCCTTGGCATAGCTACTGCAGGTACCAACATTTACTTTGGGCGTAGCGTGGGTTTCTGTCAATTTTGAGCGTGAAAACAGTGATTCTGCTCCACGAATGCTCTACGAATGCTCTACGAATGCTCTCACGCTGAATTACGAAGCGCCACTACGCATCACGAAAGGACACGCTCCGCTGCGAACTCCACGAACAGAGGGTGATTCGTGACATTCGTGGAAGATTTTTTGACAGACAAAAACTTTCTCCACGAACGTCACGAATGTCACGAGCTGATGCGTTCTGTTAAGAATCCCATTGAGATGCGTTAAGTCACGTCACGAACGTCACGAATGACGGAAAAATGCCATTCGTAACGCATCGTGCTTATGTGTAAACGCAGCATAAGTAACTTATGCCCCTAGAGGCCATAAGCGCCACTGCAGGTGTCGTAGCATGTTGCGTTTTTTTTACTCATTAATTGTCCGTGAGAGTAAATACAACGCTGACAGAAAAGACAAAGGGAGAGAGGGATATTGTACATTATTGCACATTGTGCCACAACCCAATTACACAATGGAGATTATTTTTTTCACTAAAACTTGGCTGTAAATACTGCTAAAGTGGTGCTAACCCACAGTTAGCTTTGCCCGTTAGCCTGTTAGCTTCTTCTTCATGATTTTATTAGTGTGTGTTGCAGTTGTGGTTTTCTGGCCAGAGACACCATTAACACTTGTATTACCCCCAGAGGGACTACGAAAAGGATTTATTAAAGCTGGGGTACCTGACTTTTTGTTGTTGTAAAGTAATTTTTTTTTTTACCAC
Source organism: Proterorhinus semilunaris (assembly GCA_021464625.1). Classification (NCBI taxonomy): domain Eukaryota; kingdom Metazoa; phylum Chordata; class Actinopteri; order Gobiiformes; family Gobiidae; genus Proterorhinus; species Proterorhinus semilunaris. The sequence continues at coordinate 32,368,549 of CM038345.1, read as the reverse complement.
CACAAAGTATGTTTGTAAACACAGCAAAAAACAGACCTTGTTGCATTGTCTTCACCTAATTCTTTATTGAGCAATGAAAGATAGAAGTATTTAGTGAAACTTACAATGGGGGGTGGTCTCCCCTTCTTCACTCGCTCAAAGCTGTACCTGGGCTTGAAATGTGCAACAATTTGCTTACACAATCCGGACATGCAGGAGGGATTGCGAGAGCTTGAAACGAGTTTGGGCCAAACAAAAAAATGTCACAGTTTGTGCAGGAAAAATCAGGTACCCCAGCTTTAACGTAAACAAGTTACTTAGTTTTGCTTTAAGATCTTTATAAACCAAAAAAAAAGAATTTCAAAGTCTATCCTGAAGCTCACAGGGAGCCAGTGCAGAGACCTGAGCACTGGTGTGATATGCCCTCTCTTTCTGGTCTTTCTGGTATTTAATATCACACTGATATTGTTTAATGAACCAGTTAAAGTAGTATCATTGTAATTAACATATTATAACATATAAAATAACCAGTTTTAGACATGTATATTGATCGAAATGCAATGACCCCAAAAGTATCGGCATTGTATTGACTAAAAAAAAAGGTGGTATCATCCATCACTATTATAAAGCACAGAAATACTTTTGCTATAATTGTACATGTTCTGTCAATGATTGGTTAAAGGTCATGGACAAACGCTCCACTGAAAGTCCATCATCTTCACAAACGATTTCAAAAGGAGCCATTCCAGATTGATATTATCATTTCACTCAAGTTTTAAAACAAGAAATGCTTTTGCAAAGGAAGTTCTTCTATAGAGAAAGGTATAGAGAAGGTTCCAAGACTAGTAACTCTATTTGGCATCCAAAAATGCACAGTCCTGGAATGCTTGGAACACATCTGAAGAGAAGCTGAAGTCCAGATCGAGTTGTCTTGGACATGTCCCGAGGAGGGGTCTGTAAGCGCCAACACAATTTCAGAGGGATGATGAGCTTTGAGCTGCCAAACAGAGGCGGGGGAGAACATTATACACAAAGCTGAAAAAGGAGTTTGAGGAGGAAAAGCCAGACTTTGGTGCGGAATGAACTGCTATAGTGACACAGACGAAACAATTCACTTTCAATTCAAAGCTTAGACTTTGTAAATGTCATGAAATCCCTTTCGAGCGAGCAGGACGATGACAATGGAAACCTTAACGTCGTCTCCAAAGCTATTTTGCGAAAGAGTGAGAATAAAGGTTATTGTGCGGCGTGCACTCATCGGTAAAGGTGTCCAGCGTTAAAGCCACTTCAAAACACATGAAGTCAGCAGCAAGTTCAATGATCCAATATGCAGGGCAAATCTTACACATGTTTGCGTGATAATTGCAAAACGTTACCAAAGAAAGAACCATGTGCAGCCGTGTGAGAGTGTGAGAGCATGGAAATACGCTCATTTGTGTAGGTCACTCTTTCGTAATTACAGATCAGAGAGCCCTTTGCCTCCTTTAGATATGGCTAATAATAATATTTAGTTAATAATATTTAGTTGTCTGTTTATTATTTTAAAATCACTTTTTTTTTTTTTTTACATAAGGGTATAACGATGAAAGATAACAGGCTGAATGTTCAAAAGGTTTTCACATAGTATACGTTTACATTTGTCATTCCTGACCCTAAACCCATAACTCCCTGAGCAGGGGGACGGCAAGAATGTTAAGATGGTGCATTGAGTTGCCTTGTGTACAAAATGCGCGGTATAAATAAAGTTGCATTGCCTTGTTAATTAATCAGAATTATGTACATATACATGATATGTGGATCTGGAGAAAGCGTTCGACCGTGTCCCTCGTGGTGCCCTGTGGGGGGTGCTCCGGGACTATGGGGTCCGGGGCCCTCTACTAAGGGCTGTCCGTTCCCTGTATGACCGCAGCAGGAGCTTGGTTCGCATTGCCGGCAGTAAGTCAGACCTGTTCCCGGTGCGTGTTGGTCTCCGCCAGGGCTGCCCTTTGTCACCGGTTCTGTTCATTACCTATATGGACAGAATTTCTAGGCGCAGCCAGGGGTCGGAGGGTGTCCGGTTTGGGAACCTCAGAATCTCATCTCTGCTATTTGCAGACGATGTTGTTCTGTTGGCTTCATCAAATCAGGACCTCCAGCGCGCACTGGGGCGGTTTGCAGCTGAGTGTGAAGCGGCCGGGATGAGGATCAGCACCTCCAAATCTGAGGCCATGGTTCTCCACCGGAAAAAGGTGGTTTCCCCGCTTCAGGTCGGTGGGGAGTCCTTGCCCCAAGTGGAGGAGTTCAAGTATCTCGGGGTCGTGTTCACGAGTGAGGGACGGATGGAGCGTGAGATCGATAGACGGATCGGTGCGGCGTCAGCAGTGATGCGGTCGCTGTATCGGACTGTTGTGGTGAAGAGGGAGCTGAGCCAAGCGGCAAAGCTCTCGATTTACCGATCGATCTACGTTCCCACCCTCACCTATGGTCATGAGATTTGGGTAATGACCGAAAGGACAAGATCGCGAATACAAGCGGCCGAAATGAGTTTCCTTCGCAGGGTGGCTGGGCGCACCCTTCGAGATCGGGTGAGGAGCTCAGTTACCCGAGAGGAGCTCGGAGTCGAGCCGCTACTCCTCCACGTCGAAAGGAGCCAGCTGAGGTGGCTAGGGCATCTGTTCCGGATGCCTCCTGGTCGCCTCCCTGGGGAGGTGCTCCAGGCATGTCCCACTGGGAGGAGGCCTCGTGGAAGGCCCAGGACACGCTGGTGGGACTATGTCTCCAAGCTGGCCTGGTGTCATCTCGGGGTCCCCCCAGAACAGTTGGAGGAGGTGTGCGCAGATCGGGAAGTCTGGGCATCTCTGCTGAGACTGCTGCCCCCGCGACCCGGCCCCGGATAAAGCGGGAGAAAATGGATGGATGGATGGCTGTACAGTACATATAATATAATACATTCTCAGTATTTTCTTCCTTAATTTACAGGACTTTCCCAGCACTTTACCGTGAGTATGAACTCCGCCACAACTACACACACGCCGTCTGGAGCCTGAATCTGTTACGACAAAACTTGGGTCGTAGCTACAACTGTCTCTTTGAACTACAGCACAGTGGAGACGAGTGCAGGCTCACGATTTTACAATCCCCACGTCTTACAATGTGACACCTAAACATCTGGCACGAAGTGGTGTGATCTTTGAGCCTCTCCATGCGTCTCTGTCGTGCAGTAGACAGGAGGCCGCAATCAGCTGCTCACCAGGATTTTCAGGATTTTTCATAGTCGTGCGGGCCTGGCGCTGTGGTAGCGCTACTGAAGCTGGCAGAAAGCAGTCTGTACACAGTCTGTATACAGCTGCAGGCACCAGAAGGAGGAGAGACACAGGGCGTACAGAGTGCAGAGAGGAGAGCGAGGGCTGAACACGCTGATAACGACACAAAGTCTGCAAAGAATAAACTGGATAATTTAGGCTAGGCTACCTGTCATTTCGACAAGCATCCATCTCTACGAGCGGGTCGTCTCGTGATCAGAAGGTTGGGGTTCAAATTCTCAGCTCCCGCAAATACACACTGTCGTTGTGTCCTTGGGCAAGACACTTCACCCTACTTGCCTCCGGTGTCTGCGTACACTGGTGTATGAATGAGAGAGTGAAAGGGTGACTGGCTCCTTGCTGTAAAGCGCTTTGGGCCTGGTAAAGGTAGAACAGTGCTATATAAGTTCATTTAACATTAACATTTAACATTTGTTGCTGAAGTTAGCCTTGACAAAGTTATTTAATTGATGGGTGTTTAGACACACTGCTTTAGAGGATGATATGATAGACCAAGCTAGTATCCATGGTAACGCGGGTCATGTCACTCGTGCAGGGTGAGCACCTGCATCGTGGACTCGTACACTCCTCGTATGCGATTCAGACGGATTCAGTTGATGATTAATTTAGCTTGTTCAAAACCGTGTCTAAACTCGCACACCTCCCTCTCTCCTGGTACAACTTAATTTTTCGCCTTTTTCTGCAACCTGCATTTGTGGTTTATGTTCCACATTGTTTTTCTGGATACTTTTGTACGTCTTTGCCGAGTTTTTGTGGAGGTTTAGTGGATTTGTTTAGTTTGAGAGTCTAAAATGGTCCTGAAGAAAGCAGCTTTTTAAAGGTAAACAAAATGCTAGCTTATAAGCTAAACCCATTTGAGACCTACACATTTCTTCTTCTGAGACACTTAAGAGGCACCAAGAGCCCCCACAGCTCCTCACAAGAGGAGCTACAGGAAACAAGTAAGGGACAAATGAAGAGATGGTGAAAGATTGAAGTAGGGAGCTGCAGGAGGAATAGGAAGGAGGAGCTGACCAGTGCAGGACACCACGCTCTGAAACAGGGACAAACCCAGGAGGCGGTGCACCGTTTCAGAGGATCAGAGGAGACAGAGGGCAGCCAGCCAGGTTCCTCCGAGTGCTACAGTTTCCCCGACCTCCAAGGTCATGCGGGTCAGGTTGACACACAGTGGCAGTGCGGGTCAGCCGCAGCAGCTCAGGACTAACACCTGAACACTATTTCGTTGTATGCTTGTACAATGACAATAAAGCACTTACTTACTTACTTACTTACTTACTTAGCATCTAGACAATGAACAGACTCCTGAAAACGTCCCATGGTATCCACAGACAAACAACATCATCATTTTGTATCCATTATAATCCACACATACGTATGCATCCAAGAAAGCTCTGCCTGCTTATTCGGTTCAGCTCGTAACTCACGCGTAACAGCGGAGACGCGGCAAGAACAGCCTGCCCTTGAGATGGAAATGAAATGTGCTCGCGCTTAAAGAGGAGAGGACATGAGTTTGTTATGAAGTTTATCTGCGAACCAACATCACATATCGCTTCAAACAGACATGGGGAGTAACGCTGCACAGAGTGAAGTCTGTTTTAGTGCCGACTTTTACACGGAGACGGTCACGGTCAACACCTGCATGTGACAGTGACTGATGAAAGATTAAAGTCTGTTTGTGTGAATAAAAAGTCTCCTATCTGCTGCCAAAACAATGCAAAACACATTGATGATGCAGGGTTAAAAATCATTAAATGAATGTTGCCAAAGAACAGGCCTTAAATGTCATAAAAAGCATGTAGAGCCTTATTATCACAGTCCATTGCCCCGTCTTTGTTGGTTAATAACTATTCAACGTAATAAGATTAAAAAAAGGAAGACATGCTGACTTCAAGACAAGGGTTTAAGCTTTAATTGAACGTAAAAGGGACACCTGTTGATGAGGTGTGGACTCGACTAAAACAAGTGCAACAACCAGCCCCGGTCTCCCCTTGTGGAGGTAGTTTGTAGACAGATATAGCCCACATTAGGGCTGAACGATATGGACAAAAATGTCATATCTCCATATTCATGCCAGATATCTCAATATTGATACGATACAATATAACTATGGGTTAGGTGAAAACCAAGCATTTTTCGGAAAAATTAAAACATACAAAAGAGTGCAGTTTTGTTGATCGTTTATATCTTGCTTTTTCGATTTTAACATTTTGAATGTTCAAATCTCGATATCGATACGATAACGATATATCTTTCAGCCCTAGCCCGCATTATCTTTTAGTAAGGCAGCACACACAAAAACAACTCATCTGAGATTTGTCACAGTTGCACATGTTTCAGCCATTTCGGGTTCGTAATAACCCTAATAAAGTTTATTTCAGTCATCAAAATGTCCATAAAAAGACCAAACAGACTCCATAAAAGGAAAACTTGAACTTCTATTTTCCATTATGCCACCTCCACTATACGCATCGGCGCCAACCCATGACAGAGAGATAATAAATTCCCCAAATAATCATAACATTCAACTACAAACACCTCCTGTTTTGTTGCTCAGCTGTTGAACGTTCCCACACCAAACGCGTAGGCTCCGCACTCCCGCGCTGACATAACACAACTCCACACTTTTACCGTGGGACGCATCGACGTGCCCATCCATCCATCCATCCACGCACTCTCCCCTCACTCAGCCACATTCATCAACATTCACCGCGCGCGACCAACCACTGCATACAAAGTCTCCCCAAGTCACAAACGCCGGCGCGCGTAAAATCCGACAGAAAGCAAAGAGCAAGAATGGGATGGACGTACCTGTAACTCCACGCTATAGCCCTGGTAGTAGTGAGTGGGGAACACCGCCAGTTGATGCTGCACTTGGAGGGACACGGTGTAATCCATGAACCAGAGGAGGAAGATGAGAGAGAGAGAGTGGAAGGACAGAGGGGTAAAGAGCGGAGGACAGTCAGAGCCGGAGACGATGCGCACCGCGCGGGAGCCAGCGGACGGGACTGGAGCTGGCAGCCTCTGACTGGGAGAGAGAGAGAGAGAGAGAGAGAGAGACAGCGAAGAAGAGACCACTACGAAAAGAAAAAAAAGACTCATGTGCAGAGAAGAACCGCCCCGCTGGACTGGATTGGTGGGAGAGCGGGTCGATCGGCCAATGAGGAGCAGAAGGTGCGGGGTTGTGTGCATGAAAAGTGCGAAGTGAAGGCATTCGGCTGCAACCTGCCACAGCGAGACTGTTCATTTACGGGGTCAGGCATTATAACAGTCCCGTACCGTAGCGCAGGGGATTGATATGAGAAGAAACGAAACTGGGTGAAAAATGGTCTTGATAACACTTTATAATAATGGTGCATGAGTTCATGCATGATTTTCATGAACATTATGCATGAATTAATGCATGATTTCATGATATATTTAAGCATACATGATTACATGTTGGTTCGGATGACTTAATCGCTGAATTAAACGTCTAACTCAGGGGTGTCCAAAGTGCGGCCCAGGGGCCAAATACGGTCCTGAGACCTTTTTTTGGTGGCCGCCCCTCGGGCTTCTTGCTGAATCGGTACACATCATCAGAGATTCTAACCTAACAACTACAAGTTTATTGTGAGACAGAGCTGGCATGAAGGCTTTAAGCATAAATAAAGGTGTGGGGCACAATTTAAATCTCTGCTAGTCAAAGGTGTTTTTGCGGCACTGAACACCGATCTATGGCCCTTCACCCCCCCCCCAGGAAAAAAGGTTTCGACAACCCTGGTCTAACTACTGTGATGAACAATGTTGGTAACGTTACTTTTAAAAGTAACTCGTTACGTTGGCTCGTTACTCCCTTGGAAAAGTAGCCTGTTACGTTACTGCGCTACTTTATTATGAAGGTAACGCGTTAGAGTACTCATGCGTTACCAACAATGAACATACAGCCTTCATTTGTCCTTTTTTTTTTGGATGCGGAATTCTCCATTCCACAAAGCGAGCTCGGCCTCACGCAAACAGACCGTTGGTCTACCAGTTTTCAAAAATAGCACCATCAATTCGCTTCTGAGCAAAAGGCAAACATAATGAGACGTAAAAGCTTAGCTTTGTTCGTCTCATGTAAACAGTTCAGCTCTGTCAGAAACTGCGCCAGTCTGTGAAGGGCCCTTTACACTTTACAAAGTGCGTTTAATTGGTAATAATGAACATACAACATAATCAACTTGATTTAGAATGATTCATCATTTTATTGTCATTTCATTGCTGTTTTAGTGAATTCATGGTATTCTTATGTGATCCTCATGATCATGATCAATTATTAAGATTTCATGTACATTCATTACAGTAGTTAGACGTTTAATTCAGCGATGAAGTCATCTGAGAAGTCATGATGTAGTAATGCATGAATGAATGCATGAATCATGAATTAATTAAAGAGCGACAAAAAGGCGGCAACAACGGAAAATGATCTGATGATCGGAGAAAATGCACTTGGTGAAGGTAGGGGTTACGAAGTTTCTGTCTCACAGAATAGTTTTTATTGCCATTGTGAGTGAACAGGTTCACAAACTAGGAATTTTCTTTGGTTCCGTCGTACAACATGAAACATAAAACATAATATAAGCTTGGTAGATGAATAATAAACGATTAAAACTTTAAAACGACACGGGCATAAAGTAGATTGAAAAAAACGTATGATAAAAAACAATTTGACACTCGACACCAGAGTGAGTGTATTCACACAGATGTGCATTACGTGTTTGCAGCAGATATGAGTGTGGACATACCACATAGTGCCATAGAGCTGTGCAAATGGCTGGAATGTTGCATCTATTTTGATCATGAGTCTGAATTTTTTTTTTCATGTGGCGGGAGGTACGGGTCTGAATGGACCGTAGCCTCCTGCCTGAGGGGTGAAAAGTCCGTGTCCAGGGTGAGAAGGGTCAGCTGTGATCCGACCTACACTTTCTCTATAGCCGGGAAAAATCCAGATTCACCGCTGTACCAGCGCGAGTCTGGTAAGAGTCCGCATCAACTTAATTTCTACAACGCAACTTACGTAAGCAAACAGTGTAGTCAGTGGCGTTATTAGCGGTTTTGCGTCAATATTCAAACAGAATTATGAATCACAAAACTCACTTACTGCCGATGTGTTTTTGGTTATTTACCGCTGATTAGAAAAATAAAAACTCGGCTCTCCCGGGTGCTGCTCGTAGATTGTCATTGAGGGAATTTCCGCATCCCGCTCGCGAACAACACGTGACGTGAAATAAACGATTCTGATGCACGATCCGTTTGAGTTCGGCAGCAGCGAGCTCCTGCCCACACTGATATCCCCCGTGTATAAAATACACAGAGGGGTATTCTTCTGGATGCCAGGAACCACCAACCCATTCCCTCTCTCAGTCACACACCAGTGTATGAGAGGCAAGGTGGGTGAAGTGTCTTGCCCAAGGACACAGCGACATTGTCCACCTTTTAGGAGGCGGGATTCGAACCCCCGACATTCCGATCATTAGACAACCTGCTCTACCAACTGTGCCACTGTCCCCCCACGAATAATCCCAGACACCGGCTATCAGCTTCAAAACTGTTTCAAAAGAGTCCATTAAATGTGAAATGTAAAAATGCCTGCAAAGGAACCAGGTGTAGCTGGAGCGAGGCATTAAAGTGCAAATAGGAGTGTGAGAAATCGGGAGCGCTGGCGAATCTAAATGGGTCAGTGTATAAGCGGGTCGAGGAGAGCGAGACAGAGAGAGGGAGTACAGTGAACAGTGGGTTTGACTTTGGGTTGTCCTTGAGCCCAGAGTCCAGATGGCCACGTTTTGAAATGGAAACGTGTCGCCTCCTCAGGGGCGCGCGGAGTTTAGTCGGATGCGTTTGTAAAGACGGCTAAATCGTGCTTTGAAATCTGTTTACCGCCGCACGTTAGGCGCCAATTCACGTTTAGAGATCACGCTCCCAAAACATCCAAAATGTTACCAAAGGCGTTAAAGACGGGGGTATTATGGTTTTGGCAGGTGTTTGGTAATAATCTCAAACGCATTTTTATCACTCTTGCACTTTGTTCAGGCTAGCGGCCCATGAGCCCCTCCCCTCTCTTGCTGCACAGCAGTTTCAATAAAGTGCGGGGGGTGAAAAAGCCTGGGCGGCTCATGTGGCTGTAGTGAAGCTATGGGAGGTGATGTTACTTTGGGATATTGCGAACCGAGCAAAATAACGGTCAAAATAGGTACTAATAGTTCATCAGAAACATACAGCTGAATGTGCGTTGGATCATACGTTTACAACATAAAAAGTCAAGACATTTTAATTGAATGCCTGACATTTAAGGCCTAAAAACGTTTTTAATAATGCATCTCAATATAACAGCATTCATCACGAACTCAAGAACTCTATACGGGCATTAACCAATTCATAAATGAAATCTCAATCTTTTGGCACCTAGTTAATTGACGACAGTCGGTCTTATATTTGAGGCGTTACTTATATCATTTAGCAGGATTTATGAAGTGAAAAGTAACACAGCGATCAGTTAATATAACAGATCCATAAATCATACGCACAACATTTCCTCTATCATCCCGTTATATACCTGAAAAGGTCAGAATACCTGGGAAATGTTTTTAGTCTTTAGGGATGTGGCCTCCTCTTCAACTCAGCGAGAGGAGCAGGGGCGGAGCTAAGACTTGGGAAATTTCACAGGATTTTAAAAAGCATATTAAAAAAGTAACCAAATAAAAAAAGTAGTCTAATGGCAGCTATACAAATGTGTTCTTTTTTGAAGTTTAGAGAAAAGTCATAGTGTAGTCTGTGTAGTCTCTTTATTATCACTGTGTCAAAAGGCTGATGAAAACAAAATACATCTGATTACAGTGAATTTTATCTGCTTAATTCAAAATTTCCCGGGAGAGGCCCCCCGTATATTGTACTTTAACCATAAACATAATAATAATAGACTCTGTCTCCTCACTCCTCCCCGTTTGGCATAATAACTACGTTCGAGGGGGAAATCATGGCGGATTTAAAGACTCCTCCGCTCTGAGCATGTTCCTAATAATGGCACATGGGCGGGACCTTCGCTGTAGACTTGGCCCTCGCGGGGCGTGTAGTTCGGTCGTAGCCGCGCCGGTGCCATTAGCTCTAATGCTTTATAAATAAAGTTTGATGATTTGATTTGATGATAATGCTAACGGCCTGTCAATCAAAGTCCATAAAACAGTGCAACCAGCAGCTATTGACTCTAACACACAACACTGAGGGACAATGTCGTTTCTCAGTCATCCAGGTAATTAATTAAACCCAAAAAGGAATAAATCAACACAACTGGACTTACTTTTAAAAAGAGATGCCCCAGTCATGGTCTGGACCCGGGCCATGTCTGGGGCCCCCGCCAGGGACGTCATCTGCCGTCACTGGGTCTTCACCATGGTGACCACACCCACCAGATGTAGATGGCATGGTCACCACGGACGACAGCTCTGAGGAAGCTGTCTGGATGGACAGCGCAGTAAGTCCAGTTGTGTTGATTTGTTCCTTTTTGAGTTTAACATTGAGGGGGTATCTCAAACAAGAGCACACCTGAAGAAGGTGTCCTCTGCACCCAAATGCAGAGGACAATAAAGCATACAAATGAACAAACAAGTGTTGTTCTGTAAAATGGATGTCTTTTGAAAATAAAGCAATTAGAAGCCATGTGAAACACATACTGTATATCCGGTGTGTGAAGATTAGAGTTCTACCAACTGCCAAAGTCTACCACTGGGTTAAGCTAGGCCTTTCCCGCTTTAGGCACTCAAAGCGCTCTACATCCCTGATAAAATAAAGGAGATAAAATGAGATACATTTCTGACCACTGGTCCAAGTTATATAAATAATATAGCACCAATTAACAGGTGCCAAAACCTTTTTGAAACGGCCAAAAAGAACTCCATTCTTACAGCTCAATTCTTATGTCAGACTTCTCTCCGCCGCGCTGTATCCTCTGCTCCGCAGTGTTTCTAATCCCTCCTTTATCGGCTGAACCCCGGAACCTGCCCGATAATTGACATCCTCCCCGTGTGGTGCGGAGGGAGTTGAACCAGTGACCTCGAGATGATAAACGAGTGTCCGCTGCCCACCAGGACTCCGCTCTCTGCCTGCGTTTGATCTCAGCGGTCCCCCCCCCCCCCCCCCCGACCGCCGGAAAATGGGCCAATCCAAAAAAAAAAGAGAAAAATCCTCCAGTGCAGATGAGCTATTTTTGCACATTTGTAGATTTCTTTGCATCTCATTACGGGCTGCGTGATAATGTGTGCATGATATGGATTGTGATACCTTGAAAAGAGCGTTGTTGGGCTGGACCCAAAGAGCTTTCAGACTAATCTCGCCGTTTGCATCACGTAGATTAACGTGGCTTTGAAATAGTTTGTTCAAGTAGAGCAAAAAAGCATTTGGAGAGAATGCTACTTGAGTACTGTGAGGATACGGGTTTCAGTCGGACATTAGCTCCCTGTGTTTGCGTCAGTGTCGTCTGACCCCCTACCGCTTTAAACATGCACATTAGGTTTCCTTCTGGGGCCAGGACATGAAACATAAAACTATTCATATTTTCCAAAGAAAAGGAAAAAAATAGCCCGGTAAATACCGGGCTATTGAGTGCACCTGAATATAGGCCAACCAATACAATGGACAGATTTTTGTATTTTTTGGCACACTATGTTTATTGTGTTTATTGATGATGTGACTGTTGACAGAAGCAGCAAGATGAATGCTGAAGTGTTCAATGCTTGGACGCCGCTTCACAGTGCAGATGGATAAATGACCCAAAGCATTATTGCCAAAGCCACCAAAGAGCTTTTTAAGGCAAAAAAGTGAAATGTTATTCAATGGCCAAGTCAATCACCTGACATGAATCCAATTGAGCTGCATTTCACTTGCTGAAGACAAAACCGAAAAGGAAAATGTCCCGAGAACAAGCAGGAACTGACATCGCCGGCAGAGCATCACCAGGAATGAAACTCGGCGTCTGGTGACGTCTATGCCTTCTAGACGTCGGGTTGTAATTGACGGCAAAGGATTTGCAACCAAAACTGAAAACGTTTGATTTATAATTGTTAATTTGTCCCATTACTTTTGGTCCCTTGAAAAGTGGGAGGCTCACGTAAAAACGCTTGTAATTCCTACACCGTTCATCCGATTTGGATGTAAATGGCCTCAAGTTAAAGCTGAAAGTCTGCACTTTAAGCTTCAAGTTTCATTTCAAATGCATTGTGGTGGTTTATAAAGTCAAAAACATAAGAATTGAGTCGATGTCCCGATATTTATGGACCTGACTGTATTTTGCGTCCAAGGCCACGTTCGCTACAGCACGGCATCCTGCTGCCCCTGCTCCGGTGTGGGCGGGGAAAATAGCGGAAATTACTGTACTTATTTATATTAAAAGATGATATTCAAACATGATTGCAGAAAATTAATGATATTCTGTCCTTATACTTTATGTAAACTTATATGTTTGCAGATTCTGTTCAACATGATCAGAACAAACGAGAAAATGTGACCCGTCAAGTGCGTGTATGTAGAAAGTCTTTGGCGAGCGACCAATAGAGGGCTGGAGATCTTCCAGTAGCCCCCGAGTTACTCTCTGGAGATCTCTGCTTTAGTGTAAGTAAAAAGTTCTGTTTTTATTCACCCTCTCTGCCCTCTTTGCGTCATAAAGTTTCTGAAACATTTCCTTATATTCAGATAATGGAAAAGGGGGCCAATAATGACGCCTTATAGTCTCCATTTTTGCACAGACATTGCTTTTCTTCGCATCTCATTATGCAGATATAATAATCTAATGCTCACGATTTGCATTTCGACTCTCAATATTACCATTTTTTTATTTTTTTTTATTACATAAGCTAAAATTCCCACTTCATTGCTGCGTCTGAGGCAGTTTTGGGGCGATTTGTCACCGACTGCAACAAGCAGGCGCGAGATCAAACGGGCCCGTTCAAACCAGCTCGGGTACTTAGCAGCGAAGAAAAATAGGTCAGCTTTAAAGGTTAGGGATCCATCGCCTGCTGGTGACGCCGTGCGGTTTTCCCTTTCGGTCCCCGTGGGGAGAGAGCGCAGAGGGGTTCGCTGTGTCTTACTGTAATGAGGTTGCGTGGCTTGAGGCGAGTGCGTTTAAGCGCCTCACCGGTGGCCCGCATCACTAACGTCAAAGTGAAGGCTCGCGGGCCGGCGATTTGTGTTTGAATCTCTGTCTGCCTGGAACTGGGTTTGTCTGAGATTTGAATACTAAGTGCCATCGGTTTAAGATGAAAGAGGAAAAAGTTGGATTATGGTGTGATAGCATCAGTTATCAGGGCCGTTTCTAATTATTCGCCCTGAGCTGCTGCGACCACTGTGGGCCAACCTCAACAACAGCATGTTTTTTGGAAGTAGGGGAAACCGGAGTACTGTGCACCGCCTCCTGGGTTGGTCCCTGTTTCAGAGCGTGGTGTCCCGCACTGGTCAGCTCCTCCTCTCGCTCCGTCTTATCTTCTGGTCCATCCGAAATCCTTAAATACGTAGCTTCTATGTCCTGGTCCTGGCTCCTAACCCTTAGGATGGGGTAAGGCCAACTTTTAGATGCCTATGCAGTTAGGAACTAGAGCTTCAGAGCTGTTTGTACAATCTGACCGGCGGAAAACATTTTTTTTTCCAAAATCCACCAAAATCCTGTCCTTTGGCTCATCCCCAGAGAAACCCATTAGTCCGACATCTCTAACCCAGTTGTGTTGTGGATTAGAGAGCCATATACAACCACTGGCCCGAACCTTAAGGTCAGTGGACTCTTGCCTGTACCTTATTTTATTGTTCAACCCCTACTCACTGGGACATCTTCGGACTAATGAGAATGGGTTGTCGGTCTAATAGGCCGACCCCATTATCTGAGGCGGCTCTTTAAAACAGTGACATGTGATTGTGCTGATATATTTTGTCACTTTGGTTTTGGTTTGTCACAAAGTTTGGCTCGTGCAGAATCTTTTTTTTAATGTATTCATTATGCGCCTGTCAAGCAACAGTGGATGCGCACGGTGAATCTATTGAGGTTGGGGGGATTGGCTTATGGGGTGGCACATAGCTGCTAATCGCCGTTAAGGAACCACCAGAGGTCCCTATGCTAAAGGAGGTATGATAGTTAGCATTGAGACTCCTTTTCCTACCTTCTTGACAACACTATTCGGACGCTTCTTATCATGGCAGACGCTGACGCACATCCGGTTGGGCCTTAGACCTCTAACCAATTTACTGGTTTCGGACGTAACCTTCATTTTTGTCCTAGTCAAAATGAATGATCACAGATAAGTTTTGACTTGTGAAGGCTCTCATCCGTCCAGGAAGTATTCATCATAGTGAAGCTTAAATTGTCAACTGGACTGGGTTTGGTTGAGTCGAGGACGTTTCACTTCTATTATCCGAAGCTTCTTCTTCGCTCTTGATGTTTCACTCTGTACCCAAGCCAGAGACTCGGGCCCCTCAGATAGAGATGACTGTGGACCAGTGCTTTTTCCCTGCGATGCTGGGCCATTCTTTTGAAAAGCGGCTGCTTATTTCCCCTTTGGACTGCTCAATGCAATTTTTTTGACATTGGATGGAGTACATTACTGTGTTTGTAGCTGGATGTCTACTAGTGTTAATTTTGTCGAGTAAAATATTTAGTCCAAATTTTAGTCAAAGTGATATTTTTGACGACTAAAATTGGACTCAAACTAAATTAAACGTTTTTCATGAGACTAAAACTATGACTAAAATGTCCAGATATTTTAGTCGACTAAAATAAGACTAAATAAAAATGAAAAGGAGAGACTAAAATCATCCAAACTTCTGGACAGTCTGAAAGAGCCTCATATCATGTACATTCTCTGCCAGAGGACCAGCTCTGAGTTTTGTTCATGTTGGAGCAGCTCCATGAAGCAGAGGACCTCGATTAAATATGATTATAATAAATATTATAAATTTAGTCGACTAAATTTCACTTAAATTTAGTCGACTAAATTTACTTGCAATTTTAAATCGCGACTAAAATTGAATTACATTTTTGTCAAAAGACTAAAACTAAATAAAAATATGTTGTCAAAATGAACACTGATGTCTACTAACAACTTGTGCGTGGGTGTTGGCAGTTTCGGTTCCGTCCTGGGAGGAGCCTGAGTCTTATGTAAGAGCGCTCGGCTTGGACACAGTGTCACATTCTGACCTCAAGAGCTAAGAAGAAGCTTCTCAACCAAACCCAGTCCAGACGACGAATGAGTTCCTGTACTATAAAAGGTGAGTTTTATTCTACTGTGGAGATTGTGCTGTTTTTCAGAAACATAAGTACTATAATTTTTGTCCTCCTTCAGTCTGTTGTAAACCTAGTAATCTGTAGAAAAAAAACACTGTGCATCATAATTACAAAGTGTATCAATCTCATGAGTTTGCAGGCTAGTTTGAAGCATTTCTGTGACGGTGACTTTGCAAGTTGTGCGGCTTTAGACCAGAGGTTCTCAAGACAATAGTTTATAAATGTATGACATTTAATTTAATGTATGTTTGATTGAAAACACTATACTTTCTGAAGAAATGTTGCCACATATCGAAATATAGTATCCAAGCAACACAGATTTTTTTATGTATTTCCCCTCAAATTATTATAAATGCAAGTTACAATTTACAATTGGGGGTTTGGAGTTGTTGGTCTAGTGATTTTGGGAAACCCAGCTTTAGACTCTAACTCTGTAAGCACTGTGTAATCTCCAGCTTCGCACCTGAAGCAGTCATTTTTGAACAGGGGCTGGATCGACACCCATGGCCAATGGCAAAGTTATGTTCAAAGGCAGTCCCTCCCAGAGCTATTCCAAATAATCCTCCGTGATCCTCTGACAGCTCCTCCGCGGCGGCGTGTGTCTGTTTTCTCGTATTTATTAGTTAGCTTGAGTTAGTAGCTGATTTTATTCTGAAATTCACTGGATTCTCTTCCTGACTTCCTGGCTCGTGTGAATCCTCGTGTGACCGGGTTAAGTGGTTAACTCAGTGATGACCTTTTGTGAATCCTCCAGTTTTGAGAATCAGTCCGCTGCGTTTTGGCTCATGTCGTTCTCCTTCCATGGCCCGCATATTCGCAGACTCCAATAACAGTGCGGTTCGCTGCCCGACTGAGTGGTCTCCGAAAGTGCCCCGCGTCACCTGATCCCCGGTCGCGGAGGAAGAGAGTGGACAGGTGAGTGATCGTTCTTTGTCCCGGGGTTTTCAGCGGAGAGCTTGGTCCTTAGATAACCTCACAGACCTTACAGTAATGGAAGAGAGGGGGGGGAAGAGGGCAGGCCTGGGGGAGACAACATCACTTTCCTTCAGGGTTTATAATGCTTTTTAATGCCAAGATGCAATATATTTAATGCGTCAAATGTGACAAGCATTTGGCAGAGAAATAAAGTAAAAAAAAAAAGACAAACAAGCAACATGCAGTTGAACATTAGTGTTTGTATTTTGATGAATTTATGGCATAAAATATCAAGTCATGGTATTATTCTGAAAGAAAGTTATATTGAATGTCTAATAGAAACAAAGGTAAAGATTTATAATGCTGTTTACGGCCTAAATTTTGGAACACCCTTTCACACGTTTGTTTCACATATTTTTGTCCTTATATTGATTTTTTAATACATTTACAATTTTACATTACGTGAATAAATATAGCTTTCACTTATGGTTTATGTTTATCTAATCGACATTTCAAAAATCATCCTTAGCCTTAACAAATTAAAGCAGTGTTAGGTTAGCCTGGCATCCAGAATGATACCCCTCTGTATATTTTATACACGGGGGGATATCAGTCTGGAAACCCGGTCCTTGTTGGCTGCTCAGCCGAGTTCGAACAGTACCATACAATCAGATTAGTTTATTTGCTAACAACCAAAAACACTTACGGCAGTAGGTGAGTTTTGTGATTCATAATTCTGTTTAAATATTAATGCAAAACCGCTAATAACGCCACTGACTGCCCTTCGCTGATTGGTTTACTCCGCTTCCTGTTTGGTTGCGCAAGTTACGCTGTAGAAATCAAGTTGATGTGTAGTCTTACTCCTATTTTTCCAGGCTAGTGCTAGGTAACTCGTGCACCCTAAGCGCCACTGCAGGGGTCGTAGCATGTTGCATTTACGCTGACAGAAAAGACAAAGGGAGAGAAGGACATTGTACATTTTGCCACAACCCAATGACACAATGGAGATAATATTTTTCACTCAAACTTGGCTGTAAACATTGCTAAAGTGACGCTAGCCCAGAGTCAGCTTTGCCCGTTAGCCTGTTAGCTTCTTCTTCGTGATTCTATTAGTGTGTATTGGGCCTCCGGGTCGGAGCAGGGAAAGTTGCAAGGGTAAAACCACCCTTGCAACTTTCCCTGCCAGACCCCCCCAATCATCCCATTAACACTTGCATTACTCCCAGATGGACTACGAAAAGGATTTATTAAGGTGAACAAGTTACTTTGTACTTCTTTAACCCATTATAGGGCACTCATGGAAATACTTTGAAATACATCATTTCAACTTCAGAGTGTTATTGGGGAACAAAACATACGTTTATTTCTGTTGTAACATTTTTCAAAATCCGGGAGCCGACGTGTTTTGTGATATTGATGATTGAATGATCACACCTGTCATAGGCAGGCGTTATTGTCATGTGATTGTGCTTTACCTGCAGTGGGAGGGGTCACTCACCTCTAGTATTGTTTGCCTAAAAATGTTACTAAAAAGTGACCTTTGGCAACATACAAAAAACATAGTGCTCAGGTTTATTGGTTCTTTTGTCAAGAAAATACTGTCAGTATGAATAATAGGTGCAACGGGCATGTCCAAATATGGACAAAAGTAATTAACTTTAGGTTTAAGTGAACAGGGTATGATCAAATAGGTGCCTGCGTTTTTCATGCTGTAATTTAACTTATTTCACTACGTCCTCCAAAACCAACACATATAATATATGTGTTGGTTTTGGTTATCATCACTTATCAGCACAATTATTCACCAATAAAATGTGTGAGTTTCTTCAACTTACCATGGTTAGTTTTCAAGTTATGGACAGAAATGTACCATGCCTTTAGCCAGACTTGGGTTTTTTTCAGACTTCACAGAAAACAGGAAGTTGAGAGCGTGACCGGTCTCTGCTGATTGGTCAAATGCCACAGTATTGGGATCTGTGATGTCGGGTGATCTCGTCTGATTGGCTGAGTGAGGACTACCTGCTTCTTTACCTTACTGATGTGCCACAGGGAGGCCATATGTAAAGAGTGCGGAAATTACCAAAAATAGTCACTTGCCCTATAAAGGGTTAAAGGGAGACACTGCAGGCTGTTCTCTTAATGGATAAACATTCACCCGGAAACAAAAAATACCTTATATACACATTCTCGCGTTTACTTATTGTACTGATTCAGTGTTTCCATAGATTTATTTTCTCATATTTGTGCGACAATATCTCCACGGAAGTAGCTCCTACTGACTCCAAAGGTTCCAACCCTGAACTGAACAATAATTTGAAGTATTTCAGTGGGATTTTTTTCTTTTACAGAACCGACCGCATTTTCTCCAAATCTAAAAGCCTCTTGAGGGGGGGCATCAAAACAGTGACAAAAATGAAAATGGAACAAAAAAGGAACATAAGAGCGACAAAGATGTGACTAACGCGCAACAATAAAGTGACTAAAAAGCGACAAAAATGTGATGGCGACATGGCAAAAACATGCAGAAAAACATAAAACCCCCAAAATGTAAACGTTGTCACCAAATATATGGAAAATCTTTGGCATTTTTAGGCACAAAAGGCCTTACAAGGACAGAAAACGTGCAGTACAGTTTCCTCATATCTATGCCAGTAATCTACAGCAAAAGTTTCAATTTGATATTCCCTCTTCACCTGCAGTGTACTGTTCAACACAAATAGTCTCCGTTTTATTCCCAATCCAAACATCGAAAGTGGCCACTAGAGGCTGTGGACCTGTTCCGCGGAGCGAGAGCTGGAGAGTGGTGGCATTTCTCAGCCGTGAGTTTGTGGACCGCGTTCCCCAGAGTTCCTTGCTTCAGTAAACTCATCGGTCACCTGTCAGGCCCCGTCCGCTCCGCTGGCGTCCGGGCCGTCCCTCCGCTCTGCTGCGCCCGGACCTGCTGTAACTGGAGAACGCGGTGATACAGTATATGAAGGACAATATCAGACATGAATACTGACCCCCCCCCCCCCCCTCCATGGTGCGGGCGTCGTCATGGCTACTGAGATCATCATGTAGAAAAGACACACATTGGGTGTTCAAACGGCCTATGAGGCGGAAAACGTACCCGGAGTTGTGTGTTTAATTGGCTGCTAGAGCATCTTTGAGTAATCTTTGAATCTTCTCTGGTGGCTGTTCTAAGACACACTCGCCATAGCTAAAGATTCTCTTCATTGAAACAGCTGCACAGCGAAGGTGAGCAAGAGGAGAGGTGTGGGGGAGGAGCTTGTGGAACATCAGGAAGTGAAGCGACTGGGTATTTTGTTTCAGCTGTTTAAGATCAAGCTAGCATTTTCTAACCGACAAAGTGCAAGACAGGCAAGAAGTATTTGAGATCATTATCAAATAGTTTATTTCGGTCAAAACTAAAATAACAATGTCAAAAGAAAATTATTCAGTAAAAAAACTGAAAAGGCATAGGCTGAATACATTTTACAATTTCTCCTGTATTTAAGAGTTCATTATTTTAGACCACAGATGGCCCTTTTTATTTCAAATGGAATAATTCTACTCAAATCTAACCTCAACAACTAAGATTTCATTGTGAGACAAAGCTGGCATTAAGGTTCTAAGCATAAATACATGTGTGAGGCACAGTTTAAACCTCTGAAAAATGCATTCTGTTCAAGTTTTCACTCCACTGAATACTGATCTGCGGCCGCTTCACTGCGACACTACTGCTCTAAACAGTTCCACTCATGCACACCTTGAAACGACAGACTTTGTAGTTTTGCGTCTGTTTACGCTTTAGGTTTAGCAAACATAAGTTCATACAGATCTTTATTTTTTATTACTATTTCTGGACACAATCTGGAACCATATTGTTTTTTTCTTATTGTAAACATTAAGTTGCCAACTAAGTCATTAAATTCCAAGACTTTGGAGCTGATAAACAGATTATGAGTATGTTGATTATAATCTGCATTATTAAAGCTGCCCTCAGCTACTGTATGTCTTTTTGGATTCTTGTTGTCAGTAGGTGGTTTAGTGAACCATTTAGAACGAACAGTGCAGAGCTTTTGTCTCTGCAATCCTTGAACGCCTCAAATCCTCCTGGTGCCTGCTTCGTTACCATGAGGAGAAAAAAAAATACCTGACAGCTCCCTGTATATATTGCTGGAGAAGCTTGTCTGCTTCTGTGGGACAAAGTTAGCTCGCTGTTTGCAACGGTGGCTCAATGTGGGAATGCAACCATGCCCGTCCAGCAAAATGGAGTAGCCGAGGGTAGCTTTAATGAGATGGACTGCCCGTTTTCGCAGTAGAATACGGCTGTGTGTAGGTTACAAATAATATCACGGTTAAGAGGTTTGTTATTGTAAAAGCCTGAGTGAAGCAAATCGTCGGACGTCTAACCTGTTACTTGCTGTCCCCCCTGATCATGGTCAGGAATTAGGTTTATGATTAGGGTTAGGAACGGCAAACGTAATGTAAGTTGTGTTTCACTCACACAGATCTCACACACCTTTTTAGAAACTTGAAGGTCTTGGCTTTCAGATGAGGTATCACACTGGCATATATGCTGGAAGCTCTCCTGTCAATACGCTTTGAGATTTGGATATGCATAATTGCTAACCCTAAACCAAACCCTTACCCTAAGAGGGCAGCTAACAGGTTAAACGCCTATTTTAGTAGTAACCGTTTGCTTGTGAGGACTCCAAATAATAACGTTTGAAGAGGGCGGGTTATATTTCGTGCTGGGAATGCCATCGCTGCCCTGGAGGGGGAGGAATCGAGAGAACATTCATCCAAGAGAGATTGTGATAGCGCTCGAAGGCCAGACATATGATCGCCTTCACCTGAAAGACAGAAGTAAACTTTGGTGCGAAGAGAGACCAGTGATTCGAAAGAGGAGTGGCAAATACAACTCACAAAGGCACTGTTTTAAAAGGAGATTGAAATCAATCTTGTCCTCGCATACATTAGGCTCATCTATAATCATTTATACATTTCTATTTTCCAGTCTATTATGAAAAGTTGAGACCTGGGCATCTAGAATGTTTGTAAAAAAAAAACCCGATGAGATTAGATGAAATGGTGGTGATCTTTGTATCGTCACCAGTCAGCACTTGCTAAGCAACACTAACAGCAATAATAATATATATGCCTTACACTTATTACCATTAGCCATTATTCGTTCTCGTCATACTTGGTGGTGGTAAGCTACTATTGTAGACTGACTGAAGCTGCAAATCTGCGCCATCAAACCCTCCAACCACTCACACAGACAAACATTCATTCTGGCCTATTGTACATGTTTTTAGTGGTAGGGGAGGCCAGGGATTGAACCCGGGACCTTCTGGTTGTGAAGCACGAATGCCACCATGCCGCCCACACATCATTTCAGAAACTATAAGGTCTTAGCTTTCAAATGAGGCGCTGCCTAAAGGCTTTAAACGCGCAAAAAATAATCAATCACAATCACAAGTTTTGCTGCCGCCGCATGATTCTTTTCAACATTTATGCACTTTTCTATCGCCCGCGCATTAATATTTAAGAGCAGGTAAAGTTGGTCCCATTATACCCGTTACAGTGTGGTCTCACGCAGTCACAGCTGAGGACCTCTGATTGGATCGTTCCGTCTCTGTCTTCGCGGCGCTGAATTATTCACAGGTCACGCGTTCGGATTCGCGGCACGTCGCGGCTCTAAACGGTCAGATATGGTTAAGCGGTCGCGCGCCACTGGACCCCCGCTCATTGTGGAGAGTCTGAGTGAAATCGTTCGACAGATCACAACCCAAAAAGGCAATTACTCACATGCGACGCAAATGTCCCAGACAGACAATGAGGCTGCGCTGGCTGGGGAAAGAAATCTAACACAGAGCACTGTTTCGACGAGGTCCGAGGCCATTGTGCGCGTTAAATGATCCCATCGCCCATTACCAGCCTGTGGGGACTTTCTTTCGTTGTGCACAGACACCAGAGGCAGGTTGGGTGAAGTGTCTTGCCCAAAATGATGATTCACCGACCTTTGGATCATTTGGCGAACGCTCAAGCAACTGATCTACTGCCGGCCCATTTACCAAAATACTCAAATGTCATCATTTGTTCGCTACAGTTTCTGTTTGGAAAGAAAAGAGCAGCTAGCCGTCGTAAAAGCTTTTCTTCCAAGATAATACCCTGCATAATAAAATAAAATAAAAAAAGTGTCCACCTACCTGTTATGATCTGGGGTTGCAGCAGGTGATCAGGTCTGGGTTCAGCAAGGTCAGCCGACCTGAACATCGTGAATGACCAGGTTATTCCATGGAGGGATTTGTTCTTCCTCGATGGCACAGGCATGTTCAAATGTAACCGGGGTGGGGGCTTTCCTAATTTAGCTGTCAGGATAAGCACATGCTACACCCTATAAGGCTACACAGATTCGTAGATTGAAACAACAGAGACAAATTTCATTCCATTTATTTATAACAGTTAAAGTTGGTTTTGTGTTTGTTTCAGAGCATCCAAAATGACAAAATAAACAGTCACACTGTGCATATCAAATCCAGATAGGTCCATAGTTTTTACCTTAAAGCCGAACAGTCGCAGAATAGACTACTGGCGGTTCCAGCTAGAAGAACGGTGGAGCTGCACGTCCTGAGTGACACACAACGTACAACAAAGAGGAGCCTATAGGCCATCCGTATATCACCAATGAGAGTCCCTGCCACTAGTCACAGAGTCTCCAGGTAGTCTCGGAACAGTTTCTGCAATGTCTCTGAGACCTGTCGGGTACCAAGAAGATCTCAAAGAGTCATTGGCCGCCACAGAGTCCAGATCTTAACTGGCCTGGAAAAATCCAGACTCACCGCTGTACCAGCGTGTGAGTCTGGTAAGACTCCGCCTTTCTACAGCAACCACACGCAAGCAAACAGGAAGAGGCGTAAACCAAAATAACCTAAACATAAAATCAGCTAAACATCCCATGCGTGACAACCAATGGCCGCTGGCTGCTCTGCCTTATGACCACAACACTGGAGGCCGACATTGGTCCACCATTGCTGTACCTCCATATAGCCGCTAGTCTCCAATTGAAAAGCATTGGACTTTAGACACGTTAAAATCAACTCTTAACGCCTGGTTTCTATTTTTTAAACACTTTCTACGGCTACATATTCTTCCTGAGATAGTGCTGGGTTAATCACTGTCAAAGAAACCGGGCTGGTTTTAGTAAGAAACATTTTAGAAATCTCATACTTAATGAGGGGCGGACTGTTAGCATTGGAGTTGTCTATTCTTTTTAACGGTCTATGGTGACAACACGTGACCGCAAATAAACGATTCTGATTGCGCGGATCCATTTGAGTTCGGCAGAAGCGGCAACAGCCAGCTCCCTGCCCAGACTGATATCCCCCGTGTATAAAATATACAAAGGGCTATCATTCTGGATGCCAGGGATGCCTTGACCCCATTGAGAACCTTTTGGGATGTGCAACAATGCCACAAAACATGCAGACTATCAATGCAATTCAATCCGCCCCCATCAATCAAATACAGCAGAACAGGATGAACGGTTGTTATCTAAAGCTCGCCTGTCGTTTTGACTGTACAACATCACAGACTGTCTCATTCGGTGATGAAAAGAAGTGTCGAGGAGAGTACAGTCGGCCTGGCCTCACGCTGCATAAATAATTGGCGGGTGTTTGTTGCGCGGACCGACGCGATAAATATTCATCAGAACTAAAGGCTTTGATGTAGAGTCAGTGATCTGTCCAACGTGATCAGGTGCAAGGGATTAATAATGAAGCGGGTGTGGAACAGGAGTCACACCGGGCCCGTAATGGGATTGGCTCGTCGGGATCAAAAGAAAACAGCGCACTGTGAGACGTGACGATGGCAATAACGTAAAAGAAAAGTGGACACGACATCTTTTGGTTGCCTCAGGTGGTCAGTAACTAACGTCATTTACTCAAGTGCTGCACTTGCGTAGCGTTTTAGAGGATCTGTACTTCACTTTAATCGACAACACTTCATTAAAATGATTTGTCCTTTTTACTCTGAATTCTGAAGTATTTTCTACAGCAGATGCTTCAGTACTTTCATCCAGACCTAAGCCAGGTCTAAAATATGAACTCAGCCAAATTGTCAACCAGATCTAGACCCCGACGAGAACATTGTGCCTGTGTGGTATGAATATGATAAATGAGATTTGCTTAGCCGGCTGCAGTCGGCGCTGCGCTGCTGGGAGCTGATCGTGCATGTGCCCCACAATTAATCACTGTGTACTGAAAGAGCCACAAGTCACAACGCAGACTCAACGCAGCAGCTGCTTTTAGACACAAAGGGGCCTGAACTCTGACGACGCACAAAGCACAACTGCATTTCTTTTGTTTTAAATATATACTGAGCATAAGAAACAGTAAAAGATGTTTTCTCCCACTATACTTTGTACTGCATACAACTGCCTCCCAGTGCTTGCTGTATCCCACGCCACCTGCCATTCTACCTTGACATTCCTTCTAACCAACGACTTTGCCTCATCTTTGCCCATAAAAACGTCCCTAGGAGGATCATTAGACACAAGCGCCTGTTTCGCCAACTGGTCTGCCACCTCATTACCACTTATACCACAATGCGCCGGGACCCACAAAAAAGTAACACTAACCCCTCTTCGATGGAGTCGATACAGGCTTTCATGAATTTCGTTTACCAAATCCTGCCTACTAGAAGACTTAAAATGCTGTATAGCCAGTAGTGCTGAGCTTGAGTCTGAGCAGATTATCATATCTTTCACCTGTGACTCTTCTATTCACTCCAATGCTGCTACAATAGCCAACAACTCCACTGTAAAAACTGCCAAATGATATGGGGTCTTCGCTTTAACTGCTCCCCGTAATGCTGGAATAACAAAAGAAAAGGCCGTGCACCCTGACTCAGGCTCCTTTGACCCGTCCGTATACACTGCCGTGAATGCCCCATACAAAGATCTCAATCTGTCCTCCACCAACCCTGCCACGTTCCCAACCGACTTTTGCGACTTCCCTTTCCCTAAAAAACTGAGATCCACTGAGACCTCCGGGAACAACCATGGGGGCTGGCAGTTAACGGTACCTTTGAGCAATATTGTCTCTGATCTAGCCCCATAACTTCTGCGTCCTAGCTGCCCCACAACAAATCCTCAAAGCACTTGCCTGTACCGTCTGGAGTTGTTTCAACACACTTGCCGCAGCTGTTCCATACACACAACTCCTATAGTCCAATACCGGCCTAACCAGAGCCACATATATCTTTTTAAGCGCTGATCTACTAGCCCCCCATTCCTCCCCGGAAAGACACCTCATAACATTTAAAATCTTCTTACACTTCGCCACTATATGCCTAACATGGGCGTTCCATGTTAGTCCCGCGTCCAACCACACTCCT
Organism: Proterorhinus semilunaris; assembly: GCA_021464625.1. Lineage (NCBI taxonomy): Eukaryota > Metazoa > Chordata > Actinopteri > Gobiiformes > Gobiidae > Proterorhinus > Proterorhinus semilunaris. The sequence goes on along the minus strand of CM038345.1, from coordinate 32,342,695 downwards.
AAAAACTTAAACTCCGTCACCTGCTCTATTACTTGTCCATACAGCTTGACTGTTGCATTAACTCTCCTTTTCCTCGTAAAAAACAATGCTTTGTTCTTCTCCACTGAAAACCTAAAACCCCACGAATACGACCACTTTTCAACCTTATCCACCGCCTCTTGCATTTTCCCTACCACATGGCTAGCATTCCTCCCCCTTTTCCATAACCCTCCATCATCCGTAAACAACGATCGTCCAATACTAGGATCCACCTGCTCGAACACATCATTTACCATAGGTGAAAACAGAATGGGGCTAATCACACTGCCCTGGGGCGTGCCATTTTCCACAACGTACCGTTCGGATATTGCCCGACCCAATCCTCACCTGAATATACCGGTCAATCAAAAAATCCTTAAAACCAATTAAAAATTCGGCCTGAAATACTCCATTACACTCAACTTGATCATTAACCCCTCCCTCCAGACCATGTCATAGGCCTTTTCCACGTCAAAAAAGACCGCCATAACTGACTCTTTACTCGCCTGTGCCTTCCGGATGTCTGTTTCGATGCATACTATGGGGTCCATAGTACCCCTCCCCTTCCTAAATCCACTCTGGTATACGGACAGCATACCCTTACTTTCAACATAAAACGACAACCGGTCCGTTATCATCCTTTCCACTACCTTTCCCACGTGCGACGTAAGCGCTATAGGCCTATAATTACTTGGGCAAGAGGGATCCTTTCCTGGCTTTCTAATAGGCACAATAATCGCCTCTTTCCAATTGTTTGGCAACACACCTGCCTCCCACACTTTGATGTAGAACCCCAAAATCTTCATAATGCAATAACCAATATTGTCCTTACCAGGGGGGGTATCTGCTGATCTTGATATTGCCCTCTTTACTTCTTCTAATGCAAAGGGGGCATCCATAACCCCCCCACTAATCTCCCTCCTCTTGAGGGCATGCGGATGCCCTGCCGTAGTCTCCTCCCTTCCTCTTTTGCCCATCTCTGTCAGGTTCTCCGAGCTATGGATCCTGACCAAAGCTTTTGCAATCATTTCTACCTTTTCTTCACTAGACACAGCCACTTCACCTTGCGCTTCCAATACTGGATACTGTCGCTCCTTCCTGGTACCCCGCATACTCTTTATGGCACCCCACACCTCCCCCACCAGCGTAGTTCTACCAATTGTATCACCGAACCCCCTCCAACTTTGCCTCTTGGCATTCCGGACCGCCCTTCGCACAATAGCCTGTGCCTTTTTATACTGTACCAGATTGTCATAGTTGAGGGTTCTTCGCAAGAGTCTAAAGTTAGGGACCGGGCCCCTAACTTTCACCGCTGCACCACACTCCTCTGTCTACCACGGGACTGCCTTTCTTTTCCTCCTCCCACTGCTCTTAGGTATGGTCTGCTCTGCCACTTCACTTAATACTTGCCGTATTTTGTCATCTATGCTTTCAATATCCTCCATTAGGTGCACCTGATCAATTTCCCTCTCACACATATACCTAAACATCTCCCATTTAGCCTTAGCAAAGATCCATCTTCCCCTTACAGAACACTGGGTCACACCTCCTTTATATGCAATCCTGCTCATTATTGGAAAATGATCACTGTCAACGGTTGTATCTTCTATTACCTCCCACTCACACACACCAGACATATTTCTAGTCACCAGCGTCAGGTCCAGGGCTGAGGTATTCCCTGTGCGAACATCAATACGCGTCTCTCTACCATCATTTAAACAAACCATCTGCCTGTCTTCCAGCAGCTCCTCCAACATTTTCCCATTAAAATCATTCCTAGCGCTTCCCCACAACGTACTATGCGCATTAAAATCTCCACACATGACCACTCTGCCCCTCTCCAGTCCTTCCACCTGCCTCAGCTGGTCTCGGTCCAGCCTCTTACATGGGTTATAATAGTGTATCACCGCAACCTCGCCCTCAGCTGTCCATATTTCCACAGCCACATACTCCTGGTCCTGTCCCGTGCCCAACTCTCTAAATTGAACATCCTCCCTAACGTTGCGCATCCCCCACCACCACCTTCCTCCCTGTCACATCTTATAACAACATATCCTTGAACTCGAAAATCCCACCTGGCCTGTAGCCATGTTTCTTGGAAGCACACCACCTCCGGTTTACAAGGCAAGCCGTCTATATACTTCTTAAAATCCTGTCCATTTGCCACCAGGCTCCTAGCATTCCATTGCAACAATGAAATCATTAAAATTAACATTACCGTCAAACATCTGTTCTCTCTGGCCTGGCTTGATAATACAATTCTCTACTGACCTCCTCCCAGGTGAGCCCACTCAGGCCCAGATTGCACTCTGCAGCCTTGACAATTATTTGGGTTCTTTCTGACTTCAAATCCATTGTCGAGTTAATCACGGCCACTACGAATGTAACCAGCTTCCTTACATCGACTTCCACCACACACCTTTGGCCTCCCATCTCCACCCTACGCTCCCCTATTTGGCTTGCGCCTTTTTCATTTCCCGCCTACCCGCCGCCGCCAACGCCGCTGCAACCTTCCTTATCTTAGTCCTCATTTTCGACGACGCTCCTCGAGTGGCAACACCAGCCGGTGTCGGCAACTCTTTATCATGCCCGACTGTCGAGTTGTCGAATATTGTCATGGGATCGAACCATAGAAGGTATTATTTATACTCCGTGCTCGAACCTGGCAACCACCTCGCCACACCTCTGCCAGGACCCGACTGTACTCCCACTTGCATGAACACAAATGGCTTCCCCTTTTATACCTCTACTCATGGGAAAGGACCTCCCACCGCTAAGAACCATTAGCTTGATAGGTAAGTTCAAACAATAAGTTTAGCTGGCAAGTTTTAACCTTTTACATAAAAGTTGGTGTTTAGTCCACAAATTATTAATTACTGGTCAAATCAAATTAATAAAACACAATACAAACCAAAGTCATGTACAAAAGTTTAAACCAATTTCCCCCCTGGCACATGGTTCAGCCTGCGCTTTTAAAATGGCTGACAAAGACCACGCCTTCCCTTTGTTCCAGCCATGTAAAGGTAAGTTTGTATACAAATAAACAATTTTAAAACGGATGTAATGATAAATTATATCATGGATTTGAAGGATTGTTCAAATGCACATTCCAGTCAATTCCTCAAGAGGACATTGTAAACCTTGAATCTGAACTGCTCTTTGCAGCACGGAGAAGAGTGTGTTTTCCCCTCGTCTGTGTCAGCGAAGTGGTCAGAGCCCTGTGAAATTGAGGGCAGTTTTATGTGGCTACATGAGTGCTTTAAGATCTATAGAGAGACCGAGTACCGGGACTAATGGTCTGGATCGGGCTCGGTCAGGCTTCCTTTGTGTAGCTTGTGTTTAATACTAACAACACGCTGCCCGAGGGGAAAAGGACAGAGGTGAAGGATCAGTCGAGGAAGAACTGAGTGATATTTATCTCCTGTTGAAAAGCTGAGATGAAAAGAGAAATGCAATCGAATGAAACAGGAGTACTCCAATACAAGTAAAAGACTTAAGTGAAAGCACGGAAAATGATTTGCTGTAGAAAATTCTTAAAGTGCATATGATGGATAGAGATAAAGTTCTTTAGCAGTATGCCCATTTGACGTAACATGGTCGGCACGGCAACAGTTTAAAACAGTTTGCCTCTATCTATCATACATTTGGTACAAAAATGTGCAAAATTACCACTTTCGCAGTTTACTGGGGTGTCTCTGGACAAAGGGAGGCAGGTTAATTTACAAAACGGAAATGTGGCTACGATAAGAAACACGAGGCAACACACAGGACGATTATTAATGACCTGAATGTGTTTAGTCGTGTTGGCAGCGCCTTATCTTCAGTGTGTAATGAGTTTAGCGGCGGAGTGCGGAGAGTTCTTTCTCCTTGGCTTTGTGCCCCCTCTCTAATGATTTCTCTTTTTGAGACTTTAATCCTGGTCTGGTTTTGTCTGCGCAAAGCGGTGATGAAGGTGGGAAGGGCAAATTTGCACTAAAAGTGTTTTCGCAGATATCAGAGACTCAATGTTGGAACTGCTGCAAATTGAAAGAGATTTCTAGACATAGTAAATACAGGGCTGGTACCAATGGGCTATATGTGATTAGGTAGCTATTTGTTTTATAGTTAACTTTATGTGATAATATGTGTATAACCATTGCAGTTTTATAGATCGAAGGACGATTTTGGGCCATTTTTTCTTTCTGTTACTGAAAAAGCATCTTCAGATTTAAGTTTTTGGCATTCGAAATAGTATTTTTTTGAAAAGGTTATTGAGTGGTTTGTGTCCTACCTTCAAGACAGGACATGCTGTGTCGAGATTAGTAGCTGTGTCTCTGACCGGATGGCATTGACCTGTGGGGTTCCCTAAGGGTAGATTCAGGGGCCCCTCTTGTTCAATCTGTGCCTGCTTCCATTAGGTCAATTAATATCCAGTAACAACGTGTCCTATCACAGTTACACAGACAATACTCAGGTCTATGTTTCGCTGACATCGGGTGAACATGGGCTGAACTGTTACTGAAGAAGCATCTCTCAGAGCCGTGGATTTAATATTTTGCCATTCGAAATAAAGAAATACACTTAAAACAGCCCTGTTTATTTTGAAAACAGCCTGGCAATGAAACGCAGACAGTTTTTTCTTTGGTTAACGGGGTTTCTGCAGGGCATTAAAAGCCATTAAAGAGAATTTAATTGGATCCAAACTGGCATTTAATCTGAACGGCTTAGAAATATCTGTTTTCCTTAGAGGGAGAACCCATTCAGTGTCATTGCTCAAAGGTTTTCAAAAGTGTCCAGCTTTGATTGTCAAAACATCCTCTCCTCTGTTTGATTGAATCTTACAGCATTAAATATGCCAAGATGTTTTGCATTTGTGGTATATATAGCATTTAGGCATTAAAATGGCATTGAATTTTACTTGCAGCCACCTATAGAAACCCTGCTTAAAAAGCCGCTCAATTGGCAACCCTGCTGTAGACATAAGTAAGATTGTAATTAAATTTGAGTAACTTGTTTAGAGAAATCTGTCTATGATGACTTTTTTTTTTTTAAATTTTTACATTTTAATAACATCTTAACCTTGCCCTACCCGAGCGTACTTTTTTTGACATTTTTTTTCTTTGTTGCGTTTTCGTCACACATTTTCGTCACTTTTCTGTTATTCTTTTGTGGCCTTTTGTCACTGTTTTGTTAGGTTTCAGTCACATTTTTGTCATTTTTTCATCTTTTTTTTCTTTTCTGGAAACTGGAGCAAATGTGCTCAGTTCAGGTTGGGGTTAAGAGGCTAAAGAGGAGGTATTGTACTTTTTGCAGGTATTCATTAATAAGCTCAAACACACCTTTATCACATCTGAAGCAAAATATGCGGTAGTTTCACTTCCGGATCTTCACACAAAATGTCACCTTTTTTGTTTCCTACATAACCCCATGTGTTCATTCATAGATGAATGAGAATCACACAATGCAAATAGTGTTGAAAGTAAAGAAAAGCCAATACATACAGTGCCTTGCGAAAGTATTCGGCCCCCTTGAACATTTCGACCTTTTGCCACATTTCAGGCTTCAAACATAAAGATATAAAACTGTAATTTTTTTGTGAAGAACCAACAATAAGTGGGACACAATCATTAAGTGAAACGAAATTTATTGGATTTTTCAAACATTTTTAACAAATAAACAACTGAAAAATTGGGCGTGCAAAATTTTTCAGCCCCTTAAGTGAATACTTTGTAGCGCCACCTTTTGCTGCGATTACTGCTGTAAGTCCTTGGGGTATGTCTCTATCAGTTTTGCACATTGAGAGACTGAAATATTTGCCCATTCCTCCTTGCAAAACAGCTCGAGCTCAGTGAAGTTGGATGGACAGCGTTTGTGAACAGCAGTTTTCAGTTCTTTCCACAGATTCTCGATTGGATTCAGGTCTGGACTTTGACTTGGCCATTCTAACACCTGGATATGTTTATTTGTGAACCACTCTATTGTAGATTTTGCTTTATGTTTTGGATCATTGTCTTGTTGGAAGACAAATCTCCGTCCCAGTCTCAGGTCTTTTGCAGACTCCATCAGGTTTTCTTCCAGAATGGTCCTGTATTTGGCTGCATCCATCTTCCCATCAATTTTAACCATCTTCCCTGTCCCTGCTGAAGAAAAGCAGGCCCAAACCATGATGCTGCCACCACCATGTTTGACAGTGGGGATGGTGTGTTCAGGGTGATGAGCTGTGTTGCTTTTACGCCAAACATAACGTTTTGCCAAAAAGTTCGATTTAGGTTTCATCTGACCAGAGCACCTTCTTCCACATGTTTGGTGTGTCTCCCAGGTGGCTTGTGGCAAACTTTAAATAACACTTTTTATGGATATCTTTAAGAAATGGCTTTCTTCTTGCCACTCTTCCATAAAGGCCAGAGTTGTGCAGTATACGACTGATTGTTGTCCTATGGACAGAGTCTCCCACCTCAGCTGTACATTTCTGCAGTTCATCCAGAGTGATCATGGGCCTCTTGGCAGCATCTCTGATCAGTTTTCTCCTTGTATGAGCTGAAAGTTTAGAGGGACGGCCGGGTCTTTTTAGATTTGCAGTGGTCTGATACTCCTTCCATTTCAATATTATCGCTTGCACAGTGCTCCTTCGGACGTTTAAAGCTTGGGAAATCTTTTTGTATCCAAATCCGGCTTTAAACTTCTCCACAACAGTATCTCGGACCTGCCTGGTGTGTTCCTTGTTCTTCATGATGCTCTCTGCGCTTTAAACTGACCTCTGAGACTATCACAGAGCAGGTGCATTTATACGGAGACTTGTTTACACACAGGTGGATTCTATTGATCATCATTAGTCATTTAGGTCAACATTGGATCATTCAGAGATCCTCACTGAACTTCTGGAGAGAGTTTGCTGCACTAAAAGTAAAGTGGCTGAATAATTTTGCACGCCCAATTTTTCAGTTGTTTATTTGTTAAAAATGTTTGAAATATCCAATAAATTTTGTTTCACTTCAGGATCGTGTCCCACTTGTTGTTGGTTCTTCACAAACAATTACAGTTTTAAATTTTTATGTTTGAAGCCTGTATGAGAGACCAACAGGCCCGGTTAGAACCATGAGGCCGTCCTTCTGTGGACCCACCACCTGCAGGAGGAGCCATAGGGGCTGGTGCAATGTGATTTGGGCAGCTCCAACAGCTGCCCCCACGACCCGGAAACGGACAAGTGGAAGAAAATGGATGGATGATGGTGACAAAAACAGCAAAGGTAACAGCAACAGTCCTTACTCTTCTCATCGTTATCATAACCATACTTCGCCATAACAACAATAAATTAAAAGTTAGCATTCCAAGGATTGTAGCTTCTGTATGAGATCAAACCTGTCCATGTGGTCCACTAATGTGCTTCATACCTCGTCCCGTGCCTCATATGATCAATCGCACACGGCGCTGCCCGTATCGATCCGCGCTCAGCTGTAGAGGTCCAAAATACTGCACATCAATCGATTAGATGCAGTTTGGAAAATGGACAATATGGTCGGCACGGCAACAGTTTAAAACAGTTTGCCTCTATCTATCATACATTTGGTACAAAAATGTGCAAAATTACCACTTTCGCAGTTTACTGGGGTGTCTCTGGACAAAGGGAGGCAGGTTAATTTACAAAACGGAAATGTGGCTACGATAAGAAACACGAGGCAACACACAGGACGATTATTAATGACCTGAATGTGTTTAGTCGTGTTGGCAGCGCCTTATCGTCAGTGTGTAATGAGTTTAGCGGCGGAGTGCGGAGAGTTCTTTCTCCTTGGCTTTGTGCCCCCTCTCTAATGATTTCTCTTTTTGAGACTTTAATCCTGGTCTGGTTTTGTCTGCGCAAAGCGGTGATGAAGGTGGGAAGGGCAAATTTGCACTAAAAGTGTTTTCGCAGATATCAGAGACTCAATGTTGGAACTGCTGCAAATTGAAAGAGATTTCTAGACATAGTAAATACAGGGCTGGTACCAATGGGCTATATGTGATTAGGTAGCTATTTGTTTTATAGTTAACTTTATGTGATAATATGTGTATAACCATTGCAGTTTTATAGATCGAAGGACGATTTTGGGCCATTTTTTCTTTCTGTTACTGAAAAAGCATCTTCAGATTTAAGTTTTTGGCATTCGAAATAGTATTTTTTTGAAAAGGTTCTTGAGTGGTTTGTGTCCTACCTTCAAGACAGGACATGCTGTGTCGAGATTAGTAGCTGTGTCTCTGACCGGATGGCATTGACCTGTGGGGTTCCCTAAGGGTAGATTCAGGGGCCCCTCTTGTTCAATCTGTGCCTGCTTCCATTAGGTCAATTAATATCCAGTAACAACGTGTCCTATCACAGTTACACAGACAATACTCAGGTCTATGTTTCGCTGACATCGGGTGAACATGGGCTGAACTGTTACTGAAGAAGCATCTCTCAGAGCCGTGGATTTAATATTTTGCCATTCGAAATAAAGAAATACACTTAAAACAGCCCTGTTTATTTTGAAAACAGCCTGGCAATGAAACGCAGACAGTTTTTTCTTTGGTTAACGGGGTTTCTGCAGGGCATTAAAAGCCATTAAAGAGAATTTAATTGGATCCAAACTGGAAACTGGAAATATCCAATAAATTTTGTTTCACTTCAGGATCGTGTCCCACTTGTTGTTGGTTCTTCACAAACAATTACAGTTTTAAATTTTTATGTTTGAAGCCTGTATGAGAGACCAACAGGCCCGGTTTGAACCATGAGGCCGTCCTTCTGTGGACCCACCACCTGCAGGAGGAGCCATAGGGGCTGGTGCAATGTGATTTGGGCAGCTCCAACAGCTGCCCCCACGACCCGGAAACGGACAAGTGGAAGAAAATGGATGGATGATGGTGACAAAAACAGCAAAGGTAACAGCAACAGTCCTTACTCTTCTCATCGTTATCATAACCATACTTCGCCATAACAACAATAAATTAAAAGTTAGCATTCCAAGGATTGTAGCTTCTGTATGAGATCAAACCTGTCCATGTGGTCCACTAATGTGCTTCATACCTCGTCCCGTGCCTCATATGATCAATCGCACACGGCGCTGCCCGTATCGATCCGCGCTCAGCTGTAGAGGTCCAAAATACTGCACATCAATCGATTAGATGCAGTTTGGAAAATGGACAATAAGTGTGGAGTGACAATAAAAACCCACTGGTAAAATTCTGTAAATGTTGCACTGTAAAATGTAAACTATTGTTTCAACTTAAGTAAAAGCATATTCCAAGGGCTGCCAAGAAATGTTGCGTTGTACCAATTGTAGCTTCACATTGTAGTCGATTTGAAGTTGTTAAATTGAATAAACTCACAGCTATGAATCGTCACAATATGAGCGCTTTAATTCAGTTCATTTGGATCCACAGGTTGACATTACTGCTTTCCCCTGTTCAATCACCTCACACTGGCTCCCTGTCAGCTTTCCTGTTGATTTTCAGGTTTGGTTGATTGTTTTTAATTGTCTGCACTCTTTGGGACCACCTTATGTGAGCGAGCTGTTGCGACCTTACACCGTCCAGAGCCTTGACGTCAGCTGACCAGACTCCCTCCATCTTTAACAGGGGCACAGAGCGGGCCGTCTCATGATCGGACCCCTCCTTGCCTCCACTGTCTGCGTGCATTGGTGTATGAATGAGAGTGTGAATGGCCGGATGCAGGGTGGAAAAGCGCTGTATAAGTTGATCCCGGATTTTTGTTTAATTTCCGTATGCAACAAGTTGTTGCTGCGAAGCACTTTGGTCAACTGAAGTTGTTTTTGCGATACAAATTTATTTGAATTTCAATAGTCTGTTGAAAACGGCACTCAAAGCACACTTCCTCAAGGAACTGAGCCATTTAAAGATCTTTTGAGTTAACTAAAGATAGTTAAGATTAAATAAATTCAAAATACAAAGCAATTGAACATAAGATTCCATGAATTCATATTGATACACTTGCAGATAATTTATATCAACTATGTTTTTCACTTGAGACAAATGAAGCCTAGGCATTAATTCAACCTGGTAGACTAACTTCAGCATCACCGACCTCCAGCCATTGAGCGCTTCCCAGAGGACCACACCTCCACCTCAGCCATCAGCGTAAGAGCCGCACCTCCGTAGCAGCCAATCATCGCCCTTGGTCCCGCTTTTAAGCCACAGCAATCATGGTTCGTTCGCTTCCCAGCTGTGCTGCGACCCACCTCCGCCCCGTCTCCGCCTCCTCTGCCCACGGCTTCTCCCTGCTGCATCTTCACGGGTCTCCTATACCACCACCAGTGTCCAGGCTCCGGGGGAAGACATCCCTAACTCAACATCTACACGGACCATACATCGACGTCTACCACCGGAGTCTGATCGCCAAAACTAATGCACATGTTTCGGGTGTTGATTGATGACAAGATTGAAGTTGTTCACCATAAAATCCATTCCTCTGCTTACCCCCCGGTCGGATATTAATAGTGAGATCGTGAGGAGGTTTATGAAATTGTCAAAAAGCAGCATTTTAGCTTTCTCCCTCGAAAATGTAGTGTTATCCCGAACATGTAAATCATAAAGATCTGAATCTAAAACGTAATTTCTTCCTGGACCTGGGGGGGGGGGGATGGAGGCTGTGATCAGTGAGGTGGAAGTGACCGTGTCTCTCGCTCTTCCCGGACGTCGATATCCTCCTGTGAAATCATCCATCCGTCAGAGGATGTAAAGACAAATGCCCCCGGCCGCCCTGCACCGTTTCAGCAACACAGGACTCAATGGGAGAGCGAAGGAGAGGGGATAGAGGAGGAGAAGATACAGGGAGAGGCTAAGGGAAAGAAGAGGGAGAACAAGGAAGAGAGTGGGGAGAGAGGAAGAGAAGGGAGAGGGAAAGAGAGAACAAAAAGAGAGGAAGAGAGATATGGAAGGAAAAGAGAGGGAGAATAGACAGGGACAGGGAACACGAAGAGGGAGAAAGAGGAAGAGAGGGAGAGAAAAGAAAAGAGGGAGAGGGAAAGAGAGTGGGGAGAGGAAGAGAAGAGAGAGGGAAAGGGAGAACGAAAAGAAGTGAGGCCAAGAGGAAGAGAAAGGAAGAGAAGGGGGAAGAAAGTGAAAGAGGAGGGAGATAGAGGGAGAGGAAAAGCGAACGAGAAAAGGAGAGGGAGAAAGAGGGTGAGAGAGAGAGAGAAGAGGGGGAGAAAATAGAGTGAGAGGGCAAGAGAGAGAGAGGAAAAAGACAGGGTAAGAGGGCGAGAGGAAGAGAAAGGAAGAGAAAATAGAAGGGGAGAGAAGAAGAGTAGGGAGGGAGAAAGAGAGGAAGAAGGGAAAGAGAGAGTGAAAGAAGAGAAAGAGGGAGAGAGCTATGTACAACCAGCTGCCGTCAGTCACTAGTCGGTTCCCATCTGTTACATGATATGAGCAGGTAAGACAATAAGGGCAAACGTGTTTCATAGACTACTTTGTTGAGTTTGTTGACAGTAAAAGAAAAAATCCACAATAAAATCCTCCATTCCCGATTGTTAAGGGATAAAACATTGAAATCTTACTGTGCATTAATGTCACATTTCGCCAGGTCAATCTATGTGATCGGAGGGAGAAACTAATTTCAGTTCAGTTAATTTGAGGGGGAAATGAGTTAACATTAATGGTCGGTCAGTAAGGAAATAGGTTACATTGAATCCATAGATGGAATGAAAACACAATTAAAATTGAATGTACAGCGCCATATTTAGGGCGATATTGGCGTTAATCATGAAGCAGAAACGGTCCTGATTCATCATGTGCATCTCGTCTGATTTCCAATAAACAGAACATACAAAAAGAGTGCGAGCGTGAGGGAAAAGCCCAGCTCTGTCTGACACGTTGGTGGGGTTATGTTGTACAAACCTCAGTGGGACACTAGAGGGAGCTGTGGTCACAACATACGCGTGTCTGGGGAACGACTTACCTCCGTGTCCGTGATCTAATTCAGAGAAATATTATGCATTTCGCGAACCAGGCAAACTATAATCTAGTCTTTGGATCTTTTTAACAGAATTCTTTAATCTCAAATCATTTGTGGTTCAGGCCAAGAGAGATGATACTTCTCTAGTGGATGTTGCCTTCATAATACTCATGTGTAGGCCTAGTTTGTGATTAATATCTCTGTAATTAGCACAAAAGAACTAAAGTGGCTTGATATCCCTTTAATTTTAATACCTATTTTTCTCTTCCTGTAGCGACTTTTTGTTTTGCGTACCAGAAACAATCATTTTATTCTAAAGCTTCATTTTCCCTCGCAGTTGTGTAAATTAGAGACCTGCAGTGCGCCGCGTGGATGTTTTACCAAAAGCCTGAAGCGACTGTGCAACATGTGGAACTTTTAAGCACCTGCCAGTCGCTTTTAGAGCTGCATTTAAAGAGACATGTCATAAAGTTAATGTTTTGGAAAAAGTCCTGGATGACGCTCTCTTTAAAAACAGGGGATTTGCACTTGTTTCGTATATAAAAGCACTCATTCGTGTAATTTCAGCTCGGAATTTTCCACAGCAGCGTTGCATAATACTCCTCTCTGTGCAGGGAGGCGTGTGAGGCGTCAACGCAGTGTTATTTATGCATTTCTTTTCAATTATTAAGGCGGAGCTGCTACTGTTTGTCTGTGACCCTGAAAATGTCCCTTTAAAGTGGACATGTCATGCATAAGGGCCTTAGAAATAGACTTTAAAGGGATATTTCAGGAGTTTTGACATAGGGCCTAATTTCCTAGTTATCCAGAGTGTTGTTGATGTCTGGAGTTTTTTTTTTCTTAAAGTCATGCAGTTCTTATATTTGAAGAGTCTAGTGGCGCTAGGCTAGGGCAAGGCTAAAGCATGTCTATGGTATCAGTTAGCCTGCATTAAAAACAGTCTGGCCCACTCCACAGTGCACCTGAGGTAAATCACTGATAACGCCAGAATAACAATATAAATGTCTGTGTTAATAGAATAATGTTTGAAATATAACTGACCTTGTATCAATTACCACATTTTGAGGGACTATTTTCTCACAGATCACTCCGCCGCTACGTTAGCTTACAGCCACATTGAAATTGACGTAATGTTTTTTGCAAGAATTAAATCGTAACAATGAAATTAAGCTAGAGCTGGTGAAGACTTTGCCTGGGGCTCCTCCTGGAGGCAGCAGTGGGAATAACTTATTTATAAAGTTTCGATTTACAGCATGGTTTACCAATGCAGCTCTGATAAAAACACTTTGGGCAGAACGACTCAGAACCAATACAATGTTGGGCTTTAAAAATGGGGAGGACAGTATCGGGTTTTAACAGTTTTCTTGAGCCTGTGGATCTTCACTTCCTGTTCTGTCTAAAGCACAGGAAGTTGGGATACATTATAACATGATTATATATTGATAATGAAATTGCTTGAACAAAAGGTTCTTTATGTTGAATTTGAGTCGGTCTACACTCCTCTAAGATAAGATAAAAATGCTAATGCAAGTGGAACAACCATAAAGCAGACTTGAAATCAGACAGAAATAACTTTTACTTTTAAAAAGATGTATTTTCCCTTGAAATTATACAAAATTATTTCATTTCATTTCATTTTATTTATTCTTTTTCCATGGTAATGCAATATAACATGTGTACAATAATCCAAAAAACACAACAATAATACATTTCATGAAAAGAAGAACAGGAGTAGGATGAAGAAAAAATCTTATAAGCTCCTACCCCATTCTAAAAAAAAAAACTTTACAAATTAGATGGCCTCACCGATGCCAAAAAAGTAACAATAGCCCAAACCAGATGTTATCAACTTTATTATCTGAATTAAGAAAAGAAATAAACGTGTTCCTTTGGCAATTTTATCTAAGAATAGGCCAAATCCCCTCAAAACTTTATGCTGGGTTTACGCATAATGATGACAAGTCACGAATGCCACGAATCTGCATCCGTGGCCGAGAATCACGAATGATCACAAATGTTGGTGGGATTTGATGATTCGGGGCAGTGGTTTCACACGCTGTCACAAACTACCGCGACCTGTTACCACGCGTTACCATTAATGGCACAAATCATTACGCACGGTCTAAAGTATGTCTCCCGGGCTGCCGCGGGCCTCGTCACAGTCAGGAATCTGTTAAGAATGTCAAGAATCGGGCGATTGTGGACAGGACAGCCACGCCGCCTTGGTGTGCAATAAGGCATCTGGCTCCGCTGTGCCCCCCCCCTGACTCATCTGGCCCGTCTGGCTCCGACTCATTCCCCCAAACATCAGGGGGAACGACCCCAGGAGGAACAGCTCCAGCGCATGGAGGAGCGGCCTCCGCAGGTGCGGTCCCTGGGCTGGCTTAGCGTGACTTTTCTTCGAAATACTGCAGGTACGAAATGGCACAGTGCGGGTTTTTATACATTTTGAGCAGGCATGAAAGAAAACATTGATTTTTACGCTATGAATGCTGTACGAATGCTATCGCGGTGAATTACGAATCACCACTAATAATCGCTCTGTTAAGAACCCTATAACGACGCATTAAGTAATGTTACGAATGTCACGAATTATGGAAAAATTTTATTCGTAATGCATTGTGCCTATGTGTAAACCCAGCATTAATCTCTTAATTAAAGTCAATGTATTCATGTACATTTATGAGTCATTAAAACCTCCCTCAGGGATGTAACGATTCCCTCAAGCCCCGATTCGATTCGATTTCCGATTTGAAGTTCCCGATTTTGATTTTTCCCGATTTTTTTAAACCTTTTTTTTTTTTTAGAAAAGAATAACTCCTTCATACCAATGTTTCTTTTGTTTTAACATCTGTATTTTTTCCTTGTAACAAATTGCAACTGTCTCAGTAAGAGAACTTTACATTACAAAAAATTACAAGACATGAAAATGAACTATAATCAATCACATGAGTGCTTGTAAATTTACATGTTTTCAGCATAAATAAACTATGTAGCAAAGCAAACATTTTGAGATTATATTTATTTTACCAAACCTTTATTTTTTTTTTGCAGTTTGAACATAATACTACCATTTAGAACTAATTTTACAGTGCAGTTCTTTCCACACTTGAAGCCTCACTGCCTCCGGTGCAGCCTTTGTAAACATAAGGAGAAAAAGACATGACAGCTCCTGTAGGTATTGGATTATTTGACAAACAGACATTTGATGAGGATTTCAGCAGAATTAGAGCAGGTTGGTCAGATGTTTGTCAGTTTACGATCTTTGGTAAACTTCTGTCAAAATGCTAAACTCTGCGTTAGCCGCTAACGCTAATCTCGTAGCTGCAAACCTTAGCTGCGTCTGTTGCTTCGATGCCTTCACGTGTTTGTGTTTACATGGTGTGGCGTGTGTTGGGGGTGAGGCGGGGAAGGTGTGGAGCTTGTCTTGAGAAAAGGTTAACGTTAGAAACAACGAGCTATGTTCCGGTCTATTTCGGTCGCGCAAAATGGAGTAGCTGAGGGTGGCTTTAAAATCGATTATTTTATTTTTTACATCGATTCACATTTTACGCATATTAAATCAATTTTAAATCGATTTTCGATGAATCGTTACATCCCTAACCTCCCTGTAAGATGTGAACGGCATCAGGGTCAGGTCCTTCAGTGTCATCACATCCATGTCAAGCCAGGTACGATCGATGCGCTGACACCATAGAAGAAGAAACAGCTAAATGAACCGGGACCCGTAGATTTCTGCGAGTGAAGTGAAATACCACTCCACCAAGGAGCAATGTTATAGCATGGTTTAACCACACTATTGTACGAGGAGAAGAAGACATCAGTGCTGATGAGTGCACACTGCCTGTTTCTCCATCAATAGTCTCGAAGTGGTCTCCTCGCCTTCATCTTTAGCGGCAGGTCTGAAGCTTTTTTTTTTTTTTTTTTTACTACAACTCCAGAAGAATAAAGTCTTTTATCCCCATGCTCTGTCATTATCCCACGCGCTTCACACATTTCACTGTCTCATCTGCAGCAAAGTGACTCAGACAGGGAAACCCCTTCCACAGTCCTCCTTGAAGACGCAACTCCACCTTAGGCAGTAACTAGTTTGCTCCAAGGCTGGATACTAAAATCTTAAACCCCCTCTTCATCATCTAATGTGTTCACAAAATAAACCCATCAATTTAGACCTGGCTCGAACTCGTATTTGTGGCCATAACATAGCTGAATGAATAAAAGTTTATACATTTCAGAAATCTGCGGCTCAGAGGGCAACAAAGTAGAGACCGCTACAGACATAAAAATATAGATGTGAGAAACCAACAAACGGTTTTCCTTGTATTTCCATGAGCCTCGATGGTCAGTGGTCACGTGCCACACCGGGAAGTCACAGAAAGAAAACACAAGCAGTTCTATTCACCTCAAAGCAGAAATATTATGCAAAATTGACTGTTTAGAAAATGAGAATGGCGTTCATGTCAAAAGGCTCGAAACCTCCCTTTGATCCCCGCTTAGTGCATGCCGTGTGTACAATTATTGGAAACGTGATTAATCATTTTTTTGGGGACGTGCGCTGAGGAAAACACGGCTGCGTACAAATATTTTGTGGTTTTATGGGGAAACGCTGCAGCTGTTTGGAATCGCTTGAGAGAAAAGGGATTTAAAAACTTGGCCACAATGAAATACTTGGATGGGTTAATAAAAGGAAGAAAAATATTTCAATTATGAGAAATCTGAGAGAGATTATGATATTTATATAACCACAAAAAGCTCCACGGGCGGCTGGAGGACGACATGTTTCGTGCATTGAGTTTTTCAGTGCTTTAACAGAAAAGCTCTGTCATTTTCTCGGCCTTCTGGGCTGAACCGACGTGATGCACAGTGCATTTGGAGGGAAGTCCCCCCCAGGGACATAATATGATAGGGTTACTATCAGAAGGCACATTTTGTAATAACTCTGCATAACAGTTTAAAATGTAATACAATTTTTAACTTCATTGTGTAATAAAAACGCATTTCGTAATAATGTGCCACATTTTGCATTAGACTCTCCCAACACATTTAGTGTTAAAATCGGTCACTGCACATCATCAAGCGGTTAGTAAAGCATTGTTGAATACTTCCTTCATTATTTACATTATGCCTCATTATGTTTACATTATATTTCATTATTTAAGACATTTACACATTATTTGTTTTTTATTTATTTGTGCTATTATTTACAATGAATTATTATTTACGATATTTATATCATTATATTTACTTTATCACAAAAAAACAAGACAAATTATAATAAACAATAACTCAAAAGGAGTAGGCCGAAGCAAGAAAGCGTATAAATGCCTACCCCAATTTCAAAATACAATTATTGAGTGGCAGCAATAATAATCCAAAGCTTTTACAAAAAAGAAAACGATGGTTCGTGTTAACAATGGTTCGTGTTAACCCTTGTTAACACAAATAAGCATCTAAACAGAGAGAACAGTGACAATGCGCACCATCTGTGAGTCTGGTTAAGGTCAGGGACGAGTCAGAAATGGAAAACGAATGAACTGAGTCTAAACTTAATTGACTGAACAATAAAGTAATCGCGATGGCGATGAATAAACAAGTGGCAACTTCCCTCTCTCCTGGTACAGCACCATTTTCTTTTATCTGCTACCTTAATCTATAGTTTCTGCTCTCCACATTGTTTTACTGGATACTTTTGTACATCTTGCCTTGTTTTTGTTTTTTACTAGCCATTAAGTTTTTTGTCTTTTTTTTAAGTAAACAGACAGCTAGCTTATGAGCTAAAGACATTTGACCCCTGCAATTTTCTTCTTCTGAAACACTGAAGAGGCACCAAGAGCCCCCCACACCTGCAGCACAGTGGAGGCGTCACAAGAGGTGCAACAGGAAACACAAAAGGGACACACGAGGAGGTATCCAGACAAGAGTCACAGCTAAGCTACACATACCTTCCATCCCTGTTGTTCTGGCGAATGGACGGAACACTGGAGAATAAAACTTAAGATTAACTGCTACGCTCTTCCCAGAGGATGGTGAAAGACTGTTGTGGGGCGGAGGGAGCTGTGCAGGAGGAAGAGCAAGGAGGATGTGGAGGAGCTGACCAGTGCAGGACACCACACTCGGAAACAGGCACAAACCCAGGAGGCGCTGCACCGTTTCAGAGGATCAGAGGAGCATTGAAGGCAGCCAGCCAGGTTTCCTCTGGGTACTTCAGTTTCCTCTGCCTCCAAAACATGCTGGTCAGGTTGGCCCACTGTGGCGGCCCGCTCAGGCACAGCAGCTCAAGATTAACCCAACATCCATCCATCCATCCATCCATCTTCCTCCACTTGTCCATTGCCGGGTCGTGGGGGCAGCTGTCGGAGATGCCCAAGTCACATTGCACCAGCCCTCATGGCTCCTCCTGCAGGTGGTGGGTCCACAGAAGGAACGGCCTCATGGTTCTAACCGGGCCTGTTGGTCTCTCATAAGGGGCTTCTGAACCGCTCTCTGTCTGACCCGTCACCTAGGACCTGTTTGCCCTGGGAGACCCTACCAGGGGCATGAAGCCCCCGACAACAGAGCTCCCAGGATCATTCGGGAGCTCAAACCCCTCCACCACGTTAAGGTGCCGGTTCCAGGAGGGGTTAACCCAACATCTGAACGCAATTTTGTTGTTGTTGTTAACTTAACTACTTAGCTTCTTATAAACAAGAAACAAATGAGGAAATATTTGTAAAATAAATTATAAGACAGGTATTTACAAATGCTTTAATTGTGATCAGTCATCCTAAAGTGTCACCACATATATAGTAAGTTATTGCGACATTAGAACATTATTACAAAATGTGGTTTTATTACACAAAGTGAACATTTTATGACATTCTGAACCGTTTTTACATAATCTGGTGTTATTACAAAACACGTCTCTACACAGCGTTCTATACACTATCCCTTACATAACAACAACAACAATCAAACGGCATGCATACAGAACAGATAGCTCTACAGTCACAATACACCTGTCAAAAAAGCCATTTGTATTCACCTTGTTCAAATATCAACCAACATGCATATAGCCTTTTTTTATTACTTAGAAATCAAAGGAAAAAGCTCATCAATTTCCATCCCTATTAGTTTGTTCATTTTGTTACAAAATGGCTTCATGCATTGGAAACAAAATATGTTATTCAGGAACTGTTCTTAGCAATAATACATGATAAGTCAAATGCAGAGGACACATTTTCCCAATGAGAAAACCAAATCCTTCCTTTCCATCCGTTCATTTTATTCAACATGTCCTTACACAAACAAAATGTTGTTTTTTTTTGCGCGATATTTCACAACCTTCCTCTCACAACATCCCTCAGAGACAGCACTAAATCATGAACATTAATTGTGACAATGCCTATAATACGAGCTCCCGTAAACCGTATGCTTTACTTTTCCAGCTCGTCGTCAAATAGATAAATGCGAACGCTGCTGCACGCCTTCTCGTCGGAGTCGCTTGGAAGAGGCGCATTTTCCCACTGAGCCCTCTATGTAAACAATACGGGCTGGAAAAAAATCCTCCCTCTCGGAGATAACATTTACGATCCCCTTGTCTCCGCGGCGTGTGATGTCAAGTTTACTTAATGCGTGCGAACACAAAAAAGGGGGCCCAAATGAGCCGACATGTTGCGAGCACACCGCTATCGAAAAGCCTCTGCCTCGACTTGACGGCCGCTTTAGCGCCGCGCCAACCAGCCCCGGGGCGGCCTTTTCACGAGTTCGGGGTTTGGCAGGGAGCGCATGAACGTGGACCGCATTCAAAGCGCAGATGCAGATGTGCGGTGGATACAGTCGGGGGCCGAAGATGTGTGAGAAAAATGTTTTGCATCTGACAATTTTATGATTAATGTTTAAGTGTGAGTCCTGTAATATGTCGTAAACTCAAAGGGTAAACACATGGCGGATTTGAATAGAAAATCTCATTGGAACAAACTAAACATTATTCTTCTGGGCTTGAGGAAAATGTGAGAACTAAGTGACCGACGGTGAAGTCATGATTATGTGGGGGTGAGGTAACGCTACACAAACATCAACAAACCGGCCAATGCTTTAACAGTTTGGTTTAGTTGTTTAGAGGTTTTAGTAATTGGGGCAACGATCTAAGAACCCACTACCCACTTCGCCGTCCTGTTGGGAAGCCAGTTGCCGACTTTTGGGCCTGGAAGAGCTTTGGATGAATCTCGAAGCGCCGGCCGTTTAACCACTTAACTTCCACCCAAGGGTTAGGATTAAGGATTAGTGTTAACAATTATTTACATCCAAGTCTCAAAGCGTATTGACTGGAGAGCTTACAGTCTATATGCCAGTGTGATACCTAATTTGAAAGCCAAGACCTTCTAGTTTGTAAAAATATGTGTGAGATCTGAGTGAGTGAAACACAACGTTACATTTGCCGTTCTTAACCCTAATTATATCCTGGTTAGGGTTAATTTACCCTAACCCTAGCCCCCTGATCAGGGGAGACGGCAGTTAAGGGGTTAAATCCGGGTAAAGTAAAGTATACTTTATTGTCCCTGTGGGGAAATCTGTCCTCTGGATTTGATGCACCTTTTAGACCCATCCATTTTCTTCCACTTGTCCGTTGCCTGGTGCAATGTGATTTGGGCAGCTCCAACAGCTGCCCAAATCACATTGCACCAGCCCCTATGGCTCCTCCTGCAGGTGGTGGGTCCACAGAAGGACGGCCTCATGGTTCCAACCAGGCCTGTTGGTCTCTCATAAGGGGCTTCTATTGTACATGTTTTATTAGTGGTAGGGGAAACCGGAGGAAACCTACGCAGACACGGGGAGAACATGCAAACTCCCCACAGAAAGGCCCCGGGCCTTGGTGGGAATCGAACCCGGACCTTCTAGCTGTGAAGCACAAGCGCTAACCGCTGTATTACCGTGCCGCCCACCTTTTAGACATTATTTTGAATTAATCTCTAAAGCAAAGAATATTGTGGTCAATTGTTGGTTCTGTGCGGGAAACAAGACCTTCTCAACTGCGAGAAACTAAGTGGGGCAGACCCAAACAGCCTGTCTTGATGCTTTTTTTAAAATAAGGTAACTATCGATCCATTAATTTACTGCTTTATCCGGAGCCGGGTCATGGAGGCAGCAGTTGGAGCAGAGATGACTTCCCTATCCACGCACACTTCCTCCAGCTGGTCTGGGGGGATCCCAAGGCGACACCAGGGCGGAGACATGGTCTCTCCAGCGTGTCAGTGGGACAAGCCCAGAACACCTCAGCCATGAGGTGACCAGGAGGCATCCGAAACAGATGCCTGAGCCACCTCAGCTGCTCATCTCGACGCAAAGGAACGGCTCTACTCTGAGCTCCTCCTCGGTGACTGAGCCCAACACCTTTTCTCCTGCGAAGGAAACTAATTTCAGCCGCCGGTATCTGCGATCTTGTCCTAGTAGGCAAGGCAAGTTTATTTGTAGAGCACAATTCATACACAAGGCAATTCAAAGTGCTTCACAGTTGCATAACATTTCAAAAAAAGCAGATCATACCAATCCATAAAACATCAACATAAAAATGAATTAATTATAGTAAAAGTGCAGATAGAATACTTTCAGTGTCATATTCACGGGTAAAAAGATTTGAACATTTGAACATTGTCAGAGTTGAGGCCTGTCTCTCTAGTAATCATTAATCAGATTCATTATGAAATAAACTAGCTTTATATTGTTGTTTCCCGACTGCAGGACAACTCTGAAGAACTTGCCTTTACCCATACCCTTTTCCCATGAACGTTTGACACGGTGTCCCTTCCCTGACGTTGTCGCTTGGTCAATGGGCTTCACGTGCAGAGTTTTGTTGTACAGATGGATTTTTTGCACCATGGATTGTTGTGTGACATAATTTCGATTCTCTGTATGAGGTTTACATGTGGTAGAAATGACAACGCAAACTGAACTGAATAATCTCATGTTGCAGAAAATAACTAGTTATTTGCAGAAAATAACTACTTTTTCAGTTTTGTCTGGTTCTAAACCCTCGGGCAACACACTTATGGGGCCATGTACCAAGGCAGGTATTAAATTGCAAGTGCAAACCGGAAGAATAACATGCTTTTTGTGGATGTGTCCGCGCAAGAACGTGGACCGAATTCAAAGCGCAGATGTGCGGTGGATGCTGGTTTATCCATCCATCCATCCATTTTCTTCCGCTTTATCTGGGGCCGGGTCGCGGGGGCAGCAGTCTCAGCAGAGATGCCCAGACTTCCCGATCCACGCACACCTCCTCCAGCTGTTCTGGGGGGACCCCGAGACGACACCAGGCCAGCTCGGAGACATAGTCCCACCAGCGTGTCCTGGGCCTTCCAAGAGGCCTCCTCCCAGTGGGACATGCCTGGAACACCTCCCGAGGGAGGCGACCAGGAGGCATCCGGAACAGATGCCCTAGCCACCTCAGCTGGCTCCTTTCGGATGCTGGTTTAGATTTTGAAATTGAGTGCATTATTGTCAGATACAAACCTGTTGTGTCCTTTGGGAGACGTAAATCCCCATTGCTCATCCAGCTTGTGCCACTTCTGCACGTTCTCATTTTGCATGAGATCAAACACTTGAGAAATGACCCGCATACACTCAAAAGTGTTCTGGTTGCATCAGGGAGCAGAAGTTATCAAGTGTCTTAAGTAAAAGTGCAGACACAGCAGATTCCAAATGTTCAAGAAGCAGTGAAGACGAACACGGTTTGGCTACATTTATAGGTCAGTCATGTAACAAACGTGAAACCGAGAGGAGAAAATGTTACAAAGACTTGAGTGCAACTTCTGACCTCTCCCCCAATTTCGAGTGCTACTTTCTACCGCACAATTACTATGGCTTTTGCAAATTGATCAAGTCTACGCAAACACATTCATGTTTACTATAATCTCTACCTTTACATCACAATTACAGCCCTGGGAGGTTAAAATTGCAGGTCTTAAAGAAACAAAGAGTCAGGTGTCTTGCCCTGGTTTCGAAAAAGCTGAGACTAGAAAAGTAAAAATGATTGGTGACGCAGTTTGCTCGTCGACCATTGAAGATTTACTTCAGATACTCTATTAAGGAGGAAACTAGTTACAGCTGCTCTGGCAAACTGATAAAGGTGAGTAGTTTTGTCGTTCCTTGTGCCAGTGATATTTGCCTAATACTTCAGTCAGATTTCCTGTGCAGAAACCAAAGTGCCCAGATAATCTACAGAGACAGCTCTGTAGATTAAAGAATCTGAAAGATAGATATAATACTTTCTACTCCGCTATGTTTCTTAAAAAAGCTCCAAAGTTAAAAATAAATAAAAGCTTTAAAAGCCTAGTAATGCACACTTCGTGCACAGTAGGTGGCGCTGTGCAGATCACAACACTGACTCACATCACAGAAGAAGGTTTGTGTTGACATAAAAGAAGTAAAATCGAGCAGAATGTTCATGATTAAAAAGCTGCACTTATTTAAACAGATTTGTACTTTCTACTTTGAGGCAAGGCAAGTTTCTTTGTAGAGCACAATTTATACACAAAGCAATTCAAAGTGCTGCACAGTTGCATAAAATTACAATAAAATTGGTAAAATCAACCCATATAGCATCAACATAATAATTACAGTAAAGAGCAAGAGAGCAGATAAAATGTGTTATGTTTATATATATTTCATATATAAAATGCACTATATATGTATGTATGCGTTATGTATGTTATGTATCAGAATCAGAATCAGAATGGGTTGTATTGCCATGATTTGAGAACAGGTTTACAAACTAGGATTTTTTCTCGGTGCAAACGTGCAACATAAAACATATAACAGAGTTATGATCAAAATAAGCTAAAAAACCTTCAACTATAAGGCTATAGGGGCATGCTTAAAGAATATTAAATAAATAAGATAAAATAAAAGTATCATATTGTAAGATAACAACAACGTGTAGGCATATAAAGTGATATTAAGTGTTATAAAGTGATGAGTGACAGCAGCGGGTCTAAGTGTGGACACACCGCACAGTGCAAGTGCAGAAACATCCATGACTCTGTAACTGAGCTACAGAGACTTGTTTTTGTTCATGAGTCTGATGGCGGAGGGGAAAAAACTGTTCAAGTGGCGGGAGGTGTGGGTCTGGATAGACCGTAGCCTCCTGCCTGAGGGGAGAGGGGTGAATAGTCCGTGTCCAGGGTGAGAAGGGTCAGCTGTGATCCGACCCACACGCCTCCGGGTCCTGGAGGTGAACAGGTCCTGGAGAGATGGGAGCTCACAGCCAATCACCTTCTCTGCAGCACGCACAATGCGCTGCAGTCGGAGCTTGTCACATATTGACCATACACAACATAAACAACAAACAAACTTCACAAATGAGGCTGATTATTTCTATCCTGGTGAGACCAGAATGATTCCCCTCTGTATTTTTTTTATACATCGGGTGAATCCCAGAAGCTGGCTTGTTTCCGGTCGGACCGATTTCAGGGACGGACAAAGCTAGACCAACGCGAAAAAAGTTTTCAAGAACATCAAAATATTCGTTAAGAAAATTCAGGCCTGCTGAGAGGGAGCAAAATGCCAAAACCGCCGAAAATAGAGGCGAAGCAACAGGCAGATTCGGCGGTGGAAGAGGAATACGTAAGCCTCAGTCGAGTCACGGAGCTCATGGAGCAGCAGAGGGTCATGTTCAGAGAATTAATTCAACAACAACAGGAGAACTTCAAAGGATTTATTAAACTCATCATGGAATCAACAAACACCCGCATGGATTTACAGACTAAGGACATTCAAGAACTAAAAACAAGCCTGCAGTTCACGCAAGGTGAGGTGGACACTTTGAAAGAGCAAAATCTGAAACTCACGGAGCGCACAAACACCTTACAAACGGACTTTTACAAAGTATGTGACAATTTACACATCATCACGGACAAACTGGAGTATCTGGAGGGGCAGAGCCGCAGAAATAACCTGGTATTTGAGGGAGTGTTGGAGTCGCCTGGGGAGACCTGGGCCGACGCCGAGGAAAAGGTGAAAGAAATACTGAAGGAGAAGCTACAGCTAAATCACGCGGTGGAGGTGGAGAGGGCTCACCGCGTAGGGAAACCCGGCGGAGGG
Source organism: Proterorhinus semilunaris (assembly GCA_021464625.1). Taxonomy (NCBI): domain Eukaryota; kingdom Metazoa; phylum Chordata; class Actinopteri; order Gobiiformes; family Gobiidae; genus Proterorhinus; species Proterorhinus semilunaris. The sequence continues at coordinate 32,317,698 of CM038345.1, read as the reverse complement.
AGAGACTGGCCGAGACCCATCATCGCCAGACTACTGAGGTGGAAGGATCGTGAAGAAATCTTACAGCGCGCCAAACGACTCAAAGGAACAAAAATCTTCATTAACGAGGACTACACCGAATCAATAAAAAGAAAACGTAAAGAACTGATGCCGGAGCTGAGAGCTGCACGAGAAAGGGGGGAGATCGCCTTCTTGCGATATGACAAACTCATTATACGTCCACGCAGCAGTACACCACATCCAGTATAAACACCGAGAAAAACGTATGGATTTTGGTATGTAAAAGCACATAATCTCACATGTCTAGTAATACATACAGTTCTATAGGAAGCACCAACTTGGATTTTTCAATAAGGAGAATTGCTGAAGCAAACTCCCAGGATTTTACATTCTCTCAATACGACCTACAGAACACTGAGATCGACATCGACCCTGAAAATAACTTTTTTACTAGAGCTACCAATGACTGTCAATATTACACAGAGGATCTGTACAATAGTAAACTTAAGAACATTAAGGCATTCACTGTAATCCACTTCAATAGTCGAAGCCTCTATGCAAACTTTGACCACATCAAAAGCTTCTTAAAACAGTTTTCCACACCATTCAGTGTCATTCTAATCACAGAAACATGGATCAATAATGATAGAGAATTTGAGTTTTCTATTGATGGTTATGAATTTATAAGTATGAACAGAAGGAACAAGCATGGAGGGGGCGTAGCTATGTTTATAGACTCCAACTATAGTTATAAAGTAATGGAAAATAAGACAATGGTGGTGGATGATACACTTGAATGCATTACTGTTGAAATTACAAGGCAAAAAAAGAAAAATATTATTGTGAGTTCTATTTATAGAACACCTGGCTCTGATATAGATGTTTTTTCTAAGTGGATGGAGGAGCACTTTTCAGGATTAAATCATAAAGTCATGTTTGTGGGGGGAGACCTCAACATCGATTTGTTAAACCCATATAAACATAAAAAGACGGACGAATTTATAAATACTTTATTCAGTATAGGTCTGTTTCCTCTAATAACCAAACCTAGTAGAATTACAACCCATAGTGCCACCTTGATTGATAACATTTTCTCAAATGAAATAGAAAGTGACACAGTCAGCGGGTTAATTATAAATGATATTAGTGATCACCTTCCAGTTTTCGTTATGTATAAAAATGGATATTTAAAAGATGAAGAGGAAAACAAGTATTGGTTTAGAAGGGTAAAAACAGAGAAAACTATTGATGCATTTAAAAAGGAGCTTTTAGCTCAAGACTGGAGTATTGTGTACAGAGAGAATGACACGAATATGGCTTATGATGAGTTTACGCAAGTATTTCAAAAGGTATACGACAAAAACTGCCCAATGAAGAAATACTGTAAAAACAGAAAGTGTAAAGAAACACCATGGATGTCTAAAGGTTTACTAAATGCTTGCAAGAAAAAAAATAATCTTTACAAAAACTTTATAAATAACCAAACAAAAGAAGCTGAGGATAAATATAAGAAATATAAAAATAAATTGACAGGTATCATTAGAAAATGTAAACAGGATTATTATAATAAGTTGTTGGATAGTAATAAGAATAATATTAAAGGTTTATGGAACATCTTAAATAGTATAATTAGAAATAAACCAAGAACGATTAATTATCCAAAATATTTCAAAGATGAGGATAACACGTTAAATAATATGAATGAAGTCGTCGAAACATTTAATAAATTCTTTGTAGATGTTGGACCGAACCTTGCTGCAAAAATTGCAAATGTTGAGAACTATAATTGTGATCTGATAGAAGTAAATCCTATGTCCCTGTTCCTCAAACCTGTTGAGGAAAAGGAGATACTGGACATTGTTAAAGGGTGTAAAAATAAAACTTCGACCGATTACCATGACATGGACATGAAAACTTTAAAAACTGTTATTGAAAGTATCTCTAAGCCGTTAACTTACATTTGTAACTTATCGTTGCAAACTGGAACTTTTCCTGATAGTATGAAAGTAGCAAAAGTGATTCCTCTGTTCAAAGCAGGAGATAAACATCTCTTTACAAACTACAGGCCTGTTTCCCTTTTACCGCAATTCTCTAAAATCTTAGAAAAGGTTTTTAACTCTAGACTCGACAGCTTTATCGAAAAGTGTAATTTACTCTCGGACAATCAGTTTGGTTTTAGGAACAATCACTCAACCTCACACGCGCTCTTTGATATAACTGAAGAAATAACTAATGCTGTAGATGAGAAGAAATATGCAATCGGATTATTTATTGACCTGAGTAAAGCGTTTGATACAATAAACTATGATATATTAATTAATAAACTAGAACTTTATGGGATTAGGGGGGTAGCTCTACAGTGGGTCACCAGTTACTTAAAAAATAGAAAACAATGTGTGAAAATCGGTGATTATCAGTCGAGTTGTCGACAAATTGTCTGTGGTTTACCTCAAGGTTCTATTCTGGGCCCAAAATTGTTTAATATGTATATTAATGACATTTGTAACACATCTGAAGTACTTAAATTTATCTTGTTTGCTGACGATACAAATATTTTTGCATCAGGAGACGACTTGCAACAGCTGTGTCGGATTGTTAACTTGGAACTCAAAAGTGTCAACAAGTGGTTCAAACAAAATAAATTATCTCTAAACCTGAGTAAAAGCAAAATGATGATATTTGGCAACTGTAATTCCAATGCTCAGGAAGCGATTCAGATAGAGGGTGTTGTTATCGAGCAAGTGCATGAAATCAAATTCCTTGGGGTGATTATTGATGACAGAATTACTTGGAAATCTCACATTAAATATATATCTACGAAAATTTCTAGAAGCATTTCAGTAATTGCAAAAGCAAAGCACATTTTAAACATCAAAGCTCTACATACCTTATACTGTTCTCTGATTTTGCCCTACTTATATTATTGTACTGTGGTTTGGGGTAGTACTTATAAAAACACAGTTAAACCAATAATATTGTTGCAAAAAAGAGCTATCCGAGTAATTCATAAAGTTGGGTTTTTGGACCACACAAACTCATTATTTCTAAAATCAAAGATCATGAAGTTTTGTGACATTGTTGAGTTCCAAACTGTACAAATGTTATTCAAAGCAAGGTATAAATTGTTACCAAACCAAATACAAAGAAGGTTCCAAGAACGTACTGGTCGTTATGAATTACGTGATGAATTAAACTTTAGGATTCAGAAACATAGCACAACTTTGAAAAGTTTTAGCCCAACAGTTAATGGTGTACAATTGTGGAATAAACTGGAGATGGAATTGAAACGATGTCCAAACATCAACCTGTTCAAATATAAATACAAACAAAAGACTTTTGAAATATACAGACAAGAAGAAATGTGTTGCCACTAAGGGGAGCAGTAAGATCAATTATGTGTATTGTTCCTCTATAATCTGGAAGAGTGTTGCTGCTTGGAACGGTTGTCATTCTATTGCTCAAATTCACAAACGGAGAATTAGGGTTGGCAGGTTATGGATCTGTTGAGAGGGACCCTCCCAACGGGCTCTAAACCTTGTCTTTTAATGCACCACTCAGCATAGGAACATATTCTACAAAATCAGCTGTTAGGGCAGCTGTGTGGGGGTTTGTTGAAGGGGAGTTACTGCCCTCTTCAACTGGCTCACTCTTTGGCTTTTTAATGCACCACACTGTGCAGGGCTTTCATCATACTTCACATATAAATCAATTAAATAAATTATATAATAATGATGATGATAATTAAACCCAAATTAAAATTATACTGAGAATGGTAATGACAACTGGAAAGTATCAAGATCTCAGATTATAACATCTATTAATGTACCTTTATACCATAAAAGTAACTCTGTAATCACGGGTAAAAATATGCAAGCAATATATTAAGTAACACATTTTTTTGACTTGCTTTGTATTAGACATCGTATATGAAACTAGATTGTTGTTGTAGCTGTGCGTTGTTCCAATTAATTATATAAACAGTTAATATATTTTTGTTGTTTGTTGTAAGTTGGTCTGTACGAATGTAGCTGCTTGAAATGTTTTGAAATGTTCTTTTTTTATTTATTGCACTTGGGGGTGGGGGCTCATAAGCTTTTTGCTTCAGCCCACTCCTTTTGAGCACAATGTGTATTGCTCAAATAAACAAATAAACTAAACTAAACTAAATCAGTCCGGACCCCCCGCCCCCGGTGGCGGTATCCGCAAAATCAAATCATTCCCGTGCAATCAGATTCATTTATTTGCGTCACGTGTTGTTCATGAGCAGCGTCACTCACGGGACGCAGAAGTCCCTCAATAACAATCTACGAACGGCGCAACGAGAGAGTGTGTCTCCAATTGACCGTAAATGACCAAAAACACATCGACAGTAGGGGAGTTTCGTTTTAATATTCCTGCGCGAATATTAACGCAAAACCGCTAATAACGCCGCATCAACAGCAGACGCCCGCCCTCCGCTTCCTGTTTGCTTGCATATGTACCGCTGTGGGAAATGGATTCGACACAGCGGTGACCAGACTCACTCGCTGGTTCAGTGGTGAGTCTGGATTTTTCCAGGCTAGATTTTTTCCACAAATAACTACTTTTACAACATACCTTTTTGAGTAAAACAATATTGTTACCCTACAAAACTGAAGCAGGAAAAAAAGAAGCAGTCAGGTATAGGGCCTTAAAATAAAAATTTCATAGAGCAACTTTTACTTTTACTGGAGTAATATTTGACCAGTCGTGTGCGGACTTTTAATCAAGCACTTGGAGCACTGCTGAATGCTGGGCCTCTCCGCGCTGTGAGTTCGTCTCTTTGCGCTGTCAATTTTCCCGGAATCTGGAAGTGTGCCAACGGCTTAACAGCTTTGAATAATAAAAATAATGGCTTACATTTGTATTGCGCTTCAAGCTTGACAGGCCTCTCAAAGTGCTGCGCTGAAGTCATTATTCATCTGTGCCACACTCAGCGGTGGCATAAAAATCACAAGTGAACCTTTATAATAGTGTTTAAAAAGCTTTGCGAAACAGATGTGACTTGAGTGAGTTCACAGAGTTGGGCATGAGAAGGGGCAGGTCAGTCCAGAGTCTGGGGGCAGCAGTCTGAATGTACAAGTCTTTGGGACCGTCAGGAGACTCTGGCCTGAAGAGCGAAGGGTACGCCCTGAGGAGTAGGGGCACACAGGGCCAGCAGCATGACCGCGCTATGCCCTGAAAGTCAGAACTAACATTTTACATTTACTTGAACAAACAATTAAAGGAAAAGCCACTAAATTAAAATATTAGTTGTGTCCAAACTGGTAAAAAAACAAAACTGGTATAGTGTTTTCAAATTTACGTGAAGTTTTACTGTGAGACAATGAAGACAATGAATGTTGCAGCACACTTACAGACAGGAACAAGGAGGTGGGAGCATATCACCCCTGTGCTGGCCTCTCTCCATTGGCTCCCTGTCAGCTAACAGGATTGACTTTAAGTGTTGTTGCTTGTATTCAAATGCCCTAATGGGTTTGCCACTGAGTAGCTCACTGAGCTCTTGTCCGTATATGTCCCAGTCAGATCAGGGAGGTCTGCAAATAAACTGCGTTTGAATGTGGCCAGATCGCGTTTAAAGACACAGGGAGATCGGGCGTTTAGTGAAGCTGCTCCCAAACTCTGGAAGAGAGAGAAGAGAAAACACTCAAGTTAATCCCATTTCTTCACCATTACTTTAACAAATGCTAAGTTATGAAGATTTTTTCAACAGAGCCATGGAGCGTGTCCGAGAATAAACAATGATTTCCGAGAGGATAGATGAAAAAAAGACAGGAGTCTGGATGTCTTATGCAGGAGAAGTTTATTCAACATCGGATACATGAACTCAAGACATTGCGCTAGTCTTACCATTCTGTCTCTGCTTCCACACGATGACGGATAAAAAAAAACTCTGTCAAGCGTCATACTGATACACAAGCAAAACATTCAGTGGCTGAGAGTAGGCGCCCGAGCACCAGAGTCAAGGCTACAGCAGAAATAGTACGATTGTACAGCATGAGCAATATGACAAATAGCGATATCATTTTATTCTCTAACAGAGAGGAGCAAAGTGGTTCAACAGCCCATAAATACTTAAAAAATTGACAATGCTAACCAGGAAGCTAAGGTTAGCTTCATGCTATATATGCTAACGTTAGCAACGAGTGCCATTTTTCGCTTCTACTGAACAATCTCCTGTGAAAAATCATCCTCGAGGACCCAATTTTGGCTTGAATTGAGTGATGTGTGATAAATAAAAATTGTGATTCCCATGAGAGGTTTTCTTCCCCCTCTCGCCTATGCCACACCCCCTTGTATGACGCATTGCTTTCTATATGTATACGTTTTTGTAAGAAATCTCCAAAAAGAAAAATTGAGAAATGGAACAAGTTTATATATACGCTGACAGAAAAGAGAGAGACAGTTTCATGTAGATTTCAGTAATGACAAAGAAAAGTTGCCCACCATCTCAATTTTAAACTATTAAAATTAAGAATGCTGTTATGTCACGTGAATGCAACTTATTAGAGCCAACCTCTGACTTAGACCAAAGTGTAGCTCTCCGGGAAGCTCTTCTCCAGTTCTTGAGCCAGGAAGTTGGTCATGACTCTTGAGGATGACTTTACTTCGCCATGTCACCCCTAATCTCCTATAAGTTTTAACCACCCCTTCTCATGCACCTATTTTGTAAAAAAGGCACTCATAAAATGCACTTATTTTTTCCTCAGAGTGACCTTTGGAATATCACTTTCCACCGAGTTCCAAGCCAGGAAAAATGAAACTCTTTTCTCCCAGGTGGAAAGCCCCATAAAGCTGTCTATTTTTTTGCATTAAATGTATCATGATAACATAATAAGTATGCAGTCACGTTCAAAAGGGAGAGAGAGCGCGAGAGAGCAGAGTAATGACTGTGGTGTTTCTAAGACAAGACAGAACGCACCAGAAAGAGGCCGCGTTCTGGCAGAAAACGCTTATTATGAAAGCACAAGAGGTGCCAGTCACGTGCCATTTTCCAACACACGGGAAAAGTTGGAGGATCAGCGTGGATGTCGAGCCAGGAAACAACCGCAGTTCACTAGCTTTGTATCAGAAATGTCCAGAACTATGAAGGTTGTTGATGATCATTTTTAGTTGGCTGGCTGACTTGCCGCACGAGGAGAAGGTCTTTGGTTCTGGGTGAGAGCTTTGCCAAGTAACAAAAAAATGCAACTGGAGATGGATATCTGAATGTCGGCCACCCAATGACAAGAATGATCAAAGCGACAACGAAGGATGGGCAAAAGGGACATACACTGCCAGACCAAAGAACAAAGTGGTTTTAACAAACTGTTCTGAGCTGGGGTCGCTGCAGTTGGTCAGGTCTAGGTTCAGTCACATTATATGCCCAAAGAATGAGATCGGAAGTTAAAATCCTAAATGATCAGGTTATTCCATCATTGTATTTCTTCTTCCCTGATTGGAACGGGCATATTCCAAGATGACAAAGCCAGGATTTGTGGGGCCACCACAGAGTCCAGATCTTAACCACACTGAGAATCTTTAGTATTTGCTGGAGAAGGCTTTGCACAGTGGTCACACTCTCCTGTCATCAATTGAAGTTCTTGTTGAAAAATGAATGGAACACGGGATCTTTCGACATTGCAGAAGCGTATATAAACAATGCCACAGCAAATGTTGTTGAATGCTGTAATCAAAGCTAAAGGTGATTTAATTAGTATTATATGTATTTTGATGAGGGCCCAACAACACCTTGATATACTGCACCTACTCTACTTTACCTTAATTTAAAGGTGACATGACATCGAAAAACCTTTCCTTTTTAAGTGTTTTTTTTTTTTAGCCTTTTCATGTTAAACATTCCTTTGTCAAAAACATACCTGGAGTTGTATTTTGCTCATCAGACCAGCCAGACTTAAAATCTTTCACAATCCCTTACAAAGATGACGTGTTCTGAAGGGTGTGATTGACAGACAGATCAGAGGAACTCATGATCCATCCAACATGGCGGCTTCTGTGTGCGAAGACATTCAATCTAATCGCACAGAAAATCTACAGCCAAATCAGCAGGCGAACCCCTAAACCATTTCAAATATAAGTGAAAGAAATCCTAAAGTTGTCCTGAATGATTTGAGAGTCTGCATTTGATGGTGGCATGCTAGCACCGTGGTCCGGGTTCGATTCCCACCTGGACCGAGTCTTTCTGTGTGGAGTTTGCATGTTCTCCCTGTGTCTGCATAGGTTTCCTCCGGGTACTCTGGGTTCCCCTACCACTAAAAACATGTACAATAGGCCAGGATGAATGATGTGTGTGCGTGAATGCATTGTGGTAGTCAGCGGGACTGTTGGCGCAGATTTGTGCAGCCTTTCTATCAGTCTCCCCCAGGGGAAACTGAGCACCACCGAGAATGGAGTGAATTGTCTCATGTAAAGTCTGTGAAAGTCTATGAATAAACTTCTTCTTCTTCTTGAATTCCACGTTACAGATTAGATTCTGATTGGAGCAATACCAAGCTGGTGGCTCGGAGGTCTCTGCTCTTCCACAGTCAGTAACCTTGGCTTTGCACCCGGACTGAGGACTGTGCCGTCATGCTTAGGCCCGGGTCCAGCTCGCAAGAATATAGTTACTGGAAGAGCAACCCCGCTCTGACATCAGCCCTTTAAAACCTGCCGCACTAATGGCCATTATTGAAAAACATACACCACATGTGAGCCCCTCCCCCACACCGATCCCCGCGGACCAATGTGCACACAGTGCTCTCTGTGCGATCCGGCAGCGGGCGTCTCTTTGGGGAGATTCTTTGGGTATGGCTCATGAGTCAACTATGAAGAGATTGGCAAATACAGGTTTGGAGGTGGTGTTTAACAGCCACAAACTGATGTGACTAATCGCATAAATAAACCGAGGTCCCGCAGTTTATGAAAATCTCATCATGAATTGGATCTTCAGCCAAAGGATTTATGATCTCTAGAGGCGTCTAAAGTGGCTTATGTTTATTCAGTTTATGTGATCAGAAGATTGTGTTCCTATAAGCACTTTTGACAGGTATTAGAGTTATTGCAAGTTACAAATAAATCATATCTATGGGGGTGAGTAAAATGTATAGCTAGATAAGTCATAAGACCAGGAACGGCTACTTGAGTGATGGTACCATGTTTTGGAAGTGAACAACAAAAAAATAACAGAAACTCAAAATATTTACAGTGTGCATAATTAAATCTGATTGAAACTAATTTATCAAATTCCAGTGAACACAAGTCATTCATAAATCACAAAAATAATTGTAGGCTACAGTAATAACCAACTATATTCCTCAATCAATAAAGTTACATTAATCCATCAATCAAACAAACAAACAAACAAACATGTATTAATGATCCGTCAAAATTGAAGAAACCTTAAATAAACCAAAGTAGCAAAAGGACAAACTTGATTGAAAACCCATATAACAGATTGGCTTCAACTGAGGCCTACTAGCATAACTAGCACAGATAGTGTAGTATGCTAATGTGGACTTACTAACCAGGCTAGTTTATATAAAACATTCTATGCTAACCAATTCCTAAGATCCCAACCACGCCCAGACAGGTCTCCAATTCCACAAGGGCTGGCTTTAAAATTTTGCATTTAGATAAAAAAAAAGTTGCCAGCCAATTTAAAAAACATTCTTCTTTTTTTCCTTCGGTGGAGTTTAACGGCAGTTGGCATCTTAAATGGTGCATTATCGTCACCCATTGGATTTCATTTACAATATTTTAGCGTTCAAAACAAATTGTGTTAAAAATAGTCCCCAATCCCCTTCAAAAATCAAACATAACAAGGAACTTTTTTCTCTTACTCTATTGACAATACAACCTTTTCACATCACAAACTCCATCGACATTGAAAAACAAGTCTTTTATGTATCTATTATTATGAGCTTTTCAAACAATCCAGTTGAATTAATGTTATGTTTTTTAATCCACTACACGGCGAGTAAACAACCACATCACGCTAAAGCTATTTTACAAATAATTAATGATTATGACTTTGAATGAAACAAAATGAACAAGGTTCCTAAATTGTTCCAATGTTCATTCTCTCCCCACACTCGTTCAATGTTCAACCTTCCAGTCGGATGACCGCTCCTCCGCCTGTGCCCCGTCACTAATACAAGATGAGTCCTGACATTGCATAAAGGTTCATGATGACTCAGTTTGGTCTCGCCCCAACGTTGAATTCAAATGCTGAAGTAGCGGCGCTTATTTTCCCTCACCGCTTAGTGTGAGCGCTGTCGGCAGATAATAAAGACACAGGCGGTGCCGTGAAATCTTAAGATGCAGTTCCACGACTCGCATAAACACCAGGAAACAATAAACCGCATTCACAATCACCATAAACCTCCTCACAGCCGTCCATGAATATTTGTCTCCATGCTCTGCTTTGTAACTGGACTCTCCTTGTTCCACCGGCTCCAAATGTGGGTTCTTGTCAAGTCCTGGGCCCAGTTTTGACCTTGGGTTTCGGTTGGGCTCCTGGATCGGTTCTCAAAGCAGCACGGGGCCCATAAAGCTGTCCTCAGAGTTTAAAGCATGAGATGTTTGCGGAGGTTTATGACACAGCGGCAGCAGCCACGGTCTTAAATGGGTCAGTGGAGTTCGACGGCTCAGCGGGACACGGGGTGCCAGCAAATGGACAGTTTTATTATATTGTTGAGATGATTTGGTAATGTCATTTCCTTTTCACGGTCGGACGGACTATAGCTTGAACCGTTGTGTAGAAATAAGAGCTTTTAGGGTTTAACTACTCAGGCAATGAAGATACAGTGTGTGGTCATCGTAATCATAGTTACCATATGCGGCTGGTTGTAAGATTGGGAGGGACATCTGACACAAGAAAACTACATGCATAATAAATGTGAATACTAAAAATGGCATGTGATGGCGCAATGGCTAAGACCCCTGCCTCGAAGCTAGATGGTTATGGACAGAAATGGACTGGACATTGGGAGCACCATGAACCAGAAATCTTATTCATGGCATTTAACTGAACTAAAGCTCATGACTGATCAAATAAACTGTATTTTAATGCTTTGTTGTAAAATATCCATCCATCCATTTTCTTCCACTGGTCCGTTGCCGGGTCGTGGGGGCAGCTGTTGGAGCTTCCCAAATCACATTGCACCAGCCCTCTATGGCTCCTCCTGCAGGTGGTGGGTCCACAGAAGGACGCCCTCATGGTTCTACCCGGGCCTGTTGGTCTCTCATAAGGGGCTTCTATTTTCTAGTTGTAAAATAATACATCTATAGACACAAAACATGCACAATAGTTGAATCCTCTAGCTAGATGATGCTGATGGGTCCCCAATGGAATCAAAGAATGGGTCGAATGCAGAGGACAAATGTCCCAACAGGGACAGGGTCTACCAACACAAAAGCAAAGTAACCTGAAGTCAGGGGACCTCTTTCCAGATCTTGAGGCAGGATCTTCATCAGTAACACTTATATTTTCTGTTGTCTTTTTACACCAACGGTTTAAGACACAATTTTGATTCTCTGTGTGTGCTTTGTTCGTGGTAGAATTGGGTGAACTTAACAGAAACCGAGACACCAAAAACCACAGTGACTGTTTCAAATTGGAGCTGTCTCACACCACTTGAAAAGAATTGAAAACTTGACATAATTTGCCAAGCACATTAGTGTGTACACAGCCTTGTTTATGTTCGAAGCCGTTTCTTAATTGCGCCTCATCCGTTTTCCTTTTGTGGTTTGATACTTGTGAACGGGATGTTTGTTCAACGGTTCATCTCCTCTCGGTCGGAGTGAGTTTGTCTTTTGAAGGGATGATTGCGGCTCCGCATATGAGCGAACGTTACGCAAAACATGTGGAGGTGCTTCCTGGTTTTTTAACAAGGGATATTTGACAGATGCTGCGGTTTCATGTTTTGTTGTTTTCATCTGTGCCTCTAAAATGAAGGATTTCCGAGCATAAAACGAAAAGTGCAATCATACTCGTGTAAGTTTGTGAGACGTTTCTGTGACTTTCCCGCAATGTCTCCGAGACCTGTCAAATGCCAATCCATACGTCTCTATACAAAACATCTCACAAGTTGGGGACACTGTTTACAACGTTTGACCGCATAGACCTCTCGGAGACCTCTCAGAGACCACACGGAAACTCCGTTGAAAACCAATCGTTTTAACTGAGACTACCTGGAGACTCGCCTTATCTCCAGGGGACATCTTGGAGACATCTCCGTGACCAGCGGCAACGCGAGTCTCCAACTATAGTCTCCAGGCCAGTGAGATAGGCCCTTTGTATGAGCACAATCAATCCGAGATGAAGAGATGTCCGCGACAGGCAGTCTCTGCTACGTCTCCGCAACTCCCCTCCAGTGAGATAGGCCTTTTACATAAGACTAGTGCATTTAAAAGATTTTAATTGAGTTGGAGAGATTCTGAGCACATGACCCAACTAAATGCAGTTCTATGACAGTGATTTATTTGGATTTTTGGGCCTACTGGCGGTGTGTTCATGACGTTCTACACTGTCTGACAACATGCTCTAATATTTGGTCATAGCACCTTTAGCTTTGTCTACAGCACATTCATTGTGGCATTTTTTCAATAAGCTTCTGCAATGTCAAAAGATCCACTTGCATTAATTTTCCAACAAGATCTTGTATTGATGATGGGAGAATGTGACCACAGCGAAAAAGCCCTCTCCAGCACATCCTGAAGACTCTTAATGAGATTTAAATCTGGACTCTGTGGTGTCCAGATCATGCCTCCTGAACAATGTGAGCCTGATGAATCCGGGCACTGTCATCTCGGAATGGATATACAGGGCAAACAAGCCCCGTTTAGTTCACTAAATGAGTTATGAACATGTAGGACGCAATACGCAAACCTTTATGGTATTGACGTTTTGAGCAAAACCTATAGTTCTTGTCTTAAGTTGAAAAAAGTTGATAGTGTTTAAGTTCAGCCCACAATGCAATAAAAAGTCTGACAGCTGGGATCAGTGCAAAGAAAAAACACTTGATTTGCAGTTCTTCAGGCGTTTACAGTCTATTTGGGATATAACTCTGTGCTATTTATTTTTAGTAAATACTTGAGGTTCATCTAGAGCTTAATTGCTGCCTTGATGTTGGACTGTGTGATGTTCTTCTTTTTAGATAATATCTATCACATAAGACACAATGGGTTGGTGTGATTCGTAAGTGAAAGGGAATGGTTTCGCACATACCAGTGAGCCAACTAACAGTAACGGCACATTACACCCACACAGGCGTTCATTCAAAGTGGTAAAAGACTGATTCATGCATCGCTTCGGGAAAAAAACAAAACTGTGTTGTCTTCACTTTCCTGCCAAACTTAAGAAAGGCTGTGGCAACAGGGTGCAGACATAAAAAAAAAAGTTTCATGGTGTTCTTTGATGTTGTGCAGTGGTTGGATTTGGTTACGACTGACGCAATGAAACTCTGCAAAACCTGCATTTATCTTTGCAAAGATTTCTTCTCTGTAGAGTCTAGAAAACCTGCTAACCCTCTAGTTTTGAGGTCTTGCAATAGTTTAGCAGTTCTTATTTGAGTTTTCTCTCAAAGGTTTTACAATCTGATACCGTTTGATATTTAAATTTGAGACTTTTCCTTTATTACTGTTACTACAATTACTAGTACTGTCATAAATAAACAACAAAGTATTTTACCATTCAGCGAAGGAAAAGGCAGTCGAGCATATTCCCGAATTGTGTCCCAGTTTTTAAGGTGGAAAATCTGGTCACCCTTCACCAGATCTGTAGCAGCAAAGGGACTTTCTCGTTTGTGCTCCTCATGTTCCAACAAGACGACAAGCTCACAGTATATCATGAACGGAACTCATTTGAGAAAAGTAACCACACACAGCGTTGAATTTTTTTCCCCCTTATATTTATGTAAAATTTGTATGTACACATAATAGGCAGCAATGCACTGCTGACATTCAAATCTTTCAAGAAAATAGTGCTAAAACGAACCGGAAAAGAAATGACAGAAACATTGTGTTGGCAGCAATTACATTTTACGCTTTTCAGCCATTTTGCAATTGTCAGAAATACAAACAATTTTCCCGTCGGAATCAAGTCAAGACAAACCGCAGATCATTGTTTACAATAACTTATCGTTACTGCCAGTTTGGTTTGTTTCCTCTGATAAAACTCCAAAAATCACAGCAAGTGTGCTTATCGCTAAAGGCTCATCGTAGCATTTCTAAACCTCACCGTTTCAAATCGACTTCCTTTAAAGAACAGAAAAGAACGTAATGAGTTTGAACGTTTTGCTGATATCTAATGCCTCTTCCACGAGAAAACATGGGTCGCAGCGCGCAGTGAATGAAAGTCAATGGAGAAAAGTTGTTGGTGTACCCAGAACGTTTAACCTTTTTAGTAACATCACTGGTAAAAACTGTGGGTAAAAAAAGCTGTTCCTACAATTGGCAGAGCAATATATTTAAAACTATACTTTATCCAATGAGCTTTGGTCTTTCTTATCACCTGCAAGTGGCGGCCATTTTTAAACTGTTGCATGACTTTTTAGAGGTTGCACATGAAGCAGACTTGCAACCTGTTGATGGTGATGTTTCCCTGAAAGGCTGTAAAAGTGGGTAAAAAGTGAAGTGTATTTGCTTTACAGACAAAAAAGATGGCGCTAAGTTGCAAGTACAGCTTAAAATATACACAAAAGCACTATCACGCGTACCATTTGTTTTATATGTTTAGTATGTGTAAATCTGCTATAGGGTTGTTCCAAGACCTTTTTTTTCCATTCACATCCGATTCTTGGATGCAGGGTTTTCTGCCGATACTAGGGCTGCGTACTGTTTTGTTATATTTTGATACTGGTACTTAGACCATGCTTTATTTATGATTACAGTAGCCAAACAATTTTTTTTTACCCCCGATACCTGTACTAAAATATTTGTCGTCTATATCCATAAAACAAAACAATAATTTTCATTTATTCCATAAAATACTATTTCTTTTAAATTTGTATCATTTATTTGAGCTGAAACATCCAAGACACTTCCTATAATGCTGTCCCTGGACCAACACACATCAAAACTTGGTCTCCAAAGGTACACTACCGCTCAAAGGTTTGGGGTCACGTAAAATGTCTTTTTTTTTTTTCTTAAAGAAAAACACTACTTTTTTCAATGAGGATAACATTATAAATTAATCAGAAATACAGTCTAGACCAGGGGTCTCAAAAAGCGGCCCTCAGACCAATTTTTGGTGGCCCTCGGCCTTCTTGCTGAATCGGTACACATCAACAAAGATGTTCCTTTTATTTTGAAATGTAATAATTATACACAATTCTAACTAGCAACTAACATTTTATGCTGCTAGTCGAAGGTTTCGCGGCACTAACCACCGATCTATGGCCCTTCAACCCGTGTACGCTTCAGTATGTGGCCCCCCATGAAAAAAGTTTGGACACCCCTGGTCTAGACATTGTAACAGTATACCTACATGTGATGGGGCGCATCGCTCCAGTGTTCTAATGGTATATTGTGTTAGCTAATCCTGTTAGATTCAATAGAGGGTAATTTATGATTAGAAAACCCATGTGCAATTATCCTGGCACTGCTGAAAACGGTTGTGCTGATTAGAGAAGCTATAGACGTGGCCTGGGTAACCCCAAACTTTTGAGCGGTAGTTTATTATTTTTATTTTTTTTGGTACCTGCTTTTTTCAATACCAGTAGTACCTAAACTTACCCAACCCTAACCGATACAGAGTACTACTAAATAAAAACGACAGTGTGGCCAGGACAAAGACGCCGATCCTGAATAAAAACATGGCTCATTATTCATAGAAACAAACTTTGTTCACCAAAAAAACTCCTCCTAGTTAATCTTTCACTCACACGACTAAGTTAAGACATCATCTCTCTCTCAACACTATTTTCTTTGTGATTTTTAGAGCTTTTACTACCTGCACAGCCTTCACAGTCAGTATTTAAGCTGCTCTGATCACCAACAATAGCACTAGCCATGATGCAGCTAATAGCTAAGTCTTGCATCTGTGAGTCCCTACTTAGAAAAAGTAATATCGGATTGGTTTTATCGGCCTAAAATCAGATACCAATATTAATATCAGAACAACCCCAGTTATCTATTGTCGTAATTTTGTGATCTTTTATGTGTTTATTGTGCTTGCCACTGTGGGAAAAAGTATCAACATGTTTCAACACAAAATGATTCCTAAAACACACTATCAAACTCCTCTTTGACTTCGATTCATTCACAACCCACAGAACCTCATTGAAGGCGCAGGACTTTGCCTGTCCATGTTCAGCAAATCACCATACCATTTTGAAGCACAACCGGAGCACAAAAAAAAAAAAAAGTATCTACAAATATATTGGCAATCATTTTGGCGATGAAGGGTTGCTACCTGTGACAAGTCCGTTGGAAAAACAAAGACAATAGTAGTAACCCAGTCCCTCCACGCATTCGAATCACTCACATGTTGAAAAGTGTCTGTAATATACAAAGTTATATAGATATATGAACAGCCGGGGAGGGAAATAAAGCAGGGGAGTTTTCTTTGCAAAGCGAAACTCAGTAGCTTGAACATTGAAAATTGAAAACATATTCATGGCTAGATCGGTGTGAAGGAAAAGCTGCTTTCTCGCTAAAACCAGCCAGGTCGGCGGCGCGCAGAGATTGATACAAACGGCATCGTGTCATACAATTTTTCTTACAGTCTTACAGTTTTCTGGGGGACTACAAACATATTTACCACTCAAATATGAAGTGTTTTCACAGGAAATTGTTCAGTAGAAACCAATAACGGCACTTGTTGCTAATGTTAGCATAGGTAGCATGAAGCTAACATAGATTTTCACTTAGCATTGTCTGTTTTCTAATTATTTATGGGCTGTTGAACCACTTCCTCCTTTCCACGTACCTGACTGTGGCTGTTAGCATACATTTTTCATAGACTAACATTAGCTAAAAACAGTATTTATTTATTGTTTTGCTGAACTTTTGTGGTGTGTGATAAATATGTTTATACACCGCCAGAAAATGGCAAAAAAAAATTGTTAAAAATTGTGATTCCCATAAGGGGTTTTCTTCCCCCTCAGCTAGGCCACGCCTCCTTGTATGACACATTGCCGTCATACATTTAAAACGGTTCATTCACTGTGGCACAACACAATGTAACAGAGTAAAAGTGGGAAAATAGCTCTCGCACATTTGGTATCGCCTGCATGTTTTGGTTTTGATGGGGTTTGGAAACTGACGTAGCAATCTGTAACCTGGAATGTTCCGCAGTGTGGCTTTAAAAAGTCAGACAAAAGCTACTGAGTTCCGCTTCAACGCTTGTGCAAGTCCGTCGTCTCGTTGGGGCCCGTGGCTTAGAAGACGTTTTCGAAGGCGGGACACTTGTAGGTCTTGAGCTTCTTGATGGTCTTCTTGAAGTCTTTGCTGGACTTGTCCCATTTGTGGATGCCGGTGAGGAGGAACTGCTGCTCCACCTTGCGCCCCATGATGAGGTACTGCGGCGCCAGGTTGTCCAGCTGCTGGCACGGGCAGTCGGCGCCGTTTTTCAGGTACAGGACGAGCTTCTTCAGGTCTTTCTTTTTCAGGGTGCCGATTTTGATTATCTTCTTTCTCTTCTGCAGGATCACCTTGCGGTCCATGTTCTCGCGCTTGACCTCCTTGATTTTGGCTTTGAATGCTGCGGAGACAAAAAAAAAAAAAAAAAAACATGTTTAGTGAAGGTGAAGGCGTACTTTGTTAGCATTTGAGTTCAGTTTCATCTGGAGAGTGGATGAAGCTTCGGAAAAAAACTCAACACCACACAGAAAGTCCAGTAATCAGACTTGGACATTCTCGCAGTGAGTACTAAACACTCAAATATCGCCAAACAAGTCAGTGTAGCTGTGTTGGTTTTATCTTTGATTGTTTGTATAGCCACTCAGTTGTATAGGAATAATCCATTGTTGTTGAGGTTGTCAAATGTTGTCAACTGGATTGGGTTGGTTGATTAACTTATTGGCTACCAACAGCCAACCCCATATTGCCAGAGGATTTTCACAGATTTTTCAAGATTTTGTATGATTTTGGAGGTAGGCGTTTATAATCTCTTGCTTCGGCCCACTCCCTTTGAGCAGAGTGTTTCTTGCTCAAATAAACAATTAAACTAAAGACCCACAGAATATTGTGTACTATGACTATGTAGAATCTGAAAGAACAGACAGTCTACTTTCATCAGTAAAAAAAGTTTGTTTCGAGCTTGATTTATTCTTTCATAATCACCAGTTGAATATGGGTTAGTTTCACTGAAAACACCAATTTCTGACCAAAAAGCTTTTTTTGTAAAAAGAAACACATCTGCTTGATGTATGACTTTGTGACGGTGACTTGGACGCTAATATGTAGCTTTAGTGAGACCTCAAACAGTTGTTTCCTTCTATAAAACAGCAAAACACTGCTTCTCTCGTGTGAAAAGTGATGAAAGGCGGCGGCGGCGCTATGTGCGGGTTAGCATCCTTAGCATGCTTGTCGGCGGCTTTTTTAGGTCGAACCATGGATGTAATACCTGTCTGCTTCCTTGATATTCCCCCTCCACCACTCTTACTACGAGAACCACCTAATGTTTCGCTATTCCCCCCTTAGCCATTGTCCTTCCCTCATCTGAGATCATGCTCAGATTAAAAGAAGTGGCGGCGGTTTCTACTTCTACCTGTGATCGGGCATCCAAAGAGCACTGCTGCCACCTGCTGACTCAATAAAATAATGTCTACAAGTAAGATCTTTACATGGAAGTTGCACAAGGCTTTATTGCATCCGTTCCCACAAAAAAAACATAATGTTTGTCTTTAGATGAAAGAATAACTTAACACAATCTAGTGGCCTACTTAAGCTCTGGCTTCTCCTGTTGAACTTATCTTCTGAAGACAAAAGCAAGAAGAAGCTTCTGATCACCTCAATTTCTAAACTTCGACAGTATTGTTAAAACTCTATAATGTTCTATAGGTATGATTAATTGTTGGCTGTAGTCCATTCTTAACTTTCTTAACATATTCCCAACGCGAGTGATCGCGATGTTGTCACATCTGGGCGCTGTGAAAGGCATTTTAATGTTTTAATTAATTAATAATAATAGTCTAATATCTGACAGGCAAAAACAATGTTCACAACTAAGGCATTGCTTCCCTTGCGCTGTACAGGATTGGTAAAATTGTGAAACAGCGAGAGGCCTGGATGCATCATCCATTTGCCTACCATTCACCAAAACATCTGGTGAAAATCACGGAAGTAAACAACAACATCTAAAGGCACATTTCACAACTTGCAGGGTCACTGTCACAGAAATGCTAGAAAACTGGCCTGCACGTTCATGAAATTGATACAAATGCAGATGCACAGTGCACAAAACCTCGATTGTGATTCAATATTGATAAACCTTGTAGCCCTAATAAAAAGGCTGCCCTATGGCTAGATACTAAGAATATGTACAATAGGATCCCATCCGGGGCCTGTAAAAGAGATTCTTAATGTCAGCGGGACTTTCCTGGTTAAAAAAAGGTCAAATTAAAATAAATTAGCCATAACACTGGATGTCACGGCAGGGCAGTCATTCACATTACTGTGTCTGGAGTGGGTAAAAGGTGTTAAGTGGCTTAAAGAGGGACATAAAAACAGCAAAATACCAGTGCTTTTAATACAAATGTCTTTTACCAAAGTCAAAAGTGTGGACAGAGGAAACCAATTTCCCCCCCTATATGAGTAAAATCTTTCAATCACTGTAATGTTTGGCTCTCCAAGCTGGATTAGATCATCATCTGTTCTCCTGCTGATGTGACGTGAGTTCTTGTTTCCACCTTGAAACACTCAGAGAAACCCCTCGCCGCGCGCTGACGAACCAACCGGCGACTTTCACTCACATTTCATCAATCTGCCCGGCCCAATCATGAGTAAAACATCGGCGCTCTGGCAACACGTCGGCATTCCTCTGCCCCGAAAACCTCAAACTTACTGGAAGAGAATCGTTTCATCTGTTTTCTTGTGATACGGCGCATAATTACTTCCCATCTATTAGACAAACGCATGACTTAACCATGTGGTGAGGAGAAAGCGGCTACGTGGAAACGGGGTGTTGCTGGCAGCCGGCGGAGATTCCTGCAAATTACTCTGGCGTTTTCAAGTTGATCTGCGCGGATTAATGGAGCGACTTACAAGGACTGGGTGCATTTGTTTTAACAAGTCTGAGAGAGGACTGCAAAACCTGAGACAAATCGTGGTAATATCGTCTTCCAGAGCGTCCAAAGACTCACTCAGGGGCCCATCCGATCCGTATTACGATACAGCAAGGGTGAAGGTTTGGCGTCAATGTTGTCTGACCTCTCCCGGGCTCTGCTCGTCGTTTTCATCTGGTCGTCCCGGGTCTTTACCTCCACCACCACCAGTGTCCGGGGGGAAGACTCCGTCAATCATTAATTATTGCCGTTAATTCAATCTTTCGCTGGGGTCTGAGCCCCAATCACTATTCACGTCCAATAAAGCTCTCCTAACGCCACGCCTTTTCATGGTTGACGTTATCGCACTACTGCAAAGACTACCGCAAAGTCAAAAATTTTTTTCAATATTGCGCAGCAGGCCTACTGTTAACTACTTTTGTGCCCCGCCGTGGCAGCCCGTGTCTCGAGAAAAACGCGAACAAAGTGTAGTGTGTCATCATGACTTCCCCTGTGTGGCTCTAAGAAGCTGCAGCTACTTACGCTGGAAAATGGATTTACCACGAGCAGAAGGCACGCAAAGGTTACTTCAAACAGGTGAGTGAAAGTTATTATTTATTGATTTTTTTTATCTCTGGTTTCTGCTGTGGCAGTAGTTTTTTGATGAGGCTATTGTGCTAACGTCTAAGCTAACGTGCAACTGAACCTGCTATTTACACAAAATCAAGATCTCTCCCAACTTAAACTACTCCATAAATGTAGTCAGCGCATCCCTAGCCTTCAGCCACTTCATATTTGAGAGAGATCCGCTTCATATGTTAACGTTGTTCCAATAACTCAAAAGGCTGCAGAAGCATTTTGCTTCATTTCCGCAGGTTCGAGTAATCTTCTCTACTTTGGTATGCCGCATTTTAAAACAACGTTTAGCCGTTGACAAAAAAAAAAATGGCAGCTTGAATGTGGGGTTTATTGTTGTGAATGCTCAGGTGAACAAAAGCATTGTTTTGTATTCCTTAATATCCACTTGAGCGAGCCTATTCTGTAAACCGACTTGTTTCTTTTCTCACCCCTTTAATCATGTTACAATGCCATTTCCTCACATCTGGTGTGAACTTGAAAACACGTGTACACACCCGTGCTTTTTTTGCCAGCCTCGTTTAAACCGCTCATTTACTCAAGCCCACATGCCCAGTGCTGCAACAATGTCGTATGTTTGTATTCACAAGAATCAACACTAAATTAGTTTCTGACCTACATTATTTTGTCGAAATAAATTATCAGTTGTACCTAGTACCTTTTCCCACCAAAAACAGTAACTTTTTAAATGTAGATATATAAATTTGAAACTTTTGCTGCAGATTACTCATATATTAATATGAGAGAAAAATTAATTGCAAGTTTTCTGTCATTTCATGTTTTATGTTGAAAACCTAAATCTGAATAATGGATTGAGCTTGGCATGGATATATTGTCGCACCAATGTGAGAAAAATACATTTTGAGCAGGGCCGGTCCTGGGCATAGGTGACCTAGGGCGTCATCTGCTGGAGGGGGGGCTGAATTGCGCTTTAATTTTTGAACCAGATGAGGTCCATGTTCCCGCCATCTACAACATTGACGATTTTCGGACATAACTTTGGAACAGAAAGTGATACAGACTTGCAGAAACTAGGGATTTCAAGCTTTTAAACAACCCCTCCCTGGTCCTCACTCCTCACACTCAATCTTGCCTAGGGCTACATCTATGGAGAAACATGTCTTAATTCTTTACCTTTAGATTGACAGCTGACCCACTCGCACTGCCGCAGTGTTTTGGGTTTTACGGTGGCCCATTGTCCTGCTCTACAGTTGTTTCGGTGTGGGGTTATCTCCCGCGTGGGCCTGTCATGTCAGATGGAGGAGGAGTGGGATGGGTCTTTGTAGAGAGGAGCCCCTGTTGGGTTTATGACGTCCTGTTTGTGCCATTCCAGCATCTAAGGGCCAAAGTTCAGGAGGACAACCCACAGCCAAGCAGCGATTGTCCTAAAGTGTTTGGAAAACGCCTGGCAATTTAGTTCTACGGTCGGGTTTCAGTTTGTGTTGGCCTGTGGTGTGTAATTGAAAGGGGGGACGGCGAGAATATTTTTAAACGTGTGAGTACTATAAAATGATCTTTTTGAAAGGGCCGTCATCACATTCTACATTCTGAAAACAGAATCCACATCATAGGCCCTCGTGAATGATAATGGGAAGTGGAGAATGATCATGTTGGCGAATTTAGTTGCAATTTGCGCTTTTCCAACTCCACCGGGCAATCAAAGGACCTTTTCTAGTCATACACCCGTGAAAAATCATTTGTGCCTTTCTGAACTTTTATTGGAACTACATTTTGTTCTGTGCTTTACTGTCT
Source organism: Proterorhinus semilunaris (assembly GCA_021464625.1). Classification (NCBI taxonomy): domain Eukaryota; kingdom Metazoa; phylum Chordata; class Actinopteri; order Gobiiformes; family Gobiidae; genus Proterorhinus; species Proterorhinus semilunaris. Next base: position 32,295,106 of record CM038345.1, on the reverse strand, counting down.
CTACAGCTTTGTAAATTAAGGTAAACTATCAAGGATTTTGTAAAATAGAAATTCAGGTTTTCCCTTGCGTCCGGGGCAGTTCCCTCTGGGTGCTGCAGTCTCTAATATCTTGCGTTTTATGAAGATGGAATTGGCCTTTGGTGTCTTCGCAAGGACACAACTACAGCATTTACTGATGGGAACTTGGGTGAACCTGCAGCCCTTTTGCGTCCGTGGGTAAATGCCGTGGGGGCTTGTCAGAACACACGGCTTGTCGACTTGCACTGAATGGTGTCCTTGTGCATGCGCAGAACTATCACACATTTTCCAGCTGGCATTTTTCATTTAAACCTTAAACTTTGCTTTACATCATTTTACAGGATTGAGGCCAAACCCTAATCCTAACCTTACGGTGCCCTGTTTTAGCGCTGGGAGCATGTGCAGTGGAACTTTCAGTGCCGCTAGACAAAGCGGTGCATCTCGATGGAGCATAGAACCTCTTGCCCTCAAGTTGATTTTGAGAAATGTTATTACACAAATTAGAGTACAGAGGGCAGATAGTGAAAGACAGGAGGAAGAGGAAGGAGGAGCTGACCAGTGCGGAACACCACGCTCTGAAACAAACCCAGTAGGCAGTGCACCGGTTTCCCCTACCGCCAAAAACATGCTGCTGAGGTTGGCCCGCAATGGCGGCACAGGACCAACCCAACACCTGTATGCCATTTTGCAGTACAATTTTACAATGACAAATAAAGCATTAACTTATATTAACATTTATATAGTTGAACTGCTTTAAAAATGTGGGAAATACTGTCAATTACTTCCAATCAGATCATATATCATGTACAGCAGTGGTATTTGTAGAAAGTGGCGCTTTACTTTAGGCTAAATTTGGCAGGTTTGGCCCTTAAGTCTGTTAACAATGAAGAAAGTTGGCCCTGCACCAAGCAAACTTGCCTACCCCTGCTCTACGTACTGCCACTGCCACCCATCACATTGCCAAGATATTTTTAATGCTCCGTATATAGAGAAACGTATCTTTTGCAAATGACCCACTCTTCAAACCAATGCAACCCAGGAATCCATCTATCAGGAGTCATGGAGACAGCATCTTTGACAGGACTCAGCTGTTATGCATGTTTAAGAATGCCTTGTGTTGCGCTTTACAAGCCTGTGTAGTTTCACTGTAGTCATTATTTATTCACTCCAAACTCCGTGGAGGTAACCTAGGGTAGACTGATGGACGTGAGGCTGCCAATCTGAACCATGGACCCTCGCTCGCACACTACGTTCATACAGGGGTCAAGACTCTCGCCCAAAGACACAACGATATTCTGCGTGAGGATTCAAACCACCCATACTGGTTTACCAATGAACCTTTGCGCAAAATCCCTAAACCCTGCAGCTTTAGCTTTGATCTGTAACTTTCCCCCGCGAGTTTTCTTTTTGTATTAGCGACTTACTGTAGTCTGGGATGTGGCCAGATTAAGTGCCTTGACAACACGAGGTGCAAAGAAAGTTCATCATGCGAAAGGATTACAGCCAACATTTCCTAATCTCAAATCCCTTCAGGGGTGGCCAAGAGTATCTACTTTACACTGATCAACGCTGGCCCTTTCTGACTTCAGCGAACACTAAACCTGCTTAAAGAGAGCGTTTTAGAGACTGGGACCGCCGGATAAAGGCGTAATCCTAACCATGTGCACCGCTAATACTGGGGGGAAAAACAGGGCTGAATGATTTTAGCCCTTCTAATTAGCGCCGGAGAGATGGCACCGTTTGAGAAATCCAAGTGTTGCTGTCAGACTGGTTTAGGTCAAGACAATTGATGGGGCGTTTGGAAGCATCGAGTGAGAAAACTTAGTGGAAAGCTGAGTTTAATAACTTGGAAACATCAGGGACAATCAGAGCAGACTTTCCGACATTGATTTGAGGATTGGAGTAGACTTATAATGGTTGATTAACTGTACTTTTATTCTCAAAAAAGGAGGGGGAAAAAAAGTCAAGCGTTACAAAGGTCCAGCAAGGTGCAATGAAGAAAGCATTCCCACATTTTTTTGACCAAAATTGCCAAGCATACAATTCATGACCCCCACTTTAAAAGGTTACTGTGTCTTATAAAAACATGACTTTGATATTTGATTGAATTTCACAAATCATATGCCGTTATAAAAGTTTGGAAACACTTTTAATCCATTGGCTTTTTACATTTTGCGATTTTTATTAAAGAGATTAAACTACGAATGAGATTATGTAGGAAACAAAAACACCTGAAATATCTGAACTAAAATTGATCCTGAAGTACTATAAAGGCCACGGGAATTAATAGTAAGGGCACTCAAAGATATTTAATAAAACACTAGATTGGACATGACGCTCGTTGACGTGGCAAACCAAACGTGGCGGCCATCTTGGGATTGGCTAACCCCTATGCCACCAATGCAAAACCAGGAGCAATATTTTCATTGATTCAACGGCAGAATGTGACATTTAAAAGACATTCAAAACAATCTCGCCTGTCAAACCTGCCCTCCCAATATATACAGTTATCACAATACACACACACACACACACACACACACACACACACACACACACACACACACACACACACCTACACAGATGACCAAGGTTGAGGAAACCCCATCAGAGGAGCCGTCCTCCCCGGGAGCAGCAGACCAGCCGCGGCCGCCCGGGCACCGACACAAGGGTCCCCATAGGAGGCGCGGCAGAGACACCACACCTCCACCTGGGCACTCACAGGACAGCACCCACACAGCCAGTCACCGCTCCCGAGGCAGAGGGCCCCTTCAGAGAAAACACTGGAGATTCTAAAAATATAAGAAGCAGTATAGAAACATTGATTAAAAAGTTTAAAAAAACAAAGTAAAAACCAGTAAGAAACGAGGAATAAATATCAAAATATCAATAAATATCAATAAAAAATCTGAACGTATATGAGACCAATGAACCTTCCATTTCTTTTTCTTTTTAGTTGTTATCTGAGGACAAATCTTGATTGATTGTGCTACTTCAATCGCTTCTTCTTCTGCACTTCTTTATCTGTGACTGACACTTCCATTTCGAAACAGTTCCTTTCACTCCACATTTGAGACGCTCCTCTCGTATCTCGTCACGCCTCGCCTTGTTCATGAATCAAAAGGATTTCTTTATCTGTCGCTGCTCAGATAAAACATACTCATGATTAAAGACCGTGCTTCTCCTGTCAGATTATTTTCCTTGGACCCGCTTCGCGTCGGTTCTTCCAAATCTCCAAACTCGCTGTTTCCAAACACGAGATGACTTCATGTTCCCATTGCTTTGACATATCCGACAGCGCCATCTCCTTCATCGTGGTTTAATCTTCGCGATCACGCCGGGAAATTCCTGGAAGTCTCCCTCCCGAATCGTGTTGTTCTCCTTCTTTTGTTCTGTGTATCTTCGCGAGTCACAAAGTTAGGGCGCTTATGACAAGGCCGCCCAAACAGCATCCATCTTCGACCCCCACATGAAGGGGGCCGAGTAACGCTCCGGCCGTTTCTGAGGCCGCACAGTAAACGAACAGGGCCAGAGTTAAACAAATGTAACTTTAGACCCCTGTGCGCAAAACACCGCCCGGACCCGACGTTCGCTCCGGCACCTCGAGTTTAGACTGAACAATTTGACAAAAAGTGTCTCAAACATCTATTGACAAACGTTCCTTTCAAATGCCCTCCGGTCTGCGAGAACCGCTTGAAGCCACGCGGAACAGTCCAGGTTGTACGTATATCGCTACTTCACCAGAGCAATAAAGCTAGCATGAAACCAAGGCAACAGATCTGTGTCTCATTTCTTAAGATTTGCAAACAAAGGAAATTTCCATTTTCTAAAGCAAACTGGATACAACTGACAACTTTTGAGCAAACAAATATGTATAATATCAACCCAAAACTGCAGTTGATTGTGTTTTGGACCAGAGGTTTTGTATTTTTCGATGAACTTGTGCAGGAGAATAGTGGGCAATTTGATTATTTTCCCAAGAGATTTTAATTTAATGCCAATTTGAAACAGAATTAAATGACATTTAAGGCCTTTTAAGACATTTAAGGCTAAATGTAACATACTTACAGGGGCCCTACGCATCCATCACACAGTCTCTTCAAGGTAATGCCTTCAGGGAGGAGACTGCGGAATCTACAGGCCAGGTCGAGTCGACTTAAGCTTCGTATACACAGGGCCCTCGGGAAGCTGAACTCCCTGCCCTCCCTTCCGCCCCTCTTCCCCCACCCCCCACTCCACAATCAAGGATGAGAGAAATATCATTTCAAATCAGTCGCATGGTTTGACAAATAAAAAAATCTTGAATCTTGAACCTTAAAATGTACTGTTGAAACCTATTGTCAAAAAAAGGCCGCAACTTTGCTGGTGATGTCCCACAAAGTCGGCCTTCATGCCTGCTGTATCTTAAACTGAATGGAGGAGCATGTGTGTTTGTGAGAGAGAATGTGGGAAAACCATCGAGTGTGTTTACATGTATGTGTCCCTCATGTTTATTGATGTGCGCTGTCCTGACTAAATATAACAACACAAAGTTACTAAACAAATTACCATAAATGCCTCTCCAACCAGTCTGTCTCTGTCGGCCGATCACAGCCTTCTATCTGTCTCCTCTCGGATAAACACGCTCTCTTTCCCCTCCATTATCCTGCAATCTCGTTGCTGCACTATGACTGTAGGATGCAATGACGTTCAGAATAGGATGTTATAAATTGAATATTACCACAACATCAGAACTACCAGCCAGAACACATGCTTTTCCTATTCTTTACAAAGACACACATCTGGGATCAGGGTTCCCGGTCGGTGTGATTAACAAGCAAATCAAAGCCGGACATGATGCAAGCGGCATGTGCCGTACTTTGTAAACAAGGAAGATAGTGGTTTTATGAGGCATTGGCCAGAAAAGACGAATAGGAGCAATCCATGACGTTTTTGCCACAAAAATGTAAGGATACAAGGAGTCATTAGCGACTCAGTTCAGATTTTATGAACTAATGCAGTAGAATCAATGTAAGTTTGGGACGGAAAAAAAACTTTCGATCGCAGGCAACAAGAAAAGGAAAAAGCATAATCAAAGACATTTGAGACCTAACAAAGGCCTTCTTGTGAAACACTGAAGAGGCACCAAGAGCCCCCCACACCTACAGCCCCGTGGAGGTGTCACAAAAGGTGCTACAGGAAACAAAAAAGAGACGATCCAAGACTCGCAGCTAGGCCACACATTTCTTCTATTGCTACTATTGTTCTGACTAATGTTTGTTCACTGGAGAATAAGACAGATTATATTCCTCTGCTATGCTCTTCATAGACGATGGTGAAAGACTAGTAGAGTGCAGGGAGCTGCCCTGGAGGTGAAGGAGCTGACCAGTGCAGGACACCACGCTCTGAAACCGGGACAAACCCAGGAGGCTGTGCAGCATTTCAGAGGATCAGAGGAGACTTAAGGCAGTACTTTGTTCTCCCCGATCTCCAAAAACAGTCTGGTGAGGTTGGCCCACAGCGGCTCAGGACTAACCCTGAACACCTGAACACAATTCCGTTGTACATTTGTACAATGACAAACAAAACACTTACTTACTCACTTATACGTACATTCTTGTTAAGTACATTGAAGATTATTTTTCTCCGAGTGATTAATCTGGTTCCGGTTGCGATGACTCCTTAAACATGGAAATTACAAGTCTGTTCACCACTTATGATTCAAATGCAACATTTTGTCGCCGGGTCTAGTTTCCCGTCTAAATCCTCTCTGTGTGATTCGTCCTTCCTCTGGCTAAATGCTTTTCAGCCTGTCTCCTCCACCACAGCGCTCATGTCAGGCCATATATCTCCGGAATTACACGACACATCCCCAAACTCGCCGTAAATTCTCTCCACAAATCCCTGATCGCCACCGGAGGAATGCAGCACGCCAGATTTTAAAATATTTGAGGAAATTCCTTAAGTTGATCCCACAAAGCCTTGAGAGAAGTAATTATCTCATCATTCATAATTATGGGTGTGTGGGGGCAGTGGATTTACAGATGTTTGAAACTATCTTCTATCTTCGGGGCCAACGTATGGAAAGAAGCTGGAATGGCATGTCAAAGCCACACTGTGGATCATTCCAGCAACGAAACAGAGCATGGGAACTTCCGTTTCTATACTATTTACTAGTACATTTAGTACACAGATTCAGACCGTTTTGGTCCAATCTTTCAAGCATGTTGACCGGTATATTGGCAATGTTGGTTTGAGTGTTGTTCTGTTTCTTCCAGGGTCTGTGTACGATCGTTATAAACCAGGGCTTCCTGTCCCGTTATTCCCCTGAGTTAGTGTCCAAAAAAACAAACAGCTCAAGATTACGTGGCAGGCAGTGAGTTACTGACTGGACAGTCACAGCATCACCTCCACGACAATAGCGTGCAGCTGCCTCAACCACAACATGGTTTTGTGAACAAAACAGATATGGACACACGTCGTCCTCACTCACCGCACTGTGACCCTCCTTAGCATCACCGCAAGCTTTTCACAAAAAGGAGGTCCCATGTCTTACCTCGTACACACAAACATATCACCGAAATCAAAATCGATCAACTAAAATGTCTTGCTTGGCTTCCTGGAGTCTAAACAAAGCAGCAACAGCCCAACAGAGTTTTAAGTTAGGTCTTCTAAGAGGAAAGACTAATTTTCCAGCAAATTTTCACCAATAAAAAACAAAAAAACTCAATGTATAGACTTCTCTTGTTAGTGTTCATATGGGCCCAGCAGAACTTGCCAAAACAGTGAGACCATTCTTTAGTGCTATACTCGTCGAATTCTGGGAGAAGAACGACAGCTGCTGAGTTTTGCGACGTCCGCAGCTGCTACAAACATTAACCTCATGTGGTCCATTCATTTTTAAAAGATTTTACCCAATTGCTTCCACATGTGCCGGCGCAGGTAACCCCACATCTCACAGCGGCAGAGGAGATTATCTGTCAAAATCGTGTTTCCAAATCCCAATTCACTAAATGGATGTCTTTAAGGGAGAGTCCCTTAAAAATGGATTTCCAGGCAACCCGAGACTCAACATGAAGCCAGTAAAAATAAGGTTTCTGAGCATTTCCTACTAGACCATGACCCAGCACTTAAAAGTGTTTGGTTTTTAAGACGCAAACGGGAGCGATTTTACTATTTATTCTGAACCAATTGGTGGCAGTACTAGTAGTAAGAGTAAATGAAGGTTTTTATTCAACATCAACTGAGAGTTTTTACCATACAATGTTGTTCTCTCAACAAGATCATACCTGAAGTTGTGTTCGACAGCTCCCAAAAAGCTTCTTCTGAGGTTCTACGTATTCCAAAAATGCTTTCCTCACTTGCCCATCTTTTGCCAAGTTTGACATGTTATCTGCCATCTTAGGGTTAGAGTTATTTTCTCCGATTATGCATATCCAAATCTCAAAGTGTCCCGGCGGAGACTTGTCCTTTGAAAGTGTTGCTCCTAAATTGTGGAATGACCTTTCTCTGTCGCTACACGTTTCACAGCTAGACGGTCCCAGGTTCGATTCCCACCAGGATGGGGCCTTTCTGTGCGGAGTTTTCGTGTTCATGTTTCATGTTTCCCGTGTTCATGTTTCATGTTTCCCGTACCACTAAAATCATCCTCCAGCCAGGTGATTGACGATTTCGACCATCAGCCTGGCTCCACATGTGGGGATGGGTCCCCGGGCATGGCACTGCTGTTGCCCACTGCTCCTTACGGGTTGCCCCAGCGGCATCGAAAGATGGTTCAAATGCAGAGGCAAATTTCCCTACGGGAACAATGAAGTATACAAACAAACAAACAAAGACTCTGTTGAGGCAGGTCAGAAGAGCTCTTGGTTGACAAGGCTATGATTGTTTCTATGTGAATTTGTGTAACACTTGGCTGTTTTTTATTCACTTGTTCTTTGTAAAGCACTTTGTGATTTTATCTGCGAAAGGTGCTATATATAGTTCATGGAAAGTTTCTTTTTCAAAGTGAATTGACAGGAAAGCTTACAGCCTATATGCCAGTGTGATACTTCATTTGAAAAATGTGTCGTTCCTAAACCTAATCATAACCCTATGACCCTAAGCCCCTGAAAAACATCCGCCATAGCTTCTCTACAGCCACAAGCCCCGATTGTCTACCTTTATCTCCATGTTTCTCTTTATTGAAATAGCTGCATGGCAAAGGGGTGGGAGAGGCTTAGCGTTAGTTTGCTTGAATAAACAAGATAAAAAAAAAACTATTGGATATTTTTGTTTCAGCTGTTTTAGATCAATACTGCACTTTCTAACCAACAAAGTGTAAGATGGTGATAAAGTGTTTGAGATTATCCTCAAATACCTTCAAGAAGCATAATACCAACTCATTAACCAGGAGAGGCTCCTTTATATTTCAGAATCTCATTTTCAGAAGAGTCCTGATAACCCGGAGGAAACCTACGCAGATGCGAGGACACATCAGGACTGGAATTGAACCTGGGGCAAGGTTAGTTGGGTTTACAGTAGCTGTCCATGTAGTAGTGCAGTAGCACAGTAAAAGTGGTGACAGTAGTTGCTACCATTGTAATGCATTGGTTTTGTGTGAATCAGCTAACTTGATCTGACAAAAGAACTACAAACAAAAGAGTAACAAAGACCACGCTTCAAATAAAAAAGGAAGAAAGTACAGTCTTCATAAGAACAACTGTGGGACAAGTGTAAACTAAAACTAAACCAGGGAACAGTAAGAGCAACAACTATGAGGCTGTCAGTAACTCGTCACTGCTCCAGACGACAGAACAAACATCCATTTTAGTGCTTTGACGAACACCACTAAAGGCTTTAACAACCACAATCCATTAAGACCACTAAACCCGCCCGTAAACCTGGACTGAGCCAGGACTAAAACAAGACTGAACCGAGACTAAACGGGAATCAAATTAGGACTAGACAGGACTAAATCTGGGATGAGCCAACACTAAACCAGGACTGAGCAAGAACTAAACCAAAATTAATTATAAAGGTTATCCACATGACAAAGTTCCACCCCACACGGTTCAGGATGTGGTGCACGGCTTCGCGCTAATCTTTTGTTTCCATTACACGAAGAACTCTGTAGTAGTGGGCGATCCCAAAGAAATCACAGAAATGCTTTTAGCTTTGAGCCTGTTCCTACAAATGTCCTTTTCATGGCATTTAGATCATTTCTGTGGTTTCCTCATCATTAACATCTTATAAGATGAAGTTAGTGGACCCTGGATGTGTATCCGACGCCACAAAAAGAAGAAACTCAGGGGACACTTTTAGATGCTATTTTGTAACTAAAGTAAATCAAATCAAAGTGCAGAGGCTTCAGGTGCAGAGGCTTTGTTCCTCCAAACAGTCAATTCTGACCATTTGCCTGGCTCCACGTCTGGATAAAGAAAAGGTGATCCTTATGGTTTGCCCTTGAAGGATGGGTCAACTACAGACGACTACGTACAGGTTGCATATCTGTATAATAAAGCACCTTGACCGCAGCTAAACCGGGACAATCTTCGGGATTACAACCAAGAGGCAAGGCTAAACCATGGACCGGAGCCAGCACACAAGTCAGGATTACGCATGGACATAAATCTGGACTAAACTAAATCTATAAACCTGACACTAGAACGGATATCAACATGACGATGCGAAGACGCTGTTATTGTAACATTACACAGAGCGTATCCATCCAGTCGTAGATAACGAAGACATGAAATAAATATTTGTCTGTGAAGAAGCTGGTCAAAGGGAAAAATCCCAGAGTTTAAGTCAGGCTTATCTGGGGAAGGCTTTGATGCTCGGAGCGTTCAGATGCACGAGAGTCGTACCTATCTCGTCAGTCCTTTATCACACGACAGATGTAGACTGAGACATGGTTTTGCCAACAAAAAGCAACAAAGATACAGTAACAAAGAGAAGTTAAGAAATCAGGAAGTGAATTTGTGGTGGCTCCGTTTACCGCGGTGGTTTCCAACTTTACTTTTGACCCTTGTCTATTCTCTTGGCCTTTCTTAACAGACTTGAAGAACTCGCTAACTCTTGTGTGCAGATCATTTTGAGATCATTGCTGTTCCTTGGTTTTAGGGTTATAAAAAATAAAAAAAAATATGCGAAAAACGTTTGCTGAAAGGCTTGTCCCTGTCCGCACCAGCTAAGTGATAAATGTCTGGACACGCCCATGTGGTCAAGCAAAAATGATTTCCATTTCTGGACGAATCTTTCTTGGAATATCATATTCAAAAGGAATTCATCTTTTATTCATATTATTCCAAGTAACCCCCGCATTTTGGTTAGCTTTTTTTGGAATACGAAATTGAATTTGGCATTTGGAAGGTTGGATACTCACCAAACTCACTGGCGCACATGTGCTCCAACATGGTGTCCGTATTCATCTCATTGTCGCAGGGTGGGCAGATGGGGGAGTAATCTGAAAAAAGCAGAGAAAATGTTAAGACAAGGAGAAAAGAACATCACTTTCCATCAAAAATCTCTTTGGCGAAAGGCTGATCACAATCACCAATAAAAAAACGTATATTTCTCAAGAACATAGTGTGAAAACAGTACTGAGATTAATACCTTTTTATGTTTCTTGTACAATTACATTTTTTTTTTTAAACTAGTCTGTTATCTAAATAGAAATGTTTTGATTAAATATACTTTAGTTTTATAATATATATATGTTGTTGTTTTTCTTTCATTTTCTTTTTAATTTTAGAAGTTTTTTTCCCCATTATTTATTTATTTATATATATATTTTATTTTATTTGTATTTATTTTATTTTTTTCTCTGCTTGTTCAATTGTTCGTCTCAGTTTGTTTTAAAGGGAGGGCTTGATTTAATGTTTTGTATGATTTACTTTGTATTGTTAAACAAAATGTATAAATAAAGTTTTCAAAAAATATATATATATATATACACTTTAGTTTGTATGTGATCCTAGTCTTTATCGCTGAAACAGATGGTAAAAGTAGGATGATTTAGAGTGGAAATCTCAGTTCCAGAGATCTCCACTCTAAATCATCCTACTTTCACCTTTTCATTTCATTTCAGAAGTGTTAAACAGCAGATGTGATAAGTCATAGTGAAAAAGAAAGTTGGCATTGAGCATCGCAAGTTTTCTTTGAATCTATTTTACGTTTTAAAATGTGGGATAACCTCTATGTAAAGAAAAGGCAGCATGAAGTGAGAGACTGGGCTGGTCAGGATTTCAAATGGGAATGGCAAAATATAAAACCGGGAAAACAAGCTTCCACTTTCAGCTAACGGCATGGTAGTAAAAAATCAATGGCGCCGTGATGAATACACTTGGGGAGTCATATATCAAGACACTAAATAGAGAGGGCAAGCTGAAAAAAGAAAAATGCTGTTATTTGAGCATGTTGCAACTAATTTACCATTTGAAATCTTCTATATAACAGAATAAGGGCCCCACGTTTGATATGTAAATAAGACTATGCTGCGTGCGTTAAAAAAAATGCCGAAATGACTCGTGTTCCGTCTATGATGCAACACAATCCAGGAAACACAGATTTGTGCACATCAGCAGGAGAAAAGAGGAAATTACCAAAGTGAAGAGGATTACTCAAATCTGTGCGAATGAAGCATAAATACAACCAGTGTTTGGAGAATACTTTGAAATTGTGTTTGGTAACAGAATTAACACATTTGGTTACTTTGTACAGTCACAGTTTTAAGAATATGACTGAAAACATGAAGGCTGTGTCATGAAGTCATTCACCACAAATTAATTGTTTAACCGTGGTGTAAGGAGTTTCAAATCTTTCTTTGCATTTTGGGAGGAGAGACAGAGCATTATAATTTTCAAGGTTCCTTCAGTCTGACACTGGGATTAGAGATGTTGAATTACTGCAGTAATGTGAATTACTGAATTCACATGTTTCAGCAAATAGCTGAAACACAAGGTAAAATAATTCAACGTCTCTAATCCAAGTGTCCGACTAAATGAACTTTGAAAGTTTTGTATACTAGTAACAAGTAAGACATGATGAACGATACTAATCAAGGTAGATAACAAAATCTAAAGTTTGGTATATTGAAACTATCTTAAACAATCTTATTTAAGATTTTTTAATGGCACAGAAAGTAACTCTAAAGCTTACGGTGAATCTTTGTTCGAAAAGCGCTTAATCTTAAAACCGCCCTTACATAAACATGCAACGAGACGCAACTTAATTTGGTTAGAAAAAAAAATTATTACATGAGAAAATTTGAGGGAAAAAAGTCAGATAAATTTACTGGTGATAAATATTGAGCTACATTTTTTTTTAGTATTTATCGTAACAGCCCTATTGTGAGGCGTCTAAAACGGATTTGCAGTGCACAATCTGAAAATGACGTGCATTTTTCCGTATCTGGTCAGGTTTTTGTGCTAAATTAATTTTCAAAAATCTACATCTTGCCCAGGAATTACGGTTGAAAACAAGCTTTAGAGCTAAAACTGGCCCATTTACAGAAATGTGGACAGGTTTTAAAACTTTTGAAAATATGACTTATTTAGATGGACAACATCTGTGATTAGTCGTAATGTTATTCCAGTGAAGCAGCAAAGTAATGAATAAATGTTGGACAGAAAAGTTATTTTTACTTGAATGTTTAAGCTACTGACAGAAAGAGGCATAGATAGAGGAAAAGCTCCATTGCACTTTGACTCATTTCCCGATGACATAACATGGTTCAGTTTAAAATTGTTTGCCTCTGTCTATGTCACTTCCTGTTAGTGTCCAATAAGGAAGTGAAACTAGAGTGCCTTGCGAAAGTACTAATACACCTTGAACTTTTGCACATTTTGTCATGTTTACAACCCTAAATGTAAAGATTTTATTTTGATTGTTTTACTGAAAGTTCACACACAAGTAACAGACAACTGTGAAGTGAAAGCAAAATAATACATGATTCTGTTATTTTTCAAAAAATAGAAAAGTGAAAAGTGGGGCGTGCATAAGTATTCATACAGCATTTTCGAAGTGCATTCAATTGCCCTTATAATATTCCTAATGACTGCAGAAAGTTCACACCTTGCCCTAACCATTAAATATTGTCGACCTGTGCGTAATCTACTCTCAGTATAATTCCAGCTGTTCTGTGAGGGCCTCAGAGCTATGGTCAGAGTGTATTGGTCACTAAACAACATCATGAAGGCCAAGGAGCACACCAGAGAGGTCAGGGATAAAGCTGTGGAGAAGTTTAAAGCAGCGTTAAGTTATACAAAGATTACCCAAGATTTGAACATCTCACGGAGCACTGTTCAATCCATCATTCGGAAATGGAAAGAGTATAGCACCACTGCGAACTTACCAAGACACGGCCGTCCACCTAAACTAACAGACCGAACAAGGAGAGCACTGGTCAGAAATGTAACCAAGTGCCCCAGATAACTCTGGAGGAGCTGCGACGTACTGCCGCTGAGCTGGGGGAATCTGTACATGGGACAACTATAAGTCGTACTCTACACAAATCTGGCCTTCATGGACGAGTGGCAAGAAGAAAGCCATTATTGAAAGGAGGTCATAAGAAATCCCGTTTGAAGTTTGCCAGAAGTCATATGGAGGACACAGCTACCATGTGGAAGAAGGTGCTTTGGTCAGATGAGACAAAAATTGAACTTTTTGGCCCAAATGCAAAACGTTATGTATGGAGCAAACCTAACACTGCTCATCGTCCTGAGTGCACCATCCCCAGTGTCAAATATGGTGGGGGAGCATCATGCTATGGGGCTGCTTTTCCTCAGCGGGGACTGGGAAGATTGTAAGAATAGTTGGGAAGATGGATGGAGCCAAATACAGAGACATTTTGGAGGAAAACCTGCTGGAGTCAGCAAGAGAATTGAGGCTGGGGCGGAGATTCACCTTCCAGCAGGACAATGACCCTAAACACAAAGCTAAATCTACAATGGAATGGTTTAAAAACAGAAACAGAATATCTGTGGAAAGACCTGAAAACTGCTTTTCACAAACGCGCTCCTTCTAATTTGACAGAGCTTGAGTTGTTTTGTAAAGAGGAATGGGCTAAAATGTCAGTCGCTAGAAAGAAATCTTGTAGTCATACTCCAGAAGACTTCCTGCTCTTATTGCAGCAAAAGGGGGTTCCACAAAGTATTAATTCATGCTGTATGAATACTTGTGCACGCCCCACTTTTTGGTTTTCTATTTTTTGAAAAATAACAGAATCATGTATCATTTTGCTTTCACTTCACAGTTGTCTGTTACTTGTGTGTGAACTTTCAGTAAAAAATTCTAACTAAAATCTTTACATGACAACATGTGCAAAAGTTCAAGGTGTATTAGTACTTTCGCAAGGCACTGTATAAACATCACACAAATGGTCAAACTAAAGAAAGCTGGGTACAAGCTTAAATGTAATTGTGTATGTTTTACTCATGTACTTTAAAGGCAAGGCATGTTTATTTATACTGCGCATTTCATACACAAGGCAACTCAAGGCAAAATCACATTGGTATCGTCTCGTAAAGACGTAAACCAGTGTAATAAAGTCAACAACTGATCCCTGATTTTAGGAAAGTAACACTGAATATGAACAGGAACAACGCTTTAACACGATTAAAAGTTCGAAAAAGGTCAATTTTGCTCCTGTGTCACCTTTGACCAGCATTTTCCTCCAGAAAGACTGCCTTGACCTGACCCCACAGAGGAATTTTTATTTTTATCGCCAGCTGCATTTCAACCGCAGTAAACATCCATGTGTGCGCTGTCTCCACGTGCGCATCGCACATGCGCTACATAAAAGCTCCGTGTGCGTTTCCGCCCGGTCTGAAAAAAAGAAATGTGCATGGGATAAATGAGTGTAATCCCGCGTCCCGGAGAGGAATGTTCTGGCCTTTCAGCAACAACGGTAATAATTGCGATAAGGGCCAAGCGTGTCCACTGCCAAGAAGAACTGCAATGCTTTGGAGAAGTATTTGGATTCAGCTAAGTGTCCATTTTAAACCTGTCCAGGATGAAAGGTGTTACATAAATAAAATTAACGTGATCGCTTTCTCACAGGTGCCAACTGTGATCCCTCTACTACAGTTTATAGGTTTACTCAACCTCCTCCCAGTTCTAGACCCTAGACTGTGAAAAACATGGACGTAGCATCGCTGTTAGCTTCTGGAGCCTAATAGGAAAAGAGGGAAGTTCCTGCTGGCTCCGAAGAGCTTTCTATTAAAACTTGTTTTGCCGCTTTAAAGATGCATTATGGATCTTTGTATGTGTTGTTTGTGCGTATTTGACCTTTCTATGACCCAATGACTGTATGAGTGGTCAGCATAGCACAGACCATCTCACCTAAAACAATTGAACCTGGAGCGTTGCAGAGGCCACCGTGATGGGAAGGCGCCATGCTAACCACCTCATAGATTGGGACAATGCACATGTCATCGGCAGAAAGCAACAAATACCAAAGTTGGATCAGAGAAATCTTCAGGATCCGAAAGCGCGCTCACAAAGACTGTTAACCGAGACGAGGGGTGGTACAAACTTCCTCACACCTGGGACAGTTTTGAAGAACTACACGCAGGAAGACGGAGCCAACCAGAAACGCCAAAGCAACACCACATGACAACCTCTGAGAAAAGCCACAGTAGCAGCCGAAACTGTCATGTACGAAATAACACACACACACACACACACACAGGTCTGGCTATAATAACATATTGTCATAAAAAGTTGCATAATGCACCTTTAAGTCCATTTTGAGCACATGCTTGATGTCATTCTTAACACATTGTCCTATTTTGTTTCCCCTGTCACCTTATTCTAAATATAGGAGCTGGCTCCAAAATTCCAGCCAAATTGCTAGCATGAACAAGCTAGCAACGCTATGGGGAAGCCACCCTCACTTAATCCATCGCTATTCTACAGTCTATGTTCTAGACCAGGATCAGTAGCTCACTGGTGCTTTCTAACTAGCTCCCCAAAGGCTTTCTACATTTCAACATATGATTTTATATGTGAAATTTTAGATTTTTTTATTTTTTTAAGATGTTTAACATTCTCTACTTAAATTATGTTGAATTATCATCTTGGCTGCAGGTGAACTTCACCTAAGACACATAGGTATATGTTTTTCTTTGACGAATGAGTAGCCATTTTTGGTGCTAATAGTCGCTCAAAGGTGAGAGACTTCTGTTCTGGACTCATTTCAATTGTGTTCATTTTTCGCCCACTTTTTGGGTTGGTCACTGACAAGTAGCAAAGTCATTTTTTAGTCCGATGTTAGAGCTGTTTCATACAAGATGTAGCTGTAGTTTACACCTTGTATAGTCCAATCAAGACCAGGTTTGGTACTCATGGAAGTCAAAAAAGTGGTACGTGTCCGGAAACGTTTGAGAACCGCAGTCTTTGTGCATTAAAACCTGG
Organism: Proterorhinus semilunaris; assembly: GCA_021464625.1. Taxonomy (NCBI): domain Eukaryota; kingdom Metazoa; phylum Chordata; class Actinopteri; order Gobiiformes; family Gobiidae; genus Proterorhinus; species Proterorhinus semilunaris. The sequence goes on along the minus strand of CM038345.1, from coordinate 32,278,714 downwards.
TCTTTCAATGTTTACTATATAGTGAAGCCATATTCACGGATCACAAGGAGTTTCCCAACAATCCCAATTAAGTTCAGGACACACTTTACCCTGCACTTGTAACTTTTTCCATTACAAGTAGCACTCTGTAGTTGTGAAATACAACACTGCAATGCACACAATACTGAAGGCAGCTGAAATAACGTCTGAAAAGTTTTAATCCCAGGCCTTATGTAACGCCTTTCCTTGCACAAAAGGTGTAGTTTATCCGACTCTAAGCTATGGCAGCTAATGAGCCGAGCTAACGGCGCTAATCCCCGCAGCAGCAAACCTTGTCCCAGTGATAATGGTTTAAGTGTGGACTGGAAAAACAGCGGCTTCGGCGGCTCAATAAACAGGGGGTGTTTTCTTAAGCTCTTCACACCTGGGCCAGACTTTAACAGGCTTCAACCAAACACATGTAACGGACAACTGGCGCTAAAGCAGAGGGAACGAAAGAGGTAGGGCGTCCAAGAGATACATTTGCACCAAGACAGGAGTGATGTGGCGTTCGCGACCAGACCGGCTTCTTTGAAAGGCTTTCTGGCACAAATGTAATTTGGCAAACGCAAGAAAACGGAAATGAGACCATGACTAAAAGGTTTTTTAGCACAAACAAATGACTTGGTAAGGCAGTGTTAGTCGCTTTTTCTTATTTGTGACACAATACTAGGGCTAAGTGCTGTTAAAAAGAAAAGTTCTACTGGTATCAAAAAGTATCAAACGCAGGTACCAAAAGAAAGACGTCAGGCTAGGGGCAGTTACTTGATTCTGTCAGCTAAAATAAATGATAAAAATGTTAAAGAAACGTACTGGAGTTAAAATAATAAAAAAAAATGTTTTAGTAACGAAATCTGCCAGTGGAACAAGTATCGGATTGATTGCGCACATACAAAGGGCCTATCCCACGGGCCTGGAGACTAGTTGGAGACTCGAGTTGCTGCTGATCACGGAGATGTCTCCGAGGCGTCCACCTGAAGATAAGGCAAGTCACTAGGTAGTCTCCACATGGTCTCCGAGCGGACTTCGCGGTCTCAAGCAGTTGTGGCAACGTCGCAAATACTATTTGTTAACCTATGAGTCGTTTCTGTGGCGTCCCTTCAACGTCTCTGAGACCTGTCGGATACCAAGGAAACCTAAAAAGAATCGTATGAGGTCTCTTTTTCCCCTTGGTATCCGACAGATCTCGGAGACATTGATGGGACGCCACAGAAATGTCTCACCGGTTAACAAATAGTATTCACAACAGCCTGAGACCGTGCCCACATAGAGGCTGCATCAAGACTTATCTATCTATCTACTTTTCTGCAGTTGCGCAACAAGCGTTGTCAGCATCGGTAATTTTTTATCAGAATGTCTAATCTTGGAGCAAATACGTTCACAAACAGCAGGCTTTTCTGGCTGGCTTCTAAAACCAAAATTAACTGCTCTTTGAAATGAACAAACCCCAAAGATTGAGCATTAATAAACCATAAATCCCATCACTACAACACGCAAAATACCTGCATCTAGAAAGTCCATGGTCAACTAAAGGCCCGAATTCAGTGTAAAGAGTCTTCATTGCCTACATTTGTCCTTTACATTACCATCCCCTCTCCTCTCCTTCTGCCCGAGCTAAAGACCATAATGTAAGCCTTCTTTGTGCTTTGGCCCCATGCAGAATCGCCGCCCCACCCCCACCCCCCCGCCGTGCGCTGCGCCTCGGCCCAAGCGCGTTCGAACAGCTGATGTCTGCAACCTCCCGCTCGGCCCCTGTGTGGTCCGTTTACCATGAAAAGGGGCTCTTTCTCGGCCGCCGGTGCCCAGAGCGAGAGTCCACATTTCGGGCCGTCACTCAACGCGTGCCATCCCCCCACTCCCCGCCGCTGGCTGCCACTCGTTTCCATACATAAACATTCAGATACTGTACCCTTACAATCCTGACGGGGACCACCGGCTCAGGCAGAGGGAAAAAAAAGAAGTTGCAGAAGTTCTCAGCATTTGCCATAGAACAAGTGAAGTACGAAACATAGAGTGAACACTTCAATTATAACTAAGGATTAAAGCCACGCAAAGGGGTTAGAGACTCTATGCTATGTAGTCACCAACCCTATGTGGTCTGCCCTTGAATGATAGGGACGGCCCATTAGTCCGACGTCTCATTATTACGAAAATGTCCCATAGAGTAGGGGTTGAAAAATAAAATTAGGTACAGGCAAGAGTCCACTGACCTTAAGGTTAGGGCCAATGCTTATGGGTTGGAAATATCAGACTAATGGTAAATTTCGTAATAATGAGATGTCGGACTAATGGCATTTTCATTTACAATGCTTTGGGTGATACCTCATTTGAAAGCCAAGACCTTCTAGTTTCTATGACTGGGGGGGCAGCAAGTAACAGGTTAACAGACTCAAATATTGATTCTGTATTTTTTTCTTTCTGTGAAAAGCTCATTACCCACTGAAAATTCTGAACAGAACCCTCATTGTTCTGTAACGAGACAAAAATCTGTGAGAAAAACGTTTTGATAAAGAGGTCAAAGGGATGTTTTGCTGTTTTCTTTTGTTTATGTAAAGCCAATTGTTTAACCTGTTACCTGTCGAGATTAGGATTAGGGTTAGGGTTAGCATTTATACAATGTCAAAACGTATTGATAGGAGATCTTACAGCAGATATCCCAGTCAAGAACTTCTATAGTTTCTAAGACTATGTGTAAGATCTGTGTGAGTGAAACACAAACTTCATCACATTTGCCGTTCTTAACCCAAATCATAACCCCATCCCCTAAACCTAACCCCAGCCACCTGATCAGGGGTTGACGGCAACAGGTTAAACTTCAACGTCTACTCGCGATTGTTGAATTCAATGTTTAGCAACTTTCTGCAGAGGGAAACTGTGATAGAACGCTTTTCATACTTGCAAACGGTTTGGAAAATACTGGTCTAGAAGATAAGGCACACGGAACAGTATTATGTTCCCAGCAAAGTGGGTTTGAGCCCTGACTACTTGGACAGTTCGCTGGCTGTCGCTCCTCGCTCTACACCCCCATCCACTCTGAACCGTCTAATCCAATAAAGCGCATGGACCAAAAATCCTTTGAAATATAAACTGAAATATTTGAGTGTTTTTCCATGGGTGACAAAACCCCTGCTGAATTATTTTGCCCCACCAAAACACAGAGGAATTCCTTTTAGTCAATATCGTCCACCCCTTATGCGAGGTAGGTGAACTTTATTGCTAAAGAACTGACAGAAAAGCGGGAAGTTGGGAGAGTGAGATATAATACAGCCAATGTGCCTGAAAAAAATAAATAAATAAAAAATAAACGTGCTGAAGCAGATTGTCCAACTCAAAATGTGCATACAGTTCTCAAGTTTGATTTCATTCGCTCCATCCTAAATTCACCGCCACCTTGCATCCAAACTCAATGTAAACCCAAACCGTGCTGTTTTCTGCCGGTTCTGGCTTTTATTCGTCAGCGCGCGTCTCCTCTCTTTTCCGTACAACATCACTCTTCTCCCTCTCTGAACGTTTGTGTATTTTCCCCCGATTTCCACTGCGCTTTGGTCCCAGCAGGTTTGAAGAATCCGCAGCCCGGGTCGGTGATAGACGACGGGAGAGCGGGCGTTTTCTGCTGCGCGTTTTTGGGGGAAAAGGAGCCTTGCGAGTGAGAGAAGCCAAAGTTTGCAGAAAAAAATTGTATTTTTGATGGAAAATGGATCAGAAGCAGAATTAGCACTGAGAGCCTCCTACAAACTACAATTACTTTAGGTTCACTTCCTTACCATCAACTCACTTCAGCTTTAACAATAGGCAGCTGCGGCCAGAGTGGGACCTTTGTTGCTGACGAAGCCTTTTGGATGAGAGGACTTCAACTGCTGAGTACAGAAGATGAATCAAGTACCTTCATTGAAGGCTCTACAAGGTTGCTTGATAAATGGCTGATTTTTTACTATGGTAGTGGAATAACCTTGGTTTTGTCTTTCAGTAAATTGACATTTGGGAGGAAAAAGGACCCTTGTGCTCCCTGGAAGTTGTGAAACGTGCTCCTAAACGTATCTGTGTGAAGAAATGGGATGTTAGAAATGCGTAACTAACATTTTATGCGGATAGTCAACCTACACCATGCTTTCTCATAGTGGGACGAGTAGCCAACAATTGTTCTCGAGAGTCTTGGGAATATAATTCAAGTACAAATAAAAAGTAAACAAAAAACAATTCCTATGAATTTCCTTTTGTTACAAACTCAGAATTCGGACGCCTTGCTGGACCTCCTCCCAGTCTTGTCCCGGGGCTCCACAAACACTTTGGAATAAATGGCTCCCATCTGTGCCGGCTTTTTTTCCAAAATTACAACAACATCCCTTTTCGCCGTCCGACTGCGGCCAATTTACATCGCACATACATCGCGGCTGGGAACGAGATCACGGGAGATGAGGCGGTCAGGGTTTTGGACCAGGTCTGGATGTGACGCGAGATGGAGTTAAAGGAAATTGTTTGATTAGTCAGAGTCAGTACATCTCATTTAGGCGGCACAGTGTCTAAGCGGTTGGTGCTCTTGTCCCTCAGCAGGAAGATCCTACTCCTATACAGGTAGACATTCGGGGCCTTTTTGTGTGGAGCTAGCATGTTCTGCCCTTTGGCCTTTTGGGAATTGCTAACTTCAAATCACCGCTACGCCTCCAAATATGATCAGATTTCCATGTGTTATACGTCGTTGGAAAGCTTGGAGACTACACTTTAATAATCTGTGAACATCTCAAAATGCCCTAGAACCGACTTGTGTCCCTAGTTCCTGTGACTGGTCACATATGGGTTGCTTCCAGGTGTTCCGGATTTCCCCCGTCAACTCAAAAAATAGGCCCAGCCAGGTACTTCTGACCAAATCCAACTCACAATATGGAGATAAGTTCCGAGTGGTAGTGATGGACGGGTCCAATTTTCTGCTCGTTACTTTGGCGTGAGTACTCGTATCTCAACTTTGATTAGTTCAAACCAACTCAAATTCAACATTAAGTACCTTAATTCAAATGATTTTAAGTAATTTATCTCATTTAAGATTGTCAATTTCCCAGTGTAGTGTCTTTAACATGATTTAGACCAGTGATTCTGGTTCTGGCAAACTTTTTCCCCCCAAAGCCCCTCCTGTCCAAAGCTGTGACCTCCAAAAATATATACATTCAATTTGGACATAAATGAGGCACATTTTTGACTCTCTTTAGATCCGTTTTGTCCTTATTTGATCTTAATCTAGGTCTGGCGGTCAAATATTTAATGGAGTGAAAAGTATGAGAGCCCTGTGCTAAACAATAACTAAATCAGGGGTCTTTTTTTTAACCCAGTGAGCTACTTTTACGCAAAAAAAACATAAACATCGGAAAGCTACTTATGCTTCAAAGGCACTTGAGTAAAATGTGACTTCAACAAGGAGAATTAGTAACCAAGAGTTGAGCTGAGTTTTGTGCTTGTTGTTTGCAAATTTTGTTCAGCATGTTCAGGACAAAACAAAACATCTAGAATGTCGGTCATCAAGATGGAGAAGACACTTGAAGTCGATTGAAAACATCAAGGCGACGCTAACTGATCTGCTGCGTGTCCTCCCTGTGACCTGCGGATTGGTTGACGAACGGCGGGTGTGGATGTGGTTGACGTCCCACAACTGGATTTCCTCCAAAAGGTTTCCTCTGCGTCTTTTGTTTGCCGCTCTCTGAGACAACATCACGGGCCGCTTCGTGTAAATCACAGGTGTGGGAGTCGACACCCATTAAAAGACGCCACTGTTTGTTTAACTGAGCCCCCCCCCTTCCCCCGGCAAACTTTCAGCTAAAACAACGACTGAGGAAAAGGTCTTCGGTAAAGAGCCATCTCATTGTCCATTGCATCCAACCAAGTAGAAAGATACTTTCTGCTTAAAAAAATATGTAAAAAAATCATTTTTTATTTCCTAGGGCTGACTGAGAGCGATTGGATTGGAAGCTAAATGTGATGTAAAATATGGGCTTCAGTGTTTTAATGGCAAAATAAAGCGCTTCACAACTAGGGCTGGGTACCAAAAAAGTTTAGTTACTCACATATTTTAGTTACTCCCCAATTTTTTTTCACAACATTTTTCTAATTTTCCTAGTTTTTGATTACTAATATTTTCGCTATTCCCCCCAATTTTCCTCATATTTCACCCCCATCTTTTTGTCCACATTTTTCCCTTATTTTCCCACATTATCCACAAATTATTTCCCCATTTTTACAAATTTCTTAACATTGGAGACCTAAATTTGAGTTCGGCGTGACAGCTTCACGAAGCACTACACTATATCACATAAATGATCTTTCGCAAAATCCCCGCCCGTTTAGCCGATGTTTGCTAGCTCTGTCAAGAAGTGGAGTTTATCACTTATCATAAAGGGGGATAGTCAGTGTAAGTGACTCTTTTCTGGTGTAATACTATCATCCTGAGTGGGGCAAAACGGATTGCAGTGTGCAGTAGAGGAATATATTTAAAAACATGCAACAAAGAGCACACTACAACTATTGAGGCTATGAAAAATATGGACAGTCTGGGGTCTGCTCCTGCTGTGGAGGAGAGAGGCTGCAGTGGCTTTGTCTCCCCCGCGGCTGTGACTCAGCGAGGTAACATTAAAGTCAAAAATATTGACGCCTTATCTACTCTACCCAGTACACGCAAGAGTTTCTACTACACACACGGGTCGCGGTTGTTGTGGGCGGTGCTCTCACAAACGAGCATGCTGAAATACACATCGCTTAAAACTTTTGTGCGCCGCGACGAGAACAATGTGGAAATTATTCGGAGGTGCCAAGGCAAATACTAGAGGAAAGAAGCGGCTAAAAGACTATAGAGGTAAGAAACATGCTAATGTTATGCTAAAGTTGTGCTAACATCAGCTAAATGCCATCATCGGCAAAATCACCATTTCCAACAGTGGTATGATGTTGTGAAATATTAAGTCCGTATGCCCCGCCTGTTAATAGTGAGGGCGGTCCTCTCTCTCGTTTGCCAATCAGAGGCCAGCCGTCTGTTCACGTCACGTAAGGTTCAGTTCAGCCCCTTGGCCACAGCTAGAGGTCGGCCCCAAGTCTTATGCCTGGTCAGCCTGGATTAGTTCTGGCCTGGGCAGCGGAGACGTTCACCTAACCGGGTAGACCAGGCACTGGGCTGGGTAGGGCCTGCCAGAGGAAACACCCCATAACTGTCTGCACCAGTCAGAGCCTGGATTCGAACTGCTGACCTTCGGATGCGTGGAAGAAAGCTCTGACCAACTGAGCCACTGTCACCACCTTTGCATTCCAATGAGAATGTAAACACAACTGCATTACTGCATTCACTCTTTCAGACAAATAGCACCGAACTATGTGAAAATTTGCATGAGCATACGACAAAAAACAAGTTTACAAGCCCCTTCAATTGTTTCCCATGATATGATAAGTTCCAATAGTTCCTCGTTCCCATGATACAGCAATTCTCCTAGTTATTCTGTAAAGCCAACACCGACATACAAAGTCCAATCCTCCACTGCCACTTTAGACAAAAGTGGCCGCAGTCTCAAGGCTCCGCATGCTTTTGAATGGGCCTTTTCTTTCGCACTGTTCTCTCTAATGGGCCTCATTGACCCCAATAAAGATCAGCTCCAAAACAGCCATAATACTCCACTGTTCCGTTTACTGCGGCGCTCAGACTGACCAAGCTATTCACCGTTCGCTCCCAGGCAACTCTTAATCGGATTCCAGTGTTATGAAGTTATAACCTTTTGCTGTTTGCCTTTGCCGTTCGCTCTTAAGTCTAAGTAATGGGTCAACGACACACAGGCGGCTTTTGTTCTCCCTCGGCCCCACACTTGTGACTCTCGGCATTGTTTCGCTACTGTTTGATGCAGCGTGCCGCACTTAAATGAACTGCTTTTCCCCCCGCGACTGTTCCCATTGTGCACAGCGCTGCAAAGTATGCACTTCTCGGGAAGTAATGACATTGCTCGGCTATTTTCACGACTAAAAATGATGGTCCAAAACACATTCAGCCGCACTTTTCGCTGAGTGGTTTTGCTTTAAAGTTGCCCATTGTTTCCCTTTTTTTTTCTTTTTCTTTTTTGACATTTCCCCTCATTCCTCTGTCTGCGAATCTTACGAAAGGAAATATGCACCAACTTTTTGCGTTTGTGGCTTGGAAAATGTGGTATTTGTGCATCAAAAAGCATTTCATTTGACTTCTACTTGTGTAAACCCTGGCTGTTTATTAACACTGTTATTCAAAAGCTTCCAAAACATATTTGCTACGTTGCCTTTTTTTTAAAAATAATTCCATGTAAAGCACATCCTCACTCTCTCCGCTCCTGGTTGGACACTCGCCACTATTCTATTATCGCTCGTAAATCTTTAACTCTCACAACAGAAGAAATCAAAATGCAAAGAAAGGCTGTTCGTAATTTGTCATACCTTGAGTCTACGGTATTTTGCTGTATAAAAATAATTTAATATATATATATATTTTTTTGTTCTTTACATTTTTCCAAACTTTTCTTAGTAAAAATGCAACTTCACTGGTGTAAAACTATGTGATTACCACAGGCATTTACAAAACTATACAGTAATAATTAGATAAAAAATAATAATAAAAAAATAAATAAAAACATCACATACACTTTAATCTATATTAGTGGTTCCCAAAGTGTGCCACCCACAAGTTGATTTTGCGACAATAGTTTTTACATTTCTGACATTAGTGTATTTTCGATTGTAAAAATATTTTTTGTGAAATTAAGCCACATACAAATACAGTATCCAAACTATCATCATTATTATTATAATGATTATTATTATGTTTAAATCTTTTGCAGCTTAAATGATTATAAACTCTAAATAAAAAAAAAATATGGAAGGGGGATTTTGGGGGTTGCGGCTTGAAAAATTTGAGAACCCCCTGATCTATATCGCCATCGCACTGACAAAACAATCCAAAAATAATTGTGTAAACATTTTTGCCAATGGAATTCGTTTTGCACTTAAAATGAAGAAAAAAAGTCCAAACAAGAGGATCCTATCGCACATAGGGATTAGAAAACAAACCTGAATTTACTAGAAACGTTTTTTTCTTGTTTTTCCCCTCCTTGTTTTTTTTACTAGTTAAAGCTGCGTTATGAAACTTTTTATGTAAAAAAGAAAGATATTTGTTCGTATTTGACTTTGTAGTGACCCAGCAGCTGTATGAGTGGTCAGCATGGCGCATTTACTTTCCTTCACAATGGTCGCTGGGACGCTCCAGGATCAATTGTTTGGAAGGTTTTCACTGGTGACAGAGCCTCTCACCAGAAAACCTACAACACAATTGATCCTGGAGCCTTGTAGAGACAACCGTGACGGAAAGTAAAGGTGCCACGCTGACCACTCATGCAGCTGCTGGGTCACTACAAGGTCAAATACGCACAAATATCAACTTTATTTCCCACATAAAAAGTTGCATAATGCAGCTTTAACCTCTTAACCCCCGCCTTAACTGAGTGCATTTTCTCCAGTTCAGCTTCACGCAAATCCACAGCCTATAGGCCAGTGTAACGCCACATTTGAAAGCTAAGACCTACACAATTCACACTTTTAAACCATGTTGTTGGGTTTTTGTGGCTTTCTTGTAACTTTTTCCATCACATTTGTGTCACTTGTCTGTCTTTTCGCTCATTTGTTGCATTTTCGCCCTGGGCACCTTCTGGCTGTTGTAAGGCGCTATACAAATAAAATTTGATTGATTGATTGATTGATTGATTTTTGTTGCCATTTTTACACTTTTTTTACCCCCAAGAAGTTTTTAGATTTGGGAAAAGCCAAACTGAAATAAAGCTCACACATTCATAATTCCATAAGTGCAGTTATTCAGGCGCATTCCCTGTTTCACACATCGCAGAAATGCCGAAGCGTAATTGCATCATCGTTAAAGGGTCCTGCACGCTCACCTGTGGGCAGGGTGGCCTCCGTGGCGTTGGGCTGCGTCATGGCGATGCACACGTCGTCCTGCGGGAACTTGTCGCACTTGAGCATCTCCGGCCAGGGGAACCCGAAGGCCTCCATGATCGGGGTGCAGCCGTCGCGCACCGCCTCGCACAGCCAGCGGCACGGGTAGATGGGCCTCTCCAGGCACACGGGCGCGAACAGCGAGCAGAGGAAGACCTGCGTGCCCGGGTGGCAGTTCTTGTGCACCAGCGGCACCCAGCTGCTCGCCTGCTGCTTCACCTCCGCCATGCTCTCGTGCTCCAGCAGGTTGGGCAGCAGCATCTGGCTGTAGCCCACGGTGTGGCACAGGCGCAGGTCGTCCGGGATGTCCACGCACTGCGGGGGCTTGCCGTAGCCGCGACCCCCGTTGTAGGCGTCCGACCTCCAGCTCAGGTATTCGTACTCGGAGGCCGCGCAGGAATAGGCGAGCGCCAGTGCCAACAAACTCCGGATGAAACTCATTTTGGAAGGGGAAAGAAAAAGACACGTCGCAGTCCCAAATGTTTGCAAAGAAGTCCTCGGTGTAACTCCAGTCCTCTCTCACTCTCTCTCTCTCGTGCTGTTCTCCCGTGCGCGTCTCTGCCCGAAGTGGAGAGCGAGTGCCGAGCGCGGAGGAGCAAGAGCGGGTTGTAAAGTGCGCAGCGGCCAATGGGAGCCGTCTGCGCCTTCTGGCTCTGCGCGCTGTCACTCAAAAGCGCTTAATTACCAGTGTGTAAAACTCTGCAGGAGCCCGCGGACCATCCCCTCCCTCCCCCCCCCCCCCCCCCCTCTCTCTCTCCCTGTCTCTGCCCCCCACTTTGTACTTCCTTTGTCAAAACAAAACATCCCACGAACTCGAATGAGAGCCACGGGCTGCGTGCAGAAGAGCGGTTGGCTGGAGCAGTTTCGGAGATATGATGGGACAGCAGAGGGCTTGTCTTCCGAAAAAGGTTCATATGGACTTCCTAGTTAAAGAAGAAAAGAACAATCTACCTTAAAGAAAAAGAACAATCTACAATGGCTCACAAAGACCTTAAAAATGACATAAACTATACTGATGAAATTAAAAAACTTGTTCTTGCCTTTAAAGGAACTATATGGAGTTAAACAATGTTAAAATGAAATATTTCCCCCCCCCCCTACATGTTCCAGCAATGTCCTATTGTGTAGAATGAGCCCAGACCTAATCACCAAGATCTGAGGTGGCAGTAGTAAGTATAAAATGACCAACTTGCACCTAGTCCCTTTAAACATATTTCAACCTGGATAGACTCAAACAGACAAAAGAAACTATTATAAAGGTTTATTTACATATGTAGGCTATATTTTTGGCGATCAGACCCCGGCAGTAGACATCAGATAATGGATGGGTAGGTTAGAGTTGGGGATGTCTTACCCTGGAGCCTGGACACTGGTGGTGGTATGGGAGACCTGGGAAGTGGAGACGGGGTGGAGGTGGGTCGCAGCACAGCTGGGAGGCCAACGAACCATAAATGGCCATAAAAGGCTTTAAAGCAGAACCGAGGGTGATGATTGGAGTCACGTTACTTTGAAATAATTCTACTTAAGTAGAAGTTAAAAGTAATGACCCAAATAAATACTAAAGTAGGCTAAAAGTAAAAAAAAAGTACTTGAAAACAATATTACTTGAGTACTGAGAGTAGTTGTCTAAAAGTCTGATTCAGACTTTCAGTTTCAGTTGTGACACAAACGATGAGAAACAAAACATGTAATAATGGGAAAATTCTAATATTTCCAAAGTAATACAAAAAAAGGTATATATATATATATATATGTATATATATATTATTTTGGGGTTGTATTTATTTTTAGAGGTATATTTGAGATGCTACTTTCTTACAGTTTTACTTATTTTGGTGGAGATATGAGGCTTGCGTGATGGTTTCAAACACTTCAAAGACAGACGCTGTTTGATTTATTTTGGAGAATGTTCTTTTTAAATAAGTTTATGTGGCTTAACTGTGTGAATAAACAAGTTTGACAGTAACATTGTTTTTGGCTTTATCTCTTGTTCATCTCGAAGCAACGTCTGCAGGAAAAAGGAAACTGAAAATTAATTAATTTCCATTCATATTTTTATTCGCATTAAACCTTATTTAATGAATTTATCGGAATTAATCGCAAAAGGCCCTACTCATATATACAGAAAGAAGAAATAAATGGTCACATTTATATAGAGCCTTTGTACCTGCTTTAGGAACTTAAAGCACTTTACATCAAGGAACCACTCACCCATTCACACTCTCATAGGTTGCGTTCATAGAGTAACATTTCAGGTGAAGCAGGTGCTAACACATTTCTATGGGAGAAAAACAGTTTTTGAAAGAAATTTCTAAAAAGAAAATGTCCAAATGTTTGTGATTGGATTCACAAACCTGTCACATTATTCTTAAGGCTGAAAGTCTTTCCTACTGACCAACATCACGCACGTGTTTTTGATTGACATTGCATGTGTGCTGGAAGAGATGACTTTAAACTTTGTGACAGTTTTTGTTTCGTGTGAATCGGCCCAGGAATGACAGAGAAATTGACTCTGTGCATTACTTCAAATCACAACAACACCGCCCAAGAAGTGACTTCCTGTTTCGATCCAGCACGCCAAAATAAAAGCACACAGCTCCTCTCTTTGATCAGTTCAGCAGGTACTTGCAACATTACAATAATCAAATTAAATACACACATTTTAAGTGGTTTGTCTGTTAATAGTTAGGTAGAAAGAAAGTTGAACTAATGAACTGCTGAAATAGTGAATAAGATGGTGCTTTTATTTTGGTGTGCTGGATCGAAACAGGAAGTCCCTCCTTGGGCAGCGTTAATTTGATTTGAGTCAATTAGCAATAAACAAAGAAATCTGCCATTTGACAGTCACCATAGTTACCGCCATCGAAATTTTCAGTTGCTCTCCACCGCAATATTAAACTATGGGCTCTTTAGAAAGTTGTGATGTCACGTGAACGCAGCCTATTCATACACCAGTGTCCGCAGACCCTGGAGGCAAGCTGGGTGAAGTGTCTTGCCCAAGGACACGACGACAGTGTGCACGTGCGGGATTCGAACAATCTGGTCACAAGACGACCCACTCTCTACTGTCGCAAATAGAAAAAGGGGCAGATAAAACAAACAAGAGTAAAGGTACTTCATTACAATATTACTCAGGTAGAAAGTTAAAAGTACTGAACGATATCACTATTCTAATAAGTCCAGTTTAAGTAAATGAGTTCTTCCCGCCTCTGGTAACTCATAGCTTCTCATTCCCTCCGCGCTCGGTGGTGGTACGCCTCTAGCCACAGCCGCCCTGAGGCAGGCTGACAGATCACGCCTATGGGACGCGTTACGTGCACAAATATGTTGGCCACTCCACATCTGCAGACGACTCGATCCGTTGCTCTCCGCATTCTCGCCGCTCACATGCTCACCTCGTGTTTGCTCAGAAGCAGCTGTTATCTGTTTCTCTCCAACTGCAAGCAAAAAAGGCCCAAAAAGAGAGAAAAGGAACAGGCTCATTCCAGCAGACATGCTGCCGACTTTGCTGCTGGGATCAATAGAAGCGCTAATAGAAGAGGTTCGCCTGTGAAAATGTTTGACTCTGAGGGCATGTTTTACAAGGAGTACAGATTTGTTTATGATCAAACAACAGCAGCCAAATTGTGGAGGAGTCAAATTGTGACTCATGTAAACTGATATTAATTAGTTTAAGTGGATGTTTATTTAAACAGACGGGAAGAGAGACTGAGGGGGAGTTCCATATTCATAAGAGAGAATTGTGACTTTCTCATGCTTATGAAAATAGGATTAAAGTGGGAATAACAAGGCTCCTAACCTGGAAAAACATCAAATTGAAAGGCCCTGTATCTGATATTTGTCCCCAGGTAGTGGAATTAACCTCTTAACCCCCACCAGAACCAAGCACATTGTCTACAGTCTGGCTTTACCCAAATCTAAAAGCAGTAAAAAAAAAAAACGCATCAAAGTAGCGGCGAAAACGCAACAAAAAGGTGTCAAAAAATGTGCCGGCAAGCAGCAAAAAAAGTGACAAACGTGACAAAAAGTGATGAAAAAAGTCGATGACAAACCAACAAAAAACAAAAAAACGCGCAGAAAACAAAAACATGGCAAAGAAGTGAGACAAAAATATGACAAAAATGACACAAATGGTGACTAAGGAGCGACAAAAACACAACAAAAAAGTGACATAAACGTGGCAAAAAACATGACAAATGCAATAAATAAAAAAATACAAAAACACTGTTGCTTTCCAGTCGAGAAGCTTTTAGATTTGGGTAAAGCTGAACTGGGGAAAATTAAGGGTTAAGAGGTTAAAACCTTTTTCCTTCCTAAAGTCAAGTAGATATTTTTGAAAAGACACTGTACATTTACTGAAAGCACTTTTATCCATTCACATCATTGTGACAGTGGTGCTGAAAAGGGGACTCTGCATGCTGTGAAACGTGCTTATAAACTCATTCTTATGAAGAATTGTGGTGTTTAAAATGTATTAGGAATGTTGGGAGTATAGACCCAACAAAATGTTGTAAATTTACAAATAATGAAAGAAAAAACAAAAGGCTCATTCCAGGAGACATGCAGCCGACTTTGCTGCTGGGATCAATAAAAGCATTAATAGAAGAGATTTGCCTGTGAATATTGTTCATGAAAATGTTTGACTCTAAGGGCATGTTTTACAGGGAGTACAGATTTGTTTATGATCAAACTACAGCAGCCAAACTGTGGAGGAGTCAAATTGTGACTCATGTAAAATATATAAAATTCAGGTATCGACAGAGACTTTAAATGTAACCTGCCTGACCCCAAAAAGCCTGTTCTGATCTGGGTGGCAGAAGCTTATTGAAGCAACACCACAGCAAAACTAGATGCTAGACGTGACCTTTTTGTGGCAACGTTTTTTTGGTCTAGCAGTGTATATATTACTACAGTATAAATGAAGTAAAGTTTAAAATGGCATAACTAAAAGGTCTAACGGTTGACAAAAAAACAGAAGTGACAATTATTAGACACAAATGATAAATAAGTAACACATCCCAACCTTGTTTTATTCGATATTTTCCCAAATGTTTTTTTCCCCCCATCACTTTGCAGCAGCTTTAAAGACTTGCGTATTGGCAGTGTCTAATTACTCTCACCTTAACTTTTATCATCTGCAGAGGGGACCTGAGATGGGATGGGATGAGTGATGGAATTCATGGCTCTTTTGGCCACCCTTTATTCTTGGCGTTTTCTTAATGGGCTTCAAAAGGCAGTCCCTGAAATGGTTTAAAAGTCAAAACCATTTCTGGTGACGACATTGTGAAGCCCACTGAGAAAATGTCGAAAGTGTAAAGCACTAGTGAAAGCAAAAGGTGGCACTTTGGAAGAATCTATTTAAGCGTTCTTTTTTTGTATATAAGAGGTTTCAAAGGGAACAAAACATACTGCAACGAGTTTGGATGAGTTTAACTCAACATATTCCTCCCAGTTAGGGTGACCAGATGTCCCAGTTTACCCCGGGACAGTCCCAGTTTTGAGCCCTCTGTCCCATGTCCCAGTGGATTTCTCCAAAACTATTGATTTGTCCCGTCTTTTACCGTTTTTCACCAGTACCATGCCTAAAGCAGCGTTTTTTTAATGGTAAATGGTCTCAACTTATATGGCGCTGTTCTACCTTCATCAAGCCCAAAGCGCTTTACAGCAAGGAACTTTATGACTTCTGGCCACGTGTGCGTCAAACACAGGTTTATCACCTCGATGCTAGTTGGTCCATTTAACCGAGATAAGACTTTAATAAACAGGAAGTTTTGACCATTCAACGTGAGTGAAAAAAAAGTCACAATTTGGCTATCCCCAAAGACTCCCATTGTGTCCCGGTTTTTAATGTGGAAAATCTGGGCACCTACTCCCAGTTACGTATATCAGTTCAAAGACAATAAGAGCTGATCAATCTACTCATCAGTACAAATAATAGCCAGAGTTTTCAATGGCAGCTGGATATTAACAGATCCCAAAGATTCAGTGTAAATAATGTGGAAGATAAATAAAAGCCGATACATAAAAAGTCTTTCCAAACTTAGTACTGCATGTGAATAAATATGTGCTACGAATAAAGAAAACTAGCACGAGCTACGCCAAATCACTGTTAGCGCGGAATCCTTTAACTTTGTTGATAATCTGTTCTAAATTTCAGAGCAACAAACCGTCGTGCGAAAGATCTGATCCCCCCACCACCTCTGAAATGTCCTGGGGCATGGCCTGATGGGACGTGAGCGCCAGGTGTGAATGAGGCCCCTTTTCAGCAGTATTAGCATCATTAGCCTCATTAGCATGTCATTGTGTCGCCAAGAGCTCGATGGGGAGGCGGCACAAACAATGGGCCTAATTTGATTTAAGTATGGGCCACAGCAAAGGCAGACCATCCATTTATCAAATTATTGACAGAGGTTTACAGACATTTCAATTAGGTCTTAGTCCAATTAGAAATGGAATTGTAAACATGTAAATTTAAACTTGAAACGGGCTTCAATGAGAAAGGTAGTAGGTTCTCATGTTTCCTTTTACACCTGGTGAGAACTCACACTTTGCAGGCTGTTGTTCTAACACCTTGTGGTACATTTTGTATGGAAAGATTTTTATAAATACATTTGATTGATGGATGACAGTGGCCAAAATAATTCTAAAATCGAACGGGCACAGTTGTTGGCAATCGGTCACTGTTTCGTTGATTTCTTGAGACAAAAGTCCAACAATTCTTGCTCCATTATGACACATGTGGAACTATTAAGGGCACACTTCTTGGACATGCAAATGCACCGATGTCTCACAAACAAATTCACATTGCGCTGTGAGCTTGGTTGTTGCGAGTGTTTTGCAAATGTGCAGCTCATGATTCGAGCCAGTCACATGACAGTATGGCAGAAAATGGAAACGTGTAAACAACTTGGCGATGCCAGCCAAACGTGGTTCCAACATGATGCACACTCAGATCGGAGAGCATTGACTTGGATACATCTGCAAAGGACAGAGAGGGGAGAGAGAGAAGGAGGTGTGGTGCATGGAGGTAAGAGGACAGGGACTTCAAAGACGCACAATCTGATGAATATTTCCGCGTTCACCCTCTGTGTTTCTTGAACAATAAGTTAAAAATTGAGAAAATGCAAACAATAAGCTACAATTTGCATTTGTAATTGTGAAATATGACCCTTGACATTGATGGGCAACTGATGCTCTGAATAAGTTGTCCTCCTTTGAGACTTCCACGCACACGTTTAAAAAAAAAATTTGCTGCAAAATTTGTGTTGCATAATTCCTTTTAGAAATCATGTTTAGTTTAGCTCCATTTATCCTGCCATCTCAGAAATAAAAGGTATATTATCTCTTGAAACACAAAAAAAAAAAAAATGCATTTAATGAGAAATTATTTAATGACGGATGAAAATAGCTCATGGTGGATTTTTTACGACTCTGTCCGTCAAAATGACGATGAGAAATGATCCCTATAGACATTTACAAAATACAAATAATGACCATTTTAATCATTATATATTCCGTAATTTTATCCTCACATCTTTGCTGGGTTTAGTCAAAGCTCAGATCATTTGCAAATGTCTTGCTTCCCGAGAGGCTCTCTCTCTAAAACGGAAAAATCAGGTTACAAATCAGAAAAAAAAACATTGCTAAGATCAGAGACACAGTGTCAAAACCAGACTTAGAGAGACTTATCCATGGATTTGTCTCCAGAAGGTCCAGTAGGTCTCCAGGCTCCTGTAACGGCCTGCTCACTGTTAGACAGCCACAGTACATCCAGAACCAGGAAATATGACCATAAAGAGCTTTGGAAGCCACGTGCAGTCCCGTGCGATACCTGTGTAATCCTTTAGGTTTGTGATTAAAAGTACACATGATAAATAATGTATTTAATGGTATCGATATTACAGATTGTGATAGACTTACCATCTTGTGTTTAGAGTTGTGTTGATCTCCACTTCTCTTCAAAGTGACTCCAAAGTTGGAATGTAATCACATTATGATTCATCTATTTCCTACGCAGATTAACCTGCAAGAATAACACACATTATTACCGTAATGAGAATAACCAGCATCTTAAACTAATCAAGCAACAAAATGGTTAGCCTGTTAGAAAATACAGTATTGTATCTAGAGCTAAAGCTAAGGAAAGGCTAAGGCAAGTTTGAAGGCTCTACATGTGCTAAAACCTCTAAACATTGTTGACAGCACACTTGGGTCATCTGTGTGATGCCTTTATCAATTATTATTTATTATTCATTTAGAATGAACAGGAAGGACTTTCACGGAATGGAGCGGCCAGTGACTTCTAGCAGCTAGTGACGTAGCATCGCATTGCACGGACTTTATTATGATGCATAATTAGCCATTAGGTCTGTGGCTTAGTGTTTTCTTTTTTTTTTCTCTCTAAATACTCTTGTCTCTCTTTATACATTACGTGAGCCAGAGTGAGACAAAGAATTAGAGGCGATAGATTGAGGAAATAAATATGTATTAGACGTCACGTAGCCTGAAGCTAACGAGCCTTAGCAGCTGTTGATACAAGCATATTAATCAAATACACAGCTGAACTAAAACTTACCGGTACAAAAATGTGTGAGCCATTATTTGAAGACGTCTGTGGGTATGTTGAGCAGTTACATCAGCCCATCTCATTGCTACAGTTCATGCTAGCTGTGTCCCTTTGGCCAGTCCAACAAGGCTGCCGTATGTTGACTCGTGGCTGTTGGGCCCATGTTAGCCCTGGTTACCGCTGGGGCGAGTGACCTTTTCGAGGTGGCGCCGGAAGCTTTCGTGACGTCACGTTCCAAATCCCTATTAGTCCAGTGCTCCGGTCTCTGCACTGGCTTCCTGTCGCTCAGAGAATAGAATTTAAAACAGCTCTTCACAGTCCAGCATCAATACATCCTAAGTACATGTCAGAGCTGTATGAACCATCTCGGGCCCTGAGAACCTCGGGGAGGCGTCTCCTGCTGGTTCCCAGAGCCTGGACTAAACACTGTGAGGCTAAAGCTCAAATCTGGAACAGTCTTCATGAGGATGTGTGAAAGGCCTCAACTCTGACAATGTTCAAATCCAGGCTGAAAACAGTTGTTTTTACCCGTGCACGTAACAACTGGAAATATTTTATCCGCACTCCTGCTTTTTAAAATAATTAATAAATGAAGCACTATGAATTACCTTGTGTATGAATTGTGCTTTACAAATAAACTTGCCTTGCTGAAACAATATAAGAGTGCTCATGTCATTTGTGAATCTGTTTGCAGACTTTGTGAATGTCTGGTTGCCGTGGCATAGTAGCCTACAGTCCCATCTTTTTGGTTCACATCGTCATTGCTGAAAGATCATTTTGGCTTTCGCTTGTGTCCTATCCTCCAGTGTTTTTGGGGCTAATGTAGCGGCAGTGTATGTGGTGAGAGCTCGGGGCAAACCACATTATGCCCTCGCCCACAGGAGCCCTCCCGCACGGTCCAGAAAACATGGACAAAGAATCCCGTTCAATGGCTCAATCACGTCGAACCGGATGACTTTCCCACCTGTCGCCCTAGTCCTTGTTTTTAGTTTTTTTCCCCTCCTTGAGCCGGAGCCAGCGCGCGGCGAGCAGAAATGTAAAACCCATTAAAACGAATGGATGAACGGTGACAGATGGCACCGTAATGTCAGAAATGGCTATAATTTTCCCGGAGTGCAAAAGTTTAAACGCGTGATAAAAGTGTCAAAAGCACAGCCGTAGATCACGACCCGCCTCTAATCAAATCCGAAATGACAGGACGCTTAATCAGCCCGAGTTAAACGAGCATTAACTGTGAAAATGTTTGCCAAAGACGTGAAGCTTTGGCCAATCCCGTCTGAAGATAACAGCCCTGTTTGCTTTTCTAATGATCCCATAATGGCCTTGTTTTGAGAGACAGACTTTATGGGCCGGTAGCATCCAACAACAAGCGTTGGTGATTTCCCCGGTTGCTAAAACAAACTTCATATCTAAGAAACAACTTTTTTTCTTTTCTTTTTCTTCTACGTCAGAGAGTTTTGACCTGGTTTAGCTCAGACTTGAAGAAGCTTCCTGTCAGAAGAGGTCGGCCTCAGACGGACACATCCGACATTTGTTTTGACTCGTTTCTAAATAAATGTCATTGCTAAAAGGGTCACCGCCTGCTTTCGAAATCAGTATGTTTTCTTTAAGCTATTTCGTGTCCTCAAAATTCTGGAAATCTGAGGAGCGCATTTCCAGTAAGAGGAATTATCTGAGAAATTGGTGCAAAAGTCACAGGGAGGTGAAAGTTGCATCAGTAAACCTTTAGTGCACTTGAAGACAAGTCTCGACATAATCAACAGATAAAACAAATGTTTGAAAAGATTAAAATAAGATGCTACAGATGTACAGATCTACAGAACTCGGCCTGGTGTACGAGAGGGTTAAAGATAATAAGTTAGTCCAGAATATTAATAAAACAAAAGGTATGATAATCGAGTCAAAGCAAGCACTGACACGTGGACCTAAATTAAAATCAAACCTTGCTGGGGAAAGTAGACAAAGCCAAAGTGTTGGGTCTGGTCATTGACAGTAGTCTTTCTTTGACAGAACATTAATAAGGAACGTGCCAGTGCTGTGTCAATAAATGTCGCTATGTAAAACGTGACACTTTAAAAATAATGGCCAAGTCTTAACTTTATGCCACTTCATGAAGTGTGGTCCTCTGCCGCTCAGAAGGATCTCGCAAAATTACAAGTGGTTCAAAACAAAGCAGCAAGACTTGTTCTTGGACGCTCACTTAAAACTAGAGAACACGTGTGTATTCTACTCTGTCATGGTTAGATCTAAGTAAAAGAAATGTAAGTCACATTAGGCACCTTTTTATAACACCAAAATGCCAGTTTTTATATTTAATCAAATTGTTCGTTTAAACCATGCATAATCATAAAACTACAATAGCGGGCTATCAAAATTAATTGCGATTAATCGCATTAATTGAAAACATAATTCATCGCAATTAATTACATTAATTAATCGCATTACATGTTTTGACCAAAGACACTTCGGTATCTGAGTGCACACATGACCTGAAAGACAAAGCACTTGTATTAACTACATAATTGTAAGCCAGGAGTCTCCGATCTTTTCACACAATGAGGTACTTTTATGAAACAAAAGTGACAAAGAGTGTGCATTTATAAAATCATTAAGTTGGATAAGAACAAGTTTTTCTAAAATTTTGCTTAAAAATGGTAAGTTGGATACCGGTCTAAACTTGTTAAAATCATTAAAATCTAAATTGGTCTTCTTCAGCGGGGGCCTCACCACCGCCCCCTTAAAGGCAGCAGGGAAGACCCCCGTCTGAAGAGAGCAAATCATCATCATGTTTAAAAGTTCGTCTTTAAAGGATCCATAGAATGTTTTACAAAACGGGGTTGGGACCGGGTCTAAAGGACATGTGGTGGGCCTCACTGAGGAGAAAACTTTATCAAGCATCTCAGCATCAACCTGGACAAAACTGTGCAGTGTTTCCTCTGGAACAAGTAGACAACCAGATGTATTTAAAGCCGTGTTACTTTGGGGAAATAAAATATTACATCTGATAGTGTCTATCTTTCCCCTGAAGTGGTCTGCAAACGCCTCGCAAAGGGAATCTGAGGGAGTTTCACGGAAAGCTTTGGGATTATGATGAAGAAGGTTGTCAATGGTTGAAAAAAGAACTTTTGTATTATTTTTATTGTCCGATACGATTTTGGTGAAGTATGAATTCCTTGAGTTTCTAACGGCTTTATTGTAGGTTTTCAACTGTTCGGCGTAGATTTGGTAATTTATTGTCCTTTTATTTTTCCTCCATTTTCTTTCCAGCACCCTGCAATTTCTTTTTTGTTTTTTGAGTTCCTCGTTTCTCCATGGAGGCGTGGGTTTATCTTGTATATGTTTTAGTTTTAGAGGCGCAACCAGGTCAAGGGCGGATTGAAGCCTACTGTTAAAATCATCGACAATAAAATCAGAGGGTGCAGGTAAAACCAAGGGAGGGTGTTTGTCTAAAACATCAATAACATTTGCAGCCACTTCAGGGGTTAGATGGCGCTTCCCTACAGTTCTCAAGGAGGTCTCACGCTGGATGGAAGCGGTGATTTTAAAAAACACGCAGTAGTGGTCAGAGACCGCCAAGTCAACGACAGAGGACACACCAGTGGACAGGCCATACGTGATGACCAGGTCTAGGGTGTGTCCTCTGTCGTGAGTCGGCTGTGTGACATGCTGAGTAAAAGCCATATAATTAAGAATGTTTAAAAATTCATTTGAAAGAGGATCTAAAATATTATCTACATGCAAATTAAAATCACCGGCATAAAATTACTCGCTCATAGGAGTTGTGTATAATCGATAAAAACTCTGAAAACTCATGATTATAAATCGAGCACTTTTTTGGAGGTCTATAAATTGTGGCACATAAAATTTCAGGGCTGCTAAAAACAATTGCACTGTATTCAAAGCTGGTAAAATCATCAAATAAAATCGGCTTGGTAGCAAGGGTTGTAGACTTTACCAGAGCAGTGTCCTTTTTGCCACTCCCCGCAGAATAAGTGAAGTTAAAATTAGGTGGTGAGACCTCCTTGAGAACAACTGCAACATCTGCACCCAGCCAAGTTTCTGTTCAAAATAGACAATCAAGTTTATGGTCTAAAATCAGGTCGTTCATAATAAAAGTCTTGTTCAGCAGAGAGCGGACATTAAAAAGTGCCATATTCAAGGTGACTGAAGGATGAGTAACTGAGTGGTTTTGTGGTAATGGGACTTTCGGTAATTGTTTAAGATTATTTGGGTTATGTTTTAAGGATTGTACATATTTAGTCCGCTCTCTGCTGATAACAACAGGAATGGGTGAATTATGTACAGAAAGGTGAGATCCAAGTCCGTTATAAAATGAATTACAATTCAAATCAGTTCAGTAGAAAACGGGGTGGTTTAATGACTGTAGGGGCGAGGGCTGGTGATAACTGGGACAGTTTGCTGAGGTGGAGAAACTAAACAAACTAAAAACTTCAGGCTCTGAAAAAGCAGGCTACAAAAAGATCAAGACTTATCAGTTTTTTGTGCCGATTTACTGCTAGTATAAAACAAATTCCTGCTGTGACTTTGCTTTAGTTTAGTCGCAGCACATCGAAAGCTTGCGTGTTGTGGAAAGTTTGAGCCCTAGATTTCCTGTGCTTCCCAAAATGCGGTTTCCAAATCCCTTGTAAGATGCAACGCCAATGCATTTTGTCCATACATTGTTAATGTGTGTGAACAAAAGCAAGACCAAATATTTAACTGCGCTTTCTGGATAATGGCACTTTCCCACAGGTTGGTCCAACCATTTTGTGCATAAATGTACACAGCGGGCTTCAAGCGCGGTGTGTGTTTCCATGTACGGCTATAGAGGGGCAGTATACGCCTTTGGGTTTGTCATTTAGCATAATGTCAAAAGCTGGCCCTGCCTAAACACGGTTCGGCTGCTCCAGGAGGTGAATGAGCGATGATGTGAGCTGTAGTTTGACATATAGAAATAACAGCTGTTTAGTGTCACAGAGGAACACTGAGCTGGATTCTCACAGTGGTATAGCTCATAGAATAGAAAGAAAAATACTACACCTTGATTTTTATTTCATTTTTTACTTGATTTTGTAACATTTATAACTGATTTAAGAAGCAGCTTCTCTCTCTCTTGGTACAGCAGCGCTTTTGTCCTTTTTCTGTGAACTACATTTGTAGTTTCTGTGTTCCACATTGTTTCACTGGATACTTTTTTGCACATCTTTGCTGTGTTTTTCTGAGGTTTAATGGATTTTTTTTTACTAAACAGAGTCCGTACTAGCCATGAAGGATCCAGCTTTTTCTAAAAGTAATTAAACAGCTAGCTTATTAGCTGAAGACATTTGAGACCAACACATTTCTTTTTCTGAGACGCTGAAGAGGCACCAAGAGCCCCCCGCAGCTGCAGCACAGTGGAGGCATCACAAGAGGCGCTACAGGAAAAGGGACAGACAAAGAGAAGATAGTGAAAGACTGTTGTGGGGCAGAGGGAGATGCGCAGGAGGAAGAGGAAGGGGGAGGTGGAGGAGCTGGCCAGTGCAGGACACCACGCTCTGAAACAGGGAAAAGGCCAGGAGGTGGTGCATGGTTTCCACAACCTCCAAAAACGTGCTGGTCCAGTGACGGCTCACTCAGTCGCAGCGCCTCAGGGTTAACCCAACATCTGAACGCAATTTGGTCATATAGTTGTACAATAACAAATAAAGCATTTACGCACTTGCTCAAAATCGACAGATAAATCGAGTAGATAGATAGATAGATAATGTTAGTAATGTTAATTTGAAATTATTTGACTCTATAAAAGTAAAGAGTAGTGGCCCAAATAATTACTCAACTAGGTAATTGTACTTGGGTGGCACAATAACACCAATGCATGTAAACAAGCCACACCGGATTGTAGCCTTGGGCTAATTTCCATATTTGGGTCGACCGCCGTCGGAATGTCATACCAAAAAAAAGGATCTCGTTTTTATTGACTGCGGCCCTCACTACTCCGTTTTCTGTGAAAACATGAGTGCAGGGCGGATCACAACATGAATCTACTTGCGGTGGAGCAATGCTCGGCTCATTTAGCTCCATAGGTAGAGCGGCGGGCTCATAACCACGAGTTTGTGAGATCAATCCTGACCCTCATCCACTGGGAAAAAGTCCCGGGCCTTTTTTTTACTGCCAAGAGGCAGCTGTGGCTACTAGCTTACCACCACCAGTATGAAGTGAATGAATAATGACTATGTGGTGCTTTGAGAAACTCGGAGCACAGGCTTGGAAAGAGCAATACAAGTGACAAGAGACAATTTTACTTGAGTAGAGAGTAACTGTTTGAAATTATGTGAAAATTGTAGAATGTTCAAAGAAAACACCACAGAAATATATAAAAATAAATTGTTAGGAAGGATCAAGTAAACAAAACAAAACACATCTATTTCACCCGTCAAGAGGAAATATTTACATTTAGATTTACTCACAGTGAATTTTTTCCTCAAGAAAAAGTACAGATGCTTCATTATAATATTACTCAGCTCGATGTAAAAAGTACTGCTATTTTCAAAATAAAGTTACTTCAAAAAGTTACTTAAATACATGAACATGTGCCTCTGAACTCCACCCCCCACCTCCAACTAGCTGAAAAAACTTAATAAAATGGGAGGCTTTCCATTTACCCCATTACTGAGAGAAACCAGGGCACATGGAGGAAAAACCACTTGGCCCGGACTCACTGGAATGAAGTAACTGGTGTCAGGAAGGTCTGAGGGACTCTTTTCGGACGGCCGCCTCTGCTATTGGGCCTTGGAAAAGTAGGTGTAAATAGTCTATATTACTGTACCAAGAAATTACAAACCGCTCCAAAAGCATTAATACATAACAAGTCTTTGTAACTTATAAAGACATTCATTTAGCCAGACATCGACATCGCTCACTGCTGGTATCCATTGGATTCATGCTGCTTCCAATGTAGCCTCTTCTGAAACATTATAAAGACATGTGCAGGGACTTTGACCTTTCATGTTCAGAGAATGCCGTGATGGAAAAACATAATTGTAAAAATGCATTGTCGACGATTGAGTCCAGACCGAAACAAAACAAGTGCATCATTTTCAGTAAGAGAGCAGTCAGGAGTCACACTGGACCAATGATTAGATTAAGACGTCACTGAAATCTGAAGTGCATGCAAACATAACAAGATGGCCTATTGTTGTTTTTGCATTAGAATATAAAAGATCGCAGATTAGATTCCCGGGCCATGTGGGCCTTGGGTGGGTTTTTTGTCTGGGTGGTACAGTTTCCTTGTAATGGCTTAAACTTGTATTGCATAAATACAAAACATGCCCAAGAGTTTATCTTTCAGCTTGGTATTCCTGACGCCTATAGCAGATCTGGGGATGGCTCACGGTCCCACCAGCATTGGGTCAAATATAGAGGACCAAGACCCTAAACACAAAGTCAATAACAAGTAAAAATCGGACAAATAAACAAGTGCTTTTCAAAGAACATCCCACACTTACAACCATCACTAGACTTAGAGAAACAAGTACGAGCAGCACGAGGAAGTGCTTCAAAGGCCTTTATTTTAGATGTTTGGAGTGCCTGGGTTTGATCCCTTTCCCAATACTACCTAGAGCAATCAGTCATATTGCTGTTTCTACAGACTTCTCCATGCATTTGTATCCAGTAGGTTAGACTGTAACCGATGCTCTCTGTTAGAGCTGCAGAACATCCAGAACGTCGCTGCTCGAGTCCTGACCAGAACCAGGAAATACGACCAGATTAGTCCAGTGCTCCGGTCTCTGCACTAGCTTCCTGTTGCTCAGAGAATAGAATTCCAAACAGCTCTGCTTGTGTACAAGTCTTTATCTGAAGTTATTTTTTACTAGATTGTACTTATGGTAAGCACTTTGGTTCAGAAGGTGCTGTTGTAAAGTGCTATGCAAATAAATTGATTGATTGATTGATTGAAGGAAATGTATTCTGGGAGCGAGCATGATCGCCCGTTGGGCATGATTGGCAGACGGATTCACAAATTATAGCAATGCCTTTATGATGCAGGAACAAGCTACAGGAAGCCTTTTCAGTAAACATTGATCTCTGCCAATAAAATGCTGTTATATAAAACAGACGAAAGAGCAGAAGAAAGCAGTGTGGAAGAGTTCGGTGACCGTTTCTGTCCGAGGACCATCTGGCTGGCCAGGCAAGTCTTCATGAGGATGTGAGAGAAGCCTCAACTCTGACAATGTTCAAATCCATGGTGAAAACTTTCTTTTTATCTGTGCAATTTTATCTGCAATCTATGCTTATAATGTAATTTTTAGATTGATGTTTTATAGACTGATTTTATCTTCCCTCTTGTAATTTTATGTAACTGTGAAGCACTTTGTATAAATTTACCTTGCCTACTATCAACAGAGAATTCCCAAATAAAATCCATACACTAAAATGAAGTTGCATATAATCATCATAGGGCAATGTGTCCTTGTAATTTACCCATTCTTCAACACCATAGGGGTTAAACCTGTCAGGAGCAGTGGGCGATTGCAGGGCAGCACCCAGAAGCGCTTTCCAAGACATTCGGTTTGATTTGAGTGCCTTGTTCTCCAATCTCCAAGGTCCTTCTTAACAAACCCAAAACCTTGGCCCATATGTCTAAGATAAAAAAAGACACCCATCACACTATGGTTTTCAAAAAGATTTGAAATGACAGTTATTAGCCCCATAAGATCAAGGCTTTTTAGATAAATATATATTTTTGATGTTTTTTGAGTGTGGTAACCCTAGAATAAACAGGTAAACAAAGCGTCACATAAGAAAGCCATGCAGATGAGTTGCCTCGGTGGAGATTCCCATTTAATAAGAGGTGTATCACAGCAGTTACAGTGCGAGTGAATGAGGGGCGGACACCGCTGCGATTACATGAGTCACCATCAGAGGTCCCACAAAGGCGACAGGAAAGCTCTGCAATTATGTTTTATGCACACATTTGTGTAACTGTAACGATTTCTCAGCGGGTCACTGGGTTGGGATGCGCCGGGTTTTACGGCCCTGTCGCCACAAGAATGTCTTCACTTCTCGGAGTCAGAAGTCGACAGTTGGTTCGGCCTGTGAGGACTTGCTCGTTTGTCTTCCTCTCGATGACTAACAGCTGATCGATGAGGCGCATTGAGTTGCCTTGTGAACGAAATGCGCGGTATAAATAAAGTTGCCTTGCCTTGCCTTGCCTTGATGTTTGACTTTAGGAAGAAGGAAAACCCTGCTACTCTCACTGGTAGCAAATTACCTTCTTCTGTGCTGGTGAACGGGATCCATGTGAAGATAATTCATTAATTCATTAATTTTCTTCCACTTTTACGTTGCCGGGTCGTGAGGGCAGGTGTCACGGCCGAAAAAGTTAGGGAACCCCTGGCATAAGCCACTGAGGACCTGTTTGCCAAAGGAGACCGGGCACAAAGACCTCGACAGCACAGCTTCTCGAATCATTTGGGCGCTCAAAGCCCTCCAGATGTTTGTCATTCAGCCTCAAGATCAACATTACGATCAGTAATCAGTCAAATCAATATTAGAATGGAACATGTGTATCTGCGGGGCACAGATAGAAGCTGTTTACCAAAAAAAATATATTACACAGTGAACTGAACACATAATTTGGTCGTCAGCTTACATAAAATAAATCAAAAAATATATTTTTAAAAGACAAATCTGAAAAATGAATCAAGCCAGGTTTAAATGTATGGTTTTTCAAAGAGGACTTTGGATATCTTTTTTTGCTGTTTATCAGTAAAAAAAATAAATCTGTTTTCAAATTCAAAACTCAATAAATAAGGCTGGGAGGTCTGAAGGTGCTACTTATATGGAGATATTATCGCACCAATGTGAGCAAAAAGCATGTTGTGAAAATTACCCTTGAAATTATACAATTTCCCAAATAAATCTATCACAAAACATTGAATCAGTGCCATAATTAAACATGTGTTTTTTTTTTTTTTACTTGCATGTTTTTTCTTTATTGGAACAGTAAATAAATCCACACCCATAAATCAAAGTGTTCCCGCTCACAAAATATGTGGCTTTACAAGTCGCACAACAACGATCCAAACCAGCCGAGGCTACTGGTTTGAGAGGTTACCGGGTTCAGAGGATGGCCAGAGCGGGCAAACTAACTCGCATGTTTGCCTCTCTCTCATTTTATTCCCCGCCTCAAGCTGGGACGTCCCGACGGGGGTGGGAACACTCCTTATCACGCCTTCATGAACTTCAAAGGCCCCCGACTGTGCGTTTGGCCCGATAAAAATGCAAATAGATGCCCCGACGTATCACGGTTTGCTTAAAGATTTCAGCTTAACTTTTTTTTTTTCATATATAATTGACATGCAATGTACTTTTAAGCTTCCGGATAAGATAAGCAGAGGAGAGGCAGATACAATCAGCCTCCCAGCAGGAAACAGCAGAAGGCAGCCATTATTCAAAACCAGGCCATTCATATGAACAGAGGCGCCCACAGGTGATGATGGTTGTCAAAACAGACTGTAATGTAATGTAATGTGCCTTGTCTTCCGTATCTGAGGGGAAGTAGCCCAGTAAAGGATTTTAAGGTGTCATAAGTAAACTTACATCTAGGCACTCACGTTTTGGGCAAGGCAAGTTTATTTGTAGAGCACAATCCATACACAAGTGAAAGATACCATTTAAACCCATATGGAGGAGTTGAGCTTGGCAAAGTCCCTCCCCTCTATTACCTGCTACTCTCACCTATGGGTAAACATCTTTGTAGTTTTAAGTCCTAACGACCTAGCCTCACTGTGTTCAGTCCTGACTATGGAACCAGCATGCAGGATTTGTATAGCGCCTTTCACAGACCTGAGGGTTATACTATCTGGAATGGATCACTTTCTATCAGGGTAGATCTCCCATGGAAACAATCCCGTAGCCATAACCAGGTTTAGTTCCCAGGTTAGATAAGAAGACAGCTATTTCAGCCATCTGAGGAGAGAAACCTCTGCGGTGTACGGTGGGAGCGAGGAGGAAACAGGAGGAGACACCTCGAGCAGCAGCATATTATGATTTTTAGATTTGAGATGAAGACATGAAAAGGGTTTATTTCTCGTCCTCATATTGGTGCGAGTGTTTAAGTTGTAATAAAGATTAAAGGTTAACGAATGTGAACACTCTACTTATGTGCTGCTTTGTTCAGCTCTATATTATATTCCTCATGACTTTGGAGAGATGAAGTGAGACCTGAGCACTGGACTAATATGGTCATACAGTTCAGTATGCAGCGTTCTGGATGGACTAATATGTCTGCCAGTCGCTACACTAGTCTAAACTGCTGGAGGCATGGATTAGTTTCTCAAAGTATGATTCAAACACTTTTGATCTTAGCCATGTTTTTTATTGATCTAATGTGTTTAAGTTCAGGTTGATGATTACTTCTGATCTGATGGGCAAATGTTTATGTTCCATCCATCCATCCATTTTCTTCCACTTGTCCGTTGCCGGGTCGTGGGGGCAGCTGTTGGAGCTGCCCAAATCACATTGCACCAGCCCCTATGGCTCCTCCTGCAGGTGGAGGGTCCACAGGAGGACGGCCTCATGGTTCTAACCGGGCCTGGTGGTCTCTCATAAGGGGCTTCTGAACCCCTCTTTGTCTGACCCGTCACCTAGGACCTGTTTGCCATGGGAGACCCTACCAGGGGCACGAAACCCCCGACAACAGAGCTCCAGGATCATTCGGGCGCTCCGACCCCTCCACCACATTAAGGTGGCAGAGGGGATGTTTATGTTTTAGAGCAGTATTTCTCACCTGGTGGGTCGGGACCCAAAAGCCTTTCCCAGAAAACATTCTTTACAATATGTATCTACTAAGCACTACCTGAGAGCTGACAGTTGTTGGATTGTTTTTTTTAACCTGTTACCTGCCACCTTAGGTTTAGGGTTAGCAATTATGCATATCCAATAGGGTTGGTCCATATCATATCGTATAGTTTTTGGACACAGGTCCAAAAACTGCTGATTTCAGAACCAGGCGGAGATCGCAGCTTATGCTACGCTCAGAGTCACTAAAAGCAGCAGCATAAACATGACTGTGGAGGCCTCAGGGGCAGGCGCTTAGAGAATCTAATGATATGAATGAAGTACGTTGCTTTTGTCGCTCATATTTGCATTCTTGATTTATATTTTTTGATCAGGATACATATTTACCAAAGTTTTGTCTTACAATACACAAAAAAAAAATTGCTGTGGGTAAGCCTTACAAGTATTATTTCAAAGAATGAATGAGTTACTGTCCATATTAAAATGTGGAAGTAAGAAACGAAATAAAAAAAAGACTAAACATTATATTAGAAAGAATCCAGCAGATCCATAATCCTCTTCCTCTCTACTTCTTTGAACGCCTCAGTCTTCCCATCCCCAATGCTTTCTGCGTACGCTCTCATAATGTGCTCAGGATGAACTCCAACAAGTTGTAGCATCGCCTAGCTCGCTAGCTAACGTTCATAGCATGGCGCTAACAACAACGCGAAGAAAGCCAACCCCGGTTAAAGGCTAATAATATCCTTCTCTTCAGGAGCGCTCACGTAAGTAGGCTAGCAGGACAAGCTCATGTACGTACTTCTCTCCCTCTCTCTTTCTTTCCCTCCTGCGTGTGCGCGCGTGTGTGCGTCTGATCGGGAGAGAGACCCGGACAGGAGAGATAGGGGGAAATAGTGGATCGTTACATTACGATACATTTGACTCATGTTGCTGGCAAACACATGTCCCACACACGTTAATACCCACAGGTCTATCCCCAGTCTCCTGACAATAAAAACGCAAGTAAACTGCACAGAGGCAGGTGAATTTACAGGAGCATTTTACTGGAATGGAGATGAAGGTGCAAATAATTGTAGCAATATTATTTTAATGAGATACAATATTGCTACAATTATTTGCATAGTCGGTGTTTTTCCAGAAAAAAATAGAGATTTAGGTGAATTTAGATGATTAAAGAGAATACATTAGCTGTAAATGAATTTTCCCCATTGGCCAAAGGCTTTGATTTGTAAGTATTTTGCCAGGCGTAATCTATATATCGCCATGTATATCGTTATCGTGATATTTCTTTTTCATACCGTGATATACATTTTTGGCCATATCGCCATGCCCTAATATCCAAATCTCAATTTAACATGATTTCAGCTTTTGAGACAAACACAGTATTTCAGCTATAACTCTTTTTATCCTGTTTTGGGTCGCGGCTCGTCAGTCTATGGCTCGTCAGAGTTCGACTGAAAACTGTTGTTTGGCATCAATAATACACAGGATGGAGTTGTCTGATTATTGTTCCTGGGATGGCAAATTAGAGAGCAAAAGTTAAAAGAATAAACTCTCTTTTCTTGGATCAGCTCCCTTCAATGTGGTATTGTGTCTGGTGTTGAATTTGATTTTCTTGACAGCCACTTATCTTTTTTGAAGCTTTGTGAAAACATATTTTTATTTGTTACCCCAGCATGTATGCATCTATACTTTTTCCAGATCCACACACATGTCTGCACTGCATTGTTTGACTTGTAAACCGATCTTCAATGATTGATGAAATTGACCATAAATCAACAATAACCGGCGCATTTTCCCAGCGTCTCTCCCCACCAGAGGCTTATCTGTCCCGTTCAGTGAGCGACCAGACCAAGGCCGAGTCTGCTTCTCATCAGGCCAGATCCAAACCAGATCCCGGACCATAACCAGACCTGCACGGGACCTGGAGACGTCCGAAGCACTTACGTTTCCCCCCTCTCCCTCTCTGATCGCTGCGAAATGTCTGCTCTTAAACGCAGCCAACAGTCTCCGCAGACAGAACCAAGGACGCTGCGATGGAAGGATACGCTTTATTTGAAAGACTGCGGTAAAAGGTTGTCATCCTGGTGCCATTGGATTTATGGCGCGATCGTGAAATTTGGGGCCATTATCTTCTTCTCAAATGAACTGATATTAGTTTTTAAAGTTTCACTGCCCTGGACAATTTTTGGTATTATAGGCTGTAGGATTTTAATACCAACAAAGCAACGATTGGAGATTTTTTTTAGGTCAGTTCAAGTTAGTTCTGTTATTTTTATTATAAAAATGTATATCTTAGTACAAATGTTTGGCCTTAATGTGTGTAAAATAACTTGGCAATGATAAAAGTCCAATGGTAGTTTTTTGTTTCAAACTTAAATTGAACAAAAACAACTCAAGAAATGTATTATCTCATTTTAGAAGTCGTAGTAGTAGTAGTAGTAGTAGGTAGCCTGGCCAACCAGAATACACGCAATATACTTTCTTTAAAAAAAAATGTGTATCTGAGATCAGGGGTGATTTTTTTGAATTCCCGATGGGAGTGATTGACAAGCGTATTAACCAATCAGAGAAAAGCCGGATATGACTCAAGCGACAAACAAGAAGGTTAGTGGTTTTATCAGCCAGTAGAGCGGAGACAAATGTGAGCGACCTACAGTATGTCGTTTTTGCTACAAAATACGGCTTCAAGGAGTCAATAGCAACTCAGGTCAGGTTTGTAATGGCTGTTTCAATCAATGTACATTTGGAACGGGACAAAAAACCTTTAATAGAAAACGAAAAGAAGAAAATCCTCTTAGAGAAGATGAAGCAGGTACATTCTTGTTAGGTACATTAAGTTTTTACTCAAAACTGCATGAATGTTGTGCAAATACTACTCCAGGTATGTCTTTGACGAGGGAACAATGTTAAAACATGGTTTAAACCTAAAGAAAAGTCGATTTTGCATGATATGTCCAATATTGTTCCAATGGCAGATTAGCTAACCAAACTCAAGTCGAAGGCAAATACCTTTATTTCAAGAAAACAGTATTTCTGATTTTACTTTTTACTGTGTTTATTTTCAGTTCATGGTATGGCACAGTGGTGTGCTTCACAGAAGGTCCTGGGTTCAATTCCTGGACAGGGGCTTTCAGTGTGGAGTGTGGATGTTCTCCTTGTGACTGCGTTAGATTTCTTGCAGTACTCCGGTTTCCCCTACCACTAAAACATGTACATTAGTCAAAGGATGAGTGAGAGTGTGTTCAGGCTTGTGAGTGCTGGACAACAGATGCATATAAGCCCATGGATACAATCTGGTGA
The DNA here is from genome assembly GCA_021464625.1 of Proterorhinus semilunaris. NCBI lineage: Eukaryota > Metazoa > Chordata > Actinopteri > Gobiiformes > Gobiidae > Proterorhinus > Proterorhinus semilunaris. Next base: position 32,245,056 of record CM038345.1, on the reverse strand, counting down.
GGCATGTTTATATGAGAAACCATTTGTGTGTTCATTAACATGCACTGTCCCGACCAAATGAAACAAATACAAAATGTAAATTGTGCTAATCTCAAACCGTTCAACCGACAAGACAATCGTAAACACTATATACACTATATAATATCAAATACTTATGGAAGGAAAGAGTTCAGATTGATGGATGAAGCTGTCAGTCAGTTGGATCTGTCACGGGCCTTCAGTCTTCGATTGCCAGATTTATGTACCCTTGAGAAAGAAGGACGGACATTCTGTGGACTCGCTACAAATGTGTCTTAAGGACATATTGAATTTCCTCAATGACTGAGGTGATGGTGTTTGGTCCCAGCTCCGGTGTCAGTTCTGTACAACTGCACGACCTTGATATGTGCTGTAAACCGGAGATTGTGAACTTGGGTTTTTTAAAAGGATCCTGCATTTAAGCTTAACGGCCAAGTTCGCTCAGTTGTAAGGCCCAGCTTCTTCCATCTGAGGCGGTTGGCCAAAGTAAAGCACTTTCTGTCACAGGAGCACTTGGAAACTGTAATCCATGCCTTCATCACTACCCAGCTGGATTTCTGTAATGCACTTTATTTTAGGGTGAGTCAGTCCTGCATTTCCCGACTGCAGCTAGTTCAAAATGCAGCCGCACGTCTTTAACTAGCACACGGAAATTTGAGCACATCACCCCAATTTTATCTTCTCTTCACTGGCCGCCCGTGCATTTTAGAAAGGGGCCCTGTCCAGATCATTGTTGAGCCAAAAACTGAACAATCTTGGAGAGGAGCGTTGTGTGGATCAGCTGCTGGGCTGGCATATCTCCTCTGTTCAATCTTGCGTTCTGTCATACCACTTGTAGTAAGATTTCTGGAGAAGATCTTGCAAACTTGAGCAAACAGAATACCTGGTAATGATGACCACACTTCCATCTGAGTTTCTTTACTAAAACTTCACCCACTCTCCACTGATGGTCCCCTCCTTTTGAAGCAAACACACCATTACATCAGTGAAGCCACAGAGCGAGGGATCCATGGGCCACGGCGAGACAAAGTGAGGGGCCAAATGCACTTCCTTGATACTCAGAGAAAACGTTTACACTAATTCTGGCTACTAATTTATCAAAGTTCAGTTCCTACGTTCCCGGCCCCCTCCCTCTGGCGTGGCTGTTCTCGCAGAATAACATTCTCTTCCTCCGCAAGTCTGTCCATCTCTAAACACCCCCCTCTCTGTCCATCTCTCAACTCGAAACCTGGCTCAGCGTCTGGAAAACACATTACACACGACACGGATCACTGGTACAGGAGCACTGCCTTCTGAGCATTTTCTACATTTCTCTGTCTTTGTCTGTGTCTGTGATAATTGAATGTTACCATCTCGTTTTCAGTCAAAAATCAAACCTGAAGGCAGAACAGAGATGGGGTGATGATAATTTTGTAATGCTTAATTTGGCTGCTCGTCATAGCTGGTCTCATCATGGTTGCCTTATACCTGCTTTATGCCCGTGGTTCTCCAACTTTCACACCACCTCATATCATATTTGACCTTCCAAGTATCAAGGCCTACTCCGAACATAAAATAAATAAGGGTTTAAAGAGGGGGTATTATGCTTTATGCAGGTATCAATCTCAAACACGTCTTTTGTTATTGTCTTACTTTTCGTAGGGGAGAAAATGCAATATTGGTATGAAACAGTTGGAACAACATATCCAGTAGTTTCACTTCCTGGTTTTCACGTGATCTCACCGTAAGCTGCTTCCTCTTGCTCCCCTTCTCTGAACAGCTGTTTCAATATAGAGGAAATAAAAAAAAGGCCTGTACCTTGTGTGGCTGTAGTGAAACTATGGCGACTGTTTTCACGATGAAAGGATTGAGCGTAGTAAGCAATCGAGTGGCGAAGAAAGCATTTCCTGGATGCTTCAGAAGGAGCTTTTTGGGAGCTGCTGCTGTGCCGCCAATAGCCACTGGAGAATAATCAAAGATTACTCGAAGAAGCGCAAGTGGGTCGAAACCAATGGGTGAGGAAAGCACTACTCTTTGGTCCTCATGGTTACGTGTTGTTGGGTGGTGACTCCAAAATACACTTTTTAAAACAGATTCCAATGGTGTCTTTATACCTCACAAACACTGCTTAAAAGCCTGGCTCCAAATATATATATATATTTTTTTTTTCAAAAGATTGCTGTTACAACGCCGGGCAAAGTACCATATTTTTTCTGTCGTGTCTTTGGGCAAGACAATTCATTGCTTCCAGTATATGCATACACTGGTGTCTGAATGAGAGGGTGAATGGGTGAGTGGTTCCTTGCTGCAAAGCGCTTTGAGTGCCAAATGTAGGTGGAAAAGCGCTGTATAAATTGAGACCATTTACCATTTTTGGAACATGCTCTTAAAATCTAACTAAATTGGACTGAAATATGTCTAAACTGAGCATACAGAATAAATGAAATTACCTGTAACTGAAATGAATAAAGCCTAAAATTGCAGATAACTCTTAGAACACAAGTTAAATATCACAAATCACATAACACATTGTTGTGTGCAAATGCTTGTATTTAATGATAACGCCACAATTTTTACATTTTTAAATATTTATTGGTTTATTATTAATGAAAACACCAGGAAATCCAGACTTTTTTTGTGTTGCAATTTTGACAAACAACCCCAAGCTACTGCTAGAACTCTATTGGTTTTTGGTTTTACGACAGTTTAGACGTAATTAATTTCCGACGGACACCGTTAGCGTCTTTTCCCACACTGTCCTCTCTCCTCGACGTTCTAACTCCACGTCCCCACCCTCCTGTCGAGAGCTATTCATCCCCCTGCCTCCTCGGTGTTTCTCAGCCCCTGTCATTGTCATTAGGTGCATTCAAAACTTTCCCCAAAACTCTTGACGTTTCGATTCACCAGGTGGCCAATAAGAAGACCCGCGGCGTTGGAGCGTGAGCCATACAAGACACTGGAGCTCTTTCTGGGGCCTGAACACTCGGGGTCAGACACTCCGCGCGGCCCCTTGACCCCACTTACCTTCGCACATCCACTCCCCCCATTCAAAGACAATGCCACAATTTGTCTGTCGCATTGTGTGTCAGTCAGCCTTTTCAGTGGGCGTTGGTGGCTTCTTTTCCCCCCATTTGTATGTATTTATTTATCCTGGAGGTGGGAGGCTCGGGAGGCTGAGGGAGGGGGGGTCTCGCCTGCAGGAACAGCAGCTCTTTGTTCGGGGACCGGGTTTCACATGGAGCTCCCAGCGTCATTGTACAGGCCATTTCCATAAGCATTGGTCCACTAGGGGAGGTGCCTTTAAAAAACTGCTGACAAGGAAGGTGCCACTACAACCACCACCGCTGCTGCTAATGTAGGGATCAACTTTGGCCTAGTTTTGAATCTTATGCTAGTTCTGGAAAGTTGATACAATAAGCCACACATATTTCGGTTCATATATGATTTAGGGGAGAGTAAGAGAGTAGAAAGTATGTCAAGTCAGCAAAAAGAAGAAATTGGGAACTTTTAGCTTAAGCGGTCAATTCTACCACATTTCTTCCGGCTCCTTCGCATAAAACGCAGTGGTAATACTCTCAAAAGCCCTATTCTTACTGGATTAAAATCACCTAGGTAAAATGTAAATATTACTGATGTCCTCTGAGTTTCTATTCCTGTGTGAATCTGCTTTGTTGGTAATTTGGAAAGCAATATTTCCCCCAATTTTTTTAAGGGCAACATCTATTCAAAACGCCTTCTATTGTTCTGGACGTTCACTGAAGAATAAAACAGAAGAACTGCTAAGCTTTTCCCAGAAGATGGTGACCTATTGGATCTATACTCTGCAAGCCACAAAACATGCTGGACTTAATGAAGACATTGATTACACGGTATTTTTTATAATTTGTACAGTTTTTGTAGAATTGTTTTTAAAGATTTGATATGTATATCTATTTAAAATTGTTTCTACAGTGTATTGTTATTTGTGTTGTACTCTGGGTGGGTACTCTCACTACCACCTGGTGTTGGTTCTGAGGTTGTGCAAGCACAGGTTACTTCCTACCTGGTCACTCTTCCTGTTACAGGTGGAAGAACTCTATTGGTGGGTTACTTGTATATAGCCCACATGGTGTTCTTTTAAGTCTGTCTGACCCCCCTGAAGAAGGCCTTTGAGGCTGAAACGCCTTGGGGCTATGTTTGTCCATTTAGACATGCCATAATAATAAAGGCATTTTAACTTCATCAGAGAGTGCCTTGTTTTTTTTTCTGTTTTTTGAACTACTTTCCCTGCTCCAAAAAGCACCTCTGGTTTTTAATTACATTCTGTGGATGTCCAGGAAGCGCTTGTCCCTTCTTCTTTTTGATATATTTACAGTATGTCTGTCCTTAAGCAATAGTCATAATATTATGCTCTCAAAGTATACTCCGACTCAAAGTATTTTTTTTTAAAGTATAAAAGAAGAATAAACTACGACATTACAGACGACAGAAGTTTTGTCGCTAAAGCAAAGCTCACATTGACAAACCTGATAGCGCTCGTAACATGAATGTATAAAAGGCTTGTTGTCATCATTCAGTGTCATTATGTATCCGTCAGTTCCGGGGAAAAGTAAGTAAAAATGTGTGAATTACTGACATTGCTGATCCCAAGCGAATGCCCATAAAAATTCCAATCCCGTGTGAATAGGGCTAAACACATCTTTATCCTACACTTTGTTGGTTAGAAAATGCAATATGTTGGAAATTAATATTGTGATTGATGACCAGGAGTGCGAGCAAGTGTGTGAAAATCTCACTGTATGACCTAAGACCTGCGGTAACAAATGTCAAATATGGGATGTCATTGATAAACAGTACATGAATAATGTAATGTAAAGTTTCAGGTTCAACATAAAGAAAGCAACACAAGGGGTCTCTTCAAAAAAAAATCTTATGAGAAAACCAAATAAGGTTGCTGTCAATTGGACAGTCAAACCAACCCAAAATGCAGTTATTTAATATAAATGTTTTACTTTTTTATTTTTTCTGGCCCTATATTTTTTCTTAAGTTCATTTGGGGTAAACCACAATCTGTCGGAAATACAACCCAGTCTCCACGGCAACGGGCCCAATCAGCTGACGTAACTGAAGACACTTGTGCCGCGCTGACAGGCCGGAGTCTCTGGGCCAAAATCAGGAAAAATGCAGAGGATTCACTGAAAACTGCAGGGAAACTTTGAACATGGAAGGTCGTTCAGACTAAGGAGTCCAAAACCATGAACCGCGAGACTCCAGACCTGGTTTAGTACCTCTGTCAGCGGCTTCGTTTCAGCACCAAAAATGCTTTTACAATACGATTTTTATTTCCTTCTGAAAGCCAAAAAGCACTGGACAATTAGTTGTGATTCATGGCTTTCTGGCGATATTTACGCTAGTCTTTTAACATGAAGTAATTCTGGTAAAAACATGGCAATGTTGAATGTAACTTTATATGTCTTGAAGAAAGAGTACTGTAACAAGATGGGACTTTTATGTTCATGAGGTCAAATTTTTAGGATCTGTTCTTTATACTCAAGATAATAGTGAGGAAAGGCCAAATAGTTGTAAGGCTTTCAGACTGTTTACAGCTGGGTACCTTATGGTTCCTGTTTTCAAATTGTGAATTGATGAGGTTGCTGGATACAAATATTTGCCAGTTCGGTCATTGACTTCAGGAGGAAGAAAACTAACCTGGCACCTCTGCACATCAGGAGACTGTGAGGAGAGGGTGACGGACTTCCGCTTGCTTGGAGTGCACGTTGAGGAGGACCTGAGCTAGAGCCTGATGAACTCCTCTGATCTACTGAAAAAGGCCCAATAGAGATTGCACTTCCTGAGAGGCCTTGGGAAAAAACTACCAGAGACTGTTGCTGTCTTTAAGAATAGGAGTAATAAGTTAAGAATATCACGCAGTACCAATTTTACTTGGATATGGAAGACAGAACTAATAAGATAAGATAAAATAATCCTTTATTGATCTCACAATGGAGAAATTCACTTGTTAATTCAGCTCTCAAGAAACACTCTAAATCCAATATTTTTTCCATCACTGTTGATAACTGCACCATCCCTCCTTCCCCTCAGGTTAAGAGTCTGGATGTCATCCTCACCCTCTCCTTCACAGCGCACATAAACAACATCACTTGGGCCGCCTACTTTCATCTTCGCAATATCAACCGTCTACGTCCATCTCTTAACCCAAACAGTACAGCTACACTGGTTCATGCCCTTGTCACATCCTTGACTACTGTAATTTTCTCATTTACGGCCTACCAGACAAGTCTCTCCATAAACTTGAAATGGTTCAGAATGTGGCTGGTCGCATCATCACCAAAACTCCTTCTACTCAGCACATTACTCCCATCCTCAAACAGCTTCATTGGCTACCGGTCTTCTTCCGTATCAAATACAAAATTCTCCTCCACACCTTTAAAGCACTTCATAACCTCATACCACCAGACCTGTCAGATCTCCTTCAGACCTGCACACCCTCCCACTCACTCCGCTCCTCCACTGCTTTTCTTCTCTCTGTCCCTCCAGCCAAAATGTCCACCGTGGGCCCCAGGGCCTTCAGCCGCTCTGCCCCCAGACTTTGGAATCATCTCTCACAAGACATCCGTACAATCGACTCCATCACCACATTCAAATCTCGACTAAAGACTGATCTATTCAGACGTGCCTATCGCACATAGTCCTCAGTATTTCTCCAACCATATTATTGAACTTCTGCCATTCCACTGCTAAACTCGTATTGTATTTTTTTATTGTGTGTTTTATGTTATTTTTATGCTGTCTGTAACGTGACCTTGGGATTTTGAAAGGCACCCACAAATGTTATTATTATTATTGCTTAGGATGTGCAAAAAAAGACAGGAAATGTGCAATCAATTAAATAGTCAATCAGAATCAGGATCAGGATCAGAATCAGAATAGTATTTAGTGCCATGGTTTGAGAACATGTTCACAAACTGGGAATCTTTCTCGGTAAAACATATAACACAAAATTTAGATAAAAACTTTAATCCATAAGGCTACAAGGGCATGCATAAAGAAGATTAAAATCAATATATAATAAAAAATAAAGAGATGTGCAGGTGTATTAAGTGATAGCAGCAGATATGAGTGTTGACATACCACATAGTGCAATAGAGCAATGCAAATGGCCTGAACAGGTTATTATGTTCATGAGTCTGATACAGAGTTACTGGGTCTTAATATTGTTCATGAGTCGGATGGCGGAGGGGAAGAAACTGTTCAAGTGGCGGGATTTATGAGTCTGTATGGACCGTGGCCTCCTGCCTGAGGGGAGAGGGGTGAATAGTCCGTGTCTAGGGTGAGAAAGGTCAGCTGTGATCCGACCCACACGCCTCCTGGAGGTGAACAGGTCTTAGAGAGATGGGAGCTCACATCAAATCACCCTCTCCGCAGCACCTACAATGCGCTGCAGCCGATGCTTGAACAGTTTTACTGGAGGTGCAGCAGTTCATGTACAGGGAGAAGAGCCAGGGGGAAAGTACACAGCCCTGAGGAGTTCCAGTGTTTGTAGTCCGAGTGTCCGAGACGATCTTCCCCAGCCGCACGTGCTGTCTCCGGTCCGTCAGGAAGTCAGTGATCGACCTGCAGAGGGAGTCGGGCACGCTGAGCTGGTAGAGCTTGTCTCGTAGCAGTCCAGGGAGGATGGTGTTGAAGGCAGAGCTGAAGTCCACAAACAGGATCCTGGCATAGGAGACTTCATGACCACAGACGTCAGCGCCATCGGCCTGTAGTCATTATGTCTTTGATCCGTGTTCTTTTTTGGGAATAGGGACGATGGTGGACTTTTTTAAGCAGGCTGGGACGTGGCAGGACTCCAGGGAGGTGTTGAAAATGTCTGTGAAGACGAGATAAGGGAATCTTGTATACATTGAATGCAAAGAATACAAAAAATAAAGAATAAAATAATAAAGTTAGAGCAGACTATAACAACAAAAATGTCGGCAGTGCAGATTCTTTCACTTTTGTGCAGGTAAGGTGACAATGATACAGAGATTAAAATGACGCTTATACAGAGATACTGCAAACAATAAAAAATAACTCTAACTCGGTGAATTAGTAAAATTGTGAATATTTACATTAGGAACTGAACCCTCCCTTTGTTGCCATGTGTGCAATGAAGCACTGGCACAGCCAATCAGGCTGGCCTTCGACAGCAAAAAACAGGGCTGCCACCGTAGACATCAGATTGAAAGCTGTCCATGGCAAGAGTTTTGGAAATAAACCACTAAATCTGGAAGATATGCAGGACAAGGAAACATGTGCACAAAAGCCATTTTAAATCCAGGGGAAGCTATTTTTTTGCCACGCTGTGCAAGCTGTCAAATGTAAATGACCATCCTACAATGGCTGTGCCGTTTATAGGAAAATTGCACGTGAGTGAATTCAGAATAATGAAAACCAGAGAAGACGACTCAGTTTGGCCCTTCGCGATCTTGGTTGGGTTTCGCGGCGTAAACACCATCGCTCTCCCAGACAGCTCCGTTTGTTTAGCGCTCTCTACTTCACGCTGTCCTCATGTCGCTCGCAATCACAACAAGCCACTGCGGTTGAGCTTTGATGCTGCTAATTTCTTCTCTTTCAGACGAGCCAGGCTCAACTTTGGGAGATTTCTGTTGCTAGAAACACAGAGAGGGGTTACGACAACACAATGCAATTATGTGCGCGGTGGTTTTGAGAGGACGCGGTGAGCCGTCTGCTTTAGGCGCTGGGGTGAGGGGAGAAGATAAGAGAGAGTTTGAATACCTGTGGCAGAGGAGACTGAAGACGCACACAGGGGTTAAGACAAGCTGCAAGGGAAAAGTCCCGCGTGTTAAGTATAGGCGAGATGTATAGGTTTAAATATAGATGTTTGAAAGGCAGGCGGGTATGTTTTGTTGTGGTGAAAATGGGCCTTTCCAAAAGAAGGGTTACAAAAAGGTCAACACTCACCAAACTTTGACCTCATGATCAACTGTAGTACAAAGTTATTGCGCAAGAAAAAAAATAATGCCAATATTGTATGTTTGCTTGACTTTGCGATGGTCAGAATGACTTTACAGCAGTGTTTCCAAACTGATATAGGGGTGGGACGCGCCATCACGCTTGAATGATGTTGTTAAAATTACCCAGTGAGTGCGTTGACATGCACTCGAATTTCCCGGTTATTATCAGGAATTTTTAATATTCCGGTTTTGTCTTTGATCAAATAAACTTTTTCCGGTAATGAGAAAGCTGTATTCTCCGGCTGGGAACAGTAACAGCAATCGGGATATAACGGCATGTTACAAGAGATAAGAGGACGAGTGGAAGAGGGGTTCAGCGAGCATGAGACATCATTTTCACGCATGGATTGGCCACCACAGAATCCAGATCTTAACCCCATCTTTGGGGAGAAGGCTTTGCACAGTGGTCACACTCTCCATCCATCCATCTAGCCATCCATTTTCTTTTACTTTATCCGAGGCCGGGTCATTAACATAGCAGTCTGAGCAGAGATGCCCGGACTTCCTGATCCACACACACTATTGCAGCTGTTCTGGGGGACCCCGAGGCGATACCAGGCCAGCTCAGAGACATAGTCATACCAATTGGACATGCCTAGAACACGTCCCGAGCGCTCCTCACCCTATCTTGTTAGTATACTTTATTGTCCCCGTAAAGCCTGGTTCACACGGCAGGATAATTAGGCCGATTTTAGCCCCGATTCACCCCTTCCGCCAATTTTAGAAACGCTCCGATTATCGCAAAATAATCTGATCAGATATTCCTGCCGTGTGTGGTGTGTTAAGACTGCTCTCGTCTGCTCGGAAGGACGTCGTAACCGCTCCGATCTCAAATCGGGGATATCCAACATGTTGGATTTTTTTGGCCCGATTTCTCCTCGTGTGTGGCGTCCCCCCAGGGACAAACGAACACGTGTGGCGTGTAGCCAATCAGAAAGCGAGGTGACGAGGCGGCGAAGAAACACCGGGAAAGAAAATCAAAACAGCCGGCAGCACTTCTTCGACCATTGCCTTTTCTTTTTTTTCTGTTAAAAACAAACTACAAACTATCGCCACTGCGTCCTCTTCGTCCGCCATGATTCTTTACTCTGAAGTCACGCTTGATCTCGAGGGGTTTTGCGAGATTTCCCGTCTGACTCGGGAGTCAAATCGGTTCGTGTGTGATGTGTTGATTTTGCCTTGTGGCTGCGCACCACACACAGTACGACCAAAACTGTTAGACCCCATGTGTGGGACCTCTCAGGTTTGGAAAATCGGCCGACAATTTTAAAATGGTCCCGTGTGAACCAGGCTTAAGGAAATTTGTCCTCTGCATTTGACCTAACCTTGATGCCCTTGGTTATACTCGTAAGGAGCAGTGGGCGAGGGCCGTGCCGCGCCTGGGGACCCATCTCCAGATGTGGAGCCAGGCTGATGGTCAGAATCACCTGGCTGGAGGATTCACCTATTATACATGTTTTCAGTGGTAGGGAAAACCGGATTATCCGGAGGAAACCTACGCAGACCATGGTCACACTCTCCCATTATGAATACAAGATCTTCGTGAAAAGTTAATGCCACACTAGATCCTTTGACATTGCAGGAGCTAATTGAACCAATGCCACAATTGTTCTGAATGAACAGCAATTATTTAGGCAATGCTATAAGTTTTGCAACATAAGATCCTGGCTCGATGGAGAGTTAATATGAGTAAGGGAACCCTGAACTTTAATTTTCAACAAAACTGCTCTGTTAATGCCACTGGGCATGTTTAAAATGTGCTAATTGAACTTAGTGTTGATTTTAAACATAAATTGCAAATGTAATCTTAAAAGTCTTTAGACATTTCTCCGTGCAGCCCTTACATCTTCATCACTGCCTGATTGTTGATTGTTCTTGTGGTCCACATTGCACAACCTAGTGACAAATGAGTGACTAGTCCCAGCGACTGGAAAGATTTCTCTTTTCTGCTTAGTTTTAGTGCATGTCCTCATTTGTGTAGTTTACACTAAAGCAATACCACCCATTTTTGTGTTTACCGCTGACCCGGGTCTCGCTGGCTCTCTGTGGACATAACTTTCCATTATCGTGACATAACAAGGTTGCATTACACAACAACTAAAGCAGCCAATGGCACTGATGTCATGTGTTTAACAAATTCCCAAAATCACCAAGAAAATATGAAAGTCTTGACAGACAGAAAACAACCCGCAATTACACAGTTATAAGTTAAACATTAATTCGACTATTGACATTTAGTCTAAAATTTTGGAATTTAGAAGGGAAGGGCCTATCATGGATAGGGCTATCCAAAATTAATGGGATGGACGATAATGGCCTAAAAGTGATTTTCTATTCGATTCGATGGATGTGCCCGCACAGATCAAGCAGAGAGAAGGTTGTAGTGCGCCCAGCAAGGCATTTATTAGATCACATATAAAGTATATGGGCCCGTGATCCTTTATGCAAAGTTGCCTCTAATACTGTATCAGAGTTTTGCAAAGTTTACGGTCTGCGAATCGTGTCTTCCCCATCTTCATCAGCAGCACCATCATCATCATGAAGTCCTGCGTGTCTATTTACCCAAATATTGTGATAATGTAGGTGGTAAGACTAGTGTTTTTACATTCCATCTGATGGTTTCAGAACTTTCATCGGTGGCTTTTTGATGCTCTAAGTCAGCATAAGGTACCAACAGAGTATCTGGAGCATGAGAGTGAATGAGGGACAAGAAATAAAAATGAGTCCTTGTGAAGTGGTGACATGCACTTTCCTGACCAAATAAGCAAAACTGTCAAGAAAAACAGGTAAATCCAATATTTTCTTTAGGATTTACTCCTTTACAATGGGTGAGGATAGTGCTTCTCTTTGGTCCTCATGACAGGGAGCTGACATTGCAACAATACCACCACCTGGTGGCCAGGAGAGATGCCAAAAGGAGCTTTTTAAAACGGAAACCAATGGAGACTTACACCTCCAAGCGGTTAATGATCGTGCTTCACAGCAAAGAGGTCCCGGGTTCGATTCCCCCCTGGACAGGGCCTTTCTGTGTGGAGATTGCATGTTCTCCCCGTGTCTTAGTATCCTTTGGGTACAAAGATTTCCCCTACCACCACAAACATGTACAATAGGCCAGGATGAATGAGAGTGAGTTGCGTGCGGGACAACAGATGCAAATTAGCCCATGGCTACAATCTGGTGTGGTGCGTTCATTAACATGCACTGTCCCTATAAATGAACCAATAAATAAATAAATAAGGTACACCATGTTAATTTCGCAGACCACATGGACCCATTACTATATATGGGGCTGAATGGCTGACCTCCAGTATCTATCTAAGAAAATATTTGTCACCCTCGTCTACTTCTAAGCTCCACTATGTCGTATGCATGCACCTTTTGGTTCACAAACACTTTGCTATGCTATTTTCTGTCTTTCATTATTACAAAAATCTATTTACCCACTCAACATGAAGGTTATATAAAAGCTCACCCACGGCTTGTCACAACCAAATGTCAGTCCGTTCTCTTATTAAATTTGCTTTTAATTACTGCCTTGTATAATATTTCATTCACATTCTCTGGATCGCCCTGCGCAGCTGACAGAAGTTGTCACGACACACAGCAGTTTGCAAATGACTCATTCATTTGGAGCCGAGGCGCAATTAATTTAACAAGAGCGAAATAAATCACTGGCAGAAGACGCGGAGGAGGAGGGGCCGGGCGCACGTGTTGACTATAACCACTGTCGCCCGTGGCAACGCAGCGCCTCGAACAAACTTAAATGGACAAACAGGTTTAAATCATCGACTGACAGCTCAGGTTTTCAGCATTAAGCATTTGATCAGTAGCAGAAAGTAAACATGGATTGGGTGTTGGATCTTCCCTGCAGCGGGAAACATGTCGGTGGAAGGGTGCAGATGCAGCGACTGGGATGGCTCTGGTATTGAATGTTTGGACAGTTGCATGCAAACTGACAGCTCCTCGCTGTCTCGGAGGCGTCTGCGAGAGCTTCACGTCAACAACACAGTTTGGCAGGGTGGCTCAGGGGTTGCGCTTGCCTCATAGCAGGAAGGTCTCAGGTTAGATGAGAATGTTCTCCAGTTTCACCCATCAACCTGAAACATGCCCGTAGGATGGCATGGGATAGGTCACAACGAATTTCTCTATGAGAGCACTCCCTTGCATAGCAGCAAAATCTATCTAGATTATACAAAATCTGTATAAATATCTGGCATATTTACATGTGGACCTTGAGGACTCATGTTAATTAATATGCACTGTCCCATCTTAAATAAATAAATAAAAATAAAACATTAAAAAATCATGAAAATCATTTCAAGTGCTCACCAGCGATTTACGCACTGGCCAACAGGACCTTCATCGCCCTGGGGATGTCTCTCCTTCGGGGCCTTGAGAACATTTCAAAAATGCAATGTTCTGGGTGAGTGCTGTCAGAGCACGACCCGCTTTGGGCCTCTGTTGCCCCCAAGAGCTGAAGATGGATGAGGATTGGTCAAATGCAGAGACCAGAAATGTCAACCGGGATAGAAAAAACAAAAAAATAAACAACTTTCTGTATATCTAGGCAAGGCACACAGACACCTATTCAATGAATTATCATTTCACAGCGAAGGACCACAGGACCACAAAACCAAACTATCTCCCGTTCTTTGATGTGTCTGTAGCATTGTTTACTTTGTGTTTGTTCTCAATACTCTTAATAATTTACTTAAAGTGGGACCATAGACTGTGATAAAGTGGATGTAGCATTGCTATTAACTGCTGAAGTCTATAAAATGTGGCGCTCTGGAGGTCCCAGTTGTATCTGCCTGTCCCGTGTAGGGGCTCAATAGGCTTGGTTGCACCTCAGACCGTGACGTCTGGGCCACATGCACGCGAGCGTCACATGACTCCGAGTGGATCCTCAGGAGGCGCTGCTCTTCCTGTCCTGTTATTTCAAGATTTCAAGATTACACGGCAGGCAGTGAGTCACTGGTGGACAGTCACAGCATCATGTTAAAAACATCGTGTCAGGAGCAAAAACTTCACTGGAGGAAACGTCCTGCTCATCCCGGTGTTTATGTCTTTTAGCTAACGGCTAACACTGAAGATTTTTGAATGGGCTGCTCAAAAAATATTTGGCCTGTCTTTAGTATAAATACTTTTTAGTTGTTTAATGTTTGTCGTGTTATTTTTCTTTTCATATTAGCCGGTTATCTCTGAGATAAAAAGTTCTACCTCCAAGAACAGAGACGTTTCCTGCGTCGAGTATTTTACGATCCAACGTAATGTTTTTCACACGTAGCCAGTGACTTCCCATCAGCATCTCACTGTCTGTGGTGTTTTCTTCGACTATTTGTTGATTCTTGCAGGCCATCGGTAATCCTTATTGCAAAAAATAGCGAGAGGAAGGACCAACGACCTCCGGAGATCGCACTCGGAGTCGAGCGTCACTCCCGTGCAGAGAGCCTATAAGGAAACAGCTTTGTAAAGGATTATTTGGGCCTTGTGAAATAAATAATTACATTTTTAAGCACATATTTGTCCATGATTTTCTGATGGCGCCAACGGGGGCAGGGGTTCCAGACTGATCCCCCACTGTATAAAAACAATATATAGGGGAATCATTCTGGTCTCACTGGGTTATATTTTCCCTACACAACAATGCAAAATTCTCTTTTTCTGATTTTTAATACTCCCTTTGTAACTTTGTCCATAAATGTTGGCATTTCTTCCACTAGAAAAACCTCAAATTCAGATGTAAAGGAAAAGAGCGAGGCTTTAAACAATTACAGATTTGTAACTCTCCCATGCATTTCAGTTTGATTTACAGCACCGGGCTTTGAATTCCGTGTTATTGTCTTGGCTCCGCAGATGGTAAACACCCGGCTGGAGCCATTTTTCATCATTATTTTTTTCATTATTCATCTTCCAGGCAAATTATTAGGAACATTTGGTCAGCGCGAGCGTGAAGGCATGCGCTCGCAAAGGTTTGGAGTTGGACACTGGCCTTTTGAGAGTCTTTTTGCCTGTCGCACATAAACGCTATAAAACTGTCGGGAGCTTTAACGCGATGATGATGAATGCCTCGGAGAGCGCTGAGTGAAATATGAGGTAACGCGACACCCCCGGGGCCCGCGTCCGGCCCCTGAACCGCTCTTTGGGAACCCTCCGCGTGTAAAAAAAAAAAGAAAAACTTTGAGATTGATGTGCGCAGATAAAATGTGGTGGGAACCAGTGACCAAATACACGCTCTATTTCTGTCAAAAGTGCAGTAAACACATAATAAACGTGCATGTTCCACATCCAAATCCATAACCGTGAAAATTCCGCCAAGTTTGAATTTCCATTTGCGAGGGTTGTTTGAGCAGCTCAGCCAATGAAGCCTATTCATACAATCTGCACAGGGCCCTTTTATAAAGGCATTTTTGGCCGTGAAAACAAATCAATAGAGGTTTTTGGAATAGGGTGACCACCTGTCCGGCTTCTGGTTGCACTGCACGGCCATTTAGACCTTTGTCCCACGTTCCAACTATTTAGATAATGTCCCACTTTTTCAATAAAATCAGATTTACATAGAGAACGGCGGCAGATTTCTGAGTCATTATACAAAAATGAACGCCTTAAAGCCACATCGCGTAAAATTTTACCCAAGAAATACAATTGAAACACAATAATTTATTTTATGACTGATGCTTCCACCGTTGTAAAATACCCTAATAAATGTGCAAACAAACATGTGCTTTTGCTAAACTCACCAAAAACCTGACTGTAACTTTCCCCGGGAGGTGTACGACTCCAGCTGGTCTCCATGGCGATGTCGACTAAAAGTTAAATAGATTATGTGCTCATACAAACCATAGACTGTAAAAAAGACTAGACGGCTCCTCCTCACTCCTCCCCGTTTACCACAATGACCACGTTCATGTGGGAAATCATGGCGGATTTACAGGCTCCTCCTCTCCAGCTCTGACGAAGCATGTTCCTAAAAAGGGCATAAGGGAGGGATCTTGACTGTAGACCCGGCCCTGCTTGGCCCTCGCGGGGCGTGTGATGGGCGTGTATTTCTGTTGTAATCGCGCCCATTCTAGCCGATGGGCCAGGCAGCGACGTAAACGGCCTGTCAATCAAAGTCAGGCCCTCATTAATTATGCAAGATTTCTAAAATGTATACTACGATAACCAGCCCGGTGCCCCATATTGTTTTTAACCCGGCGTAATCACAGGAGGAATATGTAGCCATAGTCACTTCTAAAACATTATGCACCGGGCATTAAAGTTGTTTTTAACGTGTCTAAAGTCCAATGCATTGCAATGGGGGAATAGCGGCCATATGGAGGTACTACAGCAAAGGTGGAGCAATGGGCGGCCTCCAGTGGCGTAGTCACAAAGCAGAGCAGTCAGCGGCCATTGATACAAACCCATTCTTTGATTACCCACTGCAGTAAGAGCATTTCCCGTGTCAAGCTGGTCATTAGGAGGATGTTTTGTACTGATGGCAACGGTTTAGTCCAAAATGTTACGCAGTGTGCCTTTAAATATCACTGAAAAGCATCACAGTTGTTTCAAGTCGGAATTACATCTACATGTTTTTTTTTATCTTTTATGCCATAAATCCATGAAAAAAAAAAGACAAAAAGTATGGTAAGGCAAGGCATGGCAACTTTAATTATACCGCACACTTCGTACACAAGGCGACTGGTCCAAATCACATTTAGCTGCATGTTCTGATGACAGTTCTATTTTGCCTGTTTTACCCAATTATTTCCCCCAATTTGAAGGCATTACATTTTTTTTTTTTGTGCATAAAAAGTACAATATTGTACAAATGCAGTTCTTTTTGGTCAGGCAGTGTAATATTAAGAGTTAAAAGGTACAGTAGAGCCTAACCCGCTATGTGGGAACTACTAACCATAAAAGACACACACAAACTAAAAGTTATAAAAGCATGTAGCTGCATTTATTTGTTATAAGTAAGTTAGTATAAGTGGGTAAGCAAGTAAGTGCTTTAAATTGATTTCAGGTGTTAGTTCTGAGCCACTGTGGGCCAACCCGACCAGCATGTTTTTTGGAGGTAGGGGAAACCAGAGCACCCGGAGGAAACTTTCTCCCCTGAAACAGTGCATTACAAATGGGTCCCAGAATGAACAAGCCTGACCTGATCAGTGCCGTATGAAGTATGGAATTGATCATCCACAGCGCGCACTGAGACGACTGGAGGATGACACAACATCTAGATCTTTTTAGTCACGCCTTTCCCTGATGAAGTTGTTGAAAGCCCTTCTACTTTGATAATGCACATGAAATTGGGCGAAGACAACCTTGAAACGGCAAATCACACAAGAAAGAGAGACTTGTTTTACGTAAGAGTTCAGAGGTTTTAAGCGAACACTGTTCCCATTTGACTGTTTCAGCTGAGCTTTTGAACGATCTCTTTGCTGCACTGGTGCTTTAACGCTTTCATTCCCAGAGTGATTTGGCAACCAGCAGCTCATCTAACACTTCGCCCACACAGTGACATTTCGCACGACTAAAGCACTGCGCTGCTCTCTCTCTCTCCGTTACCCAAACAAACTCCACAGTCATCAAGTTCAGGCTGTTTTAATTCCTGTAACACTGGGGAGCACCCAAAAGGGGTCACTAAATGTCGCAGCTTGTTAGGTACTGAATGCGTCGGGTGCAAATAAAGCTTTTGTCCGACCAGGCTTCCATCAGACACGGCTCTGCTCTTGGCCTCGGGTGGTTTTGTAAAAGAAAAATTGACTCGGCTTCAAGTCCAGAGACATCATTAAGGGATAAAGGGCTCGGGTTTTCACTTTATGGGGGTGTGTTTTATGCCTTTTCTGTTGCAACAACCAGCCACCTTTTTACTGTAACTGGACAAGACAGTGAGAGTGGGGGTGTCATGCCAAAGAGCACCACAACAACAAAAAGTAACAAATGAAAGAATAATGGATTTTTATAGGCTACTATTTATTTATTTATTATTTTATTTTATTTTGTTATTTTTTTTATTTACATAATAAAATAAGACAAACTTTAAGCCCCCCAACCAACCCCAGTATAGGCTACTGTTTGCATCGAAGGAATAGGCTGAGCACAATTTCGATTGACGATATTTTTACCTGTGCTGATGGACAGTACCTTAACAATAATGCCCTCAGTCACGCAAAATGACCAAAGATGTTGTTAGCATTTGGCCTCTCCCAGTATACTCCTATGGCTCCAAATGTGGTGAAGTTAGAAGCGACCACGCTCTTTCACGGGCACGCACAAAGACCAGACAGGTATGTCTGGCCTGTTCCTTTAAGTACAAGTAAAAAGTAATGATCCAAATAATTATTCAAGTTAAAGTTACAGTCTCCTGTACTAGGAGAAAATGTTAAGATAAGGTAAGACAGGACTTTATTGATCTCATAAAGGAGAAACTCACTTGTTCCATCACACTCAGGGGGTGCAGAATGGACAGGAAATGTACAATCAAGTAATGGTAACTAGAGGTAACTTATATACAATGAAGAGTGGACTTGAGCGCTGTGAGTACCAAGGCCGTGGGAACCCAGGGTGCTGAGGGCGCTGCAGCACCCCCGGGTGGATCATTACATGCAATATTAAACACATAGGAAATAAGCATAGAAATAGCGTTTTTGGGGACAATCTTTTCTCTCAGCACCCTCTAGCCAAAGTCTCTTCCCACGGCCCTGGTGAGTAGTGAGTAACTACTCACCAGGGCCTAACTACGATTTGGACCTGATTTATTTTCAATGGCGCCTTAAATTGTGTGAAAGAAAATTCTGTGATATTTTCCAAGAAAATGGCATAAAAATACCGAAAAACTAAATCATTCAAGATGACATGAGAGTAACTTATCGTATTAAGATATTATTAACTAAGTGCTTTATTTGTCATTTTACAGTTGTGCAACAAAATTACATTCTACATCTATGTTATAGATCAAAATGAGGCATTTGCCAATAAAATATTTACTCACAGTGGAAAAAGTAACTATTATTTTACTCCAGTAAGAGTACAGATACTTCATTATAATTTTATTCAAGTACTGTAGAAGTAAAAAGTACCATATGATAAAACTACTCTAAGAAGTACAATGTCTTCAAAATACAATCAACAAGGTACTTGAGTAAATGTAACCGAGTACTACTCGCCTCTGCATAAACAAAACTGCAACTTCTACAGCTTCCATTATGTTGCTGATTATGTCGGGTATCATCAAAATACACCATGACATTTAATCAGAGGTGGGTAGAGTAGCAAAAATAATGACCCAAGTAAGAAATAATAATCGAGTACAAGTAAAAAATTGTGACCTAAATAAATAGTCAAATGAAAGTAAAAAAGTACTGAGTAACTGTTTGAGTATAAAAATCTGATTTATGTTTTAGTTGTGACATATGAGACACAAAACGTGAAATGATGTAAAAATCCTAATATTTGCAAAGTTACTCAAGTACTTGTTCGTGAGTAAATGTAACTGAGTTCCACCCGCCTCTGCATTTAGTCCTTTGATGGGATACTCTATGGTTTTTTTAGTGTTCATCAGAAGAATCCCATCCCAGTGACCCGTGGTTACATTACTGTTGTGGTTTGAGTCTTGCAGATAAAGCAGTGTTTAAACCACACAGTGCTCATTAGTGGAGTTTCCCCCTGACCCTCGCACAGCAGAGGATCCACCGCTGCCAGAACTCCGGCATGCATTCACAAGCTGTAATACATGGATTTAGATGTAGTTTTAAAATATGTGTTTAGCCCTTTGATAGACCCACACAAACCATTTCTGGCCTGTTACTAATTGGCTTTAAATTGAAAATAGATAAATAAATAAATAAGATATAAAGAGAAGTATTCTGCAGCCTTTTGCATGTAATTTGATCCATTATTCTTCCTTTGCAGCTGTTGGACATAGTTTCCTTTCGCAAAGGACCTCTTGGCTACAAATGATTCATTGTTAGTGGAAACTTAATCTAATTTGATTTATTGTTGTCCCTGGGCTGCGTTTTGAAACTAAAACATCTGAATGCCATAAATACACATCAGGCCGCAAAAATAAAAGCAATCCATGTTTTTAATCTCATTTCATTATGGAAACAAGAACGTTTGAGCGTTTTGCTTCAACTGCTTTGCTGTTTGCGCGTCGTACATGCTAACAAAACAGAAGCTGCTTCGCCATGGCAGAGGTACAGTTTGGAGCAATAATTGCATGTTTTCTCCTGAGTTGTTGAAATGTGCTGTAAATGTACCCACGTTATCATCGTTGTGTCCTTGGGCAAGACACTTCACCCAATGCCTATGTGTGAGTGGTTGGTGGTGGTCGGAGGGACCGTTGGCGCAGATGTGTGCAGCCTCGCTTCTGTCAGTCTACCCCAGGGGAAACTGTGGCTACAAATGTAGCTTACCACCATCAGCATGGAGTGAATGAACCCCCCTCCCTTTCATGTGTGAAGCGCTTTGGGTGTGACTGTGAAAAGCTTGTTATTGAATAATACAATATAATTCACGTTTCAATAATACATGTGATTATTAATAATATGTTTGACTGTGTTTCGGCTACTCTTTTAGTACATTTATTTAAAAGAACAAAACATTTTCTTTCAATGCAATGCAGCCCCACAGAGGAATCTTTGTGGGACAAGCCGCTGGTTCCACCCGGACGTGATTGCGCGTCGTACATGCTAACGGCTGCTAACAAAACAGAAGCTGCTTCGCCATGGCAGAGGTACAGTTTGGAGCAATAATTTCATTTTTTCTCCCGAGTTGTTGAAATGTGCTGTAAATGTACCCACGTTATCATCGTTTAACATCCAATGGTCTCTAGTTAAACAAATAAAAAGCCTTTAAAAGAGAGAAACACCCCTGGCTTAGCTTCGTAGCTAGTCCATTATCAGGTTGTATCATCTGTTGACAGATTGAAACATGTTTTTCTCACTTTTATTTACAAAGAAGGGAATTAAGATGGATCTTTTCAAATATATATCATCGGAGTGTTTTATATTGAGACGGATAAAGACGTCATTAAACGGCAAAGAAAACGCTAACTAGGAAGAGTTAGCGGCGATGCCTCACCGTTGTTTGTAGTCATTAAGTCATAATGATTTCACAACAAGGTAGTCATTACCGTGTTGTGAAGTCAATGAGTAATCTTTACTCCTTGAGTAAAGCGATTCCGCAGCAAATAAAATAGATAAATAGATAATACATCAAGTGCTGTTAGTTATTGGTCGGCAATTTATTTCTTTGAAAGGGGAAGACTGATTGTGCAGATACAATCCACATTTGGTGAATGCAGCACAGATTGATGGATTCAGTGTCACCCTGAAGTTCACACGTTTACAAAAAAATAAAGCCTAGATTTTTGCACATTATGGGGAAAACGACACACTACACAACAAGGAAATCTATTGCTGGGTTGTGATTTAACTTTTTTTTTTGTCTCCCGGTGGAGAAAATGAATTGATGTTGCTCTGATGAAATATTTGTGCATTTGTGTCAAGACTCACAGCTTGCAGGACATGAGGCAGCAGGCCTCCGTCGCCTCCAAAGTGTTTATCCAGAGAGACTACACCCAGGGGACTATGTGCCAGTTCCAGACCAAGCTGCCAGCAGACCTCGAGTCCCGGGTGAGTGCACCGTATCTGTGTCCAACGCCCGCAGAGAATTATATAAAATAATTCTTGAAACTTATCGTGGTGGAGGGGTTTGAGCACCCGAATATATCCTGGGAGCTCTGTTGTCGGGGGCTTCGTGCCCCTCGTAGGGTCTCCCATGGCAAACAGGTCCTAGGTGACGGGTCAGACAAAGAGCGGTTCAAAAGCCTCTTATGAGAGACCAACAGGCCCGGTTAGAACCATGAGGCTGTTCCTTCTGTGGACCCACCACCTGCAACATCTACCCTGCATTAAAAACAGTCTGACGCACTCCACAGTGCACCTGAGGCAGATCACTTATAACGGTAGACTAACGATATAAATGTCTGTGTCGATAGAATAATTATAACCATTTTGCATTTAACTTATATCTGAGCAGAATCAGCTTCGTGGTTGTAAGCTATGTAGCGGCGGAGTGATCTGCTAGAAAATAGTCCCTCAAAATGCGATCATTCATGTGATGCAAGATCACTTGTATTCCTAAAATGATTCTATCGACACAGACATTTATATGGGGTAGTCTTAAGTGATTTGCCTCAGGTGCCCTGTGGACTGGGTCAGACTGTTTTTAACGCAGGCAAGCTGTTACTCTTCAAATATAAAGACTGCATGAATTAAAACAAATATATCTCCAGAAATCAACAACACTCTTGATAACTAGGAAATGAGGCCCCATGTCAAAAATCCTGAAATATCCCTTTAAGATAATTTCAAGTAATTTAAGATTTTTCTACTAGTACTACTAGTAAGACAGTACAACAAGGTCTGTTTTTTGCTGCCTTTTCAACATACTCTTTGGTGGCAAAATACATTTACTTTGCAGCTTTAAGTGTAAATATCTTGCCCCACTTTTTGAAATTAGACTCTCAAATTAAGGACAAAGTACTTATTTCTCGATTACTAATTGCAGTGTGGAGAAAACAATGGGGAAATAATCATTTAACCTATTGCACCCCGCTTTAACGGAGCACATGTTCTCCCGTTCAGCTTCACCCAAATCTAAAAGCTCATTTGAAAGCCAAGACTTACAAAAGTGATCATAACTCCTTGGTCTGTTTTTGTCACATTTTTGTTGTGTTTTATCGATTTTTGTTGCTTTTTCATATTTTTTTGGTCATGTTTGTGTTGCGTGTTTGTCACTTTTTTGCCTCTTTTTCTTGCGTTTTTATCCTCGGATTCATCGCTATTTAGCTTTTAGATTTGGATAAAACCAAACCGGTTCAGGTGGAGTTGAGAGGTTTACAAATGGGCCTGGGTCTGGACAATAATCTTTTTGAGCAACAAATCCAATGTAAATCAAAATGTTTCCAGCACATTTTGCAAATTTGTCCCGTCATCGTTATCGAGAAACTCCCCAAAGAGTTCATTTTTGTCCATATCGCACAGCCCTTGGTAACACAGGCCTGTACACGAGTTTGCTCTAACCTCATGAGAAGTGCGTTAAAAGCCTTTCTAAAAGCTGTCTGTGACACTAAAGCTGTCCAACGCCACATAAAAGTCTGTCTGAGAGGGCTGCGGCAGTAAAAGACACACCACACGTTTTAACGCAGTCTCTGGTAATTTTATCACTTCCCCATTGGATTAGTTAAAGCTTAACCAAAGTCATACACTCCTCAAACATGGAAAAGGAATCTCAGAAGAGCAAAGAGTGAGATAAAATGTGTGCGTCTTTCCTCAAGGACACAACAACGGTTTCCCCAAAGCTCTCTCCTTAACCTTTTTCACTTATTAGGCCCGAGCGGCCTGCCGTAGCAAGGGCCTATTGTAATCGCAACGCAGTGCGCGCAGCGCACTGTACCTAGGTGCCCGGAGCGCACGAAAACAGCGCGAAGCGCTGTCCCCATGTCAAACGTAAACTCACCGTGTAAAACAGTGACTGCCCACACCTCTGGTGTGGGCCCTTATACTTATAATTGCAGCAAAATGAATGGGGGAATATGGCCAACTGTCATACGGAGGTGGATGACGAGCGCGAAGCGCTCGTCATCCACCTCCGAGCCCCACGGGTGTGTGGGGGAAGTCGAAAGCTTTAAAAAAATGCATAATATGTTGTAGTCGCGAAAGCGACTATATTGTTTTTGCAAGAAATATTATTATTCTTCTTTATTCTTCTTTCTTTCTTCTGCTCTTTGAGCAGGAATTTGACCCCCTGAACATAGTCAAAAACTCACCAAACTTTGCCCAAAATTCAGGTCCGGTGAAAAATTAATTAAAATGTGTGTTTCGTTTTGGGGAAATAAAAAATGGCGCGACAGCGCCACCTACAAAAGTGAAAATACATTGCGCCTATGGGGAGGGGGCCAACATAAACTTTGTCATAGAGCGACGGGATTCGGTACAGACATTCGTCATGTGACGACAACCAAAAAACATTATTGTGGCCACGCCCCCTGACAAACCGGAAGTCCGCCATTTTGACAGGAAGTCTGGAAAATGGTGAGTCAGCGTTTTCGCTGACGTCGCATTTTAACGAACTCCTCCTAGGGCGTTTCACCAAATGAGCCCAAAATCGCTCCAGCTCATCCCGAGATGTGGGGCATCAAAAGTTATCCAAATTTTTTGGCTACGTTTTACGGTTTGTTTGCGGCGAAGCCGCAATCTTTACGAAGAATTTTGTGACTTACCGAAAACAACAAAATGCTCCCATTTGCACAAATGAACTTCGATTAAAAATCGGAAATATACATTTTATTGACCTTTCACCCCCGGACACAACAAATGTGAAAAAGTGAGATTTGGCGCGATAGCGCCCCCTCTAGGCCGAGAACAAAAAATGCATTATGGGAAAAAAATTAGTTTCTCGGAAATTGATAAAATTCGGCACAATAATAGCTGATGGCATCCCGATCCAAAAAGCCAATAAGACCCATACCGTATTTTGTACGGTGTTGCCATGGAGACGATCAAGGCTCCCCATGTTAATCCAATAGGACTGACACACAAATATCACATTATACACAATTACAGCGCGCTAGCGCCCTCTGTCAGGAGCTTGTGGACAGTAGTAATTGAAGTACGGCCCGTCAAGGCCGTCCGATGCTGCTTGTGAAATAAAAAAGATTTGGGGCGCGCTAGCGCCCTCTGCAGGTTGGAGCCATCATTCACATGGAGACGCTAAAAATCTCATTTTGACGTTTACTCTCAAAGATTAATGGCTCATCAGGGCAATAAAATGTAGTGTGGCCACGTTGGCGCACTCGGTGGGTTATGGCGCGGCAATGGAGGCACTAAGGGAGCCTCCATTACATGGTTGCTAGGCGACCAACAGGTGGTCGGCCATTTTGGGAAAAATCGAGTAATCAGCGCCGAAGGCGCCATTTCTCGCCTTTGCCTCTTTTATAATCTCGACCTAGGGTGGCAGCGACATTATAACCACGTAGGGCGCGGCAGCGCCTCCCGGTTATTGCGGCGGCGTGCGGCAACCGGCGTCAACCGGCCACCGCGTCCCGCGAGGGCCTCTCGATGCCGCTTGCGGCTTTAATTTTACTTTCCTTTCTTTGGTTGAAGCCTTTCTCTAAAAACCGTCCGAGACTTTTCACAGTATTGTCTTTTATATTTAAATCTCTGGCCCGCGTCTCTCCCCCTCAGGTCCTGTTTTACACTCGACATTCTTGTTTTACAAAGGTTTTCATGTTGGAACATCCCGAGCTCCGCGGACGATTATCCCCTGGCTGCAGATTTATTATTTTTGGTCGCGTTTGGCGCTTTAAATTCTTTGATTTGTTCCAGGAAACGGCGGAGAAAAGCACTGTGTGTTCTGAAAGGCGTTCGGCTGCCAGTGTCTCGCTCCATGACCTGTGTCTGATACTTATCACCCCATATAAAACCGAGCGCGCTGGAGTCGAGCAAAATTATCGCTGTATATTTTAGTGTTGTGACCTGAAAATGATGGGATTAAAGGCATTTGAACCAAAATCATAGTTGGAGCAAATCACAAAGACGGCTTTCTTCATGGGGTTTTATGGCACAACTTATTTTCAATTGTCATTATTGCAATTTCCCCTAAATCACTGAGGGAATCCAAATGACTGAGGTTGAAGCATTTTCTTAGTGACACAGCCTTAAACAAAAGCACTTAAAAATGTGCTTAAGTTCATGATTTTAATAATTTTAAATAGGGCTGAACGATTAATTGCATTTGCAATTTTATCGCGATATTACACCACGCGATTTCGTAATCGCAGGGCACGCGATTTGGGAAGTGAATGGAGCAGCGAGATATGGCAGCAAAGTCCGCTCCGCCGCGTGCTTTTGTTTACGTCTTAGTCTAGTTAAGGTGCGCGGTAGATTGTGGATGTACAGTGAAAATATCAGCGTTTATCATGCAGCCACCGCGAAGGAATATTGCTTTTCTCCGTTAGCATTGCGTTAGCCACAGCGCTAATCACGCCATTCCGTCGCCGCTACTACACGCTCTGATGATCACAGAAACTCCCTCACCTCCGGATTCTACGCCTCTGCCTCCACAGACATATATAGGTGAGTCTGTGCTGATTGTAAAAAGTAAAGAGTCGTTTGTGGCTCAGTTTAGGGGGCTTATGTTTGGGAATGTTGTGGATAAAGAACTTATCTCAAAAGCATAATGACGTTTCATGACCATTAAGTATCCGCGGAGGCGAAGTGCCATGTGCCTTTATTTACCTTTGCGTCTACCGCATATCCGCTCCGTAGGTCGTACAGACGCAAGATGTAAACACTAAACTGCAGTATGAAAAGGGTTGGTAACTAGGAGTCCGTGTCATGTCTTATTTTGCTGAGGAAATGTGCTGTTTAAGCTGAAATGTCACCAAATGGCTGCGAGTCAAAGATTACGTGTCTGTGTTTGGCACCTCATGTCGCCGTCTCCTTGTGTCAGTGTTCTTTTCTTTCTTCATATTGTCCAAAGTTACATCCCAAAACCAAAATGCTGCTCTTAATTCCACTGTTTTGGCGTGTGCTCCATCTGGCCTCTCCGTGTCCTTCAATAACGCGCATCTGACGCAACTACGAGTTGCAGCTCAGACTGGGATTTGATTGGCCGAAATAATAAAGTACTATTTAATAAATTAAATAGCTTATTTTGTATTAATTGGGAGTTTGATTTCCTAAAACTTTTCCAACTAGTTAAAGCAGACGTTTGTTCTTACTTTCCTGCACTTTAGTATGGGTGATGTTACTGACTGGATCATTGAGTTATTTTTTTTTAATATCTATATAATTTAGCATTTATTTATAGACTGTACTGTTAAGTTCAGACAGTTTAAGAAGTGCAGTCCACATTTTGAATAGGTCAAGCAACAATTTTGTTGCAACTTTCACTTCAAATATAGTTTATTATGAAACAGGCTGATTTATTGCTTGTGTTAGGTGAAAAATACATGAGAAGAGGACCTTGCAACAATAATCGCAATATTGAAGAAAAAAAATCGCAATTAGATTATTTCTCAAAATCGTTTACCATTTAACGATACCCGTATGGTATTAGTCGGCTGCAAATATGGCTTGACCCCAAAAAAATTGCTACAAAAGGTTTTCCAATGGTTTTCTGTAGTATCAGGTGTGCTTATTAACATACTAAAAGTCTACCAAAATCTGACCACTGGAAAGGTGTAATTTCCAAGATGGCGTCCAAGATGGGCGCCAAATCCTTAAAATGCCCATTACTCCTTTATTATTCGTCCTAGACAAGTAATTTATGTGTCTAACCCCATGTTTTGGGTATCTAGGAATCCAATAGGCTTGTTCAAATTGTAGTGACATGATTGCATAATTGTTAAATAGAAATGGTGGACAAATACTCTATGCATTAATATTAGCGAGGTTGTCACGGCAACGGTACAAATTTTCCCAGAGGCTTAGAGGGACATGGATGGGCTCATTTTAAAGCCCCGACCCTGTTCTTCCCAACACAATAAAGAATACGTCTGTACGACATTTACTCCCAGAGATATTTGCTAAAGTCTGCGACCCTGTCAGCCCTGACATGGTAGACCTGGATGGGTTTTAACCTCTCTGTTATCTCAGCATATTAGCAATTTGCTATTGCAATCATTTCACTATAATGTAAATATGCTAAGTGATTACAAATCTCTTATTTATTTTTGAAAAGAATGCCTTTGATCTGCACTAGATTTACAAATAGTCATTGTCACACTCGTCCTCCCGTAAAGGTTGATTATGTGGATTGTCACAATTTTCCACTTGACATGGTCCACAAGCAGGTGTGCATGGTAGTCCATATCCTCTGTAACTACACCGTGGTGTTCAGCAGGCAGTTGTGCTATTACAGTGGGCTATCTGCAGGAGACTTATCAGGGCAGCAGTTTTATTGGTAAGAACTGGCATGAACTAGCCTGGCCTTAGCCATGCGCAAAGTCCGGTCAATTATCATTTCCATACATGTACGTCTGGGTCTGATCTCATTGACCGCGTTACATCGGTTGAATTTCAACCTGCCATTTAGTGAGCGGGTAAAAATGCTAGCGATTGGGTAAAATCAGATCCAATCGTTTAAAAGTTTAAAAGGAGTTCACCCCTCCCACCTGAAAACGGAGCTCAATTGTGAAGATCCAAAAGAAGAAGACCCTTTGTATGAAATGGGTACGAGGGTATGGTGAGACCAGGCTAGACATGGACCACTTGTCCTCAAATTTCCATCCCCAATCCAACACATTCATGTCCACACCATGATCTGCTAATACACTCTGAGCAAATGGCATTTATGATATTCTTTGCTTGATACGTCATTATGGTAAAGCAACCGTAGTTTGTGACGGCTACAGTGAAGGTTTTCAATGCAAAAACTGAGTTTGTGGAAAAAGAAGATTTCCTTTCCACACCTTCTAACAAACAAGGACTTATTGATCTTGTGACTGAGGAACTGCAGAAGAAAGACTGCAGTGTTATCAATGCATCAGGAGATGCAGACGTGGACCTTGTGAAGACTGCAATCAAGGTGTCACAACATCAGCCCACGACCTTGATAGGTGAAGATACAGACTTGCTCATTCTTCTTCTCTACTAAGCTGAGATGAACAATTAGGGTCTCTATTTTCGTTCGGACAAATCCACAGTTCCTCAGGTTTACAACATCAGCGAGATGAAACAAGTCCTGGGGAGTGACTGCTGTTCTCAGTTGCTGTTGCTTTCACAGGTTGTGACACAACTTCCCAGATTTATAGTGTTCCAGAAGAATGAGCGATAGAATTTTCTAAAAAAAATGTTTATTACTAATTACAAAACCAAACGTTTACATAGATTTCATTAATATTTGGTAGAATTGCCTTTAAACTGTGACTTTGACTTGGTTCAAACGTTTTGGTTTTCCCTCCACAAGCTTCTCGCAATAGTTCGATGAGTTTTGGTCCATTCCTCCAAACAGAACTGGTGTAACTGAGAAACATTTGTAGGCCGCCTTGCGTGCCTATGCCTTTTCAGCTCTGCCCGTAAATTTTCAACTGGACTGAGATCAGGAGTTTGTGATGACCACTTGAAAACATTGACTTTGTTTTCCTTAAGCCACTTTGTGACCAGTATTGGCAGTTTGGCTTTGGGTCATTGTCTAGTTGAAAGACCCATCTGTCCAAGCTTTAACTTCCTGGCTCTTGAGATGTTCGTACAATTTTTCCACATAGTTTTTATAATATTTACAAAACGTGACAATTTATATCATTCAGTTTTGTTGATATTGAGGTTCGTTTTGCAAAAGGGAATCCCAAGAAGCGCAAAGCTTAAGGACAGGGACCCACAATTAAAACATACAATCAAAGTGCAGAAGCAAACAAAATACATAATTACAAATTACAAAAATTGCCTGTTAAATGTACCTATCCAGTCTCTACACATCATAATATTCCTGACATTCCATGCATTCAGGGGCCAGACCAACATGTGACCAATGTGATTTTTAAGCATAACGTAGCAATACATTTTGCTTAAAAATCTTTCTAAACACGTAACATTAATGTGAATCCTTTCTTCATAATCTATTTTGTGAGGTGCACCAGTTCCTCCCGGAGCAAAACAACCCCAAAACAAGCCTGATACTGACACCCCCGTATTTCACAGTTGGGACGGTGTTGTCAGGCTGCAAGATGACCCCTTTTTCCTCCAAACGTGACCATGGTTATTATGGCCAAAATGTACTTTCTTTTTTTCCGTCAGACCACAGGATATGTCTCAAAAAATGTAAATCTTTATCCTTTTTTTATTTGCAAACTCCAATCTGGCTTTTTGATGTTTCTTTTGGAGTCAGAGCTTCTTCCTGGCAGAGTTCCATCTCAGCCCATGGACTTGTTTCACTCTGGATAATGACAAACTCTTACCAGGTTCAGCATCTTCACCAGGTCTTTTGCATTTGTTCTTGGGTTGATATTTACATTTCAGACACAGCCCGTTCATCTCTGGGACACAGAACCTTCTTTCTGATCTGTATTATGACTGGACATTTCCATCATTGTTTGAACCAATGAACCTGAACTTTCAAGTGTCTGTAAACTACATCCAAGGATGAACCAGACTTGAGCTTCAGGTCATGACATCATCATCTGGGTTTAAACTGTTTAAAGGTTTAATAATCTTAGTGTGTATAAACGTCTGACTGTAAAAAGTGATTAAAAAAATTGTGAGAACATTCTATCTCTCATTCCTCTGGAGTTTGATGAATAGAAATGATAAATAATTTTGACCTAAGAAGTGTATGTAAACATATGGTTCTCAATCTGTGTTTGGTGGCAACAGTACTGATTCACTAGCCTCTTTGTGCTATAACCTTTTTAGCAACGTATCCCTCATACCGAGTTCTCAACTTAATATCATTTGCTCAGAGCGTATTGATAATGTGGATTGGAAAGGGGAGTGACATGAATGCGGTGGATTGGGGATGGAAACTGGAGGACAGTCGGTTTGTGCAAGTTCTGTCCGATAAACCTGCTGCCCTGAAAAGTCTCCTGCAGATAGCCCACTGTAATAGCACAACTGCCGAACACCACGGTGTAGTTACAGAGGATATGGACCACCACGCACACCTGCTTGTGGACCATGTCAAGTGGAAAATTGTGACAATCCACATAATCAACCTTTACGGGAGGACGAGTGTGACAATGACTATTTGTAAATCTAGTGCAGATCAAAGGCATTCTTTTCAAAAATAAATAAGAGATTTGTAATCACTTAGCATATTTACATTATAGTGAAATGATTGCAATAGCAAATTGCTAATATGCTGAGATAACAGAGAGGTTAAAACCCATCCAGGTCTACCATGTCAGGGCTGACAGGGTCGCAGACTTTAGCAAATATCTCTGGGAGTAAATGTCGTACAGACGTATTCTTTATTGTGTTGGGAAGAACAGGGTCGGGGCTTTAAAATGAGCCCATCCTTGTCCCTCTAAGCCTCTGGGAAAATTTGTACCGTTGCCGTGACAACCTCGCTAGTATTAATGCATAGAGTATTTGTCCACCATTTCTATTTAACAATTATGCAATCATGTCACTACAATTTGAACAAGCTTATTGGATTCCTAGATACCTAAAACATGGGGTTAGACACAGAAATGACTTGTCTAGGACGAATAATAAAGGAGTAATGGGCATTTTAAGGATTTGGCGCCCATCTTGGACGCCATCTTGGAAATTACACCTTTCCAGTGGTCAGATTTTGGTAGACTTTTAGTATGTTAATAAGCACACCTGACACTACTGAAAACCATTGAAAAACCTTTTGTAGCAATTTTTTTGGGGTTAGGTGTTTTTTTTTCATATATGCAGCCGCCTATATTGGGACATTAAAGGCACGACTGGTTATGAAATGATAAAAGTATTGAAAGCATTAAAGGAAGTGACTTGGTGGTTTCAGCTCAAGTAAATTGTCTTTTATGCAGTAAATAAACATTATTGTTCTGTTTTATGGTTCAAGATGACAACTGTTTTAGTGCAGGTATCGAAAAAATATCACTCGCAAGGTATTTGTATCGTAAACCAAGTATCATTAAAGTACCGTTATCGAAATATAATGTAACAGTACCCAGCTCTAGTTTTGACACATGTTGATGATTAAAGGGGGGCATTATGCAAAATTAACTTTTTCGACCTTTTTACAACATTGCAATGTTGTTCTCTCATCAAAGTTGTATTTCCACCAATGTAGCACAAGTCCGTGACTGCAACGCAGGGGGCCACTATTAGCCGACATTGCTGCAATACCCATATCTAGTGGCTGCAGAAAAAGCTAGTTTTCTTCTAGAAAGCATTGCTCTTTACACACGTTTTAATTAAACTTTCTACAGCTATATATTGCTCCTGTGCTAACGCTGAGTTAGGCACAATTAAAGAAACCAGGCTGGTTTTTGTAAAGTACATTTTAGAATTCTTGTATATTACTTAGGGCCTGACTTTGATTGACAGGCCGTTAGCATCCGAGCTAACGGCAGGTGTAGGGCCAAAAGGTCGGACCTGGGCAGCAGGAGTCTGTAAATCCAGCATGAATTCCCTGTCGAATGTAGTTATTATTGTAAATAGGGAGGAGTGAGCACGCTTATTTCTTACAGTCTATGATTTCGACCGGGTCGCACATCTTTGAGTCTTCTCCGGTGGTGACAACTCCTTTTTTATTTTTTTTTACCCCCAAAAGCTCCTCCTAATATCCTACATACCCAGGAAATGCTTCAAAGGTGAAGCCACACAATTAAAATGTTAGTTGTGGCTGAACTCATTCCTGACTTTTCTAACATATTTGTAACACAGGGTTAGAGTTTATCATCGCATTTCGCACTTTTCAGGGTCACTGTCACAGAAATGTTTGAAAACTCGCCTGCAAGTCCATAAAATAGTTCCAAATGCTTTATAATAAGATGCACCGCGGTTGTCCTACAAATGTCAGAGTTTACAATATTGTCAGGGATAGTGCCTTTAAGTGAAAATGCTCGTCATAGGGTCACTGAAATCGCTTGTGTTGAGCTGTGTTTTATATATATATTTTTCCTTTTAATTGAAACAGCTGCGCAGCGAAGGGGAGCAAGTGGAGGGGAGAGTGGGAGGGGCTTATTTTAGTTGATAGTGAGAAAGACGTGTTTGACATTATCACCCAATACCAGGAAAAAAGCATAACCCCCTCTCTAATGCAATTGTAACACTTGTCAAAATAAAAATGTATATTATCATATAATTATTAGATTTTTCCAGTTTTAGAAAGTTTTCCTTTGACCAAAACGGCTGGATTTAAACTGGATTTTTAAAAGTTGATTTTGATCTCGTGTGCACATTCTTTCAGAGAACAGGCGATTGTCTAAAGTGTTTCACTGACAAATTTGAGCGGGCGTTTTGGACATCGACCTAAGAAGAAAAACATCGTCAGCTCCATCAGTGCAGCCGCTGAATCCAGCTCACGTCCATCAAGCATCTGCCACAATTTCACACTGTTCCCATGGCCCACTTCAAGCCAGAAACCTGTTCTCACATTTATACAACTCGAGTTCAAAGACGTCTATGAACTTAAAACAATAGTTGTCCCATTTTCTGGTCTTTAGGAAAGTTGTAGAAAACCGGAGAAATCACTAAATGTTGGACTGTTGCACTTTTTATGTACCGGCTATTTACATGGTTCTCATTGAAGACATTAAACTATGAAAGAACACATGGGATCATATAGGACAGTATTTCCCAAAGTGGGAGCTGCGGGACACTGAGGTTGCGAGAAATTTTGAGCCCGTTTTTCTTTTTACATTTCTGACATTGAATTGGATGTATTTTTGATTGAAAACAGCATATTTTAGTGAAAGTAAGCCAGACGTCAAAATACAGTATCCAAAGTAACATCAATAAACCAGATTTTAAATGTTTTGCGCCTTAATTTCAATGTAGAGAAGGTGGTCCCGAGTGGTTGGTTGAGTGATTTTGGGGGTCACAGCCTGAAAGGTATAGGAACCACTGATATACGAGACAAAAAAGAATGAAATAACTCAAAATATGTTTTGTATTTTTAATTCTTCAAAATTGCTTTATTCTTGGCATTTCCTTCCTTCCTTTTTTAAGATTTAAGAATAAATCCCTTATTCAGACGAAGGCTTCCTGAAGAAGGGCTTTTCACCCAAAACGTCACTGTGGTGAGCTATTTAAAAAGCTGGCGAGCAAATAGTTGTGTGGATTTTTCCCTATTTCTTACTATCATTCCCACGACGGCACTTTTCTCTCAAACTGTCTTTTCTTTACATTTACATCATTTTAATTT
The DNA here is from genome assembly GCA_021464625.1 of Proterorhinus semilunaris. NCBI lineage: Eukaryota > Metazoa > Chordata > Actinopteri > Gobiiformes > Gobiidae > Proterorhinus > Proterorhinus semilunaris. The sequence continues at coordinate 32,211,196 of CM038345.1, read as the reverse complement.
TCTTAGCTTAGGTAAATGCAGTTAGAATCCACTTTAAAGCGGCGCAAAAAAGAGTGGTCACATTCCCAACTGTCCCGTCAGTCCCGTCAGACGAAGCCCACATACCAAAGTCTTGATGTTTGGACCTCGTTGTGTGTCTCACAGATTGATAAGCAGCAGTTTGAGGAGACGGTGAGGACGTTGAACAACCTCTACGCTGAAGCAGAGAAAATCGGGAGCCAGTCTTTTATCGAGGGATGTCTGGCCTGTCTCACAGCGTACACCGTCTTCCTGTGCATGGAGACGCACTACGAGAAGGTGATTACTCCTGCAAATTCAAGTTTTATCCACCCCTGAAACTTCAAATGAAAATTTGCGAAAGCAGTAATTTATATTAACAATTCAGTCTGAATAGCAAATGACACCATTTATTTTGTGCATTGCAGGTTTTAAAGAAAATCGCCAAGTTCATCCAGGAGCAAAACGACAAAATCTACGCCCCGCGAGGTCTGCTCCTCACCGACCCCATTGAGAGAGGACTCCGAGTCGTATCCTTTAATATTTGGTAAATGGTCTCAACTTACCCCAAATGCTTTCTTATTCACACTCTCATTCATACACCAATGTACACAGGCACAGAAAGGAACTAGCTAGATCTAAAACTACATCGTAATAACATAATACAGCCTCAAACCATGCTCTTTTTCCTGTTTTTTCTTCCCAAAACATCTGGGTTTTATAGTGGACATATGCTCAATTGCGGCTTGCACTCTGCTTTTTGTCGCCTCAGCACTGAACTGTAAATAATGTCTGTATCTGGTAAAGACACTTTAACAGCAAAGACTGTGACCGTATTTTTTTTTGCTTGAGTTGAATTTGAGCTGCCGTAAGAGACTGGAGTGCATGACTGATTGTTTATGGCGTTTTAAAGTGATAGTTTAAATGGTAATAGATTCAATTTTATGTCACATAAGCAATTTTCAATGATAATATTTTTCGGGTCCAAACAGGAGGAAAGGACGAGGGCGCTAGATTGTTCACATTTATATCTCTTTTCATTTTGGAACATTACAAAAAAAACACTTTACACACTTTTGCGCAAAATTCATCAGTATATAGTACATACAATGCCTTGAAAGTATTGATACACCTTGAACTTTTGCACATTTTGTCATATTTACAACATACATATTTTACTGAAAGTTCACAGACAAGTAACAGACAACTGTGAAGTGAAAGCAAAATGATACATGATTCTGTTATTTTTTCAAAAATAGAAAAGTGAAAAGTGGGCCGTGCATAAGTATTCATACAGCATGACTTAATACTTTGTGGAACCCCCTTTTGCTGCAATAACAGCAGCAAGTCTTCTGGGGTTTGACTCTACAAGGTTTGCACATGTAGAGACTGACATTTTAGCCCATTCCTCTTTACAAAACAACTTGAGCTCTGTCAAGCAGTTTTCAGGTCTTTCCACAGATTTCCAATAGGATTTAGGTCAGGACTTTGACTGGGCCATTCTAACACATTAATATGTTTGTTTTTAAACCATTCCATTGTAGATTTAGCTTTGTGTTTAGGGTCATTGTCCTGCTGGAAGGTGAATCTCCGCCCCAGCCTCAATCCTCTTGCTGACTCCAGCAGGTTTTCCTCCAAAATGTCTCTGTATTTGGCTCCATCCATCTTCCCAACTATTCTTACAATCTTCCCAGTCCCCGCTGAGGAAAAGCAGCACCATAGCATGATGCTCCCCCACCATATTTGACACTGGGGATGGTGCACTCAGGACGATGAGCAGTGTTAGGTTTGCTCCATACATAACGTTTTTCATTTCGGCCAAAAAGTTCAATTTTTGTCTCCTCTGACCAAAGCACCTTCTTCCACATGGTAGCTGTGTCCTCCATATGACTTCTAGCAAACTTCAAACAGGATTTCTTATGGCCTCCTTTCAATAATGGCTTTCTTCTTGCCAATCGTCCATGAAGGCCAGATTTGTGTAGAGTACGACTTATAGTTGTCCCATGTACAGATTCCCCCAGCTCAGCGGCAGTACGTCGCAGCTCCTCCAGAGTTATCTTGGGGCACTTGGTTGCATTTCTGACCAGTGCTCTCCTTGTCCGGTCTGTTAGTTTAGGTGGACGGCCGTGTCTTGGTAAGTTCGCAGTGGTGCTATACTCTTTCCATTTCCGAATGATGGATTGAACAGTGCTCCGTGAGATGTTCAAATCTTGGGAAATCTTTGTATAACTTAACTCTGCTTTAAACTTCTCCACAGCTTTATCCCTGACCTCTCTGGTGAGCTCCTTGGCCTTCATGATGTTGTTTAGTGACCAATATACTCTGACCATAGCTCTGAGGCCCTCACAGAACAGCTGGAATTATTCTGAGAGTAGATTACACACAGGTGGCTTCTATTTAATTGTTAGGTCAAGGTGTGAACTTTCTGCAGGAATGTTATAAAGGCAATTTAATGGACATTTTGCTTTCACTTCACAGTTGTCTGTTACTTGTGTGTGAACTTTCAGTAAAACATTCGAAATAAAATCTTTGTTCAGGGTTGTAAACATGACAAAATGTGCAAAAGTTCAAGGTACTTTCGCAAGGCACTGTTTCCAACCTTAAAAGAAGAAACGACCAACGTAAACCTGATTACTGGGAGTCAAACTACTACTCCGAGTATGTTTTTGATAAGGGTACATGGTTAAAAACTCATTTGCATGAAATATCCCCTTAACCTGTTCAGGACCACTGCTGGCTTTGTTGATGGCATTGTTGGGATCATTGGCATTGTTGACATTATTGTTTTTGCCATCACTGTCATAAGGCTTAGGCCTCATTGCTCTTCAGTCTGTCACAGACCGACAGGTGAAGAAGGTCATGGAGATTCTGTATTAGACAGAACTTTATACATGTGCTGTAGAGTTAAATTCTGAACAAAGTATCAGGTAAATAAATTAAATATAGGGAAATAAATTATAATAAAAAATATAAGAAAATCCCATGATTGCATAAAGGTAAATATATATATATATATATATACACACATACACACATACACACATACACATAATCTGATGTAGAGTCCCAGTTGCTCTGAGTCATGGTGGACCACAGATCAAGTTCCCTCCACTGACGTGGGCCGGTTCACATCAGTCCTGCAGCACCATGACTCAGAGGAACTGGGACACATGTATCTCTACAGCAGATACGCTTTTTTCATTGTTATTAAATCTAAGTAATTATAAAAAGTCTTCCAGATAGTAAATGAGTGTCATATAGCAGCTTTACAGTCCGTTTACACTTCTATTCACTGTATATGAACTACTGAAGTTTCCGTAGTGATTCTTCCATCCATCTGAAGTTCTGTCTAAGCAGAATCTCCATGGCTTCCTTCTTCCCCTGTGGCTCTGTGAGAGACTGAAGCGCAATGAGGCCTCAGCCTTTTTACTGAAAACACAGATTGCATTTAGAGTCATGTTACTGTCACTCATGGTGTCCGACTGAAGTGTAACTCTGATGAGAGTGACTTCATACTGACTCAGAGTTGGTTGGACTCTTGATATTCACTATTATTGCTTCATTGGTGAACTATATGTTCAATCTTTAGTTGTAGCGGGAAATGAATATATAAGATATTTTCTCAATAAAACAACAATGTCAAAATTTTCTTAAAGATATTTAGCATACGGATGGCTGGAAGTGGTTCCTGATCAGGGGAAAATTGTATAGACTGTCTGTGCTAGGGGTGTAATGGTTCAGCTCTCTCACAATTCGGTTTGATTCACGGTGCAAGTGTGATATAAATAATAAATTGGTTTTAAAATAACAGCAGTATTTATAGTATCTGAGACTAAATTGGCAATGCTTTGTCAAAAAAAAAAAAAGTGCCCAGGGGCTCACAATGCAAAACAAAATGGAAAATAAGTAAAAATAAATAATATAGGCTCATGTTTGGGCTGTTCCTGGACAACATTACGCTTATACTTCTATGGAAACGAAGCATCTGAGGCGGATTATGACCAGGACTGAATCTTCTCTGACAATGCACTGGATCTATCATGCACCGTAGCCTGGCCGTCTGCAGGAGAACCTATTACAAAGCCACGCCGATTTCATGTGTCTTTGGGAGGATGCAACTTTGCAGGTCTTGAGTGTCCGCAGCGTTCAGTTTAGTGGTTTGTTCTCGTTTGGGTCAAGGGAGCCGATACTAGCGCCACTCTTCACTCAACTCCCAACTCCCATTTTTCTCCACCGAAATCATTTATTTTAGCCGTTTACCAGAAATCCACTTTGCCTCCGTGTAGGGCCGCCTTATAAAAGCTCCAGATAAAAGTGTGCATGTAATCCATAGCATCTGCATGAAATCAGCTGGCCCTCCTCTTCCTGGCTGCAGCTGGATGGCTGTTTCGACTGCGGGCTGAGTCAACGTCCCAATTAATCCACGCAGGAGATTTGAGGCCCGACCGAATCGGGCTGAAATTGTTAACAGGCTGCCACTTTGGTCTGCAATTCTCGGCTATGATTTAATTTTATAGCGATCTGCGATACCTCTCCAGCGCGTCGGCCGGCGGTGACGTGTGCCAAACGCGGGGGGAAGTTGTTGGTACGAGGGGGTTAGCATTGCGTAATGTGGTAGTCAGGACCACACTGGAATTGGACCAATGTATTAACAGTATGAATAGGCTTAGCAATAAGGCTTCATATTAAATTTTAATGAGGGACTTTTCCAGTAAAAGTGTGATGAAATTCAAGGTTTTATCAAGGTTAGGATAGACTTTATTGCCCCCATAAGAAAATGTCTTCGCTGTATTTTGACCTATTGTTCATTGATGCTGAAGGGGTTTAAAAAGGTAAGGAGCAGTGAGTGACGACACTTTATACGTTTATATGAGTGACAGGGATTATAATTTTCCAACTCCTATGTCTTTTTTAGCCCTGTGATGATGCCTACATCGAAGCATCAATTACAGGGGAACAGTACATTGTTGGGCTTATAATTTCACCATCTGAACATCTTTCGTTTTTCTTTATTGTACTTTTAGTTTTACTTTTTTTTACTTTTTTTTTTTTACAAAAGAATATAGTATTTCATTGTGTTTTAATGTTTTTGCAAAATGTGTTTTGTTTAAGACATTTGAAGCAAAGGATTACTGTCATTCTTACGTTTCAGAGGTACTGTATATCATTTATGTATCGTCATATTTTTATGCCTCAATTATCAAACTTCACTGCAATATTTTTCAGTTTTAATCCACTTTGGCTAAAAGTGAAACTGCCGTGGCTCTGATTTAGGGGTGCAAAATATCCGGGAATTTTCAAGGTTGGCAATTTTCCAAGCGAATTTATGGGAATTAACAGGAATATAATGAGAATTAATGGAGATAAACAGGGAATTAACACACCTGAAGATTGTGTCATTATTGTGAGATATATAAACTGAATCATAAATGTTTGATTTGATAGGTCAGACTGTACTGTATAACTATCAGAGCAGAGATGAAAAGTCTCAAACACCTTGACTGTTGTTGACATCAGGTTCTGAACAGGACGGTGTTTTAGGTTGTGGTGAATGCAAAGAGCTTTTGGATATTGCCTCATTTACATGTTTGTATTCATCTTGCAAATATTCATCAAGTGTGTGCAGTTTTACAGAATTGTTTTAAAGCAGTACTAAGTAACTTGTTTACCTCGGTGTCCCCCTGATGTCTCTGGCCAGAAAACCACAATTGCAACTTTCCTGCCTTCCGGGTGGTGGCGCAATACACACTAATGGAATCACGAAGAAGAAGCTAACAGGCTAACGGGCAAAGCTAACTGTTGGCTAGTGCCACTTAAACATTATTTACAGCCAAGTTTGAATGAAAAAAAAATATTTCCATTGTGTAATTGGATGTACAATATCTACGGAAGCGTATTGGGTTCACTTGCGTGTGTGTTGTTTTTTCGCTGATATCACGTTATTTCAAGATAATTTCACGTTATTTCAAGATAATTTCATGATCGTACAACATACGGATCACGTTATTTCAAGAAATGAAATAATCACGTTATTTCATGATTCCCATTTATCATGAAATAACGAGATAATTATCACGTTATTTCAAGATATGAAATTATCACATTATTTCATTATACCAATTTATTATGAAATAACGTGATACTGTAGACGCCAGAGAAGAAGAAGAAGGTGTTGACGCCAGAATATACGCGCCAGACGCAGCGGGACCGGAGGCAGAGGTCTGCAGGATGGCTGAGGCAAAGGGTCTTCTTGCATCCGCGATAAACGTCCTTCTGACACTCATCGTGGTCGTAGGAAGGTGTAAAGCGGACCCTTCATCTCACAGCCATTCTGCAGACCTGCCTCTCGGCGCACCTCCCTGCGTCTGGCGTCTGCTACAGTATCTTGTTATTTCATGATAAAATTGGTATCATGAAATAACGTGCTAATTTCATATCTTGAAATAACGTGATAATTATCTCGTTATTTCATAATAAATGGGTATCATGAAATAATGTGATCATTTAATTTCTTGAAATAACGTGATCTGTATGTTGTACGAACATGACATTATCTTGAAATAACGTGAAATTATCTTGAAATAGCGTGATACCAGCGAATAAATAACACACATGCAAGTGAACCCAATACGCTTCCGTACCCTCTCTCCCTTTGTCTTTTTTGTCAGTGTAGTATTTATGCTCAGTGAATAATTAATAAATACAAAATTGCAACATGCTACGACACGTGCAGTGGCGCTTATGGCCTCTAGGGGCATGAGTTACTTAGTTCTGCTTTAATTGCACATTTTATGGCTCATATTTACTGTGTAGCTAAAAGTTAACAGGTAGCTGAGAGTCAACAAAAAAAAAAGCAAAAATATAATGTTTTTTAAGCATTTTCGATGTTTTTTAAATTCTTTTCCATTAAGAGTTTCCGGAAATGTATTGGGAATTTTCAGCCCATTTGCAACCCTAAATTTGAGGTGCAGCAGCGGGAGAGGCATTTTCCACTGAGAAATAAATATGATTTCATGGCGGTGTTACTAGAGCTGCAAAGTTTTATTGCCAAAGAAGGTTTTATCCCCATGCACCCAGAATTCAGAAACTCGTGCGGTCGGACTAGTTCTCCTGAGAAATCGGGCCAAAAATGAGCGCACTCTAGGTACAATACCAAATCTCAGTCAGGATCTTGGTCCCGAGCTCAGGTTTGGGCAAACTTATTGAGGCAAATGGACTGTCAATGCCTTAACACATACAAAAAAAAAGCAACAAATTAGCTGCAGTTATGTTAAATACTATATTGTTTAATCATGTTGTAACAGCTAGAAGGGATACATTTAGTCCCCGGGCTGTAGTATTCCCACCTCTGCCCTGACTGGGGGTTTATCCTACAGTGCATTTTTAGTTTTTGGTAAAATCCTGCTCAGACACTGGAAGTACATGCAAAATCCGCATAAAAATGCCCCACACGGTTCGGAAATGTAACCCAGGAGGATATTGTTCTTGGATAAATGAATGGTTTATGTTCTCCAAACGTGTACTAGCCTTGACAAAATGTTTCCAGATTGAGGTCACCATTTTTGAAGACCGAAGCCTGACGAGATAAAAGCTGCCAACGGTAAAGCCTCACCTTTGTGTCACTGTTTTATTTATGGTTGTAAAGTTGCCGACACAGCAAATTCCAACGTATGCTGACTTGATTTGAGTTTAAAAAAATGTAAAACAGCCTTTTCTTGTACGTGTGGAGTAAAAAAGAATGATTATTCAACACTCCAGTCCCCCAGAAGCAGAGCACCGACGGTCCTAAATTCTCGACCAAAGTGAGTTGTTGTATTTGGCGGTAGCTGTATCCCACAGGCCCCCCATCGACGGACACGAGGGCTTCTTATAGTGGTCCATGTTTAAATTCATCAGGAGCCGCACACAGTCTGTCCCGGTCTGGAATGTGTTAACAGAGTTTTATAAGTATCTGTTGAGAGAAGAGGAGCTGGAGATGGGCCCAGAGAATTAGAACAGGCTGATCATTATAACTCAAAGTACTAGTGACTGTGGGCCGTGGGCCATTCTTACACAGGAACACACCTCGATGTACATGAAGTTATAGTCGGTCAGGGCGATGCTGCTCCTTTACAAGTTGGTACTGGCCTAAGTTCAATCCTAGATCTTGTGGAGCCTTGAAGTTCACTCATTGGTTACCTTCGGTTGCACTAGTTTTCCACATTAAACAAAGGGGAAAAGCCCCATTTACCAACAATAAAAGTGGGAGAAAGTACATTTTTAATAGTTAGTTGTGCTCCCAACTTAACTTTCCTAATGCATTTTTCCCCAATTCCAATTACCATAATTTCCGGACTATAAACCGCTACTTTTTTCACACACGTTGAGCCCTGCAGCCTTTAAACGGTGCAGCTTATTTATAATGTATTAAAATGACTATGTACCTACATTTGATCATACAGAGCGCTACGCAAGTGCTTTAATACAAGTGAGTGGATGCATGTTTGGATGCCCCCCACTCATCTGCACAATATCTCAGACAGACTTTATTGCTGTCTTCCTCTCTGTGTCCTCTGCCCACCAGAGCAGGAGCTGGAGGATGCCCTCCTGCGCCTCTAACGTGGCCTCGGGTGCAAAATAAATGCAATTAATACGCTCACCTAAGGCTGGGCGATTATGGAAAAAAAAAAAATCTCGATTATTTTCCCTATATTGATCAATCTCGATTTTCGATGAGTTTTTTTTTTGTTTATAAGTAAAAAACAAATGAGTAAACCGCACATTTATAGGAAAAAAGACGATCAAACTTACAATTCACTGTTAGAAGTCCAGCTAATCCACCGCTGCAGCTTCAAAACAAATCCACATGGTCCAAATAGCAATCGATAGTTTTCCTCTTAGAAGATCTTCAATCACCGTGTGCGCGTCCTGGTCCTCTGTCGGCTCCCCGCGTGTTTCTGTCTTGCCTTTTAGACGAGTTAGCGCAACTTTGTAGCTGACTTTACACGTAAAATCACCAGCTCTTCTCCTCTTGGTGCCGCATGTGTCATGCTCCTGTGCTTCCCGTTTGTTTGGGCCGAGTGTTTCCCTGCGATTGACCCGACAGGCGCTGCAGCATTGCGCCGTCCATATTTTTTTCCAGACTCCGACGGGACTGGCCAATTCTCCTCTATTAAAATGCACTACTCGATTATCGTGATCAACCTTTATTAAAATCACGATTCGATTAATTGCCCAGCCATACTCTAACCGCTGAAATATTATGGAGGGGTGGAAGCGTGGAGTAAATCCCAGCTCTGCAACACTCAGCGGCTTCGACACCGGGGAACTCCCAGGACAGTCTGCGTAGACATGCTCTGAACACGGCCACCCTCCCAAGAAGCTTCAGTCTGACTGAACACACGCAGGTTTCAAGAAAAATCGAATCAAATGTATAAAGTTGTTAACACACTTTTATAAAAGTGAACTTACCTGTCGGACACCGTTTTCTTGGACAATTCGACGGCGCACGAAAAGTCCTGTATTTCCTGTGGGCTGATGGCGCGTGTTACAGTGTGGACACCTGCGGCTTATAGTCCAGTGCGCTCAATAGTCCGAGTATTACGGTAATGTACATGGCAACAAGCTGCTCGTTCACAATCGATTTAAAAACCTTTATAGCACATCCAAGTCCTTTTTCCACAAATATCTGCCTTTACAATATACTGAAAGACAAAATCAATTTTCTTCCACTTCCCAAAAAAAACAACTGGTCCATTATAATAAAGTAATCATGCATTGTTGAACTTGCAGCAGTATTAAAACACTCAACACTGTTTAACAACGTCATGCCTTGTTCCTTCACTCAGCATTCTCGCGGGGCAGGCTGACTGAAACGTTGGTGCAAGTCTGTGTCTTTGGTTCCTCCGACCACCATAAATCAGAGAATAATTAAATGAAATATATTTATAAAATCCTCCTCAAATACGGAATGTTTCTGCTCCCTGATCACAGTTCATTATGAGCCGGGTCAGAACTCGTACTCACTCTATCTTGCATAAAGTGAGAATCTTGGTGGACCGGTCTGTTCTTTCCGTGGCTCATTTTTCTTCAGTCCTGAGCGAAGCCAGTCCTCGCTCTTGGCCCAGGTGTAGAGTCTGGATCAGCTGCGCAGAGACCACACTCACAATGAACCAAACCAAGGACCAGGCCCATCACCACCACTCGGCTCACAGTTCACTTTCACGACGTCTGATAAGGCCTGGAAATATCAGCTCTCAGAAAACGTATGTTAAGATACTGTAGACTAGTTGAAAGGACATAAGACTGTAAACTGCAAATCATAGAGGCTGCATTTAATTATGGAACACTTGACCCACCACCTACAGGAGCGGAACGGGACCGGACTGAGTTATTGCGGGTGTTTCGACTGCCAAAACTGAACTGCTCCATCTAAAAAGGGGGGGTCCAAACCCAGGCCGAGTCAGAGCGGTTTGCTAGCTGGACCCATTTTAGGGGGGTGGGCAAAGAGACGCAGCTACTTGAAGATTAGATAAGAAGAATGCACTCTCGAGCAAATACCACAAGGCTAAAAGCATAACATTTGTCATATTTAACAAAGTGCTGCCCTGTCAGTGTTCATTTTGAGAATGTTTTTATTTTTTTTGTCTTTTGACAAAAATGTTATTCAGTTTGAGTCAAGATTTAGTCAAATAATTCTCTTAGTTTTAGTCGACTAAATATGAGATTAATTTAGTAAACTTTGCATTTATAATAATTATTGTGGTCCTCTGCTTCATGTTTGTTCTGCATGGACAAAGCACAGACCTCCTTTGGCAGTGGATTTGAATGATATGAGGCTCTTATATTATATTATTGGACGTTTGGATGATTTTAGTTTCTTTTCATTTTTAATCACTCATATTTTAGTCGACTAAATTATCTGTTCATAGTTTTAGTCTCATAAACAACTTTTAATTTAGTTTGTCTAATTTTAGTCCTGATTACACTTGCCCATAATCCAACATTATCGACTCTGAGCCGTTCTATGCTCGAAGTGTGTTTATCACGCACCGCTGGAGCTGCTAACCACACCATATCCAACTTATTTTTTAAGAAAATGATTCCTATAGCTGCTAGCAGGAGGAGCCTCAGTCAAGATTTCCACCAGCTCGTTTGCCTGCATTTCATTGTTACTATTTATTTCTTACAGACATATTTTCATTTTTGTATAAAATATTAAAACATCAGTTGAGGCTCCCAACATAAGGTTTTAAAGTGTATTTTTAAGCTCAATAGGCTATGCATGACATGTCCACTTTAATGTTGAGCTACTATGGTCATCAAAACAAAGCCAGCTTTGCCACAGCTGATTCCTGTTTTCTGCACTTGCTCCAAGGATAAAATTGATGCATCTATTGTACATACTTGTAATTTAATGTGATATCACGGATAGAAAATTTCACACACTCCATCACGGCCTTGGCTTTCTCTCCTCCAGTTTCACGCCAACAGCTCACAGTCGATCCCCGGTGTCCACGCCGATCTGGCCCGCGGTCCTGATCGAAGCTGTGTTTATGTTGGAGAGTAACGGATATGACTTACAAGGCCAAGGAGCACAATGATAATGAAGTGCAATGATGGCGTTTCAATCACGATGCAAAGCTCTCGGGCATCTCACCAGCAATGCATAGGGGCAAAACCTTTGTTATTGAAATATCATCAGTTTCCTCCAAATACTGCAGCCTGATTAGATGTTGTTGGCTCTATAACCTATAATTGAAAGCCAAAAGGAGGGAATGTTAAATGATGTGCAATGATACACAATGCAAAGCTATTAGGCAACTTACCAGCTATGCATATGGTATGTTTAGACTTGTAGCATTGACGCGTTTTCAGAAACTACTCTCTGATTAGAAGTTGTTGGCCCAATAACTGGTGCCAACACAAAGACCTTAAATTATGTGCAACAGTAATGGTTCTTCACAAAGTAAATCTGGCACCAAACCAAACGCGTGGGGGGAATATTTAGAGCCGCTATTTTGTAAATGTATCATCTTTTCAATTGTTTAAAAGTAGCAATAATGTGCTCCGATGTCTATTTACTGAAGTAGGCGTAACATCAGTATATTTTACTCATAAAAAGAAGAAAAAAGTTTTTGATGAAATTAGGGCTGGGCGATACAAAAATAAATATAAATTTTTTGGGGGACTTTCTCGATAATTATGTTGGTGATAATTTTTATCACAGAAATCTGAAAAAAATGTGCTGCAAACATCTAAAGGAGGATTCACACCAACCCGACGCACACTGTCGCTGTTTAAGGGGCGCCTATTTGATCAGGTCTCCTCTCGTCTGTCCCCGTCTCACCCGTTAAGAGCAGCATCTACACTGAAGCGACATGAAGCCCATACCGAGCCTGACACAGTGCGTGTGGGCATGACATTTGTAGCGTACATTAAGTAGTAAACTGTAAACAAAATGCCTCGGTCCCTGTTCAAACGCTGTGTGGTGGTCATCTCTGGCAAGTGAATAAAAAAAGTCCCTTCCCCAGAAAGTCCCTTTGCCTTTTTATTTCTGTTTGTCACAAAGAGGCAGCCAAATTTAGAGAGTTTAATAACTCAAAAGCTCTCCTTCTATTATTCGGCTGATTCGCTGGCAGGCCAGTAACACTTGGCCAACCACAGCGCTCCTAGTGCGGCGACAGGGAGACACTGATTTGACAAACGCAATCGGCCAAAACTGGCTTCACCGACCTCCACAAACACAGTCTACGACCAACGGAGCAGTCCACACCAAACACACGTGTCCCAACGCCGGCCAAAGCCTGCCCGACTGCCGATTATGGTGTTGGTGTGAAAGGGCCTTTATTTGACAATGCTTTGTCGCTCAAAAAGATAGTTATTCAGACTACACAAGGGCAGGGAAAAACACTAATTTGTCCAATTCTTCCCCATTTTTTCCCCTATTTCTATCACTATTTCCTATTATCCTCCCATTTAAATTTTTTTTCTTTTTATTTATTTATCTATTAATTTCCCCCCCCAATTTTTCACAAATGCTTTCTTTACCCCGGCCCCACCATTTGTAACAAAGTTTCTTGACAGATAAATTTGATATTGTAAATTTGCATATCGTCCAATCAGCAATTTTTATATTATCGTCTAAGATTTATGTTAAGTTAATGTTGTCGGGCGGAGAAAAAAGGTGAGAATTACAAAGAATACACCATAAATCTTAAGAGAGGTGTACATTGCACATATTAAACTGGGACAGTTGCGACGGAGAGGGCATGCAATGAGCTGACCAAACATAAAACAAAGGAAGAATGCCCGAACACTGTCGTACTTGCAACACCAGTGATTTATTCATGCTAGTCATGCAAGTATCCCACTACTCATCTGATAAACTGCTCCCTGGCTTTTTGACGAGGTGTTATTGGCTCTGGTTGGGAACAGTCTCGACTCACTGGAGCATCCCGGGTTGAAGTTTATTAATAAGAGAATACAACTGGAGAGCTGCTCTTTGTCTGATTCACAAACGCCGCCAAAAGAAACACCGATGTCTTTACTGCCCGAAATCAATGCCATACAGCAAAAGAATTCCCAGACTTGTTTTCTCGAAATTGAACATTCTCTTTGTATCTGGAACCAATCATATGATTCAACGTTTTGTTTCGTAGTTGCCGAAGTCCATTTCTGTCGTGGACCGTCTGTTGAAGACCATGAACCTGCTCAAAGGACGACATCGGCTCTGCACAAGCTGCGTATCTACAATCTATTTATACTGTAACCCAGACTACCTTCTGCATGACCCCAATGACAGTATTTTAGACAAACACTTTGCTTTTGCCAATTAAGTGAAGATGAGTCCATCCATACTATTGCTTTATACACCGGTCAGCGATAACGTCACCACTTGCTAATACGGGACAAGAGCTGCACAAAACTGGAGTTGTTCCGATACCAGTTTTCATTTATTTGTATTCGATCGACCTAATGCTTAGGTTCTGTGTCGCTACCGATACCAAGGACCAGTCCGATACCACAGGGGTATCCATAAAATCGACCGCGAGGCCTGTGAAAGGAGGTTAAGTCCAAGATACTTACTCAAAAATGTGTGCGTTCCAAGTTCAGCTTCCACTCTAAAGATTTAATGAAGACAATACCTTTAAATTAGAGGTCGACGTATATGGGATTTTCTAAGGCCAAAGCCGATATTTTTGTCAGTGTTAAACTGTGACTGCAGGGGGTGATTTATTTGGGCTAATTTATTCAGGACATTTACATTTAGTAGGTGCTCCAGATAGTGCTTGTTTGAAAGGCAAAAATCTGCAAATTCTCCATCTTATAAGTTATAAGCACTTTTTTTTTTAACATAAAATATATTAATTTACAATCAACGTGTACAAATTTGTGACCGTTTTTCACTGCGTTGTTTCTCAGCTCCCCTTAGACCTAGGAAGTTGTGGAAAGGCTCTGACTTGGCTCTTTCCAACGCTTTCCAAGTCTCTATCACGTTCGGTTCCGGAGATATTGGCCTTTTAACGGCATTGAATCCCCCGATATTGGAAAATACCCAAATATCGGCCCGATATACCGGTCGACCTCTACTATAAATCATATTGTAACGCTTGTTCCATCGTTAAAACCCGACCTGGAGTTGTATGTCACTCCATTCACGTAGTTTTGAGTAATCCTCTTAACTTTGGTCATTTCTACTTCTGCTGAAACGTTGCGATCCTCACTTCCTGGTTATATTGCGTCATTGATCGATATTTTTATGCACACCATCTGATAATGGTATCGGAACAACCCTGCCCAAAACAAGACGAAAACGGGTCCAAGTCACAGCACAAAATCGTCACTTGCTCCTTCACCCGTCAGTGGTTCTAATGTTATGGCTGATCGGTGTATTTCTAAACCAGAGGTGCTCAAAGTGATGAACTTGACTCCTTGGTTTTGCACCTGAATGCTCTGAGATTTGAGTATGGAATGGACTATTGTATGCCTAATTCATTTGGGTTGTGTTGCCAATAGTTTGTAGTAAATTTCATTACTGCTTCTGGCCCTTAACCTACTGAGCAGTTTTGACGTTTCAACGATTAGAAAATTGTCTCTTCTGCTCTAAACACTCCAATTGACAACTAACTTTTGCCAACCTCCTACACTGAACGTCCCATGAACAAACATCTCATAATACTGTGATGCCATACCTGCGTTGCTTTGCCAGTTAACTTTGTGTAAAAAGACCTGATGTTGTTCTGAAGATGTGCGCCGTTGGGGGTAAAAGATGACCACGACAGTCAAAAACATTCCAGTTAGTACATAACACAACGATCTCTACAGTAGATTAAAATAACTGTGTATAATTTGTGCTAAAATGTGGAGTACTTGGATATTGATTGAGATTGATTAGCCTTAGGTAGATCGAAAGAGACAGCCCAGTGTAAATTAAAGCATTGGTTCTGGCGAGTTTTCCCAGCAAGTTCCTTCGAGTGTGGCCTTGGACACACCAGCTGGACCAGACGTGTCTCTGTGGGATTCGACATTCGTAAACGCCTGCAGTCAAGGTCGCAAACTGAGAAATATCAATGCGAATATCTGCAACCCCAACAGAAACCTAGTAATGGTCAAAACACTTACAATCTGGTTTGGTTATTGTTATTTGATGCAGTGGGATGTGAAGGTCCGTTTGGAGAAGAAGGGGTGCAGAACTTCATGAACTGTTAATCCTGGGGGTGGATCCATCATTCTTTGGGGTTGTTTTGCAGCCAATGGCACAGGGAGCATGTCATGGGTAGAACGAACAATGGACACGCTTAATTTCCCCAAAATTCTGAAGGGAAAACACCTGTGAAAAAGCATTTGGTTAATGATTGTAAACACAGCTCAAAAATCCCCGTTGGACGATCTTAGAGGTGCAGTTTGAAGGTTTTCCTGTGGCCTGCACAGTCTCCTGACTGATAAACCTCCAAAGAGTAGAGTGTGACCGGGTTCCCAGAAATCTCTCTGCTCTGGAAGAGTTTTGTAAAGAAAAATGGCTAAAATCTCTCAAACTAAAATTGAAAGACTCTTGTCTGCCTAGAAAAGTGTTTCGTAGCCCCTAATATTATAACTTTTTAAATGACACTAGTTTCATGATTTCAAAACACTGGACTGTCTTTTTCAAACCCCAAAACCAGTGCTTGTCCTGTGCTGTGCTTTTATTATGAGATCGTAGAGAGCCTTTGGTGATTACGGCTCCTTCTCATCCCTGTGTCGTCGACAGTAGTAACAGTGTGTGGCGCGGCGGCCTCGGCCCCAGTATTCGAAGTGCTCTTGTTTATATAATGGTGCCTGTTCTTTTGAATGTTTTCTGTGAGCATTAAAGGTCGGCTGTTCTGCCAGGAGAAGTTCAACGTATGAATGTAGCATGAGGGGTGCACAGTGGCAGATAGGTTCACCGTATGACCTATGAGTACCACCAAAAACATGTACAATAGGCCAGGAGGAATGATGTGTGAATGTATGGAGGTGGTCAGAGTTGGCGCAGATGTGTGCAGTCGCGACAGCGCTTCTGTCAGTCTCCCCCAGGGGAAACTGAAGCTACTAACATAGTTTACCACCACCGAGTATGGAGTGAATGTAAAATGCTCTCATGTAAAGCGCTTTATGACCATGTCTGTGAACGGCGCTATATAAATAAAGATCTTCTTCTTCTTATGAGTACCCCATTGAGTCGGAAACGTTCGGAAATGTTACTGAATGACCAATAGAAGCTAAAAGAAACAAGAAAAATGTCTACCAATTGATTCATATTGATATATAGTTGGGGCTGGAGGCCTTCCCAATTTTCTCGATACCAGTACTTCAACGGTACTTGGTTTACAATACTTTTTTCGTTACCTAAATATCGAAAAAATATTAATTCACTACAACCATAAAACTGAAAGATGTTCATTTATTCCATCAAAGATAATTTCTTTGAACTTTTTTCGTTACTGCTGTCTCATAAACCACTGAAAAAAAATATATAAAAAATTGGTACCAGTTTTTGCGTTCTTCCTGCACTTTATAATAACTATACCTTTATTCGGCCTTAATAAACAATGAATTAACACTTAATTCATCGTGAACAATTAATTAGTTAAGTGTGACTAACGCTTAATACCTGCTTAACTACCACAGTTAATGCCTAACTCTTAATGAATAGTTTTTCACATACTACGCTTATTCATTGATAAGTAGTTAACATTACTAGTTATGTTTAACGGCACCTTGCCCTATAGTAGAGGGCAGTATTAACCAGTTTAATTTGCAAATCTTGTTTTGTTTCCTTTTCTTTCTATTCATGATCAGACGTACTGTATGATGGAAAAAGAGACCCAAGAGCTAAGCCACTTATTCCAAAAAAATGTTAGCTGCCGGTTGGGGCTTAAAGATTCAGAGGTTGTGGACTCCAGTTTCTGTGTCCAGCTAAAAAAGACAAAAACACTAAAGTGATGTCCGCTGTAACCTTTCCTCGCAGAACAGCCGACCCTTTAGGACCTGACATGTACCAGTCTCCTCAAGAACTGATCCTGTGTGGACAGTACGTATGATCTGCTTTCACGAATGTCTCATGTTTTACTTTAACCTGTAAATAACATTTTTATAATACTTTCTGATTTTGCCTTTATTTATCTGTTTTTGTAATCAGACTTATCAGATGCTCATGAATAAACTGCTGTCTCTGTGTTTTCTGTATTGATGTTTCACCGCAGAGCGTGTTCTGATTTAAACGGGAGTTTAAAGTTGTGTCCAGCTCCAAGGAGTTTTATTGCTGGAAAAATGTTGCTACAGATATTTTGGACCAGAATCGGGTTCTTGGAGCGGTGAACCTTGAACAGAAACGAGTCCCCGAGCAGCTGAAGTTTACCTCAGTGCGGATTCCTAACCGACCGCAGCATTTTCAAGGCTAAACAGTTCCCTTTACAAGTTATCTACAATTGATGTTTACCAAATCAATTGAAATATCTACACATTCGATTTCAGTTTTAAGTTTAGGAGTTCTGATTCCAGAGTTCTGTCAAAGGTTGTTTTTTGGCCAAAGGTTTGCAGAAAAGTATGTGGTTTCTCACTTGTTGTTTTCACATTTTACGGTAAACAGACGTGACCAAAAGGTTTGAAGAACCGAACACCTTTTTTTCCTCCGATACAAGAAGGAAGCGCTGAAGAGTTGTCCACTGTTGCCCTCTGCTGGTCTCTCTGCGCATTGCCTAATAGGTAGGCAACTAACTTTTCTCTTTGTAACATGAAGTTGTATCAACAGTTAGCAAAGTTTTGCACCTTTTAGTTGAGAATTTACTGAAAACAACCAAGATTCTTGTAAAAGTTAAAATGTAAAAAAGCAAATGAACCTGTAATCGATGGTACAAAATATATAAAAAATTCAGTTGAAGGTTTTTGGTTTTGACAATTTGAGGAAGTTGGCAGACACTTGTTCTTGAAGCCAAATCCCTATTGGTTTTTCCTTCCGAGCTTTATTAAAATACATTTCTCTTTGAGTGGATACAATCTTCTTGGTCTTTATGTTCTTTGTAGTTGAGTTATACAGTATCTGACCATTTGCAAAGTCTAGAGTAAAATGAACATTTAAAGTATTGCCAGGGTAACATGTATAAGTGAACATATTTATATCTGAGGCTTAGTTTTTATGAGTTAACATTTTGTGTGACCATTATTTCACTTTTTTCAGTTTTGCAGCAGAATGTGACATACAAAGCATAGGGTTGGGTACTGTTAAAATGGGTACTTAAACGATACTTCGCTTTCATTACAGATACCTTAACAATACTTTTCTCGATATTATACTAAAATATCTGTCATCTAGAACCAGAAAACTGAACAATAATGTCAATTTCTGTTAAATTAGTTTTATTTATTTGAGCATTAACTTCCTTTAATGCTCAAAAGGAACCAAAAGGCATCACGAGTTGGTCTCTAAAGAGGTATTATTTCACCTGCTTTCGATACTTTTATTCAGGGTTTCCACGGGGCATTAAAAAGAATACAATCTTGTTAAAGTCATTTAAAATCATTAAATTAGATTCAAACTGGCATTGGAAAATTGACAGCTTAACAATTTTTACTGTATAAGTTCATTAAAAATGCCAACTTTCAAATCTGAAACATGTTCAGCTGCAGAAGACACCCTTGAAAACGAGATGATTATTCTCAAGGGGCAATTCCTCTTGAAATAAATAAATGTCAAATAATAGTTTTGGCTGAAACTCACCACTTTTTTTGCTAAAAAGTTTCCCGTTTTGTCCTCTGATTGATGAAACGTTTGTAAATCCTAAGAAATTAAATTAGGTGTTAAACATGGCAATAAAAAGCATTACATTTGACTTGCTCTTGTACCTTTGTTTCCCTTAATGGTACCCCTAACAAAAAGGTACAATTTCCAAAATTGTTGGCCAACCACACTGTACACGGCCCATCGGTGTCCCAGTTCTATCCTTAGAATAAAGTCTCCCTTGTCCCGTGTTACTGTTTGAAACAAAAATAATCCACTGCCACTTTACCTCTTGCCACAGGCTGAAGAAAAAACTGGGGAAAGTGTTGAGTCCCTATAAAACTTGCCTAAACCTTTATTATATTTTGCTCAAACACCGCTTTCTCTTATGCGCTTTATTGGAATTTCCATAGATATTATGAACAGCTTAGACAGCAGCCGCTTATTCCCGAGTTCCCTGGCTTTGTTCCAACTGCAACACTTGCAAATTAAAGCTAACCGTACGTATGAACTCCATAAACAACTGGCGACTTATACGACAGTTATAATCCAGTGAGTCGAGGATTTTGCTGGATTTATGTCAGAACCGTATCAACAGTCCCTGTCTGTGGGATGCAGATCTGAAGTGGTTGTGGTTAAATGTGTAGGTGCCTGTATGGGGATTTTCCCTTTCTTGGTTTTGTGCATAATTGTGGTGTAATGCAGATGACGGACCACAGGAGGGAGGTGTTGCAACACGTTTTATGAAAATGTAAGCACCCCAGTTTACGCGATAAACAACTAGGCGAGGCGTCTTTGCTCCATGACTTTATTACACACAAAGTTCTCACTTCAAGTATAAAGAATATAAAATGTTCTGTCCCTCAGAAAACAGAGGGCCAGCTCGATAGCACCGATAAAAACAAAGTCATTCACAACACATTCTTCCGTTTCTGCTGATCCCCAAAGAGTTTGACGAAACAAAAACATGGAGCCACCGAGTCTCATTTGTTTTGTTGCAGACTCAGAGAAATTCGATTTGGCCATTTTTAAACCCTTTTCATTATATTTAAATACCATCCTAGATGGTTTATTGGAATTTAAAAAATACTATGAATCAGTATCATCTGCACTTTACATTTTTAGCTTTTGGTCTCTTAACATACAAACTTTCACCTGGAAACATCAAAAAATCTAATCTTCACAATAACGTGTTTAATTATTGCACTGATTCATTGTTTTCTCCATAGATTTATTTTGGAAATTGTAATGTCTTTTTTTACCCTCACGTTGGTGCTGTAAATAATAATAATAATAAAAAATAAAAAAACACTGAAATTTGATTGTTGTATAGATTTTTGGCCAAATAAACAGCTTATTTTAAAAAGATCACTTCTAAAAAAAGTACCTAATATGTCAACACAATAAACCCATACATTTAAACCTGGCTCAAATCCAGTATTCTAATTTTTGGCAACTTCGAGCATTTTTAGGCATAATAGGCGTAAGTTTTATATAAAAACATAAAAGAAAACTTGCCGTAATCGACAGCAAAAGTTTCAAATTAATATCGCTACATTTATAAAGTTTCCCTATAGATACAGACGGCATCTCTGTAATCGCCCATATATGGTCATGTTTAAAGCAGTTGAGGGGTAAAACTAAAAGGAGAAAAATCTAAACAAATGCTGATTTATGATCATAGTTTTTTACTCAATAAAGATACAAAGACATGGAGAGAAGCAAAATGGTTCAACAGCCCATAATTACATAAATAACGGAGAATTCTAACGTGATGTTAGCATCATGCTCCATGCTAACGCTAGCTATGACAGCTGTTTTTTTTGCTTCTACCGAACAATCTGCTGTGAAAAAACATCCATATGGGCCCCCTTAAGACTCTACTTTATTTGTGTGTGATAAATAAGTTTATATTCTGCCAGAAAACGGCTAAAAATTGTGAAACATACTTCCTTCCCCCTCGGCGAGGCCACATCCCCTCGTATGACGCGATGCCGTCTGTATCTAATCACCTTCAGCGTCTCGCCTTAAGACTTTATCAATTTTAATGGGACATAATTTCATTTAAACTTTAGTGATGGTGATTTTCTGGTCCAGACATGGTTTACACCCAGTTTAGAAATAATGTAGGTCTATTTCAGACCCTTTTAGACCATGTTTAGTCCCAATTGGATCTGATGGTATTTCATGAGGCGGTACTCGATGTGAAAAGTTTAAGAATAACTGCAGTAGGAGAAGCGCGTGGCAGCTCGAGTGTGCTTGATAAAATGATCCATTATTTTGATAGCTAGCCTCGAAATCACTGCTAAATATGAACTCCATGAGGAAGTGCTGTCATTGGATAAATACATACTATAACGGGGTTGAACTTTTAAAATGAATATCCTCTGGTGGCTTGTCCTGGTCTGTTGAATATGCGTCCTTTAAAGAGTTTTACAAATCGATCTATTTCAATGAATTGTCTCTCCACTAAATGGCAATGGAAACGGTAAATACGAGATATTTCCTCAGCCTCTGTGTCTTTTTGGTGCATTGAAAGTCTAAATACTGTTTGTTGCTACATAAAGAGCGTGGTTCGAGCCTGTTTTGTCACTTGCTGCTGGTTGACACTGTTCACAGAAGTTGTCCCCTCGAAGCGGCCGAGGTCCAGAGGCTTCAGTCCCGGTTTTTCGGTCGGACTTGGACCCTGTAGAGTCCTTTCCTCCGGGGGTCTAGTCTCCGTTTAGCTCTAGTCCTGGGTCCGGTCTTTACCTGTGTGTGACCTGGTTACTGATGAGGCCCGGGAACTGCTGCTCAGTCTCTTCACTCAACGACCCACCTGCGACAACAAGAGAGTTTTTAAGCTTAGTCAGGTTGTTTCTTAGCTAGTATTAGATAGAAAATAAAAAAGCTATCGGCCATGAACTGTCTCACCGTTGTGACAGTTGTACATCCAGATTCTGTGTCCGTCGTATCGACACCTGCATTTGACAATGTTATTGGAGTAATCTGACTCTGGGACCTCGTAGTTCGGGTTTATGACAATCTGCGGAAGAAAAGACAAATTGGTTTTATGTAATAATGCAATAACAATGACAAGATGGGCAGCGCCTCTAAGCTTATAAAACAGGGGTGCTCAAAGTGCGGCCCAAAGGCCAAATGTAGCCCTCTGACCAATTTATGGTGGCCATCGGGCTCCTTGTTGAATTGGAACACATCTAGTGTACTTTTTACTCCACTCTTTATTCCACACAATTAAAACCTCAGAAACATATTGTGAGACAAAGCCGGCATCATGGGTCCAGGCCTAAATAAAGGTAGGGGGCACGATTTAAACCTCTCTTAATAAATGCAACCGAGTGAATGTTTCACTGCACTGACCACTGATCTTTGGCCCTCCTCGCCGTATACACTTTGATATGCGGCCCTTGATTTTGGACACCCCTGCTATAAACCCTCTGAATTGTCAGTGTTAAAGTGGGGGTATTATGCTTTTTGATCATCTTTATCACTATTAGAGGTTGACCAATATATCGGCCGGGCAAATAGTTGGGTATTTTACAATATTGGCCGATATTATGAAGAGATATCTCCATAACTAAAATAGAGATGATGGACACGCGTTGTCCCTTGCATTGGAAAGAGCTCAGTCAGAGCTTTAAAATGAATAATCCCACAACTTCCACAGGTTTGTACAACTTGGATCATATATTTGATGTTGCAGACTTCTGGTTATAACTTCAGAACCATAAGAAATGGAGAACTGCGTTTTTTTGTTTTGGAATCTGCTGATTTTTGTCTTTAAAACGAGCTCCTTCTGAACATGAATGTCCTGAATAATTCACCCCTATGCCCCAATAAAGCTGTTGTCACAGTTCAACACAGACACATTTTAAAGTTTAAAAACATCATACACAGGATTATAGATGAGAGATTTGGAAAAATCTGCCAGAAATATCTGCAGTTCATTATCGTCATCGGCCTTAGAAAAAAAACATATCGGTCGACCTTTAATCACTATCTAATACTTTGTTGGTCAGAAAATGTAATATTGATCTAAACTAATTTCACTTTCTGATTTTCATGCGATCTGCCCGCTCCTCTTTGCTGTGCAGCCGTTTCAAAAAAGAGAATCCAAATTCGACCGTGCGGCCCGCTTCGTTGTACTGAAGCTATGGCACGTGTTTTCCCTTCATGATTAGCGGATTGCAAGAGATCGAGAGGTGAAGAAAGCGTTTCCTGGATACGCACGACCTCAGGAGGAGCTGCCACTGCGCTGCTAAAAATAGCCACCGGAGAAGATTAAAAAATGCACGAATATGTGGAAACGCAGCTCCAGGTTTCTTTTTGATGAGAGAAGGATATTGTATCATGTTAAAACGCTCTAAAAATGCGTAATCCCCCCTGTTAAAGTGGACATATCATTATTTGAGGCTTAAGAGTTACTTAAATCAGCGTGGATGAAGCAAAATACTACTCCGGATATGTTTTTGACCAGGGAACAGCATGGTTAAAAGTCGATGTTGTGTGATATGTTTTCTGTACCCGGAAGATGTAGTCCCCGGGGCTGACGTCGGTGATATCCACCCACTGACAGTCGATGTCGTGTCTGTACGTGTCCCAGCAGCCCATGGTGATGCCCTGATCCCCAAAGTTTGCACATTCGTATCTCTTCTCAATACCTGGGAACAAGAAAACCAGGTAGCATCGATATCAGCATATGTGGTAACCCTCCATATCTGAATGGGAAAATGTATGGTCTTGATTGTGCATTATACCTTCGTCGCACTCGGAGTCCTCCAGGCAGAAGCTGGCCTTGTGCCCCTCAGCCACTTTGGTCCCGTTGAGGCTGTAGAGGTCGTACAGAGTGAACACCTCCATGCTGTGGTAGTGTCTGCACAAAGAGAACAAGAGAGAGAACTTTTTAGACAACACCAGGAAAACGCGACATCCATTAAATCTGCATGTGTCCAGCAAACGGTAATGTGGAGACTGCAGTGACTATCGCATCAACGTCCAATGTTCCCGTCACTCTTTCCTGAGAGTTTCCTGTGGTTTTCTGAGTCTATCAAGCCTATCAACTTCACAGTCAACATAATGCGATCTGTTGTTGCAGCAGTTGGTCAGGTTCAGCAACACTATGAGCCCACAGAATGAGATCAGCTGATGACCTGAACATGGCCAGGTTTAATTCAGCGATGGATTTATTTCTTCTTCCCTGATGGCACAAGCATATTCCAAGATGACAATGGCAGGGTTCATGGGGCTCACACATCGTGAAAGAGGGGTTCAGGGAGCATGAGATGGATCGGCCGCCACACAGCCCGGATCTTAACCCCAATGGGAATCTTTGGGATGTGCTGGGGAAGGCTTTGAACAGGGGTCACACTCTCCCATCATTAATACCAGATCTTGGTGAAATATGAATGCAACTCTGGATCTTTTGACTCTGCTGAGGCTTATTGAAACAACGCCACAATCAAAGCTATAAAAGGCGGTTCAACAAAATATTAGAGCGTGTGACCTTTAGTTTATTTTTTGGGGCAATTAACTGCTCATTGATTTGTAGTGACGTTATGCTTGCGCCTTGCTGCACGACTCGGGCATCAATTTTTTGAAGTGGAGGTGAGGCCTATTTTCCCTTGAGTTAGTGATATAAAATTCTGGACCCGAATCGACTCTTTTTAACAGCTCAGTGAAGGGAACTGATCAAACCAGATCACTTTTTTTTTTTTAAAGTGATTTTTTGTGTCTGGTTTTTAGACAATTGCTCAAATGCGACTAGGCAAACACTAGAAACGGCATAAGAAACCACGAGTGAAAGGTTTTTGCACAGTTTTATTTACATGACATGCACTTAAATGGTTCAAATTAACCTGGCTGCAAACATTTTGTCATTTCCATTAAAGTAGAAATATGAGTTTTCTGTCTTGTTTCTTATTAAGTCGATATAAAAAGAGACTTTTGAGCAGCTCTTTTAAATGAACAAGAATCAGCCCCCGCTTAAGAGCCATAAATCCCATCACTGTGAGATGAAGTTTGGGGAGCCTGTCAGCAGATGGCACTGTTGTGTATGATTGTTAAGCGCACTCCGAATCAGCTGTTTCAAACTGATTCCTCGAATTCCCCTTCATTACGACTCATTTGTCTGGGTCTAAACAACCACTTTCCGTTTCCACAGCAAGACAACTTTGTGCCTTAATTGTTATATTTGAACCTAAAAACATAGAGGTTGGATAGAGACTTTTTGTTCTGACGATTATACTGCCCTGAGCTTGTGTTTAGTCTGTGCTGAGTGTGGTCTCGAACTGCTGCCACTCAAATCCGTTACACTTCAAACACATTTAGCTCTGAATCCTACAGGATTCCAACAGCAACTCCACCTGCGACCCGAGCCAAACCACAGGCAGAATGAAGTTTTCCAACGGCTCCGGGTGAACTGGAGAGATCATCACTCAGGGCAGGGCCGAGTCAGCACTAGATGTTTCGTGTCATGTTTCTCTTCTCCGCACCAAAAACGCCAGAACACACTCTGATATACTTTGCACGGACTGATCCATGACGTTCGTCTCATTTATAAAGTCAAGACACTATTTTTAAACAGCCCCCTCTGCTGGCAAATAGTACTGCATTTTAGCATATCAGCTCTATTTTTATTATTATTATAACAGTTTTGACCTCGCATGTAACACCAGGCATTTACAGTTAATGTAGTACTCAATTACATTTACTACATGTACTGAAGTAGTTTTATCATACTGTACTTTTTTACTTACTCGATTTGTATTATAATAATTAAGTATCTTTTTCTACTAGAGTAAAAAAAAATAACTTGTGACCCTCGTCTATATTTATATAAAACCATGAATACACTAAAGATATTTTTCGGTATTAGTTACAACGTTTTTTTCAGAGAATGATTTGAAAGAGTGAAAAGTAAAAGAAAAAAATCTAAAAATAAAATGTCTTGTTTTTCGTAGTTCAAAGCTCAATGTAAAAAAATAAATAAAAATACTCTGAAGAACTGTCATAATATTCTTCTGCACAAGACAAAAGTCTGTAGGAGCTACTAAAGTGGAGAGGGAGTTAAACAAGTGTAATGAAAACCTAATTTTGAGAAAACAAGCCCTAAAGTTTTTATAACCTCTGTGCATATATTGCAAACAGCTCCATTTTGGTTGCCTTTTGAGCTATTTGTAAATGAATATGCTCTCTTGCATGAAATTAAATTATGTTTGATTAAAAGTCTAAAAATGAAAACGACCCTGAGTACTACCAGAAGAAGCTAAACTCCAAAACATCAAGGCTGTTGTGTCTTAAAAGCATTTGCTGAATGATCACAGCCTTCACAAACGCTCTGTGATAGGGATGGGTACCGAACCCCGGTATCATAATGGCCCCAGGGCCCACGTGTGCCGGTCCACTCCGACTGATAAGCTCCAGCCTTAAGGATCTTCTTAACAGGGCCGCTGCCGCAAATAATCACGCCGCCCTCATGGATGCGTTTGCAGTTTATTATTTTACTGCACTAAGTTTTCATTTGGACTCAGTCCCCAGAGCTACAGCCAAATCTAACCAACAGCCTTGATTTACTAGACAATAATAATGATTATTGCTAAAAATAAAAAAAATAGCAACGTAAGTGAAGTATTTTAACTCCCATATATTAAGTGCAAAGTGGAAATGAAATGTAGAGTAACAAAAAAATATATAGGCCAAGAATTAACGCCTATACCTAACTTTTGTTTTCTTAAAGTACTGATAAGAGTACCGTTAAAGCACCGGATCGATAAGGAGTATCGATATAATACGATACCATCCCTACTCTGTGACCCGGCGGGCGCTCACCTGTGACAATCGTGCCACACCCAGCTCTCGCGGTTGGCTTTGGGCTTGAAGTCGGACTGGCCGTTGTTGTGGATCTGGGAGGAGAAGCGCAGCAGGCGGCGGAGGGAGTTGGCCGGGACGGATTTGGAGGTGGAGGCCAGGCAGTTCTCCTCGTAGGCACACTGCAGCATGAACATGGGCCGGTCCTCCATGTATGTGGTCTGCTCCACCACCTGAGGGTTCAACACCAGGTCTGGAGCCGCTGGAGAGAGAAAGAGAGCGGATTAAGAAAGGATATTAGAATGGCAGTAGAGATCTTCAAAGAGGACACATCATGCATAGGGGACTTAAAAACGTTTTATAATTTGAAATAATGTCTCTGTAATGATAAGGCATTGGCTCTAAAACACAGGCACCAGAGTTGATGAAGAGTTCACCTAGAGCTCCCTGATGAACTGCTCAAAACAGATCCGATGTTGGATTATGGGCTTTAAAAATATAGACGCTTTCGGGTTTTACCATTTTTACCAATTGCAGTAGAAGAAGAAACCTGTACTAAACCAGGACTAAACCACAACTTAAACCTAGACTAAACCAGGTCTAAGTGTGTTGAACTGAGCAGAGGAGAAACACATCACTGCATTGGCACATTGTGTACCCCACTTTGGGAAGCGCTGAGTTACATAATATTCCTGTTTCTTACTGAGATGTGTGGCATACAGTATTTAAAACATCATTAAACCTTTCTTCTTGTGCCTGGCCAGTTGCTAACACCAGACGAAAAGTTATTAAGCCAACAGTAAAATCTGAACAGTCTCTCACTGTCTGAGCAGGACACTCCGGCCGCGTGGCGCCCCCCTCCTCTGGGACACTGCAGGTTTGCCCCGTGGTGCAGACAGTGGGACAGGGTCATCTCTGTGCCCGAGCAGCGGACGCCACTCATCACCACGGCGTCTGCGCTCACATGCCCGGCCCAGTACCACGTCTCCTACACAGACAGACAGGGAACAAAGCGATGAGCAGGGTTTATTAAGTTGATAGTACTAAAATTAATGAAGTAATTCAATGTCATTAAAAAGCATTACATTGGATTCCAACGAGCGTTAAATGTAAATATCTTAGACAATATTGACATTTCTTGACTATTTTCACAGCTTTTTGAACATAGAATCGTTTGCATATACTACAATATTCCGGCATTAAAGTATTTACATTTCATTTCCAGAGCTTCTACTGTATCAATTGACTGTATCCCTGCTATGTTATGAGACGGGTGTGTATTACGCCATAAATGGACTGTTCTCTGTCATGTTTTAAAGTTAAATCTGTTCTTCCACTTTCGCTGTCCGCCTGCCTCCCCCAGAGAGCCGCAGTAAAAGTCCCTGTGCTACAATAAACAGCAGTTTGTGCCCGAGGCAGAGCTACATCCTGTAATCACACGGACCCATGATGGAGCATTTCCACTGCACCAGCCCCTCCATTAACTCACACACGCCCCGCTTCCATCGTGTGCAGGAGAGCGGAGCTTTACAGGTGAAAGTGAAAGCCCCGAGGTGAATTTTACACTGGGAAAAATCATTAAAAAATTCGATGGCTATTTCTGCCGAGCCAGGAAAGACTTGTTAGATACATATCGTTAACATTTTATGGTTTGGTACATGACAAATGATTTTGTTACGCCTTATTAAGTTCTGTTTCTAAGCACTTCAAATTAAACAGATATACCAAAGAGAGGTTATAGGCATGAATGAAGTATTGTAACGTACAGCACATCCTGAAGATTTGGGTTTGAATCTCATACAGTAGTTTTCCAAACAAAACCATGAACTGCAAATTCACATGTATTTCTCAGCGATGTGGAGCTCGAACTGGTACAAGAGTTCCAATGCCTCGTAGTGGTTCAAAGGTCACGTCAAGAACATTTCTAAAACCATTAAATTCAGTCTTCATAACCTCAGATGTATTTGTTCATCAATGACATTTAAGGCACAGGGATGTTTCTGTTTGCTATGGTGTTCTCGAATATGGAGCATTGTTTTACGAACCACTTTTAGACTCACGGAATCATTATATTAAAAAAATGGTGGTGGGGCTCGATTAAAATTTTTAATCAAGTTGATTATGGCCTTTGTAATTAGTTAATCGCATTTAAGCCTCATTTATTTAGGGGTTGTATTTATTTTTAGAAGTATATTTTAGATGCCTTTTTGTATTTTCTTGCATTTTAGCTCATTTGAAGTGGAGATGTGAGGCCTGTGTGATCATTTCAAACACTTCAAAGACAACGGCAGTTTGATTTTATTTTTCACTGTGTGAATAAAAAAGTTGGACAGTCAAATTGTTTTTGGCTTCACGTCTAAGCAACGTCTGCAGCAAAAAGGAAACTGATGTGTCGAAAGTAAAGTGTGATTCATTTCGATTCATATTTTTAATAGCACTAAACGTTATGTAATTAAATGATCGAAAAAAGTGCCAGCCCTAATAAAAAATTTTTTTTTGCCAGAAAACTTGTTTTGTACCACCACTGTCACATTCTAGAGACGTGTAAAAACCTTAAATTTGCTTGCACTGTATACAAAATACTCCATCGACTTGCACCACTGCCATTGAGGGAATTCATAAAACGGTTAGAGAAGACTGTGAAGTGCCTTGCACACTTTTAGTCCGACTGTTCTTTCAGTCAGAAGCTGTAACATCTAGAACAGCATCCCTCTCACTATAAAAGAATGCCCTTCAAGACTCTTGGATCAATTAAAAACTGGTTAAAATCAAACCAACAATGAGCTCCTTACAACTTACAGATCTCCTGGTGCATGATTGATCAGGATGTCGGGATCCTCTGAGCACATGTGGCTTTGTATAATACCTGTACATATTTATCCTCAGTTTGAACTGTGACCTGCCCGTGAGCCTTTTCTCTTGTGCAAGTCACAGAACCAATACTCGGATGTTATCAATGTCTTATATTTAAGCTTAATTCAACAAAAACAGTATTTTCGTCTTTTTTAAATGTTTACCTTATAATTATCTTATTTGTAGATTACTGTTGCTTTGTATTTGTTTTTTCGCTTTTCAAGCTTGTGTTGACACGTTTTACAGAGTGCTACACTGTTGTCTAGGGCTGCAAGGATTGATTATTTTGGAATCGATTAATCTATCGCTTATTTTTCCGATTAATCGCTTGGCTGTGAATGGTGTAATAAAATTGTATTATTATTTTTTTTTATCACATAAAGCTAAAGCGGTGCCACTTGAGGACGTGTTGATGGAGTAAACTTAAAGTGAATGTTTGTTGGAGGCTTTTAGCGCTAATTCTGCTTTCTGATTGGATGAGACAAAGACAGATATTCATGACATTTACAATGGACAACACAGTACAGACACTAACTATAAAAACAAAGTAGGTTTTCATCAAAAATAATACATGTTCATGTAATTTTTGCTCTATTTGAGTCTGTGTGAACCAGAAAACAATTAATCGATTATTAAAGTAGTTGTCGACTTTCAATTTCAATAATCGATTAGTTGTCGATTAATCGATTAGTTGTTTCATTTCTATATGAAAGTCAAAATATAAACGTAAACAAAAGTTAGGTTGTTAGGTTATTTTGCTGATTGAAGTGATCCTGACTTTCAAATATGTTTTCTAGTCGGGTTCCTAGATGGTGTGCTGGATATTTGGGGGTTGGAGCCTAAATCGTTTGGGAATCTCTGTCCTAAAGGTTAAACCTCACTGCGCCAAAATGCCAAACCGGATTTGAAGCGGTGACACAAAGTGCTGTGAGTAAAACGTACCTGGAAGGCGTTTCTGGCAAATCCCAGCCCCAGCTGTCTGCAGACCACCATGGCCTCCATGACGCCCCAGCCCTCGCTGCAGACTGTGCCCCAGACCAGAGAGCCGTTCCTCTCCGTCAGCACCTCCACCCGGCCCTCGTACGGCGACCGCCCTCCACTGAGCCGCAGCTACACGAGGAAAAGCAAGTCCCATTTCACAAAACGACACTGCGAATGAGCTAAAATGTGAACATTGTGTTATCAAAGGCTCGTACTGACCCTCTCCTGGAAGCCCATGGCCGGGATGTTGCAGCGGACCCCGGCGTCCTCCTCGTGGCTGCAGTCCGCCGTCTCTTTGTTAAAGGGACACTCGGTGATGGAGTTCTCGAACCCTGAGCACTGCACCTCGTTCATGTGCACCGGGCCCATCCCTGCACAACAACAGGGGAACGATTACAAACCTAAACACACACATGCCTCCACATACTTCAAGGCACACTGTGTAACATAAGATAAGATACTTTATTGATCTCACATTTTGAATGATACTGTCATTGGCCTCCATATTGTGTTTTGCAATGGGAAAAAATAAATATGCAAGCCGAAATCACAAAATAGACCTCGATGTGGTGAGTTCCACTATTAATGTGATCGGCACTGGGGGGTGGCCTCGGTCGATGAGCAAGTTGCTCCTTTTCTATGTTGCGTCATGTCTAGGCCTGGGTACCGTTGCATGTTTTATTGATACCAGTACTTTAACGATACTTGGTTTTCGATACCGATACTCAAATATCTAGAACCATAAAACAGAACAATAATGTGTGGGATATCAGCAAATGTATAATATCAGGTTCGTCTCCAAAGTCAAGAAATGTCTCAAAAATGGGGAGAATTGTGGCAAAAATAAGTAAAACATTTTGTAAAACTTGAGTACATTTTTTTTTTTTAAATGGTGTAAAATATTAGTAATAAAAAATACGCTAAAATTAGGGAAACAAATTGGGAAAATGATACAAATTTGGCGCAAAAAAAATGAGGTAAAAATGGGAAATGTGAAAGAAATTGTGGGGAAAATGGGGGATAATTTGGGGGGGAAATGGGAAAAATTGTGGCAAAAATTAGAGCAAAATAATAGAGAAACAATTGAACATTTGGGAAGAAAATACTGTGATTTTTTTTGGTTCTTTCTTTTGCTACTCATTTTTTCGATACCGGTAAAACCTATACCAAACTGGTATTGTTTAACGGTACCCAGCCCTGGTCATGTCTGTGGTTTTTGCATTTTTTGTATGAGCAAATTCAAATATCACCGTCACCGAACAGGCCTCGGTGCCATGAGTGCCAGTATTAGTGTTTAGCGCATGGGGAGTGCTCCGGGCCTTAATATTCAGACTGTTTACAGTATTTTGAAATTGATCAAAATAAATGTTTTCAGTCAAATCAAACCGCAAATAAAACTCCCGCCATATCCCGCATTTGTCACGGAGATAAACCTTCCCCAAGAATAGGGTTTTGTTTTGATCTACTTGTATGCCAAAAACAAATGTATTTGTTAAATGTATCATTTATTTAAATGTATTATTATTTATTATTTTTATCAGCCAAGCTTGCATTGCTAATGCGAAAGTAAGAGTCCAAATCAGGAAAATGTATTCCTAAGGCAATCCACCCTAATTTCACACGTCCAACACTTTAGACTCACTTGAACAATCGTGTGAAAGCAAACTACCTCCCGTTTCATGGCTTGAAAACGGGATGAAATGCGTCGAGCAGCTTTAAGTTTATCATGTGCAAGTAGATCTGGTAAAGTTGTTTTCCTAGTCTTCTCTTTTGTTGTTTTATTAATCGAGTCTCTACGGATTATGAGGGAACAACTTCAG
Organism: Proterorhinus semilunaris; assembly: GCA_021464625.1. Classification (NCBI taxonomy): domain Eukaryota; kingdom Metazoa; phylum Chordata; class Actinopteri; order Gobiiformes; family Gobiidae; genus Proterorhinus; species Proterorhinus semilunaris. Next base: position 32,178,523 of record CM038345.1, on the reverse strand, counting down.
AGGGGCAGACCCGAGCAGGGCGTTCATGATGGACGGGATTAGGCACGGGGACAACATTTGGACGTCTCTTGATAGATGTTCGGGAGATAATAAAGTGGTTTGGACATGCACAGAGGAGGGATAGTCACAAATATGTGGGAAGGGAAATCTCTAGAGGAATGACTGGTGATTTAAAAATGGATTATGCAAGAAAGAATTCCATCCCTAAGATAACAAGACAAGTCTGGATTCACAGGCTTCTGTTTTATCCTCCAGATGTCTGTTTAGACGCGAGACATTTCAGCTCGGTTCTCAGAGTGGACGGTAGCGCAGATTTAGCCACACGTTGGTCAGTGAGGTCTAGTATATTTCGGTTCAATTTAGGTTAAATTACTGGATAAAACTTTTGGCAGCGTGTGAGTCTCGCGGACACTTATAATTTAGTGAACAAGCGAAGTCTGTCATTACAGGCGGCTCGCACAGAAGGCCCGGGCTGGGTTTAGACGAGATTACATCCAGTCCGGCAGTGTTCATATTTGAGCAGACAGAATTTGCTTTTTCAGTAGAGGAGGTAGAGGAGCTTACATAAATTCAAGCTTCAGCATTTCTTTTGGATATTTCCATTTAAGAGTTGCATGAACACTTGCTCCTGCCTTCATCTGAGAGAGACTGACGGTTCACATTTGCAAAGTGGTATCCAAACTTTAGACCAGGGGTGCCCAAAGTGGGGCCCGCGGGCCAAATTCGGCCCGCCGGAACAATTCCATTGGCCCGCCAGAGAGTGACCTACTTTTGCTCCACGTATGATTAACACCAACCCCCTTCCCATTCACTCCCAATGGTAAATAAGGATGCAGTACTTTTTGACCGCTAGCGTCAAATTGGGGGCGCTGTTTCACTCCTTTCGCAAAGTTAAGGACACTGTTGTGGCGTTTTGGTGTTTATCACAGAGCGTTGTAGCATCAACTTTCACAGTTTTCCAAGTTTTATTGCAAAAGTTGTTGACATCAACAAAGGTACGTGTTAAAAATTGACTTATAAAATAATTGATGCTGAACTGACACTTTCAAAATGATCTAATGTGGCATTTCCTTTGAGTTAACAAATGTATGAGGTAAAGTCACTGTAGATACAGGTGGTGTTGTTGTTTACATTTTGCACTTTATTGCTGCAATTGTTGAATTTGTTTGACTAAAACTAAGCTTTTGCCATAGTTAACATTTGTATTAATGTAGCATTTATTTGCATAGATATCAAACGCAAATGTATGGCGAAAAATAAAATAAAGTAACTTATAATTATAATTATTTGCAGTTATATGTGTTTCACCCTTGACATCACCGTGTTTGGCCCGCGACCAACAGGCACCTTTTCATTTTGGCCCTCGGGGACAAAAAGTTTGGGCACCCCTGCTTAATACTGTATTGGGCAACGGTCTGAAGCGTATGAGGGCTATACTATACGAAGCTGGATTCGTTTCTCTGACCCGGGTCGACAAACCCAGGCATTGATTCCTCTGGATCAGTGCTGCTACAAAGCGGGTGAACAGTCGGTTTAGGTAACCCTGGGTTTCTATGAGGATTTGTGAGACGTTCATAAAATCCATGCGCTTTGATATAAAGGACTTCTCTCCTCCGATTGGTCAAAGAGTCGTCTTCTCATTAGGGCCGTCACTCGATTATTTGTGAAATTTGATTAATTGCGATTAATCACGGTAATTTTTTTTACCATAAACACATTTAAGGCATTTGCTCACATTACATTAACCAAATATTCACAATTTCATAATGCTATGGGAAAAGCCCCACAGCGGATAACGGGGATCTCTCCAGCCCTTTCTCAGTCGCTCGCTCAAAGCTTGATAAATGACATTTTAGAGACATTTTTCTTTGGTGCTGAACAGCAACAGAATGGGCAAACTTTTAGGTACATAAAGTAGAGTGAAAGGGCAAAAGTAAAGTCATTTTGTTGAAATTGTAAAATTAGACAAACCTCTGAGCTCTCTGTCGCTTTTGTTACATGCAAGTAGCTCGTCGTGTAAAAGGTTGGAACCGCCTGGCTTACAATGTGTAGTTCGTACTTAATAATAGAGCTTTGTCTTTTAGGTCAGATGCAGGACTGTGTTTGCTCAAAACATATGATGCGATTAATCGTCAACTAATTAATTTTTGGATTAATCGTGAGTTAAAGCTTTAATTTTGACAGCCCTACTTCTTATCTAAGCTGGAGCAAAACCTAATCCAGGGCAGGTTATGAGCTAAGGGCATGTTTCCATAGAGATCCCTCTAATCCAGCTCCGTAGAATACCCTCGGGTGTGAAGAGTCAGGAACAATGTCAATGCTGTGAAGCATTTACTAGATTTTACCCATGACACCTCATTTTTAGGCTTGGAACCTCAATGCCAGCCCCGTCTTTCACTAAAATATTTGGTGGGTCCCAGTGTCTCTTCCTCTCACTCTTTCAGCTGGTGTTTGGTTTTCTCAACAGATGATCTTTTTCATCCAAAGTTTTACACAGAATACTCCTCAGCTCATGGCGGTGATTCTGATTGTATGTTTTGTTCTTATGGATCAGTGTGGTATAACTGTCAATGTTTATGGTAATTTAAGAAGCAAATAAGTGTCATATTTTTTATTCTGCATCTTATTCTTAGACTATGGGGTCCACTGATATTATTATTATATTATTATTATAATCCTATTCTCTATAAACCTGTGTGAACACACCTTGCCCGAGCCGGCCCCCGTTCAGCGCCTCTTTGGCCGTGCCGTAGCCCAGCTCTCTGCACACGACGGTGGCCGAGCCCAGGTCCCAGCTGTCGTCGCAGATCGTCCCCCACTCGCCGTTCTTCAGCACCTCCACGCGGCCCTCTCCCACGATCGCCCCGCCCCGGAGACGAACCAGGGGCTGCTGCAGGAAGAGGGAAAACAGTTTTAGGTCTTAAAAAGGGATGGTCATATTCTATTACAAGCAATCACGTTTAAACTCTGGTGGTCAAAGTACTTGATTTTGTCACTTGAGTAAAAGTAAAGGTAATACTGGTCAAATATTACTCCAATACAAGTACTAAGTCCAATTTGCAGTTAGTAAAAAGTACAAATCATCATAAATAAGTGCAGTGCAATAACTTTGCAGTTTCAAAAAATATGAAGTCACTACCATTATAGCAACCATAGATATAATTTAATATACAAGAGATAGAAGGTAGCCATTCCGCCCCGTTCTTAGTAAAGGTCCCACCTTGAAACAGAGCATGTTTCTTAATTTTTTATTCTGCTGCACAAAAACCAGCGTGGTTAAAAATATGATACCCAGCCCAGTGTTGTCACATGGGTCATGACTGTTTTTATTAATTTTTTTTATTAAAGAGACTCTTCGGAGCCGGCTTTTAAGCAGTGTTTGGGAGGTGTCAAGTGTCCATTGGAATCTGTTTTAAAAAAGCTTCTTTTGGAGTCAGTAATATCAGCTCCTGGCCATGAGGACCAAAGACAAGTGCTTTCCTCGCCCATTGAAAGCAACGCACACCTTCTTCCTTGTCACTCGTGACTCAGTGACATTGAGCGCCACCTAGTGTCCCGGAGTGTTCATCATAAGGGTTTTAAATGGGGCAAAACACACAGCCAAGTTTTCACTTTGGCTCCTTTATAGAAATGTAAAAGTATTATACCGTATCTATCTTTCTAAAGTAGCAAGGCAAAACTTATCTGCCAAAATACTTCCTCACAAGCTCTACTTAAGTGCAGTAAATGTACTTAGTTATTGACCACTTCTACATTTAAACTATGACCATTATGGGAAAAAATGACTTCTTGATTAATGTGTAATTTTCTAAATGTTTATACAGTATATACGTATCTAGCATGATTCTCAAATATAAATTAAACGTTATATTTTCCATAAATTTAATTAAATAATCAAAGACAAAAAATCTCCAACTTTTCAACATTACATTTCCACCCTCATAGATTACTACATGTATGCTGGATCCTGTCCTTTACAAAGCTCCGCCTGTTCACTTGAGAGACATAAATACAAAGCGAAACCTTTTGTTCCTAGGTCAGGGGAGACTTTACTGCCCTCTAGAGAAAGCTGTCCAATAAGTCTGATCATCCTTCAAAGCCATTAAAAAGTTAAACCACGCAGGAATCCCATGATCTTCAGTTGGGTTTGGTTAGTTTAATGTTGATGATGAAAACCTATTACAGAAATGCTACTCCCACAAAATAAAGTAACACTTTTCGGAACAACAGAAACGATGACGTTCTCCAGTCCTCAGTATTTTCCAGTTTGTTTTACAGCCTCTGTTGTGTTGCGTCAAATCCCCAGATAATCATTATTCAAAAACAGCAGAAATGTCCTGAAGCGGAACAGATGTTTTTCACTGTGACACAAGAGCCGGAGTTAACTCTCGAGTCCTTATTTCTCGCCAAAAATGTGTGACCTTAAACGCCCCGGGACAGTTCTTCTCTGCTGTTGACTCGGTTTGTTTGTGTCTGCGAATGCCGGACATATTTGGGGAGCCGCGCTGTCCAGTAGTCGCACAGAAGCCCATTTGAGCCGCTGGAAAATAGAAAAATGAACACAACTGCTAATGGAAATGCTTTGAGGCTTTTTACGCCCCAATAAATGACATTGAGTGTCGGGAATAAGGAAGTAGCAGAATAGTTTATCAAGGTATGAGGCGATAATTATGAGTGCTTACATCTTTTGGGAAGCGTCTGTTTGATGCTTTGGAGATAAAGTTGGAGAAATCAGATAAGGAAAACAAAATGGACAGTTGCGTAATCTGCCATGTGTGAAAGTCATCGAGTGAGTCTTACAAAACGTTCTAGAGACTTGAGGCCTAACTGCTTCAAAACAAACTTTTTTATATGGTCAGCTCCACACTGATTAATCACTCGTGGTTAATCAAGTTTAGATTTTAGCAGAAAATATAAAGTCTTAATATTTGTTAATGATGATAATGGGCATCAGGAGACAATATTTCTGTATTTTAGAAGAAGTCACTGCAATGTTGGACTTAATTGTTTATATTTGTTTAAGTTCTTAGTCGTACAAGACTTCTTCATTGTGTAAAAGGTTTTACAAGTAGTCATCTGTACTGAGCTGTTTGAGAATTTAATATCTTTTGTATCTCAAAAAGCTTCCTCGGCTCAAGTGTTTTTCTGGTTACAAACATGGATTTACACAAGTCAAGCAGAGAGGAGTTAGACTTGATAATTCATATTAGCTAAAACATAGTTTATAACTGTATATATCTAGCCTGGTTTTACCAGACCCTCGTACTCATTTCGTTTCCTACTAGGGTCTGGATCTTCACAGTTGAGCTCCGGGAGGGGTGAACTCCTTTGAAACGTTTGGATCTGATTTTCACTAGCATTTGGTATGGAATGCGCCCGTGTTGAGTGAAGCAGCTATGGATATTTATGGATATTTGGGAGCCGAGCCAAAACGGATTGAAGAGCTTCCTTTACGTTCGTATCCGCCGCCATTGCCGAACTACAACCAGCAAATCCGGTGCAAATGCGTGATGTCATCTACAACACCCGCCTCCCCCGCTCGCTGAATGGTAGGTTGAAATTCAACCGATGAGACGCGGCCACTGAGATCAATCCCAGACGTACATGTAGGGAAAAGATAATTGACCGGAGTTTACGGATGGCATAGGCCAGGCTAGTATTTATCTGTCACAAATTTGACAAAACCTTATTGCAATATTAGATGATACAATATTTATAATACAGAAACAATAACTAACAGCCTAAAACAAAACCACATGGTCATTTAAAAATGTGAAAAAAATGTCATATTTTGTGTCAGCTAGCAGGTCCCGGGTTCGATTCACACCTGGACAAGTGTGTGGAGTTTGCATGTTGTGCAAGTTGTGTAGTGAGTGAGTGAGACTAGTTGCCTCGCTTCCAAGGGGCAGCTGTGGCTACAATAGTAATAATGACTACAGTGTAGCGCTTTGAGAAACCTGGTAACACAGGCTTGTACAGCACAATACAAGTGTAAGCCATTATTAATATTATAATGTCCACATTTAAAGTGGACATGTCCTGCATATGGAGCTTAAAAATAAAAAAACTCAACAGCGTTGATATTTTACGTTTTATAATTTGAAAATATGTCTCTTTAACAATTAAATGGTACCAATGAATTTTCTTAAAAAGATAACTTCCAGGTTGGATGTACGGCATGGTTAGCAGCTCCAGCAGTGCTTGATAAATTTAACAGCTCTTTTTGACAAACCTCAAGAAAGTCGATTTTGCATGATATGTCCACTTTAAAAGGAACGTACAGTGTTTAGTTTTGCAATGATATCGTTATCGCAATATTCAGTCGTCAATATCACAATTTTTTTCTCATATCGTGCAGCTCTATGTCGTGACCTGAAATAACAAATGTCATCCCAAAGTGCAGCGTCGTCCTTACCTCTTGTGTGAAGGCCTTCCTGAACCCCGTCATGGGTGTAGGTGCGAACGCTCGCCCCGCTACACAGCTGACCACCACGGGCAGCCCATTCACGCACGTCCCATTGGTGCCCGCCTCCGTCTGCTGACCCAGTTTACAGCTGGACAGGTGGGCCTCTGTCCCGGTGCAGTTCACTGAGAAGTCCCAGTATGAGGGCTTTCTCCTGCGCGCGAACATCCTACACACAAGGGGGCGCCAACACAGTCAGTGACGAACAACACTCGAGAGGTTCAAGTCACGGAACATTAGAACCGTTGTAAATTTTTTTGACAAGTATTGGGATTGTGCTTGATTTTCTTCTGTTATCAGAGAACATTTCCTTACCTAACTAACTATAGTCTTGGCATTTTACTAATAGCTCTATGCCTGCGAGTGAATCCTACAGAGAGCGCTCTTCTTCCTCTCACGTATTTTGCCCATCATTGTTTAGTGGTGTCTTGTAGAGGTCGACCGATATGCGTTTTCTCAGGCCGATGTCGAATTACCTTAGGTGATTCAATCATAGTTTCTGTCCCAGCTTTGATTAGTTTTCGTTAGCATTAGCATCCTGCTATTAGCATTAGCGTACTGTTGCTAGCCGCAGCATTTGGCGCAACGATCAAAATACAATTGGTCGGTGGTTACAACAAACTCAGCGATTGAAAACTCCAGGTTATGTGCTTCAAAATGAATGGTTCATATTGAGGTTTAGTGAAACTTGTATTTAACAAACTTTTACCGAACCAATTTTCAGCACAATGTTTCTCTGTTCCCCTGAGGCCTAGGGAGTTGTGGGAGGACTCATTTTAAAGCCCAGACTTCGCCCCTTCCAATGCAAAAAAAACTTGAAGTTATCACTAGGAGTCCCGGAGATATCGACCTGATATGTCAGGTATATACATCTGTCTTGCACAGATCAATAAATAGTTGAAAACCTGACAGAGAGTTACTGAAGGACAGTCACTGGCTACGTGTTTAAATCATTACTTTGGATGTAATTACTGGACTGGTGGAAACATCTGCATTCCTTAAGAAGTCTTAATCTAAGAGATAAAAAAAAAAAAGACAGACCTATTATCTTTTAAGCAGCTCGTTCAAAATCTTGGAGCTATTTAGATTTTTATTTAGTGATTAGCCATTAGCCATTAGCTTAAGACATAAACATGAACCTTAAGGAACCTGGAATGTTCTTCTTTTAGCATTATAGGTTTTAATAATCTCTCACAAGTCAAACTAAAAGCTTTATCCATCTCACCGTGAGTAATACACTGTCCGTGTCCGGTGTCCCGAGACAAAGAGGCACGGGTCTGCACACAGCCGTAATTGCGTCAACGCGATCAAAACAAAAGCACATGTTAACCCCCACTCCCCCCCCCCCACCCTGCTCCGTCGCCCTTGCCCCTCCCCGTCCGCAGACAGAGTCTGGTTGGAGGAAAAAGGTTGTTCTACATAACATCGCCCTTGGTCATGAGTGTCTGTCTAGCCCACGTACAGCCACTTAATGCGCTGTGAAATCTCAGCGTTTGTCCCCTGTCAACGTCAAAGTCTACGCTATAGTCTGCGTTTAGAAACACAAGATTGGGCCCAATGTCTGTCAAGTAATCTGAGCTATTTATTTATCTGGACAAGACGCTGCCATAAAATTCAAAGGGTAAAAAACCAGAGAGGAAGAGCAGCGCCCTCTAGAGTGTTCACTTAGCACTCGGATATGTGTATCGCTCACATGCATAGTCTATTGCAATCATTTGAATAGAAATGTCCAGTCGAATGCAGGGCTAGTGGGTGCCCAGGTTCACAACAAGAGAACGCAAAGACGGTAACAGAAACTGGATTCCCACATGTTAGGTAAATGGAGAAATGAGCTTCTGCACATCAGTGTTAATTTCGTCGACTAAAATTGGACTAAAACTAAATTCAACGTTTTTCATTAGACTAAAACTATGACTAAAATGTCCAGATATTTTAGTTGACTAAAATTAGACTAAATAAAAATGAAAAGGAGAGACTAAAATCATCCAAACTTCTATTGACAGTCTGAAAGAGCCTCATATCATGTATCATGAGGGAGCAGCTCCATGAAGCAGAGGACCTTGATTAAATATGATTATAATGAATATTATAAATACAGTCGATTAAATTTGTCTTAAATTTAGTCGACTAAAACTCGACTAAAATTTAAGGTATTTTTTTGACTAAATCTCGACTAAAATTGAATTACATTTTCGTCAAAAGACTAAGACTAAAACCTAATTAAAATATCTCAAAATTAACACTGCTGCACATGAGCTTTATGTCTACTATAAACTATAGATATTTCTTTAAGTCAATTACAGTATTAGACCATTACACAAAGACAAGAGAAAGTCGACACGTGGAGGGCAAACTTTGAGGCTGGGCTCTATGAATCTGCGGCATGTCTGCTCCTGCACCAGACATCATGAGGCTTCACGGGAACAGACCCAAAAGAATGTACATGCGCTAGGACTGTACTTACTGTACGAGGGCAAAGGCTTCAAGAATTTTAAGGAAATGTTATTTGTAATTTTCCAACATGATAAGCAAAAGTCTGCAACATAAAATAAACAAAATAGGATCCGATCATCCGAGGCGTTAAAACGTTAGGCCAATTTTAATTTTAATAGCTCTCCTGAGACCTAGAAAGCTGTGGAGGAGGAGGGTTCACGTTCTATTAAGGCTCTGACTGAGCTCTTACCATACCAACAAACTGAAAGTCTCCATCACGTTTGGTTACGGAGATATCGGTCTGTTAATCGGCATTATATCGGCCCCCATTATTGTAAAACACCCAAACATCGACCCGATATATTCACCCAATTGGGAAATTATTTGAACAATGGTCAAATCAAAGCATTTAAAGTGAAAGACTTTGTCCAAAACAGATTCATTAGCCCCAGGGATACTTAAAAACAACTACATTATACATAGAAGTGTATGTAGCATGAGCAACTTCAGCCTAACACCCTCCTTAAGGTTCAGATTTACGAGGTTGTGGACGTGTTGAGCCGATCCAGGCCTAAACATGATCACTCTCTGACCACAATGAGCTTTTCTGGGGTTTGAAACATTCTGCGCTCTCATAAATTTAACATCTGCGCCAAACACAGCTGCATTTCCAATAACAGTTCAGAGAGCTCTTTCAAACGATTTACTCTAGATTGCACTTAGTAGTTTTGGTTTGTAAATTCTCGATTGTGCACTTGTACGTCTGCGTTGCGGCTCCGTGAGTCTTGTGTTTATGGTGACCTTCACACAAAGCACTTTACAGGTTGTTTGAAATGTAACGGGACAAACGGCCGTGTTACTGACTTGTAGACCCGCGCGTTGTACTTCTTCTCCCCCGGGAACCCGAACATGCCGCAGATCACGCGGCTGTTGTGCTGCGTCCAGTCGGCGTTGCAGATCTGCTTCCACCTCCCGCCGTCTTTGATCTCCACGTAACCCTCGGTAACGGGGACCCTCTTCCTGAACGACGACAGGATGGCCCGGATTCGCACGTCCTCCACCTGGATGTCAAGGCTCTGCGACACAAAACACACGGACGTTCGATTAGTTTATGTATTTAGCGGTCAGTTTACTGATCATACATTATGTCAGTTACTTGACAGTTACAAGTGTTGTCAGAAAATGTTATGGATCCATAACAGAAAATGTTATGGATGTCTTTGAGGACTTTTGAATGTTTATAAGTTATCACAAAGTTGGGTTTTATGTTCAATTCTTCATTACTATGGGGGTAAAAAAAGAAAAATTGTATACCGGGGTCGGCAAGTTTCCTTGGTCGGGGGACGATTTTCTTTAATGTCTAAAGACCAAGGGATGGACCCTCCAATTGTAGGCTGAAGTACATCATCACTGTCTACAAATTCCAGTGCGCTGTTAAATTTTTTGCCGATAATAGCATTTAGCCACCGTTAGCATAACTTTAGCTGGTGTTTGTATAACATTAAGAACCTAGCTTAGCTTCATAGTTCAACTGTTAGCGGCTTCTCTTCTCTAGTATTTGTCTTAGTGGCACCTCTGAATCCTTACATAAACCCCACCAAACGGTATTATTTGTCCACAGGGTTCTCATCGTGGCTCACAAAACCTTTCATTGCCGTTCTATTGTTCCTTCAGTTGTGTGTATTTCAGCGTGCGCATCCGTAGGAGTGTCGCCCACAACTGCGGTCCAATTGTAACGGAAATGGTAAACACGTAAAACCATAAACCATGCCGTGTCGCGTACTTCAAGCATACAGTGCCGAGATAAAGTGTACTATGTGACTTAAGAATGAGATCAGCTGACAACCTGAACCTCCTGAATGACCAGGTTATTCCATCAATTGATTTCTTCTTCCCTGATGGTATGGGCATATTCCAAGCTGACATTGCCAGGATTCATGAGACCAGTTCTTAACCCCATTGAGGGTCTTTGGAATGTGCTGAAGAAGGCTTTGCGCAGTGATCACTCTCTAACATCATCAACACAAGATCTTGGTGAAACCTGAATGCAAGGCTGGATCCTTTGACATTGCAGAAGCTTATTCAAACAATGCCTCAGCAAATACTTAGCAAAACATTAAGAGCGTGTGACCCTTTTTTGGTTCAGTCGTCTATACAGAATACACTTTAATACAAGGCCTTTGATGAAAAAAGGTCTAGACACCCCTGCTATGGAACATTTCCAACCACCACAAGTCCACACACACATATTCCTATACAGGAGCTGGGCAAATGAACAACACATTGCCAAGTTTGAACTGTTATAATAAAGCATTTAATTGCATGCACAGTCCAACGCCAATGACAAAAACAATGGCCAACTGTAAGAAGGAAACTCCAGCCTTCTACAAAACACCGGATTCCTGCAGTTCCACAAAGCGTCAACATCTCACAGTGAATTACAAACAGATGCTAAAGTGCTATAGCACAGCGGTCCCACACTGACAGGCTTGTGTTTCTGTGGGGCTCCTCTCTCCAACTCAATTTAACTTCAGGCCTAAACAGCCTTCAGCAACGTAGACCAACGTAGTCAACCACCTTTAATATCAGGTTTACTGTCTGTGTGGAGCATAAACGTGATACTTCTGTAGGGTTTAAGCCTAATCTGGGTTAACAAAATAGTGTAAAATGGACTCTCCTTGTCAAAAAGAAAACAGGCCTGTGTGTTTATTTCATATCCTGACAGTTTCGGCTGCTTCTGCGGACTCTCTCAGAAGTGATGTTGCTCTAACACTTTAGTGGAAGGCCTTGGTTTGCGGCACCACACTCCCGGAATGAACTCCAAAAAGAGTTTTAATTGAAAGAACTGGTGTCACTTAATGCTTAAAAAAATACTTCTGGCAGATATTGTAACAAAGCCTTTGACCTGTAGATGTTCACCTAAGTGGATTTCTCCATTGTGAGATCATTAAAGTTTTTTCTCAAGTCAATGTTTCATGTTACACCATAAGCAACAAAGAAAATCTGTAATTTGTAAAACCTTTCAGTGAGAATGGCAATAAAAATGCAGGGGTGGAGACGTCCGATTTCATAGAGGGGGTACTGCATATGCTTTTTGCAGGTATTTGGTAATAATGTCAAACACATCTTTATCACTATCTTACACTTGGTTGGACAGAAAATGCAATATTGATCTAACCCAGCTGAAACAAAATATAGTAGTTTCACTTTCTGGTTTTCACACGGTCTCAACGTAAGCCCTTCTCACTGTCGCTAGGCTCAACATTCTTCTTTCTTTCTCTTTTTTCAAGACCATGTCCATGGTATGGAGCACACACTCACAAACCAAAATAGAACAAAGCTAAGTTTAATGATTTCAACAAAATAACCTTTTTCAAAAAGGCCCCAAGTTTACAAATTACTTTTTCATTTTCATTTTGCTTCAGTAATATATGGTCATCGCCTGGTACATTTATTTTCCCCCAATTTTTCTAATGTAATGCTTTATTTCCCCCCCTCCAAAGTAAGTTGTATCTTATTGTATTTCATGTTCATCCATCAATTTTCTTCCACTTTTCCGTTGCCTGGTTGTGGTGGCAACTGTTGGAGTTGCCCAAATCACATTGCACCAGCCCTCATGGCTCCTCCTGCAGGTGGCGCGTCCACGGGATGACGGCCTCACGATTCTAACCGGGCCTGTTGGTCTCTCATAAGGGGCTTCTAAACCGCTCTTTGTCTGACCCGTCAACTAGGACCTTTTTGCCATGGGAGACCCTACCAGGGACACGAAGCCCTTGACAACAGAGCTCCCAGGATCATTCGTGCGCTCAAACCCCTCCACCACGCTAAGGTGGCGGTTAGGAGGGGAATTTCATGTCCATTGTGGGATATGTACGTTTTCAACAGTTACTTTTAACTAGAACTGTGTATATTTCTATGGCCTTATAAGATCTTCTATATTAACGTTTATTGCGATAGTTTCCTGCCTCAGTATATGGAACTTCAGATTTTGTTATCGTCTACTTTCCATCCACCTCCTCTTAGTCCCTTCACCGTACAGCTCCAGGTATGTTTCTGACGGGAGGATGACGTCGTAACATGGTCAAAGGCTCTAAAAATCAATTTTGCATAATAAAACCCCTTTAATACCTTTTTAAGGCCCCAAGAAATTTAAATCAAGACTAGTTTTTAAGACCCTGCGTAAACATGTGTGTTCCTGGGCAAAAACTCTTCGCCACATTGCACGCTTCAGTCATAGTAAGAGCATTTTCCGTAAAATCTCCCAAATCATCAGCAGTGGCAAAACCAAACTAGACGGCATGATAAAGGCAGTCGTCAGATAGATTCTAATTTCATAAATGATCTCAGGAAGAGTGTATGGAGTAGGCTGAATCAGCTGAAAAACCTCCCCCACGTGAGCTACGTGACATAGGCCTTTGGGTTTGGTGCAGATTCACAGATGGCCCAGATCCTGTCATTATCCAGTAAAAACAAGTTTAATAATGACTGCAGAGGTTTGATAATCACCGGGACGTCTGTCTGCAGGAGACAGCGGAGTCTTCAAATCACCCGCCGCATGACGAGTGTTTTATACCAAACTCACCACATAAACGTCTCCATCGGGCCTGGAAATGTAACAGCACTGGCTTTAAAGGAGGTTTTTAACTACATCGACTTGGTGGCCTGAAGCAGAAGCAAAAGTCAACTCAGGGCAACGAGTGAAGATCACTGACAAATCTGTGTTCTATTGAGCTTTGCTGCCAACTAACATGGAAATCCTTGCAAGACGACTGGAAACATTCATGGCTGTCACCTGTCTGTCCAACGGCACTGTGCATGAATACTGCACTTTGAAGCATTTCGAGAGACTTGCAGTTACAATCCAGTCGTGATTATCTGTTACAACATTGACTTGACAACTTGAGTGGTGGATCGAAGAGTGAAGATCATATTGAAAAGACTAATTGACTTTAATCACAAGATGCTTTACGGAAATGGTAACCAGCTGACTATTTGTATGTTGTTCATGGTATAATTCGGCAGGAGCAAGCACACAAACACAGGAGCAAGCACATGGAATTAGCTTCCTTCTACTACAGTCCCGATCAAAAGAGTTTAACCTCTTAACCCCAGGGTTTTATTATTCTTGTCTCAGAGCTTGGATCTTGGCGTTTGGTGCCCATTTGAGGCCAACCCACTCTGAGACATTGTGATTTGATTGGCTTCAGAGTTACACTGTAGGTCAGACACCATGAGTGACAGTAACATGACGCTAAATAGTGACCCTTTATTTTCAGTAAAAAGATTCAAGCCTCATTGCTCTGCAGTCACAGACTGAGAAGTGAAGAAGAAAGTCATGGAGATTCTCATTTTGAACATTACAGTTCTGCTGGATGTAACATTAAATGTTTAAAATTCACGTATTCCTTAGTAATAGTCGTGAAAATCCTGAATGTGATTAAAATGTCAGTTAATTATTTATTACTCTCGTTCTATAAAAACAAACTCTTGTCAGTTGGGGTGCAGCCGGACTGAAGCTCATGAGGTTCATTTCTTCAACACGGTTACTAAATAGTAACTTTTTTCACCAAAGTAAAAGTAGATCTACCACAGTCCTGTCCACATCTGTCATGGTCCACCATGACCCACCATGACTCAGAAGAACCGGGACACACATGACACTCCATCAGATACATTTGTCATGTTTTTTTTTTTGTAAAAAGAGAATTAATAATTAACTAATACTTTTAATGATATAATATCAGGATGTTCACATTTTTTAATTCTCCTGTCTTTGATTGGGAAACATTTTTTTTATATATATTTTTTTTTACTACGTTTCTGAGTTTCAGAATATGATATGACTCTTATATCCAGCAGAACTCTGCAGTTCTGTCTAAAACAGACTCTCCATGACTTCCTTCTTCACTTCTCAGCTTTTTTCTACAGGCAATAAAGATCTCCCTATTTAGCTTCATGTTACTGTCACTCATGGTGTCTGACCTAAAGTCTAACTCTGAAGAAATTCAATTCACATTTTCACTGGGAAGGTTGGAAGGGCGCCCCCTTGTGTTCAGTGGCGTCCAACTGCCCGGAGCATTACTGCCCCCCGATCGGGTGCCGTTAGGGTTGAGGAGGTTAAGTATAACATTTTGCATGATTGGATCTTAACAAGGTTCCAAGTAGAACTTCAACATGCAACAAGAACAAATGGGAGTGAGACAAAACATTTTTTGGAGAAAAGCTTTGTAACTGTCCCTCACATTAAGTCTTATTTTATCCATTATTTTTCGACCCTACACCCCCCTCTAGTAGAGTAAAGTAGTACCTTGTGCCTATGCTAAATCCTTGAGGGTGCTACAAGCTTGTATTGGAAAAGCTGGTCAGGTTTCCCCTAGCACTAAAAACATGTACAATAGGCCAGGATGAGTGAGAGTGTGTTTAAGAGTGCGAATGGGGGCGACGGATGGAAATTAGCCCAAGGCTACAATCCGGTGTGGCGTGTTTACATGCATGAGACCCATGTATGTTCATTAACATACCCCATCAAATAAACCAATAAAAAACTAATCAGCCACATAAAGGCTCCACAAACAAAACAAAGCGTGTGAAATATTGCAGTTGGTAAGACTCGAGTTTCCGCTGGTCACGGAGATGTGATGTAATGGTCTCAACTTATATAGCGCTTTTCCACCTACATTATGCACTCAAAGCGCTTTACAGCAAGGATTCATACACCAATGTACGCAGACACTGTACTGAGGCAAGGTGGGTGAAGTCTCTTGCCCAAGGACACAACGACAGCATGCACCTTCAGGAGGTGGGATTCAAACCCCGACCCCGATTTGTTTGTTATTTTCACATAGTGTTGCTGACCAACTGCAGCAACCCCAGATCATAACAGTGAGTTACATCCAGGTGGACACTTTTTGGTCAGGCAGTGCCTCTCAAGAAACGAATTCTGTCTTCTAAAGCGAAGACATACTGCCTCTGTCCAACTCAGCCGCCTCGCTCCCTTCTCTTCACATGATGACTTCGAATGACGCCTCTGAATCATTTTTATCGCGCACTTTTCCATCAGCTTCCTGCATGATCAATCGAGTTTTCAGCGCCTGTCGAGCCTCCGTCCGCTTCTCTGAGCTGTGGTAATATTAGATGCATTCTTTATCTGCCGCTTGACTCAGTCACAAGCAAACCGCAAAATCAAGCAGCGAATATCATATCTCCACCCACGATTGAAAAGTTCACATACCACAGCGCCTATTTTTCTGAGTGTAGTAAGTCTTTCTGGCCATACAGTAGGAGTCATCTGGTCCAATACCGAGCAGCCATGACTAATAGAAAATAAGGTGTAGCAAAGTGAAAGGCGCTGTCACCAAACGGGCTTCAATCACTGTTGGTGAGAAATAGGTAATTCCCAAAAGAGTAAAAGCATTCCTTGTAGCGCACACACATGATTAAAATGCTGGGTTAGGAATGAGTCCATCAGAGGGGCAGCTCATGTTACTGTTTGAAGAAAAAGTTATAAGGAGAGAGACATTATTGTTTTGTTTCATTTATTTTTCAGAGGGACTTTTAAATATCTTATTTCTAGCATGACCTATGGGGTTTAGAATTTCAAAAAACAAGGCGATATTTCAATGTTTACAGATTTTACAGATACAACTTATTTTAAAACTAAACAAAATCCAAAATATGTTAACAAAATATAACTATAAATTTAAACCTCAATCGATTATTTAGATTTCATCGCCGACAATATGGGAGATTTAGGGCATTTTTAGACATAAAAGGCCTTGTTTTTATATGAAAACATAAAATGACTTTTTTCTTCTTCTCATTTATGCCAGTAATCTATGGCAGAGGTTTCAAATTGATATCCCACCTATTCCCCAGTAACGTGAATAGGTGTCCAAAATTACTAATAATTTAGGCGATGAAACAAAGACGGGTTTTGTTTTTTGAATAAATAATCTGGGTGTTTTGTTTTTTTGGGAGGGGGGGGCCAGCATGGTGCCTTTACTTTCTAGGACGCTCCAGGATCAACTCTTGGACGGTTTTCTCTGCTGACGGACCCTCTCACCAGAAAACCTTCAAAACAATTGATCCTGGAGCGTTGTAGAGACCACCAAGCGCCATGCTAACCACTCAATACAGCTGCCTCTTTTTTGCCCGAGAAAGGAAAATACCATGTTTGGATTGCAGAGTCATCTCTGTGTGACTCGTGGAAACCAAACATGTCAATATTGGTGAATGGATGAGCGTCAGAAGGAAGATAGAGCGCCGTAGTGTTGAAGTGATTTCCTGATAAACTATAACTTGCCAGTGCACACAACGCCATAAAAGACGCGTCGTAAAAAGGGGTAGTTTGGCTATTTCTGACGCTGACATTAAACATTGACCACTGCGTGAACAATCGAAGTTTTTATCTGCTGGGTCTCACTTTAAAAACAGTTGTCTAATGTACTGTAATGTAGTACAGCATTCCTAAGTGTTCCACAGCGGAGCACGGTCCAAGACAAACACGAGAACAGCACCGGAAATATGTGGTTTGAATCGAATCTGCTCAGTCAACCCTCTGGCTGCACAAACAGCATCTCAGCAAGATATGAACATTTCATATCTTCAGTTCAATATTCAGTTTGAGGAGCTGTCAGTGTGGCCCCACTCTGAACAAAGCAGATTATAAACGATGGCTACCAACTGCTCGCAACTTACTAAAATGTCCAAGTAAAGCTACAAGAAGATAAAGCTAAAGTGGTTTGTTGTAAAGTCCAGTGAAAAACACAGTAGCCAGTGCACGGGCCCAGACGGACAGCGCTGTGTTATTAACTGAATTTCCTCAACAACAAACCTATTGAGGCCACGGGCTAAAAATGTATTAATGTCCTCTACATTAAAATATAAGTAAGCAAACCTAACATTTGTCTGGTCATTTTAGTGTAGCAGTAGTAGTTTAACTATTGGTGAAATGAAGAAGCTTTTTTATCAACTTACATTAACAAGACAACAACACTGCTTATGATCTGCGACCGAAGGTTTAAGCTCAAGTGAAACTTAGGCCTGGGGGCCACAACCGGCCCTTCATCATAGAACCTCTGGCCCTGAAGATGATTTTGAGCAATATTATTACACAAATGAGAGATCAAGTGTCTGTTAAAGTACTCTAGAAATGTGGGAAAATACTGTCAATTCCTTAAAAAGGCCTTAGCAGAACACCCATTTAGGACATATATGACGTACAACACCGGCATTTGTAGAAAGTGATGCTTTACTGCGGCCGACAATTGGGTCCAACCCTAACTCTTTTGACAATGAAGAAAATCGGCCTCCACCGACGAAACTTGTCTAACCCTGACTTTTTTTTTATGTATTCGATTTTCTTTCTTTTTGAGACCATTTAAATTGTAGATTCTCCTTGAATATGGAATTATGTTTTAAAAGTGACTAGTTGGTCATTTTTGTTATGCTCACTACTGCCACCTCAGGTCTTATGCGTAACTGCAGTCTCTATATTAGGCTCGTGCATGACGGCAATTCTGACCCGAATTAACACCTTTTTGAGTGACTGTGCAGAATTTTAGAGGCAGTTGTGGTGAACAGGTCTGGGCTCATTCTACACATTAGGACATGGCTGGAACATGTAGGGGGAGGAAAATATTCAATTTTAACATTTTTAAACTCCGTATAGTCCCTTTAAACAAAAAAAGTTGAAACAGATTCTTCAAAATCGCCGCCTTTCGCTTTGGTTACAGCTTTTCACTTTTGACATTTTCTCAATGAGCATCACGATGTCGTCACCAGAAATGGTTTTCACTTCACAGACTGTTGTCAAGCCATTTCAGAGACCACCCTATGAAGTTCATTGAGAAAACGCCAAGAGTAAAGGGTAAAAGATGAAGCATATTTTGAGTTATTTCACCCTTTTTGTTTCCTACATCTGTTGAAAATAAAGAAAAGCCCATACATTAAACGTGTTGGCAAACTTTTGACCAGTGGTGTACATGAATAAAGACTGACCCGGTTCCTGTAAGGCTGTACTGACTTTCTCTCTCTATGTCCAAACATCTTCTGGACATCAAATGGAAGATTATAGTTACAGTTTAAAAAAGAAATGAAAGAGGATGAGCTCAGAGTCACTGTTGCCCGGGCGCCATCTTGATTGTTTTCAATAAAAGATCTCACTATAACCACATTAATTACACTTTACTTCACGAGCGCTACAATGCAGTCATTATTTATTCATTCCAAACTCGTTTTAAAGTTCAAATTTAATTGCAATTAGTTGTTAACATACGACTATCTCATCAAAGTTCAGATCTTTTCTAAATCTCTTACTAACATGCTGAAAAAATCCAAACGCCTGCTACAACCTTACGTGATGCAGTAAGTGTCTGTGTAAAACCGTTCGGAAGAATAAAAATTAATTAAAAGTCACTTCAGCCTTTGAGCAAGAATTTTTCACAAATTACAGGCAGTGTACAATTAGTATTCAGAGAATTAGGAAGATGTAATTTCCTCGCTTTTTAAGAGCCTGGAGAGCAAACTGGGAGCAGATGTTTCAGCCGCAGTGAGTGGATGGAAATGAAGTGCTTTTTACGGCGTTCAGGATTAGGTCATCGCTACAAGAGCGGCGTAATAACACGACACGTGGAGGAAATTCAGAAAACCGGCAGACGGGGGTTAGAGCTGGCACAGTATGAAAGGACTGCGCTTGGACAACTGGGCTTCAGAATCAAAGAATAGATATTGAAAAGTGAATCTAAACCCATGAGGCCAAATGATTATGGGCCGGGTTTTTCTAATTACTGCGCAGTTTGATGATAGATCATGCCTTTGGTAAGTATTAATCATAGTTTTACAGACAAAATTTGAGAAAGAAACGTTTAAGCAGTGAAGGCCCCTCACTGCTTTGCAGACGACCTGCAAATGTATCTGCCTTTGAAGTCAGGCACAGACAATGGTCAAGTTTGTTTGAATGTTTACAGGAAGTGAAGGGTTGGTCATGGCTCAAAATTGTCTAAAGCT
Source organism: Proterorhinus semilunaris (assembly GCA_021464625.1). Classification (NCBI taxonomy): domain Eukaryota; kingdom Metazoa; phylum Chordata; class Actinopteri; order Gobiiformes; family Gobiidae; genus Proterorhinus; species Proterorhinus semilunaris. The sequence goes on along the minus strand of CM038345.1, from coordinate 32,158,620 downwards.
AAATGACTCTAAACTTGAAACTGTGGTATTTGGAAACTCATGTGATGTCACTGCTATGGCCGCTTTGAGCAACTATTGCCACAAGTCTGCCAGGAATCTTGGGGTTATTTTGCACAGTTTGTTTAATGGACAGACAAATAAGTTCAGTCGTTAAAAATTGCTTTTTTCATAATAATAATACATTTTGCACTTTACATTTCAACGAAACCTCAAAGTGCTACAACAGGTGAATAAAATCAGATAAAAACAAAAAGGACATTGACATAGTAAAACAAAGCGAGCACAAGAGCAAAAACAAATTAGTCAAAGGCTACATAGAAACTTTAACAGACTAATAGGCCTTTTTAAATAAATGTGTTTTCAGGCCTTTTTTAAATTTGATGATTCGGATTTCATGATTCGGGGTAGAGGTTTCACGCGCCGGTCACGAATATGCGTCCCGCGCTCCCGCGTGGTGTTGCGCGCTGCCACGGGCTGTTACGGGTCACTAGGAATATTCGCGTTCTGTCCGAAATCTGTCAAGAATTATGCGAATGTGGCGTGATCTTCTTCCACCGAGTTGGAGGCGGAGCAGAGGCCATGCTTTTCCCTGAGTCATTGGGCTCGTCTGGCTTCAACTCTCGAACATCAGGTACGACCCAGGAGAAAGAAAGGTCGGAGGAACACTTTCAGCACCCCGCGGAGCGGCAGCGCCAGGTGCTGTCTGTGACTTGGAGCGCGGATTGGCCGACTTTGTGACACTTTTCCTTGGCATAGCGACTGCAGGTACGAACATTTACTTTGGGTGTAGCGTGTGTTTCTGTCAATTTTGAGCGTGAAAACAGTGATTCTGCTCCACGAATGCTCTACGAATGCTCTCACGCTGAATTACGAAGCACCACTACTCCTCACGAAAGGACACGCTCCGTTGCGAACGCCACGAACAGAGGGTGATTCGTGACGTTCGTGGAAGATTTTTTGACAGACAAAAACTTTCTCCACGAACGTCACGAATGTCACGAACTGATGCGTTCTGTTAAGAATCCCATTGAGATGCGTTAAGTCACGTCACGAACGTCACGAATGACGGAAAAATGACATTCGTAACGTAATGCTTATGTGTAAACGCAGCATTAAAGGCCCTATCTCCCATTGTAGAGAGCTTGGTCACGGGTTGGTGAAGAGTGGAAGTGGACCGTAAGCGTCAAACCCTATTGCTGCATGCCAACCTGGATTCATGCTTTTATTACGTGTCGCCTCGATTATTGTAACTCGCTGTACTGTGGGCTCAATCAAACTTCCAGTGTCATTTTGGAGACAAATGTCCAAAGTTCTCGGTGTAAACTTCTGTGGAGCCGACGTGGCGCTTTTCTGTCAACAAAACCGCAAAATGTTCAACCGTTTGACCATCTTGAGAACAAGATGACTTCAGGGAAGAAAACTCTGCTGGGGTTTGGTCACAAGCTGCTAATACAGAGGAAGACTGGAAAGTTAGACTGAGCTGAGGTACATGTACAGAATAGAAGTAGTGTTGTTCTATAGGAAGCGTGACTGCACTTGAGTCATGTTTTTTTGGGAAGCTTTGGAAAACAGTGAAACATTTTCTTGGCAAAGTGCAAAATAACAAGCAATGTCACTAAATTGTACGAAAGCCGTGTATCCACTTGCTCCACGTGACGCTCTCCTCTGCTTCCTCTGCTTTCGCAACAACTAACTGCATGTTCCACTTGGCCTGTTTACCTCAGAGTAAATGATGCATGGAAACAGACACAGCCCGACACCACAGCTCACAAACCTCACGTTTTCCTCATGTTGAAACGGGTTTTGTTCTGTCCCGCAACCACATCTGCTGAAAATCAGAGGTGAACCCTCAACAGTGACTGGTTGGCCTAAATTTTGCTTTGGGCCAACCAGTTTAGTTATCCCTTCTGGTGTGTCTCATCATTCTAAATCTTCTGTCTGGGTCAGGGGTGTGTTTTTTTTTAGATCGAATACCAGGAAGTCTAAAGATGAGTCCAGGGCTAATCCTTTTACTCAGGTCAGGGAGGTGACCATCGGGTTCTTGGTCACCTCCCTGACCAAGGCCCTTCTCCAGCTCTAGGAAGAGTCTCGGTGGTTCTGAACTTCTTCCATTACAAATGATGGAGGCCACTATGCTCCTCGGTACCATCAATGCTCCAACAGTGTTTCTGAAGCCTTCCCCAGATCTGTGCCTCTGAGTCTACAGACAGTTCCTTTGACTTCAGGGCTTCGTTTCTGCTCTGACATGCTCCGTCAGCTGTGGGACCTTATAGACAGGTGTGCGTCTTTCCAAATTAAGTCCAATGAATTTAATTTACCGCAGGTGGACTCTGGTCAAGTCGTGGAAACGTCTGAAGGACGATCAGTGGAAAACAGGATTCACCCGAGTTCAGTTTTGAGCGTCAGAGCAAAGGGTGTGTGCTATGGTTTGTGTCGAAGCAATTCAAGATACTCTGATAGGGACTACATCTTTCCGTGCTCGATACTTTTTACATGCGGAAATGAATAGCGAAGACCTCTGTCAATGTCCATGTCATTTGTGCAGCTCCATTGACAACAACATCCCACATAGCCTATAGGCCCAAACTACATTATCAGTCAGCCCTGTGTAACGGAAGGGGCACACACCATCGGAAACGAAGTAGCGAGTAACAGCGGCTTCACTCGAAGCATCAGAATCTCGGAACTATCAACGCAAATGTCCTCAAACTGCATGCAAACCGAGACCGGACGACCATGAACCGCTACCAATTCATTTTCTTTTCTAAAGTGTCCATTTGTGGTAAAAATAAAATAAATGGGGTGTATGCACAGGATTATTTAGGCATCGATTCGGCTGCAGTAAATGAGTTGTCAAGATTAGCGTAGTGAGAAATGTTGTCGATAGTCATTATACACAAAGCGATCAATCATATGAGAAAAACCTCTTAAAAAAGTTTCCTTTGAGAAGAATTCTGTAGAAATGTTGTGGTATACGACTCATGGCCAGTGTTTGTACGAAGCATACAGGACTTTCGAGGTGTGTGTTATCAGCAGTGACATCATTTAAATACTATTGGCTTTGAAGAATGCATTGTGGGAATTATACATTTATTGTGGCCTTTATTTACATCACGGAGAAAGTCCCCACCTGTCCCAGGAAATAGAACCCAGGACTCCTTGTTTGTGCTTGCTGGCAATGAGACAACAAAGCAACAAAAACAGTACAAACCTTGACTAAACAAAGCGTCGCCTCCATCTCCGCATCTGCCGTGACCTGCGCTGTTTACTGCCCACAAGAGCGAGGCTCACGCGAGGCTAAACGCTCGCATCTGGACTCCACACGAGAACCATGAAATGCACCCGACCACAGGAGGACACACTATAGACAAACGACAACGTGTTTGGGACTGGACTCAGAAAATCCCACGCCACCAGAGGGCTCTAAATGCAACACCTCTGTTTTTAGTCCGACGGGGTCAAAAGTCAGTGACATGACCTCAGGGTTTGGTAAAGTTCAAAGGTAGTTACCAAGGCGTAAAGACAGCAACGGCAACAGGAGGAAAGTTCCAGCACAGATAATACTCATAGAAATTCAACTAAAAAGATCGAAACTAAAAACTGTGGCATGGGGATTTTATGATGTGAGCAGAAACAAAGCAGGAATAAAACTATTAAAAACAAAATCCAGACTTTTTGGAACTGTCATCATTATCATCAGAAATCTTCACAATATCGACAAAAAAATGTGATAGACTAAAAAAAAGAGTCCACTTAATCGATGCAACAGAACCTTTTTATTTCTAGACGGCCAACAATTCAAAAATAACCTAATCTTTCAAAAACAGGACCTTTTTTGAGGTGCATTGATGAGTGGACTCTTGTGTGTTAAATATTGTGATAATAATATTATTGCAATATCTTAATAAACCATTTCAACACGATATGTTTGATTAGATTTAAACAAAATTGTAAGTTTTTCCATGAGATTGAGTTTCAACTAGACTAAATAACAAGGACTGAATGAACTAAATCGCCAACAAGGACTGGACGTTAGCGCCTGTCCTTTCAAAGGAAAGTGGATCTTTCCTTCACCTGGTTCTCCTCGAGATTTCTCTTTTCTCCCACTGCGGATTTTCCGTTTTTCCTTGTTGCAAAGGAAAGTTTAAGAATGGTGACGCCCAGGGTTCCTATCCATCTCACTGCTGACTCTTCATTTGGACACTACGTTTGTTTGTTTGTGTCTGTGTCATTGCTGGTTTCCAAATTACTTCTGTTGAGATATTGGGTGATACAAACAACAACTTGTTTTGACGTGATACTAAATCAGAGGCAAATATGAGGCTAAAATAATAAGGAAATAAGGAAAATCCGGACAAGAACCGAACCTTTGCTCTAAGTTACTTTGCATTTTTGTTAGCCTGCAACAAATGTGTACCATCAGTCGGATGGAAAACCTCACTGATTTTGCCTTTTTTTTTTGCGGCTTTAATAATGAATGACGATATATTGTGCAGCTCTGGAAGCTACTACTACTGTGTTCATTATAAACTAGGGATGTCAATTCTGTACAATTTCTTTAATCAATTAATTGGTTGCCTTACCAAACGATTATTGATTAACTGTTAACCACTGGCTGTAACTCATTGTATAAACAAAAGCTTTTTTTTTTTTTTCATAAATAATGAACCGTTACCATAAAAGTAGAATGATGAATTCAAGACAAATTATATAATTGCATATTTTATGAAAAAGTTGTGTAAGATCGATAAAAAAAAAAATCGATAAAGCCGATGATCATGATAAATCGATTAATCAGTCTTGTCATGAGGAGTATCCCAAAACAAAACACAGTACTAATGTTCAACGCCGTCACCACTGCAGCAGCAGAGGAGAGTTCAGCTGAGTCAGGCTCCTCCCTCGATAAGAGCAGAGGCAGCGGAGGAGGAGGAGGAGGAGGCAGCTGGGATTCCCATAGAGAAACACAGGGGGCATTACAGAATGGAAAAGCTGACTACAGCCTGTGTGCTCTGCTTGAGTCCAGACGTCTAGACCTGAAACACCTTCAGAACCTGCTCAAAGTCACGTAGTGCATTTACGAGACAAAACAGCAGATACATAACAGCCAAGAGTCTGAAACGTAGAGAGAATCGGCTACAAGAAATAGTTTATTATATCAAGTCAATTTGTCATTTGTGCATTTGACCCGACGTGGCTGAAGCCGTGGGCATCGCCTGGAGACCAGAGAGGTCCCCTGTGGGGAATCAAACCAGATATTATTTTTGCTGTGATTGCTAACTACTTGCAATGTAACTATCAATCAGCCTTACAAAATGTGGAGAGTGAATGAAAAATGAACTAGTGATGGGTGGATTTATACCAAAATATTTAAATACTGGAGCCAGTATTTAAAGTGGCAATCTTTGTATAACTTTCAGGGTTCATTTAGTCAGACGCTACAGCCGCATTCACACATGCGCCCTCTGCAGACTAAAGTCCTGCTAAAGTCAGGATTTTCTTCCAATAATCCTGACTTTAGCAGATGTGGCTTATGATTAGAGACATACATGTTTCAGCTGCTATCTGCAGGCCATCCTCAGAAGTGAAGAAATGCTCCCCCGTCAAGATTGATGGTGTCAGTGCTCCGTTTCAACGGAGCACTGACACCATCAATTGGGCCCACACCAGGGACACCCTTCTCCAGAGACATCGCCCCCTCACGCCCTGATACCACCGGGAGATAGGGGGCTCCGGAAGAAAGAACAGCTGATAAGTAACACGTCACCGCACACTGGTGGTACTTCTGATGACAGCGGCTGAAACATGTAAAGGTAAAATAATTCTAAACCTGGTTTCTGACTAAATGAACCTTGAAAGTTATACTAGTAACACAAGTGAGGACAATGAATGTTACAAAGCTTAGTACCAAACCTTGTCTAAATCTTAATATTTTTAAACCCTTTAAAATTGTTATATATAATCTAGCAAATTGTTGTTGTTTTGTCTGTCCATATTTTAAACATTTAGATCACTTTGGTCCAGTGGTTCTCAAATAGTGGGGCGCGGGGGTGTGTGACCGTGTGTTACTGTGTCTAAAAACGTGGGCAGTGTAGACAGCCTGAAACCAAATAAATGAACTTGAAGACATTACACCAGAGTCACGCTGATAAGCCGCTTGAGTTTCTTCAGTGAAAACGTGCTGAATATTGGCAACAATCATCCCGCTTTGTGAAAGCGTACGTAAGTGTGCGCACCGGCGTCAGTGCAGCTGCAGACCGCACCTCAAAGTCCAGGGGATCCCCGGTAATTCAGGGGAAATAATGCACATTAACTGTCCACATGTAACTGTTAAGAGATCCCACAGTGCTGCGCTGCTACTCGTGTGCTCTAAATTGGTGTTTATTTGGTGAAGATTGGTCAAATCTTCACCAATTAAATGGCACAGCGCAGGCTGGATGAATACTTCCGCTCCTGCCCGTTCCACTCGTTCTCCCGGACAGTGGGAGACTCAAAGCTAAACTTTCTCTGCAAACTGCTGCTGTTTAATGACAGTTCACATCGGGAATAACACTGACGTGAGGCTCGAGCAGAGCGGTGTGAAAGAGGCGCCCGGACAGACACACATGAGACCAATAAATACACTGAAGAGCACACGCGCCGCCACGGGTAGGCCTGTTATCCGTGTCCCATCCTACGGTCCCATCAGAGGGTCCATGCAGGGCAGTGAGAGGGAAGTGTGCTTTAAAGAAGGTGCAGGGGGTGGAGGGGATGGGTGGCAGCCGGTGTGGGTGTGTGTGTGTGTGGGGGGGGGGGGTTTACAGCCTCAAATTGAATATAAAAGGAGAAAAAATAGCAACAACTGTGGGCTGAATTGTTAAATTCTAACAAATACATACAGAATATTGTATACATTTCATTTCAATCTAAACTTTTTCAGAGTATTTGCCTGGGGGACTCTTGGAAACACCCCGCGATGTTGGACGCTGAAGTGGGGAGTGGGCCGGGGTTTGCTCATAACATTGGAATGTGCCTGACGCGTCCAGCCCTAAAGATAATGTCAGGCCTCCGCATTTCACTGGTTTAACCGAGAACATGAAGCAGAGTTTTCAAAGGGTTAACTGACTCGCTGACAATAATGAGTCCGACACCTCGACGTTACAACTGTGTCTTCGCTTTCTCCTCAACTGCAGGGCATTAAGAGGGTAAAGGAGAGCGATAGGAGACGCAACAGAGTCGAAGTGTTTTCCATGTTCTATCATGTTCTAAAACTAGCGATTTTAAGTGTAAAACTACAACTGAAAAATGTGGTCCTGTTGTGGCTTTAGGAGAAAGAACAAGAGGAATGACATTTGAGATAAAATAAAGTCATCTGATATTTCCAAAAACAGTTAAACATGTTTATTGTTACTATGACAACAGCTACAATGGAAACAGATAGGAATCGAGCTTCCCGCCTTCAGCTAAGCCCGGAATGTTGACAAACAATTAAAGGGTCTATAAAGCTGTGGTTTTCACATGGATCGGGACTCAAAGGAGCTTTGACCATTACTTTTGTCAGACTGAGGTCAAGGCACCAACTAAATGTATTGAACTGATCGGATTAGGTTTAGTTTAGATGAGTTTTCTGGCTCATTTTTAATGGTTATAGATACAGACGACAACGCGTCATACAAGGCCTAGCCGAGAGGGAAGAAAACCTCTCACGGGAATCACAATGTTTCACTCTTTTTAGCCGTTTTCTGATGGACTGTAAACATATTTATCACACACCAATAAATTCAAGTCAAAACCGGGTCCATATGTATGTTTTTTTCGCAATTAATTTGTTCATTAGAAGCGAAAAATTGCACTTGCTAGCGAACGTATCATGAAGCTAACATTAGCTTCGTTAGCTTCCTGCTTAGCGTTGTCTGTTTTTTTAAAGTATTTATGGGCTGTTGAAACATTTTGCACCTCAACTTGTCTTTGTATTTTTATTCAGTAGAAATGTATATATTTATAATTCAGCATTTATTAAAGAACTGGTTAAAGTCAGTTTCTAGGTCAAGCTCTAAAATTAGGTGAGACAAGGCTGCCATGTTTATGGGACACGGCACCAATCACAACAGGGTTCACCCGTAGCAGCGAATCAAATGTAATGCTTTTTAATGTCATTATAGTGCCCAAAAACTATTTCTATGAAAAACACACACAAATCTGTTTCATTTCATATATCCATCAAACAAAGGAACAGACATTTCAATATTCAAAAGCAAATTGGACACATTGGACAACGTTTGAGCAAATAATTGTGTACAGTATCAGCCAAAACTGAAGTGCAATGGGTTTTAGACCATATTTTTAGAAATTTTTTTTTAAACTTATGCAGTAAACATAGTTGAGCAATGTCACTATTTTCAAGAAATTTAGATTTAATATAACGCTTTTTAATCACATTTAAGGCCTTCATTTGGCGCAATTTATAGCTTTTAACTTCAGATATTCAAAAGTATGTGGAAAAAGCTTGAAACAAAGCACATTGCCATTCTTACCTCCACGTGATTGGGCAGAATGTTGACGAACTTGAACCCCGGGATCCTCTTGTCGCTGCAGACCACGCCCACGTCCTCTGTGTGCTTGCAGTCCGAGACGCCGATGCCATTGGACGGGCACTGGGCCATAGTCCTTTCCTTCCCCGTACAGTGGAGGTTATCGAACCAGATGGGCCCTGGAAGGAAAAATGAAGAAGGTGTCTTCCACTGGAAAGAACAGCAGCGGGTACTTTCCTTAAACATGTATGAAGTGTTTGGAAATTAGGTTTAAACACGCGTAGGAGGTTATGTTGGGATACTGTCTGACGGTAAAAGACTGCTTCTTTGAGCATTAAACAGTAGATTTTGTCATTCATTTGAGCTGGGAGAATCAAGACATTTTCCGTGTTTTCAGTGCTGTCTCCACACTTTGTTGGGGTGCCCATTTTTTGGTAATGTAGTTGTACTTTTTGTTTTTTTGTTTTGGTACCATACACTGCCTGACAAAAACAAAAAGTGTCCACCTGGATTTAACTAACTGTTCTGAACTGGGGTTGCTGCAGTTGGTCGGTCTAAGTTCAGCAACACTATGTTATCAGTGGATTTCTTCTTCCTTGATGGCTCAATTCACAGGATTTGTCGGGCTCTCATTGTGAAAGAGTGCTTCAGGGAGCATGAGACATCCAGACCAAATCTTAACAGAATCTTTGGGATGTGCTGGAGAAGGCTTTGTGCAATGGTCACACTCTCCCATCATCAATACAGCAGAAGCTTATTTAAACAATGCCCCAGCAAATGCGCGCTGTAATCAAAGGCGCTACAACCAAATATTAGAGCGTGTGACCTCATAGAGCTGCATTAATAACACATTGTTAACGCATTATTATGTAATAAAAGTGAAATAATAAAACTGCATTTTGTAATTTTTTTCTAATGTTGCAATAACTTATTACATAATGCAATAAAATGTGTAGTAACAATTTATGATGACTGCGCACTATTAAAGCATTTGTAAATACTTGTTTACTCGTTTATAAGCAGCTAATGGTGATTGCTTAGTCAACGTGATTGTTTTGTCATTAAGTTGAGACTCAAGACTTAAATTATTCAACATTCCCAAACTGTTCCATTTTTGACCTGTCCCACCCTGACCTTAACCAGACTCACAGATGATGCACATTGTCACCTTTACTTTATCTGTTTAGGTGCTTATGAGCGTTAACAATGGTTAGTAAACTGTGTCAATGATGAATGAAGTATTTACCAATGCATTATTAACCACTTGATAGTGAGACCGATTTTTATTACAAAATGAGTTGAGAGAGTTTATTACAAAATGGGGCACAATACTGCAAAATGCCGTTTTATTAAACAGTTAGGTCATTTTAAACAGTTATTACAAAATGTGGCTTAACAGACCTTTTTCTTTGAATCTGAACTGAAATCTGGTTTAATAATATGCATACATATGTTTTGGTCCATTTGTCCTTTAGTTACAAAGATACCGTCTTTAATTAAGACAGTATAGCCCCTGGAGCCTCCACTTTGGATACTGCTGTCGAGAGTATGCGCTTACACCATTTTCATTCTAAACAACCAAACACTAAGCACACTATCCCACTCTCTTCACCGTCACGTCACTCACCTTCTCCTTTGCCGTACTTGGACGACGGGGACCAGGAGACGGCTTCGACGTACCCCAGCTCCCTGCACACGACCTGGGCCGCGTGCAGCGAGAAGTCGTCGTCGCACACCGTCCCCCACTGGCCGTCATAGAAGACCTCCACGCGCCCCTCGTTGTGTTTCCGCTTGTCCCCCGCCAATCGCAGCTGGATCTTGGGCACATCCGGCGAGAGCTGGGGGGCCTGGTAGTGCTCGTGCTCCGGTTCGGGGTAACTCGGGGGGTAGCCCAGGTATTCGTACTGTGCAGAAACGAGCTGCAGCAGGACGAGGAGGAGGAGGTAGGACGTGTGTCTCGGCTTCATGGTGATGGGAGCTGAAAGGGAAGGGAAAACATAAATCAATTAGCAGTATTAGAAAATGTGTTGTCCTTGTGTCTAACTGTAGAATGGCTTGTGGCACCTGTACCTGTGAACTGAGGGGAGAAGTTTGATCATATTTTATCTGCTTTGTCCAGAGCTCAACGTAAATAAATATCCATTCAGGCCCCTCAGAGCAATGCCGGGGATCTTGCTTGCGACTGTGATTATTTTCCTGAGAGAGTACTTTTCAAATCAAATCAAACTTTATTTATAAAGCGCTTTTCATACCGAAAGGTATCACAAAGTGCTTTACAGATAACAAACAGACAAACAGGTGCATGCGCACGTGCACACACACAAAATATATTATTAGTACTAAATAATAATATATTAGTTAAAACCTAAGCTAAAAAGGTGGGTCTTGAGCCTGCTCTTAAAAACATGAACGTTCCCCCTTCGGCAGGTCGTTCCAGAGGCGAGGCCCATAATATTGGAAGTCTTTCTGTTGACTTTAGGAATAACTAGGAGACCCCTGCCGGAGGAGCGAAGGGGCCGTGAAGGTTCATAAGGTAAAAGCAGTTCTGAAAGATAAGAAGGACCAAGACCATTAAGACATTTAAAAACCATTACAAGAACTTTCAATCCTGAAACACACGGGGAGCCAATGCAGCGACTCTAAAACCGGTGTAATGTGGTCCCGCCTCCTGGTCTTCGTCAGGACACGAGCTGCTGAATTTTGTAAAAGTTGTAAACCTGAGATACTCTTTTTGGGAAGACCAGAAAGCAGGGCATCACAGTAGTCAATACGACTGGTGATAAAAGCATGCATTAGCGTCTCCGTGTTGGCCCGAGAGAGAATGGGACGGACTCTGGCTATGTTCTTTAGATGATAAAAACCTAACTTTGTGATATTCTTAATGTGTGGAATAAAAGTAAGCTCAGAGTCAAAAATCCCACCCAGGTTCTTCACCTGTGAGGAAGGATTAAAAGACAATGACTGTAGTTTGGGTAAAAGTTTTTCTCTCTGGGCCTCAGGACCGATGACTAAAACTTCAGTTTTGTCCTGGTTACGCTGGAGAAGGTTTTTTGCCATCCAGGATTTGATATCTAAAATGCAGTTTTGCGCTGCTATTATGGCCCCATTCAAACAGACAATACAATAAGTCAGAGCTCTTTCCACAAAAGCACTAGAAAACATTTTCAAATTTGTTTTATCCACCCCCTCCTGGAACCGCCACCTTAGAGTGGTGGAGGGGTTTGAGCGCCCGAATGATCCTGGGAGCTCTGTTGTCGGGGGCTTCGTGCCTCTGGTAGGGTCTCCCATGACCCAACAGGTCCTAGGTGACGGGTCAGACAAAGAGGGGTTCAGAAGCCCCTTATGAGAGACCAACAGGCCCGGTTAGAACCATGAGGCCGTCCTTCTGTGGATCCACCACCTGCAGGAGGAGGATGGATGGATGGATGTTTTATCCACCTGAAAGGACACCAGGTTTTGGTCTGGGGCCTTGGTCGAGGGGTCAAAATTAGTCAATTTAATTTTGGACTTCCCAATATGACAAAGACAGGAAAAGAGGATCTCACAAGAATGACTGATTTGATAAAAAAAAACTTGAAAATCAATGATGCGACAGATATTGAACAATGAAACAGACAATGTCCAACAGTCGACAGTGAAGCAGCAAATTGATCATATCCTCCAAGCGTCCTTTCTCTTTAGGGTTAGGGTTTAGACCGTACCCCTTATGTTTTTGTGTTTTCTCCATGGATCTGGAAATGGATCCCCGATCACTGCACTGCCGTCGCTCCACTACTTCAGACAGGTTGCTCTTGGTGCACTGAAGAACGGGTCATACGAAGAAGACACAGTTCCCAACTAAAAGTTCATCTGAAGATTAATAGTGGCATGGTAACATTTTGGCCAGAAAACAAGAATGTCTCGAGTTTGCCTCACATATTGTGTGGGGTCTTTGGCCTCTGGTTTCTCAGTTTTCGCCGATCCACCAAAAACAGATGCAGATCCGGCCGCAAACTTGACCAAGCCCCAAATGGATTTGCAAAAAAGAGAGAACAACACTGATAAATTCGCTGCAGTTACAGTCTACTTGTCTACAGTCTACCTGTCCAGCCCCCCAGCCAGTTCCAAAACCCAATTTTGCCCTTGTTGCATCAAATGCCCATTATTTGACCTGAAACATACACAATAGTCCACATTCTCCAGAATAATATCCTAGTTCAAAATGTGTACACTTTTTGAAGTTGTATTTGGAGGCTTTGAGAAATGTGTCCTCTGCGTCCGTACAACTCAAAGTGACACAGGGGACACCTCACTCCCTGCAAATGATCGCTTGCTACATTCTACATCACAGTTCAGATGGAGAACTGCTTCTTACACTATCATTTTGACGACTGTTTCGACCTAACCTTGATTTATGTTCCAGATTTAGTGACCTCGGTCCGTGGCTGGAAAACCTCCCTCAACAGTTTCCTTCAGCGGCGCGTTGGGTTTCAGATAAGTTCAAGGAAAACTCCAGTCAGCCCCAAATTATACACCTACACACGGTGACGTGATGCAGACTCCCCGAGGACATTATGCTGCCGGACTCTTGGCGTCTGCTAAATCACTTTTCTATCTCACTTCAGTGCCTTCAAGAAAACCGACTTAGAACATCTTATTCATGTTTTTTCACGCGTAAAACGTGCCACGCCAGATTATATCCGTGGCCTCACAACGCACTCGAACCCGCAAACACACTCTCATTCATCTTGGATTCAGAGGGGACCCGACTGTACACGTTTTTTTGGCAAGGGGAAACCCGGAGCACCAGGAGCAAACCGACACAGACAGACATGAGGAGAACATGCGGGAAACGGGGACAGGGTTGCCAGATGTATGATAACTATCGTATTTGTACGATAATTTTGACCCCTGTACGATGTACGATGAATAATTCAAAAAAGCCCTAAATGTACGATAATTTCAGAGCGCCAGATAAAGTCTGGTTAAATGCACTGTCCCCTCTCAGCAGCGCTTCGCTTTCGCTCTGATCTGGAGTCAGACTTAGCCTCCGTATTCACGAAGGCATAATATCTGCTGTAAGAATGAGAGACTGTCCCTGGATCAGTTTTACAGTTCCACTATTGCATTATCCTTCTGCCCTGACGCATCCTCTTTGGTTAGCAGGTCGTGTGTGTGCGTAATGTAATAAATGGGACAGTGCGTGGGGCTGTGTTGTAGTTAGGGGTGATGATGATATGAGCAATATTTTGCGCGGGTGCTACAGCGATATTGGCATATTTATAGTGTACGATAGTTTGTGCAGAAAAACTATAGTATTGGAAGCTTTGTACGATATAATGGTTTTCAGAATCTGGCAACCCTGAACCTTCTTGGCTGTGAGGGAAGCCCAATGTTTGGAATTTGTTCATTTCAAGGCGAGGTTCAAAAGGCTGGACTGCAAGTTCCGTTGGGATAACCACATAGAGAACATTCAAAGCGGACGGTGCCGCCGGCTCTACCGTTAGGTTTCTTCTGTTCTGCTAAAATCGCATCCGGAAACAACATCAGGCTCTTTTTATAAACAGAAAGGGATCATTTCAAACCAATCCAGGTTAAACAGCTCCTCAAAAGATGACATCACCGACCATAATGCACAGCTTCAGAACCCAGTGCGCTCGCCAAGTTACAACACCGTATTGTAGTCGTGGCAGCAGTTGCACAAGCCTGAAACTACACGCGCTGTAGAACGGACAGAGGGGACGAAGCTCTTCTCCGGCTTTGGGTCCGAGAGGAGAGGAGTCACACGGGAAAAAAAACATGTTGGTCACACGGACAAAGTGTTCCCTAAAGCTCAGATGAGGCGAGAGTCGGTTTGGCACGCACTACTCTTTGAATCTTTTGTTTTTGCATTGCTTTTTCCGACAGAATGCATCGGAAAAGACATCATTAAAGGAGAGATGAGGCGGAAAGTTGACTGCCTTTGCGGTTTGCAGGAAAACAAAGCTGTTTTCTCTCATCAAAAAAACCTTACCTGTCTTTTTGCTCGATTTCCATATTTATCAGGGCTTTCATGTGAAGTCTCATTCAGCACAGTTCTGAACAGAAATGTATTACGTCACAGATTTGCAAGCCAGTGTGTTTAAGCCAGGTTTCTTTAACTTCTTTATCTGTAAGTCAAACAAACCAATGCAAAGATGCTCGAAAGTATTCCAAGGTCTAAGACACCTAGAATCTTGAATCTCCCTTCTGCAAAGACCACATGGATTCCCAAGAACTGCTTTGCACGTAAAAGACTGAAATTTGAAACCAGTGGAGGATTTTTCTTCCCTTCTAAAATTGACATATGCTTCTGACCTCCAGGAGTCATGCATCGCGGGACATTTCTAAGAAGGAAAAGGGGGATTGCCAGATAAAGCAATGCACATGGCAGTTCGCAGACACTGAAGCGAGAGTGGAAGTGCAGGTTCCTGAAGGTTTATAGACATTACCAGTAGCATAAAGAACAACAACAACGCAATTCTGGTCAGTTTATGCGAAGAAGAGAAAGGCATTGTCTACTTGTGTCCCAAGAATACGTCCAGGATTACTGCACGCAAGTGTCTGAATGTGACCCATCAGTAGCATGAGCTGAACATGAATCTCACGGTTTAGTGCTTCCTCCCAAGTGGACATTAAAACGTCCGCAAATGCAGTTACACTTTCCGGTATCGTTTATAGTCACCGTTAAACTATACCACAAAGTATAGCTACCACTGGTATCAGAATAAAAATGGTATCGAAAGCAAGTACCGGATATAATATATGGATAAAATGTGTGAAAAAAAATATATCATTTCTTTGGATATCAGCTTTTGATGTCTGTTGAGTCCAGGGACAGCAGTAAAGGAAGAGACTTGGTTGTGTCAGCTCAAGTAAATGATGCACATTTAAAAGAATAAGTCTTGTATGGAATAAATTAACATTATAGCTCTGTTTTCTGATTCTACATGATAAATATTTTAGTATCGGTATCGTAAACTAATTAATTAACGGTACCCAGCGCTAGTAGAGAAAGGGTCTTTTTATTATATTAGCCAACGTGTTTTGCTTGTTAACGAAGTACTTATAGTTTCATTTGGCAGAAAGTTAGAGTCAGAATGTGAGGGTGAAATAATCCCAAAAATAATCATGCAAAAGTACAGCGAGGGCGATTACTACAGCAGACGTGTATTCTGCAGGAGCAGAACCCACTGACCACATTTGGATTCGCAGACTGGAGGGATTTCCTTTAGTTTGATAACTATCCAATCGCAACTTTGCACAAGACAAAGAGTTTTGAGCCTCTGAGCGAGTGCATCCAAACTGCACACAGATCGCACAAAAGTCTCAGTAGGATCCAACGTAAAACTATTTAAAATAAAGTTGGAAAAGCCCATTGCACGATTGATTGCGTTTAAGACACATTATCCAACTTGATAAGAACGTTGAAATTTTTTTTGGATCATTCCCAAAGCCCCAAAGTTCATCCATGTCAAAATGAAAAGTGGTAAAACGTGTTGTGTTGCTGACTTACTTTTCTCGCTGTGCTCCGTGTTTGGAGCTGCTGCTGCCGCTGCTCTGCGCCGGGGTCTCCTCTCTCTTTCTCTCTCGCTCTCATCACCGCTGCGCTCTCGTGAACACGCCCCCCTCCCTCTTTACGCGCACGTCACCCCCCCTCCCCTCCCCTCCCTCTCCCTCTCCCGAAAGCGTGACCTCAGCGCGCGCACATGGCACAGCTGGAGTGCACGGGACCGGCCGACGTGAGGAGCGGCACACGGCAAAGGCTTCTCTGGGACGGTTTGAGCCAAGACGCGGGAAAGTAGCGACGCGAAATGGCGCAGGGGTTTGGGGAGCGGTTTAGGCGGTAAAGTGAGATATGTATAGCCTTTATTTGTTATAATTTTGATTGTTTTGGCTCAGCTTGTAAAACCCCAAATTAAAAATCTCATAAAATTAGAATATTTTGAAAATGGACTGTAAACCATAATCATCAAAATGATAACAAACAAAGGCTTGACATATGTCACTTTGCATGTAATGTGTCTATCATATATTAGTTTCACAGTTTAAGTTCAATAACAGAAGTAAATGAACTTTTTCATGATATTCTAATTATATGACAAGCACCTGTAAAATGTCAGTTGTGGTCTCATTCCTAACTTTCAGTCCATTTTTATTTCGCACACCATGAAAGCGACAGGTTTTTTTTTTAACTAAAATGTCACTTTTGTGGTGTGCAAAATAAAAATTGACTGGGAGCATTCAAGCTGTGCGGATCTTTTTGTCTTTTTCAACTAGTTCTTTGGATCCCACACACTTATCAGGTCTCCGTGATGTGCGTGTCTGCTTAACCTTCACAGTCATTCCTAACTTTCCTAACACATTTGTAGCATTCTTCACAGGGATGAGTTTAAAGGAACATTTCACAACCTGCAGGGTCACTTGAACATACTGTAAATGCTCGAAAACCCACCTGCAAGTTCATGAAATTGATACAAATGCTTTATGATTATACGTGCAGTGTTTTTCTCTCTAGGTTCACAATACAGGAGGACAAAAATAAAGTTCCACTGAAAAGTATGATTACAATATTTGCCCTGATCTTTTCTCAAATGTTTATAATTGATGATGGAAACAATTATTCCAATCAGAATTTGGTTTTACACACAGTTTAAAATCCCCAAGTTCCTCAAAACGTCTATCAGAGGACATCTATTCAGTAAGAGGTGTCAGAGCCCGACAAGTTTGAGAAACCCTGGGCCACCCGCCATCACTTCTAATAGTAGATTATTATTCAAGTACAAGGAGCATTGACAATTAAGAGAAGACTGTAAAATGAACTGCGGTTTCTAAATGAACATGGTTATAGAGATCTGAACTACAGTGTTATACGCTGTTAAAGGCACACTGCGTAACATTTTGGACTTTACTGTTGCCGTCAACACAAAACATGCTCCTAATGACCAGCTCGCGAAACAGATATTTTTCCAGTGGGCAATCAAAGAATGGATTTGGATGAGAACCTAACCTTTTTAAATCTCATATTCTGCTGACTGTAGTCACATCTCCATGGAGACGAGCTGGAGACGTACCCACTCCTGTCCTGCTGCAGTCATGTCTTGGCAGAGCTGAGCCGCTCACAGCAGAAGCACATTTTGTTTGTTTGTTCATTTATGAGGTATTTTTCAATGATGAAAATATCTGTCATAAAATAAATGCTCATATATAAATATCATTTATTGGGTAGCATTTTACACGGTGTGGCTTTAAGTACACATTCTTAAAGGCCCTGTTCCTAGAAGTGAAATTAATGTTTTGTCCTCCTGTAGAAAATAAACCAACGTTATTGACCAGGCTGGTTGTTGGAATTACTGTTGCTCTCTGAACGTTTTTTTAAATTAATTTTTTTGGACCTTAACTACAACAACTTAAACTTAAGTGACCGAATAAACCAGGTACCGGGCCTTTAATATTGTTACATAGCCTGAGTATCAGTACCACCTGTTTGGCTAAAGTGCTTACGTCGCCATGTTATGTCACGTTTTCACCATGTTATGTAACATTCCCAGTGTTCGCGGCGGGAGTCCGAGGCGCCGCCGCTGAAGCAACAATGCGAGCCCGTTATTGCTCACATTCCCGCGGAAACCGACCCGGCGAGAGAGAGTGAGAAATCCCGCTGACGAGGCCAAATCTCCCCAATGAAAACACGTCCAGCTATGTTGCCGCGGGCGACTGTACGAGGGTGGCACAGCTGGCACTATGCGAATAAAAACATGGACACATAAGTTTCCACTAGTCCAAAAGTTACAGCCTAAACAGAAAGACGAGTAGGCTACAACACAAAACAAAACCAGATGAGATTCTGGAACATAATTTATTGCAGTGAAAACAGTGTCAAGTATAAATCACAAACAAATACATCGATCATTGTGCGTTGACATTCTTTGTATTGCAGCTGCTTTAAAAAAACGGACAATCTGAGGCGTGTGGCTTCCGTCACTCGTTTTCTTCTTGATTTAAAGGCTGTGGAGACAAAAAAAGAGGTATTAGAGGTATAAAAGTAATAGTCATATGTAAGGTGCTTTACAAACAACAGCCGCAGTGCCATATATGCTGCACTGGGAAGGGGCTTATAGCAATTACTTTTGAGGTGGCACAAAACTCTCGCGGGATTTAGTATTCCTCGCCTTGACTAATACCGGTGTACTTAATTTTCTACTAATTTGACTGTAGATATGCAGAGAAAATTGCAAGGATTACTATTCCTTTTTAGGTAACACCAAACTCTCACTGGAGAATCATTCCCCATCACGTCCACAATCTCGGAACTAAATCACAGCCAATTTGACTGAAGAAATCCTGAGAAAATTAAAATTGCATATGCTACTGACCCCTTATCCCCCCCGCCTTAACCAAGCGCATTTTCTCCAGTTCAGCTTTACCCCGAATCCTAAAGCTAAGTCCTACAAAACTCATCGAAGCTTTCCCCCCCCCCGTTACATTACATTACACTAAAGAAAACAAAGTACAGAAAATGTGACAAAGGGTGACACAAAAGCAATGAAAATGTGAATAAAAAACAAATGACGACTAAAACATGATGAACACAAATATTGCAATATCTGTATCGCAAGAAGCCACAATATATTGCAAAATCCCTCAAGTCTTCCATCTGACAAGAGATTTCCACTTTCCAAAACAAACAAACTTTTTAGATTTTAGTTCCCTTTTAGCCTTGCTTTAGCCCCGATTTAATCTTTCGGCACAATTTGCAGACATTGTTTAGAATCACTTACAATGTCTTAATCTAATGGATCATACCAAAACGTTTCAGTAGAATATCGCAACCTAATGTGCACTCAACTTCAAGCAACTGCCATTCAGCGTGGGGCATGCGGTGTGGGGATTGAACCAACAGCCTTCTCGCCGAGTGGCAGGCGTGCGTCCGTCATAGTGAGCCCTTATGTCACAGCAGTCGTAGACATTTCCCCACCGTGTAAGCGGGCTCTTGCTGATCGGGCTCAGGCCTCTGCCAGCTCTTGTTGGTCTGGATCCGTAACACGACCAAACCGAACGCCACGATCAGAACTCCCAGAGAGTTGGCGTGCACGGCCTCAGGAGGGAGTTTACTGTACGACGCCGTGTGGTTGTCTCCTTTTCTGCACGAACCCGGCCAGAAGAGGATATTGTAAGTCTTCGATTAACTTGTTTTTGATATGAAACTCAAGGGCAAAGTGTGAGCTCACAGGACAAAGAAGAGCTTCTCGTTGATGCCGGAGATGCAGGCGGCGACGCTCAGGGTCAGGATGCTTCCCCCGAGCCACACGTGGAAAGGTTTGAGGAGTTTCCTGAAGGACAGCGGAGAGAAGGGCAGGAGGAACCCAGCGAAGCCTGCCACCCACTGGACACATCGGGTACAACGGACAACATGCAACATGCTCAATGAATGACAAGTTGAAGAAAGACATCTGTTTAAAAGTCCTGAATATAAATATATATACATAGCTTATGCTTGGCTTGATCTCCCATTTAGGGGAAACACATATTATGAGGGTAAAGGATCAAATATTTTTGAACGATCTGGCAAAGGCTGTAGATGACACACACACAGTATTAGCACTTTGTTGTAAATGTGATAATGCGCCGTTTCTTTTAATTGTAAATGTCGGCTTTTAACAAACGTTCCAAATTGCAACTCTGATTGGATCCGGCAGCCCTGCTCCCCTCTCGCAGGCGCAGCGCACCCACCTGCAGAGCGAACAGGACGACGGCCGTGAGCCCGATCCAGCTGTGCAGCGAGTAGAGGTTGGGGATGTGGTTCTCGTTGTGGTTGCCGAACACGGCGCACAGACCCACCACCGACAGCAGCAGAGCCAGCAGCATCAGCCCCGCGTGGAGCAGCTTCCAGGGGAGTTTACTCTGCCCCCACGTGAAGGGGACGCGGTACACCACAGAGCCTGGGCGACAAGACCAGGGGCACTCCATTTAAGCTAGGTTTTAAAGTCTACTTTTCAATTTTGTTTGCGTTTATAAGGGGACTGTTAACTGTTAATGGCAAGTGTGTTAAGTGTGCAAAGCTTTATGTGTATATGAATAACAAAAAGTAAAGCTTACTTAATTTTTTTATTTAATACTTTTTATATTTTAGTTGATTGATATTTTTGTTTATGCAGGTAGCAGCAGGTCAAGTTTAGTTTCAAATTTCAGATCCTATGTTTCTAATACCACGCACAAAACAAAACCATCCCATTAAACAGAGAATGAGGTAAAATGTCAAAATGCAACAAGTGAACTGGACACAACTGCCAACTTGTGTGCAATATTTTGTTAAACAAATGAATAATCTACAAAGATTCAGGAAAAAATGAATGCTTTATTTTTTGCTAAACTTGTGGAATGGATGTGTTTATCCTCCAAAGAAATGTTGATTTAATGCAAAATGCACAATACATACACACAATCATATTTAAGACTTTGGTAAATGTTTTTACAGTTTTCTTTAGTTTGACTTCCTTATTGGACACTGACAGGAAGTGACATAGATAGAGGCAAACAATTTTAAACTGTTGTCGTGCCGATCATGTTATGTCAATGGGAAATGAGTGAAACTGCTTTTTGGAACTTTACCTTTATCTATGTCACTTCCTGCCGGTAGCTTAAAAATTCTAATAAAAATAACTTGTCATTATTACGCTGCTTCACTATAATAAAATCTGAATTATTACTTACAACAGACGTAATCCGTCTAAATAAGTCATCTTTTCAAAAGCATATGCACTTTAAGTTTGGCACAATGCATTTGGAGGTCGGAGAAATGGGAGAAATCTGAAATACTGACCATAGCCGTAGAGCACCACCAGGCCTGTGGTCATGAGGACAGGGTGCCAGTTGAACTGCCGCCCTGATCCGTCCCACTTAAACCCCCCTCTGAACCTGGTGCTCCAGGAAGTGACCAACGCCACACAGACCACGCCCAGAGCGAGGCACAGCAGCAGGACGACGGACAGGCTCAGCACGGACCGCATTCTGGAGACTCGGAGACGCTGCAACAACAAATCAGAGACAAGCCGACATTGAAACAACTTTATGGGTGTTTGTCGACTATGATGATGTCTTGATTGTCTTGAATAAACAACAAAGGAGCATAAACTAAAAACACTTTATACCCTTTTTTTTTTTTTTAAGTGAGTCCACATCAAGTATATTCCGTTTTGATTTTGTAGCAGCACATTTTGAAACGTTTTTGTCGGTTTCTTGACATTGGAGATATACTTGATATTGTAAATTTGCTTATTTTTGAGAGAACAATTTTGATATGATAAGCAGCCGATATTGTAAAATACCCAAATATTGGCCCAATATATCGGCCGGCGGATATATCGGTCAATCTCTAACTACCCAGATAGCAAAATGTCGCAAACGTTGATTTCTGACGTTGAAATGGTGTCAACGTTGCTCGTTATGTTGAATGTTGATCCAACGTTGATCTTTCATGGATTATGACATTGAAACAACGCCAAATTTTCAACACTATATCAACATTGAATCAACATGGATTTAACAGTATTAAGCATTAATATTTCATTGATTTGACATTGAAACAATGTTCTAAAATCAACAGACCATCAATCTTATTGCAGCTTCTTTATTACACAATTTATTATACTGTAATACAATAACATGACTGTACAAAACTACCTACTTGACTACAAGACAACAACAACAAATACAAGCAAATGTAACATAGAAATGCATGTGAAGAATCGTACTAGAAATTAACCTTTTTGTCTAAATTTAGCTTTAATGACACCAAGCCCTATAGGACAAAGTCCCGGCCACTTCCAGTCTTGGACGTGTGTAAAAACCCCATTGATTTCATCTATTGATAAAAAAAAAAATAGTTAAAAAGCACGACACATGGTAATCAGCTCTGTGCAAACTGCCAACCATGGCATGGATATTTTATACAACGAATCCCATAAAATACTTGAAAATAAGGTACAATTTATTTCAGTTATAACATTTTAAATAAATATTCAGCTTAAAATTGTGTGTTTTAGCACATGGCTGATGAGTCTGTGTTGAGCTTTTAAACTCTTGATATTTCTCAAAGTCAATGGATTAAATGGGATTTATGCCTCGGACTCTCACTGAATAACCGGAAGTAGGCGGCCCGGCCTACTTCCGGGCCGAGGAGACACTGAACTTTGTGACAGTTTTTGTTTCATGTGGATTCTTCCAGTAATTACTGAGATATGACTGACATACAAGTCAGCATTTAGTCAGTTACTGCAGTTACCATAGTTACCGCCATGGAATGTTCAGTTGCTCCGCCTCAGTTTTTCACTATGGCTCTTTAGGATGTGGTGATGTCACGTGAACGCAACCTATTAAAAGGTAACATGTTTAGTTTAGTTTAGTTTATTTGTTTATTTGAGCAATACACATTGTGCTCAAAAGGAGTGGGCTGAAGCAAAAAGCTTATGAGCCCCCACCCCCAAGTGCAATAAATAAAAAAAGAACATTTCAAAACATTTCAAGCAGCTACATTCGTACAGACCAACTTACAACAAACAACAAAAATATATTAACTGTTTATATAATTAATTGGAACAACGCACAGCTACAACAACAATCTAGTTTCATATACGATGTCTAATACAAAGCAAGTCAAAAAAATGTGTTACTTAATATATTGCTTGCATATTTTTACCCATGATTACAGAGTTACTTTTATGGTATAAAGGTACATTAATAGATATTATAATCTGAGATCTTGATACTTTCCAGTTGTCATTACCATTCTCAGTATAATTTTAATTTGGGTTTAATTATCATCATCATTATTATATAATTTATTTAATTGATTTATATGTGAAGTATGATGAAAGCCCTGCACAGTGTGGTGCATTAAAAAGCCAGAGAGTGAGCCAGTTGAAGAGGGCAGTAACTCCCCTTCAACAAACCCCCACACAGCTGCCCTAACAGCTGATTTTGTAGAATATGTTCCTATGCTGAGTGGTGCATTAAAAGACAAGGTTTAGAGCCCGTTGGGAGGATCCCTCTCAACAGATCCATAACCTGCCAACCCTAATTCTCCGTTTGTGAATTTGAGCAATAGAATGACAACCGTTCCAAGCAGCAACACTCTTCCTTGAATATAGAGGAAAAATACACATAATTGATCCCACTGCTCCCCTTAGTGGCAACGCATTTCTTCTTGTCTGTATATTTCAAAAGTCTTTTGTTTGTATTTATATTTGAACAGGTTGATGTTTGGACATCGTTTCAAATCCATCTCCAGTTTATTCCACAATTGTACACCATTAACTGTTGGGCTAAAACTTTTCAAAGTTGTGCCATGTTTCTGAATCCTAAAGTTTAATTCATCACGTAATTCATAACGACCAGTACGTTCTTGGAACCTTCTTTGTATTTGGTTTGGTAACAATTTATACCTTGCTTTGAATAACATTTGTACAGTTTGGAACTCAACAATGTCACAAAACTTCATGATCTTTGATTTTAGAAATAATGAGTTTGTGTGGTCCAAAAACCCAACTTTATGAATTACTCGGATAGCTCTTTTTTGCAACAATATTATTGGTTTAACTGTGTTTTTATAAGTACTACCCCAAACCACAGTACAATAATATAAGTAGGGCAAAATCAGAGAACAGTATAAGGTATGTAGAGCTTTGATGTTTAAAATGTGCTTTGCTTTTGCTATTACTGAAATGCTTCTAGAAATTTTCGTAGATATATATTTAATGTGAGATTTCCAAGTAATTCTGTCATCAATAATCACCCCAAGGAATTTGATTTCATGCACTTGCTCGATAACAACACCCTCTATCTGAATCGCTTCCTGAGCATTGGAATTACAGTTGCCAAATATCATCATTTTGCTTTTACTCAGGTTTAGAGATAATTTATTTTGTTTGAACCACTTGTTGACACTTTTGAGTTCCAAGTTAACAATCCGACACAGCTGTTGCAAGTCGTCTCCTGATGCAAAAATATTTGTATCGTCAGCAAACAAGATAAATTTAAGTACTTCAGATGTGTTACAAATGTCATTAATATACATATTAAACAATTTTGGGCCCAGAATAGAACCTTGAGGTAAACCACAGACAATTTGTCGACAACTCGACTGATAATCACCGATTTTCACACATTGTTTTCTATTTTTTAAGTAACTGGTGACCCACTGTAGAGCTACCCCCCTAATCCCATAAAGTTCTAGTTTATTAATTAATATATCATAGTTTATTGTATCAAACGCTTTACTCAGGTCAATAAATAATCCGATTGCATATTTCTTGTCATCTACAGCATTAGTTATTTCTTCAGTTATATCAAAGAGCGCGTGTGAGGTTGAGTGATTGTTCCTAAAACCAAACTGATTGTCCGAGAGTAAATTACACTTTTCGATAAAGCTGTCGAGTCTAGAGTTAAAAACCTTTTCTAAGATTTTAGAGAATTGCGGTAAAAGGGAAACAGGCCTGTAGTTTGTAAAGAGATGTTTATCTCCTGCTTTGAACAGAGGAATCACTTTTGCTACTTTCATACTATCAGGAAAAGTTCCAGTTTGCAACGATAAGTTACAAATGTAAGTTAACGGCTTAGAGATACTTTCAATAACAGTTTTTAAAGTTTTCATGTCCATGTCATGGTAATCGGTCGAAGTTTTATTTTTACACCCTTTAACAATGTCCAGTATCTCCTTTTCCTCAACAGGTTTGAGGAACAGGGACATAGGATTTACTTCTATCAGATCACAATTATAGTTCTCAACATTTGCAATTTTTGCAGCAAGGTTCGGTCCAACATCTACAAAGAATTTATTAAATGTTTCGACGACTTCATTCATATTATTTAACGTGTTATCCTCATCTTTGAAATATTTTGGATAATTAATCGTTCTTGGTTTATTTCTAATTATACTATTTAAGATGTTCCATAAACCTTTAATATTATTCTTATTACTATCCAACAACTTATTATAATAATCCTGTTTACATTTTCTAATGATACCTGTCAATTTATTTTTATATTTCTTATATTTATCCTCAGCTTCTTTTGTTTGGTTATTTATAAAGTTTTTGTAAAGATTATTTTTTTTCTTGCAAGCATTTAGTAAACCTTTAGACATCCATGGTGTTTCTTTACACTTTCTGTTTTTACAGTATTTCTTCATTGGGCAGTTTTTGTCGTATACCTTTTGAAATACTTGCGTAAACTCATCATAAGCCATATTCGTGTCATTCTCTCTGTACACAATACTCCAGTCTTGAGCTAAAAGCTCCTTTTTAAATGCATCAATAGTTTTCTCTGTTTTTACCCTTCTAAACCAATACTTGTTTTCCTCTTCATCTTTTAAATATCCATTTTTATACATAACGAAAACTGGAAGGTGATCACTAATATCATTTATAATTAACCCGCTGACTGTGTCACTTTCTATTTCATTTGAGAAAATGTTATCAATCAAGGTGGCACTATGGGTTGTAATTCTACTAGGTTTGGTTATTAGAGGAAACAGACCTATACTGAATAAAGTATTTATAAATTCGTCCGTCTTTTTATGTTTATATGGGTTTAACAAATCGATGTTGAGGTCTCCCCCCACAAACATGACTTTATGATTTAATCCTGAAAAGTGCTCCTCCATCCACTTAGAAAAAACATCTATATCAGAGCCAGGTGTTCTATAGATAGAACTCACAATAATATTTTTCTTTTTTTGCCTTGTAATTTCAACAGTAATGCATTCAAGTGTATCATCCACCACCATTGTCTTATTTTCCATTACTTTATAACTATAGTTGGAGTCTATAAACATAGCTACGCCCCCTCCATGCTTGTTCCTTCTGTTCATACTTATAAATTCATAACCATCAATAGAAAACTCAAATTCTCTATCATTATTGATCCATGTTTCTGTGATTAGAATGACACTGAATGGTGTGGAAAACTGTTTTAAGAAGCTTTTGATGTGGTCAAAGTTTGCATAGAGGCTTCGACTATTGAAGTGGATTACAGTGAATGCCTTAATGTTCTTAAGTTTACTATTGTACAGATCCTCTGTGTAATATTGACAGTCATTGGTAGCTCTAGTAAAAAAGTTATTTTCAGGGTCGATGTCGATCTCAGTGTTCTGTAGGTCGTATTGAGAGAATGTAAAATCCTGGGAGTTTGCTTCAGCAATTCTCCTTATTGAAAAATCCAAGTCGGTGCTTCCTATAGAACTGTATGTATTACTAGACATGTGAGATTATGTGCTTTTACATACCAAAATCCATACGTTTTTCTCGGTGTTTATACTGGATGTGGTGTACTGCTGCGTGGACGTATAATGAGTTTGTCATATCTCAAGAAGGCGATCTCCCCCCTTTCTCGTGCAGCTCTCAGCTCCGGCATCAGTTCTTTACGTTTTCTTTTTATTGATTCGGTGTAGTCCTCGTTAATGAAGATTTTTGTTCCTTTAAGTCGTTTGGCGCGCTGCAAGATTTCCTCGCGATCCTTCCACCTCAGTAGGCGATGATGGGTCTCGGCCAGTCTCTCCCTCCGCCGGGTTTCCCTACGCGGTGAGCCCTCTCCACCTCCACCGCGTGATTTAGCTGTAGCTTCTCCTTCAGTATTTCTTTCACCTTTTCCTCGGCGTCGGCCCAGGTCTCCCCAGGCGACTCCAACACTCCCTCAAATACCAGGTTATTTCTGCGGCTCTGCCCCTCCAGATACTCCAGTTTGTCCGTGATGATGTGTAAATTGTCACATACTTTGTAAAAGTCCGTTTGTAAAGTGTTTGTGCGCTCCGTGAGTTTCAGATTTTGTTCTTTTAAAGTGTCCACCTCACCTTGCGTGAACTGCAGGCTGGTTTTTAGTTCTTGAATGTCCTTAGTCTGTAAATCCATGCGGGTGTTTGTTGATTCCATGATGAGTTTTATAAATCCTTTGAAGTTCTCCTGTTGTTGTTGAATTAATTCTCTGAACATGACCCTCTGCTGCTCCATGAGCTCCGTGACTCGACTGAGGCTTACGTATTCATCTTCCACCGCCGAATCTGCCTGTTGCTTCGCCTCTATTTTCGGCGGTTTTGGCATTTTGCTCCCTCTCAGCAGGCCTGAATTTTCTTAACGAATATTTTGATGTTCTTGAAAACTTTTTTCGCGTTGGTCTAGCTTTGTCCGTCCCTGAAATCGGTCCGACCGGATTTCAGGGACGGTAAGTAGGGCTACATGTAGAAACATAAATATCTCATCATATTCAGGAAGAATATATTCTGCTGTAACAGTTAGTGGAAAAGACAGGCTTGAACAAACCACAATGTTTTTTTGTTTTTTTTTAGAAATGAGTTGAAATAATAACATACCAAGATTATGTGCGTTAACCTCAAGGATAAAAGGAGATTAAATCTAAAAAGACAATGAGACCAACATTACAACAACATTAGACATTGAAGTATTTTTTATTTATAGCTTGATTGTATTGACATTGTACAAAACAAGTTCAAATTAGATAAATGAATCTACCATTTTATATCAGATTATAAGTAATATACAGTATTTAAGTGAGCTAACAATATAACTAACAAGTTAAAAGGAACAGTTACCAAAATATGATGTTACATGCTGTGTGGGTTAAGTGTGTGCCATTATAAATATTATTAATCATCTAATCCTAATAAAAATCTCAGCAAACTTACCTTTAGACGGTCTGCTCCTGACGTCTCCGAGAGAAAACTGCCCTAAGTGGCTCCAGAGCAGTTGAGATTTGAAGGCTTTAGGTCACACGACCACTTCAAATTCCTCTTTTTGCACCTGCTGAACCATCAGGGCCATGTACATTGAAACAATGTTGAGTCAATGTTTGCACTTCAACCTTAAAATACCTGCGTTTATTCAACGTTGTTTCAACAGCTTTTTTTCAACCATTGATTAGGCGTCGGTGATTAAACGTTGAATTAACATTGACATTTCAATCTCAACCAAAAATAACCAATCTGACCAAAAATCAACGTTGAATTAACATCTTTTGCTATCTGGGTAAAAGACTATAAATCATAAGTGTTTTTTTTAAGTCCATAATCCAACATTATCGACTCTGAGCCGTTCTGTGCTCAAAGTGTGTTTATGCGTTTGTTTTGTGTCGGGCTTCGTTCACACTTTGTAAACTATTAGGAGACACAAGTTCATCTGAAAAAGCATATGACATTCTCCATGTAAACACTTTATTTTTTGCTGGTCTCCGATGTCGTTCTATTTTGTCATTTGCTTCCGATGGTAAAACTCTTTGAACATCAAGGTTCAAGGCAACTTTATTGGTAACACGCAGGGCTACTTGATTGGCCGTTCGTGAGTCGGCACACACCATCAAGCGATCACATGATAGGCAGAAAAAGTGACCAGAGAAATGAATCCCAATTAACCTTTAAAAACTACAATAAAAGTATTGCAAAATGAGCAGTATCACAGTCATTGACCTACATATAAAAAGTCCCTTGTTCACAGCACATATGGCAGCCGGAACAAGCCTACTTTTTTCTATTTTGTTTTGCAGCCTGGAACGTTTAACCTTGTGCCTGAGTAAGTTGTTTACAACACAAAGGAGCGGGACGGAGCTGAAGCAAACCTGATCGATTTACATGCCTATTTTACGATTTGATGCAGGACATTCCTGTTTGTTAGGTTCAAGTTTCCAAACCATGAAACGCGACAATAGGGACACCACAGACTCAGTGAAACAACAACATGGTTAAGAAAGATTTGTCAGTATAGAAAGAAGAAGCTGGTGCTCTTTTGAACACCGCTTCCCGATACCATTTGTAAAGTTGTGATATGAATAGAGCTTGTTCATTTCTTTAACTATTGTCAACTTTGATCCCTTCTGCTCAGTATATGGTTTGTGATATTCCATCACAAATGTGCGGGCAAACTTTACATTGCTCACAAAGATATGTATCCTGAATAAACTACTAAAGGGCAGAAAAAACACTTTCCAAATCCCCCTAATTTTGTTGTCATTTTCTTTTCCAAATTTTTATATAATAATATAATAATAATTTCCCCCCTATTTTTCTTCTATTAATCCCCTACACCCCCCCTCCTCTAAAAAAACCAACTATTCCCCCCCCCCCATTTCTTCTGCGTTTTCCCATTTTTTCTCAAATTGTTTCTCTATTTTCCCCAAAAATGTTCCCTTAATTTTCCATATTTCTTCAAAATAGTTTTGACACTATTTTTCCAATTTTGTTTTCATTTTCTCCCAGATTTTTCTCTCATACAGGTGCTCGTCCTATAATTAGAATATCATGAAAAAGTGCATTCACTTCTGTTATTCAACTTAAAATGTGAAACTAATATATGATATAGACTCATTACATACAAAGTGACATATGTCAAGCCTTTATTTGTTATCATTTGGATGATTATGGTTTACAGTCCATTTTCAAAATATTCTAATTTTATGAGATTTTTAATTTGGGGTTTTTAAAAGCTGAGCCATAATAATCAACATTATAACAAATAAAGGCCACACATATCTCACTTTGCATGTAATGAGTCTGTTATTAGTTTCACAGTTTAAGTTGAATAACAGAAGTGAATGCATTTTTTCATGATATTCTAATTATAGGACGAGCACCTGTATATTTTTCTCCTCATTGTACCTGTTCTTTCTTCCTCTCTTACCTTTTGTTTCCTTCTGGAGTGAGTTCCTCCTGCTTCAGAGATGATCTGCTTCAGCGGTAGGCTGGCAGCAGGACTGTGCGCTGAAAAATCCCCCTGCATCCGCCGCCTGTGAACACCCTGATAAGGGTATCAGACATGTGACCAGTGTGGTAAATGTTACGCATTTAGGAACGAGGTAGCATTTATACTGGTGACTGAGCAGCCACGGCTTGTAAACTGTGGTGAAGATTAAAGAATTCAGCCCATATTTTGTGAGCCAAACAGCAGCCATTTTACGCACAAAATATTGACAGTACAGCACACAAAACCAAGTACATATTGTGGATGCAAACGAAATAAAACGTGGTTTGCATTTGAAGCAGGTTGAGTTTAGTTTCTCCAATGGTAGGCTATATACACAGCTAAATTAGAGCAAATACTTACGACAATTGCCTTTAAACTTTATCCTCCTCCTGACATTGATCCAGTGTTTCAGCTTTCAAAACGAAGCAAATCTACGTAGGTCAAGTCGTTGCATGGAGGTTCATTTTCTTATATTGTCATTGGCCTCACATGACCTCGCGCTGAAATCCGGAACAAACGCGAAAACTTACGATCGAACGACTGAATTAATCTTCGTCTACGTCGCAGGCACACCTTTATTAAGTTTTAACCTGCAAAATAACAATGTGAGGAAATACTAGGAAGCGTAGTTTAACTCGCTCACTTCCTTGTTGACAAGGGAAGGGCTGATGGGAGTTGTAGTCTTGGATGTTGCGGTACAAATACGGTCCCACTTTAATTCTTTCGATGTTATTATAGTAAGAGGAGGAGTAGTCAGTAGGGGTGGGCCATATCGTATCGCATATCGTTATTGCGATATCATTTTTTAATATCGTTGTCATTTTTTTATATCGCGGTAATTTATGTTCTACGTCAATGGTGTGCTTGCCCTTAGGCTGCGCTATTGCATATCTCTCGGAAGCGCCAGCTTCCCGCCCTGAGAGGATCAAAGAACTGACCGCTCCAATCATCCTTGGGGGTCCATAACCCCTGTGCCCTATAAAAGGGGGACTCTCCCTTCAATCGTCTCCTTTTTCTCTCAGCTTACTCTGAGATCTGGATCTGAACAAGAAGGAAGAAGAAAAATGACTCACCGCACTCCAGCGCTTGAAACCCCGTCGCCCTCCGGCGTCAAGCTACGGGTGTGCGGTTCCTGCGCGGCGCCGCTCCTCGCTCAGGATCAGCACGTCCGCTGCTTCTTGTGCCTGGGCCGGCGCCACTCCGCTGAAGACTGCGCCGCCTGCCTCGCGCTCCCCCGGGAGGAGCGCGAGCGGCGTCGCGCCTTTCTGGCTCCTGCCTTCCCGGAGATATCCGATCAGGACTCGGATGCTTCGAGTGACTCCCTGGCTCCAGTTCCCCCTGTGCGGGAGCGGAGCCCGCCTCCTGCTTCCCCGATGCAGGAGAGGAGCCCGCCGCCTTCGCCCGCTCCTAGAAGGGATTGGGCTGCTGGCGATGAAAACGATGAGCAACGCCTGTTCGATGAAGATGCGCTCTCCATCTTCACTGAGGATGTGCAGCCCCGTGAGCGCTATCCCATGGATCGCCTCCCCGGCCTCATCGCTTCTGCTGCGGCCCGAATGGAGCTGAAGATGCCTCCTCAACCTCCAGCCCCAGCGTCGGACCTGTTCCGCGACCTGTTTGGGAACGCCCGCGACAGGCAGCGCCCGGTGGTGGTAGCCCCTCGCGTGGACTCGCTCCTCCACTACGCCAGGCGTGACTGGGAACGTCCCTACTCCGCCCGTACACCGGCCCTCGCGTACGGTGTGTACGCTACGGTGGAGGGTTGGAGTCAACCGAAAGGCGTCCCCACCATCGAAGACGGGATAAGAATGTCCCTGCTCCCGTCCTCTTCTCTCTGGCCCGGCGGCAGAGTGGACCTTCCCTCAGAGCGGGATAGGTTCACCGCCTCCATCCTTAACCGCTGTTATGCTAACGCTGCACAGGTCGTGGCGCTAGCAAACAATATGGCCTTGCTCACCGCCTCACCGCTCACGAGGCAGATCTCCTCCTCGCTATGGCCCCGCCTCCTCTTCGCGTGCAGCTCCTCGACGCCCCCAGGGTCCGGATCGTCAGCGCAGCGATGATCCCAGCCCGAGACGTGACCGGCGTCCCGCTCCGGGCTCCAGGAGAGGAGCAGGAAGAGGGGGGGTTAAAAATGTGAATAAAGGCCGCTCGGCCCGTTACTCCACTAAAGAGCCTGCTTCGTATTCCTTTCATGCTGAAAGCATTACGAGTTTGCCTATTGCCACTCGGAGTGGGAAAGTGGTTAAAGTCAGCGAGGCTCAGGAGGCTCCGCTGAACTCTCGTTGTCACTCCACTCTGCTGCCTGTCAAGGCCGTGTGCGAAACACGCTCTGACTCTCGCACTCGAGCGCGTGCACGAGCCACTCCCCGTGACACTTCTGCTGTGTTTACAGCGAGCGCACCGTCTTACATGAGTCAATGTAAGCTTAATGCTGCTATGACGGCGAGGTCCAGACCTAATGTACGGTTCCTCGACGGTGATTGGTCGACTGTCTCTAAGACAGCGGACGTGGGGGAGAAAGGTGGCTTGTGTAGGAGCAGGTCTGTGGTTGGCTCTGCTGCCGCTGCTCAGTGCCCTGCTCCGCGCTCTAACTCTCTGCCACTGAGGTGTGGGAGAGAGAAACGGCGTTATGACAGTTTGTCAAGCACTTCATTGCCCCATGCTTTTACAGCTCGTCAGTCTGTTTTTCTAAAAGCCGCGGGGCAACGGTGTAGGTCAGTAGGTAGAACCTCTTCCCGTACACTCCCCCCACGCTCTCAATCGCCCCCGCTGGGAATCCCCGCCAAGCGGCGTAGATCTGAGCGCACTCCTCTCTCGACCGATGAGTCTGCTCTCTCCCGGGAGCGTCTGCCCTTTCGAGCAGGGCCCCCCACGCCGCGGCGCACTGCCGAGAGCGGAGCCGGTGGGCGGGCCCGTTTCCCCGCTCTTATTCAGTGTCGTGGTACGACCCTTGACAGAGTTTTACCAAATCTGGGAAAGCGCAGGGCTTCTCGGAGCTCCCTGGTTGGACAGGATGCTCAGAAGGGGATACGCCCTACAATTCTCCCGGAGACCTCCAGGCTTTCGCGGTATCCTCAAGACGAGGTTACGCAACTCAGCCGAGAGCGCCGCGCTCACAAGGGAAGTGGTTTCTCTACTACAGCGCGGTGCCATAGCAGAGGTGGACCCAATCAGAGCGAGGACGGGGTTTTACTCCCCGTATTTCCTCGTTCCCAAAAAGAGCGGCGGTGTGCGGCCCATTCTGGACCTGCGGGTTTTCAATCACTGCATTGTGAAGAGGCCTTTCCGCATGCTCACGGTGCAGCAGCTGCTGCAATGCGTCAGACCCGGAGATTGGATGACTTCAGTGGATCTCATGGACGCATACTTCCACATCCCCATTGCCCCAGCGCACAGGAAGTTTCTCCGGTTCGCAGTCGGGGACAAATGCTACGAGTATTGCCGCCTCCCATTTGGCTACTCCCTGGCTCCACGCACCTTCTCCAAGTGTGTGGAGGCAGCGCTAGAACCGCTTCGTCGTCGAGGTCTCAGAATCCTGACTTATATCGACGATTGGCTTATTCTGGCCTCCTCCCCACAAGAGGCCGAAGCCCATACGGCCGAGGTGCTGAGGCACATTTCTCGGCTGGGACTGGTCGTAAATCAGGAGAAAAGTCGACTGTCTCCGACCCAAGATTTGGGCTATTTGGGTCTACGCTTGAACTCCAGGGACATGAGGGCCTCCCTCTCCCTGGAAAGGCAGTCAGTGATTCTGGATCTGGGACAGCGGGTGTTGGATGGCCCGTGGGTTGCACCGCGACAAATCCGCTCCCTGCTCGGCATGATGGCGTCAGCCCACCCAGTGGTTCGACTGGGGCTGCTGCACATGAGAGGTCTCCAACGCTGGTTCTCACGCCTCGAGTCCCGCAGAGGGACGGACGTGAGGTCGGCACGGTTGTCCCCCGCCGCAAGGTCCGACGTAGAATTCTGGTTGGACCCGGAGCGCCTCCGTCAGGGGGTCCCAATGGGCCACGTGCTCCATTACACAGAGGTGTTCACGGACGCCTCCCTGACCGGTTGGGGCGGTGTAATGGGCCATCTCACGGCGAGCGGTGTTTGGCCCCCGCCTCCGAGACACATCAACCTCCTAGAGATGGAAGCGGTGCAGAAAGTCCTCCTACACTTTGCTGCTCATCTATGGGGTCACCACGTCTTGGTTCGGTCAGACAACACCACAGTGGTGGCCTACCTGAACAGGCAGGGGGGGACCAGGTCACCCGCTCTGCACAGGTTGGCAGCGGAGGTGCTCAACTGGGCAAGCACTCACCTAGCCTCTCTGAAAGCGCGCCACATTCCCGGAGCCCGCAATGTCGGCGCGGACAGGATGTCCAGAGGGGGCGCCTTACGGGACGAATGGGGCCTGGCGCCCGAGGTCGCGGCGGAGGTGTGGCTCCGGTTCGGCAGACCGGTGGCCGACCTTTTCGCCAATGCAGAGAACGCACAGTGCCCACTTTGGTTCTCGCTCAGGTCAACAGACGGGCCTCCTCTCGGCGTGGATGCCATGGCTCATCGACCATGGCCGTCCGGCCTGCTTTACGCGTTTCCTCCCCTGCGCCTCATTGCGCCTCTGCTCCACAGAGTGAGGTCAGAGGGCGCACTCATCCTGCTCATAGCCCCAGACAGTCCGAGTGCCAGGTGGTACCCCGACGTGGTGTCCATGGCACAAGGGGATCCGTGGCCCCTCCCGGACAGACCGGACGCCTTGACTCAGGCAGGGGGAGCTCTTCTGTCGCGCCCGATACTGGGACGCAGGCTGGTGGTCTGGAGGCTGAAAGGGGGAAGTTGCTGAACTTTGGCCTCCCCCCCTCAGTTGTTGCCACAATTCAGGGTGCTCGGGCCCCGTCTACAACCAGAGCGTACAGGGTCCGTTGGCGCCTTTTCTCTGACTGGTGTTCAGAGAGGAACCTAGACCCTATATCCTGTTCCATACAGGACATACTCAATTTTCTCCAGGGATTACTGGAGAAAGGGAGGGCCGCTGCGACCCTAGGGGTTTTTGCAGCGGCCATTGTTACTGGGCATGTGGGGTTCGGAGTTCACACTGCTCGCAGTCACCCTTTGGTGAAGCGGTTCCTCCAGGGCGTTCGTAGGCTTAGACCGCCCGTGCGCCGCCCGGTCCCAAACTGGGACCTTCAGATTGTACTGGAGGGCCTTTCGGGACCCCCATTTGAACCCATTCGCCAGGCAGGGATGGATTGTCTGTCCTACAAGACTGCGATCCTGTTAGCCTTTACGTCGGCTAAGAGGATGGGTGATCTCTGTGCGCTCTCTGTGCACCCCTCCTGCATGTCCCTGCCTGAGGGTGATGGGTTGATGGAACTCTGGCCCAACCCGGCTTTTCAGCCGAAGGTCATTACATCCGCCTTCAGGTCGAGGGTGATCAGAATTAGACCCTTCTTTCCCCCTCCGCATGCGTCGGTGGGGGATGAACGACGACACCGCCTTTGCCCGATCAGGGCGGTACGTCACTATCTTGAACGGACTGCCAATTTCAGACGCTCCGATCAGTTGTTCGTGGGCTTTGGGGTAAGGAACAAGGGTGCCCCATTGTCCTCTCAACGTTTGGCCCACTGGATATGCCTTGCCATCCGCACTGCATATGAGGCACAAGGACTCCCTCCGCTGACAGCGGTCAGGGCTCACTCCACACGTGGAGTGGCGGCTTCTACGGCACTACTCCGTGGCGCTTCGATTGAGGAGGTCTGCATGGCAGCCTCTTGGTCGTCCTCTTCAACGTTTGTGCAGTCTTATCTGCAGGACGTTGCTGCGGGTTCAGTTGCCCACATTGTTTTGGGTGGTGGACGGTCGTGAATCCCCCCCCGAGCCCAGGGTGGGTCCGGGAAGGGATGACCTGGTTTGGTTTGGTTCGGTGCTTCAGGCGCTCTTGGGAGAGGCGGCCTGGCCGAACTGGACGTACACTCTTATTCTTCGGGTGACCGGCGCTCTTGGGAGAGGCGGCTTTGGGCACCCTCGTTATCAAGGGTGGGTCTGCACTAGCGCTCTTGGGAGAGGCGGCTAGTGCGGACGTCCCCCATGGGTTTTTTGTCTGGGTGAGAACCGCTGGCGTTGTTAACGGCTATTGGTTGCCCCTTACTCTGCCCGTGGGCCCCTGCTACCTAGTGAGCGTTTAGCCGCTCCCTGGGACGCATGGCGTTGCCCCGGGCCCGCTCCAATCATGCGAGTCCATGCCTGCTGGGAGTACATTGGTCGGCCACGGCTGCGCGTTGCTTTATGCAATAGCGCAGCCTAAGGGCAAGCACACCATTGACGTAGAAATCTAAGTTACCTATGTAACTATAGTTCTACGAAAGGTGTGCGCCGCCCTTAGCTACGGGCCCAGCAGGCACGACCTCTCTTCGATGGCTGAGTTCAAAGGAGACGATTGAAGGGAGAGTCCCCCTTTTATAGGGCACAGGGGTTATGGACCCCCAAGGATGATTGGAGCGGTCAGTTCTTTGATCCTCTCAGGGCGGGAAGCTGGCGCTTCCGAGAGATATGCAATAGCGCAGCCTAAGGGCGGCGCACACCTTTCGTAGAACTATAGTTACATAGGTAACTTAGATTTACGCTCAGCTCTATCAGAGCTGCATAAATACTGACTGTGTAGGACACAGAGGCAGATGCTTAAAAAGCACGGGCCGTGCCTTCTTTAGTGCCATTGTAACCCTACCGAGGGCGCTAACGTTCCTACTACATTTTATTGCCCTGATGTGCCATTAATCAAGATGTTTACTGACACGCCGTACTTCAATGACCACTGTCCACAAGCTCCTTACAGAGGGCGCTAAAGTGCTGTAATTTCATATAATGTGAGATTTATGTGTCCGTCCCACAAAATACGGTATGGGTCCCATTAGCTTTTTTGATTGGGATGCCATCAACTATTTTTGTGCCGAATTTCATCCGTTTCCAAGAAACAAATTTTTTGACTCATAATGCATTTTTTGTTCTGCACCTAGAGGGGGCGTTATTTCACTTTTTCACATGTGTTGTGTCCAGTGGTGAAAGAGCAATAAAACGTATATTTCCGGAGTTTGTCAGTGTGAATGGGAGCATTTTGTTATTTACCATAACAAACCGTGAAACCAAAAAAATTAGGGAACTAGATTTGCTTCGCGCTCATCGTCCACCTCTGTACGACAGTTGGCCATATACTCCCATCCATTGTTTTGCAATAATAAGTATAAAGGGCCCACACCAGAGGTGTGTCACGGTAAGTTTACGGTTGACTGGGGGACAGCGCACTGCGTTGTGATTACAGTAGGCGCTCGGGCCTAATGAAGGATCATATTCACGAGGAAATTAGTATGGGGCTAAAAGAATTTTAAAGTAATTTGTCAATTATATTGTCAAATATATCGTTATTGTGATATCTCTTTTTTATATAGTGATAGAGATTTTAGGCCTTATGGTAGTACTCAATTACATTTATTCACATGTGCATGTACTTAGGTAACTTTTTGAAGTAACTGTTCTTTTGCAAGCAGTTTTAACATACAATGCTTTTTACTTCCATTTGAGTAACATTAAAGGTGCATAATGCAACTTTTTATGCGAAAATAAAAGTTGATATTTGTGTGTAGTTGAAGTTGTTGTGACCCAGTGGTTGTATGAGTGGTCAGCATGGCGCCTTTGCTTTCCATCACAGTGGTCTCTAGGACGCTCCAGAATCAATAGTTTGGAAGGTTTTCTCTGCTGACGTAGCCTCTCACTAGAAAACCTACGAAACAATTGACCCTGGAGCGTTGTAGAGACCACTGTGATGGAAAGTAAAGCTGCCACGCTGACCACTCATACAGCCGCTGGGTCACTACAAGGTCACATACGCAAAAAATGTTAACTTTTTTTCCCACATAAAAAAATTGCATAATGCACCTTTAATATGAAGTAGTCCTATCTGTACTGTAAAAAATAGTAACCCGGGACACTGTAAGTAAATCTTTAAGTGACAAATCTTCAATTTGGCGCGTAAAATACATTTATTTTGTTTTTGTTACTTCATTCTTAACAATGATGCCTTTCGAAATATTTGACTTTTTTTTTATTATTTCATGTTTTGTTTCTCAACATTTATGTCACAACTGAAACATAAATCAGACTTTTACGCTCAAGAACTGTTACTCACATTTTACTCTTAAGTCATTATTTGGGACACTACTTTTTACTTTTACTTAAAACATATTTTATAGTAACGTTACTTTTCTTACTTGAGTACATTTTTGGGCTACTCTACCCACCTTTGAAATTACTAAGTATTTGAATCAATTTCATGAACTTTATTTATTTTTGGTAATAATAATAATACTATCAGGTATAGGGCCCTTAAGTCTACCAATTTTATAACTGTGCATCTTGACATTAAATGTTTTTCATCTTTACACTTCGACAAAGTCCCCCCATCATTGAAAACATTTAAGACAGTTTTGTTCCATTATGAGCAAATAAAACCTCTTAAAACCTTTAATCGCAGATGTCTCCCATTTCTGTCTGTCAATCATTAGACCAGAAACGTGTTTACCATCTTTCGATCTGCTTATACAACTATGACACATCAATATTGTGACATAACGCTTAAATCTGTATTCATTTCACCACTAGAGGGCGGACTTGATCCCTTTTCAGTTTCAATAGCAAGTGCACAATGTTTTCAAAAGTTATTTAAAGTTTTCAAATAATTTCTGATAGAAATATTTTAAAAACTTCAGAAGGGACTGGATAAGCTGCTGATGTCTGATTATTATGCAGATTATTATTTTATTATTTTATATACTTTATTGCAGCAAGTTACAGTAGGAGATTCTCTACAAATTAAAACAAGAACATTTAATCTGATTCGATTGGTGGAATATACGGCTCAGGTACTGGCTATAAAGTACAATAAAAATATGCAATACAATATGTATTTAAGGGGAGACACTACAGGCAAAACCTTTAAAAATATATATATTTCAGGTTTTGGGCTAAATTGGTCTCTTAACATATAAACCTTCACCTGGAGAGGAGAGCAAAAACAAAAATCTTCACATTAGTGTATTACTGCACTGATTCATTGTTCTCAATAGATTTATTTGGGAAATTGTAATTTCAAGAGCCATATTCTCAAAACGCATTTTTCTCACATTGGCGCAACAATATCTCAACGTAAGGCGCTTCTACAGATTTCAAATTTCCCGGTCTCTGACTGAAAATATGTTGTCACGGGGGGTTTTTAATGTCCGATTTATTGAGTTTTGAATTTCTAAAGAACAAGTCAAAAAAATGCTTTTATTTTTTTAAACTAAACATATCTGGAATCCACCCTGAAAAAGCCTTTGTAACTAATATGTCAACAAAATAAAACCATACATTTTAACCTGGCTTGATCAATTATTGAATATATATATATATATATTTATGTCAGTAATCTACAACAAAGGTTTCTAATTGATGTCTAATGTAAAAAGTTTCCCTATTCACCCTCCTTGAATAGAGTTTTTAGGTACTTTTGCTTTACTTGGCAATTTCACTTTCTCACTACTTTCCAACGCTCCAAATAATAATTCATATTTAATAAAGAACATTCACACTTTATATAAATATCTTTTATTGTCTTCAAACACCGACATTCAGAATCTGTTCACACTGTTTGTTGTGCAAGACTCATTTTCCAAAAAGCAAAACAAAATAAAAATAACTCAAATCCCTGATGTGCAACGAAACCATGGAGGACGTTTCGCCACAACGGACATGTGACCCCGAGGCACTGCGGGAAAAACGGGCCAAATGCGGAGGACATAATCAGACGCTCAGATTTGGGTACAAAAATACATTTACAGCAGCATTAGAAAACGAGTTTATCAAAATAAACTATATACACAAAAGAACATCCAAAATACATTAACACATAAATAGCATCTTGTTCTGCATTTATAAATACATCTCGTGAAAACCAACAACAAAGAAAGATCAAAGAATCACAAATATGACTTTCGATTTCAAGTAGTTGTGAGCTCTTTGTAAACAACTTTTAAAACATTCAGTTTGTGTCAATGCAGAGAAAAGGCCTCAGTATTTGAGTCCAGAAAGAAAAAAGCTCTACACTTTTTACACGTAAGATGGAAATGAAATCGTCCCAAACCTTAACACTGACATAACTCATTGTCTGGGTGTAATTTGGGGAAATGTTTCGCAGTTCTAAATCCGAATAAACTCATTTATAGCTGTAGAATCAAATGATTTACCAGCGGGGTCTTCCCCGAGGAATATCCAAGCTCATTTTTAGTCCTGATTCTGTAAGATTTTAGATCGATAAAGTCCTGGGTAAGACCTGGTTTAGTCCTGGTTCAGTCAAGTTAATTTTGAATTGGAGAAGTGGGGACGATTCTAGTTTAGACCTGGCTTGGCACAAATTCAAATCTGGTTTAGTCCTTTTTTTAATTCCTCCCTTAAGGTGCATTATGGAACTTTTTATGTGATTCGGGTTTTTTTGTGCTTATATTGGACCTTTCAGTGACCCAGTGACTAGGAGTGTTCAACTTGGCACCTTTATTTTCCATCACACGATGCTCCAGGATCAATTGTTTGTAGAGTTTCTGGTAGGTTTCCACTGCTGATTGACGCTCTCACCAGAAAACCTACAAAACAACTGATCTTGGAGCGTTGTAGAGACCACCGTGATGGACCCACACGATCATTGGGTCACAAAAAAGGTCAAATATGCAGTATTAGGTATTAGGTTGTTCTTTTGCATAAAGTTACATAACGCACCTTTAAGTTCTGGGTGTGGTTTACAGGGTTTATATAGGCAGCAGCAAGTCAAATGGAATTCATTTTAAAGCCATTTTAATTTCGCCATTATTGGATTTGGTAAAACATCTCAAACGCATACCATCTTACAATTTGTTGGTTCGAAAATGCAATATTGATCCAAGACGGCTGAAACAAAATATCCAGTAGTTTCACATCCTTGTTTTCTCCCACCCATCTCATCTTGCTCCCCTTTGCTGCGCAGCCGTTTCAATCGAGAGAAAAAGTGAAGCTATGACATTGGCCCGTCACGATAATTTATCGACTTCTCTTTTGATAAGTGAAAGATAAACGATATATTTCGGGGCACAATATTTATCAGCCGTTTTTCCGTTGATTTCTTAGCATTGGCAAACATTCTATCACACAGGAATCAGGGGAGATGTTGATATTGGAAAAGCAAATTGAATACAACGGGCAACTTTTGTGCAAAAAATGCATACCGGTTCAACCAAAACGGCAACTGAACGAGTTTTAGACTTGCAATGTCATTATTTTCTGAAAATATTAGATTTAAATGCCACTTGGAACAAAATATAATGCTTTTTAAGGCCGTCTTAATCATGGCACAATCGATTTCATGACTTTTATTGCTCCTCGTAAACCCGGAGTTTAGTTTTAGTCCTGGTTTGGTCCCTTTTAGCTCTTGGTTTGGTCCGGTCCCTTTTTTCCCCATTTTGAGCTTCTTTGCTTGAAATCCAGATTCTGCATTTCCACTTTAGAGTCGCAAAACATATTTTTTTACAAGTAGAAACATCCAAGTCCTTTTTGATGGTACCTGCTGAAATGTCCTTACTCGCACACGTAATAACCGGCCTGGACCGCTCGCTCCACAATGGTCTCAGCGGTTCTTCTCTGGTTTAGCTCCATCAGAGCGTTCAGGAGGTCCTTAAAACTGGCCTTTTTGCCGCGTTTCTCCAGCCACAGGTTCAGCAGATCGTGCACACGGTCGACGTAGCTGAGCGAGTGCTTGCTCTTGATCTGGTTGTCCGTGAGCCCGATGTGCCGGAAGAATCTGTTATGATAGTGAACGTCGAGCAGCTCCTCGAAAAACTCGAAGCAGCTTCGGAGAGACGCTTCACCTGAAACGGACAATGCAACGTTAAAAATAAATAGGTAAATAAAACATTTGCAAGGAACTCCGATGCCCACATTTCATTACCAAGTTGGTGCACATTAGTCCTGTGCTCAGGTCTATGCACTGCGCGTTCTGTCAGTCAGAGAATAAAAAAGGGCCGAGCTACAGGGACCACATTTACAAATACGATTGTATTGAACAATATGGACATAGGAGGTTCTGTGGGTTCTCTAAGGCAGTGGCTCCCAAATAGGGGTACGGGGACCCTGGGGATACTCAATGACTTGGCAGGGGGTACTTGCAAATATTTTTTGCAATAGAATGTACTGTATGTTTGGGAGTATGTCAATTTATTTTGAAAACATTGTCTTTTCACTTACAAATACTGCTTTTAAGTGCTTGCTTTCTACAGAAACAACTCTTGAGATACTCTTGAGTCCCACGGAAGGGTCCAAGGGCAAGCGGCACGGTAGCACAGCGGTTAGCGCTCGTGGTCCGGGTTCGATTCCCACCTGGACGGGGCCTTTCTGTGTGGAGTTTGCATGTTCTCCCCGTGTCTGCGTAGGTTTCCTCCGGGTACTCCGGTGTCCCCTACCACTAAAAACATGTACAATAGGCCCAGGGACTGCAGGTGGAAATTAGCACAAGTGCTAAAACCTGGTACAATGCATCTCTCCTTTCTGAGGCTAAGGTATATTGTACACTGTCCCTGTTAAAAAATAAATAAATAAAAAAACACATAGTCGGGGTAGCGGGACACTGAAGTGGGTCTTTCTCAATTATTTAGCAATTATGTTTTTTTTACATTTCTGACACTGAATGTGATGTATTCTTGATTGAAAATGGCATTTAGGGAAATTAGGCCAAATATCAAAATACAGTGTCCAAACTAACATAATGAAACTTGAAATAATTTGCACCTTCAATTATTATAAATTCCAATTACATTTTACAGAAGGGGGTCCCGAGTGAGTGATTTTTTTCAGGTCGCGGCCTGAAAAGTTTATAACGGGCATTTGATAAAGGATTCTCATTTCTCTAAAGGGCTGACCTCACCAGAGGAGCGCTGCAGAGACATTGTGGAGCACTTTGGATGACTTGTGTCAAGTGTAAAGGGCTCATCCCACCAGCCTGGAGACTAGTTGGAGACTCGAGTTGCCGCTGGTCACGGAGATGTCTCAGAGACGTCCCCTCTCCAGGTAGTCTCGGTGAAAACAAACAGGTTTGATTTCAGCCGAGTCTCTCCTTGGTCTCCTAGAGGCCTGCGCAGTCTCATGCAGCTGTGGCAAAGAGACTACATGCGACTCTTTGAGCTCTCCTTGGTAATCTGAAAGGTCTCAGAGACATTGTAG
This sequence comes from Proterorhinus semilunaris, assembly GCA_021464625.1. Taxonomy (NCBI): domain Eukaryota; kingdom Metazoa; phylum Chordata; class Actinopteri; order Gobiiformes; family Gobiidae; genus Proterorhinus; species Proterorhinus semilunaris. Next base: position 32,115,119 of record CM038345.1, on the reverse strand, counting down.
GGACGTCACAGAAACGTCTTACAGGTTGAAAACAAACACGTCTCGGATACCAGTCTCCACTGAAATCAAAATGTTTTCACCAAGACTACCTGGGCAACTCGAGTCTCCAACTGGTCTCCAGGCCGGTGAGACAGACATTTACACCTGACACAAGTCATCCAAAGTGTTTCAAACAAGGCAGCGCTTTGGGCCACGCATTCACTCCACACTGGGAGGTGGTGAGGTTTGCATGTTAGATTGTTAGAAGTACAGGCTGCAAAATGAATCACAATCGAGCCAAGTGCAAGTAAATAACGAAAAAAAGTACATACCATTAACAGGAACTACGTTAAAATGTGCCTCCTCGACCTGGATGATACAAAAAAAGAAAGTATTCAGCTGAAGAGTCAGACGTTGCAATAAAATAAGGTTAGAAATGAACAGTAAAGGTGCCTCTTGTCTTCATTTATCCAGGCTTGGGACCGGCACCAGCGTCACACTGACCATTCTACCATTTGCATATTAAAAAAAGCACAACTCGTGGCAAGCATTAATTACAAGCAGGCGCACACAGAAGCGACATGAAGCGGCGCGGACACGTGGGTGAAGAGCGTCCTCACCCGGGTGTTGGGCAGCGTTAGGGCGGGCACACACTCGGCTTGTAAAGGCGCGGGGCAGGCACAGAGCGGCAGGCTGGGCGCTAGCGTCCCCTGCGAGTCGGAGGAGGAGGCGCTGGGTAAGAGGTTGGCCTGGGAGTTGGACGCGGAGCCGGAGGTTTCGCAAAGCCCCCTCTGCTCCTCCACGTCCAGGGGCAGCGACTTGGGCCTCACCAGCGTCCAGCAGCGAGGGGACGCGCCTTTCGACTTCTCCGTCCCGCTGTAGCCCTGGAACAAGACAAACGCAGTCCCTTTTAGCTAAAGCAATGATACAAAAGAAAACTACTCATGGTACCGCCATTACAGTAATTACAAACATCGTAAAAAATAAATGAAAGTACAGATTAGAATGTGCATGTCAGTCGTCCAAGAATTCATCACCGTGGTGAGGATTTTTGAATGGACTGTTGATCAAATGAGCTCCTTAGATCAAGGGTGCCCAAAGTGGGGGTCATAAGGCGCTGTGGTAGGTGTCGCGAGATGAAACATTATTTGTGATTAAAAAACTGAATATTTTAGTGAAATCGCACCACAAAATGCTTTCAAATAAACATAAATGAACTAGATTTTAAATGTTTTCTACATTAAATTATATCATTTGCACTAAATATATTTAACAACTGGGAGTCTCGAGTTCTACAACTAGTTATGTTTAGGGACCCAGTCCAAAAAGTTTGGGAACCACTTCTTTTAGGGCATCTGCAGGGTCAAATTTACCTCGAAATTGACCTTTTTAAGACCACAAAATCTCAAAAAGAAGACCCATTTTAAAAGTGCAGTGTAAATAGAATGTAAAGAAAGTCACAAAAATCAAGGTGTCGAACTGTAAGATATCAGTTATCCTGTGATAACTGATATTACAGACGGATGTAAAAACTTAAATTATTCCTTAATTCCCATTAGGCATTTTGACATGCGAACCATTCAACAACCCTAACCCATAATAAAAATAGAGCAGAGCAATCATACTCTATTTGCGTGGGCCAGGGGTGTCACAATTTACATTTTTAGTCACCATTATTGTGAGAGAAAATATTATATGTTTTTATTATGATTATTCACAATTATCGACCGAATGAAAGGAAACAACTGATATTTATACTTTGTGTCATGGACGAGGCTTGCCCATTTTCATGTCAAGCATCCATACAATGATAGGCCAAAAGAAAAATTGCACAGACATAAATCATATCAAATGTAAATAATGTTTTGTTAAGTACGCTGTAATCACAGTCAAACCACCCCCACTGCAAATGTCTCGATCCATTTAGAAAATGCCTTTTAATACTTGAACTAGTAAACATTCACCTTTTAAAAATGAAAAGGCTTTAAGACTCCTTTGCATTAAAATGATTTCAACTTTACTACTTTATAATTAATGATCATAATAATGTTTCATTATATAATTATTATTATGCCACAATGTAGTCTAGGTTTTATGTTGACAGAACTTATGCTGTCCTGCTTAATTCTTTGTCAGGTGTTTTGATGAACAAACTTCTGCCTCGCTCAACTATCGGTGAGTTTACGCGCTGTGGCGAGCAGCGGCCAGTACGTCAGCGTGAACAAAGGGAGGTGTTGCTTTGCACAGCTACGCGTCTGTGCATTAGTTGGTTGTTTTTTTTTAAACAAAATTGTGAGCAAATCATTGAGTCAAACATGTTAATTTTTAAGACTCATTTACCATGGATTTAAGACCAAACCGGCAGGATTTTAGACCTTTTAAGGCCTTACATTGTTTTACTTTAAGACCCCGCGGATACCCTGTTCTTTAGATCAGTGGTTCCCAACCTGGGGGGCAGGTCTCCCCAAGGGCCCAGAGCGTCAGGTCATAAAATATATAGGTTTGAGCAAATGGAACTATTAACCTCTTAACCCCCGCCTTAACCAAGAGCATGTTCTCCAGTTCAGCCTGACTAGCATGTGCATGGGAGGCTTCAAGGGAAAAAAAGGTTGGAGAGACCACTGCTATCGTGAATGTGATCCACAATTAGTATTTTTTTTTGGGGGGAAAGCACCTTTAAACCAAACGTTGTTGCCATTTCAGTGCTAACCCGTCTTAATGTTACGTGTTGTATTGTTTGAAGAATTACTGCACTTACTGAAGTTAGATCACCTTGGCCAGAATCTGAAAAACATATAAACACAACATTTTAGATCACTATCAAAAAATAATTCTTTGTGGTCCAAAGGTTTGAGCACGACTGCACTGGGAATCTTTGGAGCTGTTAGACTGGCATGAGTGAGCAATTTTCTGTAAATAAGGTTTACGCCTGTGATAATTGTTGTAACTTGCGTCAACTTGATTTTATTGACCGTCCCACACAGGTAAACTACGTCTAGATAAAAGCACTTCAACGCCGGAAACCAGTCATGTAAAACAAACAAGCCAGCGCTGTGACGAACGGAGGTGCGGCGCGAGCCCGAAGGAATGAATGAATGAATGAATCACTGTTTGTTTTTTAACTTCATTCAAAGCCGCAAACGCCCTCAGATGCGGAGGGTGATTTGGAATATTGTGTGATGGCCATAAATGGAAGTGGAAGCTTAGATTGGCTGACTGATTAAAGAATTCAAACAACATTATTGTTCTCAGGAGAAATTCACTTTTTTCTGGAGGCACCTACACATTTTCCATCCAGAAATCGTGAAAAAAAAAACACATCGATTTAGATTGACTTCAGGTGAGGAATGGCAAGTCTACATACAGTCCCGATTGAAAGTTTAAGACCAGTTGAAAAATTTTAAAAACAACTACAAGAAGAAATAGGAGTAAAATTAAATTAAAGCTTTTATTGAAGAGAACAAACTGAAATTGCCTTTTTTGCCACTGATCAAAAGTTTAGGACCACATGACTTTGATGGGGCAAATCTGTGGATTCAGTGTCAGGTATTCACTCTGTCATGACGTCCTGATGGCAAAGGCAAAATGTAAGACGGACATTTTGAATTTCGTAAAAGAGCCTGAGGGTTATGGAACAAAACAAAAAAAGTCAAGACCCCAAAAAAAAATGGCACCAGCCCTGAGCCGGAGGATCGGTTCGCTGTCCATCAAGACACTGGACGATACTCGACCCACGTTAAGGCCGTTAGCTGGACTTTTGACCAGCTCCAACACAGCAGATTTCAGTTTAATTGTAGTTTTCAACTAAATGTTTCCCTTTTTTTGTCTCACTCCCATTTATTCTTGTTGCATATTGAAGTTCTACTTGGCACCTTGTTAAGATCCAACCATGCAAAAGTGAATTTTTGCCAATTTTCAACAGGTCTTAAAACTTTTAATCTGGATTGTATTCATCAAGTAGGTGAAGGCAACCCCGATCGAGTTATGATTGTGCCTCTTATCAAAACTGTAAGACTTCATGCTACGTAGCGCACCGTGAAATGATTTCCCCAAGTAGAAGTTACCAAAATTTCTCATTTAATGATAAATGCAATATATGGTCCACTTTAAACAAATAAGAAAAAGTAAACCTAACGAATGTGCAGTATTCCTTGGTTAAAGCACCAACAATCTTTATTAATAAATGTAAACAATAAAAAAAAAAAAAACTATTTGAAACTCATGATACAAACCTGTTGAATGAGAATTTCAATGGCGCTTTGATTACATTTGGAAAAGAATAACAAATAGAGCATTATCTGGTAGGGAGCCAATAAATCCTCAGGGCAGCATAGACCTAACAATCCTCAGACATGACGATACTGTTAATCGTTTGACTTTATGACTGCAGAGCCCTTTGGACCCTGGAAATCAGTTTGTCACTCAGTCTAGAAAGTTCTTTGCGGCCTTGACGTAGGACATTCCACTGACCTAAACTAACTGGTTGTATGGCACATCCGTAATTCAATTAAAGTAATCTCCAAACAGCATCGGGCTCAAGTTAATCTAAGGCTTGTGAAACGTTTCTTTAAAAAAAAGGATTTCTTCTTGTGCCTTTACTTTGTTGCGTATTAAAAACATTTACCTGTCGGTTTCAGTCTTCTCCGATACATACAGACGACCAGCAGAGCCAAGATTACAGCGAGGGGAACGGTCAGCCCCAGGCTCACATACAGCGCAGTCCAGGCTGAGGACAGAAAAAAAGTCATTAGAATATGTAAAGGGGAGTCTAGTCCTGATTCTTTTGAGTCCAAGTCACTCGGGAGAAGTCGAAGTCTTCAGTGCAAGTACAAAACCTGAATGTGGTAGTTCAAGTCCCCATCATCCATCTCGCTAACGAACCAAAAGCAAGAAAGTTCCATATAGGCAAAGTGTCCACTACACTTCATGTTAAGTTTTTTTTCTCCAGAGGTTTTCATTTATTTAACATTTAAAGACATTTCATAACGGCAGCTCCCACCTCCCGCTCGCCCGGAGTCCTCTGGTTTCTTCTTGCACTCCGTGTTGCTCGTGGCAGTGCAGGCTCTCACAACAATCTCGTCTTTCCCACATCTGTTTCGGACGCAAACACAAAACAGTTTAGATTAACACCTCGAACATTCTCAAAACATTTGTCTAAATGTTTTCTTTCCTTTTTCTCTTGCAGACAAAATAATGCCTCGTCACACTCCTCGCCTGAACCAGTGAGGCCTTTTTCAGTTACTACAATTCAGAGCTCGTCTTTCAGGTTTGTGACGATCTGAGGTTAATTATGCGACGTAATGGTGAGATGATGACAGATTTCCATATGTGGGAAAAAAATAGAGGCAACACTTTCCTTTTACGGTTGTTGTTGTAAAACCTGATATCACAACAGCATTTACCTCACAAGGCGGCACCGATGTTACTGATTTACAAACCATAATGTTAGGACAGAATATGAACAAATAAAAGTGAATGTCTGTGTAACCTGTCAGTCATCCAGGTGATTAATTCAGTGGGGTGTTTGTTTTATGCATTAGCACCAATAATTGAGAGCCCTAGAACTAGTACCGTTTTATTGTTGTACATGTGACAGAAGCGTCACAGTAGTCCTATGACTTAATACAAATCTCACGGACAGTTTTACTTGTTTTACTGCTCCAACTTGTGCAGATATCAAACTAACGAGTATCCAACAATATCTTTTAATGTAGAATCCTACTGGCTAACAAAATGGCGGCCGATTCATTTTGTGTATAGGTCTATAGTGGGAAGGCGGGACTTAGAAAGAGTAACCTATATCATGAAACACCACCAGTAGGTTATAGTACAGGACTAGACTATCATTTTAAAGAATTTTAAAAAGTTTGGTACATACATTTATAAAATCGGCAGCAGCTTCAAGTTTGCACCCGCTATTTGACACATTCATGTGGACCACATACGGATAACCCTATCTGGCCCACAGTAGAACCAGAGCAGGGCCACAAGAAGCTCTTACTGTAGTAACTGTTGTTTAGAAAAGTGCTATACATATAAAGTGTATCATAAGAGGACCATATCCCAGAACTCTCTACAGTTACACTTCAGGTCAGACACCCAGTGACGAGTTCCGTCTATTGAATTGTTCTGGGATACGACGCTCTTATGGCCCAGTTCTGGTTCTACTGTGGGCCAGATATGGTAACCGGATGCAGACCGCCACATGAATTTGTCTGATGTGGCCCACAACTGGCTCATACCAATTTTGCCATCTGAGAAGTGAATAGTCAGCAGAAAATACTACAAATCCCTTTCACTTGAGCAGAATTTGGATATGCTACTTTTTAGCAAGTGCATTTGTTGCTCCTGTATCTGTACTTTTACTTAATTGAGGACTTCTTACAGCACTACTGAAAACGCTAGCTAAATACACCGAATTAAAGGACAGACATTACCGGTGTATATTCATGCCCCAGGATGGATTTCTTGTTTAGATCTATTTTTTGTGTGACAAATATCAAGGAAAGACATGATTAATTGTGTTTTCAGTGCCTGGTCTCACCTGGCACACTTCTTGCAGACCTCGCAGGCCTGGTCTGGGGCACAGAAGCCTCCTTTCTTGCACTGGCAGTCGGTGTTGTGAGTGGAGCCGCACAGACGCACCACTTCCTGATCTGAAAACACAAGAAAAAAGACGCCATCAAGACCAACTCTGCAACATTTTGACAGATTGAAAAGGTCCTATATAAGGATTTTAGACTTTTAAGTTCATAAAACAGAGGTATACCTGTGCGGCAATTAGAGCAGCTCAGACATTTCTTAAACCCGTTGCCAAAGTCGGTGAAAGTCCCGAAGTCGCACTCCTCGCACTCGCCCTGTGCTCCGGACTGGGTGCAGGGCGACTTCATGTGGGTACCTGAGGAAAATTAAAAAGCGCTTCAACAAACGGGACACCTCACATGAACTATACAGAGTCACTAATAAGAATGGTGGACAAGTTCAATCTGAATAGTTGTGGCAAAACTGAAGACGTTATTTCTACCACAAATGACGTTAAATGTCACATAGATACTTGGCGTGGCCTAGTTGAGGGGAAATGAAGCTTGGCATTTACACTTTTTAGACATTTTCTGGCTCAATATACAAGTATTTGGCACAAACGAATATGGCCAATTCAAAATCACGCCCTTGTGAATGTTTTGACACAGCAGATTGTCCAGAAGAAGTGAACAACTGGTACTCGAAGCTAACCGTTAGCATTTATCATGAAGCTAACCTTAGCATTGTAGTTAGCATTCTCCGTTATTCGTGTATTTATGGACCACTGCACCACTTAACTCCTCTCCATGTCCCCATCTTTCTTTGGAAGAAAAACATCCATATTTCAGCATTTGTTAAAGTAGTTGCGGCGCAATGGGTGAAAGAAAATGACCAAAAAGGACAAGATTGCGGATACCGGCATTTGAAATTTGTTGTGATTATTTTATGCACAACAGCAGGTGAAGTCCACAGCTGACACCGAAGCTCAATAAGACGCCTTTAATAGACATGATTGTCGTATATACAATCCCGCTGTTGTTCATTGTCAAATTGTTGTTGTCTTACCATATGTCACTTTATTTTATCTTATTTATTTAATATTTTTTATGCATGCCCTTATAGCCTTATAGTTTAACATTCTTAGCTTATTTTTTTATCTTAATTCTGTGTTATGTTCTATGTCGCACGTTTGCACCAAAACAAATTCCTAGTTTGTAAACCTTGTTCACAAACCTTGGCAATAAACTTATTCTGATTCTGATGACTATCCTTGAGGTTATAGGGCTAGTGCTAGTGCACACCAGAACACAGCGCACCGTAGCACGTTGCGCAGCCCTGTGGTATTTCAACACAGTGAGTCATATCACTTCAAAAAGGATTTTCTCAAACCAGACGGGTCTTTAAACAGATAATTTAGCGATTTATTGTTAAAAAAAACAAAAAAGACACGCATGTCTGTGTTGAAAGAGAGAGCGCAAACATGGCTCTTTTATGCTGGTTAATAGAGAGTTGGTGACGGACAGAGTTGCTCAGATTGAAACAGGGGTGGACTGGCCACATGTCCATTCTGGAAGAGCACAGAAGGGCCTCTGACTTGAGGGAATTCAGCGGATTTGAATCGTGGCGCAGGGTTGAGCGTCACTGCAACCTCAGTGTGTGTTCTCTCATAGAAAATAATGGAGGCAGCTTTTTTACCATGCGTCCAAGGGTCTCTGTGTGTTGGCCTTTAAGGTTAGGGCTACTTTGAATTGGCTAGCTCTTCCAGCTAAACTAATAAGAGGCTTCCCCGCCACCCAGGCAAAGCACGGGTAGAGCCACTGCTTTCTCTTTGATGCATTTGACATTTATTTAAAAGAGGAAAGTCCGGCTGAGATTAGGAATGTCATTTCCAAGGGAGTCCTGGCACCCGAGGGGAACCTATTGAACATATTTTTAGTGGTAGGGGAAACCGGAGCACACGGGAGGAAAACAACGCAGACCATGTTTCTAGCCTGGTGTCACAGCTGGAGGAAGTAAGTGTGCGTGGCGAGGGAAGACTGGGCACCTCTTCTCAGATGCCGCCTCCATGAACCGGCCCCGGGTAAAGAGGAAGAAAACGTGGAAGCTTCGAACTTGACCATTTGTGGGCGTTCCCAGAAAGGTCGTCTGTAGGCATGGCAACCGCACAGACCAAGAGGTGGCGTTAGCAATAAAGTGGACTCCAACCAGTAGCATCAACCAGTAGCTCCCTAAAAGCTTTTTACATTTCTACAAACACTTGACGGGTCTAATTATTAAGAGGAAACTGAAGTGATTTTCTGAAATTGCTTTGAAATATTATCTTGCCCACCAGCTGTCTGGATTGTGCTCCACCCAATTTGTTCTGTAAAAAAGGAGCTTATTGGGGGTTTGAAGACCTCTCACAATAAACAATTAAGGCCAACATTGTTGAAACCCAACTCAAATGGGAGGAACGCTCACACCTTAAGCGAGTCAATAAGACCATGTCCGAGAACATACCGGCGGGGCAGTTTTCGCAGCAGAGGTCTCCATGTTTATATTCCTGATCATTGATGCAGTGAACGTATCGGCGAGTCCGGTTCAGTCCAGGGCCGGGAGAGGCCGTGGAACAGCACCACATCATCACAAAAACCTGCGAATACAAGACAGTTTCATTAATACAAGAGCGGGAAAATGTATAGATAGCCCACCAACATTGAGAATGACAATCTGACAATGAATCTAGACTTGATTGAGATCGCTTTTTTGGGTTTATCATATGCAGAAAGAAAGCTCTCGAACACCTGGAAAAGTCTTTCGTCTCACGTTTCGACCTAAACTTGACTTTTTAAAAGCCGCGAGACGAGACACAATAAAAGTGGCTTTATCAGAGAGCTCCCAGTGTTCAGGGTTTAACGCTGAGAACTTTACGGCACCTGCACGAGTACAAGGATCAAGTATGACCTCATCATCAGGAATGCGGGACAATTTCAGAGTTATTTTTAGAACAGAAAAGGTTTGGTTATACGAGCTGATACACGATGACTTCATTTGTGCCACAAAATTAAGTTTGAGAAGGAAAGGAATAGGGCTGGGCGATATGGCCTAAAATCTATATCACGGTATAAAAAAGAAATATCACGATAATGATATATTTGACAATGGACAAATTACTTCAAAATCCCAGCCTTACGCCTATTGGGAAGATTAATTCAGTGATATTGTATTCTTTTTTTATTTACGCCATACTAATTTCCTCACAAATATGATCTACTCAAGCAGTTTACATACTTCATTTCATTTTACTTTTTAAGCCCCTGCCCCTGTGTCCTACACCGTCAGTTTTAATGCTGCTCTGATGGAGCTGGGCGTAACATAAATTTATAGTGTGTCCAACACGATATGAAAAATTATATCACGATAACGATACGATATGGCCCACCCCTAGAAAGGAAATAGCATTTTTAAATACACAAAATAAAACTACATCAAAATTAGACATCTTTTTGGGGGCTTATTTATATCACATTCTATTATAATCTTAATTTATTATTTATTTGCCCTACGCATTATCGTTAATTTATGTTTTATTTCACAAAAGAACACATCTAGTTTGGGAAACCTTTCACTGAAACTATTTTCAGTGAAAGGTTAAAATAAAATGGAGTTTGATTCCGATCTCACACGCTCCAATTATTTTACATGAAAGCTTTAGTTTATTTTTCCCCTTTATGAACCCACACAACAAAACGGTTTAGTTGCTAAATGCGGTTTTTCTAAAAGCTATTTTTGCTTTAAATCATGAGGTTATTGTGTAAAAACATCACATTACAAAGTGGAACAGTTTGAAAACTTCCTAAAATGTCTGTCAAGCGTTTGCGTTGCTCACAATATTCTGGAACATATGGTTTTAAAAGAAATGTTATTCACTTTTTATTTTATTGTTCTGTGCCTCACTTTAATACCCCAGGGGCTGAACCAGGTTTGTTGCGAGTTTAACCACCACATTAGCAATCGTATGCCAAATATATATATATTTATATATATAAATATAAAAAAGAAGAACAAGAACAAACCTCAATAAAACATATAATTGCTGTTAATATGCAACACTATGTAGATTTATTTTTATTGTATTCGTTTGTGTAGTAAACCAGAGCCATCAAAAAACTGAATTGTATTAGACAATTTGACAACTTATTTTTCTACAGCGAAGTAGGCAAGTTTGCTTGGTGGAGGGCCGATTTCCTTCATCACCAAAAGACCAAGGGCCAGACCCTCAAATTTTAGGCCGAAGCAAAGCATCATTTTCAAACAAATGCCAATGTTGTACATCATATAATATAGCCTAAATGGGTGTTAAGCCAAGTAATTTACTGAATTTTTCGCATTACTAGAGTACTTTAAGGCCTTTGATTTCTGATTTGTGTGATAATATTCCCCAAAAATCACCTTGAGGGCTAGAGGTTCTACAATCGAGGGCTGGTTTTGGCCCCCGGGCCTGACGTTGCCTAACCTTATTCTACAGTAAGTCCATAATTATTCCTTATGGGTCCAACCATCCCATTTTACTTGTTTCCAAAATCAAGATATTTTTTTTAAATATGAAGAAATCTTTTATACCTTGCAAAATGACCAACCAACATCAGAAAAAAAAGAAAATCTGAGTGACACGTAGTCTATTGTTTTTATCGGTTGTTATTGTTGTTACAAACTTTCTGTGATTGTACCAAACAGTAAAAATAAATAAATAAATAAAAGACTTTTTTTCGTAAAAGTGGTTATTTTCTGGCCAATTCATCCCATGTTTTGTGTGGCGAGTTGAAGCGATGTTTAAGTTGCATAGGCCACATGAACATTTCCTTTATATGGGTGATTCAACTTGGCCCACTTTCTCCTATTTGTCAAAGGCGTCCGAATGGATTTCAGTGATATAGAAATTAAACAAATGCGCATTGGGGTACTGCCTGAAATACAATTAGGCTTTTGGAAACAAAGGCTTTAATAATGGATTGTCTTCATAACAAACCATAAAATCCTGAATTGCGCACGTCTCCGTTAAAATCCTTTCACACACGTGAGAATTGCGCCGGCGCCGCCGTTTTCTCAGAAACTAAAAGCCCATTTGGAAGTAAATTAACCAAATAAAAGACGCAGGCACTCGTGTTAAACGCTGCGTAATTGAGGAGAGCTCACGGCCCGACGCGGAATTTCACACTTGGGTTTGAAGAAGCGAAGCGACTTTAGCAAACACACGCGACATTCTCTGGAAAACGTATGGCCACAAATGGGCGAATTAAATTGATACTTTTTCCCCCCCGCACTGAGAGTCTGCCAATTTGGATCAAACTAAAGGAGAGGAGAGACACGTTAAACTTTGCGGAGACAAAGCTCAAACTAAAACATTCATACACTTCGGAGGAATTGATGGGACCTTTTAGAGGGACCGCAGCGGCAACAAACAAACAGACACGAGCGCTTCTCCAAATAACAACGCCTCAAAAGCAGCGCGTGAAAGAAGTAACTCACCAAAAAACTACTACCGAGGCAGCAGCGCTTCATCCTCGCAGTGTCCGATGTCAAAAGTCAGTCATTCCTAAAAAAGTTACTTCGACAAAAGTGAGTTTCTTTGCTCCAGTCCGTCGTTCCCACTTCGAATGAACTAAACGCAGGTGAACGAACTGCTCCGCGGCAGCACCGGCTACACTATGACGCAACACGCGCACGCAGTGACGCTTGAGCCGCGGCTCCGGCACAAGAGGCAAGTCTGGGCACGTGCCTCGCTCCATTCAGGCGCATATAAAAGGACTGCGTCACATGACACGAGACGCGAGACTTCAAGAGGTCATTTCGAACTTTTAAAGACATCGTGTTTTGGGGGTTTGATTTGAATACTAGGCCTGTGTCAGAAGCGAGAGGTAAATGAATAGAAAAAGTGTTTGAAGAAATGAAGTAGTTGCTACATAAGTGACCCAGACAGACGGGGTAGTTTGAGCTATATTTTTTATATAGTAGATGACAGAGGTGGGTAGAAGTAAAAAGTAGTGGTCCAAACAATTACTCGAGTAAAAGTAAAACAGTACTTGGAGAATATGTTACTTGAGTACTGGGAGTAACTGAGCGAAAGAAGAAAAAAAAGTCCGATTCATTTTAAATGACGCCATAATTGTGTGAAACAAAACATAAAATAATTTGGAAATTGTGATATGTAATATAAAGTAGAGAAAAAATATCCAGAAAATACAGAAAAACAAAATTATTCTGAAGAAGAAGAAGAAGAAGAAGGCACTCGAGACGATCTGCATTTATATTATTGATCAAAATGAAGCATATGCCGCTTCAATATTTACTTACAGAAGAGCGCTGATACTCCATTATAATCTTACTCAAGTAGAAGTAAAAAGTACTGTATGATAAAGCTGCTCCAAGAGGTACAATTTCTTTCAAAAGTTACTCAATGTACTTGAGTAAATGTAACTGAGTCCTACCGGCCTCTGGTTGTGGACTCAGGTGCAGAGTAGGCAAAATATTTACTTGAGTAAGATTAATGCAACTTTGAAATTGTTTTACTCAAGTACAAGTAAAAAGTAGTGACCCAAATAAATACTGAAGTAAATGTTTAAAAGGTGCTTTAGTACTTACTTGAGTACTGTTTGAGTGAAAAGTCTGGTTTATATGTATTAGCTGTGACACAAATGATGAGAAACAACTTGTAAAACTGTGAAAATCCTAATAAATCCACAGATAAAAAATTGTTATTTCTGAAAAAAAAAAAAAAAATGGGCACACAACACACACATCATATTTTAGGTCGACATGATGCTTTCCTACAGTGGCACAAGTAATACATAGCAAAGAGTAAAGACATATTGCTCAAGTAGAAGTCAAACGTACTGAATGATTAACTGCAGAGTTCATTTGCAAAAGCAGATATCTCCGTTTTGAATTGTCTTCAGAATCGTTTTGGATATGTGTTACTGCAGTCTACAGATGACAAGCTAAACTTTTGTAAACTTGATTAAGAACCAGTGACTTTATATGTTCATGGCCCGGAAACAGACCCGGTCATGAGAAACACTGCTATGTGAAGAGAAATACATCTCAGTGTTATTTATCTGTGTTTGCAAATACAGTGCCTTGCAAAAGTAATACACTTTGAACTTTTGCACATTTTGTCATGTTTACAACCCTAAACGTAAAGATTTTATTTTGATTTTTTTACTGAAAGTTCACACACAAGTAACAGACAACTGTGAGGTGAAAGCAAAATGATACATGATTCTGTTATTTTTCAAAAAATAGAAAAGTGAAAAGTGGGGCGTGCATAAGTATTCACACCTTGCCCTAACCATTAAATAGAGGCCACGTGTGTGTAATCTACTCTCAGTATAATTCCAGGTGTTCTGTGAGGGCCTCAGAGCTATGGTCAGAGTGTATTGGTCACTAAACAACATCATAAAGGCCAAGGAGCTCACCAGAGAGGTCAGGGATAAAGCTGTGAAGAAGTTTAAAGCAGCGTTAAGTTATACAAAGATTTCCCAAGATTTGAACATCTCACGGAGCACTGTTCAATCCATCATTCGGAAATGAAAAGAGTATAGCACCACTGCGAACTTACCAAGACACGGCCGTCCACCTAAACTAACAGACCGAACAAGGAGAGCACTGGTCAGAAATGTAACCAAGTGTCCCAAGATAACTCTGGAGGAGCTATGACGTACTGCCGCTGAGCTGGGGGACTCTGTAGATGGGACAACTATAAGTCGTACTCTACACAAATCTGGCCTTCATGGACGAGTGGCAGCAGGACAATGACCCTAAACACAAAGCTAAATCGACAATGGAATGGTTTAAAAACAAACATATTAATGTGTTAGAATGGCCCAGTCAAAGTCCTGACCTAAATCCTATTGAAAATCTGTGGAAAGACCTGAAAACTGCTGTTCACAAACGCTCTCCTTCTAATTTGACAGAGCTTGAGTTGTTTTGTAAAGAGGAATGGGCTAAAATGTCAGTCTCTACATGTGCAAACCTTGTAGAGTCAAACCCCAGGAGACTTGCTGCTGTTATTGCAGCAAAAGGGGGTTCCACAAAGTATTAAGTCATGCTGTATGAATACTTAGGCACGCCCCACTTTTCACTTTTCTATTTTTTGAAAAATAACAGAATCATGTATCATTTTGCTTTCACTTCACAGTTGTCTGTTACTTGTGTGTGAACTTTCAGTAAAACAATAAAAATAAAATCTTTATGTTTAGGGTTGTAAACATGACAAAATGTGCAAAAGTTCAAGGTGTATTACTACTTTCGAGAGGCACTGTAAGTACATTTTCTTCAAAAAAGTTACTCAACTACTTGTAAATGAGCGTAAACGTTTGATTTTTTCCAGTAGTGACATAAATTATGAAACAAAACATGAAATAATGTGGAAATTGTAATATTTTCCAAGGAAATTCCATTAAAAAAATATAGAAAATAATGTTTTTAATGCCTCAAATGCAACAAATCTATACATTTCTAAAAAAAAAGTAACATTTTGATATTCGACAAATTGGGGGAAATAATTGAGCTTAATGACTCAAAAAACTGGGAAACACTGGTGGATCATTTGTCATGTAAAATCTAACTGACCTAAAGAGGGACAGGTGCTGGTGAAACATTCGGTTACTCTTTCCACCTTGAGTAAAACTGTAAGAGACAAAAGCTTCACTTTGACATGTAGCCTACAAAAATGAACCACGTTTTTTTGTTTTTCCCCGTAGCTAAATTTTCTAGGTGTATTTTATTTTATTTTTTCAAATATCAGAATGTTTCTTAAATTTAATGCTTTGACTTTTTCTATCTATGCTAAAACACAAAACCTTTTTTTCACCAAGTACTTTAGGGTAGAGTCTAATGCAGGTCACTACTTTTACTAGGCCTATACTACACTATAAATATGTGTTGTCCTCCTTCAGTTTATCGAATATACAGTGGTTTGTGAAGTAATCGTCCATGTATAACATTTGTATTGCGTGTGAGCTCACAGGCTGGTTTTTGTCCTCATTACTCTGACAGTGACCGAGAAAAGTGACCCCGAAAGTTGTGAAACATGTTTATAAAGTCATCCCTGTGGTGAATGGAGAGATGTTAGCAATGCGTAAGGAATGTTTGCGCCACTAATATTTTAGACTTTCACTCAGACTGAAGGAAACTGACGGTGACAGGTTCAATAAACTTGTCTGAAAGGCCAGTAATGTGGTGGGGGAGGAGTAATGGACGAGAAGATGTTGGGGAGGATCGGGTCCTTCCAGGGGAACTCCCCTCACCCTCTGCTCAGCACTTTGGACGCTCAGTGATAGACTGCTCGATATTGGACTGTGCACCTCCTCTCTCTGATGCACCCTGAATATTCACACATCAACTCAGAATTTGCACTTTTATTATTGATGGTTGTTTTGTACTGTGTGTTATTAGTTTTGATATTTATTGGAGCAGCAGCAACTGAGAAATTTCCGTGGATTAATAAAGTACTGTAATTTCCAAACTATAAGCTGCTGCTTTTTTCATACGCTTTGAACCTCGCGGTTTATACAATCCGGATAATAGATTGTTATGGTCATACTGGATATTGTGTCCTGTTCTCAATAACAATGCACCTGGGTCCAAACACACCTGGTTATATGTAAGGAAAGAGCTCAGACGTGAGAACGATGCAGCTCCAAATCTAAACATAAAGTTGTGGAGACATTTGGAGAGCTCAAACGGTTCGTTTGGGACGTACCCCACTCACCTGCACAATAACCCAGACAGGTGGCAAATTCTATTTGTGTCTTCCTCTACCTCTGTCCGCGGTGTTCACTGCACACCAGACAGCAGTAATTCTCTCTCCGCTAAAAAATGATGGAGGGTCCTGCGAAACGTTGGTTAAATCATGAAAAGTCAGCCTCGAGCGATTCACCACA
Organism: Proterorhinus semilunaris; assembly: GCA_021464625.1. Taxonomy (NCBI): domain Eukaryota; kingdom Metazoa; phylum Chordata; class Actinopteri; order Gobiiformes; family Gobiidae; genus Proterorhinus; species Proterorhinus semilunaris. Next base: position 32,098,695 of record CM038345.1, on the reverse strand, counting down.
GCCCTGGTCCCGTGTGCACAGACAGGCCGAGGACGGCGTCTCTAAACACGGCCACACTCCCGTGTCTGCAGCGCTTTGGTTTGACTCAACTAGGGCTGAAAGATATATCGTATCGTATCGATATCCAGATATCTGGCATGAATATCGAGATATGAAATTTTGTCCATATCGTTCAGCCCGAGACTGAACACGCAGGTTTAACCTCTTACCACATTAACCAGGCGCATTTTATAATAATAATAATAATAATAATAATGCATCGGTTTTATATAGCGCTTTTCTGGACACTCAAAGACGCTTTACATTGCACTATTCATTCATTCCATACTATTTCTCCAGTTCAGCTTTACCCAAATCTAAAAGCTTCTCGACTGGAGTTTACAGCCTGTGTGACGCCTCATTTGAAAGCTAAGACCTACAAAACTGATCGTAACTTTTCTGTTGCGTTGTCGCAGCATTTTTGTCACTTTTTTTTTTTGTCGTGTTTTTGTTGCTTTCTTCATTGCTTTTTTTCCTTGTTTTTTGACACTTTTTAGTCATGTTTTTGGCGCTTTTTTATTGTGTTATTTTTCAGCACGAGTTTGTCACTTTTATGTGGCTTTTATTTATTTGTAGCTTTTTTTTATCGATTTTTCACTGTGTTTTTGTAGCTTTTTTTGTTTTTTGTCTCTTTTTTGTTGCGCTTTCGTCCTCGTTTTTTCCGCTCGTTTTGACGCTTTGCTCAAGAAGCTTTTAGATTTGGGTAAGGCCAAACTGGCCAAAATGTGCTCGGTTTAGGTGGGGGTTAAGAGGTTAAAGAATAATATAAACTTTTACGTTCTTAAACACTTTTATAAAGTAAATGTACCTGTAGGCAGCCGTTCTCTTGAAATAATTTGACCACAAATGAAGAGAAAAGTTGAGTATTTCCCGTGGCTGATGGTTCTTTAAATGCTTATAACAGTGTGGACAAGTGCGGCTTATAGACCAGTGCGGCCTACTGTATTATGAACAATTTTCTTTTGTCTATAAATTTACTTGCGGCTTATATTCAGGTGCGCGCAATAGTCCGAAAATGACGGTATTCTGATTCTTCGGTATAGGGCCATTTCAAAGTCAAATTTTAAATATGCAAAATATGTATAAATTGGCTAATTCATCCATGATTTCTTGCTGTATTTATCTTAAAAATACACGCATCACGATTACACTCCTGTTCTCCAAACGTTGGCAGTTTACTGTCCTGCTTGGTGATATATTTGACCATAATCTAGCGAACAGTTTGTCTGCAGAGCTCTGATATGCACCGAACAGGAAGCCGCTGCTGAAGCTGACACATGAGTGGATGTGTCTATTACAGAGGGAAAACGATAATTCATTTAAAGCTTGGCTACACACAGTTACATTTTGTGCTATCCTTGTGGGAACTTTGCACTCACTTGACCCTTCGACTCACAGAGAGGCTCAGAAAGCAGACGGGGATTTTTGCTGTGAGTTAAGAGCTGCCACTGTCACGCCTCATAACGCTGTGCATGACGTTTGAAAAGAGGATTAACCAATAAAGCAGAGGGAAATGTGTGTGTGGGGAGATGACACGTCATGGCATGTCCCGCTTTGGCAGAGGGCTGTGAGAATTCCCAGGATGGCGAGAGCGAGCTGCAGGAAGTTCCTAAAAAATGCCCAATACGCCTTTCTTCCACCGATCTGAAGGAGACCCTGCGTGGCTCACGTCTGGAGAAAGTAAAAGTATCGAGAGGTGATCAGCGAAGGGACTGGGGAAACTGGGGACTTACTTTAAAGGGGTATTTCAGAATTTTTGACATAGGGCCTCATTTCGTGGTTATCCAGAGTGTTGTTGCTTTCTGGAGATTTTTGTTTGTTTTTTAATTCATGCAGTTTTTATATTTTAAGAGTTTAGTGGTGCTAGGTTAGTGCTAGGCTAGTGCCTGGCTAGTGCATGTCTATGGTAACTAGTAGCCTGCATTAAAAACAGTCTGACCCAAGCACAATGCACCTGAGGCAAATCACTTATAACACCAGACTACCGATATAAATGTCTGTGTTGACTGAAACATTTTTGAAAATAACTTATATTTGAGCTGCATCAGCTTCCTGGTTATAAGCTACGCAGCGGCGGAGTGATCTGCTAGGTTACCGGATCTACAGTTATTTGTTTACCTGCGGCCGGCATTACTACACATGCAATTCACAAAGGAGCTTTCTACAAATCAGATATGGCAACGTTACCCGATGATTTTGAAGAGAAGAGGTTTTTAATGCAGGCTACTAGTTACTTGCCTGGCTCTGCCGTACTATTCCCTGTCCATTCCACGCAGGGACGTTAGTCTGGTCACAAAGCAATTGGAGCAGTTTGAACAGGCGGGCCTAACGCGCACAGATTGTCAGTGAAATAAACCAATTGGCAATTAGCGAACGTGAAGCAGAGGCAAAATCCTCGACTACTTCATCCATGATTAGTTTTGGCTAATGTTAATGTTAACTGAACTAACAACATAGTGGTCCAGCGAGGGACGTAACCTTGTCAATTCTCTGTGACGGTCGTGATTGGTTCGGCCTTAGCCGCCAATCAGCAACTTTTTTACCGTGTATGTCCAGACCAGAAAAGAAGTGGGTGTGGTTTATCAGGCTAACTAGTTACCATAGACATGTGCTAGCCTAGCACCAATACACTTTTCAAATATAAGGACTGCATGAATTGAAAAAAAAAATATCTCCAGAAACCAACAACAAATGAGACCCTATGTCAAAAATCCTGAAATATCCCTTTAAGTTCCCAATTACGTCCACAGTACATGGGTGTGCAGATGTTAATGGTAGTTGTCTTCACTGTGGCTTTTCTCTGTGTCTTAAACCTAAAGCAGCTGTCAATTTGACATAAGGAAATGCACCACAGCTTGAACTAATTTTCTTGTGAAACAATCAGCTTCACTATTTTTTTTTATAGTTTAAAATGTTTTATAGTTTATTGTTTACCATATATAATTTATTGGTTTATTTGGTAGGGACAGTGTATGTTAATGAACAAGCCACACTGGATTGTACCCATGGGCTAATTTCCGGCTGTCGTCCCCCATGTGCACTCTCAAACAGACTCTCATTCATCCTGGCCTATTGTACATGTTTTTAGTGGTAAAGGAAACCGGAGTACCCGGAGGAAACCTACACAGACACGGGGGGAGAACATGCAAATATACCAAGTTTTATATTATACTTTTTAAGTTTCATGTTGCATGATTGCACCGAATAAAAAATCCTAGTTTGTGAACCTGTTCACAAGCACCGCTCGTTCCGGGTTCTGGGTTCAGTTCCCACCTGGACGGGGCCTTTCTGTGTGGATTTTGCAGGTTCTCACCGTGTCTGCGTAGGTTTCCTCCGGGTACTCCGGTTTCCCATACCGCTAAAAACCTGTACAATAGGCCAGGATGAATGCAGTGTTTGTTTGAGTGAGTGGTTGGTGGTCGTACTGGTCCCGCTTCCGTCAGTCCATCCCAGGGCGGCCGTGGCTACAATAGAAGCTTACCACCACTGAGTATGGAGTGAATGAATAATGACGACAGTGTAACGCTTTGATAAACTTGGTAACACAGGCTTGTAAAGTGTATGTTCAAAGTGCTTCACAATTAAAATAAGACAGATAAACTCAATCCATAAAACATCAAAATTCATCAATTACAGTAAAAATAAGGAGCGCAGATAAAATACTTTCAGTGTCATAAGTACAGCTAAAAAGAACTGTAGCCTGGATTTGAAGCCTGACTCACATCCTCATGAAGAATTCCATAGTTTAGCTTTAGCCTCAACGTGTTTAGGCCCGACTCTGGGAACCACCAGGAGACCCCTCCCTGGAGGGCCCGAGATGGTTCATACGGCTCTAACATGTCAGAGATGTTCTTCTTTGGTGCCGGGCCATACAGAGACTTGTAACAAACAGAGCTGTTTTAAATTCTCCAAGAAGAAGAAGAAACCCAAGTACAGGGAACGCTGCTCTATAGCCTCAGGTCTGTTTGAACAAGACACACTTCCTGCAAAGTAAACCTTGCTGAAATTAGAGTAAAACACATATAAAAATGCCAGACATGAGTACCATTTTCATTTGAATTACATATATAAGGAAAAGAAAACCCACAAATGTGAACTTGATCCTTTACATTAATAAAAAAAAGTTGCATTACTCCACCACAAACCACTCACACACCGACTCAAGAAAAACACAGCGGGACCAGCTTCTGACACCGGATTGTTCCGAACAATATGGCTTTAACATTGACCTTTGTTAGAGAATTGACAATGGTGCTCGAGAGGATTGATGAAGAAGAGGCAGCAGTCAGGATGTCTTATACAGGAGAAGTTTATTTACCATCCAGACATGAACTCGAGACATTGCGCTAGTCCTACCATTCAAGTCTGCCTATGCTTCCACACAAGAGGGATAAATACTGATATGCAAGCAAAACATTCAGTGGCGCCTGAGCACCACAGTCAAGGCCATGACAGAGATAGTACGACTGTACAGCTTGACCCACAGATTGTACGAGTTTACAGCTTGACCCAGTATGATAAATAGTGATTCTCTAATAACCTTGACCACTTCAAAAGCTTCATAAAGAGTCCCTGCTTGTTTCTATGAGCTTTGTTTGCGCCGTGTCTGACACAGAGAGGAATTCGTGCCGTGTTTACCGAGGCTGCAGTGTCGGTGGTGATAAGGCGGAGAGAGGGGCCCCTCGACAAGACGTGCTACAGTCTGATAAGAGCAAACTATTTAATAATACCTCTCGGCAGTTGAATGGATGGACAATAGTGTAACAGTTTGGGTTTTGCAGGACAGGGTGGATGAGTGGATATTTTCCCTACAAGGAATATCGTTTGAGCCAAGGAATTGACAGTCACATAACCCCGCGTCTCTGTATGTGCTTTGCGTGTGGCGAAATGGACAATAAAAGTGATTTTGACTTGACCACTGTTAAAAAGGCCATGGCAAGGACTGGATGTCAGCTCCACAGTCTTTAAACTTGGTCTGAAAAAAACACACGCACCGACGCCGAGTAGATTTGACTTCCTCAAAAGAAAGCGTAAACAACACGCGCGCAAGGAGAGCGTTGTGTCTAATGGTAGAGGAATGATATTTACACAGGAGCGCTCTGCACAAAGGCCCTGCAGACGTCAGCTTTCGTAAGTCTCTGCAGCAATTATACGAGTCAATTCCTCACTTACGTTCTGTATAAACGTTACTGTACAAAGGACGCATGTTTTTCCTGTGGCGAAATGTGGCCTCCGTCCCCACGTAAGACATTCTCAAACCTCAACAGTCAGTTCAGAGTGCACTTTTTAAAAAAGGTTTTAAGGTAAACTGAGGCAAAATGTAAAAAAAAAAAAAAAACACGCATGTCTGTGCAGAGTACGTTAGTAAAATGCAAACAAACCGATCTGTGCTTTTCGGTGTATACGTATTCGTCCTTTTTTGTGTTTTGGTCACATGTATGTGGCTTGATCACAGTTGCAATACGTTACAAAAATGCAACAAAAAAGCAATGGAAATGTGATAAAAACGTGACAAAAAACGACTAAAACGTGATAACAAAAATAAGGAAGAAGCGTCGATGAGTTTCGAAGGTCTTAGCTTTCAAATGTGCTGTTACGTCGGCACATAGGCAGTAAACTCTCAGGTCAAGAAGCTGTTGGATTTGGGTAAAGCCGAACTGGAGAAAATGCGCTCGGGTTAAGGCTAAGGGGTTAATGTTTAATTTGGCTTTCTCTGAAGCTTAAAGGAACAGGCCACAGTTTTTCCAAACTGAGATATGTTGATACGTACCTGTCTGGTCTTTGTGCCCATGGAAGAGTTTGGTCGCGTCTAACTTCACCCGTTTGGAGCTATAGGAATATACTGGGAGAGGCCAAATGCTAACCACATCGTTGGTCGTTTTGCGTGACAAGAGGGCACGCACAAAGCCCAGACGGGTACGCATCAACTCGTCTAAGCTCAGGTAAGAACATGTCTCAGTATGGAAACCCGGTGGCCTGTTCCTTTAAGAAGCTATAAAAACGAGAGTTGGACATGTCGTATTCTTAAACATGTTTTGGTACTTTTCAGTTGCACTTGGTTTACTGGTTTATTACAAGGTAAGTTTCCTCGGTGGAGCGTCAATGTTCTATCATCAGAAGACCCTCCGAGGTAAAGCATCCCTTTCTACATATGTCAGTGTTGTCCATCATGGCCTAAATGGGCCGTTCTGCTAAGTCATTTCAAAGTAATTGACAGTATTTTTAACAGTACTTTAAGAGGCATTTGATCTCTGACTGGTGTAATAATATTCCTCAATATCATCTTGAGGGCCAGAGGTTATATGATGGAGGGCCGGTTTTGGCCCCCGGGCCTGATGTTGCCTACCCCTGACCCTGAGTTTATTAGTTGTTGTAGTGTTGGTGTAAGAGGATACTTTGTATTGGTGTCCATTACACTTTCATATAGTACAATTATTTGTTAGGAATAAATTGTAATTTTACTACTGTCAATCGGTAAATTTTGTATTCACACTTGTGAAATTTGGCGGTAATTTTTCCTCTAATAATAATATTCATTATTAATTCTAATTCTTAGCCCAAGATAAAACACTCAAATTTAACTTCTTAACCCCCACCTGAACCGAGCACATTTTCTCCAGTTTGACATTCCCCAAATCTAAAAGCTTCTTGAAAAAAACGAGATGAAAATGAGGATGAAAACACAACAAAAAAGTGACAAAATAGCAACGAATAACGAAATGAAAATAATAACGTGCTGATAAACTCATCCCTCTAGAGAATTGGGATGTTGAAAATGTGTTTGTAAAGTTACAGTGGCTCAGTTTGTAGAGCAGCTCATCCAAAAACCAAGAGGTTGTCAGTTTGTATCCTGGCCTCTGCAAGTGCAGATTGTTGTTCTGTCCATAAGGAAGCGTTCCATCCTGTGGTCGGAGGGACCGATGGTGCAGATTGGCAGCCTATCCCTGGGCAGCTGTGGCTACAGTATCACCAAAGAGTGTGGAGTGAAAGAATAATGACTAGTGCAGCACTTTGAGAAATTTGTGACGCAGACTTGTAAAGTGCAATACAAGCATAGGCCTTTATTAGTATTATTAAAATGTTAAGACCATAATTAAAATGATGTACTCCCTCTTTTATTGGGTAAACACACTAAAAGAAATCAAATCTATTAGTTTGGTTCAAGAAAGTACAACCATTAACAGTGGCTTCTTTGAGTAACGTCGTGGCAAAGGAACTTGGCCACGGTGTGTGATGTTGCAATAGACGCACGCAGGAGAAAAGAAATGGGGAAAACCTGCGCTCAGGATGACGCAATATTTAAACACGCACCTCGTGAAAAAACTGGCAGACGATGAATGGAGAGCCACTCCCAAAGAAAACAGTATGAGAAAATCAAAAATATGATTTTTAAGAAACATCTACTCCTATTACTACAGATTCGTACTGCTAAAAAAAAGTATACAGGGTTTGATAATCACAGGTCAAACTTGTGGGTATGTTTGGCTGAACAAAACGAATCTCTGACACAAAAGCATTTGCAGAAGCACAATCGACTGTCTACGTTCTAATTTGCATTTGACGGGGACAACACTCATCATCTCTTATATTGCCGATTTACAGTTAATACAAATGACCAGTAGATGGCAGGGTTTTACATACTATCGTTTAACAGCCTTGATTCCCACTTTGGCACTTTGTGAAAGTGATAAGACGGTTGTTACTGCACATTTTCCAGAAGAGGGAAGTCTGGATTCCACCACATTCAGAGTGAATAGTCCTCTTAACCCCCGCCTTAACCGAGCGCATTTTCTCCAGTTCGGCAGTACCCAAATCTAAAAGCTTCTCGACTGTTAGCCTATAGGCCAGTGTAATGCCTCATTTGAAAGCTAAGAGCTACAAAACTGATCTAGTGATGCGTTTTTTTCTTTTCTTTTCATTTATTTATTTATATTCCCTTTTAACTGTGTTTTTGCTGCTTTTCCGGCACGTTTTTGTCTTTTTCTTAAATGTTTCTTCTTGCCTTTTCTTGTCATGTCTTCATTGTCTTTTTTTTGTCGTGTTCTTGTTGCTTTTTGTCTTGTTTTTTGTTCCTTTTTGTTGTGTTTTCGTGACTTTTTTGTCATGTTTTTGCTGTTTTTTCCTTGCTCTTTTGGCGCTTTTTCGTCTCGTTTTTGTTTTCGTTTACAGCCTATAGGCCATTGCAATGCCTCATTTGAAAGCTAAGACCTTGTAGTTTCTAAAAATATGTCCAAGTGTGATTAAAACACAACTCACAGGTGGAGAATGGCAGGTAACTGGTCGAAGAGCAGTGTTTCTGTATTACTGCTGTGTACTTTACCCTCGCTCTTCTCAGTCTAGTCTACACCAACTGCTCCATCTCCAGCCATCAGTCCTGCAATGTGCATTGAATGAGTTTTGTACTGAAAGAAGGTGAATGGTGGACACAGTTGTTCAAATAAAATGAAATTGAATATCACAGAAACAAGCACAAACAGGAAGCTAATGGGACTTTTGGACAATTGCTTTCACAAAGCATTTTGTGAGCCTAAGCAAAGACTAAATCAAGACCAAACCAGGCTTAAACCGTGACTTAAAGAGGTCTAAACCAGAGGTAAACTTGAAATAAACATGAACAAACAGCTGGTCAAGACGAATCTTTGGGATCTGGTTCATTTCATTCATGTGAAGATCAAACTCAGAGTGTAAATTAAAGTAGAGAACATACAGTGTATTGTATGTTCTCTCACTCTCTCTCACTCACCCACACCTCTCAAATATACTCATATTTTGAGGCGTGTGCCCTGGGGGAGGGTGGTGGAGTTCAGTTCTTCTTGAGTGGCTGGAGTTAAAGGGATATTTCAGGATTTTTGACACTGGGCCTCATTTCCAGGTATCCAGAGTGTTGTTGATGTCTGGAGATCATTTTTCCTTAAAATCATGCAGTTCTTATATTTGAAGAGCTTAGTGGCGCTAGGCTAATGCTAGGCTAATGCATTTCTACGGTATCAGCATTAAAAACAGTCGGGCGCACTCCACAGTGCACCTGAGGTAAGTCACTTATAACGCCGGACTAACGGTATAAATGTCTGTGTCGATATAATAATTATAACCATTTTGCATTTAAAATATTTTGTATTTGAGGGGCATCAGCTTCGCGGCTGTAAGCTAACGCAGCGGCGGAGTGATCTGCGGGAAAATAGTCCCTCAAAATGCGGTAATTCATGTGATATAAGGTCAGTTATATTTCAATAATGATTCTATTAACGCAAACATTTATGGGTTTTTGGCGTTATAAGTGATTTACCAGTGTGTCAGACTGTTTTTTAATGCAGGCTAAGACTATAGTCTAGCGCCACTAAGCTCTTCAAATATAAGGACTGCAAGAATTTAAGAAAAAAATATCTCCAGACATTAACACCACTCTGGATAACTAGGAAATGAGGCCCTATGTCAAACATGCTGAAATATCCCTTTAAATGCATGTTCCAGCCATTGTGTGTGTGCGCGGTGGTGGGCATGAATTTATGAATGAATCGTACGTCATGAGTGGGCGTGTTGTGGGTGCGGTGGGGTGGAGACTATATGGATGGGTTCTCCAGTGTAGGTGTGTGAGTGACTGGGTGAGCACACAGTTTTTGACCGTGTTTGCCATGTCCATTGATATAGTTATTTGTTGTCAATAAAGTTTATCTAATGAACGTTTGGAGTACGCGCGTCAATTCTAACTACACCCAGTCAGATAAGTCAGAACATAAGTCAAAAACTCGCTCCATGGATTGGAACGCGTGAGTTCCAGCTAATGGTATAGCTGTTTGAGGAAGAAATGGTGACTCAGCGCGGATTGAAAGAAGAGTTTGGAAGATCTTTGCCAAGTGAACGAAACAAGTTTGTGAATTAACTGAATGAAACGCCAATGAGAAGGTCAGTGTCAGCCACACACACTCACACGAAGGAACAAGCTCAAGTCGTCAGTAACTGAGGTGCTTTAAAGATTGTATTGATGGATGCTGCGCAAAAGGTTACGACAAAAGTCGCCGTGTTGCAATCGGAAAATGCAGATGCGGAGGTTTGCAAAACGGATTGTAATCCACAGGAAAATTTACAAAATGACGACGCAAATGTCGGTGCGGCTGCAGTGCGCACAGACGCCTTCCATCCAAAGCGACCAAGGCAACTTACCGCTAAAGCTCTGCTGGACAAAATTGACAATTTACAAAAGTCCCGAAAATGTATGTTCACTAAAACTGGAAGATTAAGGGCTATTATTGCTGAACTGATGACGGACAGAGATTGTGAAAATGAAGTGAAATGCACCTTTGACAAATATAAAAGTGTGTGCAACGAACTACAAAACACTCATGATACGTTGCTGGGGCTGCTTCCCAAAGAGGAGGCTGAGAAACATATCATATGGTATAAAGCAAAAATGCTGGGTGTCAATGATTTTGTAAAGCACGTGAATGTGTGGTTGACAAATACTGACGCTGGTGGGGAAAACGCGGACAACGAAGAAGCTGAGACACTTGTTGAAGCGGATGTTCGGTCTAATCACAGTCAATCAAGTATTGGATCCAGTGCATCTCGTAAATCATCAAAGAGCGGTAGTAATCGCAGCTCAAGAAGTGGACGCTCCTCCATTTCAACAAAACGCCTCCAAACTGAGGCAGAGAGGGCTGCGCTCGAGACGCGCGCTGCGGCCTTAAAGAAAAAACATGATTTGGAAGAGCAAGCAGCGCATCTACGAAGAAAACAGGAGCAGCTTGAACTAGACACTGAGCTCGCAGCTGCAGCTGCCAAATTAGCGGTGTTAATGAATGAAGATGTGCACAGCGCTGTGTCTAATGGAAAGGAGTCTCATGTGAGAATGGGTGCAAAACCGAAAGAAAAACATCCTTTAAATCCCAACGCAAAATCATTTAATCCAGTGGAAACGGATGTCAATGAGCGAAATAAATCAACTACTAATGATGTCAAGGTACAAGCACCCATGAATAAAAAAGGATGTAATACAATAATTCAATCCAATACGGAAAAAATGAAACCGCATCAAATGAACATAAAACAAGACTCCAAACAATATGTGTCATCGCTTCAAAACCAAGATGGCAATTTATACTCCTTGTTGCAAAACCAAAATCAAATCACAGAACTTCTTGTCCAGCAGCAATATTCAAATTCTCTACCAATGAGAGAAATTCCAATCTTTGATGGAAACCCTCTGTCCTTTCAAACCTTCATGAAAGCCTTTCAGTACTGTGTGGAGAGCAAAACAAATAATACAGGCGATTGTTTATATTACCTCCATCAGTACACAAGAGGGCAACCGCAAGAACTAGTACGTAGTTGTCAGCATATGGCCCCTGACAGAGGATATGTAAGAGCAATGGAGTTGTTAAACAAGCATTTTGGAAATGAGTTAAAAATATCAGCTGCATATGTGGACAAGGTGCTTGGTTGGCCTATGGTGAAGCCCGAGGATGTAACAGGTTTACAGGCCTATTCGTTGTTCCTCAGAGAGTGTTGCACGGCTATGGAAGATTTGGAATATATAAAGGAGCTGGATATGCCAGCCAATATGAAAGCTGTGGTTCAAAAACTTCCTTATAAATTAAGAGAACGGTGGCGAACTAAGGCCAGTGAACTCTTGGAGTATAATAACCGTAGAGCCAGCTTTATGGACATTGTTCTGTTTGTTGAGAAGCAAGTCAGGATTGTGTCTGATCCGATTTTTGGAGATTTGCAGGACGGCAACTATGCAAAACAAAATAAAAATGTAAGAAGCAAGTCTCCTCAAAAAACAAGAAACAGTTTTGCTACCAATGTAGTCACAGATGACGAAACTATAAGGCCCAAGTTTGAATCAAAGTGTTTGTACTGTTCTAATGATCATAAGGTGGAAGAGTGCCCTCTGCTGGAGAAGAAGACGCACAGGCAAAGAATAAGCTTTCTGATGGAGAAGGGTGTGTGCTTTGGCTGCTTAGGCCCTGGGCACATAAGCAGATATTGTGAGTGGCGCATGAGTTGCAAAAAATGTGGCAACAAGCATCCAACTGTTCTCCATTTTGATAAATGTTCACAAGACATAGACAAAACCACACCTGAGACCAACTCTGTTGATACACTTGTTTCAACTTGTGGCCATACAGGAGCCGGCAGCAGTGATGGCATTTTGTCCATACTACCAGTCCAAGTAAAGTCCTCAAAGGGTGACACAATCATAAGCACATATGCATTCTTAGACCCAGGAAGTACGTCCACTTTCTGTTCTGAAAATCTCATGAAAAGGTTAAAGTTAACTGGCACTAAGGCCAATATTCACCTCCGTACAATGGCTCCTGAGCAGAAGGTCTCAACATATGTCCTCAGAGATCTGGAGATTGCTGGCTACAGTGAAGGAATATTCTATTCTCTGCCTGATGTGTATACGCAGAAGAAAATGCCTGTGTCCACAAGAAGTATGATGTCACAAGCAGAATTGGAGAATGTGGCATATCTAAAACATGTGTGTATTCCACAAATCCAAGCTGAAGTTGACCTACTGATTGGAACAAACTCCTCAAAATTAATGGAGCCTTGGGAGGTTGTTAATAGTGTTGGAGAGGGACCGTATGCTATTAAAACCTTACTGGGATGGGTGATCAATGGGCCACTGAGAGGAAGCAGCAGTGAGCAGAACAGCTGCCGTGTGGTCAATGTGAATAGAACTGCAGTTGATAAGCTGGAGGAGTTATTAATAAATCAGTACAACCATGATTTCAATGAGTGTTCAAGTGAACAAGAAGATATGTCACTGCAAGAAAAAAGGTTTATGAGCATTGTAACCCGTTCAGTCAAGCTGCAAGATGGGCACTACAAGATGAAACTTCCCTTCAAGACCGACATGGTTTCATTCCCAAATAACATCAGTGTTGCCCAGCAGAGAATGAGTGGCCTAAAGAGAAGGTTTCTGAAGGATAAGGCACTTCATGATGAGTATACGGAGTTCATGGAGAATGTGATTAAGCGTGGATTTGCTGAGAAAGTTCCATCAAACGAACTCAATAGATCAGATGGTGGTGTGTGGTATATTCCACATCACGGAGTGAGGCACCCTCAGAAAAGGAAGCTACGTGTGGTATTCGATTGTGGTGCAGAGTTCAAGGGTGTGTCTCTGAATAAGCAGCTTTTACAAGGTCCTCATTTGACGAGCTCGTTACTGGGAGTGCTCACAAGGTTCAGACTGGAGCCGGTGGCTGTGATGGCTGATATAGAGGCCATGTACCATCAAGCCAGAGTGGATGAAGAACATATAGATCTGTTGCGTTTCCTGTGGTGGCCTGGGGGAGATACAGAAGAAAATCTTGTGGAGTATCGTATGAAGGTTCACCTTTTTGGTGCAACATCCTCCCCCAGTTGTGCATGTTACGCACTCCGTAAAACAGCTGAAGATAACAATCACGACTTTGCTCCAGAAGTGACAAGTGCTGTCAGCAACAACTTCTATGTTGACGACTTGCTCAAGAGTTTGACATCAGAAAGTGACACAATCACCATGGTCAACAAACTGGTTGAATTGTGTCGAAGAGGAGGATTTACACTGAGCAAATGGATGAGCAATAGCCGTGAAGTTTTGTGTAACATCTCACAGGAGCATCGTTCAAAAAATGTGCTTGAGCTGGATCTGGACAGGGATAAGCTGCCACTCGAAAGAGCCCTGGGTCTGTTCTGGTGTGTTGAGACAGACACGTTTAGCTTTAAGCAAGCAGTTAAAGAACAACCACATACCAGAAGAGGCATGTTATCAGTCGTGAGTTCTGTTTACGACCCCTTGGGGTTTCTGGCTCCTTTCACACTTAAAGCAAAGTTCCTTCTGCGAGAGCTGTGTCGTATGAAGTACAGCTGGGATGACCCTGTCCCTCGAGTCGTGCAGTTACAGTGGGAACAGTGGCTTTCTGACCTGGAAAGGGCGGCAGACTTCAAGGTCAACAGATGTGTCAAACCAAATGATTTCGGGCAATCTGTGAAGGTGCAGTTACATCATTTTGCAGATGCAAGCCAGGATGGTTATGGCACTGTGAGCTATCTCAGACAGCAAGGAGCAGATGGTGTACATGTTGCCTTTATGCTTGGCAAGGCTCGAGTGGCATCATTGAAACAAATTACCATCCCTCGTATGGAGCTGATAGCTGCAGTCCTCGCTGTCCGTGTTGATAAAATGCTTCAGAATGAACTACAACTTGAGCTGGAAAAGTCTGTGTTTTGGACAGACAGCACTTCAGTCCTCATGTACATCAGAAACGAGGATAAGAGGTTCCATGTGTTTGTGGCCAATCGAATAGCCGCTATCCGAGAAGCATCTGAAGTGTCACAGTGGAGACATGTACCTACAGTACAGAATCCAGCAGACGATGCATCAAGGGGTCTTTGTATGGGACAGCTGTTAACCAAAGACAGATGGTTGGAAGGACCACAGTTTTTGACCAACATGGAAAAGTATTGGCCTCTCACAAGGCTGGACCTCAACATTGTTGACAGTGATCCTGAGGTTAAAAAGGAAACTTTGGTAAATTCTATCAGTGTAACTGACCAAAATCCTACTTGTCAGTTGATTCTTCACTTTTCTGATTGGATACGACTTAAAGTCGCTGTAGCATGGTTCATGAAGTTCAAAAGGATTTTACTAACGCTGAGATCCCTCAGAAAGGAGTTGATGAATAAAGCTCCGTTGGATGTTAAAACTGTGGACCAAGAAATAAAGGTGTGGAAGGCTACAGTGCGTGGACAAGGCCTGACAGTTGAGGATGTGAGAGAGGCCGAGACAGCCATTGTTCGTTTCATTCAACAACAAACCTACCAAAGTGAGATCGCGGCCTTATCTGGTGGCTCTGGAGTGAAAAAGGAGAGCTCTGTGTACAAGCTGGATCCCATTTTGCAGGATGGCTTGTTGAGAGTTGGAGGGCGTTTGAGAAGAGCGGCGTTGCCAGAGTCAATGAAACATCCTGTTATCTTGCCAAAAAATAATCATGCATCTGCTCTGATTTTGAGAGAAGTCCATCTTTGTTTGGGCCATGCAGGCAGAAATCATGTCCTGTCAACTCTGCGCAGAAAATACTGGATCATTAATGCTAATGCTGCTGCCAGAAGGATCATCTCAAACTGTTTCACCTGCAGGCGACAAAGAGGAAAACTTTTGGACCAAAAAATGGCAGATTTGCCTTCTGAGAGAGTTACTCCCGACCTTCCTCCTTTCTCTAATGTTGGTGTTGATTATTTCGGGCCAGTGGAGGTGAGAAGAGGAAGGAGTCTGGTAAAGCGGTATGGAGTGCTTTTTACATGCATGGCAAGTAGAGCAGTACATCTTGAGGTCGCATATGCTCTAGACACAGACTCGTGTATAAACGCTTTGAGAAGATTTATTTGCAGACGGGGCCAAGTGACACACATGAGTTCCGACAATGGAACAAACTTTACCGGTGCAGAGAAGGAGCTAAAGGATGCCATTGCTTCTTGGGACAAAAACAAAATACAGAGGTCCTTTCTCCAGCAAGGCATTAAGTGGAGCTTCAATCCTCCTGCAGCATCTCATCACGGCGGAGTCTGGGAACGAATAATCGGAATGACGAAAAAGATCCTGACATCGGTGTTACGTGAACAGACTCTGGATGATGAGGGCTTCCATACAGTGTTGTGTGAAGTGGAGACAATTTTAAATGACCGCCCAATAACAAAGCTGTCTGATGATCCGTGTGATTTGGAGGCTCTTACCCCTAACCATCTGCTGACCATGAAGGGCAAACCAGTGTTACCTGCTGGCCTGGTTGATGCCAGAGATTGTTACTCAAAAAGAAGATGGAAACAGGCTCAGTATATTTGCAACCTGTTTTGGAAGAGATGGATACAGGAATATCTTCCGTTGCTACAGGAGCGTAACAAGTGGAATAAGGAGAAACAAAATCTCTTTCCAGGAGACATTGTGCTGATAGCGGATCCCTTGGCCCCCCGCAGCTCCTGGTTGTTGGGCAGGATCGAAGAAACCTTTGTCGATAAAAAAGGATTAGTTCGTTCTGCACGTGTGAAGACAAAGACTAGTATCTTAGTAAGGCCTATTACAAAATTGTGCCTTCTGCAAGCAGCACAGTAAAACCATAAACTATGAACCTGACTCTCTGGTTGGCCTGAACTTTTAACATTGACTTGACTATGAGTGGCCAATGATGAACTGTTGAAGATGAACTTTTTACTGAACTTTCCGATGATGGATATTGTTAAAGGTGTTGTATGAATTGTGGATCTTAATGTAAATTTTAGGATTTAATTGTCTCAATGGCTTGGTTTATGGTATTGAATTGTGAATTGTTTTTGTCGTCAAATAACAATTAGGAGCCGGAGTGTTCCAGCCATTGTGTGTGTGCGCGGTGGTGGGCATGAATTTATGAATGAATCGTACGTCATGAGTGGGCGTGTTGTGGGTGCGGTGGGGTGGAGACTATATGGATGGGTTCTCCAGTGTAGGTGTGTGAGTGACTGGGTGAGCACACAGTTTTTGACCGTGTTTGCCATGTCCATTGATATAGTTATTTGTTGTCAATAAAGTTTATCTAATGAACGTTTGGAGTACGCGCGTCAATTCTAACTACACCCAGTCAGATAAGTCAGAACAATGCAGTTTGTGAATGCAGATGGAAAACAGAGGGAGGGGAGGTATCGAAGGAAAGGGAGAAAGTTCAAATTACTGACAAAACTGGCATGGTTTTCAGCACACCCACATGATACTTCTGACCCGTGACAATGTTTTCCTTCATTCTGATTGGGTAAACTGGGGAAAAAGGCTGAGTTTTAAAACTGAAAGTACCCGTGTGTATTTTGACATGAAATGTGTCACCGTCTGACAGCCCTGACACTCTTCTATGTCTCTACAAACAGTTTTGCAGCTCTGTTCAGCATGCAGGATCACAGGATCTGCACGGTGGTAATAATTCTCACGGGGATGCTCGCCGGAGTGACATCAAGTGAGTACATGCGATCATTGATTTGTTACAGTACAGTGTGTGAGCCTAATGTATGTTTACAAAAAAACAAAACACATCATTGACATGTTTTCAGTCAGCTCACGTACATTATATTACGTAAATTATGTTGTAAATGCACTCCCTTGACATTTTTGCAGTGGGTTATCAAGAAAAAAGAATTAAGCACCATGGAAGAGGAACTAAAAACTCCATGTTTGACCATCTGTAGTCACAGCAAAAGCTAGTAATGTCCGGGTCCCAACAGAGTTATGAGCCAGGTCTCAGGAGAGGAGACAGGACCCGCGCAACATTTGGTTGAACTCCCATCCTGATTTGGTAAAGAGATAAATAGTTTAAACACAGCAGCAGAGGAAGCGCTTTGGCACAACGTTCGGTGCTCTTGCCCCACAGGAACGACGTCACGCTGGTCACGGGTCATGCTGCAATACTGGGAAATTTAGCCAGTAAGGTTAGTGCCCAATGGGAGACTGCGAGATACTAAAGTTACAGTCTCGCTTCCGTCAATCTCAGAGCAGCTGTGGTGACAAACACAGATTAGCAATACCAAGTATGGAATGAACAAATAATGCATGAACGTTTTGCCTGTGTTCGTTTCTTTCCTACCATTTAAAATCCTGTACAAAGGTCCTCTCTCGGGCCAGGATCGTGTTTGTACATGCAAGTGACGAGAAAACTGTTGAAAATTAGCCCAAAGAGAGAATGTAGTGTGTTTATATGCATATTATGTCTTGTGTTCACTTGTTGCCCCAACCAAATAAATTCGTTTTGTAAATATAACCCAGCTCTTTGCAAGTTATTATGCGTAGTGGGGGCAATTAGATGTAGCGATCAGAATGAAGTTGACTGGACGATATCATGACATTAACCGGGTGAGCAAGCATTTTAAGCTCTTGAATATGTGGCACTAACAAACATACATGCATGAATGAAAGAAAAACACTTCTTGCATGTGCATCATAAAGGTCCAACATTATAGAGTAGTTACTCTTTATAGTGTGTTTTAATTGTCTAAAAACAAACAAACAGGTGAATAATAATCACAATATTGTATCCATTTCTATTTCTAAAAGAGAAATGAAAGTATTACAGTGATCTTGCATGTCAATGCCACATTCGCAGTCCAACACATGAAGATGCGTAGTTACGGTATGTGCCTAATTATAATTAGTTTGGGCTAATATTACATTTGTTCACTTTGTATACTGGTATAAGTTGTATCTTTAATTGTCAATATTAGAAACTAAATTAACCTGTTGTTCACAGTGACTCACACTCTGGTTGCCTTCTACACATCTTCCTCTCAAGTCCCAAACTTCCCGGAGTTTATGATTGTCGGCATACTGAATGGACTTCCAACTTATCAGTACGACAGTAGAACGAGGAGAGCGGTGCCTAAACAGGAGTGGATGAACAGAGTGACCCAGGTGGATCCACATTTCTGGGAGTGGAACACCCAGAGAGATATGGCCGATGAGCAGGAGGAAAGAGCCCACCTTGAGATCGTAAAACAGAGATTCAACCAGTCTGAAGGTTAAGATTACTATATTCTTTTTTCTATTAAAGTAGAGGTGCTGCTGATTTCAGTAAAAGTAAAGTAAGGCTGCACTTTAGAGCACAGTAATAACAATATAATAGGTTTGGAATAGTCTGATAACTTGCAATAACGAATAATGTATTCTGGAGTGCTATGTTTCTTGGTAACTTCATATTGAGTCAAGGTAAGGCTCATAGTTAATCAAAATGCCATAAACTAAATCAGCTGTATATCCTGTGTGTAAACTTCATAATTACCATGTTGTTACACTTTTAGATACAATGCTATTTCTATCACATTAACATGCTGTTACTGAGCAACACTAATTCAGTTTATATGGTTATACTATGTTTGTATTTAACCACTATTTTGAAATGGTCTAGGTTGTACATGTAGGTTTACATGCAGGAATATGCAGCAATACTAAAAGCATTTTTTATATATATATTTAAAAAAAGAAAAATAATCACAAAAGTTATCCATAAATAAATCTCAAATTAGTTTGAGAGTGTTTAGGGTTTAGGCTGTTGCACACATGCAGAACATTACTACCTCCTTAGTGTTGTGGGTTCAAGTCCCTGCTCCGATTATTTACTGAATTGCCACTTCCATTCTCCTCACCCTTACATTTTGAATAGAAGTTAAAGCACAGTGTGTATTTGTGTTTTAGTTGATTTAATTACTTCAGAAAACAATGAACCAGATTTGAACCCTAGGCCTTTGGGTTACTAAACCTTTGCCGTATCCACTATGCTATACCAAGCACAAGAAGCTGCTGCAGGAGCAATCATTCTCTACTTGGTTCTGCAGGTGGGCCTGAACAATTCAGTTACTCTAAAAATCCAAATCTGCACTGGCTCATGTAGAACCCGGAGTTAGATTCTCCGATTTCTGAAGAGAATGTAAATGCATTAGATCTGGATTCTCTTGTCTGATTTTTTTCTGCCATGTAAATGTAGCCAGTGACAGTGGTTATTTTTTTGTTAACTGGTGTTTGGAAATCTGTTAAATATAAAATAAGATGTGCTTCAAGGTTCTATCCTTGGTCCACTCTTATTTAATATTTATTTCATGGCGTTAACTTAGGTATTTCAAAACAACCACCTTTTGTACCAGATACTCACTGACAACACAAATCACTGTTATGGGAAAAAATGAGCTGAGACTGGTCATGTAATAAAATTAAAAGTCCTTTATTCACAGATGGACCAGCCTATACGCGTTTCGACCGCACAGGCCTTCGTCAGGGCATGTCGAATAAAGGACTTTTACTTTTGCTACATGACTCAAGTGCCTCGGACTTATTTTGCACAAGCTGTTCTACAAGCCAGTCTCAGCTCATTTTTTCCATGCAAGTTCAGCCCAGTCTTTGAAGAGCACCGGTCTACCTTTCACTTTTTCCCAGACCATTGATCGCCCTCTTCTGTTTTCACAAATCACTGTTACTGCAAATGATAAATAACTGGTTTAGTGTACTAAAAATGTGGGTCAGTGAACGAGCATCGTTTTCCTCATTTTAAATGGTAAAAAAGACTGAGGTTATTGTTTTTGGTTTGACAAATGTATCAACAAAGTGGTACTTGGTGTGAAATGTTTGAGAATTACTGCACTGCAAATAAACTTGAATTTAAGTACCAAGCTATACTCAACAAAAATATAAACGCAACACTTTTGTTTCTGCTCCCATTTTTCATGAGATGGACTTAAAGATCTAAAATTCATTCCAGATACACAATATTACCATTTCTCTCAAACATTGTTCACAAATCAGTCTAAATGTGTGATAGTGAGCACTTCTGCTTTGCTGAGATAATCCATCCCACCTCACAGGTGTGCCACATCAAGATGCCGATCCGACATCATGATTAGTACACAGGTGTACCTTATACTGCCCACAATAAAAGGCCACCCTGAAATGTGCAGTTTTTTGCTTTATTGGGGGTCTGGGGACTCAGAACCAGTCAGTATCTGGTGTGACCACCATTTGCCTCATGCAGTGCAACACATCTTCTTCGCATAGAGTTTATCAGATTGTCAATTGTGGCCTGTGGAATGTCGGTCCACTCCTCTTCAATGGCTGTGCGAAGTTGCTGGATATTAGTGGGAACTGGTACACGCTGTCGTATTCGCCGGTCAAGCAGCAGCAGAATACGACAGCGTGTACCAGTTCCCTCTAATATATTTTTGTTGAGTGTATATACTGGAAATCATTTAAGTTCAAGTTTAATTAGATCCCTCCAAGCTTGTCTCAATGATTAACGCTCTAGTAAATGTAATGTCTAAGCTCTAGTTGTCTTGTTTCTGTGTTAGGACTCCATATTTGGCAGAGGATGGCTGGTTGTGGATGGGATGATGTTACTGGTGAGGTCAGAGGATATTTCCAGTTTGCGTTTGATGGGGAAGACTTTATTTCGTTGGACTGGGACACACAGACGTGGGTCGCTGCAAAATCAGAGGCTTTTGCCACTAAACTGAAATGGCAGAGGATTGGATTAGCTGTTCAAGTGTATGACCTCATGACCTATGTTTGTGTTGAGAACTTGAAGAGGTTGGTGCGATTAGGAGAGGAAGCTCTGAAGAAGACAGGTAAGATGTTTATATTATGACTATTTTATAATTTAAAAAAAAGTATTTCCTTGTTTAAAACACACAAGACATTTAACACATCAGCATCATGGTGTTTTGAATCTATATTTGCCTAAAGATATACTTCACTGTTAAATCCAGACTCTAAGATAGAGTGACCCCACAATCCTCAAATATAATATATTATATTATGTAAAAGCAACAACGGACTGCTTCCATGTATGCATTCATTTCACAAGTCTAGCCTGTGACATTCCCTTTTTTTTTATGTATGTAGAGCTCCCCCTAGTGTCGTTCCTGCAGAAGTCCTCCTCGTCCCCGGTCACCTGCCACGCCACAGGCTTCTACCCCGACAGAGCCATGCTGTTCTGGGCTAAAGACGGAGAGGAGTTGGAGGAGGACCCTGTGGAGATCCTGCCCAACCACGACGGGACCTTCCAGAGCAGCGTGTCCCTGGACCTGTCCTCTGTCCCCACTGAAGACTGGGGCAGGTACAGCTGTGTGTTCCAGCTGTCCGGAGTCAAAGACGACCTCATCACCAAACTGGACCCCAGACTGATCCGCACCAACGGTGAGACGGGACTGACTTACAGAACACAGAATGTTTTAGGGTCCTGTCCCGTAACTTTTACTTTTTTGCCAAATCTAGCGACGTCAAACATCTCATCTCTGCTTCTTTTGTCGACAACAATAGACAAACTTTATAATTGAGTTACTGCAACTTTGGTTTTCCTCATGGATCAATAAATTAAAATGTAATTAGGCTCCTGCCTATTGAATTACATTAAATGACATTAAAGAGGCCGGGGCTTAATTAATGCCAGTCCTCTAATAGCATTAGAGGATTGGACAGACCTCATTTGAAATGTTAGATTCTTCCAAATCAAATGTTCTGTCATTTTAGAGACGGGACGAGCACATTAACATGACGTGTGAACACGGCCAATAACAGTTTTGTCATTTCCAACCATCTAAAGATCAAATATATTGATATAATTATTGTTTCAAAGTTCGACCTTAAATAGATTTGTATTAATATTTGTATTATTACTTATAATGTATTGGAAGCTACGTTTTGTCGGTTCACTCTTTGTCAATAAACTTTATTCTTCTGTTTTGATTTTTCCAGAGAAGAAGCTCACGCCCGTCATCGTCTCGGTGTCGCTCTCTTTGGCCGTTGCTGCAGCTGCTGTCGTCGCTGGAGTCGTCTTGTACCGAAAATGTCAAAATAATAATAACGTCTTGTAAAATGTCATATAAACAGTCAGGAAGTAAACAGAGAATATTGAGCCATTATTGCTGTGTGTGTAAACGGCATTTTTATAAAAACTTGGACAGAAGATGAACATGCAGAAGCCCTGGTCTGTGGAGAAAACCTCTGCAATATTTGTATCTTGACAGAAAACTTGAACAGGTCATATATGTAACGTTTTCTTCTGCACCGTGTGTAGCTTCTACTTCTTAAGTTGAGTTACTAAATGTCCAGTTTTCAACAGTTAAAAAAAGAGTCATTTTTATTCCGTTGTTCTTGTTCTTGGATGAATGTAAACTGAAGATACATGACTGAGACCTGTGCTTCACCGTTACACTTTTGAAAAATGTGAATCCATATTTGGTTTTGTCGATATAAATGTTGGTGTGTGGTGCAGGGTTACATTGTGTTGTTGTGTTGTTGTGTTGTTGTGTTATTGTGTCTCTTCAAACACTGATGAAAGATTTACTGCATTCGATCGTCAAGCTGCAGCAACATGATGATTAGAAAATGCAAATCTCATCACCAAAACACGGGAAGCTGAAAATAAAAGCTCTTTCTTATTATTGAACAGACGCTGCTTCAGAGTAAAATGCTTAAAGGTGGAGTCACGTCATCATTTTTCAATGTCTCCAATAAAATGATCTTTTAAACCCAGATACGCTAAAAGTTTGTAATGGCTGCTATTGCGCTGATTCAGAATGAATCGTATGAAGCCAAAGCAAAGGAGTGTTTCACTGAATACCAGAAGCTTTAAACACGACGCTACGAAGAGAAAGAGCGTCTGGAAAGTGTCTAAACATGATCAGTGCTGACTTTAGACTGAGAGGCAGGAGACAGGCTAACCACTCTGCCACAGAGACACAGAGAGGACACGCCCACCACACGCTCTTTACCAAAGAATCAGCTGGAATTAGAGTTTCTCATGTTCTTCAGCGTCACATCAGAAAACGCTGAAAGAGAAAATCACAGACGCGACGCAAACAAAGGAACTGATGGAGTTTGGGACAAATGTGGAGGATTAATCAAAGTGTTTTTGCAGTAGGAAACCTCGTGATTCGGGGGAAATATTAGACCCTGAACCAACAAACCCTTCAGTGAAAGCTTTTACATCTGTGCCAATTCCACGACTGGACAATCTAGTGTATTTGTGCTTTTTTAAAGGTTTATATTGACCCCAGAGTGTGAGGAAAATGCTTTTTCAGAAAACAGACTTCGAAGTTACAATTACCCATAAATCTGGAGGAAAGATAATTCTGTAAATAATTAGAGATCATCGAGTAGACAGGGCTATCTCAGTTGCTTTCTGAAAGCCAATGTTTTTTTAGAGACTAATGTACCCCAGAGTGAAGACCTGATAATAAATAATTAAACAAAGTTCTGCTGCAGTGTCTCATCACAATTGGTAAATGGTCTCAACTTTTACAGCAAGGAACCACTCACCCATTCACACCCTCATTTATAGCCTACACCAGTGGTTCGCAGGGGCGCAACTACCCACTTTCTGGGGGGTATGCAGACACACAGCCGGCGATCGATATTTCCCTCTATGGCAGGGGTCGGCAAATTGGCTTGGCTTCGGGCCAATATTTTTTTACCCGATAGATGGTGGGCCAGCCGTTCAATTGATTAAAAAACATTGATTTATTCATGCATGGATATTCAATACTAGATAACCCCAAACTATACATATTTTTGGTTTAAAAATAAAATATTGTTTGAAACAATACTGTCCCTGAGTCTGTCGGATGTTCGCGGGTTACACCGCACTAGCAAAAAATAAAGTTAGCATCACAAACATGTCGCTTTCCAAAGGACTAAAAAGAAAAGTGGACAGTGAAAACAGGAGTTCCAGAGAGGAAAGGCGACAAACATATGGTTTCATCCTACCTGGATATGTGAATGCCAAACCTCTGCCTCATCTGCAACAAGGTCATCTCCGTTTGCAAAGAGTACAATATTCAGCGACATCACGAAACGAAACATGGGTCATTCAGTGCGTCCTTTCCACTTCAGTCTGAGTCAAGGCGTCTCAAAGTCAATGCTCTTTATGACAGTTATATCCGGAGCAGCAGGTCCTAGTCCGAGGCCTGACCACACAGGAAAAGGTATCCAGTGCCTCGATTAAAGCGTCCTGGAGTTTGGGTCGGTGTTACGCCGAAAACTGCATGACCGCCGAAAAATGCACCCCCTGCGCACAGATGAAACGACAGGAAGGTTTCCAGGACTGTCTCTTAACAAGTATAGCCCATTTGTGTGTATTTATTTATGTAAGACTGACTAACCATAGCTCCTTTAACCAGAAGAGATCGTTTTTTTAAAAATGTCTTTAAAAGTCAGGGATATTTTTTGGCTGAGCGTGTGAAGGCACTATGCGTGTGTCTGAGGTAAAGTATGAGGATCGGGACAAACCACAATTTAATCTAGAAGTTAGACAGTAGAATGGTGTTGTGCTAAACACAAGCAAATATCAGGGGCAAAACATTTGTGTATAAAGAACAATTAAGTCTCTGTTAGGCTTTTTTTTTTTATATATAAATATATATATCCTCTGGCGGGCCAAACAATATTGGCAACGGGCCAAAATTGTCCCCGGGCCGGACGTTGCCGACCACTGTTCTATCGATTTTATCACAAAAAAATAAATAAAAAACATCTCACGGCCCGATTAAGCTTCTGATGCTCTTATTCACGTAATTTTTGCTCTGCCCCTCTCTCTCTCGCGCGCGCGCAAGAGGGGAGAAAAAAACGGTGTTTTGCTTGCACTTTGAGCTTCTCGTGGGGCAGCGGGGGAGATGACCGGGGCGGGCTGAGGAGGAGACGGTGTGCGGTGATGTCGCTGCCGTTCGGAGGCGGCCCAGAGCGGAGCTGAGCGAACAGGTGGAAGATGTGACGGGGCTCCTGTAGCCGCCTCGTCACTCACGGACCCCGCGCGCCTTTTACTCTCCTATGGCCCGGGACAGCGCTGGCGCTGGGAGCGTTTCCCCAGAGCCGCGCTCTGAAACTGTTTGCCCTCCAGCAGTGACTTTTGTTACGCAAAATAAGCACGTTGACGCTATGGGGCGCCGCTGTCCCTTGCGCGCCGAGTCCGACTATATTGAAATATTTTTTTCTCTCTCGCCCCGTCCTTTCGGCGCCCCCCGTCCTTTCGGCGCCCATATGCAAGGCATACATTGCATATGCCCTTTTTGCGCCACTGGTGGTTCGAAATTATTTTTTGCAGCGCCCCCCTTAGGAAGAAGAAAACATTTCACACTATTGATCAATAATCACCAATTTGATTCTGATCCGTCCCGGGCCCTGTGGGATAAGGCGCAGGTCGGGGACACAGTTTGGGGCAGAGCACATGCAGGACGCAGCACTCTGCACAGCCAGGTGTCCTGCAGCTGCCCTGTCCTGGGAGAGGCAGTGAACACTGAATGATGGGACCGTATGGTGGGACACGGATAACAGGCCTACTCGTGGCGGCGCGTGTGCTCGAGTGTATTTATTGGTCTTACCGCGCTCATGTGTGTCTGTCCGGGCGTCTCTTTCACACCGCTCTGCTCGAGCCTTACGTCAGTGTTATTCCCGATGTGAACGGTCATTAAACAGCAGCAGTTTGCAGAGAAAGTTTAGCTTTGAGTCTCCCACTGTCCGGGAGAACGAGTGGAACGGGCAGGAGCTGAAGTATTGATCCAGCCTGCGCTGTGCCATTTAATGACCATACGCGAGTATTTCACCAATCTTCACCAAATAAACACCGATTTAAAGCACACGAGCGGCAGCGCAGCACTGTGAGATCTCTTAACAGTTACATGTGGACAGTTAATGTGCATCATTTCACAAAGCGGGATGATTGTTGCCGATATTCAGCACGTTTTCACTGAAGAAACTCAAGCGGCTTATCAGCGTGACTCTGGTGTAATGTCTCCACGTGTCGCCTTCATTTATTTGGCATCGCTCCCCTGGGGGGGCGCGCCCAACTATTTGAGAACCACTGGCCTACACCAATGTACGCAGACACAGGAGACAAGGAGGGAGAAGTGTCTTGCCCAAGAACACAATGACAGTGTGCAAATTCAGGAGCAGGAATTCGAACCCCAGACTTTATGATCACGAGACAACCCGCTCTACCAACTGTGTCACTATAGCGCCTAAAAAAATAAAACAAACATATAATAACTTGCTGTGCGACAAAATAGCCTAAGGCAAACCTCAAACCAGACCTGTAAAATGTGCCTATTCTGGGAAAAATCCGTTTCATTCTTTTTCCTTTTTTAGGCCTAGAGCTGTCAGAGTCATGACGTGTAATCAAATGGTTTTGTAATGAACTGTTTTCTCAAAACCGAGTGAGACTGTGCTGCCTGGAGACGCGATCTGATTGGTTGAGAAAAGAAAGGGGCGGGACTCTCAAACTGAAAGTGAAACTGTATGTTTTCTATAAAGTGCGTCGCGTCTGAAACAGCCTCCAAACATTTGGACAGCAGAGTTTTCTCAGGTCTTTACGGAGACTTTTGCAGCGATGTTCACCGTGAAGATTTGCTTTGTGCTCATTCTCTCGGGGACACTCATGAATGGAGCCACATCAAGTGAGAACATTTGGACTTTTCATTTGTTACAGGCTAAAGCAGAAGTGGAGCTAATGTTTACAAAAGGAAACAACATTAAATGTTGTTTTGTTGTCGGTTTATTTAACTACATTATTCAGGTTTTGTAACATGTTGTATTTACTTTATGGCATAAACTTTCACTATCAACTAGAATGATTTATAAATAACATAATCAGGCATGTGTTTTACTCATTTGTTTTGTTGAATTTAACATATTGAGAGATAATTGTCATAAAGAAAAACTAAATAAACCTGTTGTTCACAGTGATTCACACTTGGATGGCTTTCCGAACTTCTTCAACTCAAGTCCCAAACTTCCCAGAGTTTGTTATTGTTGAAGTGGTGAATGGACTTACAGTTTATCAGTACGACAGTAAAACCAGGAGAGCGGTGCCCAAACAGGAGTGGATGAACAGACTGACAGAGGAGGATCCAGAGTTCTGGGAGAAAAACACTCAGAATGATATTGGTGATGAGCAGGTGAATAAAGGCAACATTGAGACAGTCAGACTGAGATTCAACAAAACTGAAGGTTTGTCTGATATTTACTTTTACTGATCTAAAGTTCTTACAGGGAATGTACATTAACAAAAAACTATTATCATATGAACAAAAACACATAGGTCTATTTGTTTAATAACTTTCAAAACAAGTGGAGTTCTGATTCGGATGTTTCTGTGTCAGGACTCCATATTTGGCAGTCCATGGCTGGCTGTGAATGGGACGATGAGACCGATGAGATCAGAGGATATTTTCAATCCGCCTTTGATGGAGAAGACTTCATTTCGTTGGACTGGGCAACACAGACGTGGGTCGCTGCTAAATCACAGGCCTTTGCCACGAAACTGAGATGGGAGAAGAGTGGAGTAGCTGCTCGAGTGAAACATGAGCTGATCCATCGCTGTGGAGAATATCTGAAGAAGTACGTGAGATTTGGAGAGAAAACTCTGAAGAGGAAAGGTAAGATAATTGTTTTATTAAAGAAAATGTTTTTGTTTGTTTTTTCAAAGCAACTTTAAATGTGATGTTCAATGGGAAAAAATAAATAGATAATTTGAATGAACAAAACAATATAAAGAGCATAATTGTAATGGAAGGTGATTTTTTGTCGGCTACAGCTGAGAGCCAACTTTGAGGGTGTTTGTTCTTTCTAACAGTACAAGTAAAAATCATTTCAAAGTCTTTTAAATTTTAACCCTATACATAAATGTAATAATATTTTGTCTTCAAGAGGAGGCTTCACTATTGTGATCAAACAAATCCATTTCTTTATCTACAAAACTGTAACATGGATTTGTTTTTTTCACATTTATTTCCAAATGATCTGACCCTTAAGTGTCAGTAACGTCCTGTCCATGTGTCCTGTGCTCAGAGCTCCCCCTAGTGTCGCTCCTGCAGAAGTCCTCCTCGTCCCCGGTCACCTGCCACGCCACAGGCTTCTACCCCGACAGAGCCATGCTGTTCTGGGCTAAAGACGGAGAGGAGCTGGAGGAGGACGTGGGAGAGATCCTGCCCAACCACGACGGGACCTTCCAGAGCAGCGTGTCCCTGGACCTGTCCTCTGTCCCCACTGAAGACTGGGGCAGGTACAGCTGTGTGTTCCAGCTGTCCGGAGTCAAAGACGACCTCATCACCAAACTGGACCCCAGACTGATCCGCACCAACGGTGAGACGGGACTGACTTCTGTCTGTATTAGATTCTGAAGTCGGAGGAGCAGGCGACGGGTCAGACGGAAAATAAATCTGATGTGTTTGATTCATATTTTGTAGGAGAAATGAACTGCAGTGAGGAGGATCCCAGACGGGTCTACTTTTGAAAGAAAAGGAGTGAATAATCAGGCTAATAATAATAATGATTGTAATTGTTTTGTTTCAGAGAGAAAAAGCTGAACACCTCCATCATCATCGGGGCTGTGCTGTCTGCTCTGGGTTTGGTCGTTGCTGCTGCTGTTGGAATCGTCTTGTACAGAAGATTTCACAACAATAACGTCTTATAACAGGTCAGAAAACTGTGATGTAGTAACAGAGAGGAGCTGTCGGCTCATATAGTGTGAGGAGGGTTGAGTTTAGAGCCGCCAAGGATGAGAGGAAGAGCAAAGACCAGACTTACGGATGTTGTGAAAGAAATTAGAAAATATAGAATTCAAATGTATTGTATCTTTTGTTTTCACAGATTTGTTTTTCTGGACGAAGCAGCTCTTCTGTTTTACTCCTTTTTCTGAGCAGATTCTATCGGGGGATATTTGTGGCAACACTGAGCCTGCAGACAATTAGCTTTATTGATCTTGACGTGGATTACTGTGTAATATTTTTATGAATCTTTGATAAAGATGAACCTGCTTTTGTATCGCGTGATTTGTAACAAAACGACCTTTACTTTTTGTGGACGATTGTCATATTTTTACTTTCCCGTTGTTCAGACAGTTTGGTGACAACGTAGGATTGGGCTTTGACCCTAATCTTGTACAAAGACAAACTGGACATAGGCCTGGTTTGCCTATGCCCAATATTCACAGATATTTAACTTAACATGACTGTACAGAAGAGGTGTAGGAGGACCAGGGCTCGTTTGAAAGATTGAAACTTTGGAATGGAAAGGACAGAGGCTGAAGTTTTTGTGTGAGTTCAAAGTTATGTGTTCAGTTTTTCTTCCTCTCCATCAAAAGTCGCCCTTGTTGGCCGCCTGGTTTGCCTATGCCCAGGGCCCTGCTGTTGTGTAAATAGTTTGTATTTAAAATGTTTAAGATTTTATTGTTAGTACCTTTTTTTCTTGATCTTGTTTGGAAAATTTCAAATGAAGAAGCTGTAACAGATTATTTGCGTTTTTTCTTTTCCGTGAGGTTGTGTCTTATTTATTGATCAAAACGTCAGTGATACAAATAATAACAACAGTAACAATAACAACAGCTTTGTGGGATGTGAATCTTTTCTTTTGGGACTTTTCAGAGTAAATAAAGGTTGAATAAACAAATAAATGTTGTTTTATTTTGAAATTGCATCCCATTACAGATAAAAGGAGAGAATCTCAAAGTGAATCCATATGAGCGCTCGCTATAAAGTTTAAGATGATTGTGATAGAACTAAGGGACTCAACTCGATCAGTTGAACCATTGTTTAATGATTGTTCCTGGACTCGACTGCAGTGACATCAACACTTCCATTTCCCAACAATGAACAGACGACGCTTGGACCTTTCCACTGTACATTTATTTCCAAAAGGCTGCATATACATTTGCAAATTCTACTGTACAGAAAACATCCAAAATGTCCATAGTTATAGATGCAATATACCACAAAGCTGCCCTGGCGTTACCAAACAGAGGCTCAGCACTAGAAAAGCTCTGCAGCCGGTTCAATATGATCGTCTGAAACACTTTTAGCTTCAGACTTTATGAAGTTTATTCCAGTGTATTGTAGAGTTTGCATTTTCTCCCTGTGTCTGAGTGAGTATCCTTTGGGTGCTGTGTAACCAAAGACAAAGAGATGTCTTCCACATTCCACATGCTCTGTCATGCACATAACGCAACAGCATTTGACACTAAACTGGTGAGAGAAACGATTTGCTTGTGTTTGTTTTTTCATTTGACAGAGAAAAGGCTAAACTTCAGCATCATCGCAGCTGTGGCGTCTCTTATTGGTTTGGCTGTTGTTGCCGCAGTTGGAATCGTCTTGTACAAAAGATTTCATACAAATAACGTCATAAAAAAAGGTGAGAACAAACATTTATTTACTTTACAATATGGAAACCCTGTAGCAATATGATAGAAGTATTTGTTTCTGGCTATTTGAGTTGAAATTGAAATGGTAGAAAACAAGTTAGCAAAATGAATCTGTTCAGCCTGAATATCTGTGCAGAAAGATGCTGTGAGGTTTAGAGGAAAACCATAGAGGGGATTTAAGGGTGCAGAGATTACACAGAATGAGTTGGTTTGAAAGAAAAATAAAGTCAAAGTAAAAATCTACTACTTTCACAGTAAAGAAGTTCTTCACCGTCCGGGTTTGAGTTCTCAATGTAGACTTTAACTCATAACGCTATGATTGTGGTCACACTGAGACTTCAGCCAATCCACAACCAGGACCATCCTCTGCACGGGACGGTAGCTGCACACTGGAGCAGACCTCTCTCCTTGGGCTGTAGAACGAAGCCATTCAGGGGATTTTGTTTGGTTTCAAGTTGCACAGTGGCGGGAGCCTATAGTCTCTGCCTCAGTAACAACAGTGACACAGAGAGGACATGCACACTCCACCCACATGCTATTTTTAAACTGATCATTAGGAATGACCAGTTATTCTTGTTCATCAATGTCACAAAAGCACAAGTTGGACAAACTTGGTTAATTTTTCTTTCTTTTTTTTCTCCCTCATGACCCCAGACAGAACAATCATTATGTGAGGTATAATTGCTGAGGGGTGTACACCTTTAAATTAAAATGATACAAACTGACAATGGGACTGACTTTTACCCTTTGCAAAGTGTGCACATAAATAAAGCTCTGTACCACGATTAATGGAAGGAAAGGGAGAGAGTTCAGCTTCCTGACAAAAGCGTGACTGGCCCAGGCTTAAATCAGGGCCCAACTGCATGAATTAATATAAATAAACTCTTTACATCCCCATTTTTTATTTTGTGCTGTGATGAGTTTGTGTACATGTATTTCATCACCACACCCACATGACAAAGTCCTGAATTCTGATTGGTTAAAGCAGGGAAAAGGCTGAACTTTAAAACAGAAAGTACTACAGCATTTTCAATACAAAGCCTCCTTTTTTGTCTCTATCTAGAGTTTTGCAGCTCTGTTCAACATGAAGATTGTCATTGTGGTCGTTCTCACGGGGAGACTCATACATGGAGTGACATCAAGTGAGTACATGTCGTCTTTAATTTGTTTCAGTAAATTTGGAAACACTTTACACTAGACTGATACATTCAACCTGTAGAACGATGTAATGTGTATGAAACAATGTGTAATAACTTGTATAGGTCACATATACAGTGGACTGATGTGTACTAGTGGCCATATCGCCTTTACTCTGCCCAATCCCGTCAGACCTCTGAAGCTAAGCAGGGAAGGGCCTGGCAGTACTTGGATGGGAGACCGTTTGGTAACACCAGTAATTCTGGCGGAGTGAGTGAGTGGTCGGTCCGAGGGGCTGATGGCGCAGACTGGTAGCCTCGCTTTTGTCAGTCTGATCCCGGGCAGCTGTGGCTACACTTGTGGCTTACCACCATCAAGTATGGAGTGAATGAATAATGCAATTTAAAGTGTTCAGAAAAGCGCTATATAAAACCGATACATTATTACTAGTAGTTTAGAGGTATTTAATGTAAGACCCTAACCTTAACTTTAGAGGTATGCTTAACTTATTTGGACACGAGTTGGTCATAGAAAAATCTTCTTATCTAACTTACATTGCCATTATTAAAATCTAATTAAACTGTTGTTCATAGTGACACACACACTGGTGGGTTTTCGCACAACTTCGACTCAAGTTCCACAGTTCCCGGAGTATGTCCTTGTCAATGTGGTGGATGGACTGCAGATTTATTAGTACGACAGTAAAACCAGGAGAGCAGTGCCCAAACAGGAATGGATGATCAGAGTGACTGAAGACGACCCACACTTCTGGGAGAGAAACACTGAGATGGATATTAGTGATGAGCAGCAGCAAAGA
Source organism: Proterorhinus semilunaris (assembly GCA_021464625.1). Lineage (NCBI taxonomy): Eukaryota > Metazoa > Chordata > Actinopteri > Gobiiformes > Gobiidae > Proterorhinus > Proterorhinus semilunaris. The sequence continues at coordinate 32,066,028 of CM038345.1, read as the reverse complement.
GGCAACATCGAAGCTATAAGAGAGGCATTCAACCTGACGGAAGGTTTGTCTATGTTTACCTTTAGTTATTGTCTTTCTATTGATTTGTTGTACAGGGACTTCTAATTTCAGCTACTGTAATATAGCCACAAAGCAGTGATTATCAGCCCTCGCTGACCGCCCTGCCCAAAGCAAGGGCACCAAGAAAACACCTCAGGTTCAATCTTAGATGCAGACAGAATAGACTTATCCCTAAGTGAGCAGTTGAGAGTAGGGTCGTTCAGGTGTGAGTTCGGTCGTTAGGACTTAGAACTATATAGGTGTTTATCCACAGGTGAGAGGAGCCTTTAATAGAGGGGAGGGACTTAGCCAAGCGAAACCCCTCCCAGTGGTCTTTAGTCCGTGATCTGAGCTGGAATTGTTAGTTTCGCTGACGAACCCTTTCGGAAACGTCCTACACTTCAACTACAGAGTACAGATGATGACTCAAGAACATTCATAGAAGATGGACAACTCCTGTACGACTGAGAGCCCACACAGACTTGACAATATACAGAGAATAATTTGTATGAATTTGTATCACTCCATATGTGCAAACTGCAGCATATTTCAATCATTTTAATAAAATATTGTACAAAGGGTTCGAAATTTAAGAATAAGTAATATCTGTTGCACAACAGGGTTCATTTCTTCAAAACGTTTAAAGCCAAGTCAAAATCACATTGCATTTGGTTCAAAAAGTTATGAAAGTCGGCATAAACAGCCCTATTCTCAAGTATTGAGTGTTTTCTTGTAAAATACCAGCGCAATGGCCAGTATTAGTTAGTCGATCACAAAGGTACAGTATGTGTTTCAGTCATGTAAAGACTTGTGTTAATGCCATCTTGTAAATGGTCTTTTCTACCATGATCGGATACTGCGAGTGTATATAATGTTATGATGTGGGTTTTTGGTTGTTGGTTTTGTCCTGGTTTTGGTTTGTTTCTCCCCTGTCCTGGTCTGTGTCTCTGTCTTGTGTTTATTTTGATGTGTCCTGGTCTGTGTCTGTGTCGTCCAGCTTTCCCTTCCTCCTGTTGATTGCCTGCCCCGCCCTAATGTGTGTCACCTGTGCCCCGTTTCCTTGTGTATTTATACCCCTGTGTTCTCCCCTGTCCTCGTCGGATCATTGTATGTCGTTGCCGGTTTTGGTGTCCATGGTTTCTGTGCGTGCCTGTAAGTAGTGATGGGAAAATGAAGCCCCATGAAGCGCTGAAGCGTCGCAGCCAACTGCGTCACACACGGTTCGAAGCATCAGGGTGCTTTATTTGCTCCACTACGCCATCATGTGGACAAAAAAAATTATAACATTAAAAGACAAAATTTGAGATTTTAGAGAGTTGTGATGTAAAATGTGCTTGTGTTACTTTGCTTATGTCTGTGCTTATGCAACAAGTAAATGTGTTTAATAAAGACAAACATTAAATTGATTCATTTGTATTTAGAAATAATATTTTTTCTAAAGTATTTGGACTCAGGCGGTTTCTTTTTTTGCAAAGGATTTTGCCTCTTTCACAGGGCACAGAAGATGCAGGAGTGCATAAATAAATAAAGTATTCAGAAGCATTCAGAAAAATGTGAACAATAAAAATGCTGTGTTGTCATAGTTGTGCAATCTATTATTACATAATTATTGCTAACCCTAACCTTATTAGGTGAGATCAGCTCAAAATGCTCCCAAACTGGGGAAAATCTTTTCTTTCTAGCTGGTTCCATCGCAAAACAATGAAGCTCAAATAGAAAACGAAAAGAAGCGCAATAACCCAAAGACACAAAGTGTGAGCGGGAATCCATTGCGTTTCACGGACGCTTTTATTTTGAATCGCGCTTCACACCCGCGAATCATTTCCTGAATCAGTCACGTGGTACGGCCACTTCCCGAGGCTTCGAACGTCACCACATACGTCGTCAACACCAAGCCCCGGGTATCCAATATGGCCGCCCGTTGATTTCAATGGTTTGTGCTCATTGCATGGATCTATTATAATAACTGGATAGGACACTCCCCCCTTCCCCGCGCGCCGGTCGGCGGACGGCCACTAGATGGTACTACAGCAGCAAATTCTCATCGGGCTCAGAAAGGATTTTTGCCATAAGCGGCTGTGCAAGAAAAAACTGTTCGTGTTCGGCTGACAGGACGCCTACAACTGTCACAAAGGTCGGATTTAGTGTCGATTATCATCTATATTAACATCATGTACTTTTTTTCTCTTTAAAATTTGCGTATCGCCTAAAAAATACATTTTTAAGGACTTAGCCGAGCTCCACTCTAGCCACGCTCTAGCTTTCCGCCGCGCTGATTGGGCAGAACTAAACACGTGTTGCCGTGCACGTGCAGAGCGCGCCCTCGATTTCCGTGGGCGCGCTCATGAAGGAAAACAACAGCATGGGGGAATCGAGAGAAAAGAGGAATTTTGCAAGTAAGTTTGCGCTGTTTGTATCACACAGAATGTATTCCGTAACTGTAAATGTTAATATACACCACGTAAATACTATTTCGATGAGACAGTTGATATATTGTAGCTTCGTGAAAAATAGAAACTACTACAACGAGTACCATTTTAAACTAACAGAACAATGCTATTCTAGAGGACAGTGTCCCTGTTTAATGTAAAATACACATACAGTATATTTTACATTAAAATACACGGTATGTGTATCGAATTACAATAATTACATAGCGTAGCACATTGTGAGAAGTTATTTAACTTGCCAGACAAACTAACAAAATAAGGTTAGTTAATATGATCGAAGTGTACGAGGCCATCAGACGGTTCCAGCTATTTTGCCTCATATTTAATCTGGACAGTATCTTACTGGTTATGGTTATGGGCAGGGGCAGGAGTTGGAAAAAGTTTAGAAACAGGAAAACAATTAAGGCTAAGGTTAGGAAAAGGTTAGGTTTAGGTTTATTGGGCACTATATAATAATGACGTGACTTTTTAATCAAGTTTGTTAAATTCACAAATTCGTGCTTTCATACTTGTTCACTAATGTAACAAGACTGGTGATTATAGTAACCGTAATAGACACAGTAGTCAGATATATATAATTATTATTTTGTCGTGTGATAATAAAATATGAACTAAGTATAATGAGGGTGATATTTTGGTTCTCCTTTCTTCACCTAGGTCGCCTGCTGCAGAGAGGAGTCTGCTGCAGTGGGATCTGCGTCCACTATGGATATGGAAGATGGGGCTTAGCATGAACTTCTTTGCTAACAGGTGATTACTAGCTATTACTTAAAGTTCAATTAGTTTGTTATGTATTTTATAGCCACAAATAAAACTGTAATAAAGTTGCTGCTCGGTAATTGTACCTATATTGAACAGATGCGGCCGTGTCCTGTCCCATCTCCTCCACACAGGACAGACCAGACTCTTATTATACCGTCTCCTGTTCTGCTGTGAGTGAGGTGCTCAGCACATGGCAGTGTTGGAACGAACAGAGGCGAACTACCAGTAGCAAGTAAATTACATTGTATGTAGGTCACATTCAAACTGTTGACCCAACTTCACCAAAATAAACTCTTTTGTCATCCACAGCATATACAGCTTATATTAAAACCGAAAATGTCAAGTCTCGGTTTAAAGCCCCATCACCATGGCAACACAAGACCAGACAAAGACAAACCCAACTCTGACGGGACAACAGGTAAGATGCACACACAAAAAAAAGTATACTTTTCTAATTATGATTAGTCATGCAAGCTATAACTTCATAAATCACAACAGTGCCAAATTCAACTGTAAAATGTAAGGGAACCTATTCAAGTTAATAAAATAAAGGTCTATCATGTTTCAGACAATAATAACTAGTTATTAAACCAACTTTGACTATTTGTGTCATGTCTAACCTATTCTCCGGTCATTTTCTCAGTTTCTCTTTTAGCTTAAGTGATGGAGCCAAAAGAATGGTGCCGTATGAAGTTGCCATTTTCACCAAAATGTGACGGTGCAGCCCTGGAAACAAAGTCTTGTTCTTGCTGTCAGAAAGAACTGCAGTAGCTGGTGACGCCCGTGTCCTTGGAAGATGACCAGATTTAGCTTTTAAACTCGGTTAAAACCAGTTCTTTGCCTCTTTACAAACTGCAGTTACTTCTTGGTTTCTTGTTGTAAGAGTCAGGGTCAGACTGGGCAGCTCAAGAGGCTATCGGCTAAACCTTTATGTGGTGAGAATGCAGGCGTTATATGTTATGTATATGTTATAGATGTTTGTCTTGTCCAGAAGGAGACCTATTCCAGTCTGGGACTGTCGTTGAATCTACTTTCCAATCTGACAGCAGAGAAAAAAACGTAAGGTGGTCTTGGCTGAACTTGTTGATCAGTAGAACAGCTTTGGGCATTATTCTTTTCCACTCTGAAGATATTACGGGCACTTCTGGAAATAAAGCCAATAATGTTCAGAGTGCAGAGGATCGCTGTTGTTGTTTCTTTTTGCAACTGCTGTCATCGGGTCTAAACCAATAAAATTTAAAATTTGGGCAAAACCCAGTTTTTTTGTGTGTGTATAGTGTTGTAGGCCTTCTATGCAAATATGTTGGGGCACTTTTCTTTTTTGCAATATCCTTATTTTATTGTGTACATAAAAAAAAGCTTAATTGCATTTCAATTACATCTATTAGTTTCTGCGAAAATCCCAAAGACAATTGACATAAATGTTGGTGATTTATTTTACTTGAATTATTTTTTTAACTAATTTTGCAATTCTGTTACAATGCAGTAAAATTATTTTTTAAAATAACACTACTCTTGAGTACAATTTTCTACTCTGCTGATTTACTTGTGATGAATTGCTAGTCTGCAAATGTTGTGAAATACAATGTAATGTGGTTCCAAAATTATAAGCAAAAGCTTATAATTTGCATTATAATGTATTATAATGGCTCTTGTCAGCCTAATAATTAGAGGATGGTATTTATCACATTGCCATTGTTGATAATTATGAATATACGCATTGCAATGCTATTTTTGTTCTCATGTTCCATCCATAAAAATGCAAATGTCTATATCTACACACTATTGCCTGATTGTTAAGATGACAAAGTACAAGATAACATTTCAGTGTTTCCATGCAAGTTCAGCTATAAGGAAGCATTATAATAACAAAGGTATATATGACATGACATTTTTAATGATAGTACGTAAAAGAAAAGGCAATATGCCCAAACAACTATAAATATGACATTTAAATAAAACAGAATAACCAAAGGTAAAACTGTGGTAATTGTATTGTAGGATTTCATTTACACACCACGTGTAAAAATGGGTCTCATTCATTTCACGTTTGATTTCATGTCACGGCAAAAAGTTAAATGGATCAAATGCTGCGTTGAACAAAATTACGGTATTTAAAAACTTACAAAGGCATAAATGAACATTGATTTTGTCATTATGCTGAATAATAGAAGTTGGATGTATCTTTTAAATGTTGGAAAACGGTACAGATCTTTAAATACATCCATGCGTAGGGCAGTAGCTTGGAGATCTGGGTCTACTGCTCCGCTCACGGCAGCTGCCCTGGCTGATTCTCTGCCTGCTCTCGTTGCGCTGTCAATTTACTTGACATGTGGTCAATTGTAGAAGTATAATTAACTTTGTAATTAAACGTTGGAAAACGGTTCCAAAAGTGAATAACTTTGATTGCATCAATGACTAGGTTGAGCGATCTAGACCTACTGCGTCTCTGCTGCGCTCTGCTGCCGAGCTGTGGTGCGCGTTCTCGTCGCGCTGAGAATCATGGGGATTGGCAATAAACATCCGCGTTTCTTTGTGTTTTTTATTGGAAATGAGTAAGGACCCTAATATGGCCATAACAATGAATAATATAAATTATACAAGTATATAGTAGCCGTTAAAAAAAGCTCTGGGCCCGATGGACCCGGAAGTAACGCGGAAGTAAGATTTTTTTCTGGCTCGCTGCGCCAATGAGCACAAACCATTGAAATCAACGGGCGGCCATATTGGAAGCCCGGGGCTTGGCTCATTGGCGCAGCGAGCCAGAAAAAATTCTTACTTCCGCGTTACTTCCGGGTCCATCGGGCCCAGAGCTTTTTTTAACGGCTACTATATACTTGTATAATTTATATTATTCATTGTTATGGCCATATTAGGGTCCTTACTCATTTCCAATAAAAAACACAAAGAAACGCGGATGTTTATTGCCAATCCCCATGATTCTCAGCGCGACGAGAACGCGCACCACAGCTCGGCAGCAGAGCGCAGCAGAGACGCAGTAGGTCTAGATCGCTCAACCTAGTCATTGATGCAATCAAAGTTATTCACTTTTGGAACCGTTTTCCAACGTTTAATTACAAAGTTAATTATACTTCTACAATTGACCACATGTCAAGTAAATTGACAGCGCAACGAGAGCAGGCAGAGACTCAGCCAGGGCTGCTGCCGTGAGCGGAGCAGTAGACCCAGATCTCCAAGTAGCTACTGCCCTACGCATGGATGTATTTAAAGATCTGTACCGTTTTCCAACATTTAAAAGATACATCCAACTTCTATTATTCAGCATAATGACAAAATCAATGTTCATTTATGCCTTTGTAAGTTTTTAAATACCGTAATTTTGTTCAACGCAGCATTTGATCCATTTAACTTTTTGCCGTGACATGAAATCAAACGTGAAATGAACGAGACCCATTTTTACACGTGGTGTGTAAATGAAATCCTACAATACAATTACCACAGTTTTACCTTTGGTTATTCTGTTTTATTTAAATGTCATATTTATAGTAGTTTGGGCATATTGCCTTTTCTTTTACGTACTATCATTAAAAATGTCATGTCATATATACCTTTGTTATTATAATGCTTCCTTATAGCTGAACTTGCATGGAAACACTGAAATGTTATCTTGTACTTTGTCATCTTAACAATCAGGCAATAGTGTGTAGATATAGACATTTGCATTTTTATGGATGGAACATGAGAACAAAAATAGCATTGCAATGCGTATATTCATAATTATCAACAATGGCAATGTGATAAATACCATCCTCTAATTATTAGGCTGACAAGAGCCATTATAATACATTATAATGCAAATTATAAGCTTTTGCTTATAATTTTGGAACCACATTACATTGTATTTCACAACATTTGCAGACTAGCAATTCATCACAAGTAAATCAGCAGAGTAGAAAATTGTACTCAAGAGTAGTGTTATTTTAAAAAATAATTTTACTGCATTGTAACAGAATTGCAAAATTAGTTAAAAAAATAATTCAAGTAAAATAAATCACCAACATTTATGTCAATTGTCTTTGGGATTTTCGCAGAAACTAATAGATGTAATTGAAATGCAATGAAGCTTTTTTTTATGTACACAATAAAATAAGGATATTGCAAAAAAGAAAAGTGCCCCAACATATTTGCATAGAAGGCCTACAACACTATACACACACAAAAAAACTGGGTTTTGCCCAAATTTTAAATGTTATTGGTTTAGACCCGATGACAGCAGTTGCAAAAAGAAACCACAACAGCGATCCTCTGCACTCTGAACATTATTGGCTTTATTTCCAGAAGTGCCCGTAATATCTTCAGAGTGGAAAAGAATAATGCCCAAAGCTGTTCTACTGATCAACAAGTTCAGCCAAGACCACCTTACGTTTTTTTCTCTGCTGTCAGATTGGAAAGTAGATTCAACGACAGTCCCAGACTGGAATAGGTCTCCTTCTGGACAAGACAAACATCTATAACATATACATAACATATAACGCCTGCATTCTCACCACATAAAGGTTTAGCCGATAGCCTCTTGAGCTGCCCAGTCTGACCCTGACTCTTACAACAAGAAACCAAGAAGTAACTGCAGTTTGTAAAGAGGCAAAGAACTGGTTTTAACCGAGTTTAAAAGCTAAATCTGGTCATCTTCCAAGGACACGGGCGTCACCAGCTACTGCAGTTCTTTCTGACAGCAAGAACAAGACTTTGTTTCCAGGGCTGCACCGTCACATTTTGGTGAAAATGGCAACTTCATACGGCACCATTCTTTTGGCTCCATCACTTAAGCTAAAAGAGAAACTGAGAAAATGACCGGAGAATAGGTTAGACATGACACAAATAGTCAAAGTTGGTTTAATAACTAGTTATTATTGTCTGAAACATGATAGACCTTTATTTTATTAACTTGAATAGGTTCCCTTACATTTTACAGTTGAATTTGGCACTGTTGTGATTTATGAAGTTATAGCTTGCATGACTAATCATAATTAGAAAAGTATACTTTTTTTTGTGTGTGCATCTTACCTGTTGTCCCGTCAGAGTTGGGTTTGTCTTTGTCTGGTCTTGTGTTGCCATGGTGATGGGGCTTTAAACCGAGACTTGACATTTTCGGTTTTAATATAAGCTGTATATGCTGTGGATGACAAAAGAGTTTATTTTGGTGAAGTTGGGTCAACAGTTTGAATGTGACCTACATACAATGTAATTTACTTGCTACTGGTAGTTCGCCTCTGTTCGTTCCAACACTGCCATGTGCTGAGCACCTCACTCACAGCAGAACAGGAGACGGTATAATAAGAGTCTGGTCTGTCCTGTGTGGAGGAGATGGGACAGGACACGGCCGCATCTGTTCAATATAGGTACAATTACCGAGCAGCAACTTTATTACAGTTTTATTTGTGGCTATAAAATACATAACAAACTAATTGAACTTTAAGTAATAGCTAGTAATCACCTGTTAGCAAAGAAGTTCATGCTAAGCCCCATCTTCCATATCCATAGTGGACGCAGATCCCACTGCAGCAGACTCCTCTCTGCAGCAGGCGACCTAGGTGAAGAAAGGAGAACCAAAATATCACCCTCATTATACTTAGTTCATATTTTATTATCACACGACAAAATAATAATTATATATATATCTGACTACTGTGTCTATTATGGTTACTATAATCACCAGTCTTGTTACATTAGTGAACAAGTATGAAAGCACGAATTTGTGAATTTAACAAACTTGATTAAAAAGTCACGTCATTATTATATAGTGCCCAATAAACCTAAACCTAACCTTTTCCTAACCTTAGCCTTAATTGTTTTCCTGTTTCTAAACTTTTTCCAACTCCTGCCCCTGCCCATAACCATAACCAGTAAGATACTGTCCAGATTAAATATGAGGCAAAATAGCTGGAACCGTCTGATGGCCTCGTACACTTCGATCATATTAACTAACCTTATTTTGTTAGTTTGTCTGGCAAGTTAAATAACTTCTCACAATGTGTTACGCTATGTAATTATTGTAATTCGATACACATACCGTGTATTTTAATGTAAAATATACTGTATGTGTATTTTACATTAAACAGGGACACTGTCCTCTAGAATAGCATTGTTCTGTTAGTTTAAAATGGTACTCGTTGTAGTAGTTTCTATTTTTCACGAAGCTACAATATATCAACTGTCTCATCGAAATAGTATTTACGTGGTGTATATTAACATTTACAGTTACGGAATACATTCTGTGTGATACAAACAGCGCAAACTTACTTGCAAAATTCCTCTTTTCTCTCGATTCCCCCATGCTGTTGTTTTCCTTCATGAGCGCGCCCACGGAAATCGAGGGCGCGCTCTGCACGTGCACGGCAACACGTGTTTAGTTCTGCCCAATCAGCGCGGCGGAAAGCTAGAGCGTGGCTAGAGTGGAGCTCGGCTAAGTCCTTAAAAACGTATTTTTTAGGCGATACGCAAATTTTAAAGAGAAAAAAAGTACATGATGTTAATATAGATGATAATCGACACTAAATCCGACCTTTGTGACAGTTGTAGGCGTCCTGTCAGCCGAACACGGACAGTTTTTTCTTGCACAGCCGCTTATGGCAAAAATCCTTTCTGAGCCCGATGAGAATTTGCTGCTGTAGTACCATCTAGTGGCCGTCCGCCGACCGGCGCGCGGGGAAGGGGGGAGTGTCCTATCCAGTTATTATAATAGATCCATGGTCAACACACGCATCGATACCATAGACTGTGATCGATACACGCTTCAATAGACACGCCCCTAGATTACTCGGCACACGCTTCGAAGCCTCGACACGCTCGACACATCACTACCTGTAAGTTTTTTTGTTCGTCGTCGTCGTCGTCGTCGTCGTCGTCGTTTTTCTGGTACTTGGACCTTTTTTCCATTAAACTTCAGTTCTGCTCCGATTCCTGGGCTGTGTGCATTTGGGTCATTCCTGCCCCGCATCCATGACATATAATACATTATTTACTTAAATTGTTGCTGTTGTTTCCTTGTTGTTTTGTTCCTTATGCACCATGTTCCTCTTGCACTATGTTCCTGTGTGTTATTTTATTGTATGGATTTTGGGGGTTGGTGCTTATAAGCTCTTGCTTCGGCCCACTCCTAAAAAAAACAACAAATAAACTAAACTAAACTGACCACAAAGGTACGAGAGCAGACAGTGGAACACAGCCAGGGACCAAAAGATGAGCAGTGAACTTAATTGTAACTTGAGTAAAATTGCTAAAACAACAATTAAGATTCTGATGTTTCTGTGTCAGGACTCCATGTTCTGCAGTGGATGGTTGGCTGTGACTGGGACACTGAGACTGAGGAGATCAGTGGATTTTCCAAGTTTGCGTTTGATGGAGAAGACTTTATTTCTTTGGACTGGGACACACAGACCTATGTCGCTGCTAAACCACAGATCTTTGCCCTAAAACAGAAATGGGAGAGGATTGGAGAAGGCGTTCGCCATAAAAAACAACTGATCCACTTCTGTGTTGTGTGGCTGAAGAAGATTGTGCGATATGGAGAGAAAATGCTGACAAGGAAAGGTTAAATTGATTTTTTATTAATACTTTTTTTAAGTCAGTTCAAATATGTGCTACTTGAATCCAAACATGTTTTCAAGGAGCAGACACTTAACCTTGTAGGGACTAACCTAATGGGTTATTCCCTAGAGAGTTAAGTGTCTGTAGTCATACGGCCTTTGCTCTGCCCGATCCCGTCAGACCGCTGAAGCTAAGCAGGGCAAGGCCTGGTCGGTACTTAGATGGGAGACCGTTTGGTAACACCAGGAAGCCTGGGTGAATGGAGTGAGTGGTTGGTGGTGGTCGGAGGGGCTGATGGCGCCTTGCTTTTCACCAGTCTACCCCAGGGCAGCTGTGGCTACAACAGTAGCTTACCACCACCGAGTCTGAAGTGAATGAAAAATGAGGACAGTGTAGTTAGTAGCACTTTGAGAAACTTGGTAACGTGCAATACAAGTGTAAGCCATTATTATTATTATTATTATTATTATTATTATTATTAATACAATGTGGTGTGATCTGACCCTTAAGTGTCTGTAACGTCCTGTCCATGTGTCCTGTGCTCAGAGCTCCCCCTAGTGTCGCTCCTGCAGAAGTCCTCCTCGTCCCCGGTCACCTGCCACGCCACAGGCTTCTACCCCGACAGAGCCATGCTGTTCTGGGCTAAAGACGGAGAGGAGCTGGAGGAGGACGTGGGAGAGATCCTGCCCAACCACGACGGGACCTTCCAGAGCAGCGTGTCCCTGGACCTGTCCTCTGTCCCCACTGAAGACTGGGGCAGGTACAGCTGTGTGTTCCAGCTGTCCGGAGTCAAAGACGACCTCATCACCAAACTGGACCCCAGACTGATCCGCACCAACGGTGAGACGGGACTGACTTACAGAACACAGAATGTTTTAGGGTCCTGTCCCGTAACCTTTACTTTTTTGCAAAATCTAGCGACGTCAAACATCTCATTTCTGCTTCTTTTGTCAACAACAATAGACAAACTTTATAATTGAGTTACTGCAACTTTGGTTTTCCTCATGGATCAATAAATTCAAAATGTAATTAGGCTCCTGCCTATTTAATGACATTAAATGACATTAAAGAGGCCGGGGCTTAATTAATGCCAGTCCTCTACTAGCATTAGAGGATTGGACAGACCTCATTTGAAATGTTAGATTCTTCCAAATCAAATGTTCTGTCATTTTAGAGACGGGACGAGCACATTAACATGACGTGTGAACACGGCCAATAACAGAGTTTTGTCATTTCCAACCATCTAAAGATCAAATATATTGATATAATTATTGTTTCAAAGTTTGGCCTTAAATAGATTTGTATTAATATTTGTATTATTACTTATAATGTATTGGAAGCTACGTTTTGTCGGTTCACTCTTTGTCAATAAAGTTTATTCTTCTGTTTTGATTTTTCCAGAGAAGAAGCTCACGCCCGTCATCGTCTCGGTGTCGCTCTCTTTGGCCGTTGCTGCAGCTGCTGTCGTCGCTGGAGTCGTCTTGTACCGAAAATGTCAAAATAATAATAACGTCTTGTAAAATGTCATATAAACAGTCAGGAAGTAAACAGAGAATATTGAGCCATTATTGCTGTGTGTGTAAACGGCATTTTTATAAAAACTTGGACAGAAGATGAACATGCAGAAGCCCTGGTCTGTGGAGAAAACCTCTGTAATATTTGTATCTTGACATAAAACTTGAACAGGTCATATATGTAACGTTTTCTTCTCCACCGTGTGTCAGCTTCTACTTCTTAAGTTGAGTTACTAAATGTCCAGTTTTCAACAGTTAAACAAAAGAGTCATTTTTATTCAGTTTTTCTTGTTCTTGGATGAATGTAAACTGAAGATACATGACTGAGACCTGTGCTTCACCGTTACACTTTTGAAAAATGTGAATCCATATCTGGTTTTGTCGATATAAATGTTGGTGTTTGGTGCAGGTTTACATTGTGTTGTTGTGTTGTTGTGTTATTGTGTCTCTTCAAACACTGATGAACGATTTACTGCATTCGATCGTCAAGCTGCAGCAACATGATGATTAGAAAATGCAAATCTCATCACCAAAACACGGGAAGCTGAAAATAAAAGCTCTTTCTTATTATTGAACAGACGCGGCTTCAGAGTAAAATGCTTAAAGGTGGAGTCACGTCATCAAGCTTTAAACACGACGCTACGAAGAGAAAGAGCGTCTGGAAAGTGTCTAAACATGATCAGTGCTGACTTTAGACTGAGAGGCAGGAGACAGGCTAACCACTCTGCCACAGAGACACAGAGCGGACACGCCCACCACACGCTCTTTACCAAAGAATCAGCTGGAATTAGAGTTTCTCATGTTCTTCAGCGTCACATCAGAAAACGCTGAAAGAGAAAATCACAGACGCGACGCAAACAAAGGAACTGATGGAGTTCGGGACAAATGTGGAGGATTAATCAAAGTGTTTTTGCAGTAGGAAACCACGTGATTCGGGGGAAATATTAGACACTGAACCAACAAACCCTTCAGTGAAAGCTTTTACATCTGTGCCAATTCCATGACTGGACAATCTAGTGTATTTGTGCTTTTTTAAAGGTTTATATTGACCCCAGAGTGAGAGGAAAATGCTTTTTGAGAAAACAGACCTTGAAGTTACAAATACTCATAAATCTGGAGGAAAGATAATTCTGTAAATAATTAGAGATCATCGAGTAGACAGGGCTATCTCAGTTGCTTTCTGAAAGCCAATGTTTTTTTTAGAGACTAATGTACCCCAGAGTGAAGACCTGATAATAAATAATTAAACAAAGTTCTGCTGCCGTGTCTCGTCACAATTGGTAAATGGTCTCAACTTTTACAGCAAGGAACCACTCACCCATTCGCCCCCTCATTTATAGCCTACACCAGTGGTTCGCAATTATTTTTTGCGGCGCCCCCCTTAGGAAGAAGAAAACATTTCGCCCCCCCCCCCTCTCGCACACACACAGACACGCGCACACCCAAACCCCGCCCCCTGCACCTTCTTTAACGCACACTACCCTCACACTGCCCTACATGGACCCTCTGAGGCAGTGACCACTGAATGATGGGACACGGATAACAGGCCTACTAGTGGCGGCGCGTGTGCTCTTCAGTGTATTTATTGGTCTTACCGCGCTCATGTGCGTCTGTCCGGGCGCGCCTCTTTCACACCGCTCTGTTCGAGCCTTACGTCAGTGTTATTCCCGATGTGAACGGTCATTAAACAGCAGCAGTTTGCAGAGAAAGTTTAGCTTTGAGTCTCCCACTGTCCGGGAGAACGAGTGGAACGGGCAGGAGCTGAAGTATTGATCCAGCCTGCGCTGTGCCATTTAATGACCATACGCGAGTATTTCACCAATCTTCACCAAATAAACACCGATTTAAAGCACACGAGCGGCAGCGCAGCACTGTGAGATCTCTTAACAGTTACATGTGGACAGTTAATGTGCATTATTTCACAAAGCGGGATGATTGTTGCCGATATTCAGCACGTTTTCACTGAAGAAACTCAAGCGGCTTATCCGCGGGACTCTGGTGTAAAGTCTCCACGTGACGTCTTCATTTATTTGGCTTCAGGCGGTCTACACTGCCCACGTTTTTAGACACAGTAACACACGGTCGCACGCGCCCCCCTTGGCATCGCTACCCTGGGGGGGCGCGCCCAACTATTTGAGAACCACTGGCCTAAAGCAATGTACGCAGACACAGGAGGCAAGGAGGGAGAAGTGTCTTGCCCAAGAACACAATGACAGTGTGCAAATGCAGGAGCAGGAATTCCAACCCCAGACTTTAAGATCACGAGACAACCCGCTCTACCAACTGTGTCACTATAGCGCCTAAAAAAATAAAACAAACATATAATAACTTGCTGTGCGACAAAATAGCCTAAAGCAAACCTCAAATCAGACCTGTAAAATGTGCCTATTCTGGGAAAAATCCGTTTTATTCTTTTTCCTTTTTTAGGCCTAGAGCTGTCAGAGTCATGACGTGTAATCAAATGGTTTTGTAATGAACTGTTTTCTCAAAACCGAGTGAGACTGTGCTGCCTGGAGACGCGATCTGATTGGTTGAGAAAAGAAAGGGGCGGGACTCTCAAACTGAAAGTGAAACTGTATGTTTTCTATAAAGTGCGTCGCGTCTGAAACAGCCTCCAAACATTTCGACAGCAGAGTTTTCTCAGGTCTTTACGGAGACTTTTGCAGCGATGTTCACCGTGAAGATTTGCTTTGTGCTCATTCTCTCGGGGACACTCATGAATGGAGCCACATCAAGTGAGAACATTTGGACTTTTCATTTGTTACAGGCTAACGCGGAAGTGGAGCTAATGTTTACAAAAGGAAACAACGTTAAATTGTGTTTTGTTGTCAGTTTATTTAACTGCATTATTCAGGTTTTGTAACATGTTGTATTTACTTTATGGCATAAACTTTGACTATCAACTAGAATGATTTATAAATAATCAGGCATGTGTTTTACTCATTTGTTTTGTTGAATTTAACATATTGAGAGATAATTGTCATAAAGAAAAACTAAATAAACCTGTTGTTCACAGTGATTCACACTGGGATGGATTTCTACACTTCTTCAACTCAAGTCCCAAACTTCCCAGAGTTTGTTATTGTTGAAGTGGTGAATGGACTTACAGTTTATCAGTACGACAGTAAAACCAGGAGAGCGGTGCCCAAACAGGAGTGGATGAACAGACTGACAGAGGAGGATCCAGAGTTTTGGGAGAAAAACACTCAGATGGATATTGGTGTTGAGCAGCAGCAAAAAGGCAACATTGAGACAGTCAGACTGAGATTCAACAAAACTGAAGGTTTGTCTGATATTTACTTTTACTGATCTAAAGTTCTTACAGGGAATGTACATTAACAAAAAACTATTATATGAACAAAAACACAGATCTTTTTGTTTAATAACTTTTAAAACAAGTGGAGTTCTGATTCTGATGTTTCTGTGTCAGGACTCCATATTTGGCAGTCCATGGCTGGCTGTGAATGGGACGATGAGACCGATGAGATCAGAGGATATTATCAATTCGGCTTTGATGGAGAAGACTTCATTTCGTTGGACTGGGCGACACAGACGTGGGTCGCTGCTAAATCACAGGCCTTTGCCACGAAACTGAGATGGGAGAAGAGTGGAGAAGCTGTTCGAGTGAAACATTTGCTAATCCATCGCTGTGGAGAATATCTGAAGAAAATTGTAAGATTTGGAGAGAAAACTCTGAAGAGGAAAGGTAAGAAAATTGTTTTATTAAAGAAAATGTTTTTGTTGGTTTTTTCAAAGCAACTTTAAATGTGATGTTCAATGGAAAACATAAATAAATAATTTGAATGAACAAAACAACATAAAGAGCATAGATTGTAATGGAAGGTGATTTTTTGTCGGCTACAGCTGAGAGCCAACTTTGAGGGTGTTTGTTCTTTCTAACAGTACAAGTAAAAATCATTTCAAAGTCTTTTAAATTTTAACCCTATACATAAATGTAATAATATTTTGTCTTCAAGAGGAGGCTTCACTATTGTGATCAAACAAATCCATTTCTTTATCTACAAAACTGTAACATGGATTTGTTTTTTTCACATTTATTTCCAAATGATCTGACCCTTAAGTGTCAGTAACGTCCTGTCCATGTGTCCTGTGCTCAGAGCTCCCCCTAGTGTCGCTCCTGCAGAAGTCCTCCTCGTCCCCGGTCACCTGCCACGCCACAGGCTTCTACCCCGACAGAGCCATGCTGTTCTGGGCTAAAGACAGAGAGGAGCTGGAGGAGGACGTGGGAGAGATCCTGCCCAACCACGACGGGACCTTCCAGAGCAGCGTGTCCCTGGACCTGTCCTCTGTCCCCACTGAAGACTGGGGCAGGTACAGCTGTGTGTTCCAGCTGTCCGGAGTCAAAGACGACCTCATCACCAAACTGGACCCCAGACTGATCCGCACCAACGGTGAGACGGGACTGACTTCTGTCTGTATTAGATTCTGAAGTCGGAGGAGCAGGCGACGGGTCAGACGGAAAATAAATCTGATTAGTTTGATTCATATTTTGTAGGAGAAATGAACTGCAGTGAGGAGGATCCCAGACGGGTCTACTTTTGAAAGAAAAGGAGTGAATAATCAGGCTAATAATAATAATGATTGTAATTGTTTTGTTTGACAGAGAAAAAGCTGAACACCTCCATCATCATCGGGGCTGTGCTGTCTGCTCTGGGTTTGGTCGTTGCTGCTGCTGTTGGAATCGTCTTGTACAGAAGATTTCACAACAATAACGTCTTATAACAGGTCAGAAAACTGTGATGTAGTAACAGAGAGGAGCTGTCGGCTCATATAGTGTGAGGAGGGTCGAGTTTAGAGCCGCCAAGGATGAGAGGAAGAGCAAAGACCAGACTTACGGATGTTGTGAAAGAAATGAGAAAATATAGAATTCAAATGTATTGTATCTTTTGTTTTCACAGATTTGTTTTTCTGGACGAAGCAGCTCTTCTGTTTTACTCCTTTTACTGAGCAGATTCTATCGGGGGATATTTGTGGCAACGCTGAGCCTGCAGACAATTAGCTTTATTGATCTTGACGTGGATTACTGTGTAATATTTTTATGAATCTTTGATAAAGATGAACCTGCTTTTGTATCGAGTGATTTGTAACAAAACGACCTTTACTTTTTGTGGACGATTGTCATATTTTTATTTCCCGTTGTTCAGACAATTTGGTGACAACGCAGGATTGGGCTTTGACCCTAATCTTGGACAAAGACAAACTGGACATAGGCCTGGTTTGCCTATGCCCAATATTCACAGATATTTAACTTAACATGACTGTACATAAGAGGTGTAGGAGGACCAGGGCTCGTTTGAAAGATTCAAACTTTGAACTCACACAAAAACTTCAGCCTCTGTCCTTTCCGTTCCAAAGTTATGTGTTCAGTTTTTCTTCCTCTCCATCAAAAGTCGCCCTTGTTGGCCGCCTGGTTTGCCTATGCCCAGGGCCCTGCTGTTGTGTAAATAGTTTGATTTGAAAATGTTTCAGATTGTTTTGTTTGTACCTTTTTTTTTCTTGATCTTGTTTGTAAAATGTCAAATGAAGAAGCTGTAACAGATTATTTGTGTTTTTTCTTTTCCGTGAGGTTGTGTCTTATTTATTGATTAAAACGTCAGTGATACAAAAAGTAACAACAGTAACAATAACAGCAGCTTTGTGGGATGTGAATCTTCTCTTTTGGGACTTTTCTGAGTAAATAAAGGTTGAATAAACAAATAAATTGTGTTTTATTTTGAAATTGCATCCCATTACAGATAAAAGGATCCACCAGAATCTCAAAGTGAATCCATATGAGCGCTCGCTATAAAGTTTAAGATGATTGTGATAGAACTAAGGGACTCAACTCGATCAGTTGAACCATTGTTTAATGATTGTTCCTGGACTCGACTGCAGTGACATCAATACTTCCATTTCCCAACAATGAACAGACGACGCTTGGACCTTTCCACTGTACATTTATTTCCAAAAGGCTGCATATACATTTGCAAATTCTACTGTACAGAAAACATCCAAAATGTCCATAGTTATAGATACAATATACCACAAAGCTGCCCTGGCGTTACCAAACAGAGGCTCAGCACTAGAAAAGCTCTGCAGCCGGTTCAATATGATCGTCTGAAACACTTTTAGCTTCAGACTTTATGTCTGAAGTTTATTCCAGTGTATTGTAGAGTTTGCATGTTCTCCCTGTGTCTGAGTGAGTATCCTTTGGGTGCTGTATAACCAAAGACAAAGAGATGTCTTCCACATTGCTTGTGTTTGTTTGTTTTTTCATTTGACAGAGAAAAGGCTAAACTTCAGCATCATCGCAGCTGTGGCGTCTCTTATTGGTTTGGCTGTTGTTGCCGCAGTTGGAATCGTCTTGTACAAAAGATTTCATACAAATAACGTCATATAAAAGGTGAGAACAAACATTTATTTACTTTACAATATGGAAACCATGTAGCAATATGATAGAAGTATTTGTTTCTGGCTATTTGAGTTGAAATTGAAATGGTAGAAAACAAGTTAGCAAAAATGAATCTGTTCAGCCTGAATATCTGTGCAGAAAGATGCTGTGAGGTTTAGAGGAAAACCATAGAGGGGATTTAAGGGTGCAGAGATTACACAGAATGAGTTGGTTTGAAAGAAAAATGAAGTCAAAGTAAAAATCTACTACTTTCACAGTAAAGAAGTTCTTCACCGTCCGGGTTCGAGTTCTCAATGTAGACTTTAACTCATAACGCTATGATTGTGGTCACACTGAGACTTCAGCCAATCCACAACCAGGACCATCCTCTGCACGGGACGGTAGCTGCACACTGGAGCAGACCTCTCTCCTTGGGCTGTAGAACGAAGCCATTCAGGGGATTTTGTTTGGTTTCAAGTTGCACAGTGGCGGGAGCCTATAGTCTCTGCCTCAGTAACAACAGTGACACAGAGAGGACATGCACACTCCACCCACATGCTATTTATTTAGAAATGAAGCACTGTCCATGACACTGAACAAAGATGCGCATATTTCTTTACAGTGAGTTAAATCAGTTATTACGTTGGGTTGTGGTTTGGCAGTGAAGGCAGCAGTGCACATGTAGAAAGTAGTCAGTTTGACCCCCACCATCAGCAAAGCGGCGTCCTTTTACCGCCTTGTCTGTGTATAAACTGAGTGTGACTTTGTGATCAGAGGTTTGCTACAAGACTTGCTGCATTCTATGGTCACAAAGGCTACAACTGTTTATGTAACGCGTCCTCTTCAAACAACACAATATCTGTGTGTCTCTATGAGGTCTAAAATCTTCAGGGTTAGTATGTTTCCTACATTGTAAGACCTCATAAACAGGTTCTCCAATAGTTATGTTTCTTGTGTTAGTTAATTCATATGTTACTGTTCTCTGAAATGTTAAAGCTCCTGGACTGGATTAAAATAAACAGAATGCACAGAGTCTTGATTAGAGAATGCAAATCTAATCATTGTCACAACATGTACAATTTTAAATAAAGGTTATATCAAAAGTAATCGTCTTGTGCTTATAATTAGTGGATAGATGTTGTGTTACAGTGAAATGGTTAACTCTGGAGTCGTGTTTAGGTTGAAGGCCTGTGAAGCTTTCTGTTTGACATGTAACCTATCGGGTAACGTTCCCCTCCAGGTCTGGTGCCGTCCCTCCCGCTGCCAGCTGAACTTCCCCAGGAGTCTCAAATCGTTCCTTGACGCCAACTGCCCTATTTTCAGTGGAATCCAGATAAACTAGTTCTGTGCGCAGCTGTTGACAAGTAAAGACATTCTTGCCTGAGAAACTTCCTCCAGTTCCATTTGGACAGTTTCCCGAACACAAACACACCTGTGAGCTGGTTCTACCTTACCTGGATACTAGTAACACAGCAAATTCTGATTTTTTAAGAAAGAAAGAAACAATTTAAAAAAGGGGCAAGACTTTAGACTTTAATCAAAAGGCGCGGCTGTATTTCTTATATTAAGTGCGCACACCGTCTTCTGACAGCCTGCAAACACTTAACAGACTTTACTTTATCTCCACAAAGAGGTTTTGCAATTTTGTTCATCATGAAGATTTGCACTGTGGTCCTTCTCATGGGGATTTTCATGAACGGAGCGACTTCAAGTGAGTACATTTGGATTTCTGATTGGGGTGACGCAATTCTTTTATTTAGAAAACTACATAGAATGATTCACATGACTTTCTTCATGGATTAGATTTAAACGGACAGACAAACGGAATTTAAGTTTTATGTTCATTCAAGTTTGACCTAATAGTGATAGTGTTGCTGACTGTAATGGATTGTGATTCATATTCAAAAGCAGAATTGTAATCGGATAGTAAATAGAAACAGAACTCATGTAAAAAATGTATGTAAATCGTAAAAAACCAAAGCCTTCAAGTTGACATCATTATTACAGAGGGTATACACTTGTTTTCATTCTAAACAGAAAACTCAACATTCTTGACTGAGTGCACAGGCAACGGGTCACGTTTTTACAGCAGCGGGAAGCGGCCGGAGGAGAAAAATGGCTCTCTGTCCTGTGAAAGCATGAAAGGTTGTGACAAAAACTTGTGAGGCTGAACGCCATGAAGTTTTGGAAAAATTAGCACGAGCTGAGGGGAAAGGGAGAGAGCAGACGCCCAGCGGCGCTGGTGACAGAAAGACGTTGTAGCTCTATGTTCTCTTAAAACAATGTGAAACTCACGCCCAGACATTCTCAATAGTTCATGTCCTTTTCTTAAGCCCCTGTTTTCAGCCACAGGCCAGTGAAGAGAGGGACATGAGGAAGACAGTTGTGAAAGTCTGTGTAGGGGCGCTGCTAAGACACTTGTGGCCTGGGGCAGATGCCCCCTGAAAAGTACCCCACTAGCAAACAATACTGGCAAAAAATTGTATTAATATAGTGAAATAATAATGGCAGCTGGCTTTCCAAAAACTATGTTTAACTCCGATACAGCTCCTTTTACTTTTATATAAAAAAAATAACAAAATGGATTTGAAATAAATGTGATTGTGATTAAAATTTAGGAGGAGCAGGAACGGTTTGTCAGGGGTCGTGCGGGGAAAGGGGGCCGTGATGTGGTGCCCTTTTGATTTTTGAACCCCTGCCCCTCTGTAGCTCTCTTCACGGCCCTGCGTAAGAGTCTCCAGAGCCACAGGGGTTAAACAATCACAGTATCTGGGCAAAGAAGTGAAAACTGGTACCAAATACTGTAAATACTTTTTTTTACGTACCAAGTTTTTATGCTGCTGGATCCTGAGGCAGCACTTAAGAAAGTTACTTGGTTGCTCCAGGTCAATGGTCAGAATCACTTCAGCTGGAAGATTAACCTATTGTGCATGGTAAATGGTAAATGGTAAATGGTCTCAACTTATATAGCGCTTGTCCACCTACATTAGGCACTCAAAGCGCTTTACAGCAAGGAACCTCTCACCCATTCATACACCAATGTACGCAGACACTGGAGGCAAGGTGGGTGAAGTGTCTTGCCCAAGGATACAACAACAGCATGCACCTTCAGGAGGCGGGATTCATGTTTACAGAGGTAGGGGAAACCAGAGCACCCAGACTAAACAAACATGGGGAGAACACGTGCCTACACACACAAAGGTCCTGTCTGAACCAGGGATTGAACCTGGGACCTTGTCGCTGTGCCACCATAAGACATCATTGAAAAATGTCCAGTATTTGTCTTGTTCATCTGAGACATGTGCACTTTTTGTTGCTCACAGTGACCCACACTCTGAGGAATTCTGGACGGCTTCCTGTGACGTTCCGAACTTCCCACAGTTCGTCTCTGTCGGTGTGTTGAACGAGTACATGATATATTACTACGACAGCGTAACCAGGAGATCAGTGATTAAGCAGGAGTGGATGAACAGAGTGATTGAAGAAGAGCCAAAAATCCTGGAATGGAGAACTCTTAGAGATATCAATCAAGAGCAGGTGGAAAAAGCCAGACTTCAAACTTATAAACTGAGGTTCAACCAAACTGAAGGTTTGTCGGAATTTCTGCTTCACAGACCTGCTGATTTCAGAAAAACACTTATTTAATCATTCAAAATTATCAACATGTCAAGTTTGTAAACCAAATATAATTGCTTGGATAAGAGTATGTTTTTAACAGGAATGTCTGACATTAAGTTTTGAAAAAGTCAAGCTGTTGCTGTTTCTTTGTCAGGAATCCATATGTGGCAGAGAATGGTCGGTTGTGAGTGGGACGATGAGACCGATAAGCTCACAGGATATTATCAGTCGGCGTTTGACGGAGAAGACTTCCTTTGGTTTGACTGGGACACACAAACATTTGTCGCTATTAAATCACAGGCCTTTGCCACAAAACTCAAATATGAGAAGACTGGAGAAGATGTATATGTGAATGACCAAGTGACCCACCTTTGTGCAGATTATCTGAAGAAGTTTGTGCAAATTGGGAAGAAAGCTATAAAGAGGAAAGGTAAGATGCTTTTATATTTGAAAATGTAAAATATATATATATAAGATAAGATTACAAATTGAAATATCTTGCCACACAACAATGTTAACCCTCACAGCTCCCTAGGGCGTTTTTGTGGTCTTTGACATTTTCATTTTATGGCATTTTTTATGTGTTCAGTGGATGTTTCTCAAATTTGCCTGAGCATAATCATTTCTGGAGAAGTTCATTTTGGCTATTTCAGTTTTTTTACATTAGCTTCCCAGAGCTGGGGCTGAAAAAAATCACAGTCAACACCCTAAGGCCCAAAACGGGGCCTTTACTTTCAACATCCATAACATTTTTGTACTTTTATATTTTTTTCTACTTTAAAAACTCAGAATCATTGAACTACTTCTGCTTGACACATGCATACCAAATATTTGTAATTTTCAAATGATTTTTAACCCTTTATTGGCCAAAATACACACAAAAGTCCACTGTTGAGCTGATTGTAATGCAGAAATAATTGCATAATTTCTATAAAATTACAAATTGAATGAGGTGTTTATTTTTATTAGGCCTTGGGATGGGTCAAAGTTTAGTGGTAAAATTATTTTTTACAGGTTTTTTGTTTTTCTGTAGTGACAAATTTTCATAAAAAAATCACACTCAACACCCTAAGGCCCCAAACGGGACCTCTACTTTTAACAGCCATAAAATCACTATACTTTCATATTTTTTCACACTTTAAAAACTCAAGACTAAAGACTCATAGATCTATGTCTGCTTGACACATACATACCAAATATCTGTCATATTTTTAATATTTTTAACTCTTTATGTGCCAAAAGGCATTCTTAACTCCTCATTCTTGCTCTTGCAGAGTCAGTAATACTTGTATAACCTTTATAAAGGTGATCCAAATTGAATGAGCTTCATTTGTTCATTTGCCCTAAGGGTTGGTCATACACTGGTAGTAACCTTGTTTTTAACAGTTTTTAAATGTTTCTGTAGAGCCACACTAAAATGAACAAAATGCTGTCATCCCATTGAAAATCAATACAAATGTTCCACAGAAACTCTGTCTTCTGTGGTTTTATCTCAGGAGCAGTTTGCAAATGTGGGCACATTTTTATATGAGTTGGATGACTGTGCATACGATAAACATTTGGAGGGTGTGGGTTTGGCATCAAAAGCCTTTCCTCTTTGAAGAAACAACTAAACACAGCAATAACAACAGTATGAAAATGGAAACAAAAGCGTGTAGTGTTAAAAACAAGGTTACTACCAGTGTATGACCAACCCTTAGGGCAAATGAACAAATGAAGCTCATTCAATTTGGATCACATTTATAAAGGTTATACAAGTATTACTGACTCTGCAAGAGCAAGAATGAGGAGTTAAGAATGCCTTTTGGCACATAAAGAGTTAAAAATATAAAAAATATGACAGATATTGTGTATGTATGTGTCAAGCAGACATAGATCTATGAGTCTGAGTTTTTAAAGTGTGAACAAATATGAAAGTATAGTGATTTTATGGCTATTAAAAGTAGAGGCCCCGTTTGGGGCCTTAGGGTGTTGAGTGTGATTTTTTTAAAGGGAGCTGTGAGGGTTAATGTGTATTAGCTCTCAATTCGGGAAAAATGCTGAAAAACATAAAATAAAAATGTTATCATACTGGATACTGCTTCACTTTTTAACTTAACATTTCAAATGGAACAAAATGAAACAAACCATTTTTTTGGTAATTGTTCCATCTGCCAGCCAGTCCATTTTTACAATGAATCTTTAGGCTGCAAAACCTGCTGAAAATGAAGTGACGTGGACATCCTGATGGTAGGATTCTCTTATTGGTCTACGGAGTGTTGCCAAAAGCTACTGAGGACACAAACACTGTACTAGTGGTCTCATATTGTTAAACTTGCTAAATTGCTAAACGAACTGGTTTTAGCTGTAAGACCTGGCAACTCTAAGCGTGTGACATTCTGCTTTAGGATTGTACACTCGTCTTAATTTGTCTCATATCCTGAGAAAAATGTACTTAAGTTTATGTTCAGAAAACCCTGTATACAAAATTGTTAACACATTTCATAAATGTGAGGAATCCAGACTCCTCATTGCATTGATCCGACAACTCTTCATAGTTCACATCTCCTGCACTGTAACATTCATTCAGTCTGAACAATGGTCTGTGACATAAATGTGATGTGCTCAGAGCTCCCCCTAGTGTCGTTCCTGCAGAAGTCCTCCTCGTCCCCGGTCACCTGCCACGCCACAGGCTTCTACCCCGACAGAGCCATGCTGTTCTGGGCTAAAGACGGAGAGGAGCTGGAGGAGGACGTGGGAGAGATCCTGCCCAACCACGACGGGACCTTCCAGAGCAGCGTGTCCCTGGACCTGTCCTCTGTCCCCACTGAAGACTGGGGCAGGTACAGCTGTGTGTTCCAGCTGTCCGGAGTCAAAGACGACCTCATCACCAAACTGGACCCCAGACTGATCCGCACCAACGGTGAGACGGGACTGACTTCTGTCTGTATTAGATTCTGAAGTCGGAGGAGCAGGCGACGGGTCAGACGGAAAATAAATCTGATTAGTTTGATTCATATTTTGTAGGAGAAATGAACTGCAGTGAGGAGGATCCCAGACGGGTCTACTTTTGAAAGAAAAGGAGTGAATAATCAGGCTAATAATAATAATGATTGTAATTGTTTTGTTTCAGAGAAAAAGCTGAACACCTCCATCATCATCGGGGCTGTGCTGTCTGCTCTGGGTTTGGTCGTTGCTGCTGCTGTTGGAATCGTCTTGTACAGAAGATTTCACAACAATAACGTCTTATAACAGGTCAGAAAACTGTGATGTAGTAACAGAGAGGAGCTGTCGGCTCATATAGTGTGAGGAGGGTTGAGTTTAGAGCCGCCAAGGATGAGAGGAAGAGCAAAGACCAGACTTACGGATGTTGTGAAAGAAATGAGAAAATATAGAATTCAAATGTATTGTATCTTTTGTTTTCACAGATTTGTTTTTCTGGACGAAGCAGCTCTTCTGTTTTACTCCTTTTACTGAGCAGATTCTATCGGGGGATATTTGTGGCAACACTGAGCCTGCAGACAATTAGCTTTATTGATCTTGACGTGGATTACTGTGTAATATTTTTATGAATCTTTGATAAAGATGAACCTGCTTTTGTATCGCGTGATTTGTAACAAAACGACCTTTACTTTTCGTGGACGATTGTCATATTTTTATTTCCCGTTGTTCAGACAATTTGGTGACAATGCAGGATTGGGCTTTGACCCTAATCTTGTACAAATTAAGACAAACTGGACATAGGCCTGGTTTGCCTATGCCCAATATTCACAGATATTTAACTTAACATGACTGTACATAAGAGGTGTAGGAGGACCAGGGCTCGTTTGAAAGATTCAAACTTTGAACTCACACAAAAACTTCAGCCTCTGTCCTTTCCGTTCCAAAGTTATGTGTTCAGTTTTTCTTACTCTCCATCAAAAGTCGCCCTTGTTGGCCGCCTGGTTTGCCTATGCCCAGGGCCCTGCTGTTGTGTAAATAGTTTGATTTGAAAATGCTTAAGATTTTATTGTTAGTACCTTTTTTTTTCTCTTGATCTTGTTTGGAAAATGTCAAATGAAGAAGCTGTAACAGATTATTTGTGTTTTTTCTTTTCCGTGAGGTTGTGTCTTATTTATTGATTAAAATGTCAGTGATACAAATAGTAACAACAGTAACAATAACAGCAGCTTTGTGGGATGTGAATCTTTTCTTTTGGGAGTTTTCTGATTAAATAAAGGTTGAATAAACAAATAAATGTTGTTTTATTTTGAAATTGCATCCCATTACAGATAAAAGGATCCACCAGAATCTCAAAGTGAATCCATATGAGCGCTCGCTATAAAGTTTAAGATGATTGTGATAGAACTAAGGGACTCAACTCGATCAATTGAACCATTGTTTAATGATTGTTCCTGGACTCGACTGCAGTGACATCAATACTTCCATTTCCCAACAATGAACAGACGCTTGGACCTTTCCACTGTACATTTATTTCCAAAAGGCTGCATATACATTTGCAAATTCTACTGTACAGAAAACATCCAAAATGTCCATAGTTATAGATACAATATACCACAAAGCTGCCCTGGCGTTACCAAACAGAGGCTCAGCACTAGAAAAGCTCTGCAGCCCATTCAATATGATCTTCTGAAATACTTGATCAACTAATACCTTTAATGTAATGTCAGTAGGACTCATTTATTTTTAAGTATATACTTTTTTTTCTCCATACCCATCTGTACAGTACAACATTCAGCATTTACAGTAGTTAAACAAGGCACAAGAAGAAGAGTGGAGTGAAGCCGAGGGCCATGCGCACAGCGGGAAAAAGCACGGGGCGAACTTCAGTGACAGAAGAGCGGGACAGACGGTTAAAGTCGAGGCTGGAGTGGATCATTCAGATTGGTTCTTTTAGACTTTCATTTTTACTTTATTTGGGAGTTTGCATGTTCTCAGAAGAGTTTCTGGCGCTGCCCTGTGGTTACCCACACTCAGGTTCTTGGTCTTAGCCTATTGTGGATGTTTTGTGTAGATGAGGAAACACCAGGGTACAGGGATGAAACATGAGGCCCTTTCTAAGAAGGTTTGATCCTCGGGCCGGACATTAAAGGTGCATTATGTAACTTTAAATGCATAAACAAGTGCGTATTTGTCCTTTCAGTGGTGGGTGGTTTGGCGCTTTTACTTTCCAAAACAGATTGTTTTTAGGGTTTCTGGTAGGTTTCCGTAACGATGAAGACAGTTCCATTAGCAGAGAACACCAAAGACAACTTATCCTCGAGCATCATAGAGAGTGATAGAAAGTAAAGGCGCCCCATCCATACAGCTGCGGGGTCACACCTAAAGGTTAAACATGCAACAACGTTTTTTCTGCATAGTTACATAACACACCTTTTGTAGATTTTCTGTTTGGATATTTGTTTGGAGGGTTCTATCAGCACCTGCTCCAACTGAAATTATGACATGACAATCTAAAATGTCGTGACCGCATCACAACCATTTGCAAAGTCAAAACAACTTGGTCCCAGGTTCAATCCCCAGACGGGGCCTTTCTGTTTGGAGTTTGCATGGTCTCCCCATGTCTGCGTAGGTTTCTTCCAGGTACTTTGGTTTCTCCTATCACTAAAAAGTTGTACAATAGGTTAATCCTTCAGCCAGGTGTTTCTAAACATTAGCCTGGCTCTACATCTGGAGATGGGTCTCTGAGTGCCGGCCTACGCTGGCTGCCCAGGTCGCCCCAGGGGCATTGAGGGCATGCTGCAGAGAACAAATTTCCCCACGGGGAACAATAGTATAACTTAAGGGGTACCGGTCGTCACATGAGGACCAGTCCTCAAGTGGTCAACCGACCGTCAAACCGTCTTGCTGTCAGACCTGAGTGCTTTATTTATTTGAATTATCTTTATGCATGCTCTTATAGCTCATAGTTTTAAAGTTTTTATATTTATTTGTATCTAAATTCTGTGTTATATACTTCATGTTGCACGATTGTACCGAGAAAAATCCCTAGTTTGTGAACCTTTTCCCAAACAATGGCAATAAAAACTATTCTGATTCTGATAAAATCCATGACCGTTCAGCTGTGTAGAGAAAGTAGTCACCTTTTAACCATCATGGAAATAAAAAGGAGAAGCAGAGTTCAATCCTAACATATGCAGACAGTTAGCAAGTGGGCTAGTCCGGGAGACTTTCCAGAGTCCGTTAGCCTGCTCAAAGTATTTTCCCTATAGCCGTTAGCATTAGCCACAAAACATCGCAAACAATGAACGATCCAGATGTTTTCAGCTGTTGTCCACCATCAACCCCATTTAGGTCAAAGCCTAGTTAAAAATCATTAACTAATGTACAAACCTTTTGAGATTTTACTTTAGATACAAATTAGTGTATAAAAGTGTCCTCTTAGCTAAATGCTAACTCAAATTCAGTTAAGATTTTATTTTTTCTGGGATACACCTCCAATGAACACCATTTTATAAGATGTGAATGATAAAGAAACCACAGAAATTATATAAATGCCATGAAAAGGACTAAACGTACCTCGCCATACTTTAATATTGCTCCTGGCCTCCCTATTCATGTGTATGGGGATTGAACGTTCACTTTAGATTGGGATTTAACAGCATACAAAGTGTACGCATTTGTAGGGACCATTAATATTTTATAATATTAATTGATTAGTCTCACTCTGAAAAGGCCGGCCTGTTGTGAACGATCCACTTGAGCCTCGTCTGTATATGACAGATTCACACCTAAATGAAAGTTAAAACACGGAGTAATGCTGAACAGGCCAACGCGAAGCATTACAGAAGCTCTTTTCCACACTTGTCTCAGGCTTTGCAGAAGAAGTAAAAAAAAAAAAGATATTCACAAAAAGTCCAAACCAGTTAAGGAAAGATGGAGAGATTGTGCCCACGACATAAAGAGGATGCAATAAGAAAAATATCATATATGTTTTATTTCTTCCCCCAAGGAACAGTCCGTAAATGCTGTATTAGTATTTATGTAAACACAATAAAATTAGAATAAGTTTTAAGTTCATGTAAATGTTATGCAGTCACAGTTCTTTAAATTTATTTGGTTGCTATATCAGAAAAAAACGTTGAGCTACTGTTGCCTGTACAGGACATTTGATTGGACTGGCTATCTATGTCATGTAAATAGGAAAAAAACGGAATTAAAAGTTGGACGATGTAAAAGCAGGATACAAAATATGAATGTTTTCTTCCTTTATAGCAGTCACAAAATTGTTTGATTTGGGCTCATACAAACTTCTAATGAAAGATAATCAATAGCATTTAAATGGGCCATTTAGTAAATGCTGAATGTAAACGCAGATCTAGTGAATTTAAATCCGCCAAATGCCAAATATTGTCTTGTTTTTAAAGTTCCAAGCTCAATCAGTCAGGTGTGGAATTGGATAGAAGAAAAATGCACTTACAAAAAGATCCCCAAAACAAAATATTGACGATAGATACAGTATTCTTCATCATGCCCAACTATCCCATTTTCCCATTCTTATGAAATATTTAACCTTTCTAGTAAAACTAGGATTAAACCGGCCCTTTATACACCTGCACTGCACAAAATAATCCCTAATGAAGTAGATTTATCCTTGAATTCATGAAATAAATTTTTTTAACACTCTATGAAGAAAAGACATCAATAACAATCTTATTTCAATCAAATTAATGTATGTATATAGCTACATTTATCTAATTTTGGGTGTGATGAGATTTTTTTTGTATTTATGTAGTTGTAAAACACCTGCCCCATGGACAGATTTCTGGAAATCCAAGACAAAAAGAAAAATGTTTATTTATTTCTAGATTACTTTCTGCAGTGTGACCCAGACATAAACGGATTTACGTACACTGCTGTTTTTACATTTGTGTTTTATGTGATCTTTTTACCATTTCATTGACGCAAGACCATTTTGAGTGTCCAGCGCCAAATAAATAAAATTGTTACTACTATTTTTCGTATATATAGAACAATATCAGACCTCGAGTACGCCCTGGAGAAGCCCAAACTGACACGTGATGGTTTGAGAATCACTTAATTGAGCTCACTAAGATTTACATAGTTCCCGTCGTATTTGAAATGTCAAATATTGGTTGTCGCTCACACGAAATCACTTTGACTCTACAGTGTGTTAGATGTTCTTTTTCTAGTATCGACTCGGCGGCTAATGGTTTGTTTTTAGCTGATGTTAGTCTGTGGATAATGGACCTCATTCATGAAGTACTAAAGTTATTCAAGTAACATTTTGAAATAAATGAGTTATTTCTGCCCAAGCAATATCATATAAATATTATGGCATTCTCCCAAATACTTTTATCTGCAAATGAAATGATTTATAGAAATGTGTGAAAGGAACAAGTATATTTAGGTTCATTTTGGCCCGTGATCAGTGTTGGGTAGTAACGGAATACATGTATTCAGAATACTCTTTTTGGGAAACTATATTCTGGGCTTTCCTTTGACAATATTTACTTGATCTCACTCTCTTCTCACTTGGCAATCTTACAGACTATCACTTTAAATGTCAGTGTCATGTGTCATGTGAGCTGCACATCTGCAAAGTGCTTTGTTTGTGTTTCTAATGAGTGGTAAATAAGTTCATACCAGACATTCCAACGAGTGTAGCCAATATGATTTTAATCTTACGCCACAGCTATACATAAACATATAATGCAAATCAACAGGAAGTATTCTAAGTATTCAGAATACAGCACTATGATTGGACAAAGTAACGGAATACTTTACAAAATACATTTTTACGGCAAGTATTCAGTATTCTGTAACTAAATACAAGTTCAAAGTATTCTCCCCAACACTGACCGTGATAGTACTCTAAAGCTGCAGTATTTTTGTGCGCAAGAGTCGTCCTGTATTTTTGTAAATGCCAAAAATAAAAATACTTAAGGCCTTAAAAACAAATTTATGCACGAGAACGTTTCATGAATGAGACCCAACGTTTGCTCTTTCCCCCTGAAACGGCCGATTTCTTTTGGAACATTCAATTGATAACCTTTAATCCCAATCTCTATGAGCGAGTGAATGTTTGTCTGTCCTTGCATTACAACCAATGTTGGCCCAAAGTTGCTGGGATAGGCCACCTACAACGCCAAAAACAACCAATAAGCATAATTTCTAACACTTTTTTTTCCACCAAACTTACTTGTCTTCAAAAAATTCAGAACATGTGAGCAGCTAGCAGCTTTTCATTTCAAAATAAAAGCCTTGAAATATGCCATAACACACATAATAGCAACACGCAGTACTGGTTTAATTGCATAAGAGGGCGTTTTAATGATTAGTTTAAAAGAAACCGACATAGCCATCCTTTTCTATCCAACGTGGAATGTGTTGTTTTTCTTTCTTTTCTTTCTTTTTTTTTTTTTTTAAATCAAATTCCCACTCGATGGACGACAGTGTTCTTTATTAGGTACACACGATGATTTTGGAGTTGTAAAAATTATAGTCGCAATCGTTCCCGTAAATTAGAACGCTCGCACGATTTCAGACTCTTTCGGGGGACGGGGCGGGACTCGCAATCGCCTCGGCGGCTCATCCATCGACTCGACGGACAATCCGTTGGACAATCCGCCACCTTGACTCGTCCCCTTCCCTTGGTCCCGGGAAGGTCCTCTCTCCGTAGACCCCCTTCCCCACACACAGTCCTGGTCATATAGATTAGTATAGACATTTCCGTACATTTTTTTTAAAATTTATTTTCAAAGTCTCATCCGGTGTAGTTTCGTTGAGCTTGATCTTCCGTTTCGTGCGTGTCGGGTTTGGGTATTCGACACAAGTTCCCGGTCTCTGTGTGGTTAAAGTCATGCCGCTCCCCCTCGTCCTCCTCGTCATTGCCGACGGCGCGCTGGTCCTTGCCGTTGGATTTGGCCGAGTGGAGTTTGCCGATCTCCTCCAAAGCGCTGGCGAGAGAGTCCAGGTCGGCGCTGTCCTGGTGCCGCGCCTCCCACAGGCTGAGGATGACCGCGGACGGGCTCGGCTGCTTCGCGAAGTAGCCCAGGTTTCTGCGAAGAGAGAACAGGGTCATCTCTGGTTTCTGGAACCAAGCTCCACCACCTCATGAAATACACAGCCTGACCCCAATATGTCACACACTTCCTCTGTGGCATTGTTTCAATAAGCGTTTGCACTGTCCAAAGTGTTGTGTTCATTTATCACTAAGATCTAGTGATAAAACATTTGAAAAAACTGAAAAAAAGAACCAAAAAATAGGACAGTTATCTTTTCGAGCGACAAAGCAATATACATCTTTACGTTTGATAATTATATTAATATTATAATTATGATATTGCTTTATCATCGTTACTAAGTCCCAACAATATTGACATTAATTTTTGTCAATATTTCCCAGCCCTACTGGTCATCCAGGATGTTCAGGTCATCGGCCGATCTCATTCTTTGGGCACATAGTGTTGCTGAAGCCAGACCTGACCGACTGCAGCCATTCCAGAGCAGAACTGTTAGTCAAATCCAGGTAAAGGACACTTGTTTTTGGTCAGGTAAAGTGAACCCTGGACTACAGACCTAGACCAAATCCAGACACAACCAAAGTCTATTTAATGAAATGAATTAAAATAGACTTAAAGCAATACTAAGTAACTTATGCCCCTAGAGGCCATAAGCGCGGCTGCAGGTGTCGTAGCATGTTGCGGTTTTTATCAGTGATAGTAAATGCTACACTTTGTGTAAATAAAAATAGGAAGGGGTGAGTGCATCACTGGTCTGGAAAGAAGTGAAAAGGTTGACCGGTGCTCTTCAAAGACTTGGGCTGCGCCGAACATGGATTAAATTTGCAGTGATTGGTTTGTGGAATAGCTTGTGCAAAGTAGCAAAAACAATCAAAAAAGCAAAATAAAGTCCGAGGCACTCGAGTCATGTAGCAAAATAAAAGTCCTTTATTAAGAATGGACCAGCCTAAGCGTTTCGACCGTAACAGGTCTTCGTCAGGGCATGTAAAATTGATCACAGGTGTGGAGATTTATACAAGAGGTCACGTGACCAAACATGTCACGTGATCAAACATGTAACGTGATCAAGAACAAAGGCAAAAAACAACAACAAGGGCATGCAGATAACATAATAAATTGTCCTGGCCAGGACTAATGCAAGAGACCCAGAGAGATAGCATGAAGTAAAATATGACACTACGTCCACAAATGGACACTGGAGGCGAAAATAACTCAGTGAGCAAGAGTGAATACATGTATCATTGAATATGACAAAAGGTCATGGACATGAAAATACAATAAAATAAAGCAAAACTGTGGAAATGGACCTCCGTGGTGGCAATAGACTTAAAAAACCTTTACAACGTGAAACATACTGGAGAGCCTCTTGTCCTCCTGGGCTGAATGAGGAAATTGATTTCTCCCCTTTTCTATGAATGGTCACTTTTTTCACCATTACGCTACTCGTACTATTATCTCTGGGGTCGTGGTCGCTTTATTTTATTGTATTTTCCGGTCTCATGTTCATGACCTTTTGTCATATTCAATGATACATGTATTCACTCTTGCTCACTGAGTTATTTTCGCCTCCAGTGTCCATTTGTGGACGTAGTGTCATATTTTACTTCATGCTATCTCTCTGGGTCTCTTGCATTAGTCCTGGCCAGGACAATTTATTATATTATCTGCATGCCCTTGTTGTTGTTTTTTGCTTTTGTTCTTGATCACGTGACATGTTTGATCACGTGACATGTTTACGTGACCTCTTGTATAAATCTCCACACCTGTGATCAATTTTACATGCCCTGACGAAGACCTGTTACGGTCCAAACGCGTAGGCTGGTCCATTCTTAATAAAGGACTTTTATTTTGCTACATGACTCGAGTGCCTCGGACTTTATTTTGCTTTTTTGATTGTTTTCGCTACTTTGCACAAGCTATTCCACAAACCGATCACTGCAAATTTAATCCACACTACGCTTTGTGGTTTTCTGGCCAGAGACACCAGGGGGCGATGAAAGACCCCCCAATCATCCCATTAACACTTGCATTACCCCCAGAGGGGCTACGAAAAGGATTTATTAAAGGTAAACAAGTTACTTAGTTCTTTTTTTTTAATATGGGGAAAATCGTGACAAAACTGAGATGTAACATTATATCCAACAGAGATGGGTAGAGTGGCCAAAATATGTACAGAAAAGTAACGTTACTCTTACTTTTACTCAAGTAGAAGTAAAAGATAGTGGCCCAAATATTTACTCAAATAAGAATAAAAAGGATCTCGGAGAAAATGCTATGAGTACTGTGAAAACTGAGTAAATGTTTGAGCGTAAAAGTCGGATTCATGTTTCAGTAGTGACATGAACTATGAGAAACAAAACATTAAATCATGCGACTGTAAAGAAAATCCCCCAAAAACTTACACAAATGAATTATTATGAATAATTAGGTAACCAAACACAAAATACATTTATTTTATGCATTCAAATTAAGATTTGTCACATAAAGATTTACTCACAGTGGCACGAGTAACTTGTTTTTCACTCAAGTAAGAAACAGATACTACTTAAACTACTTGCAAAAAGTACATTTACTTCCAAAAGTTCCTAAAGTGCATGTACTTGAGTAAATATAACTGAGTACTACCCACCTCTGATACTAGTAAAATTATATATAATTTTACTAGTAGTGGTGATTGACAGACAAACACGTATTAATGCGTTTGATTTAAGCCATTTTAGATGTATTATTTATTTATGTGGTTTATTTGATAGGGACAAGAACATAGACAAACTATATCATAAGTTTGATATATGAAAGCCGTTTGTTAGCTAGCTTACATTGTTCGTAAAGTGGACACTCAGTAGTGTTATGAACACACCGGGCATTGCGACTGTTTTAAAACTTATTTTGTCCTTTTATTGTAAAAAGCAACAAAGTTACAAACATTTATCAAATTTCATGTTACCACCAAACATTGTGACAAAATTGGCACATTGTTACCGTTGATTTTCCTGTGTTTGACGGTTAATAACTATTTATGTCAATATGACAAAAGAGAGTGAGATCTACTTCAAGACAAGGGTTCAAGCTTTCATTTCATGTAGGTCTGACTCTTGCAGGATTTTCTGTTGAAAGGCAGTGAACTCTTAAAAAAACAAAACAGTGTGACAAATAGCCGCGGTCTCCCCTAGTTAATAATAATAATAATAATGCATCGGTTTTATATAGCGCTTTTTTGGACACTCAAAGACGCTTTACATTGCACTATTCATTCACTCCATACTGGTTAGGGTAAGCTACTATTGTAGCCATAGCTGCCCTGGGGTAGACTGACGGAGGCAACCAGTCTGCACCATCGGCCCCTCCGACCACCAACAACCACTCCCTCACTACATTCGCTAGGCTTCCTGGTGTTTCCCAAGCGGTCTCCCATCCAAGTACCGACCAGGCCCTTCCCTGCTTAGCTTCCCGTGGATGGGGCAGAGCAAAGGCGGTATGGCCACCTAGTTGATATAACATATTAAAGAATGTTCTACCTCAAGTAAAGCAATGAATAGATATTAAAAAAAAGTCAGAACCAGTTAAATAATAATAGAAAAAAATAATAAAAAGTTAAATAGATCTAATGTAGTCGATAATAAAAACAAGAGAACAAACACCAAGAGCCATTATCAAAAATATAAACAGAAACATCCAATAAAATACATAAAATATAACAGATAATATATGTAAAAGACAACAGGGAGCCACACATCTTATATACAATATAAATACACTCTTCCTTATGTTTTAAACAGTATAAAAAGCCCTGTGTGTTGAAAAGTTACTGGTTTATCTTGAAGTGCAGTACATAAATGTGTCCACTGGATGGCAGTGTTGCACCACTGTTGATATAACCGTCACGTTTACTGTGATCATCTGTGAAAAAGGGAGTTGTCTTTTGTTACATCCTCATCAGCCCAGCGGACTGATTATAAAATGTCACACGGTTTATAAAGGCCATATTTAACTCCCTTTTATCTTCTCCTCATGTAAAGTATCTATATGAGTTATATACGAGTGAACTGTTGAATAACTGAACTAACTCTGTGGGCTGAGCTTTGCTTTTGGCACTTTATAATTCATGGGTCCTTAAGTTTAAATAAATGCAAAACTCAAAAACAGACTCAGGAGCCTGATCTGACAACGGGGAAAATACAACTCAGAAACTCAAAAAAAACATCGTTACGTTACTTCATAAAAAACAATATGATTTACTGTAAACAACGGACATTTATTTTCCCCAACTTATTTACTCAAGTACATGCGCTTATTTCTGAGAGTAGTTCTATCATACAGTACTTTTTACTTCTACTTCAGGGATATTATGACGTACTTGAGTACACAACTAGTTACTCGCTCTGCTGTGAGTAAAAAGCCAAACGTTCCTGTCGACACATACAGTAAAAGTACTTCAGAATTATTTATTTTAATATCATTTTGTGGCATCGTCGATAGAAATATTTACATTTTCACATGAGTTGTTTCTCATAATTAACGTCACTGAAACCTAAATCAGACATGTGTGTATTGATGACGGGATTTATGGCTCTTTACTGGGAGCCGAGTCTTTGGGATCCGTTCATTTTCAAAGAGCCGTTCAAAAGACTCCAGCCAGATAACTCAAAATAGACAGATAAAAGGCAAACTTTTCTTATTTAAATAATCTAACATTACAATGGGACTGACACTCATAAAAAGAGCCTGAGCGACTGTCTGACAAATCCTGTTTTAGTGCATTCAGCTTTGCCTCCATTGTTGGGCCGATTCTTGTGTTCGTTCAGGGGAGTTCTGCAAACGGACTGAAAACATTATCCGTCTCTTTTCACAACTGTTCACCTTAAAGAGCCGCTCGGTCACTTGTATGCAATCGGACAGTATTTTTTACTCTTTCTTGAGTCATTATTCAGGTCAGTGCTTTACTTCTCTTTTGGGTCGAATTATTTTCCTGTAACGTTACTTTTACTTGAATGGATACTTTGGCCGCTCTACCCAGCTGGGGCTGCGTTCATGTGACATCACAACTTTGTAAAGAGCCTATAGTTTAACCTCTTAACCCCCGCCTTAACCAAGCGCATTTTCTCCAGTTCAGCTTTACCCAAAAAGGTCACAGCCTATAGGCCAGCCTGAAGCCGCATTTGAAAGCTACAAAATGGAACTAAACTGATCTTTTTTTGTGTGCTTTTTTGTGAATTTTTTGTCACATTTTGTCCCTTTTATTGTCACTCTTTTGTTGCTTTTTTGTCCTTTTTTTTTTGTCACTATCGCTTTTTTTGTCAGTATAAAGTTGCGTTTTTGTGGCTTTTGTGTCACTTTTTTCATCGCTTTTTTTTGTTGCGTTTTTGTTGGGTCACAGTTTTGTATCATTTTGACCAAACTGGAGAAAATGTGATCGGTTCAGGTGGGGGTTAAGAGGTTTAAAATGGAGGAAAACTGTAAATAATGGTAACTGTCTTTATGCAGATTTCTAGTCTCAGTTTATCGCTGATTCCTCTGTAATTCCTGAGCCAACAGAGCCTCTCTTCCAGCACACATGAACGATGGTCGAATTATTTCCTCATAAAGGCGTCCAAAAGTGGAGACGATATTCAGAAACGTGAGCGTGATGTTGGCCAAAAGAAAGGACTTTCAGCCATAAGAATAATATGACAGGTTTGTGAATCCAATTTTTTGTGGAAATTTCTTTCAAAAACAGTTTCTCCTCCATAGAGTTGTATTGACACCTGCTCCGACAGAAACATAATTCTAGAAGTTAAATTAAATCTCCAGTGACAAAAACTTAATGTCAACCAGTGAATGACAAGTAGATCTTATGTCTTTGCACCTTTCCCTAAAGATGATTTCTGTGCGATTTAGTACTTTCATAGAGACTGTCTAGTTCTGGTCAGCAACAATATGACTTCAAATCGACAGAGCCCCCTAGTGGTGGCTGGTGGCGCTCACCGGTCCAGGTGCAGTTTCCGCGCCAGCAGCTGCCAGTCGTTGCCCTTGGCGTTGGCAGTGTCGAAGGTGGCGCAGATCCTCTGGTGGATGGACGGGGGGATTCGGAAGGCTCTGGGGCCCGACTGAGAGGTCACCGTGCAGTCCGACTGGGAGAAGAACGGCAGGGGCTCCTTCTCACTCTGAAAATAAGAGGGAATAAATATTAAAAAGGGGGGAAAAAAACGGAAAAAAAAACATGTCAGGGTCAGGAGGAGAGAGTGGGAAAGGTCCCGCGAGGACAGAGGTGAGCGAAGGCAGATGGTCAAACATTCACAGGGTCATCCACGAGACAAAAAGAGACTTCATATTCACTACGTAAACAAAAAAAAGGCTGCCGGTTCACTCAGTGTCACTTCACCCATTGTACCGCCACAGTGCTGCCCGTCAGCAGAAATACAGTATTTAGTGACCCGATATCAATATGAGGTGACCCTAAAAGTGTCAAAAAGTACTTCGAGGAAAATGTTACTTGAGTACTGTGAGTAACTGTTTGAGCGTAATCGTCTGATTTATGTTTCAGATGTGACATAACTGATGCAAAACAGACAAAGAAAACACCATCAAAATTAGGGATGTAACAATGCACTCAAGCCCCGATTCGATTTGATTTTCAATTTATATATATATAATATGTTTAAACTTTTATTTTTTTTTACAAAATGAATATGACTAATTTTATAACCAAATGATCTTTCTTTTATTTTAACATCTGCATTTTTGTCCTGGTAACAAACTGTAACTGTTGTCTCAGTAAAAGACACACACACAAAAATTACATGACATGAAAATTAACTCATCATTTTGACAGTTCTTTTGTTTCTGTTTTTGTTTAACCAAAATCTAAAAGTCTCTTGAACAAAGCATAAAAAACAGCAACAAAAACTATACGAAAATGAGGATAAATGCAAAAAAAAAAAAAGAGTGACAAAAATGTGATACAAAAGTGACAAAAAGGCAACATTAAAGTGACAAAAAAAACTATGACATAAAACCATGTCCAAAAAAATTACAGCAACTCGGCAAGAACTTGAGTAAAAAGATCTCCCAACTAGAGAAAATGCACTCGGTTAAGGCGGGGGGTAAGAGGTTAAGCAGTTAAAATCGATTTTCAAGTCTTGGTGTTTTTTAGGGACATTTTTATTATAGGCCCTAATAAAAATGTATTAAAAATATATATTACTGTAGTCAAATGGGCACAACACTCCAAATCCATATATTTTATGTGTCACATGAAGCTTTTTTACTCAGGTGAGAGTAAAGCTACTTCATTACAATTGTACTCAAGTAGAAGTAAAAAAAATAAAACAAGTGCTGGATGATATAACTACTCCAACAAGGACTTCAAAAAGGTAAATGTAACTGAGTACTGCCTGCCTCTGGTTGGGCCTGGCAGATGGAAAAAATTTTAAACACGTTTCCCAAGTGCTGCGCATGAAGATAAGAGATTTCACGATCAAAAGTGATGAGATTCTGTAACCAGGACCAAAGCTGGACCTGAGTATCAGCGAATTAACCCATCCATGTTATTAATTTTTCTTCCGCTTTATCCTGGGGCCGGGTCGCGGAGGCAGCAGACTTCCCTCTCCACGCACACTTCCTCCAGCGTTAAATCCTCACCCTATCTCTGGGGGCGCGCCCGGCCGCCCCGGCGAAGGGAACTCATTTGGACGGCTTGTTTCCTTCATCTCGTTCCTTCGTTCATCGAATCTCGTGACCGCGGGTGGGGGGAGGAACTCCTTCTCCGCAACTCTCCGATCCAGCGGACAAACCATACGATCCCGTATTGTTGCTCCGTGTTGGTGAATGTGTAGGAACTTCCGAGTTTTCCACTGTTACAGATAACAGCTGGACAAAAAGCTTCCTGAAGGCGGATTAACCAGTAAATCCAAGCCCAAGGCACATCTCCATCTGCTCTTTATGTCTCGTATTCCGCTTCAAGTAATGAGTTCAGTCGTATAAGTGGCCACTTGTCTAAAACTACAATGAAGTCTTGGGTGAACCAGGACAAATCTGACTCGACACCCGGGTTAGGGTGCAACGAACTCCAGAACATTTTGTAATATCCGATCTTAATGTCATAGGAAGAAGCGGAGGGCAATGGGTTGTTCCCCGAAGCCGCTGTAATTGCGCGGGCTTGCGCTGTTGTCGTCGGTGGTTTTCTATTATTTAGCTCAGCGCGACGGTTCGTCCTCTGCAGCCAATAACCCCCGCCTGCTGTTTACTGCCTGTGACCATTCCACTCGATATATGTTTACAGCGCGGCGCTCCGGCTGCAAAGCACCTGAGTACGGGCCAATAAAGGCCGGCGCAATGTGGGCCCAGGGCAGAGAGGTACTGCTCCGTCGACACTATGGCAGGACATGCGGAATCCTCTCTCGTTCTGGGGCGATGCAATATTCCGAGAGAGTGATGCGGACAACGCGCCGTCATCAATGGAAAAATGAATTCACAAGTTTCTCAAGATATTTTGCAGGAGAGCCTGAGGCCGTCTGTCCAACAGCTGGAGCTCAACAGAGGATGGGTGCTGCAACGAGACCATGACCCGAAGCACAAAAGCAAATCCACTTCAGAATGGTTTCAGAAGAATTAAATACTCGCTCTGGAATGGCCCAATTTAATCTACAGGAAACGTCTGGTTCAAGTTATCGCTGCCAAAGAAGAGGCAACTAGCTATTGAATCTAAGGGTTCACTCACTTTTTTCTCCCTGTCATGTGAATGTTTGCATGTTATGACCATTAAAAATATGACAAAATGTAAATGTTTGTGTGGTATTAGTTTAAGCAGACGCTGTTTACTCATTCTTGTGATTTTAATAAAGATCAGAACACATTTTATGATCAATTTAGGCAGAAATGTGAGAAATTCCAAAGGGTTCACATACTTTTTCCTCCCACTGTAGGAATGGATCTAAGCTCTTATATTGCATTTTAAACTCAGCAATTAAACTGGCATTACTGGCCTACATGTGATTAAAAGCTTATATTATTACATGATGGATTAAAGATGTGTAAACTAGAATGTGTGATTGGATGAGCGTAAAACGGGCCATGGACATAATGTGCTCGGTATGAGGCACAACTAAATGCATGTATTCAGAATACGTATTTAGAATACTTTAGTAACTGTATTTCATTAGAGAGTATTTACGATACATTTACTTTCATAAAACCAAAGAAATACATTGCAGTACTCACTCATAAAAGTCATATTCATAATACTAAGGGAAAGTTTAGGTCTACGTCCCTCTGGGCTGTGGCCATTTGAAAAGTGCTTTTAAGTAATAAATAAGTTTGTAGCAGGCGAGTAACAAGTGTAGCCTAAACATTTTCTTTAACATACACTGCTTTTATGCGTGATTATATGTAAATCAAGGTGAAAGTATTCCAAGTACTCTGTAGTATTCTGTAACTAAATACAATGTCAATGTATTCTGCCCAACACTGTATATGGCTATGCAAATTACACCTAGATATGTTAAAATCCAGTCAAACATTAAGCAAAAATGACATGGAACTAATTTAGACCTTTCTTGAGTAATTTGTTACAGAAACACTATAAAGCCATATGATGAAATGAAAGAAAGTACTGTTATTTTTAGCCTATTATGTCCTGCATGTGGAGCTTCAAAATAGACTTAAAACCCTAATTTTGGAGCCTCAGCTTTGACATTTTATGTTTTTATGTTAATAATAAAATATGTCTGTAAGAAATAAATAGTAACAATGACATGCAGGAGAAAGAGCGGGTGAAATTCTTGTCTGGGGCTCCTCCTGCTGGCAGCTATAGGAATAACTTTCTTAAAAAATAACTTCCAGGTTGGATATGGTGTGGTTAGCAGCTCCAGGAGTGCGTGATAAACACACTTCCAGCACAGAACAGAATCGATAATGTTGGATTATGGGCTTTAAAAATGTGGAGGAACGTTTTTGGGTTTGAACAATGACGCGAGTGTAATCAGGAAGCGCAGAACGAGACGCTGACACCGTAGAAGAAGA
Organism: Proterorhinus semilunaris; assembly: GCA_021464625.1. Classification (NCBI taxonomy): domain Eukaryota; kingdom Metazoa; phylum Chordata; class Actinopteri; order Gobiiformes; family Gobiidae; genus Proterorhinus; species Proterorhinus semilunaris. The sequence goes on along the minus strand of CM038345.1, from coordinate 32,023,742 downwards.
AACAGCTACATTCAACAGCTTTATCCGAGGATTAACTCAACACTGCGTGAATGTTGTGGAATACTACTCCAGTGTAATTCCTCAGTATCAATGTTGCGATCGTGCCGACACTGCGGTGAAGGCATAATCACTAACTTCCCCAGTCAGTGCTCATAAAGTTATGGCTAACTGAGTCTCGCGTTTCGTTTCTTTGACTGCTCCATAGGGATAAATGTGGCCCAAAGTCCAATATTGAAAGTTTATCTTGCCTTTGCACAGACTGTGTACTTTCCGGCTCCAGACGTCTGAGCGCTTACATAATGTTTGTCTTCAAAACAGACTCTCCCGGAAAAGTCACTCACTGGTGCGGTTTCTCTATTTGAGCAGAGGAATAAAGTTGTCCACAGACTCGGCGGCAGCACATTAGTGACTTTTATGAGTTTGACATTGTACATAGGGACTTCATGGTGACTTCGAAGGCGTCATAAATCATAATGAGACTAAAGTGTCATCTCTCGGGCTCTTCTTGCTCTTTGGTTGTGTTGTATGTGGTGGATAATTTCAGGGTTGAAAGCGAATGAAATGAATTGTGCCAAAATGAAGGCCTTAAATGTCATTACAAGCATCAACTTGGATTCCAGCTGTACATTTCTTGGAAAGCGCAACTATTTTCCCGCATAATTACATCAAAAATACAAAGATTATGGTCCAAAAAGCATTCAACTTCGGTTTTCTGCCCAAATGTGTCAAATTTTCTTTCAAATATGGACATTTCTCCTCCTTATAAATGAATTTCTGAGATTTTTTGCTGTTGTGGCATTAAAAAGTATTGAATGCCACTTGCTGCTAAAACCCTGGACTTGTGGTTTCTTGTTATGAGACTTTGCTGACATTAAGGGAGATACTTACAAACAAAAATATTGAATCTTCACAATAACACGTTTAATTATTGCACTGATTCAATCTGTCTCCATTAATTTATTTGGGGGATTGTCATTTCCATTTCCATTTTCTCAAAAGGCCTTTTTCTCACATTGGTGCGACAATATCTCCACATAAGTAGCTTCTACGGACTTCAAACTTCCTAGCCTTGGACTGAACAATATTTTGAAGGTTCTTTTGTAGGGATTATTATTATTTTTTTATCTAACCTGATTTATTGAGTTTTGAATATTAAAAAACAAGGCAAAATTTCTAAAAAAATAAATAATTAAATCAGACCTTTCCACTAATAAACAGCTTATTTACAAAATAAACAAGATCCAAAATCCCCTCTGAAAAAGTCATATATTTCCATATATATATATATAAATATAAATATACATATATATATATATATATATATATATATATATATATATATATATATATATATATATATATATGGGGATGTCACGGTAACCGGTGTATACAATACCATGTCCTATTTTCAATAGTGGTGTAGTTATAAAGTCAAAGTGAGGCAAAAAAAAACAGCGGTCTCTCGCGTTCGGCGTTTCGTTTAGTCCAAATTAATTGCTTTCGTTTTAATGCACTGAACTCGAGTAACTTTGGTCGAGACAGTAATTAAAAACACACAATAAATTTAGGAACAACTTGTAAAATCAGCGAAGTTGTTGTAGAGATTTAAATGGGTCCAATCTGCGGCAACAGATGCTGGTGCCACGCACGGAAATTTGGGAAATCAATTCAGCGGAAAACAAGTTATAGAAACGGATGATTTTCTCCCACAACTCAATGACTATTTTAATGGCTTTTCTACACAAAGAAGTCCTACTTAATCTTGTCAGTGAGTTACGGTTTGTTGGACACTGCCGGACATGCATGTAAACACACAACACCTGGCGGTCATTTGATGAGTCTGCAGCGCAGTTCAGTAAGAATTCAAATATTATACATGTTGATGGCCTCAGTTGGCAGTTCAATTGGCAGGCCGCTGCCTTGCCTTAAGGCAAACTATGCCTCTGAGTGTATCGCTAGATACGCCACCATCGAAACAGCGAAGGTGGCGCTGGGACAGAAGCAGACGAGCGCCGCTCCTCCATCTCACAGCGCACATTTCTAAACCTGAATATCTCTCACCCACTACATACGACTAAATAAACTCATTTTGGCATCTACTGAAATCTTTCATGTGGAAAACAAATCTTTTCATTAATGCGTATTTGCTAGTGACCCAGCAGCCGCACGACACCTTTACTTTCCATCACGGTGGCTCCAGGATCAACTGTTTTTTAGGGTTTCTTGTAGGTTTTCACTACTACGTCTCAGCAGAAAATATGTGAAACAATTAAACCTGGCGCCTTGTAGAGGCCACCGTGATGGGAAGTAAAGTCATCAGGCTAACCACGAATACAGCCGTTTGGTCACAAAAAGATAAATTACGCACAAATATCAAGTTTTTTTCCGCAAACAAAAAAAGTACCATGATGCACCTAGAGGTTATAAACCGGCTCGCTCTACCATCAGAGCCACTGTTGGTGCTACAGTAGAACGCAGCTATGACCCAGTTCATACAGAAGCAGCCTCTGGTATCTTGTGCCTGATGTATCTAACATATGTCTTTCTGTTTGCCTCCTGCTCACGGCCCATATGTACAGCATGATGTGGGTGAGAGGAGCGAGGAGCAGCTGTCAGGAGCCCATTCACACCTGTTCAAAGACATACTGTGCTTTTCTGTTTTCTTCCACAGCACTTGAGGTGGAAAAACACAAGCTAAGAGTTTATTATAATCTGCCAACGCATGTGAAATACAGCGTGAACTAAGTTACTGAGCGAATGAGCTCAGTGTCAATAGCAGGGATCCTTGTATCTGTTTAATAAAAGATACAAAGAATATAGAGAGAGCCCCTTCTGCTTTAAATCCAATCAATCTAACCTGGATTTTCTTGACCTAAAGTCAAAGTTTTGCCAAATTCCTGTTTGTTGACTATAAGTCAAATCAATCAGCAACACTTGACTGAGTCTACGTTAGCCACAAAACATGTGTAACTTAAAGGGAGGCGTTATTATGCTAAATCAACTCTCTAGAGCTTTTTTAATCCTGTTAGAGTGTTGTTCTCTAATCAAAATCAGACCTGGAGCGGTGTTTCGAGCCGCCAGTGCTGCTTTGAGTAATCTTTGAATCTTTTTCATTGGCTATTCTTCACATGAAACGGCACGGTGGAGCAGCGGTTAGCGCTTACAGCAAGGTCCCTAGTTCAATCCCTGGGCGGGGCCTTTCTGTGTGGAGTTTGCATGTTCTCCCTGTCTCTGCGTAGGTTTCCTCCGGGTACTCCGGTTTCCCCTACCACTAAAAACATGTACAATAGGCCACGATGAAAAAGAGTGAGAGTGTGAGTGTAGGACAACAGATGGAAATTAGTACCTTTGACTACAATCCGGCGTTTACATGCATGAGTCTACATGTTTCCTCCGGGTACTCTGCTTCCCCCTCCAACTAAAAACATGTACAATAGGTGATTCTCCACATCTCGCCATGGGTCCCCGGATGCTGCAATGACGTCGCCCACTGCTCCTTACGAGTGGCCCCAGCGGCATCGAGGGATTGGTCAAATGCAGAGGACAAATTTCCCCACGGGAACAATAAAGTTTACCTTAACCTTACTGTCCTGACCAAATCAACTTAATAAATAAATATATAAAAAGCTCCTCCTGATGTCCTATTCGTATCCAGGAAATACTTCTTGATCTCTTTCCAAGCGTAATACTTTCATCGCAAAGTGAAGACAATCGCCGCACTGACTTTTTCTCTCTTTATTGAAACAGCTGCACAGCAAAGGTGAGCGAGAGGAGGCGGATTATGGGGATTTTGTGTGAATACTACGAAGATTTTTTGTTTGGTTTAATATCAATATTGCATTTTCTAATCAACAAAGCGTAAGATGTGTTTGAGATTATTATCAAAGCATAATACCCCTCTCTTTACTAGCCACTTGGATGGGGTTAGGGCTGGGCGATATGGACCAAAAGTCATATCCCGATATATTTAGGTTGAATATCGATATACGATATATATCCCGATATTTTTTCCACAAAGTGAGAGCTGTGAGATTAAATGTTAACTCAAAGTCACTGCCAAATAGGAGTGTTTTAATATTTAATATTGCAATTTTTATTTTATTTATTGATTTTTCTTCTACCCCATTTGCTGTTAATAACTTTATGTTGCATATAACTAAACTAAAGCCTAAACTGAGACAATGAAATATGACTTATTAAAGTATTACTTACTTTTTAGTCCTTAATAATCATGAAATATAATAAATAAATAAATAGCCCAAACAATTTCTTGATATTTGCTCTTGATTTAACTGTGTTTTAGTCAGTGGTTTTGAGATAAGTTCTTATATTTATCCAAAGCATTCCCAAACATAAGCTCCTAAACTGAGCCACAAACGACTCTTTACTCTTTACAAGCAGCACAGGCTCACCATCTCTGCTCATCATCAGAGCGGGTATTAGCGAGGGACTGGAGTGATTAGCGGCTAACGCAATGCTAACGGGGAAAAAGTAATAGTCCATCGCGGTGGCAGCATTACAAACGCTGATATTTTCACAGTACATCCATGATCTACCGCAAACCTTTAGACTGAGAAGTAAACAAAAGCACATGGTGCAGCGCACGTAAACAAAAGCACATGGCGCAGCGCACGTAAACAAAAGCACATGGCGCAGCGCACGGCGCCGCCATATCTCGCCGCTACATTCACTTCTATCCAAACCATCTCCAAATGATTGAGCCACTGGTTTTTGTTTTACCAACCAAGGGGCTCTCCTCCGCACGCTTCACAGACATTGTTGCTTTCTTCATGTTTGTTGAAGAGTGCCGGTAGAGTGTCTGTTCCTGCCCCTCCCCTTCCCTCTCTCCCCTCTCCCCCGCATGAAAGAGGCGCGGGGCCGGGGCGCTGGGAGCAGTGCAGAGAGCTCCGACAGCGGGTTGCCTGAAGCAAGTATTACAGCGCAAATTTGGGCTATATCGATATACGATATGGTCTAATTCCATATCTCTTTTTAAAATATATCGATATATCTTAAATATCGATATATCGCCCAGCCCTAGATGGGGTTTAGGCGCAAAGAAAGTTACTCAAATTTCCTCTTTATACATAATTATACTACAGTATATTTAACTAAATCCAGCCAGTTCAGAACAAAAGAATGCATCCAGAATGTGACTAAATCAAACGTCTGTACAAATGTAGAAAGCCTTTGGGAGCTACTTGGAAAGAGATGGACTTTGCAAAGTTCAAACAGTCTGATTTGTTTACCGTACGTGGATTGCATCGCACTAGAAACCCATCGCACTTTTCACAGGTGCCGTGTGAAGACTGTTCACTCTATTAATACACAATACAGCAGTCCCTGAGGAGCCGTCCCCCCGTCAGTGGCCACTCTGCAGCAAGGTTACCTAAAGGTTGAGTTAGCAGAGCCCACGCCTCCCCCCCCCCCTCCCCTCACCCCTCACTCACCTCCGCCACGGCCGTGTACACCTGCAGGATCTGCTCGTGCCCTTTGACTTGCCGGACGCTGATTTTGCAGGAGAGCTGAGCGGTGGCCGGGCTGAATCTCTCCAGGGAGAAGGCACAGTGCAGCGGCGACTGGTTACTGCACCACACTTGGGAGAAGGAGAATTCCTGAAAGACGGAGACGGTTGTTTGTGTTTAATAATCAACAAATATCTCTTTGATTCATTGGTCAAACAGAGAGTTAAGTTCTATTGCGTTACATTACAACTGGGGTTCACAAACCTCTATGCATGGCACCCAAGATCATTCAGAGATCCTGGGTTACAAAAAGGACTTCTTGTGCGGTGTCTAAAAAACCTCAACTGATATAGAACATTTTTGCAGGATCTGAGGATGACGTCACTTTTTCCTTTTTTTCCAATCTCTGTATTCCATGAGGACTATGATTTTTACTTTTTGTAAAAAACAACCAATTTCCTTTGGTTGTTTTTAACACCTAAAGTTGTTACAAACGTACAAAAAAATATATGAACTGTTTATATAATTAGGGGGCGACGGTGGCGCAGATGGTAGAGCGGGTCGTCTCATGATCGGAAGGTCGGGGGTTCGAATCCCGCCTCCTGAAGGTGCCCATTGTCGTTGTGTCCTTGGGCAAGACACTTCACCCTCCTTGCCTCCAGTGTCTGCGTACACTGGTGTATGAATGAGAGTGTGAATGGGCCCCCTATGAGAGACCGCCAGGCCCGTTTGGAACCGTTTGGAACTATGAGGCCGTCCTCCCGTGGACCCACCACCTGCAGGAGGAGCCATAGGGGACAGGTGCTATGTGACTTGGGCAGCTCCAACAGCTGCCCCCACGACCCGGCAACGGACAAGTGGGAGAAAATGGATGGATGGATGGTTTATATAATTAATTGAAACAAAGCACAACTACAACAACGATCTCGTTTCATGTACGATGTCTAGTACAAAGCAAGTAAAAAAATTTGATCCTTATTATATTTCTTTCAGATTGTTACCAGTGATTACCGAGAGTATGTACATTAAGGTACATTAATAGATATTATACTCCGGGTTTAATTATCATCATCATTATCATTATTATATATTTATTTAATTGAGTTATATATGAAGTATGATGTAAGCCCTGCATAGTGTGGTGCATTAAAAAGCCAGAGTGTAGAGCGGGCCAGTTGAAGAGCGCAGTAGCTCCCCATCAACAAACCCCCACACATCTGCCCTAACAGCTGATGTTGTAGATGATGTTCCTATGCTGAGTGGTGCATTAAAGGACAAGGTTTAGAGCCCGTTGGGAGGACTCCGCTCAACAGATCCATAACCTGCCAACCCTAATTCTCCATTTGTAAATTTGAGCAATAGAATGACATCCGAGGAAAAAATACACATAATTGATCCCACTGCTCCCCCTAGTGGAAACGCATTTCTTCTTGTCTGTTTATTTCAAAAGTCTTTTGTTTGTATTTATATTTGAACAGGTTGATGTTTGGACATCGTTTCAATTCCATCTCCAGTTTATTCCACAATTGTACACCATTAACTGTTGGACTAAAACTTTTCAAAGTTGTGATATGTTTCTGAATCCTAAAGTTTAATTCATCACGTAATTCATAACAACCAGTACGTTCTTGGAACCTTCTTTATTTTTGGGTTGATAACAATTTATACTTTGCTTTGAATAATAATTTGTACAGTTTGGAACTCAACAATGTCACAAAACTTCATGATCTTTGAATTTAAAAATAATGAGTGGTTCTTGTGAACTTTTGGTGATGTGCCTTTTCGTGTGGGGCTGTGGCCATGAAATGAGCTGTTTGTGCCGCTGTTTTGACAGAGAAATGAAAAAGGAGGCGCAGCGGTGTTTTTCTGTCTCTATTTCACTCTGTCATTGGCTGCTGCTTTCTGTGTGTTCACTTTGGGGACAGTAAAATCACCCATGTTTCTCCTGTGTGTCCAAAATTGGGCTTACAGTCACAGGAAATCAAACATGTTTGATTTCCTGTGACTGTAGTCCAGTTGCGTCTGACTGCTGCCCACACTACACGATTCCAACGCGAGTCCAGTCGTGACCCCCACACACACTACGAGACACGACTCTCTGCGACTGCCTTCGACTAGACACGACTCGGGAAGACTCGGCGCGACTGAGAATTGTATCTAGATCGGACATACAAATCGTGTAGTGTGTGCGGACCTTCAGGTACTTCAGACGGAGCTCGTTTGAAAGACAATCAACAGATTGAAAAACAACAACAAAACGGTCAGTCTCCATCGCTTATGGTTCTGACATTATGAACAAAAGCCTAAACATAAGCTATACAGAATACAATTCAAGCCTCCTAGGCCTGCAAACTTATGACCAATTTCCATTGCTAAGTTTCTCTACTCCTTTGAGGCCTAGGAAGTTGGAAGGACCCATTTTAAAACCCATTCCAATGCAAAAAACTGGTCTCTATCACTTCGCTTCGGTTCTAGAGACATCTATATCTTCTTGGCCGATGTAGTAAAATACCCAGATATCGGTCGACATCTTAATAAAAGTGCCAGTATGTAGCATTTCTTGAATTGTCACCAACGCACGCTCATTTGTAGGCACAGCTGCTTTGTACCAAAATATATTCACAAATGTATTTTACAGCCAACCCCAGTCTCTCCCGACAGTCGGACGACAGTATAAAGACAATACCCTGTGGCAACATTTGGCCGAGGGGTAAACAATTGACCTGATTGAGCAAAACCAATGTGATTTTTTGATTCAGCACATCAAAACTCTCCTAAATCAACTCACAACACTTACCGACACCAAATGTGTTGTAAAGTGTTAGATTTCATTTGATTAAAAGGCAGTAGTCTATAAAAGAAATTATGTTGTGGCAGGTTTGAGCAAAAATGCTAATTACCACCCACAGTTCTTGGATAAAGATACAATTTGCACAAAATCATTCACCATCCTTCTTCTTGCGTCTAAAAAAAAAAACTGGAACTATCAAACTCTCCGACACTTTTGATTTGTTGTGACCGTAGCCGCAGTCTTCCAAAGCCTTTATAAAAGAAAGACGATTGGCCACATGTGGTTTTGTTTCTTAGTACACAACAAAACCACATGTGATCGGTGGCGGGCAAAGGTTGCAAGGTTGGTTTGTAGAAGAAGTCTGACCGCTGTGTGATTTGGAAGTAACAAAAGAAAAAACCCTGAAGAACTAATAGAGAACAAGTAAATAAGTGGCAGGGTAAAAAAAAAAAGTTGCCCCGCCTTTAGCTTTGATCACAGTATGCATTCGCTGTGGTGTTGTTTCAATAACGATGTCAAAAGATCCAGTGTTCATTTTTCACCAAGATCTTGCGTTGATGATGGGAGAGTGTGACCAGTGAGCAAAGTCTTCTCTGAACTCTGTGGCGGCCAGTCCACGTGTGAAAACAATGTCTCTCTTTCACAACGTGAGCCCGATGAATCCTGACGTTGTCTTCTTGGAATATGCCGAGGCCATCGGGGAAGAAGAAATCCATTGATGGAAAAACCTGGTCATTCATGATCTGCAGGTCGTCAGCAAATCTCATTCTTTGGGCTCATAGCGTTGCTGAACCTAAACCTGACCAACTGCAGCGACCTCAGATCAGAACAGCTGGTTAAATCCAGGCCCGTAAAACCTGATCAAGCCCGAAATGCATCGGCTAAAAAAAGGGTGAACACCACCAATGTTTTGGTGATGACATAATGAAAGATAATGTATAACTGCAGCAATTTTTTTTCATGGAACCATTTTCAGTGGGTCGTAAGAATCGTTTTTTTCTTCTAATATTTATGTACAAAAAAATATAGAATCACTACCCGAGTCTGTGAAAATGACAGTTATCTGGTTTTGATCATAATTTCAGCTTGTTTGGCTTGTTATATAATATATATTAAGTCCAAGTTGGATTTAGGTCACGGCTTGTCATCCCAGGGTGATTGCGGGTCTCGATGCCATGTTAGTTGAGAACCACTGGTTTAGGCGATTACAGCCTATTTGTACTTTTTATGAAATGTCCCAAAATGCTCATCTGACGAGTTCGAAAACCCATCGTGGCCCACACCTGTTTAATCCTCAAGCAGCTCATCCCAGGAAGATCTGGAGCACTTTTCCACCTTGTTTCGTTTCCTGAAGCCCAAGAGGCTCCCCGAAGACAAAGGTAGTGAATAAAATATAAATTATCCGCGCGCAGCTGAATTGAAAGGGGAAGGTTCGCGAATGGAGGGATTGTATGTTCCTCTTGAAGAATCCTCACGCATTACGGCTTTTTTTTATTGCCAGCGCCATGAATGACATGCAAATGCAAAAACGATCTAAATGCCACCGTGGGCGACCGGCGTATTGTGCTGTTTACATGTGAGTCTCAGTCACATGCTCCGTCGCCTCATTCAGCGCCGGCATAAAAGACAAAAGCGCTTTGAAGCACCGCGCACTTATGTAAATCTCACCATTGTGGAGGAATAAAATAGAGGTGGGCCGTGAAAAGTAATATCTACGTTAGCAATATGTGAGTTAGATCGCGCAGAGGAGCGATGACACAAAAGCCCGCTACGGCTTCCATCTCAATCAGTAAAACCTGTTTATTACGAACTATTTTGGTAGTTGAGTGAGAACACTGCTATACGTAGAAGACAAAAAGATACTCTAAAATTGCAAAAGATTATTACATCCTCTAGTAAAAGGCTTTAAATGTGATGCAAAGATCACACACATAAGGATATTTCTGCATGATGAGTAATCCCTCACTCGCATGAACCCACAGGCTAAACGATTTGGACGAATGCGAGACATGACGCAAGACCTGCACTGCCCCGCTCTGGGCTGGGACTGAGGTTTGGGACAGTTTTATGACGGGGACGTTGAAGCGTGACATACTGTGTTCCACATTGTTTTACAAGATGCCTTCGTACATCTTCGCCATGTTTCTGTGAGGTTTACTGGATTTTTTTTCTTCTGCACAGTCTTCACTGGCCATGAAGGGGACATCTTTTTGACGTAAACAAACAGCTAGCTGATGATCTAAAGGTCCTTGAATGGCATTTGAGACCAACACAGTGGAGGCGTGACGAGAACAAGAAGGAAACAAAAAAGGGGCAAACGAGAAGGTATCCGGACAAGACACACAGCCAAGCCACACAAGCGTGATGTAGGGAAGGACCCCAGTCTTATAATCTGGTAGCTTCATAGGGAGTCCATTTTCTCACCATGTAACATCATGAAGGATGTCACGCTGTGAGATCTGATCGTCTGGAACTTGAAGGTTTGCATGTTGTTTCCGTGTCCCCTACGGGTACTCCGGTTTCTCCCACCTCCGAAAACATGCCGGGCAGGTTGGCCCACAAAACGAAATCTGGTCTACGCAAATTTGTTGTAAAAATGTATAATGACAATTATTCATTATTCATTCATTCAGTCATTAAGTGCGCTTCGTGACTGCTCTCTAGAGTGGCCATAGAAATGTAGGCAAATCTAGGCTTGTGTCCCTCCTTGTCCTGGATCAGCAGCAGTACCTAATTAAAGAGCGACATATTCAGCCAACTGTCCCGCCACCGTCACCGCGACCCGTTGCCCGGCTTTTCACCTTTTCTCTCACACGGACTCATTCACATGGAATCAACTACACTGCTGGGACCGAAAGCATGTTTGCTTCAAAACTTGGATACATGAGGATCTACACGATGTTTCTGGTAAATGCTAAAACACCAAGCATTGCCTGAAAATTAAGTTAAAACCTGTGGGCAATGGAAAAAAGTCACAATATAGTTTTCTAACTCAGAAAATAAGCGGGCAAAACGTGCTTACATGTGAACCTACATTATTACATGACGGATTTAGAAGTGGACTCGAGGTAAATGAGGCGTTATTCTTCAGCTGTTAATATGACGACGTCATCGCAGATAAGTTGACTTTTGAAAGTCTGTAGTCTGCAGATCTGTCCGATAGGCTACAGACGCAGCAGCACGGATTATATCTGCAGATAATACATCAGGGGCTGGGACTATATTGACACAGGGATCGCTGTAAACCTTGAGGACCGAGACGAGAGCTGCAGTAAAGAGGCAAGAAAGAACTCCGAATGCAGCAGTTCTGGAACATATATCTGTCTTTCTCTCTTATAAAACAGCCACACCCACTGTCTTATTTTCCCCGTGTTGCATTACGCATTCATCCCCGCGCTAAATTATATTGGTGATCAGCGGAAATACTTAAAACACTCCCTATAAGTTAGATGAAACACACGTAAATATTCCTGTTAAGAGGTGTGCCCAGAAACATTTTCTCCCAAACTCTTCCCGCAATATCTCCATCTATAAAACGTTCTCATATCAAATAGCAGCTTTTGCTTCCGCCCTTATTTACACCGCTGCAGTTTCCTTTTAACTCGCTTTCCGTTTGTAAACTTTAATAAATGATAAATCCGATACCAATGCAAAGCAGTTCAAAGCGACATCTTTAAAGACTGTGGCTGTTGGTCTCTGCAGCGCGGACTCGGAGCCATCAGCGTTATTGCCTCCTTCCAGATTGCAGTGGCAGCAGCAGCTTGCCGCCCGATGGTACGGTAAGCACGGATCCGGTGGCGAACGGGGAGCTTTGATGTATAATTAATTTGAATGGACACATGCGCGAGAGGAAGTCCTTGACCTCCTCCCGGCTTATAGTCTCTGCCGCATCTGCATATTAGAAGTGACCCACGGACCGGCGATAAGGCAGGTCCATTAGAATAGGCGGGAGGCGAGGATTTCCTATAGGTTTAACCCCGGGAGCTTTGATCTGGCGTCCCCGCGCACACATTAGGGGGATGGATGGGAGCGGGATGGGGAGAGGAAGGTGTTTTATTGATAGACTGGGGATTAGGGCTAGAATTTAAATCTTATTTTACCTTAATCTCCTCCAAACCTTTGCAATTCACTTACAAAAAAAATGAAGGATAATGAAAACCAAAACCTGAAAATTGTATTTATTATGTTAGAACTTCCATTTTCAAGCCGTGAAAGCAGGGGGTATAGCAACATAAACTGTCAGCTGTAGTGCCAACTCGTTTCGAGCACTGACATTACCTCCTGCACGACTAAAATGATGGTTTTGAGCGTGTGTAAATTAGAGCTTGGCAATTGGCTAAGCGAATCAAGGTAGATTGTCATAGATGCAGTCCTGATCAATAGTTTAAGACCAATTGATTTAAAAAAAAAATATTTACAGGTTCCAAATAGAACTTCAATATGCAATATGAAGGAATGGGAGTGAGACAAAAACTGTATAATGAAAACAACAATAAAACTGGAACTGGGCTTTTAAAGGCCAAATCTGTGCAAAATAGTGGATTCAGTGTAATTTTCTGGCAAGTATTTCACACTGGCTACGTTTACATGGTCAGAAAAATCAGATAACACAATAATCAGATCTAATGGGTTTACATTCTCTTCAGAAATCGGAAAATCCAAAACTCCTGGTTCTACATGTGCCAGTGCAGAATTGGATTTTTTGAGCAACTGAAATATCTCCCCTCAATCAGGCTCACCTGCAGAACCAGGTGAATGACTGCACCTCCATATTTGGACTTGGAGCCAAACTGCTGTCCATGTGGCAGCATCTTGAGCTTGGTATCCTAGTGCATACAGCACAAACTGTGCTTCAACTTCTATTTAAAATGTGCGGGTGAAGAAAAGGGAGCTATGATTTAAACAGTAAATATTAACTGGTCTGTCATGACGTCCTGAAATCAAAGGCACAAATCGTTCTGGTTTTGACCGTGGTTGGGTTGTTGAGCTGCACAAGCAGAGCCTCTCACTGCGGAGGTGCAGTAAGACAGTCCTTTTGAATTTCTTAAAAGATCCTGAGGGTTATGGGACTGAAAAGTTAAGTGGAAGACCCCCCAAAAAATATCACCAGCCCTGAGCCAGAGGATCCGATTGGCTGTCTGTCAAAGACACTGGACGATCAATGCGACACTGGATCTTTTGACATTGCAGGGGCGTAATAAAGGATTCCACAGCGAATGGTGCTGCAATCAGAGCTAAAGGCGGTCCAATCGTGTATTGAGTGTGTCCCGTTTCCTTGTGGGGACTTTGTTTTATGTCAGGCCGTGTACGTCACTGAAACGCCGCGCTCTAAATGTTGTCCATTCTCCCCAACACTTCGCAGAACACAAACACGGGCTCGTCTTCGCCGCGGCGCCGTTTGTGTAAATCAGCCTTGACAGAGGGTGGGCTTGTGAGAAATGCGCCGCTTTCAACCCGCGCGCACGTCTCCAGCCGCGACACAGCCGAGCGGCCCCGCGAAAGGCAACACACGTTCAAAGCGCCAGAGCCACTGCAGCCTCATTTGCCGCACGGGGAGAATAAAAGAGCGGCCCTCGTACGCCCTCACGCCTCGTCTGAAAAGTTGTCCGCTCAGACGTGGGTGATGCGGCGGCTGCAAACTGAAACGAACTGGTTTGAAAGAGGAGCACACACTGGAATGGCACGAAATGTGGTCGGGACAACTTCTCAGACAGAGCGCCCGGGACTTCGAGACGACAAAAGTAAAGCGTCTTCCACTCAACAACGGAGAGTTTGTAGAGAATTGTCTAATTAGAGGCTTGCTTGAAAGAGAAAGAGAAAACAGGAAGGGACCGGACTTTTTCTTGGGACAGGACTTGTTTCTTGTTCAGGACTGTTTCTTCTCGTGGATGCCGTTTAAACAATGGAATATTTTGTCTTGAAATCACTTTGCCAGACCTTCGTTCCTCGTGTTATGTGGTTCTCGGGAACTTTGTACAAGTCTTTTTCCAGTTGAAGAGAACAAGTGGCTGACTGTAGAAAGCTGCTGGTTTGTTCATTTTATCATCCACCCAAAAGCTTTCATGAGTTCACTGTGAGCTGTCGTCATCATCGGAGAAACTTAATTACAAGAGAAACAATTACGCTAGCAAAAAGACAAATTAATGTGATATTTTAGAAAACCAACAGACCTACGTCTAGCTTTTGAGATGGCTGACAAAACGCTAAATCAGTGAGAAAGGGCTGTTTTTCTTTGGAGAAAACTCCCTCTTTCTGACATAAAAAGTCGCAGCAGTGACTTGGCATCACGGGAAAACATTTCCCGAATCCAGAGATGGTCAGTAATCCTAATAATGCACACTTCGGAACAGAAGGTGGCGCTGTGCATTTGAACTCATACCAAGGAGCTTTGTCCCTGCTCTGCTTTTAAGCCGGAAAGTTATTATTCACAACTAACCTGGGTACTTTCACTTAAGTAATGATCCGACTGAGCAACTCGCCCAGTTTTCCCTCCACACGCGCTTTGCCGCTAGTTGTTTTATCATCTGAAAGGTAATCTCCATCGTTTTTGGCATATTTTTAGGATAAAGGTCGAACATACTTTGGGTCTCGGTTTGGATACGAAACAGCCGGTATCTATTTCCATTGATAAATAATAAATCATCCTGCGTATAAAGATGTTTGAATGACAGACGCTGAGCAGGAAATAGCCTGCAATCAAACCAGCGCATCGCAAACAGGAAGGTCTCATCAGCATTTTAACGACAACGTAAATGACAAGGCTGTATATGTTTACTGAGGATCGGGCTCATACCCGACGTCAATGATGTTTTCTCATGATCAGTGGCTGCACTAGACAAATGCTAAACGGCTTTAGGCAAAGTACATTTATATTTACACCATGTGTGCAGTGATAAGCCTTGAAGGTGCTCGGTTTAGGATGACAGCGTTGTTTTTGAAGAAAGTGGTTACATGGATACACCGAGGCTTCTCTCTTTCCCAAAACTAAAGTGTTTCTGTGTCGTTTTCATGTAAATTGTGGGTATTTTGTGCATCTGATTGATTTTAGGATGGTTTTGTTGTGGTGTTTTGTCGCATATTTGTGGACTGGAAAGTGCAAGATTTAGACTTCGGAGTTTCGTTATGTGCCAGGTCCAACAGACTGAAGGACAGCTTCAAACAAAAACAAAACTCCCAAACTAGCAGCTGTTTCTGCCAATTATTGAGATTGACCAAAGAAGGGATTACAATAACATTTTTATCATTTGTCCGATATTGTCTTTTTGAGTAACACAATTTCTATTCTTTATGTGTACTTTCCATTTTGATATTCCTCATTATATTACTGTGAAGGCCTGAGTACATGGCTACTTAATATGGGTAAACAAAAGGACGTACTTCAGCATTCAAGTCATTCAAACCAATGTTGCACACTCACACTGCTCCGCAAAGTCCGGGTCCGGCTACCGAGGCCATCCGGCGGCAACGGAAAGAATTTGCAACAAGTCTATTTTTGCCGGAGACCGGAGCCCCAACGGATCAAGCTGACAGAAAAACACGAGCCAAACAGGAAGTCAGGTCTCGTGAGAAAGGAAGATCCGGTGTATTTCAAAATAAAATCTGTCCGCTTACTACTTATTTGGTCTCGTTTACCACCTGTACACGAGCGTAACGTCGTAAATGTAAACATTTCTCCATTACCAGTGACACGGGGCACTAGTGTGTTGCAAAGTATCCACTTCACTGGGGAGAGTCGTTGTACTGGCAAATACGGCTTTTGTTGACAAAAACTACCTATATATGGGGCGACTTATGACGTGAACTCGTACCAAGAGGGAAACTCACGTGCACTTCTGTTCTCGCGAGGGCCGTTTCTGTGCCTGGTGCAGCTTCTGGCGCCGGAGCTGGCGATTTTTCCCAAATCGATCAGGACCGAACCCGGACCATAGTTAATGTGAGCCGGCCGTTCCCATGTCCCCATGTCATAAACCTCAGAAATGTGAGCCAAAAGTGATTTTGTAGACAACTGAGAGCAGCGAGGGAGATGTTTGCCAGTCACTACAGATAGTGTGTATCGGGTTTGCCAGGTCAGGGCAGAGAAAGCTCCAAGTGTAGTTTTCTGGCCAGAGACACCAGGGGGAGATGAAATACCCCCCAATCATCCCGTTAACACTTGTATTACCCTCAGAGGGACTACAACAAGGATTTATTAAGGTAAACAAGTTACTTTGTTCTGCTTTAATTATGGAACCAATGTTGTGACTGTACAACAGAGATGGTATGGCCGTACATGATCCAACACAATAAAAAAGACTGTGATTCCACTGTTCCTCAAATTATTTTGAATGTTTTGTTTGACTGACATTAATCTAGACGTCCGCACTCTCCCGCAGCATATTTTGGAAGTGAGGAATTGACAATACAGGAATTGGATTAAAATCATAATATAAAATACCAAAAGCAAGGCTAAAATGGAACTAAATTATAAACATTCTGACAAAGACTGAACTTTTCCATCTGAATGTTTTGCTCAGTACATGCAATATTATAAAGCCTTTATTGTGATGTTCTTAAATATCAATGGCGAGGTTAAATGCGTGTTATGTTTCAGTGCATTCGTACCTGACATGTGGTAAAGGGCTTGATGCTCCACAGGAAGGCGGGCACGTCCTGGATGGTGACCTGCAGACTGAAGGAGTTGGCTCTGAACGGCAGCATCTGCGGCTCCTCTAGCAGCTGACCGCCCCTGCTGCGCTCGGCCCACACCACTCCCTGCACAAACAACAACGGAAAAACAGAGAGTGAGGGAAGGTTGAAATATTTTGGAAATGTCAGTCCATCCTGAACAGTGGCAGGGTTGTTTCAGTGACCCTTGACTCCCGGATACAGTGGGAAATAATAGTTCAAATGTATGAGCTTGAATGAATGCTTCACTCAATAGGAGTAAGATACTTTTGTAAACACAGCTGCTCTGGGGTGAACGGGAAATTCGGCTGCCAATCTGTGCCAACAGCAGCTGAAGAGGCGTGGTGCAGAGAGATGGCTCTCATTGTTCATTGATCACTGGGCACGCACACAAGCTGCTCCTCTGGTGGAGCTTTGGACGCTTACTCATATTATACCAAAAAAGAAATGATAGAAATGAGCCACAGTAAAAGATTAGGATGCACAGAGAACACAAAAACGAAAAATACTGCATTTGTAAAATCAAGTTGGAGGAAGTTCAAGTTTCAGTGTCTTCCCTTGACAGCTTTGAATGGCGAAGCGCTAACCCACGGATGTTGCTGGTCCTTACTTTGGCGATGTAAACCATAAGTGATGGAAAAGTGCTGCATGTCCCCTGTTTTCCCACTGAACCGCGTTCATGTGGTGCAAGTTTTCAAAGAATCCGGGCAAAAATCAAACAAAGACTGGTATCTTGTGCTATTCCCATTCTGCTCATTCACTCCATTCACGCAGACGACACATATATGATTTATCTTGCCCGAGGACACTACATTTTTGGTATGGAATTTGTATAAAACCACAAAGATCACAACCCGGAAATGTTTCATGACTTAGCGTTGCCACCGTGGCCTCAGTGTATCCTTATTAACAAAGAACAAACCCCTAAGTTGCAGTGTGAATCAGTCGGGGAATAAAAAAACAATTTTGCCGAAGCTTAAGCCCAATGTAAAATGGAGAAAATGTTAAAACGACACAACAATGCGTTTCTTTCTCTCATTTCGCGGACACATTCTTTTGCATATCAGCGGCTCCCACCTGCTGCCGGAGCCTGACTCGAATATTACCCAAAACAAGGCTCCGTGACGAGACGCGGGGCCCATTGTGTCAGAGCTCCTGCTCCTGTGGCCCATTAGAGGCACATTTATTTACTCTCTCCGCATGAAGGACAGGAGACGGGCAGAGGAGGCGAGGCACGCCACAGTCACATGAATACTTAAGCAATTAGCGGAAGACTTTACTTTGGAAGATTTTTAAACTTACTTCGACTTGGGAATTAGCATTCTGAGGTTAAAGTACTACAGGTAAATGTGCGGCTTGTGCTAATAACCACAGTGCCAATCCAAACAAAAAAGCCACTACAAAAACAGAAGGTCTCTAATATTTGGACCAACTGCAGCAACCCCAGATCAGAACAGTTAGTTAAATCCAGGTGGACACTGGACCATAGACTGTACAAAAGAACAGACAACTCCTCCTCAGTCCTCCCTGTTTACCATAATGACCACGTTTGAGGGGGGAATTCATGGCAGATATAAAGACTCCTCCTTCCCAGCTCTGACGAAGCATGTTCCTATAAAGGGCATAAGGGCGGGATCTTCACTGTAGACTCGGCCCTTGCGTGACGTGTAGCTCGCGCAGCTCCAATGCTAACAGTCCGACCCTCATTAACACGAAATTTCATTTATTATTATTTTTTTTCGAAAACCAGCCTGGTTTCTTTAATTGTGACTAACCCAGTGTTATTAAAAAATAGAAACCAGGCGGTAAAGTTGTTTTTAACGTGTCTACAGTCCAATGCTTTTCAATGGGAGGCTAGCGGCTATGTGGATGTACTACAGCAATGGCGGAGCAATGGACACAGTTTTTTTTAGGTCATGCATTGCATAAGTCTTAAAGACACTATACCTGATTTCTTATACCTTCACAAATGGTTTTGTCTGTCTTTCATATATTGTATTATCAGACATTTGTGAGAAAAACACTGTGCATCTAATTCTAAAACATTTGTACAGTGTTCATGTACATACAGGTTCGATTCTCACCTGGATGGGGCCTTTCTGTGTGGAGTTTGCATGTTCTCCCTGTGTCTGCGTAGGTACTCAGATTTCCCCTACCACTAAAAACATGTACAATAGGCCAGGATGAATGATCTATCCGGATTGGTGTGTTCATTAACATGCACTGTCCCTACCAAATAAACCACCTGGAATTGACTAACTGTTATGATCTGGGGTTGCCGCAGTTGGTCACAGAGTCCAGATCTTTATCCCCGGGAAATGCATCAATGCAAGATCTTGGTGGAAAAATGAATGCAAAAATTGATCTTTTGGCGCCAGATTGAGCTTAGTATAAACAGCACCAAAGGTCAGTCATGCCCACGTCTGACCGCTGATCAAAAGGTTTTCTCGCCTACTTCTAGCGTCATGTTTTACTTACTTTGTTTCTCGAGGACATATTCCAGTAGAACAATAATAAAAGTTACATATATTGATTTTGCTGAAGTTTCTGACACCTAATTGCATGTCCAGGCGGCGGTCAAAAGTCCTGCAGGTAAAACCCGGTGTAAACATGTAGGCGGTAACCTATGGCAACGGTAAAGGTCAGAGTTTAAAGGTCACGAGGTGCAGGAGCTCGTGCCGGTGTTGGATTTGGCTCTGGCTCTGAATACTGATGAGGCCAGTGGTATTTCAGACAGGTCCAGACAGCAGCGAGAAATCCGTGACCTTGGGAATACTGGAGTACAGACAAATGAAAAGGAAAAACTATCCGGCTTACAGTTGACCTAGACTCATGCAAAAAAAAAAAAAAATGAAATGGAGGGCATGTAAGGTTTTTGTAAATACTTTATAAACAGTTGTGTCCCCAAATTTAAAGTAAACATGTTTGAATCAAATATTAGTTTTACTAATAATGTAATGTTGTTTATTCACAATCAGTGTTGTTGGCGTTACTAAATACGGATTACTGTGTCTAAAAATAGTTAAGTTATTTCTTTGATGACTTTATTTCAAAAGTTATCTGATTGCTAATCAGCAGTTGCTTTAGTTTTAGTTAGTTTACACCAGACTTTGCAATTTTCAGTATTTTGTCTACATTTTTAGACATATAAGATGTGTTCAGCTGTCAAAATAATAAAAAAAAGTCATCAATAGTTACTTGATGAAGAAATTACTGTAAATCCAAGGGTTCACTTACTTATTACATACTGTCCTGTGAATGTTTACATGTTATGGCTAATAAAAATATGATAATATGTCATTGTTTGGGTGGTATTAGTTTAGGCAGACTATTCTATTCTTGTGATTTGAATATAGATCAGACCACATTCACAAATATTGACATATTTTATATCCATGTGTCCTCATGCAATAAAATATCCACTTTAGTAGCAGTCTTTACAGAGGGATTTTTTCCCTGCCTGATTTATTCAGCTTTGAAAAAAAAAAAAAAGACAGATTGACAGATTTCCACTTATGATTAGTTTATTCAAAAACTAAACACGAAAGTAAAGTCGTTACTAATATGTCAACAAAATAAAACCATGAATTTATTTTGATTTTGCTGACAATCTGCAATTTTGGCAATTTTTATGCACAAAATGTCTTATTATTTATACTATTTATAATAGTAAACTTAAGCAAAAGTTTCTCTAAAATCTCTAAATTATTATTTTTTCCCTATTCACCTGCAAGGTCTCATCTTAAACCTTTGCTTAGAATGGAAATAAAATAGAGATGGCGGTACGTTTTTTTCTTGAATTTGCTTATTTTAATCATTTATAAAGATGTGATTAGTGAGCGTGACTTTAATGGTAAACGAGATGAAGCGCAACATTCATTCATTCCCCCCATCAGGTCCTAGCTAAATTATGTGGGAGAATATGCCAAAACCTACATTTAACCAGATTGCTCCAAATCTGCAACAAAGAATGATTATTGCAAGAAAAATGCTTTAAACAGCGTTGGTCGCACTACTTTTATGTGCAAAAACATACAGTATAAACTGCCAGTTTCAGTGATGGAGCAGTGAAGCTTTCAACACAATACTTTCACATAGACACTGTTCAATTACCGCAGCCTCTTTGAAGATGAGATGAAACGGCGGCGATACCAGGAGAAACTGCTTCAATCAGAATATGAGCAAATAAATTAGGCTTTTGAAACGCGCCGCTGATAGTCGGACTTATCTCAAACCTCTCTGACGTTAATCCACTGTTTTAAGATTCAGATTTTCCTTCATGTTGTTGGAGCTTCCACGATTGAGAACTCACCATACACAGTGTATCAGAGTGGTTTAACCTTTGTCACTGAGCCAGACTTTGCACTCGCACAATGTGGGGAGTCCGTTGCCAACATTGGGCCACGAGAACTGACTTATGATCATTATGAAAGGTCAAGTAATGTCCAGCAGGCTCGATTTATACCAAACATGTGAGTAAGAGATCACACTGAACTTCCCTGTATGCAAAATTACATTACATTTCTTGTTGAAAACCAGGCATTATTTAATGATTATGTTGATTACAGTACGCATTCGCCGTGGCATTGTTTGAATAAGCTTCTGCAATGCCTAAAGATCCAGGGTTGTGTTCATGTTTCACCAAGATCTTGTATTGAGTTTAACTCTCCGCAAAGCCTTCTCCAGCTCATCCCAAAGATTCTCAATGGAGTTAAGATCTCGTGCTCAATCTGCGTGTTTCTAAACGCAGACCGCAGACTAGACTTTTGCACGGACGGGGGGCGCTCCGTAATTCTTTAGCTTCAGACCTGGTGCCGTAAGTGGCTGGACAGACTCCCATGACGATGTTATGCACACCGGTGGTCCCTCCTCAAGCTTGACCTCCTAAAGACCGTACCAGACTGGAATGTTTTCCGCTACTGTGGGTGGCGGTGGGTGTGGCGCGTGTGCTGGTGTTGTGATCACACTTCTGCGGCGTGGAGTTTGCCCCGTGCTCTTTAATGCTGGTGCTAGAGCGGGGCTGGAGATGGCCAGTGTTTAACTCACAGTGGCAGAAACAGTTTGAAGATTGGAAGATTGGCCTCTGGACTCTGCGGTAGACAATGTCATGCTCTCTGAACCACTCTTCATCAGCAAGAAGAAATCCATTGATGGAATAATTCAGGATGTTCAGGTCGTCGGCTGATCTCATTCTTTGGGCAGAACAGTTTAAGAGCTTTTTGCAATCAAAAATAAACCTTCGAGCTGCTTTTTTAGCCTTTTGCGCATGTTTTGAATCACCTTTGAATCTTTGGTGGTAACTATTCAAAGAGCAGATTTGTGTTCCCCAAACTTTGCACTTTCGATTTTCCTCAAAACACCTGTCGCAATCACAATACCAGAAAACACTCTGCCGAACCTTCTTGCATCTCTTCTTTGCAGTGTCAGGCAAAAAAATACTCAACCATCGGCTCTTTGTTATACAACACAGCATTCTGCAGCGTTTTCCGATACATCCTTGGAGTCAGAGGGGTAGAGGACTTTGTTTCGATGGGGGGGAGAGGAGTGTCTGAAAGATTTACAAGGTGTCTTGTACCTCAAGCCAAGAAACTTTGAAGAGGGTGTTTTGGATCAACATAACATATTCTCAACAACAGAATGAAATATAGTGATACAGATATGTTTGAAATTATCATGAAAATGCCTAAAGAAAGAGAATAATATTTTTTTAATATTCAAATTAATGAAAAAACTCAGTCCCGTTATGAACAAAGCTTGAATACACTTTTTGCCAGTGTCGGGATTGGATGGAGAGAGCGAGAGGCAAATATGGCGAGAAGGGCATCGGTGTAGGGTTCGTGCTGAATCAGTATTCAGCGGACAGCAACGCTGGAAGGAGGACGGTTTTCTGTGAAGCTCATAGCCCTGTTTTGTTGTTTTCTTGGCTGTGGTTGTTGGAAATGGCTCCCTTTCACATTATTTGCATTGGGTCCAGTTGATTTCCATCCACTTTGATTGACAATGAGCCAGGCTTTGGAAAAACACACACAAGCCGCAGAGAGAGAGAGACAGACAGACAGACAGACGAGAAGAGAAGTAACCGGCGCTGATTCTTTGCAGAATTCCAACTTAACTTTCCTGAAGAAAGCCACAGCCCCACTGTCCCCCCTCGACTCTGGCAGACTTTCCCACCCCCATCTCCGTCGTGGACTCCTTCCATTTCCTGGGCACCACCATCACCCAGGACCTCAAATGGGAGCCAGCCATCAGCTCCCTCATCAAGAAGGCCCAGCAGAGGATGTTCTTCCTGCGGCAGCTGAAGAAACTTAAGCTGCCAACCAGGATGCTGGTGCAGTTCTACACGGCCATCATCGAGTCCATCCTCACCTCCTCCATCACCGTGTGGTTCCCCGGCGCCACATCCCAGGACAAGGACTATTCAACCCCATCTGCCATCAGACTCACGAACACTAAAAGAGCATCCAGTAACTCTGTATCAGACATTAACACAATATAACCTGTTCCAGCCATTTGCACTGCTCTATGTCACTATGTGGTCCACACTCGTGCTAATCTGTACATCTGTAAATCCATTCACGCGGTTGATCTGTGTTAAATTGTTGTTTTTTATCATATTTTTAGATGAATCTATTTGTATTAGTGGTGGCACTTGATTCAAAAAAAAGTTTAATCAAGTTAATTATGGCCTTTGTAATTCATTCAACGTAATTAATCACATGTAAGCCTCATTTATTTATGGGTTGTGTTTATTTTTAGATGTACTGTACATTTCAGATGCTTCCTTGTATTTTCCTACATACAACTTATTTGAAGTGGAGATGTGAGGCCTGTGTGATCTTTCCAAAGACTTCAAAGACAGACGCAGTTTGATTTATTTTCACCAGTGTTCTCTTTAAATAAGTTTGTGTCAGCTTAACCGTGTGAATAGACAAGTTTGACAGTGAAATCGTTTTTGGCTTCACGCCGTGTTCGTCCATAAGCAACGTCTGCAGGAAAAGAGGAAACTGAAAAAGTGTCTGTGCCACTAAAGTAAAGTTTGATTAATTTCGATTAATATTTTTCCTTGCACTAAACCTTTATGTAATTAATTCACTGGCATTAATCACAAGAAGTCCCAGCCCTAATTTGTATGCATGCCCTTATAGTTTTGCAGTTATTATAGTTTACTATTAATCTCATGTCTCATTTGCACGTTTGCACCAAAGAAATTTCCTATAGTTTGTGAATCTGTTCACGGACAATGGCAATAAAAACCATTCTGATTCTGATCCGGTCCTTCGCTCAGAGCATCATCGGAGCCCCTCTCCCCTCCTTTTAGGACATTTACTCTGCCCGTCTCACCAGCAAGCCCTTAAGAATCGCGGGTGAAGCGGATAAACGCGCTGTAAAGCGAAACCGAAAGTAACTGCAGGAGAAGTCCCATGCAACGTCTTCACCAGCCCAAGCTCCCGTATTTCAATTTTAAGATTTCAGTCAACCAATTTCCATTTTTAAAACATAAAACATCAATGCAGAGGCACTCAAAATGAATATATTTTTAAGTCTATTTTTTAAACCCTCTATATGTCCACTTAAATGTCCCAAGCCTAAATAAAAGAGTGGTTTGAATCTCTTCTAGAGGCACCCAGTTGAATGTGTCACTGTCTTGATCATTGTTGGCGGCCCTTCGATTTAAAGTAGCCTGATCTTCCAGCTAGCTACTTTTCATTTGGGGTGAATTAATTACCTGTGCCGTTGGACTTTTTATTTGTCCATAAGAAACTAGACCACTGTGTTCCATTGTTTTACACCGGAGTAATGAAGCTACAGCCCGCAGCCACAGAATCTGAACCACAAACACACTTAGGGCTGAATCTGGGCCGTGACCTACACTATGCAAAACGCACCGATCCCCACTCCGCTCCTCCGCAGAGAGCAGTCGCCGAGCGCAACAGGATTTACCGCGCTGAAGGTTTTACAGTTTCGCCCGCTGAAGGACCACTTTAATGCCTGTTTAAAAAGGTCACACTTCAACATGGGCAATATTTATTTGAGGAAAATCTTTTAAAATCAGGCGCTTTTATGAGAAAATAGTTAATAAATCCGGGCGTGAACGGAGTGACCAATTTTAAAGGTCTTTGTCCATTGGTTGACTGGGACTTTATTGTCCTCATAGGACGTTCTATCCGTTGTATCTGACCCATGTTTTTATTAGCTTCTTTTATTATAATGCAAATGACCCCCAAAAGCAAGAAGAAAAGTGAGAATTTCTTGGCCTGCTTTTGAGCATGCTGATGTGAGGACGCATCCAGGCATTTTATGGGGTTGTGTTGACATGAAGCAAAATTGGATGGAAATCCAACGCCTCCCGTAACATCCATCTATCCATTTTCTTCTGCTTTATCTGGAGCCAGTCATGGACACAGCAGTCTAAGCAGAGATGCCCAGACTTCCCCCAGCTGTTCCAGGCGGTCATGGGGAGGTTATTTATTGAGACAGGTGCTAAATAGAGAGTGAAAGCTGAAAAATAAAATATGCTGTTTCGTAGGCATGTTGGACCTAGTCAGTACTTTGAAGCATCCTGTACTAGTTACGCGGCCCCGTGCATGGGGCGACGGTGGCGCAGATGGTAGAGTGGGTTGTCTCGTGATCGGAAGATCGGGGGTTCGAATCCCACCTCCTGAAGGTGCATGCTGCCGTTGTGTCCTTGGGCAAGACACTTCACCCACCTTGGCTCCAATGTCTGCGTACATTGGTGTATGAATGGGTGAGAGGTTCCTTGCTGTAAAGCGCTTTGAGTGCCTAATGTAGGTGGAAAAGCGCTATATAAGTTGAGACCATTTACCAGGACCCCAAATCCAATATGTTAATATTGATGAATATGCTGCATGAGTAAAAAACGCACAAAAGGCTCTGTAGCTGAACGACCTTTGCACATGAGCAAACACTTTGAATGTGTTTGATCCACTACGGTTTCTCCAGCGTCTCCTGAGGCCTCCTCCCAATGGGACATGCTCGGACCACCTGCCCAGGAAGGCATCCAGGCGACCTGAGCCCCTTCCGCTGGCTCCTCTCGATGGGAAGGAGCAGCGACTCTACTCTGAGCTCCTCCCGTGTAACTGAGCTCCTCACCCGACCTCGGAGGGTGCACCCAGCCACCCTGCGAAGGAAACTTACTTACTACCGCTTGTATCCGCACTCTTGTCCTTCCAGTCATTACCCAGATCTCATGACCATAGGTGAGGGTGGGAACGTAGATCGATCGGTAAATCGAGAGCTTTGTCCCCTGACTCAGCTCCCTCTTCACCACAACAGTCCGATACAGCGACCGCATCACTGCTGACGCCGCACCGATCCGTCTATCGATCTCACGCTCCATCCGTCCCTCACTCGTGAACACGACCCCGAGATACTTGAACTCCTCCACTTGAGGCAAGGACACCCCACCGACCTGAAGCGGGGAGAACCATGGCCTCAGATTTGGAGGTGCTGATCCTCATCCCGGCCGCTTCACACTCGGCTGCAAACCGCCCCAGTGCGCGCTGGAGGTCCTGATTTGATGAAGCCACCAGACAGGTGTCCCGTAACAGCGAAAGAACAATATGAAGTTCACCAGAGCCTTACAACACTGTGACACGATTCAATCACACAGGCAGAGTGTACTGAGAAGAGGGGTCAAACTAAAGCCAGGTTACATCTGCAGCACTTTTAGCTTTTTTGAGCAGTTCTGAGAAAAAAAGCAACACTAAACTGACTCCAAACTTTGATGCAAAGGGAGAGAAACGCCACAGTTCTCATCAACTTAAATAACTGCAGCTATTTTGTTTGTTTTCTTCCCTGTAGTCTAGGCTATTTCAATCAATTTGTAAAATCGCTTTTGCTATTGGCTCGAGTTTTCATGGTTAACAACTTTGCTCATTCAAGTATAGACCGGCACACTGAGAAAGAAAGTGAGAAATTACATTAAAAAAGATCTCTATCAAGTAATAATCAGGTTTAACTGTTGTAGTTTGATCTGCCTTCCATCTGAGATTTTTGAAAATAAACTCTATAAATCTGTAGAAAACATTTGCTAAACCTGACAGGGAACAAATGTGCTGTTTACTAGTGACTGCCAATGCTCACACACTGTTGTTTGTGCATCAGGGATTTGTCAAACGCAGTGAACGGAAAACAAGGGATTTTGGTGATAAAAGTCCATCTGCTGTGTGTGGTCACCGTGAACCACCTCAAAACTGGAACAACATGTAGCTGATGCATTAAGTAATTAACTGATCTGAGGGATAATCCTTTTATATCCTGAAAATACATCCAATTGAGCACCCTACAACTTTTTCGATAATGAACACGAACTTCACCGATTCACATGAACAGATCAACTAAAAAGTCATTAAAACAATTTGCAAACAAACCATCCACTATACTTTTCAGTAATCTTGATTCAAACATAGGTCCAATCATTCTCTTATGGACTTGGAGCTCCTTGGACGTGGTGATACTCGATAACACAGGCTAGACATTAGACAATTAGAAACAGATGTAAGCTATGTTAATTTTGACAACATACTTTTATCGATTTAAGTTTAAACCTTAGGGCTCGATCAGAACAGCGTTGCTCCAAACAAAACGGTCATATTGCATGTGCGGTGTCCCAAAAAATAAAAAAAAATAAAATACTGCCAGTTACCACCCCTTTCCCTGCTGTGGAGCTGGCTGGTTGGGGAAAAAAAGGTTGTTCTACATAACACCATCCGGGGCGATGGTGACGCAGATGGTAGAGCGGGTCGTCTCATGATCGGAAGGTCGGTGTTTCGAAATCCCGCCTCCTGAAGGTGCACGCTGTCGTTGTGTCCTTGGGCAAGACACTTCACCCACCTTGTCTCCAGTGTCTGCGTACATTGGTGTATGAATGGGTGAGAGGATCCTTGCTGTAAAGCGCTTTGAGTGCCTAATGTAGGTGGAAAAGCGCTATATAAGTTGAGACCATTTACCATTTACCATAACAACTGGGTGTTTGTCCAGCCCAAGTACAGCCCATTTAATGCGCCAGGTCCGGAGCTGGAAGATCTCAGTTTGCCCCTCAACAGCGGCCAAGCAAAGTCTACGCGATTCACCTTATTCCGCCCCTGCCACGGATAGGCACTTCCTTTGTATTGACACTTCCGGTAGAGCGCGAAGTCCGTTAATTAAGCGGAGAACGCCGCTAAAATCTGATGGTCAATTAGGGCTGGGCAAAAATAAAAACGATTTTTATTTTGCTAACTCTAGTTTTTTTTCCATTACAGTTTTTTATTTTTTCGCGTTTCGTCCTTGTGAGCCAGCCCCCTTCCCCGCATAACACAGTCAAAACAACAACATGCGCGACGGAAAGCAATTACAGAGATTAAGAATCTAATATGAATGAAGTATGTCTCTTGAGTTGCTCATATTGGCGAGAAAAGGGCTCAGGATTTGCGTCTTGGATGAACTCCGACAAGTTGTAGCACTGCCTCGCTAGCTATCTAACTTTCCTAACTTTTAGCCTGGCGCTAGCAACAACACGGTGAAGAAAACCACAATGCAAACACGGTTTAAGGCTAATAATATCCTTCTCATCTGGAGCGCTCACGTAAAGTCTCAGGACAAACTCATATACGTACTTCTCTCTCCCTCTCGATCCCTCCTGTGTGTCTGTATCTGTGCGGCTGCCCCGATCGAGAGATCGGGATCCTTTGAAAACTATGAAAACTACAATACATTTTAATCATGTTTCAGAGGCGAGCACATGTCCCAAACACATTAATACTCACAGGTCTATGCCCAGTCTCCTGACAATAAAACACAAGTAAACTGCCCAGAGGCCGGTGAACTTACAGGAGCATTTTACTGTGATGGAGATGAAATAATATTGCTACAATTATCGGCACCTTCACCTTATCTTCTGTGTTCTTCCAGATGAAGGTAGAGTGAATTTAGATGAATAAAGAGAATAAAATATCTTTAAAATGAATTTGCAGCTTTAAGTTTGACTGTTCTAATCAGGAATGTCCTGTGCGCTGAAGCTTAACTTAGTGCTAAAGCCAGATGCCCTCCATGGGTAAATGATTACAAGAAAGACCTGTTTTGGTCATCTCAGTTTGGGTTATAAAGCTGTTTCAAAGAGTTTATGACTGTCTTCCCCCAGCGGACGGAAAAAGCCAAGTTACTTATCACACACATCCCCCACCCTGACCGAGGGGTCCAGGGGGAAACTGGTTTTGGTCAATATAACACTGTGAACACTGTGATGTACCCTTGTGATGTGATGAAGGTTGTGTGGGTGGGATTATTTTTCAATAACACCACAAGGAGAAGAGAGGGACGGTGGGAGATGAACTGAGATGGGTGAAGAGCCTGGGTGAAGAGCCTGGGAGTCTCTCCCCCGGTACCGAGAAGATGAAATCTCATGTGTGTCTTGTTTTTGAGCGTTTCAAGGTTGCTTGTGTCAGAGCAACAGAATAATTTCCTAACACATTGGGGGGGGGAAATCAAAAATCTCCTTAAAAAATCTGAGATTTTCTTTTCAGACAAAATCCCCCAGCCCTATGGTTAGTAGATTGTTTTGAGTAAAACTACATAGTTTCTGTATGTGGCCTAAAATCGGCTTTGTATTCATATAGTAACTGACTTTATCTTGACTTCTCCAGTCTTATGTAAAGTAATAGGAGTGAACGGTCATGCACAATTCATGGCAGCGCCCATGCGAACTTCCAGAATAAGACGAATAGTTTGCGTTTAGAAACACAAGATTGGCCCCTTAGTCTTTTGATGAAAATGTCATTTAATTAGATAAAGATTTAATCAAACGATCAGCTAAATCTCAAATTAATTTAGCAAACTTTACATTCACATTATTGTATTCAAACATAATTAATCACATTGTGTCGTGGAGCTTCTCCGACAAGAACAAAGCACAGACTCGTTCCTTTGGCAGTAAATCGTGAGGCTTTGTCACTGGAAGTTGAAATGTTTTTAGTCCCTACTTTCGATTTAGGGTTAGGGTTAGAGTCTATTTTTAGTCAGCAACAATTTTACTTAGTCAACGAAATTAACACTGATTTTAAGCATAAATGCAGTGATGGTGACTGCACTTGGAATGCACAGATGTGTTTATGCATGAAAGAGGAGCATAAAGGAACCTTCACTGAAAGGTACCGGCGACGGCAACCGACTGCTGAAAATGGTTGAAGGTTTGTACCTGAAAAGCGTGTGGCGTGTCGTCCACACAGTAAACCCGCAGCCCGTAGCTGGTGGGCCCCTCCAGAGCTCCGAACACGGCCAGCTTCAGCCTCTTCACCGCGGCCTGGCTCAGCGGCTCCCCCACCAGGGCGTACAGGCCCGGCGCGTCCAGCAACAAATGACAGCTGCCCGAGTCCATCAGGCAGTAGCAGGAGGTGCACTCCTCGTCCACAGCCATCACTTCCTGCAAGAGAGAAAGACAGAGACTTAAAGGAGCTATACCTGATTTTACTTCTAGGAATGGAATGACATTTATTTTGTCCTAGTATATTATAGTATATTAATATTTAGTATATTAGTC
Organism: Proterorhinus semilunaris; assembly: GCA_021464625.1. Taxonomy (NCBI): domain Eukaryota; kingdom Metazoa; phylum Chordata; class Actinopteri; order Gobiiformes; family Gobiidae; genus Proterorhinus; species Proterorhinus semilunaris. The sequence goes on along the minus strand of CM038345.1, from coordinate 31,993,285 downwards.
CTCCTTGTCCTCCTTTATTATATTGTAAACTCAAGTATTATAAAACATTTGTATCAATTTATGAACTTTCAGGCCATTTTTCTAGCGTTTTTGTGAAAGTGACCCTGCAAGTTGTGAAATGTGCCGATAAACGTGTCCCCGTTAAGAATTACCCTGACCCTTACCCTAGCCCCCTGATCAGGGGGGACAGCAGATAACAGGTTAATGTGTTTATATGTTACAAGACACATGCCTTTCTTGAAACCTTTATGTGGTGGAGGAGTTTGACCGCCTGAATGAAACTAGGAGCTTTGTTGTTTGTTGTTTAGTGCCCCCGGCAGGGTCTCCCATGGCAAACAGTCCTAGGCAACAGTGATGCTCCGGTCAGGATTTTGTCAGCCCGTGGGACCCGTGTTTGGAGCCCGCCCTGCATCATTGCTTCTACTTTCACAACCTGCCCCGCCACCACTAAAAATGATGCATTACAAATACGATAACTCTGAATGGACCACGGCTGGAATTCCATCGGAAAAGGTGCTTGAAGGTTGCTTAAAACTAGCAACAAGACGCAAATCTGCAAAAAGGCAGCAATGAGGGACTGGCGTGTCCCGTCCCCTTGGGCTTGGGCTGCCCTTGGGGCAGACAGGTAAAAGAGCAGAGATAACACAAATTCACGTACAGAAGCACATAGCGTGAAAACAGGAGACAATGGCGTCCATTAAAGCGTTCTCTGGATCACAAGCTGTAAAACCCTTTTTTTTCTGAAAATCATAATGTCAACAAAAACCTGCTGTGACTGGAAGAAGATCGAAGGATGTTCTTTTTCTTCCCGCCTGGTTAATTTTTTTCTGTGAAAGATGCACATTTTCAAATAAGAACGTTAATGAAGCAATATGACAATTTGGCTCATGTAAATTTGACAAATGAACCAAACACACCAAAAACGTCAATGACAAACCGGTGTTATACAATTACAAATCTTTTGCCTCCATTCAAGAATATTTACAGTAATTTGTATCAAATTCAGCTTAGAAAATACTTACGTCAGTCATTATGATTAGTCTATATTTTACTATTATGACATAGCCAGACGCTCGTGCTTCACAGCTAGAAGGTCCCGGGTTCGATGATACATCTTTCCTTGGGTTTCCTAAAGTTTAGCCTTAGTGGTGTTGCTCTAGCCTGGCCTTTGCCGTCCGTAAACTCCGGTCAAATATTTTTCCCTGCATGTACGTCTGGGTTTGATCTCAATGGCTGCGATTCAATCGGTTGAATTTCATCCTACCATTCAGCGAGCGGGGGAGGCGGGTGTTGTAGGTGACGTCAAGCATAGCTTGACTCGGCCGGGCGCATTACTTCACAACCAAACGCTGGCGGTTGGGTAAAATCAGACCCAATCGTTTCAAACTTTAAACAGAGTTCACCCCTCCCACTTGTAAACGGAGCTTAATTGAGAAAGTCCAGACCCTCTGTACGAAACAAGTACGAGGGTCTGGTCAAACCAGGCTAGTGTTGCTCGCCTCTGCTCTGCCAAACACAGTGCTCGACTCGGGCTGCCGGTCTAATTTGTAGCTACAGCAAGTATCTCTTTCCACAAATAAACCTTTAAAAAAACAAAAAAAACACGCCTAATAAGATCAGTATTTCCTTAGTTCTTAATAAAGTTGGCAGCGCTTCAAAACGCTGCTTTAAAACTCGGTCTGCTCCGGGGAATTTGCATAATAATGATCCAGATTGTAAGTATTCAAGATGTTCCTCGCAGCTTGAGCCAGAAAAAGACGCATTGTATCGATTCTCAGATGAAATTTAAATCAAAATTGGACCTTGTTATCACACTCTCGCATCTCTTTTTTTTTATTATTTATATCCTGGCGCAAAGCACAATGATAGGAAAAGTTTTATGCAGTCCACGAGGAATATGTCCAACTTAAAATGCAAAAATGAAGCAGAAAAGGCACGGACCGGATACTCTTGAGGCAGAGCATTTATGTTCGATTATTAATATTAACGTAAATAAGGCTTTAGGGCTGCAACGATGAATCAAATTAATGTAATAAAATAGTATACTGCTCCGTAATCAGCTCATGACAAAGCCCGAATTAAACTAAAATGGCTGAACAATGAGTGGCGTGGCCTTTGTGTATTCTGTCCCCACTCCCACCTGTGTACCCAGGAAGAGCACAGACCTGCTCTCACAAGAAAACAGAATAATGAAGACTCAAGTAAAGTAAAGATAAATCGACCACTTTCTTCCCACTTCCGATGCTTTATTTCCCTTATTGTTTTACGTTCTTGGCTTTCATGGTTGTTGGGTAGGCGGTTGGAGTTTGCACGTTCTCCCCGTCTCTGCGTTGGTTTCCTCTGGGCACTCCGGTTTCCCCTACCACTAAAAACACGTACAATGGGCCAGGGTGAACGAGCGTGTGAGGGCACCCGGAGGAAACCGACGCAGAAACGGGGGGAACACGCAAACTCTGCTCTCTTAAGTGGGCCAGGTGTTACCACAGTGACCACAACAATAATCAGGAGGATTAAGTGAACTAGATATTTTCTGAATCATCCTAAATAATCCCGTGTCTATCTTGTCAGGGGGTGGTTCCTGAATGAATCACTGACAGTCTTAAGCTTAGTCCCTATAGTTTAGTCCGCGAATCACTAACTGCACAAGTCAGTTTGGTTATGGGGTTGGATCAATCAAACACGAACCGTCCGACATCGCCACAGATTTGTATCGCGGTGCTAAAATCCGTAGCGGGCGCAGTAGTTCACAAGGATCAAAATGAAAGAAGTTCGCAGAGATTCCGTCCGGTCACAGGGCGCTGTGTCGTTTGCCCCGAGTTTTTTGTCGGATAATCTGGGGGGCGGATGCGAGCGGAGACTTCGGCAGATTAAAAACGGAGATTCTCTGGGAGGTCCCTCAAAAAAGATTAATGTCAGAAAGTCAGAATACGATCCTCGCATCTGTTTGTCCGACCTTGGTTCAAAGGGGGAAAACTATTAGGAATCCGTGGCTGGATAGAAATGGTGCCACTTTGAAACAGAACAATGTGTTAGTGTTACTGAGGGGGTTTGTGTCGGCTGTGGATTTTCTGCTGTGTTAGAAATGTTCAAATATCGTTGACTGATTGAGAAGACAGGGGCAGGGGTACCTTCTTTTTTGTTTTTTGTACTCTCTCTCGGTCCGGCATGCTATTTAGAATTTTTGGATGTGTACGGGTCTTCCTTCTTTACGACGTTTCGCTTCTACTCACAGAAGCTTCTTCTTAGCTCTTGTGTTCAGAATGTGACACCCTAGTTAGAGCCAGCTTATATAAGACGCTGGAGTTTTGCTTCCTCCTCCCAGGGCCAGCGAGGCAGAATCTGCGCCAGAATGAAAGCTGTGACAAATAATTTGTTGACATTTTGCAGGGACCAGCCTATATTTCCTACAATCAGTAAAGTTTCAAAGATTTTATAATTATTATTTTTTTCATTTATTCACCCTCCTGCTATATCCTGCAGATATTAAAACAAGAGACTGTTTTAGTTTAAAACTGCCCAAAGTGGCTCTTTTGATGTTGAAGATTGGCGGCTGGTTTTGCACATTTCATTTTTGCGCAAAGAACAAAACAGAAAGGATACACAATATTAATAATTGTGTACTTGCCAATATATATTAATAATTGTGTACCTGCCAATAGGCAGGTAATTAGCAATGATCAGCTATAGGACAGATAATTGGCAGTGATCATCTATGAATAGGACTGTGACAAAGTAGGTTTTAGGTTGCTTTGTCCCTTTTAATGTTTTTAAAATTAACATGGTTATAAGTTTATGTATTCATTGTTTTATAGTTATAATTTTTGCAATCAAGGTAATAATTGCCACCTGGTCTGGAAAGGGGTGTGTCCTATCAGGCAGCCATATTTAAAAACTTGGCTCTGCCCATGGACCAGGGGATGTGCAATCAGTCTGGGAGAACCTGGTAGCTGGGTACATGTGTTTGATTTTTGCCACATTTACATGGAAAAATAAATTTCAGCTACCATGATAACTTATGAGTCTGCCTCCTACTTGACCACATTGGCCAGCTTCCCCACAAGGACAGATAATGGGCAGTGATCATCTATGAATAGGACAGGACTGATCGATACTGGGGTGAGCAGATCGTTAGAGACGCTCTACTTCAAAGGTTGTTGACCCACAGGTAGAGTAGCTGTGATTAGAGGGGAGGAGCCGGGCCAACCCCAACTCCTCCTTGTGGTCTTTAGCTAAGCTGCGGGCTGAGCGGAACTTTAATCCGCTGATGAAGCCTTTTGGATGAGAGGCGAAACGTTTGAGACTTCAACTACTGAGAACAGAAGATGACTCAAGTACCTCCACGTACAGGATTGCAGGAAGAAATGGCGTTTGAGGAGGTAAGTGTTGCTCTGGTGTCCAAGATAAGGATCCTTTCTCATCCCAGCAAGTGTTCATGGCACTTGAGGATCAGGTTGTGACGTCTCTCAACAAATGGACTGACGCACGGGTTTAAGGTTGACATATCATGCACATGGACTTTGAAACAGAACTACAGTATGTTTGGTACCCCAGTAATGATTACAGTCCCGATTAAAAGTTTGGTGTGGTTGGATCCTAACAAAGTTTCAAGTAGACCTTCAATATGCTACAACAATGAAAGTGAGACAAAAAAAAATGTATAATTTGAAATAATTAATACTTGAGTACCTTCATTATGTATTAATATTAATAACTTATACACTGATGGGATTGGCCTATTTTGCATGCTTTGGGAAAAGTCCAGCAAACACTCAACCCTCGCGCTGCCTTCGTTCCTCCTTTGTCTTGGGCTGCACAATATTGAAGTAACTCGCAATATGCGAAACGGTCATAACAATATTATGGCGATATTTTACCAGACCATTTCAACACGATAAGTTCCATTCAAATTAAACACAAATTACAAGATTTTCAGCTAGCAGAAGTAATGAAAAAAACTTGAATTGATATACATTCGGAAATGTTTAACATTTTTAAGTTCTGTTCCTTGTGTGTTTTTGGCTGTATTTGCAGAAAGGGGGTTGATATCAGTCAGATGAAGACTTTGACTGATGTTGCAACATATTGTGGCTTCTCGCGATATCGATATTGCATCCCCTAATATTGCGATATTAGGCGATGGAGATATATTGTGCCGCCTTACCATCAGTCTCAGTAACCTCAGTAATCATCAATAATCCATGCTACTCATTTTTATGTACTCGTACTTACTGTATGTTGTTACTTATCATGTACTTGCTTGTATCAAAAATAGAGTAGAGGTAATATACTTGGAGTGTAAAGTCAAATTACATTAAAAACCTGCAAAAGAAAAATACAGTCTCTCTCTTGTGCTAAATCTTTCGTTTGACTGCCTGCATCGCGGGGTGTTTTTAGCATGTGAGAGCCATCCAGCCTGTGGGGAAACCAAATCGATACAAAATTCATGCGCCTTTGAGGCTGGAGTGTAATATTTAAAGGGCACAGATCTGGAGAGGTTCCCGTTCGAAATAATGAGTGAGCGCTGAGACTTAAACCGACGGGGGACGGAGCAGAGCAGCAGAGGAGGATGGTATTAGCATATGGCTAACGCTGTCCATGTGATACAGAGAAGTAGCAGTAGAAATCAGCATTGCCCGCAGAAACTAAGCAAATATTTGATAGTACGTCGTTCACAAGTTGACGATGAAGCTCGATGAGGACGACGTTGATTCAAAATGTCATTAACCATTCACACTGACCTGAATTTAGTTTTTTTTTTATCCATGTAGAAATATAATAAAGGAGACAACTTACAATATGTGCCCCGGATGTACGACCATGTGTTATATCAAGCAGCATGGAGGCTCTTAGGAAAATTTTCGGGACAACTGTAAGCAATTTTGGTGCCGTAAATTTTTGATGCGTGAAGCGCTGGAAAAATGACTTCTTAAATCTTAAATGAGATAAAGGACTTAAAATCGCATTTATTTAAGGAACTTTAGGTTGAATTTGAGTTGGTTTAGACTAATCTAAGAGATAGCCATCTTCGATTAGTTTAACCCTAACCCTAAAATAGGGTTCACTTACAATGATACAAAATAAACTGGATTAAAAAAAAAAAGTGTTTGTTCCATAGGCAATACAATTATTTATCTTATCTAAGATCAGACCAAATCAAATTGGATTTCATCTCCTAATTCAATTCAAGCAAATTTAATTTCTTCCTTAAGATGATTATTGTTTTTCCAGTGTGCGCATGGCACAGGGATTCCTCTGTGCGTTGTCGGTCGCATTGGCACACATTTCTGTAGCTTTTCTTTCTCATCGTTCTTATTGAATAAAACAGCGGTGCAAAAAAGGATTTCTGCGGTCAACTTTGTCCCTCAGCACCCTTTAACCAAAATCGGTTCCCACGGCCCTGGTGCAAATACTGTACAATGCCATTCGGTCACAGTGCCCCTCGGAGACTCGATGCCCGACGCACAGTGCACTACGAGCGTATAGGAAGTGTGAATGTTATTACGGCCCCAGACCTTCAGGCTTCCTCTTTTTTTGCATAGTATTTTTATGTGTGCTTTAAACTTGTTTGTAGTATATGAATCCTCTGACTGTGTGAGCCCTCGTATGTGTTGCCTCAAACTCTAGCAGTAGGATTGGACCCGGTATCTGCTGCCCCCTGCCTCGTGATTGGTGCCGCAGATTAGTGATTGACCAATCCCGTGTCTCCACCTTCAATGGCCACACCTATTATAAGGACACACCCGTCCACATGTTTGGGGCTTCACTTTAATGTGATTTGGTATTAAGTGGGGTTAGTTAAGGGGCGACAGTGGCGCAGATGGTAGAGCGGGTCGTCTCATGATCGGAAGGTCGGGGGTTCGAATCCCGCCTCCTGAAGGTGCACATTGTCGTTGTGTCCTTGGGCAAGACACTTCACCCTCCTTGCCTCCAGTGTCTGCGTACACTGGTGTATGAATGAGAGAGTGAATGGGCCCCCTACGAGTGACCAACAGGCCCGTTTGGAATCATGAGGCCGTCCTTCCGTGGACCCACCACCTGCAGGAGGAGCCATAGGGGACTGGTGCAATGTGATTTGGGCAGCTCCAACAGCTGCCCCCACGACCCGGCAACGGACAAGTGGGAAAAAATGGATGGATGGATGGTATTATTAAGTGACACTCGTTTGTTTAGTCATGACTTTGTTTGTATTTGTTAGGCCTATAATTGTGTTAGAACACTTATTTACTTTTGTGTACTTTGATTGAGTTGGTTTAGTTTGCAACCTTTGTTTATTGGTTTAGTTTGCACTTGTACATTTGTAAATTGCCTTTTTGTTCACCGTTTAACACCACTTTGTTTGAAATGATCTGTTACACACCTTTTATTAAATTACAACTTTTATTTACCCATTTGACATCTTGGTTTTTGGTACTTCCCCTTACCCGAGCTGAGCCGGGTTGTAACACATGTGTCTGGTGCAAAGTTTGGATCAAAGCGACAACCGATATTGCTCACTCACTCTCCGCCTACTTCGCCACATATAACTGTCCAGCTTGCTTACGCATATTGGGACAGTAGTTTGGCGAATAGAAGCGGGCAAAGCTGTTGCATTTGTCTGAAAGTGGAGCTGAATCCACACGGCTCTCGTGGGCGCAGCAAGTTACTTTTAATAACTACACCTCAAGTTCTCCGAATGGACATGGTCTAAAACAAATAGAACACATATTTATTAGTTTTAAATCAGTGGTTCGGTCAGGAACCTGGGTTCACCCTTCATCGATTAGCCTTGGGATACGTACTGTAGGGCCCCTTAGCGGAATATTGCTCAGGGCCCCATATAGGCTAGCACCGGTCTTGGCTAGAGTAAAGCACACGCAAACAAACCAAGCCTAACAGCATAAATAAACAGACGGATTGTTATCATCGTTCAGCGATATCATTAACTGTCAGTCAAGTCCGGAGGAAAAAAGTCTGTAAACATTTGTAAATGACTATTATTGCATTTCTTGCGCAAACATTGCCATATACATCGCCAACCTTTGATTATTATAAAACACAACAAGCAAATAATGTTCCATTAAAGAAAGAAGATTATGTCAAAGCAAAGTTCAATGTCAATCATATTCAGCCTCTAATGAATGGATCTGCGCGGGCGGAACGTTTACTGCTCAATGCTGAATCCTCTTTAGAAACGACTCTTGTTGTGGGCGATTTATTGATTTGGACTTGAGAAAGGTCAACTATGCATTTTAAACCCTCACATCTCGAGCGCCTTGTTTCCTGCGCAGGTCAGGGCATAATTAAATCAAAGATTAAAACCGCCTTTATGTAACGCGGCATGGAGTTGACTTCCAGTCGATTGAAGCGGAGTAAATTAAAAACGCTGGTGGCGCTCCAAGACGTCGGCCAGGGAGCTCAGAAAAGGTGAAGACTGTGCTTCGCTGAACTATGCTAGAAAATGCAAAGTGGCGTAAATTATTTAAGAAACAGGAAGGCTAAGATTGTTTATTATAAGGGATGTTTGAGCGCTGAAATAATCAGAACCCAGTGTTGGGACTAAACACCGAGGAGCCCTTTGAACAGACAAAAATATAACAGATGCTGATGTCACAGAAAAGTGCCCTCATTTATTAAGATGACATTGAAGAAACATCACAACATTAGGCACTATACCTGATTTTGAACCTTTTTAGTCAAAATGTGACGAAATAGGTATCTTTATTGTTACGTAGGGGTGGGTGATATGACGATATTAGATCATCTTACGATCTCCAGAGCTGGCGATCTCTCTTTTGGGATGTGTGGGATTGTTTATTCACGATTCAAAGCACTTCTGCACAGTTGTCACATATTGACTATTTGGGTTGACAATACACCACATCAATCATCATAATACGATGCAAACTTCACGCATCAGGCTGATTTTTCTCACTTTTACAACATACTTTTATGAGGCAAAAAGAATGCTACCCTATAAAAAGAAAAAAATGTCAGGTACAGGTCTTTTAAAGCAAGATGCCACAGGTGAATACGGGAAAACATACTTTAAAGGGCCTATCTCAACGGAGAGAGCCGCGGAGACTGCCATGGCTGCTGCTGTGGCAATGTTGCGAACACCATTTGTTGCCTTCAACCTGTGAGACGTTTCTGTGACGTACCTGCAATGTCTCCGAGACCTGTCACATACCAAGGAGATCTCAAAAAGAGACATAAATTAACAATATTTGTATTTTCTTCTTGAATGACTGAGAGTTTGCACACATACAAGGCTGTGTTTCCCCTCACAATGTCTCCTACAGATTAATTATTATATTTGCTATTTTAAACAGTAGCAGGAAACACCCCTGAGTGCGGCGCGATCACACAAAATGGTGTTTCATGTAAAAGGCTTCATCTTTGTGGCAGGTTCCAGATCCTTTCCTTTACAGAAACTGTTAAGTCAAAACACTGCATTAGTTTCATTCATTTCGTTAGCTTACTGTTTCAACAAAAAAAGCAGTTTCAAAAGTGCAGTGGAAGATGAAAACAATTAAACCCATCCTTTAATGCCACTTTGAAAAAGAATACATAAAAAGAGAGGCATTTCATTACTTTACTTACTTTATCAGTTTGTTTTGTGCTGAACTGTCTCTTAAAGTGTATGAGTCTCTCTGTCTCTACTTACAGTATCTCGTGCTTATATACTGCCTTTGTTGACCTTAACATTGAAAGGTTGACAAAAGCGCCAGATGAAGCAGAAATAACTTTATATCCATGACAACTGGGCTCTCCATCTGCCGCGGCGACCTGCGATGTCACCAAGTCTCTTCAGAAGATGTCAACGCCATCTCCTTAAAGCGACTTATCAAACTGTAAGCACAGACTCCGGACTTTCAGAGTTTTAAAGTGGACATGTCATGGGCATCGTTTGGAGTTAGAATCAAGAAAACTTTATTACCCTAGTTTAAACAGTTATTGCAGAAGAGATACACGCATTCGAATAGCGATTAGTTCTGATCACAGGCAGGTGATAACGCCGACCTGAGGGCATTAATCTAGAAAATGACGATAGGTTGTGCCTCTGATCTAAGTCTCTGATCTGACCAGCTCCTATTGACCCGATTCTCCAAGAGCGAGGTCAGATCTCTCTGTCGGACAGTGATTTTGGAACACAGATTAACAATTCTGTTCAAGTTGTTTTTGTCTCTCACAGACAACCGGACCAACAGATGAAAGGAAACGTGAAACGACTTTGTAACTCTAAGAATCTAAGAATCCCCTCACTGATGCCGAAAGAGTGAGTCCGCTCCACTGACAGTGGGTTTTACATTTGCAGACACAACACCACAAACTCTTTCATCGATGTACAGTATGTCCACGACAAGATGATGTAGGAAAAACACAAGATACTCTTCTATACACATGCAAACTATAGACACATTATTAGTAGACCGTCATCCCTCACTCCGCTCCAATCGACCTTTTGCAAAACCCTGACCCAAAACGGTAATTGTCCAATCAGACATCCTAGCAACCGTTACTATGAAGCTAGGTCCATCATGCCGCCAACATACCAGCAATGAGGACTGAGCAGATGCACTTCTTTTTACTGCTAACCACCAAAAACCCTACCAGACAAAGAAGAAGCAGCAAAATGGTGGAGCGATCTGCCTATGGAGGATGTAAATCGGACACTATAGGTATCACAATAGTGTGTGTCTGGGGGAGTGGAGTTATTTCCCTTCCCAAAGCGAAAACACAACTGGAGCACTGCCTACAATGGATCAAACAATGTGGACGGCCTACGCCCAGCTAAATGTCTCCGAAAAAAACACGCATATGTCTGCTCTAAAGTAAGGCTAGGCTAACACATTAGCATGCTAACATCTAGCTACTGACAATCACATAACATTACAAAAATTGGCACTGTAGCTGTAACTTTAACTGCGGCGGTGAACTTTTACAAGCCTAAAGTCACACGTTTTTTGTCTCCCTTTATGATAAAAAATACTGTGTATTTTGCCTTGGTTCTAACGATAACTGGCTGTAGCTGATTTGTCATTGTGGCACCAATAGGTTTAGCTAGCGTTAGCTAACTTTAGCGCACCGGAGAAATTTTCCTATTTTTAGAAATACTAAAAAAATAAGAGGGTGCTTACCGGGCAGTGCAAGAGCACGACTGGTCCACAAGGCTGTGCTGTTGCATTTAACTTGTTTCGTCTCCCCTGATCAGGGGGCTAGAGTTAGGGTTAGGGTTAGTTAACCCTAATCAGGATATAATTAGGGTTAAGAACGGCAAATGTGACATAAGTTATGTTTCACTCACCAAGATCTCACACATATTTTTAGAAACTAGAAGGTCTTGGCTTTCAGATTACGTATAACACTGGCATATAGGCTGTAAGCTCTCCAGTCAATAGGCTTTGATATTTGGATGTAAATAATTGTTAACCCTAATTCTAAAGTGGCAGTTAAGTGGTTAAGGAAGAGATCATGAGGTTTCTCTGATTTTGCTGGAGACCTGTCTGTATGCATTAGTGTTAATTGTCCTTTATCCTTCGTTGGATAGTTTCATATCTTGAATATATCCCTCCACTGCATACTGTAACCCCTTTTGCCTCGATCTGGAGGATATCGTGGCGGTATTGCTCCAAAAAAGGTCACTGACACGCATGGCAATCTGCTGCGCTGGTCGTGTTTGACCATTTGTTTGTCGGGCGTAGCAACAGTAACTAAGGAGGGGGGGCGGGGCTCGGCGAAAGGTCAATTACATTCCAGATTTATGTTACTGTAATAGACTCATTACTGCAATATCCATCTTGCCAACACACTATTGGGCAGTTCGGCATTGAATGAAACTAGCCTAAAAGGAGTAAATACTACTGCACTGTTGTTTAATGTCATTTGCATTATTGTCAAAGGTTAAAAAAAGAGCAATGTTCAGGCCAAACGGGGGAAACAATGTGCGCTGTGATGAGTTATAAAATGCAACTAAACCCTGTGATCTAAACCCCCATAGAGCGTGTTTTTCATTGTGTAAGTGTGCGGCGACTATTTTGGCTGGAGGTAAGTCTGAGTTACTGAGGCTCTTTATAAAATGCCATCCTTGTTTTGTAGCAAAGCATTACTCTGGAGAAAAACAAAACGCAGCCACTTCCTTTTAAATAACAAGCTCTTTTAGTTCGAGACAAGCTCCACAACAGCCCAAAGCACAGTGTTGTGTCCATTATTCTGAATCTTGGTCCAACGCCGAAACTTATTACTATAACCAGCCAAATGTTGACTAGAAACGGTCCGTTCAATAGGCCATTATCAGCATATGATATAGATTTTCCACTTTACACCGGTGTGTAATTATGTCACGACCTTGCTGTGATGTTTTTTCACAATGCATTCTTTAACACAGACGTCAGGAACACGTCTGCAGGATCTCATTATCACATGGATGAGAGGTGAGTCAGAAACCTCAGCAAAGGACGCAACACCTGAACTGCTGTTATGTTACATTTATTTCCTCTGAAGAAATGTATCTTGTTCTTATAGAGCACAGTTTCTGCCAGATGGCGTAGTGTTAATCCATAGTATACATCCGTACAGTACTTCCGTGTCCTTCAACGACTTTAACTGTTCAAAAGAGATTATTACAGGCCCGGGGGGCCGCATTGTAAATTGCGAGGTATTTTTTTGTGGCCCGCGAGATGATTTCTTATTTTTATTATATGCGGCCCGCGGGTAAATTGCATTAAACACATTAGAACTACACTTCCCATGAGGCACCGTGCGGTAGCGCTAATGCTGTTGCGGACGCGAGAATGACAACATCAGAAAGGGGAAGGGAGACGCGGTGCTTCTGCACACGACTTATCAACTTTTTTCAACAAAGAAACGGACTAACAGCAGCGGACAGTGAGAGAGGAGCTTCTGAAACAGGTGGGAGACTGTCTGGCCTGGTAGGGAAAAGATAATTGACCGGAGTTTACGGATGGCAAAGGCCAGGCTAGAGACTGTCAGAACGTGAGGGAGAAGTGTTAGTTGTTCAGCTAAACATGTGCTGCAAAAGTTACAGCCCTGCAGCGTGACAATAAGCACCTTTACCATCTTTACCTTTATGACTAAAGTAAGTAAACACATCGTAATTAGTGTTTAAAAGCGTCACAACAGTAAAGTGAGGAGCCTTTTCTCTCCATCTCTCTCTCAGAGCAACATTATCATGTCAATTAATGTAATCTTTATTAAGGACACATGTGCAAACACATGATCCATAGTTACATTAGAGAATAGAGAATATGGAAATGTATAAAAATACTGCAAATAATTACAGCAACATTTGCAGTAACAAATATAAGCCCCATCAATTCTCTAACTGTAGGTCACAAGAAGACTCTACATTATTTCCATGAGGTGAATCTCACTGAGCTGATCTCAGACTCACCAGAGTCTGTAAAATGGCATTTGGAGAGTTGCCCAGTCTACAAATACATTGATGTATTTATGTCTGTGTAAGTTCTCAGTCGTGCAGGAGTTGTCCATCTTCAATGAAGGTACTTGATTCATCTTCTGTACAGAAGATGAATCAAGTACCTTCATTCATATTTATATGACAGGGTAATTGAAAATGAACATAGTACAAAACAAGTTTGTAGATGAAGCTTTTTGCTAGTGCTCATTATACATGGTTAGGCTTTTTTACACTAAATTAAAATGACATTTGTTGTGCATTTTGCATTTCTTTCTGAATAGGCCAACAGACAGAAACTGGACCTGACTCCTGAAAGATCATTCACTGATGCTCTGAACCAATTTACCTGAACCAAAATGAGATGAATTACAAAAACACTAATTGTCCAAGTCTGTAATTTGAAATTTAGAAGCTCAGCAAATGTTTAGGCAATCAGAAACCTCTAGAAGCTTAAAAATGTGCAGATAATTAATGTACAGTCTATTTTAGGGTTTATTATAGCAAACAGTAAAACGTTGCTAAATCATAATTGACTTAATAAAAAAAGGCATTGTCTGTTGCGGCCCCCGACCAATACTGGGTTTGCATTTTTGGTGCCCAGGCCAAATGAGTTTGAGACACCTGGATTAGAACATTTCAGGGTGCATCTGAAATCGGCAAATAGGTGATTGTCTAAGCCAAAACCGGACATGCATCAGTGTCCGCCACTAATGCATGGTGCATAGTGCTGTGAGTGAGGAAGGAGGAAGGAAGGGAGCCTGTATGCTTCCTAGGTAGATATTGCAGTATGAGATGATCGGTTTTCATCGTTCACTTAAAAGAGCCAGCTCTTTGTACCGGGTCGTTCACGACCGACCCATCACTAACATGCACCGCTGGCAAGAGTGCAGAGTGCCCCCACACCCGTATTTCACACACTGACGGTAAGTAGCTGTTTAGTCAGATTTATGGTAAATTGACTCAACTTTTCTACCTTTAACAGGCCCAAAGCGCTTTACAGTAAGGATCCAGTCACCCATTCACACTCTCATCCATACACCAATGTACGCAGATACGGGAGGCAACTAGGGTGAAATGTCTTGCCCAAGGACACAACGACAGTGTGTATTTACTGGAGCTGGGATTCGAAGCCACAACCTTCCGATCACGAGACGACCCGCTCTACCGTCTGCGCCACCGTCATGCGGTGATCGTCATATTTAAGAAGAAAATTCCAAGAGAATGGCAGAAAATACAGAAAAACTAAATAATAAAAAAAAAAAAAAAACAAGCATCAAAATTAAGCATTTGGCACTTAAATAATATTTAATACTCACAGTGGAAAAAGTAACAATTATTTTTACTCAAGTAAGAGTACAGATGCTTCATTATAATTTGACTCAAGTAGAAGTAAAAAATCGTCTGCTCATGTCGTTGGTGCATTTGTGAAACTTTCTGAGCCAGTGTAGATGTAGCCCACAGTCTGATCCATAGGAATCACTGATAGACTATATAGGCACGGATGTGTTTGCGTACACAATGGGAGCATGAATAAGCCTTAAACATGGGCTGCCTGTTTCATCCAGACGCCGCTGTTCACAAATCAGAAGTTCAGAGGAGACGACGGGGAGGGGAAAACAGTGCCGCGCTGTTTTGCCTCGACACTCTCACTCGTAATGGAGCAGACGGGTGTGTTCGCACGGCACTCACCTCCCATTTGCTGTCCTGGGTCCGCCGCTTCAGCTGGATGTTCCAGTGCTCCGCCGTCTCCAGCTCCGCGCAGTGAGCCATGGTCAGAGCCACCGGGCTGAGCAGGTGCAAACCGGGAGGGCCGTACGTCACCTCGGGGCCCAGCAACACCTCGCAGCCCTCCAGGGTCTGCAGGCTGAGGGAGACATGGGGAGAAAGAAGAGGTGAGAAAAGGGGAGCTTGAATATAGGCAAAGTCAATACAAAATCAAACTGACGTCTGAAGGCGGCTTTGGGAGCTGTCAGTACTTATCCACTCCTTTTGCAAGTACATCTTTCTCTCCGACATTTCTACATAATCTTCCACGTCAAATTTCATTACATTTGGAGAAGAGTTAGAAAAATGCAGAAGGCAATCGGCAAGATGAGAAGGGCAAGGCTAAACCTAAAGCTAAGTATAGGAATCGTGTCTCATAAAAGTTCAGCCATTGTTATATGAGTCATCACTTGGACTAACTTTCGACGATGTGTGACGTAATGCTGTTGGAGTGATGTAAACATTTAAATCTACTCCAAACCCCAAGCAGTCACTATAATGTTGTACGGTACACAAGACTCGTTTTATCAGTGAGTATAGTCAAGTATAGTGAATATAGTTAAGTACATTTCGGCAATAAAGAGTGCCCAAATTCAACTGCCCATGCAATGTTTATGGATGAATTAGTGCTGTCACAATACAAACATTTCAAACAAAAAACTTGATTCTCAATACCGATTTTGATACCACGGCAAAAAACAATATATTTGTTTATTCAGATTTACCATGTGTTTGATAAATCATTGTAATAAAAGGTCTAATTTTGTGTAATCCTCCACTTCTGACTACATGCAGTATGTGGGTTGAATGGGGGCTGTACTTGGGCTGGACAGACACCCATGGTGATGTTATGTACAACAGTGGTCCCTCTTCGAGCTTTTTCTTCCTACAGACCAATGTTTTCCGCGAAGGTGTTGCGGTGGATGGGGGAGTGTGGGGGCCACACGTGCCGGTGTTTTGATCACGTTTCTGCAGTGCTCTTCAATACCAGAGCCAGCGGTGTGTTCTCTTTCTCACGGGACACGGCCACTCACAGTGGAATAAAGTTGATAGTGTGACCCAGGGCTGCTGCAAGCCATTTTGGTGCCCTAAGCAGAAATGTCCTCCATTTTTTTTTCTTTTTTTTTACGGAGAGGGGTAACTCAAACCAATTATATTTGTAGAATTACATTAATTGAGTAGTAATAGTTGGTGCCCTCTCCCCCAGAACCTGAGTTTCTCTGCTCCGCCCCTGCAGCTGCAGTGCACTTCAGCTCAGCAGCTTCCTCTCTTTCCTTTCTCACTTGCCGCTGCGAGCGCAGGCTCCAGAGAACACGACATGACACTAATGTTTTGTCAAGACATCTTAGCTTAAGTTTGCAGCGTATGTACTACATTTGTACGAGCGTTGTATCATCCGTCGCATTGGCCACGTGACTCTCCTTGCTCATTGCTCTCATGCGGGCAGTTTGTCAGATGTGTGAATAAAACAATGGCACAAATGGGCCTTGACGTGGTGCCCCTCGGAGTCCCCTTGGTGGGCTTGCATAGGGAGCAGCAGCACTGGTTTGTCCAGCAAGAGCTTGAAAATGATGCCGCCTAAAAGCTAAAGGAAGTAGCAACGTCATGTTAATGTAAAATGAGATTATTTCTAAGCCATGCCCCCACGACAGAGACTGAAAGTCACATCTTCCTCCAGTTTAGTTGACTTTATATTGGAGTCTATAACATGCCCCTCACCAGCTACAAACCTCACGTGACTGTACAGCGATATTCATCCCCCAGTGGTTCTAGTCGTTCACAGATTATCATTATCACAGACTGTCATTATGTCCATAGGGAAGATATTTCACCGTACGAATGTCTGGTGTCTGACAGTCATTCTCCGGTCAGTCCGCATTTTCTGCTTTGGCTTTGGCTCAAGTCTGCGAAAAGTGCAATTCAACTCAACTTATTCCTTATCTGTATGATGAACGTCCTTGTGCATCTCTGAGTTTGAAATGCAGTGGGCTGTGGACTAAAACTCGGCCCGAGGCTCTCCGCTCACTCCGCTCCGCCTCCCTGTATCTCCCGCTTTAACAAATAAGTCTGAATCTCCTCCAACAACAGGTGAAGAAGCCGCAGCCGCAGCCTCATTAAAAAGAGCTTTACAACAAACGGGCCGTGACACCGACGAGAGCGGGAGCAGAGGGGGAGGCTTAGCGAAATGTGGGATGTTTGTGCGAGGCTGTGAGCTATTACACATCAAAGCGCGGGGGTGCCAAGAATCAAACTTAGCAGAGCGTTGTGGCATGGAGACACTCGCTGAAATTCCCTTTAAATTTCAAACAACAGCATAACACAAAAAACACACACAAAAAAACACGAATATACAGAAAGGAATTTGTCCACAGCGTTCTCCAGATCTAAGGACTATTGTGCATATTTTAGGTTGAATATTGACTGATGTGAAACTGTAAACCGAGAGCACGTTTGCCTCCGACGATGGATATGAGGGTGGTGATGATCGGAGGAGGACAGAGACAAGGAGAGGAGGACAGAAGACAATAGACAAGCAGAGGGCCGAGGGGGAAAGATGAGTAGACAGACGGATGATGAGAGACGAGGTGGAGAGGACACAGACCATCGGCCGCTCCACGTGATGTTTCTTGAGGCACAGATAAAACCATTAACCACTAAGCATTGCCTAAAAAAATGAAGCTAAATCTAGGAAATGAATGTAAGCTCTTATATATACAGCATTTTAAACTCAGAAAAGAAGCTGTCATTACTGATCTACGTATGTCATGAAAGGTCTACATTATTACATGATGGATTAAAGACGTACGGACACTGTGTAAACTAGAATGCGTGATTTGACATACGTAAAACCAATAAAAACAAACCGTAAATAAAAAAATACTCCATCCATCCATTTTCTCCCACTTGTCCGTTGCCGGGTCATGGGGGCAGCTGTTGGAGCTGCCCAAGTCACATAGCACCAGTCCCCTATGGCTCCTCCTGCAGGTGGTGGGTCCACGGAAGGAGAGCCTCATAGTTCCAAACGGGCCTGTTGGTCTCTCATAGGGGGCCCATTCACTCTCTCATTCATACGCCAGTGTACGCAGACACTGGAGGCAAGGAGGGTGAAGTGTCTTGCCCAAGGACACAACGACAATGTGCACCTTCAGGAGGCGGGATTCGAACCCCTGACCTTCCGATCATGAGACGACCCGCTCTACCATCTGCGCCACCGCAAATACTAATCTTTTAAATTTATATTTAACCTCTCAACCCCCACCTGAACCGAGCACAGTGTGTAATGTGCGCACTGTAGGGACTCCTCAGATCACAGTAGCAGCAAATTGGACCAAACGACTTTCGCCCAATAGACTCAATAGACTTAATGTAAGAGAAAAAACTGCCTCAGCGTAAACAAGAAATAGGTAATGAAAGTCCTGACCCTGCTGTCAGGACTTCAGACCTCTCAGTCTGCCTTTGAACTACTAAGAGTGAGAAGAAGCTTCTGAAGATAAAAGTGAACCGTCCTCAGCTCCATTCACCGAGTCCATTTAAAGTGATAGTCTTTAAGTTGGCAGAGTGAGGCGGATAGAGCGAAACCTGAGAGTAAACGATCAAATCCCTGCCCCCTCTTTAACCAGAAAGGCCGTTATTTGCAAAATGAGGAGAGCAGGAACTTTCAAAAGTAAAACGATCAAGCTCCTCCCCATACCCCTCCTGATTGGACCTGACAGGCCGGTTCACAGGAAAAGCTCGCCTCGTTGGTCAACACGGGAGGATACTAGACAATGATTAGTTGCTGCGATCCGGGATGGAGGGACTTTACAAAACAATAATATCTATACTATTACTCCCTTTTACATCAAAATGCCAGACCAGGTGATCGATTTAGCACATTTGATCAAATTTGGACGACAGTTAGACTTCCAGACTATCACTTTAAATCTCTACAACCATTGGAATAACGTCTATAGTACTTCCGATGGAATCGTTTATGTTTGTCTTCTGAAAAGTGAATCAAGCCGCGTTTGCATTTGGAAAATTGCGCTGAATGCAATTAAAAAGTGTCTATGAAATGTTCAGGAAGTTACATCACAGGCAATACAGGCGATGAATGTCTGCGCCGTAAATGCTCAACTCTTTAAACGCTTCGTAAACAACGCTGTAAGTTGGCGTCAAAGAACAATGCACGCGCAACGATTACGGGCAATTCATATTTGCGTCTTGTACTTTTCGCAGTAATTGCAGTTATCTGATGTTATTTCAGAGCGGAGCGGTGTGTTTTAATGGCCATGATGCGCTCTTTTCGAGTTCAATCCAGTTCTGCTTCGACTCGACTTCTGCTCGTTACAGGGGCTTCAGAGCGCAAGAATGTAAGGTGGAAAAATAACAGGACTATGGCTGATACAAACAAGTAGCAGGAATTTGTAGGATTGTCAAGATTCAGAGCTCTGGAGTAGCTTTAAGGGATATTACGCGTGACATTTTGTAGCTTCTCTAGCTCCGTTTTCCACAGAGTTTCCTCGTGGAGAAAGCATGCCCGGAGCAGTGTTTTGATTCATGCGGGGTCATTTTCCGGGATATCCGGCGTATGTCCAGCTTTTACTGTGTTTGTCGACGCACTAATGATGGAGCACAGACTGATTTACTCGTCGCCGCGGTTCTTTGCAGTTTTAATCTGTGTTTAACGTCACATCTGTTCTCCTTTGTGTTTGCTATCGTCAAGAATTATGTTTGCTCCGAATTTATGGTTTAGCCCTCTTGGATAACTCTTCCCCTTTCTTCCCCCGTAATGTTTGCACCATTTCCCCCCCTTTTTTTTATTTTTTAACATATTATTCCCCTTTTTTCATTTCTTGACATTGGAGATGAACCCAATATTGCACATTTGCAGATCTTCCAAACATTATTGTTCTGTTTTCTGCTTCTAGATGGCAAATACCTTTTAGTATAGGTATTGGAAAACGTATTGTTCAGGTATCGGTATCGGAAAAAAAACAAAAAACAATGTAATGGTAACCAGTCCCAATTGTGATGTTCAAATCTGGTAACAACATAACTGAATCTTAAAAGATACTTAAGTTGAAAAAGTTGTAGAACCGTCGGTGTGGCCTGCAGCTGTGATGGAATAGTTTCTGAGTTCAGAATTTATACAATCAAATACAATTATTTTCATTGCCATTTTAATACCCAAAGACATTTCTAAAGCCATACAAATCGTGCATATTTCCATTTTTAAGATTTGCAAACAGTCCATCAAATAGAGGATTGAGGGAACATTTGGTATTCCCTGTAAAAGAGATTCTAAAGCCTCAGTGGGATATTGCAGGTTAAATAGAGGTCAAATAAAATGAAATAAAACTCAAAGCAAATTGAACACAATGGGCAACTTGTGGGCAGAAAAATGCCTACAATTTCAACCAAAACTGCAGTGGAATGTGGTTCAGACCTTGATTTTTAAATTACAAATTTCGATTGAATGCCCCTTTGAATGCAATTGAAAGGTTTTTAAAGGCATAAGCCGTAATTTTGCGATTAAAAAGGCCATTGTGTAGGAAATACACTGCCTGACCGCCTTTAGCTTTGATTACAGCACATTCGCTATCCATTCATTTTTCACCAAGATCTTGTATCGATGATGGGAGAGGGTGACCAGTGGGCAAAGCCTTCTCCAGCACATCTCAAAGACTCTGAATATGGTTAAGATCTGGACTCTGTGGCGACCGATCCATGTGTGAAAATGATACTCCCTGAAGCACACCCATGTGAGCCCCACCATGAATCCTGGCATTGTCATCTTGGAATATGCCCGTGCCGTCAGGGAAGGAGAAATAACCTGGTCGTTCAGGATGTTCATGTGGTCATCTGGTCTCATTCTGTGGGGCAAATAGTGTCGCTGAACCAAGACCCGACCAACTGCAGCAACCCCAGATCAGAACAGTGGGTTAAATCCAATTGGCAACATTTTTGTTTTCGGTCAGGCAGTGTACAGTACCGGTCAAAAGTTTGGAAACACTTTGTTATATATCAACTTTTTTTTATTTATTTCAACACTATTTCCATTGTGTGATTCTCACTGAAGACATTAATCTATGAATGAACCCCTCCTCAAACCGCCATGCATTTTAATGTGATGGAGGGGTTCTGCCTGGTGGGAGCTCTGTTGTTGAGGCTTCGTGTCCCTAGGAAAGTCTCCCACGGCAAACAGCTCCTACTTGACGGGTCAGACAAAGAGTGTTTCGGAAGCCCGTTATGAGAGACCAACAGGCACGAATCAAGATGCCCCGTCCTTTCGTGGACCCACCACCTGCAGGAGGAGCCATAGGGGGCAGCCCCTGCAAGTGGAAGAAAATGGACGGATGGCTCTATGGAACACGTGGGATTATGTAGAAATAATAAAAAAAATAACTCAACATATGTTTTATATTTTTAATTATTCCAAATTGCCGCCCTTTATTCTTCCCTTTTTCTCAATGAGCTTCATAAGGCCATCACCTGGAATAGTTTAACAGACTGTGAAGAGAAAACCATTGACGACATTGTGAAGCTCAAACGAGAACATGTCAAAAGTGAAAGGAGTAATAAAAGCAAAAGCTGACTATTTTAAAAAATCGATTAATCTATTTAACCTTTTTTTCTGTTGAAAACATTATTCCGTATGTGTTCATTCATGAATGAATGCCCTCAGTGAGTAACTACAGTGGAAATAATCTTGAAATACAAGAAAAAAACATCCGTGTTTTAACCAACTGGTATTCTCTGCGGAGTAACATTGATTTGTATATGATCTTATATTAGTAGTTCCACAGTTCTTCTTTCTTATGATTCTGCCCTGTGAACTGCATCGACGTTTGAAACCAGAAATCACAAACTAATGATCAAGGGGAAAAAAGGAAGCTTAATATACATTTCTTTAGCCTGACTAAGTGCGAGTCGACAGCGCCTGCCCTCTCCTTCATCTCCCCTCTGTTTGGTCCGCTGAGAGCCCTCCATTTTGGGCTCCATGACTGGTTTAAATGCCAAGTACCATCTCCGCGCAGATTAGCAGGTCCTTGAGCGGTCTCTACAGCCGCTCAGCCCCGCTCCTCGTCAAGGTGAAGGGCCCAGCGTGTCTGCACCGGCGCACGACTGAAACAGGCGCGTGACTCACAGCGTAACACGCAGATAAATACATCGGGATTCCATTAGTCTTTGTTTGCACGTAAACTCCCACCGTGGTATTTGTTCAGAAGTGTCACACTCGACACAAAGCGGTTAAAGCAGAAACATACTTAATGTAGCGCAACATAATGTGTCCTTAAGTGTTTTATGCAGGTAAGAAGAAAAAGTTCCATCAGAGTCAGACACCCGCAGTCTATATTTCTTAAAGAGTACCTAAGAAAGTAAGTAAGTAAGTGCTTTATTGTCATTGTACAAGCGTACAACGAAATAGTGTTCAGGTGTTAGTCCTGAGCTGCTGCGGCTGAGCTGCGCTGCCACTCTGTGTCAACCTGACCCGCATGACCTTGGAGGTCGGTGGAACTGTAGCACTCGGAGGAAACCTGGCTGGCTGCCCTCTGACTCCTCTGAAACGGTGCACCGCCTCCTGGGTTTGTCCCTGTTTCAGAGCATGGTGTCCTGCACTGGTCAGCTCCTCCTCCTTCCTCTTCCTCCTGCAGAACCCTCTGCTCCACAACAGTCTTTCACCATCTCTTCATTTGTCCCTTACTTGTTTCCTGTAGCTCCTCTTGTGAGGAGCAGTGGGGGCTCTTGGTGCCTCTTCAGTGTCTTAGAAGAAGAAATGTGTAGGTCTCAAATGGGTTTAGCTGAAAAGCTAGCATTTTGTTTTCCTTTAAAAAGCTGCTTTCTTCAGGACCATTTTAGACTCTCAAACTAAACAAATCCACCAAACCTCCACAAAAACTCGGCAAAGACGTACAAAAGTATCCAGAGAAACAATGTGGAACACAGAAACCAAAAATGCAGGTTGCAGAAAAAGGGGAAAAATTAAGTTCTACCAAGAGAGACGGAGGTTTCTTCCTGTTTTCACCTAAATGGGCGTGCTACAGCCATTCCCCACCCACAAACAAAAGTCAAAAATTGCCGCGAAAGAGGCGGTCTCTGAAGTTTGGGGGTGACATGCGGGGGGTGAGTGTGTGGGCCTTGATTGACCTCGACATTTGCATTGGCACAATCACAGCAGACAGATTACGTGGGTGGGACTTGGTTATATACCACAGGTACAGGGGCAGGACAATGGGCAGCACCTGATGACGATGTGTGGAGCTGGTGTGGCCTCCACAGTGGTTCTGTGGAGGCCGTGGACAAGTCTCCAGTCATTCAGGAAATTCTAATTTAGTAGCAGAGTTTACCCTGAAGGGGGCGCAACCCATTCGTTTTCAGGCCAAAGTTAGGATTTGAGATATGCTTGCGCTATAATGTCAGAATAATGTCAGGGACCAGTAGCCAACACTATGAGACAGTTTATCAGTAAAAAAAACTTCATTTGGTGTTTAGTTGCTCTTTAAGTGTGCATAAAGTTCTAGCCTTTTTTCCTTCAACTTTGATTTACATAACTTGCATCTCTAAGGTTAAAATCAATCCTGCTTTAAGTTTAAATTAAAAAAATGCCTAACTTCTCCCGTAATATCCAGACTATTGAGCGCACCTAAATAATAGACCGCACGTCTATAATTGTTGATCAGCTTGAAGCTTTTTGGGTGTCCATTTTTACAATGTGGCATTACTTGACGGTTTTATAAGTTGAATTTCCTGATTGTATGTTTGTATGTGCGGAATTGTGAAATAAACTAAACTAAATAACTATAATCCGCAGGTGTCCACGTTGTTACAAAGCGCAGCATCAGTGCATTGAAAATACAGGACTTCTCTCTTTGTCAAATTCTCCAAGATAACGGCGGCCTATAGGTACCAAAGGTTAGATTAAACGGAGCGCGTGTAGTGCTGGCTTTGAAGACGCACCATGTGAACTGCTAAAAACTGCTGTATTGGGTCACGGAACCATATTCAGTGGACTGTACTCTGACCATACTTGAACTAGACTCTTTTTGTTTATGGACTAATAGTGGATACTGCACTGAGATGGCATAGTAAGCTTCATGAGTTTATAGAAAGCTGATTTTAACCACAGACGAGACTGAGGATATGGGCCAATTAAAGACAAAAAAGCCACGGAATCAGCGGTGAGCAGTTTGGACTCCCACTGCCCGCTGCTGCGAGACCTCCTGAACACGCAAACCTCCTCTAAAAACCAGCCGTCCGTGAACGCCGGCGCTCGACTGGGTCAAACTCGGTGGGCAGCGGGGTCCTCTGGCTTTAGGCTCCCGAGCACCAGGTCACGATTCACCTCCTCAGGAACGCTCTCCCACGGATGAGCGGTTCTGTTGAAAATTTATTTTTTTGCCTTTCAGCCTCAAAACTATTAGGTGATAGTTTTACGTTTGTAAATGTGCTAAAATGTGGGTAAATGTCATAGATTTCGGGATGAATGTAACGTGTGTGTCATGTGGCCTCTGCCTCCATGAGTTTATTCTAGTTGAATAAAAAATCCCAAAAAACGCAATTACTTGGCAGCACAGTTACCCTGAAAAAGTAAACAGATTAATCCTAACTAACTAACTTACTTTACTTCCAACTTGATTTTGAAAGTATCTAAATTAGATTACAAGTTACTTTTTTAGAGATTAGCCCATATGAAGCTAACGTAGTTTGGGTACGTGACCACTAGAAGGCATGACATGTGTGGCTCAGTTCACCTCGTGTTCTGGCTAAATCAAAGCAGTTTCCATGCCGATTGCGACCAGTGTCTAATGATACATTCCAGGAAACTGGCCAATTTCTTACCTCCCACTTGGAAAAAGGCCTTGGTACACCGCTCGAACTCAGAATTACAAATGCTGTTTGTTTTATCTTAAACGCATTATGTATATACTCATTTATTTTAAAAGTATAAAAGAGAAAAACTACGACGTTACACAGACGTGAACCGGAAACTTGCCCTCGTTGTCACGGCAACGTCAGACAGACCAACCCGGAGGCTCGGAGGGAAAGTTTGGACGCGTTTAGTGCAAAGTTTAGATGGAGGAGGCTGTATCAGAGCGAACAGAAAGGAACAATACCATTCTAAGATATGTTCTTACCTGAGCTTAGTCGAGTTGATACGTACCTGTCTGGTCTTTGTGCGTGCCCTCAGTCACGCAACACGAGCAAAGATGTTGTTAGCATTTGGCCTCTCCCAGCATATTCCTATGGCTCCAAACGGGGGTGAAGTTAGAAGCGACCACGCTCTTCCACGGGCACAAAGACCAGACAGATACGTATCAACTCGTCTAAGCCCAGGTAAGAACATTTCACAGTATGGAAGAACTGTGTGCCCTCAGTCACGCAAAAAGACCAAAGATGTTGTTAGCATTTGGCCCCTCCCAACATATTCCTATTTATCTAAAACATTTCCGACGGCCCCAGGTCATTCTAATCCTGTGCGAATAGGGCTCGACTGTCACTCATGGTATCTGACTAGAAGAGTAACTCCGAAGAGAGTCAGTTCACAATTACACTGAGAAGGAGTGATCCACAGAGACACCACACAGTGTCAAATTAACACTGGGACATATGCAGTGTAAGTAGCGCGTTACCGGCGCTGCAACACCTTTTGCAGGCAACAACATACCCTGTCTGCGTGATACGTCTGAACCGGTAGCTTAGATCTCTGTGCAAACATATTCTGAAATGTATGCGACTTTTGTGTTCATTTATCCGCCCATCTTTCCGTCTTCTCTCAAATCTTAATGCTCCTCCTTGTCATGTTTAAAACGTGCACAGTCGGTGAACTGAATCTTGATGTTTGAAAACTATTTGCAAATGCAGTCCCATCCGCAACACCTACATCCTCCCTGCATTCTTCCTGTTCCGCCTCAAAAACGCTAGATTAAACTGTTTCACAAGGCATTTCTATTACAACAAATAGCCGGCAGCGCTGTGTCCCAGATGCTCCCCTCCTTGTGCACACATATGGAGAGTAGTTTCATCATTAAAAGCCCCCTTCAGCCCCCCGCCCCCACCCATCTCCAAACGGGACAAAGATGTTTCCGCCTCGATAGGTTGGTGGGGATTTATCTTCCAATACAAAGCGCCGTAAAACCTCGAAGGCAAAAGGGAATATGTCTAACCTCAGCAAAACGCCGCCTTCAAAAGATTTAGATGAGCCCTTTTCAAAGCTCAAGAACACGCCAGTGAAGAAAAAAAAAAGGAAAGTAAAAAAAAAAAACGGATAAAGTCGGAGAGGGGGAGAGTTGAGTGACTGGGCAGTGGAGATACAGGCTGCTGTGGAGACATATGGAACTCGGTGATGGACAGATGACAAGCGCGTCAGGCTGCAGGGGAAAATGGAGACTTGAAGTGAATATGACTGAGAGAGGAGGGAGTTTTTTGTACGGTTTATGTTTGAGTCCACAGAGAAACAAAAAACAAAATGGTAGCATTACTGGGTGCAATTAAGATGTGTCTAGACACAGGAGGAGGTTTGAACTGATGGCTCTGACAGCTTTGTATCAACTCTAAATATACAAACCGATACTTGTTGTGTTCCAGTGTCACAGTTTTCACCACCTAAGTCATTCCTAATGTCAAAGCTCTTGACATGACAGTACACAAACATTTGGTCTGGATTTAAAGCAGAACTAAGTAACTTGTTTACCTTAATATATCCTTTTCGTAGTCCCTCTGAGGGTAATTCAAGTGTTAATGGGATGATTGGGGGGTCTTTCATCTTCCCCTGGTGTCTCTGGCCAGAAAACCACACTTTCCCTGCCTCCGATCCGGCAGCCCCAATACACACTAATGGAAAACATCTCCCTCGCTGCTCTCAGTTGTCGACAAAATCACTTTTGGCTCGCATTTCGGAGGTTCATGACATGGTACAGGTAAGTCCTGACTGTATTGAACTTGATTTGGTTTATCACGATCAAAAGAAACTAACAGGCTAACGGGCAAAGCTAACTGTGGGCTAGAGCCACTTCAGCAGTATTTACAGCCAAGTTTGAGCGGGGAAAAAATATCTCCATTATATAAATAAACAAAACCAGCATAAAGAAACTAGAATCTATACAAACATGCTCTACACATTTTAGACAAACAAATCCAACAATACCACCACTGTCATATAGTGAACAAATATGAAATGCTTAAAGGAACAGGCCACAGTTTTTCCATACTGATATATGTTCTTATCTGAGCTTAGACAAAAGACAAAATGGATACACATCTGTCTGGTCTTTGTGCGTGCCCGAGGATGAGCGTGGTCGCTTCTAACTTCACCTCGTTTGGAGCCATCTTTTTGTGTGACTGAGCATCAACTCGTCTAAGCTCAGGTAAGAACATATCTCAGTATGGAAAAACTGTGGCCTGTTCCTTTAACTTCAACAACTTTATGTCTCTTTCTCATGTCGTTCATCAGGCAGCAGATACAGTAACTAGAACAACCTCCAGGGGGCAGTGTAGTATTCCCACAGTCCACATTCTCTTACATAGCCATGAAGACATTAAACGAGCTCCCCTTTGGACTATTGAGCTTAGATGATCTCAGAGCCGTCGTTACGTCACGTAATGTTTTTAACCTGCTCCAGTCACATCCTAACTTTTACTCGCTGTGTCCTTTACCAAATCTTGAGCTATCGCTTCATTTGTGTGGGACCCTGCTAATCGTGAATGTGAACAGGAAGGACAGCGCCGATGTTCCTGTCCAGGCGGAAATCACGTGGGGTCACCGTGCACGCTTGGGCCTGATAAAGGTAGAAAAGCGCTTTATAAGTTGAGTCCATTTACCATATTGCCCATTAGTCGCTTCAGCACAAATGCAGGTTGTTCTTCAGAATACAGTTAAAGTGAAGGAATGCTAACTCCCCTCTCACCAGGCTGCTTCAGCTAGAGGGGTGTGATGGCCAAAGGGATGGCCTCTTACTTCTGTTCCCTCTTTCCAGGAAACTGGGCGGGGTCTCCAGGAATCAGGTCCACTGTGGTTCTTTAAAACCTGGCCACCGTGCTGGATCCATTCTTCTTTAGTTTAGTTTGATTAATCTACACATTCGCTCACCACACGCACATCAACACGTTTGCATACATACTGACCCACATGTGTCCACGTTATTCTTATCTAAATAAAGATTGTTAAAAGCCGGAGTAGTAACAGGGGAAACGTCAAAGATCGACAAAATAACGGGAAAAGTAGGTGCCGGGGTAAAGTAGTGTTGTCGAAATAGGGAAGTGAGAAGCCATTTAAATGAGAGCGTAAAGAGCAGCAGCCTAGGAGTCGACTAGAGAGGCACAATGGCGGCGATGCATTGTTGGTGTGTCCATCCCGGCTCTAGCAGCGCGAGTGAGACGGAGTGATTGACAGTCGGAGAGATGACGGACACGTCTGACTGCAGGGGACATATCGCCCGTAGTAAACACGGCTGAGTGGAGCAGCGGTTATCAGGGTTTAGAAGCACAACAGGAGAAAGGGACCGGGGAGTTGGTGTTGAAAGGTAACAGGCTAAAACAGGCTGAGCTTCAGATTAAAGCACACAACAGGAACTACACGGTGTGTTTCCACAGAGGCTGCAAGATACAGACAACATTTACCAAAGTCAACACTGTAAACCAGCTGAAGGTAACAGCAGAGCTACGTGAGACATCGATCAAACCGGAGTTATATGAAGGATCGGCATTTGGATACGAGTTTAATTAGTTTAGTTTAGTTTAGGGGATGTCGGTAATTTTTATGGGCATTTGCACAGGATAAGAAATTGTCAGCAAATCACTCATGTTTTACAGACTTTTTCCAGAAATGACGGATCGATAATGCCACTGAATGATGTCTTGAAAGCCTTTCAGTCATTCTTGTTGCGAGCACTGACTATCAGGTTTATTTATGAGCGTTGCTTTTGTGAGAAAAGCCATTTCTTAAACATGCTATCAAATCAAATCAAATCAAACTTTATTTATAAAGCGCTTTTCATACAAAAAGTAACACAAAGTGCTTTACAGTGCTTAAAAATCATTAAAATCTATGACGAACATTTCTCATAAAACGGAAGTTTCCTTTTTCCTTGAATCCGTTCGCTCCAGCCTCCTCCGTCTAAACTTTGCACCAAACGCATCCAAACAGGCAACCAGAACATTGCCATGGCAACACACTGGTTGCTTCCAGTTCACGTCTATGTAACATCGTCGTTTTTTTCTCTTTTCTACTTTTTCAATGGATAAACAAACAGTATTTGGGTCATATTTGCCTTGAAAGCATGATATTATGACTATAGCTTAAATGCGGACATACATTAAAACACATTTTGATTCGATGATCCCCTATTTAGACTTAATTGCGCTGGTTAAAAACGTTCTGACATGTCGATTCGCATAGGACTGGACTCACCTGAGGACCTCGGAGTTTGAATTACCTTAAAGGTAAGGAGGATGTCAGTAGGCTAGTATTTACTTTTTACCTGAGGTCCCGAGGTCATTCCAATCTCGTGCGTTTAGTCATTTTCTGAAAATGTCAATTGGTTTTACCAAGAGAAAAAATATACACTATAGAATATATAGAATATAATGTTTTTGACTTAAAGATAGTATTGTTAAATCCAGATTGGTTTAAAGTCACACCACGTAACATTTTACCCAATAAATAATATTGAAATACAAACATTTATTTTATAACAGATATTTTTATTATTGAAAAATACCTCATAACAAACATGTGCTTGCTGTGAGACATGACAGTAACTTTACCGGGAGTGGGTACGTCTCAAGCTTGTTTCCATGGAGATGTGACTTATGTTAGCAGAATTTGAGTTCTCATCCAAATCAATTTTTTTATCACCCACTGCAAAAAATAAAATGTTCTGTGTCGAGCTGGTCATTAAGAGCATGTTTTGTGTTGATGGCAACAGTATAGTCCAAAATGTAACGCGGTGTACATTTAAACAAAAGATCCAGAATACTGAGCTTTTCAAAAGTTTTTAATCAATATCAGACTGATTTAGATTTAATTCATACGTTTTGGAAACTCAACTTGCTCATTCTTATTAAATTCATTCGGGGTAAAATATTGCAGTGTGTTATAATGAAAAATCATAAATTGGAGTCACTTTCATAAGTTACACACAGTAGAGATGAATTTGAACCGTGTTAAACTGTAAATGTAGCATCGTCAGAACTGGCTCTTACTTCTACTCCTACTATTACTATGTACAAAAAGAGCACCATTTACTGCAGCCACACAGGACCGAAGAACACGCTAAATTATTTTTCTTTTGCATTAAGAGCCGGTTGCGCTTGTGAACTTCCAACTTTCTTTGTCAGTTCTTAAGACGGAACACCCTCTTTGTGAACTCTCAAACTAAAGGCACTGTCTGACACGTCGACTCGTTGGTCTTTATTTGGCGATTCTTGAGTAGTGAAGCTGCAAAATGCGTTCTCTTTAGTGGACGGCAGTTAAAGTCACAACATTTTAATGTGAATATTTGTTTGTGCATTTCCAAAAAAAAGAGGTGTTATCCGTTTTACTTTGTGTGCCTCTCCTCTTGGTAGCATTGTCAAGAATCTAGAGGCTTACATCTTACACGTGGGCATCATCACTTAGAATACTGAAAGCACAACATACATTTTGATTGTAGATAAACTTCATGGTGAGCTTTTTCTTATTATTTTTATTGTGTTTTGTAGCTTGCAGGGAACATTACTATAGATACAGTCGGCATCTCTGGAATCGCCCATGTTTGAAAACAGTTAAGGGGGAAATAATTTGGAGAAAAATCTAAACTTTCTCTAATTATTCAAAAACTACTTTAACAAATGCTGAATTATGTATATAGTTTTCTACTAAATAAAGACACAAAGACATGGAGATGAGCAAAGTGGTTCAATAGCCCATTAATGCATATATAACAGAGAATGCTAACATGATGCTTCATGTTAGCACTGTGCTAATGCAAATGGTTGGCTAGCGCTAACGACGACTGCCGTTTTTTCACTTCTACTGAACAATCTGCAGTGAGAAAATATCCATATGGGCCCGATTTACACTTGACTTTATCTATGAGTGATAAATAAGTTTATATTCCACCAGAAAATGGTTAAAAAGAGTGGAAAATCGTGTTTCCCGAAATATTCTCTTTTCTCGGCGAAGCGACGCCCCCTTCTATGACGCGATGCCCTCTGTATCTGTAATCATAGTAGCTTTTGCGATTTAAGATTTGTGACTATTTAAAGTGAACATGTCATGCATGTTTGTGGCTAATAAACATACACCACAGCACAGATGTTTTACATTACATTTCGCATTTTAGGATTTTAAGGTGAGACACTGCAGGTGAACAGGGAAAAACTGTACATCATACTGTACAGAAAGGAAAGAATTTTCCTTTCTCCCAGAAGATATGGTTTTTTTCCTCCCAGAAAGGAAAATACCATAATTGGATTATAGTATCAACTCTGGGACCCTTCGCAGGACACATGGATGTAAAATATTGTCTGTCAATATTTGTGAATGAATGCAAGCGGCTTTGCAAAGTGATGTGGCAGCTACTTCCAGGATATCTCCACCTCGCTAGCGGCAAAATGTAATTGAATAAGCAGCGTACAGGGTAAGTTTTGTCATTTTTATTCCGTCCTGAAAACACCAATAGCAGCTTCGCTTCAGCAATCGAAGAAACATCCAATTTAAACCGCGACATCATTACATAGTTAATCTCTTAACCCCCACCTGAACTGAGCACATTGTCTCCCTTTCGGCTTTAGCCGAATCTAAAAGCTTAATTTCTTGTCAAAAAAGCGATGAAAAGGAGGATGAAAATACAACAAAATTGTGAGCAAAAAAAAGCAACTAAAACGTGACCAAAACGCGACAAAAATCAATGGGGGGAAAAAAGCGATGAAAAAGCAAAACAGAAGCGACGATAGATCATGACAAAAAGGCAACAGAAAAAAACGCATTGACAACATGACAAAACAGTTAGGATCATTTTGTAGGCCTTAGCTCTCAAATGAGGCAAGTTTTTCAATTTGAGTAAAGCCAAACTAAGGAAAAATGCACTCGGTTGAACCCATTTGTAAATAGCACTGAATCTGTGTGAATGTAGGTGTGAGCGTATACAGTATGTATGTGTGTGATTGACAAAGTTTTATACAAATGTTGTACGCATGTATTTTATTATTGTAAATTGTGTAGAAAGGCCCAACATGAGCTGCGAATTAGCACTAGCTAAAAGCTCTTCATGCATCGCATCAGCTGCAAACATTAATTGTAACTATGTTGACTGTATCATTCCTGATGAATAAATAAGTTAAGGCGGAAGGTAAGAGGTTAAAAGCACAAAAACAAAGTTCATTTTGTATGTTCTTTGACTCTATAAGCGCCACTGCAGGTGTTGTAGCATGTTGTGTTTTTTTTACTCATTGATTGTCCGTGAAAGTAAATACTACGCTGACAGAACAGACAAGGGGAGAGAGGGATATTGTACATCCAATTACACAATGGAAATCATTTTTTTAACTGAAACTTGGCTGTAAATACTGTTTAAAGTAGCGCTAGCCCGCAGTTAGCTTTGCCCGTTAGCCTGTTAGCTTCTTCTTCGTGATTCTATTAGTGTGTATTGCGCCTCTAACCCGGTGGCAGGGAAAGTTGCAGTTGTGGTTTTCTGGCCACAGACACCAGGGGGAGATGAAAGACCCCCCCCAATCATCCCAATAACACTTGTATTACCCCCAGAGGGCCTACGGAAAGGATTTATTAAGGTCAGCAAGTTACTTAGTACTGCTTTAACCCCCACCTGAACGGAGCACATTTTCTCCAGTTTGGTTTTACCCAAATCGAAAAACTTCTTTAAAAAAGCATCAAAATAGAAACAAAAATGAGACGAAAAAGCAACAGAAATGTGTGACAAAAATTTAACAACAGATATGTAGGTCTTAGCTTTCAAAATAGGCTGTAACATGATAGATTTGGGTAAAGCCGAGCCGGAGAAAATGCACTTGGTTATGGTGGGGGTTAAGAGGTTAAAGATGCACTTAGGCAATACCAGAAACCCCAACACAGCAGCAAAAAGTAAAGATTTAATTGCACAATTCCTAGCAGTCCTAGCAGGAATATCTTTATCCTCCACTACACTCTCGACATGCGAATTGGTCAAAGAGCCAGAAAAACATCCCCTCCCTCGTCCAGCCTCTCGCCCTCGCGGCCTCCCTCGGTTCAGTAGATGCCGGTACTGTATTTCAGAGCTTCCTCCAGCGATGCACGCTGGGAAACGCGGTCCTCCACTTCAAAGCCGCGACGTCCCCTGGAGCACCGCCTGTATAAATGGACACCCCCCCATCACTTCATGTTGCGCTTGTATATGGACAGGAACAGGGCAGAAGAGGGGCACTGCGGGTAGAGTTTGTCACGCTGGGCTCATGGGAAATGCGGTGCTGCTGAGAGGGGAGGGGGGGCGACTAGCCACACGGGTCCGGATATAGCTTTGACACTTAAAACAGTTTATTTACAGGGGTTTGAGAGAAGGAGAAGCCGTGGCAAATGAGAGTCTGTCGAAGGTCCAGGGCCTTGTGAGATGAATATGAGAGCGATCATGTGTTTGTAGGTACTTTCCATGACAGTAGTATTATTTTCAGTGACAAAATCTGTATGATGGATAGAGCCAGATTTAAATGTATGATTTTATTTTGTTCATATGCAGTTATAGTACTAGTTTGTTTTTTTTAGAAGAGATTTTGGATGTCTTGTTTAGTTTTTTAAAATCGAACTAAGTAACTCGTGCCCCTAGAGGCCACAAGCGCCACTGCAGGTGTCGTAGCATGTTGCGTTTTTTTACTCATTAATTGTCCGTGAGAGTAAACACTACGCTGACAGGAAAGACAAAAGGAGAGAGGGATAGTGTACATTGTGCCACAACCCAATTACACAATGGAGATTTTTTTTTAATCCACTCAAACTTGGCTGTAAATACTGCTAAAGGGGTGCTAGCCCACAGTTAGCTTTGCCCGTTAGCGATTCCATTTGTGTGTATTGGGGCTGCAGGGTCGGAGCACAGAAAGTTGGAAATACTCAAATGTTTCTTTTTCGGGTTCAAAGCTCAATAAATCAGATTGGGAATTAGATATTAAAAAATATTATGTCCAACACTGAGCAGTTTGGATTCTGTCGGAGATACTTTAGTGGATATTTTGTTGCATGAGCGGAACAATAACCTCATTTAGAGAAAACCATCCCTAAGGTTTTGTAACGCGTTTCTCCGTTTTTTTGTAGCAGGTGGCTCCCAGAAAGGAAATGACCATAATTTGGATGATAGCCTCATCTCAGGGACCCTTCACAGGACACACGGATGTAAAATATGTCAATATTTGTGAATAAATACACGTAGGAACCCAGCTTTTTGCAGCGCGGTGTTGTACTTCCTGGATATCTCCACCTCGCTAGTGACAAAACGTCATAAAATAAGCATCGTACGGGTTAAGTTTTGCCTCTTTTATACACTGACATTAAAAAACCGAGCTTTTAAGAGAGAAATCTCCACATTGACCACTGCGTGAAAAATCAATCTTTTCGCCTGCCGTGTCTCGCCTGAAAAATAAATTGATGTCTCTTAAAATTATTCACAGCAAAATTGTCTGGACTCATTTGAACACTCTATGTATTCCATTGAGTCCACACTCCTCTGAGATACTGTGAATTAACTCTCTTCAGTGTTACACTTCAGGTCAGACACTATGAGTGACAGTAACATGACTCTAAATACAATAAACCTAGGACCATCTTGCTACGAGGCCAAACCGCAAAACCTGCCGCCTCTGTGGCCCAAACATAATGATTACGTTATTTATAGTCAAATTCAGAAGAGCCACACAGACGTCTGCCCATCAGCCCAGTGAACAATGCTAAAATGCAGAGGTTCAATTCCCGGGCAGCGCAGATGACCTCCTCCTAAACCAAAAAGGAAAACTTTGCAAGGCAACTTTATTTAAACCACGCATTTCGTACACAAGGCAACTCAATGCGCCTGAGGACTGAGGACTTGTGCTCGACCACCGCCAAAGGATCACCAAAGTCTGTGTTCTGCACTGCGGCTTTTTGGGCGACCTGCTCCCCCACAGAAACCATCTCCACACAGAAAAGGCTTCAGCAAATCAAACTGGGGAAATATTTTACACCAGCATTTTGCTACATTTCACCATGATATAAAAAAAAACAAATATACGACAGCCAAATTTGTAATGCTCATCCAAATCCAAATGTAGTTAACAAAGCTATTGCCTTATGTAATTTCGTTCTCATCCCTGTTTTTAAATGTTGCCTGAGAGCGATGTTCGGGGATGCAATAATCCTCTGCCTATAAAAGAGGCAACATCTCTGCAATAAGAACAGCTTGTATTTACTCTGTACTTACACTTTAAATATCGCTGCGCTTTGTGGAAACACTCAATAAAACCTCAAAGTGTATCCAGCGGGGACGCTCAATTTAAAGCCAAGAAAAAAAAATCCACTGATCTCTGCAAAAAAAAATCACTGTCAGAGGAGACAGAGCTGCATTGCAAAGGAATATAAGCTGTGATACTTCTCCCCTTATGGAAGTGAATCAGGCTAATTGATTTTGAATTCTGCTCTGACGTAGACGTGACTGCGTCTGACTCAAAGTCAGACGCATCTTAGGTGCATTCAACACACCACACGCCGAAACAGTTTATATAAATCTAGCTATATGGGGGAAAAACAAGCGTATTTCCATGAAGGTTGTTATGGTAAATGTAAATTGGTAAGTGCTCTCAAATGTATAGTGCTTTTTCCTCATACAATAGGCTCTAAAAGCACGTCTTCACCAAATCACGACGACAGTGGGATAGAACAGGAATAGAACCGCACGCTGTTCTGCGACCCTAGTCATGAATAGCTGAGCCTTTGCACAGACCTGGCCTCCGGTGGAGTGATGGCCATGTACATGTCCCACGTGGAGTTCTCCGGCACCGCTCCGTGAGGCACCAGCAGACTCACTCCTGTAACACAACACACAATCTGTCAGACATCGGCTGTGCACACGGCGAGGGCCGAAAACACTTTCCATATGCGATTGAGGTGTGATAGTTTACTAAATGTTCTGTCCACAAGTTGTGAGTTATATGCTTTTTCAGCAAACTGTGTTAAAACAAGACTTCATAAAACGAAAATTCAGCATCAGAACAACAGACTGAAATGGAACTAAACAAGGAAAATGATCAATAAAACTGGACTTTATAAGTTGTGTTCATTATTTGTTCTAGGCCGAGTTTGGGGGAAAAGTTGTGCAGCCCGACACACGAGTCGATAGGGAGAGAGTGAACTCCTGTAGGCACCAGCGTATAGTCTAGAGATGACGGTAGAGCAGCCTTATAGATAGAGGAGTGTGTACTGTGCTAAAGCAGGGGTCCTAATATCACACGGAAGTCCATCTGTGTTTGTGAGAAATTGATCTGTACATCCATGTACAGCAGGGGTCCTGAAATAAATGTAATCAATTTGAAAATAAATTGTCTGGCAAACGTCCGGAACATACGGGGTCAATTTACAGTTATATGTTATATTTTCTGCCTCGTGAAATATATTCACATTTAACGCAATCATTTTGACTCCTATAAAAAGCAGAATGCCGATGTAAAATGACACAGTGTCGCCATGTTTTGTGACCCCTGTGTGACCCTCGCCTGTGGGACTTTGGCTACAATCAGTATTTCATGTTTGGTCATTAACATGCACTGTCCCAATCAAATCAAATGAATAAACAAATACACACTGAGCCCTGTGATTTTAGACCTGGTTCAGACCGGCTTGCTGCAAATCTTTTTTAGAAAACGGTTGGGAAACAGCAACACTATTTGTGCTTAATTAGATATTTAGGGTCTCCTCGGTTTTAAAGCTTTAGTGGCCCGTATTTCAGTCACTCCTCTGCCGTTTTAAAAAATAAAATAAAAGATGTCAAGGGGCAGCGCTTTCACTTTCCTTTCATCTGGGTTGATATCAAATCAAATCAAATCAAACTTTATTTATAGAGCGCTTTTCATACAAAATGTAACACAAAGTGCTTTACAGTGCTTAAAAATCATTAAAAATAATAAAAATCGTCCCCACCAGTAAATATACATAAATAACTACAACCCCACCACCCACCACCCGCACACACAGACACACAGACGTACAGACAGCCCAGCAGTTAAAAGTCTTAAATAAAAATGGACATAGAGTTGAGTACGTAAGGCTGGGTACAGATGGACCGAAAGAGGAAACATCATCCGAGGAGCCGTCTGCACCAGGAGCAGCCCATCGCCCACAGCCACAGAGCGCCAACCCAGGGGGCCCGGAGTAGGTGTAGGAGAGACGTCCTACCTCCATCCAGGCACCCCCAGGAGAGCGCCCGCACGGCCACAGCCAACCAGCACTCCCGGGGCAGAGGGCTCCCTCAGAGGAACCACTAGGAGAACATAAAAAATAAATGAATAAAATAAATAAAAATAAATAAATAAATATTTAATAAGAGATACATTAAAAACAGCTAAAACTGTGCGTGAAATAGCACAGGATAAAAGAGGGAAAATAAAGAAATAATAGAACTAAAACCGGTAAATAAGGTTAATATAAGTAAATATTAATTAAAAGCTAAACTAAAAAGGTGGGTCTTGAGCCTGCTCTTAAAAACATGAACGTTCTCTGCGGTCCTGAGCTCCTCCTCAGGTCGTTCCAGAGGCGAGGGCCATAGTATTGGAAAGACGCCTCGCCGTGAGTCTTTCTGTTGACTTTAGGAATAACTAGGAGACCCCTGCCAGAGGAGCGAAGGGACCGCGAAGGCTCATATGGTAAAATCAATTCTGAAAGATAAGAAGGACCAAGACCATTAAGACATTTAAAAACCATTAAAAGAACTTTAAAATGGATCCTGAAACACACGGGGAGCCAATGCAGCGACTCTAAAACCGGTGTAATGTGGTCCCGCCTCCTGGTCTTCGTCAGGACACGAGCTGCTGAATTTTGTAAAAGTTGTAAACCTGAGATACTCTTTTTGGGAAGACCAGAAAGCAGGGCATTACAGTAGTCGATACGACTGGTGATAAAAGCATGCATTAGCGTCTCCGTGTTGGCCCGAGAGAGAATGGGGCGGACTCTGGCTATGTTCTTTAGATGGTAAAAACCTATCTTTGTGATATTCTTAATGTGTGGAATTAAAGTCAGCTCAGAGTCAAAAATCACACCCAGGTTCTTCACCTGTGAGGAAGGATTAAAAGACAATGACTGTAGTTTGGGTAAAAGTTTCTCTCTCTGGGCCTGAGGACCGATGACTAAAACTTCAGTTTTGTCCTGGTTAAGCTGGAGAAAGTTTTCTGCCATCCAGGATTTGATATCTAAAATGCAGTTAAAAAGTGCATCCATTGGCCTGGTGTCCTCAGGAGACATGGAGATGTACAACTGTGTATCGTCAGCGTAACTATGAAAGTTGACTCCATGTCTCCTGATGACATCACCAAGAGGGAGCATATACAGGTTAAAAAGCACTGGGCCTAAAATCGAACCCTGGGGCACACCACATGTAATATTATGGACCTTGGAGGAGCAGGTATCCACACTCACCATGAATGTCCTGTCTGTGAGGTAGGATGTAAACCATTTGTGGACAGCACCAGAGAGGCCGATGTGTTTTAAACGAGTTAAAAGAATAGTATGGTCGACTGTATCAAAGGCAGCGCTCAGATCCAGTAGAACCAACACTGTCAACCTTTTGGAATCATAATTTAATCTAAAATCGTTTAAAATCTTTAAAAGGGCTGTCTCGGTGCTGTGGTTTACCCTAAAGCCAGACTGAAATTTCTCAAGGACGTCATGTGCATTTATAAAGTCGCTAAGTTGGGTAAAAACAAGTTTTTCTAAGATTTTGCTTAAAAATGGTAAGTTGGATACCGGTCTAAAGTTGTTAAAATCATTACGGTCCAAATTGCTCTTCTTCAGCAGAGGCCTCACCACCGCCCCCTTAAAGGCAGCAGGGAAGACCCCCGTCTGAAGGGAGCAATTCATCATGTGTAAAAGCTCGTCTCTAAGAGATCCATAGAAAGTTTTAAAAAACGGGGGTTGGGACCGGGTCTAAAGGACATGTGGTGGGCCTCACTGAGGAGAAAACTTTATCAAGCATCTCAGCATTAACCTGGACAAAACTGTGCAGTGTTTCCTCTGGAACAAGTAGACAACCAGATGTATTTAAAACCGTGTTACTTTGAGTAGATAAAATATTACATCTGATAGTGTCTATCTTTCCCCTGAAGTGGTCTGCAAACGCCTCGCAAAGGGAGTCACTTGGAGTAAAATTGGTCTTGTTAAAATCAGGATTGATTAGATGTTCTATTGTAGAGAAGAGTACCTTGGGATTGTTTTTATTATTGTTGATAATTTTTGAGAAGTAGTTGTTTCTTGTGTTTCTTACTGTGTTATTGTAGGTTGATTGTTGTTCACGGAAGATTTGGTAGTTTATGGTAATTTTGTTTTTTCTCCATTTTCTCTCTGCCACCCTGCATTGTCTTTTGAGTTGTTTAATTTCCTCATTCCTCCATGGAGTAATTGGTTTTGTAGGGAGTTTCTTGGATTTTAAAGGAGCGATAGAATCAAGCGCTGACTTGAGTTTGCTATTAAAATTTTCAAAAATAAAATCACAGGGGGCAGGTAGAACAATAGGAGAATATTTCTCTAAAACATCAATAAAATTTGCAGCCACTTCAGGGGTGAGATGACGTTTCCTCACAGCTCTTACCGAGGTCTCCCGCTGGGTAAAACTGGTGATATTAAAAAACACACAGTAATGGTCAGAAACAGCCAAGTCAATGACAGAAGACACAGCTGTGGACAGGCCATACGTGATGACCAGGTCCAGACTGTGTCCTCTGTCGTGAGTTGGCTGTGTGACGTGTTGGGTAAAATCCATATAATTAAGAACATTTAAAAAATCCCTAGCAACAGGGTCTAAAAGATTATCTATGTGTAGATTAAAATCACCAGTTAAAAGAATCATATTAAAAGAGCTATGTAAAAGTGATAAAAACTCAGAAAATTCCTTAACAAAAAGAGGGCATTTTTTGGGGGGTCTGTAAATAGTGACACATAAAATGGGGGGATTGCTAAAAACAACTGCATGGTGCTCAAAAGTGGGGAATGGATCAAATAAAATAGGTTTGGTGGCAATAGTGTTTGTACATATGGAAGCAGTGCCACCTCCCCTTTTCCCATTCCTTATTGAAAAGGTGCTGCTAAAATTAGGTGGGGAGGCCTCAGCAAGAACCGCGGTCGCATCTGTACCCAGCCAGGTTTCAGTTAAAAACAAACAATCAAGATTATTATCTAAAATCAGGTCATTCACAATAAAAGACTTGTTCTGCAGAGAGCGG
The DNA here is from genome assembly GCA_021464625.1 of Proterorhinus semilunaris. NCBI lineage: Eukaryota > Metazoa > Chordata > Actinopteri > Gobiiformes > Gobiidae > Proterorhinus > Proterorhinus semilunaris. The sequence goes on along the minus strand of CM038345.1, from coordinate 31,952,706 downwards.
ACATTTAAAAGAGCCATGTTTATTGTGGTTTGAGATGGATTAGCTGTGGACTGTGGGGGGGCTTTGGGGAGGGGTTTTAAAACGTTAATATGGACAGGATAATTCCTGTCCATATTAACGGGATAATTGCATGGAGGGTTGTGTTGTGTCCGCTCTCTGCTAGTGATGACAGGGATGGTTTGTGAGGGGGGCGTGGAAACGATAGGAGGGGGAGTGTTGGCGGAGGCTGCACCTGCGCGTGATTGACTGGAGGCAAACCGTCAATCACGCGCAGGTGCGGAGTGGACTGCCAGGGTCATGTTCTTTGTGAGCAGACGGCTGCCCCTCAAGTTCAGATGTAAGCCGTCGACTCGGAAATGAGAGGGTCGGTCCATAAAAAGGCTAAAATTGTCAATAAAAGAGGTTAGAGGTCTACATACGGATTTAAGCCAGCAGTTCAGATGGAAGGTCCTGCTAAAATGTTCATCGCCACGATTCAGCGTGGGGAGGGGGCCCGAGATGAACACAGACACACCTTTAAAAATCCATGGTCTCAGAACGCTGAGGAGTTCTTTAAAATCCAGTTTTGTACGCTCCGATTGTCTTTTCGATACGTCATTTGTACCCACGTGGACGATCACTCTATGGACGGATGGGTGCATGGACTGAAAAATGCCTGGGAGTTTTTGTGTTATCCTGGAAACTGTAGCACCTGGGAAGCAGTGGGTTGCGGCGTTATAAAAACGGACGTTTCTGATAATGGAGTCTCCTATTTATATACTGCATCGATAGATCATTAATGCATTTATTTTACATATAGATGATAGTGCGCCCTCTGCTAGATCCACGACGATATCATTTCTTAGCATATTTTATGTTTACAAATATATTGTTAGGGGTTAGGGTCGTTTAGGAACAAAAATAACAAGGAATTCGTATGCTGTTCAAAGTTATGTTATCTTTATCAGTCAACAGAAGCAATTACCAGATTTGCTCATAAGAAATGAAATAAATGTGTTCTAGATCCGCTGTACCAGCAGAGGGCGCACTCTCACGGCGGATCTGCTGCGCCTTCGGGCCTGCAGCTTTTCCCTTCTCGTTAGATTGGGGACATAAAAGTGAAAAATGTCAGTAAGAATTAATCACAAAAAATATGTAAAGTTTCCCAGTAGATTTTGCCAATATGTTTGCACATTTTTTCATGAATGGAGGTGTTTAAGCTATAACATGCATTTGACGCTAACGTGTTACATTACCGACACAAAAAAGTCTATAAGCTTTTCTTCATGTCTTTCACTCTTGTTCACGTTGTGAACAGGGAACAGTTGTGACCCGCTGTGTAAATAAGGTTAAATTGCAATTTTCTCTGACGATGATAATGGTCATTTTAATTACAACGTACAAAACGATATTTGCAAAGCAATACAGGGATAACTTCTATATGAGCAGGACAAACATGTTTACGAAGGTAGGTTGAAAGCGAAAGAAATGTGATATAACGCAGTGCTGTGTGACTTTCACGAAATCGTTTGAAAATCAAAAGACGAATTGCACTTTCTTGGAACTTGCCTCGAGTAATTTGTCAGAACAGAATATGATTAGCTTTTTGTTGCTAAATTGTCTTTGTAAAAGGCAGCGCTGGTTTGAAGTTGAACCTGCTGGATCAAAAAGCTGCTGCGCTCGGCTGAATTTAGATGGACTCACCGCTGCGCACACTCTCCCTCATCAGCCTGACCCCACTTTCATAACACTCACCTGTCCTCTCTCCCCCCTCGTCTCTTTTTTCCCCCCTTTCTTTTCTCTCCACGTACTCTCTCCATCATTTCACTCTTTATCTCTCTCCTCCTCACTTCTTTCTTTCTTTCTTATCTTGGTTTCCCCACCCTTTTTCAATCTCTCGTCACCTTCCTCCCTCTCTCTTGTTTCCTTGGGTCTCATTTTTCCTCTCCAGTATTTATTGGAGCTTTTTGGAGCTTCAAATGTTATAACGTTCCCTCACCAAAGACATATCAGGAGTAGTATTTCATTACATTCATGCAGTTTTAGAGCAATCCTAATCGGTAAATCCTGTTTCAATTTAGCTGTTTCTTCTTCTATGGTGTCGGCGCCTCGGTCTGTACTTCCTCGATACAATTGTGTAATTGTTAAAACCTGCTGTCAAACCTTCCTCCACATAAAACCCATAATCCAAACACGATATCGGTTCTCCACGTGCGATAAGTGCTACTGACACAGGCTCCTGCAGCTTAGTGGAGGTGACAGATACAGACGCATCATGTCATACAACTTCACCGGGGGGAAAGGAAGTATGTTTTGGGAAATACATTTTTTCACATTTTTTCACTCTTTTTAGCCATTTTCTGGCTGATTATAAACTTCTTTTTTTATCACATACAAATAAAGTCAAGTCTAAATCGGGCCCATATGGATGTTTTTTCACAGCAGATTGTTTGGTAGAATCAAACAAAAAAACGGCAGTTGTAGCTTGCGTTAGCAAGTGGCATGATGCTAACATGGAGCATTATGTTAGCATTGTCCGTTTTTTAAGTATTTAACCACTGTTGTTTATTTAGTAGAAAACGACATTAATAATTCAGCGTTTGTTAAAGTAGTTTTGAGTAACATTTAGATTTTTTCTCCTCTGCTTCAAACATAACCATATATGGGTAATCCCAGAGAGGCCGTCTGTATCTGTGCTGAAAACAAACACTTTCCTCCTTCGCTGGGCATGATCGGGGAAGGATCTGCTGATCAGACAGCTGTGTGCTCATGATGTGACATTGTAGTTTTACAAAAAGGTGGAGGTTCACAAAATTCAATATACTTTTTAGCCATGAGGGGGCAGCGCACACACAGTTTTACTGCTATAAGTGCAACAAATATACTTTTACACTAAAATCACATAAAATCAAGTGGTAACAATAGATAATACAGACATAAAAGTTGTTTGGCCTTTAGTTGCTCTTTAACCTCACCACCCGCCTAATCTAAAATCTTCTGGACTGGAGCGTACAGCCTAATAGGCCAGTGTAACGCCTCATTTGAAAACTAAGACCTACAAAACGGATATTTTTTCTCACGTTGTTGCTGTCACTTTTTTCACTTTCTTTTTCATCTCATTTTTGCCACTATTTCTCTATCTTTTGCAGCACTTTCATCACTGCCTTTCTCTGCTTTTTCTTACCCATATCAATCCCTCTCCCTCTTTCTCCAGTCTTCCTTTCGTTCTTATCAAAACCGTTAACGCAAGCATAACAGGGTGATTCGATAGTCACCACTCCAGACACCAATGGGATCTTGAACCAAACGCCTTTTCACGAGACGCTTTGAACCCCGTGAATCGAACAAGTTCATGCTTTCACTGAGATGCGTGGCCGGGTCATGCGCGTCAGATTTATGCATTTGCTTTCTGAAGAGATGAGAGCGGAGTCGTGTTTTGCCTCCACAGCCGTGAGAAGCGACAGGCCCTCTATAAATACGGAGGTGAACGGGAGCCGAGGCAGATGACAGCTCTGTGTCGGTGATAGCGTTTCTTAAACAGAGACACAAGCTTGAGGCCGATGGAGCGATGTAATAAGGGCAGAGTCTGAGAGATTTGTTTGGGAATTATCACCTCCTCAAGAGAAGAGGGAGAGATGGAGAAGGCTGAGGAGGCTGATGGTTACGCTGCTGTGATTGAGATGCGTTGGAGAGGGGGTACAGCTGAGACAGAAGATGTTGGATGGAAAGACAAGAGCATTTATTTAAATTACTTAAACGTAGTATAAAAGCAATAAAATTAATACGTTCTAATAGTTCTTAATAGATCTTGGGAGAGTGTGACCACTGTGCAAATCCGTCTCCCACACGTCCCAAAGATTCTCAATGGGTTTAAGATCTGGACGCTGTGGCGGTCAATCCATCTGATGTTCCCTGAACCACTCATTCCCATTGTGAGCCTGATGAATCCTGGCATTGTCATCTTGCCCGCGCATCAGGGAAGAAGAAATCCAGTGATGAAATAACCTGGTCAAGATGTTCAGGTCGTCAACTGATCTTATTCTAAGGCAAACATTGCTGAATCTCGACCCAACCAACTGAATTGACCCCAGATCAGAACAGTTAGTTATGACCAGGTGACGACTTTTTTTTTTCTTCTTCTTGACCAGGCAGTGTCTATAGCAGCAACAAGCAACATCAGGCCCGGGGGACAAATCCATCCTTCCAGAATGTATCCTATAATCCAACAGGTCATTTTGAGAAATGTGATTACTCACAACTCACCAACAAAATACAGAAAATATTGCCAGTTCACCAGAGTCCGTATAGCAGGAGTAGACAACGTCAGGCCCGGGGGCCGAATCTGGCTCTCCAGCATAAACCACGAAGATTTTGCGAAATATTACTACGCTTATCAGAGATTAAAACATGCTGAAAAAAACACTGAAAGGGAAGAAAATCAACCCGTCACAAAGCAAACTTGCCCACCCCTGACCTATAGTCTAGAACAGTGGTTCCAAGATACAATTCAAAAATAGTGAAATTGTATTATTGAAGCTTACAGTGGGGAAAAAAGCATTTGGCCAAAATCCAATAGAAAGTCTATAGGAAACTGACCAAATACTTTTTTTCTCCACTTTAAGTGTAAACTCAACTTCAAGGCCTACCTGCAGAACATTCATCGCCTCATCTCTAACTGCGCCTCACCAACCATCCAATCATCGCTTCATCTCAAGCCACATCTCTGTGACAGCCTATCACCGCAGCAGCACGTTCCTGCTTCAACCAATCATCTCCCAGGATCCCCCTCTTAAGCCCCACCTCGTTCACTGCCTCGCCCGTTTCCCAGCGTGCTGCGCCCCTCCTCCGCCCCTCCTCCACCTCATCACCCATTGGTCGTCTCAGACCTCATCTTCTGTCCGGTGTCCAGACTCCGGGGAGACGACTCTCCTACATTCACTCATCACGTGCATGTATTTGATTCACCGTCTTTCACCGGGGTCTGAGCGTCGGAAAAGATTCATGTCCAATAAAACTCTTCCAATACGGCTTTGCTTCTGTGAGTCTTATCAGGTTGAAATGTATTTGTAATATAAAACATTACATGAGTAAAGTACATCAAATACCAATATTAACAAAACAAAAAAGCAGATTTGATTTTTTTTTTTACTCAAAAATGTTTTACAAATACAACCAATATTTTAGTAGAGGGGCCCAGAGTTCTTTGCATTGATATTTTGGGGGTCGCACCCTAAAAAGTTTGGGAATCCCTTGTTCAGAACAGTAGATTGTGGTCCTTTCCCAAAAATGACTGCAGATGCTTTTTATTGAGTTTGTTTTGTGTTTGGTCCTACGTCGTACCAACTGATCAAAAGCAAAACACATTTCTCTAATGCAGGTCCCTGATTTTCTTTTATCATTCTTTTAATTAAATGATAAAATGCTTATAGTTGCTCATGACGGACTTTACCTGCAAATAATGGACATAGATCTGTCCATGGGTCCAGACACAAACTCTCTCTCTCTTTAATTGCAGGGTCAGCAGCCACTCCACATTAAAACTGTCTTTGGTTCGTGTCCTTGAACTCATTTAAAATCACTAACCCCCCCCCCCCCCCCCCCCCAGCCTCCCCACAAACACTCTCACACCGTCCTGGTTTCGATCCAACGAGGGGGCAGCCAGATCAGATTTCACACCAGCGCAATAAACAAACACCACAGGACCGGCCCATCGCGGCGCCGGCATTAAATTAAAGGTTGGTCAGCTTTGCAAATAGCGTTGGCAGAAAGGCTTTGCCTATTTTGTTTACTTCAACTTCTTTCCTATTTGCAAACTACATTGTCATAAGAAAATGTGTTCTCTGCCTTTGACCAATTCATCAACCAACTACCGCAGCAGAGCCCCCAGGGACCCATCACCAGAGTTTGATTGAGAGTCTTGCACCTATTCGGAACAGCCTATTGGACACGCTTTGGATTGATGGGGGACACTATGAACATGGTGATAGATAGGATTCACAGTGATTTTCAATAGTTAAAAACTATGTGCACTGTTTCGATACTGGTATCAGATATCGGAGCCGATTCTGAAAAAAAAAATACAATATCATGTATCGACTACAAATATCAGATAACTAAACCAGAGAATATGGGCATATTGCACCCTTATTTTGAAGCTCAGAACCTGCATAATTCATATAATGATCAGATCACTTTATGTAAATTGTTAATAATGTATCTTAAAGCCTATCATATACCCAAGGATATTTTGTGTAGAAAAGTCCAGTAATTAATGTTTAATGTTTTTCCATGACAGTTTATTAATATATATAATTGATAACTGATCTGTAACATCTCTTTCACAAGAAAATATAAGACTTTATTGATCTTAAAATGGAAAAAAGAGGACCATTCACTTTTTCCATTTTTAAGAAAGTCTCTTGATATCGGTTCATATCGGATATTGGCAGATACTCAAACCCCCAATATCGGTATCAGAAACAAAAAAGCTGGATCAGTGCATCTCCAGTGAAAACTCCTTGAAATGCCGCCAGTACAGGAAAAAGTAATGTATCTTGAACCCGTCTATAAAAACCATAGATATAATAATTAGAGATAGATGATTACCTATTTAGCTCCATTCATAGTAGTGGCCCCAAGTTGTCTGTGAAACTTACATGGCTGCTCGATCTCCTCCTACGCAGCCTGTTCCTTAAAAGGGCAAAAAGGCGGGAAGCCCCGTGCTCGCAGGGTGGGCGGAGCCTCCACAGAGCTTGATTGATAGGCTGTGGAGCCAGTCAATGCACTGAAAATACTTCCACTATTTCGGGATGATATACAAAAACTAGCTTGGTAAAAAATATTTCACCTACCCTAGCGTTGTCACAAGGGTCATAGCGATTTTTAGATTTAAAAAAATAAATAAAATAAAACTCTTTGGAGTTAGGCTTTTAAGCCGTTCTAGGGAGGTCTGAAGTCCCATTAGAATTCTGTCTAATAAAGAATATAGTATTTTGGCATTGAAATGTCACAAAAACTAATAACATTCTACTTTCTGCTACCTGTATAAATGTTGATATGAGCGTCATGCTATCCATAAACTAAGATTAGCTATAGACAATTTAAACGTGGAAAGAGCTTCTGGTAAATACATACAACAAAAAGGCAGTGTCCAAATGCGTTTATGTGAACGATAGCTGAACAATTCCATGGGCATATTATTAAGTACGGAGTGTGCGAGGAAGCCTTCAAATCTTTTGGTGCTGACGCAACAATCCTCTGCTCTATAATACCCTTTCAAAATAAGACTCCAGTCACAGGAGCACAACTATACCCCTCACTTTCTCCAAACAAACACAAGGAGAATGACTCGGGTACTTTTCTCTCTCGTCGTTGCAGTCCATGATCTACTGTTATCTGCCATTACCAGGCCTGCAGGAGGGTACCACCGCCGCAGACCTGCCCCGAGGACCGAAGCCTCACTCGGGCTGTTGACCCCACGACAGACCGGAGTGGAGCGGCGCAGAGAGAGCTCTGGCGGCGCTCGTGTTGTCAGAGACCCTGGTTTCCAGAGCGAGAGAGCGCAGGTATGAGCTGAATAACAAACAGTGTCTGGTTCTATAGAAACAGAGAGGCACTTAGCAACGGTAATGCAAAAAAACGTTGATTTAGTCCTTCAGAACTGACACTTTCTTTAGATTATATTTCTGTTCTGACATCCAGTAGACTGTTCATGTTTTACAGACTCGATTATTCCAATACCTGTGTTTCTTTTAATGGATTACCGAAATGAGTAGAGCAAAGAGAAGTAAGGGAAACCGTGGAATTGGCTGTCCGCAGGTTTTGGCTGTGCTGTTCGGTTTCACACTTTAGGAGCGCATAGGCTCTGTAAACAAGTAAAATCATGGGTGCTGCACTGGACTTGGCTTGACTCCAGTAAAGGATAGGTCAAATAAAAGGACATTTTGCTCTACACGAATGTCATAATCGCCCTGTACTTTGGCTGTTTTCATACCACAACAACAAAGGAAGGAAGTTGATTTTAAATGGTGGGCTCAGACCGCAACTTGTTCCTAGCTCTCACAAACCATTACGCACGTCTGATTTCTTCACAAACATGAATTTATGTATCTAGGGCTGGGCGATATTGACCTCAATATTTTTGGGGGGTTTCTCGACAACGATGATGAAACAATGTTTTTGCAAACCATTAGCAATATGCAAAACTGTCCAGTCAATCATTTAAATCTAGATTGCTTTGTGGCTAAACCATTGTTTTGACAAAAGTTCAGCAAAAAAAACTTTGAGAGACTAAATATCAAGGATATTTTATTTAGTATTTTTAGCTGCCTTTTTTAATTTATTTTTTATTTTTTGGGGGTTTCTTAACATTGGTGATGTACTCGATCTTTATCATCTTTTTGTAATTTTGATATTAACTTGTAGACAATATATTACGCATCTGGTAGTATGTTCGTGCTGCACTGTAATCAAGAAAAAGTTCAGTCAACTTTAAAAACGAAAGTAAAGCAACAGTCTACAAAGCTTTTGAGTTCATTAAACTTTTTAGGTTTTATTCAAGAGTTGGAAAAAGGGAGGTTTTATGCCAAATGTATCCAGTAATTGCAAGGAAAAGTAAACTTTGAAGCCCTCCAACTTCTTCTTTGGCAATGAAGAATGACATTGCCAAACTTAGAATAAAAGCACAACTACCCTTTTGGTTAAGTTGACTCAAAAAAGCTTTGCAGCCAGTTGCTTTACTATTGAGTCAATTGTCAAAAGTCAACCCATAAAAAAAGGATTTGCAAGTGTGTGATAGAGTTTACCAATGCAAACTGCTCACGGCATGTACTTCCTGGTAACACATTTTCAAAATGGTATGCAGTAAACACACAGCTGTCTAATGTTTCCATTGAACAGTTGTCTTTTATTGTATAATGTTCACACAAGATTTTGTCCTTGTCTGCCACCTAAAAAAACTCTTTCATGAGTAAGCAATAGATCCCGAATAAAATGTGTTTATGTTTCTGAATGATGCTGGCAAACACTGCAGCAATCCTGTGACCCATTCCTACTAAGAATGATCTGAAATCCCACAGCTAGAGAGAGATCTTCGAGAAAAGCACACAAAGAAACTACTGAGAGTAGCCTTTAACCTAAATTATTTACAGGGAAAAATACAGTGAAAAGTCGATGTTGCTGTGGCAGAGTGTGCAGTAAACTCTGCAGAGCTGGATAAAAGCGCCGGTTTATTTGGTGTCAAGGCGTTTCATCCTAAAAGACACTTGTCATCTCAGATTCCGTCAGCCCCACTCCTGGTTCAGGCCGGAGCTTCTCTAAACTTTATATCTACGCTGTTCAGCCGCCTAAGGATGAGGAGAGCGTTGTGAAGCGCTTAAAGCCAGCCAGCCCTGCGTGGTGACACTGAGAGGAGCTGGTACGTTTTCCGGCCGTATGAAATAATAAAATTCAACGGTATATATTTTTTTAAAGCTTTATCATTTTTTCACAGACCCCCCAAAACACGAGTGCCAAGTGGCTACAGTGTGGATTGTGGGGTTTCTCTAGTCACCGAAACATTTTCAATATCCAAACATTTCTTTCTCAACTTACAGTCCAGTTGTTTCATTTAATATTTAAGGCGAGACAGGTGGATTACTGACATAACTATGAGAAGAAATGTATTGCAGGTTTTCTGTAATTTTCAGTTTTTTCGCATAAAAATGGATAAATAAATGGTCAATGGTTCTAGATGCTTTTAGGCACGCGCTTTACATCAAGGAACCAGTCACTTATTCACACTTTCATTCACACACCAACGTAAGCCGACCCTGGAGACGAAGGAGTGTCTCGCCTTAATTAACCATCTGGATGCCTGAGAATGTACATCGTTTTAGAAATGGCATCTATATAGCAGCTCTTATTGGAAGATATAATGTAGGACTGTCCCCTGATTCCACTATGCGTGTTTGTTCTGCTCCGCAGCATTCGCCTCAGAATAACTGCCAAAATCAACTCCGCTTGTTTTCAGTCCTGGCTCCTGTCCCCCGGAATGCTGAGACACGAGGAACTCGAAGAGAGCATGCAAAAGGCAACGAGTTTTTGAAATAAGACATTTAAAAGTAACTATTTAGGACCAAAGAAGCTGAAAACACCTGTTACATCGATGATCACTTTGAGAAAGCCCATATTCCTTTCACTTTCACATTGTTTTTCTACTGCGTGCAAAGGAAAAAAATACATAATAGCTTTCTACTGCTGCAAACAATGGCGTGGGTCCCAGACTGATGATTATCATTCTGCTCTTGCCCTCTAGTACCTGGGAGGCCCACCAGGGGATCCCGGACCCCACTTTGGGAACTACTGTAATCACTTTATATTATGGAATAAAACATACTGTATTAGTTTAGGTGATCCAATCATAGTTCCTGTCCCAACTTTGATTAGATGCCGCTAGCATTAGCATGCTACATATTGCCCGGCGATCAAAAGTACATTTAAACCTAACTCAGCGATTGAATTCTCCACATTCTGAGCATCAAAATGAGGTGATGAAGGTTGTATTTTAAAAAAAATGGTGAGAGCCAAAACAAGTGTCGATACAGATGACCACGCGACATACAAGGGGGCGTGGCCTAGCCAAGGGGTAAAAAAAAAACCCTCATTGGAATCACAAGTTTTCCCTCTTTTTAGCCGTTTTCTGTCAGACTACAAACATATTTATCACACACCACTAAAGTCCAGCCAAAATCTGGTCCATGTGAATGTTTTTCCCCGCAAATTGTTCAGTAGATGCAAACAAAAAACAAAAAAAACACGACACTCATTAGCTAACGTAGCATGAAGCTAATGTTAGCTACGCTAGCTTCCTGGTTAGCATTGTCCCTTTTTAAAGCATTTATGGGCTGTTGAACCACTTTGCTCCTCGCCATGAAAGTTTGTCACTCGCTCCAAACTTGCGAGGGACTGGCGCAAAGTGGAGGTTACCCTTACTGCAATGAAGAAAACAAAAAAAAGCTAATCACAGGCTAAAAGCTAGATGGCCACAGCTAGAGGAAGAAGTTCGCCAATGAGAGCTTGAAAAACGTGCTGCCGGGAGAGGCTTGTCAACGGTGCAGTCACGCCTCTGTGCCCGGGTCGTTGCCACGGCGATTGTTCAGAAGGGACACCGAGGAGCTAACCATCAATGTGTTACGTTAGCATACCGTACGCCTACTCAGCCTGTTGTTTTCTTCATTAGGCATTTTTGTGTAGGGAGGAGGAGGGACTTATAGTCCGGAAAATACAGTAATAGTGGAGAAATGGGAGAAAGTTCTTTTCTTTTCTTTTTTTTCTTTGGCTGCTTCGAACATGACCATATATGGGTTCTTCCAAACATGTCGTCTGTATCTATCTATCAGTTCAGTATCGGATATTTGTAATCAATACCCGAGATTGTATTTTTCCAGTATTGGAACCTAACTAAAAGTAGAATTGCCAACAGGACTAGTGCGAATTTCTCACCCTATTGGCTGATGAAATCATCCGAAACAAGATGAAATACCAAGTTCGAAACATCTCAGAACAAGTGAAATAATCGAATTAAATCTTAACTAGTCAAAAAGACAAGAAAAAAAATCATATTGAGTTGCCGGGTTTGAGAGGCCTAGAAGATGACTTCATGAATATAGTAAAGAATTGGAAAGCAGATGATTTGCTTGACATACAAAGAGCTTTTTGATGTGCAAAAAGCTTTATTCCTCTAAACTAAGAAGCAGCAAAACTCCATTACCAATTCCAACTCAAAGAAAACTTTTCTCGAATAATGTGCCTCGCCTCGTTCCTAAAGCACAAATAAGGTTTATAACTTTATAACGATGGCCGTCTCAGTGGAAACTTTCAGAGGTGTTATTTTTTTTAATTCTTTATCTGTGAAGACCGCATTGCTGTAAACACTACACTCTCATGATGGCTTTGTAATGAGAAGTCACTGCGGCGTCTCATTTCCCCGACTCCGCGTGAGTTTGGCTTATTAGCCTCGTTTCTGTCCGCTAATGAAACAGTGCTGTTCTACGGGGAGAGGGAAAAAAATAAAATATAAACACCGGCCAAACATGCTTCAAATGACCACTGCATAATTGCTGTTGCCACGCAGTCTCTCCCCATGCCAGCAGCCGGCTCAAAGGTTGGAGGCACTTGTTGTGATTTTGGGCTCATGAACTGTGCAAATTCACCTCTCTGATCTATTGTCAATCATGTTTACCTATAAACCATTGCAGGTACGAAACTAACACTAAGGTCTGGCTATAAGACAACAAAAAAAGTAACATACAAACAATTTCATTGACCCTCCACACTTGATGATTGTGACACTTAGGACTGTGAATTATTCAAATTTAAATCAAATCGTGATTTTTTTTGTAGAAATGTCCGCAGCCCCTTGTGGCAGTAAGGGGCCTGTCACAATTGGCGCACGGGCACTATGCAGTCATTTGCGGCCTCAAAATATGAAGGTCGTGCGAACACTCTCTTTTGGCGCACGGGCATCCGCACGAGCGACCGCCATTGACCGCATGAACAGGTGTGAATCGCAGTGAGATTATTTGTCGCAGCTGAATATCATGCACGCACAAAATTCAGTGGAGGTCGATTGCGACTGAATATAGCCGCTACGGTCGCGAGAATGGTGAAAGATCAATCGTCTCAGTCGCGCAGATGGTGAGATACTGGTGAGAGACTGGATCCGGCCCACAGCTTGTAGGGCATACAAGTCTCTAGGCCATTCCTGTGTGGAGTTATGATTGAAGAAATTACCATAGACTGTAAAAAAGACTAGACGGCTCCTCCTCACTCCTCCCTGTTTACCAAAATGACCACGTTCGAGGGGGAAATCATGGCGGATTTACAGGCTCCTCCTCTCCAGCTCTGACGAAGCATGTTCCTAAAAAGGACATAAGGGAGGGATCTTGACTGTAGACCCGGCCCTGCTTGGCCCTCGCGGGGCGTGTGATGGGCGTGTATTTCTGTTGTAATCGCGCCCATGGCCAGGCAGCAACGTAAACGGCCTGTCAATCAAAGTCAGGCCCTCATTAATTATTCTAAAATGTATACTACGATAACCAGCCCGGTGCCCCAGATTATTTTTAACCCAGCGTAATCACAGGAGGAATATCTAGCCCTAGCCACTTCTAAACCATTAGGCACCGGGCATTAAAGTTGTTTTTAATGTGTCTAAAGTCCAATGCATTCCAATGGGGGAATAGCGGCCATATGGAGGTACTACAGCCAAGGTGGAGCAATGGGCGGCCTCCAGTGTCGTAGTCAAAAAGCAGAGCAGTCAGCGGCCATTGGAAATGACCAGAATGCTCACTCCAGCCACTAGGGGGCTGCTTAAATAAAAATAAAAATAATGAATTTCACACGTGTCCAGCTGAGGGCACTGACATAATGAGAGATCAGGCCATGAACAACCCATTGGCTACAGTCCTGTCAGGCTCATGATTATTCATTTATTGAAACATGTTTCCTCAACAGTATTTTCCCAATTAAAACATATTTTTATTTTGGGGCTTTTGTTTATGGACACGGAAATACACTCGTCATTTATGTTTTGGCCCCCAGGGAAATTTAGTTGGAGACCCCTGCCACAGTGCATCGCTTCATTTCGTTCAAAACACAGATGCTTTCAGTGCGATGGTAAAAGTTCACGAGGATAAGAAGTTGAACTTAAATAACGATGCACACACACACATGCTTGGCTTGATATGGCTCAAATGAATAGTCCTATAATAACAGTAGGTATCAGCTATTCGAAATATGCTATTTAGTGTAATGTACAATCGGATAAAGTTGAGCAGAATAAGTTCGAGTTATTGATGGTGCGGCCCTCCGACTCCATTCAGGCTTCTCATGTGGCCCCTTATGAAAATTAATTGCCCACCCCTGATCTAGAGCGTGGCTCGGGCCGTTTTTTTCTGTCCGATCCCGGCCCTTGGAGGGGGAGGGGGGGTGGGGGTGCTCGTAAACCCGCCGTTACCTCATAGCGCAGGTGAATTCAGTACTTGTCAAAACTTCCCTCAGTCCGTGCACTTAGAGCGAACGCACACCGAGACGCTTTCAAACAGTCTCACCACATTTCTACTGGCAGTGATGCGCACGCTTCACGGAACCCATTAACCCGCTAAAAAGAGCCACGTTTGCCCTCGCTCTCTGTCAACACGGACTTACATTAATCAATGGATAAATCATGTGTTTAAAGCGCCGCACGGTTTGAGAAAAGCCTCTGAAGTGAGGTTACGCAGGACATAATGTTATGGCACATGGCGCGCTGCGTTCTGCACCGCCACAGAGTTCACCATTTCAGAAAGTACCGGACTGTCCCGTTCACTTCGTGTCTGAGAGTTCAGCGAGCTCCACAGAGCGCTCCCTCCCTTTAGTCAGACAGAAGCTGGTCACTTCCCCGGAGCAGGGCTTGAGCTCAGGGTCTTGCTGAGCTTTGGTGCATAAAAGCACTGGTGCGCTAATGCCCCCAGCCATGTGTGGGGCGGCCAACATCGTGCACCGCGGGCCAAGTTAATTTTTTTATTTTTTTCGCGTCAACTAAACAGGCCCATTTTAATTTGACACCAGTTTGACTTATTTTAACGCGCTGATGTGTCCGAGTCCGACCCGAGCCCGGAAATAAGTTCTAAATATTGTTGCAGCACTCTAGCCACTGTCTGTGGCCCGTGAAACACTCGCTCACCAGCCGCTCACCATTCGCTTTCTTCCTTGCACCACTCGCATTTGGACACTCTCCAAATCAACCGCATCCAGTCGCAGCCCGTCCTCTATTGTGACTGCGATTTCTTAAAAGTCGACTTTGCGGCAATTTGATGGCAATTTCAATTTTGGCGCAGATCAAATGGGGGACGAAGTCGTTGCGGTCAATGCGCCAATTGTGACAGGCCCTTAACAGACTTTGGGGGGGGGGGAAATGGAACCTAATTTATGTTAACAGTACTGAAGAGGAAAGCATTAGAGGTTTTCCAACACATCGGGCCGATATTTTGGTATTTTTATCGGCCGATAAAAGGCTGATATCTCTGGAAACCGAACGTGGTACACTTCCTGTTTCTTGCAATGGAAAGAGCACCGTCAGAGCTTTAAGATGAGACCTCCCACAACTCCCTAGGCCTCAACATCGCGGTGTATATCGGTCACAGGTTTGTACACAGCGGATCGTATTCAACATATACATATTTTTATGTTGCAGGCTTTTGCTTATAATTTCGGAACCATAAGAGATGGAGGCTTTTTGTTTGTTTTTGGAATCTGCTCATTTTTGGCTTTCAAACAAGCTCCCTCTGAAGGACCTACTAAACATGAATATACAGCGGCCCCTGTTGTCACAGTTCAACACTGACACATTGTGCAGTTTCAGAAAATCATACACAGGACAAGACATTTGGAAAAAATCGTCCGAAAATGTCAGCCGTGCATATCGGCATTGGCCAATAAAATTCCCCTAAAATCGGTATCGGCATTAGAAAAACCCATATCGATCGAACTCTATTAAAACTCATGAGCCTCATGGAATACAGAGACTGGAAAATCCACTTAGCGCAAAAACCTAAAAAACCTGATGTCGAAAATTGTAAGTCATTTTCAGATTTCAGAGTTGCAAAAACCTGTAAAATCTGCCATCTTAGGGTTAGAGTTATTTTCTTCAGTTATAGCCAAATCTCAAAAGCATATTGACAGACGAGCTTACAGCCTATATGCCAGTGTTATACCTCATTTGAAAGCCAAGACCTTTCTTAAAATGTTTGACAAGTTAAAAAATGTTAGACAACGAAAAGAAGGCTATATGACTATAGGCTGGCAGATTGTATTTCTATATGATTAGACAGCGCCTGCGGGTATATTTGGTATAGCAGGGCTGAGCGATATTGAAGTGTGTATATGTTTGTATGAGCAGAATGAAAAAGGTGTGAAAAGAGATCTGCCTTGGTATAAATCTCAAGTACCATATGGTGCGTCTATTTTTGTACGATTGTAAACGATTTATATTAATGCACAAGCATCAGTTTCTTTGACGAGTGTATGCTGAAAGTTTATGTGATGTTACTATGAATGAGAGATCAGGGGTATGTTTTTATAAGTTCCTTACTAACTTCTTCCTACTCCTTTTGAGCACAGTAGTCTTTGTTTTAGTTAGTAGTTTTGTTTTCTTTCTTCTGTAAATCAGTCGATGATGTGGTAGTGAAAGAGTTTGGACTGGCCTTAAATGGCACTTGAGTGGAAAGCACTTATTTCTTGTTTGAGCTGAAGTTTATTTTTGAAAAGTGTATTTCATGTTTTGAAAAGTGGGAAACATTGTCATTCTGCCCGGCCTTGAGTGACTGAATCCACCGACATCACAGTAAAAAGACACATAAACGACAGTAAAGGCACGACACTCACCGGTATCGGGCACCACCAGCCGCCCCCCGTTGTGCCCGAACGCCCCCGTGATCCGCTGGCGCTCCGTGCAGAGGTTGACCGGTCCGTTCAGCGTCATGAGGCCTTTCTTCCGCCGGTCCGCCGTGCCGCAGTAGTCCCGGCTCAGCTCGCGGGGGAAGGTTTCCGAGGACACCTTGTTGTGGTACTCCGCTCTCTCGGCGACTCCCAGCGACACCATGAAGGAGGACTGGACCTTCACCTTGATGTCGGGGAGCGGGTCGAACAGCTCCTTGTCCTCCCCGGCCTGGAAGCACAGCGGCGTGCTGTAGGTGCGCCCCACTGTCAGGTCCGGCTGGATGGACGAGTTCAACAGCAGCGGGTTTCCTGGAGAGACGTCAGATTTAACATGAGATCGGTAAATTGTCCTTGCAGGGCCACCGTAGCTAAACATAAAACCACATCTTAGCCAAGGTCTTAGTCAGGAGCACTGTCTAGCTGGATGATTACCTTGCTGCACGCTTTGAAGTATTAGAATATGCATTATACATCTTTTTCAAATACCTTTGGACATATTACTCTTGGTATTGGATGTGTTTTCAGTAAAAATTATTTATAAGAAACAAGATAAAGAAAATGTTCAGCCTCAATAGGTGGTACATCTCTACTTAACCTCTTAGCCCCCGCCTGAACAAAGCACATTTTTCTCCAGTTCAGCTTTACCCAAATCTAAAAGCTTCCCAACTGGAGCGTACAGCTTCTAGGCCAGTGTAACACCTCATTTGAAAGCTAAGACCTAGAAAACTGATCGTAACTTTTTCGTTGCAGTTTTTGGCGCATTTTTGTCGCCCTTTTGTGGCCTCCCTGTTAATGTGTTTCATCGCTCTTTAGCCATGTTTTTGTTGCTTTCTTTTGTTGTGTTTTTTTGTTGTTGCTTTCCCGGCACGTTTTTGTCAGATTTTGGAAGCCTTTTCAATTTTTATTTTTTTCATCTCTCTTTTGTCATTTTGTTTGTTGTTTTTTCATCGCTTTTTTCCCCATTTATTTCGTTTGTTGCGTTTTTGTCCGTTTTGATCACTTTTTTGTTGCCTTTTCATCTCTGTTTAGTCATGTGTTTCTGTCTGCTCTTTGCCACTTTTTTGCTTTTAGATTTGGGTAAAGCCAAACTGGAGAAAATGTGCTCAATTCACACCTTTTTTATGACAGTCAGTAAGAATGACTTGATATTCATTAGGGAGCCTCTAAATGCATATTTGACGTTTTTACTTTTTGCCATTATGCCTTTGTAAAGTAAAAAAGTACAAGGCTAGGCTGGCTCACTTTCCGCTAACAGCAAATCCATGGGGGATTCTGGGCTTTAACCTCTTAACCAGTTCAGCTTTGCCCAAATCTAAAGGCTTCTCGACTGGAGCTCACAGCCTGCAGACCAGTGTAACGCTCGTTTCTTTCTTTTTTTGTTGTGTTTTTGTCACTTTTTAGGTAAGGCATAGGAGACCTGGCCTGGACAGAACAGTTAGGATTTTTAAAAAGTGAGGGCAGATTTTAAAGTATCACAGTTTACCTGCACATCCCAGTCATCTCCATCAGCTTATTGAATGTATATTTATTTCAGTGGGAGGAAAAAGTATGTGAACCCTTTGGAATTTCTCATTGGAAGTTTACATGTTATGGCCAATCAAAATATTACATGTAATTGTTTGTGTTGTATTAGTTCAAGCAAACACTGTTTACTCATTCTTGTGATGTTAATAAAGATCAGACCACATTTTATGACCAAAGGGTTCACATACTTTTTACTTTACTTCAATCTTTATTAACGGGACAATGTACAGAGACCGAGCTCATAGAGACAGAGATGTACTGCACCAGATTATAGCAAAAATATTCCATCCGTAGTCCCTGGTTACAGAGAAATAAATAACAATATACAGTATGACGATGCATTAATCTCACAGTCAATCACACAGTCAACCCAATCACTACATTTCAGTCCAATCACCATTTCCTAGTTACAGACATATTAAAATACATTAAAATCATTCAGTGCTGTCCCCTATAGTTCACAGTATATAATACAAAAGTTACATTTGATCACAATACATTGACACTGGTCCAAGGACCTAAAACCAGCCACTGTCAGTGCTTTTCAATTCCCTGGTAAAAAAAAAAAAAGATGCAACTTATATGAATTTGTTATTTGCAAATTACTTTCATTTAGCGCCGGCTGTGTCTTAGCATCGACACTCTCCCGTCACAACTCGGCCCTGATGGTGGGCACGTATAAGTTAACAATTAGTTGCCAGCTGTCGAACGGTTGTTTTAGTGTTAGGAAGGTAAATGAGAACTTTACACATACCGGCGTGGAACTTCCCCCAAGGCTTAGCCACCGCACCTGTCAGCCATATTGGAACGCTGGATAATATAGAGCGCGATAGGCTGCAGGCTTAAGTCGAGAACTGCAGAAAGGAAGGGAAAAAAAGAAAAGACTGCCGCTGTCCGTATTTGCTTTGACCACACTCCCTCTTAATATTGCAGCCTGTACTGTGCTTTATTTATTTACACACAAGTACAATTCAGGGAGGTTTTAATTATTTAGAGATCCCTCCTCAATAACTCACATCTACATTACATCACACAATTGAATAAGGTCATGCTTGTTTTCCGCGCTCGAGATGTTCACGGGATAAAAAATGTGTTATTTAGCAAATAATTCAGGGCTTATCGGTTATCAGACGAGTGGCGTTTCCTCCGGGTTTTTGAATGCCAACGTTCATCGGGAGATTTGTGTTTAAAGTCAGTTCTGTTTGGGAGAGATGTTGTTTGGAAAATAAAGTGATAAAAAAAAAAAAAAGGCAAATGAGTTCAAATAAGGCCAAAAATAAAAATAAAAAAAATTAAAATCTGTGTTCTGCATTGCTAATCATCGAAATTCTGGAGCATCGGCAAGAAGTCAAGAGAATCAAGTTGGTTCGATGGATTTTAGATTGTATTATGCTTTAGTGATGCATGGAAGTTTGGCGGTTTTCAAGTTTGGACATGATTTAACCGATTTAGGTGTAAATGAATCCAATTTAGACCTAATTTTGATGCTGTGTATAGGCTTGATATTAGTGTTGGGCGATATGGGCCTAAACATGTATCACGATATTTGTTGATATGTATCACGATATGACGATATGATATGATATAATTAAATCCACTCATTTACTAAAGTTCACTAAAGCGCCGATCGGATGACTTTTTTGTTTGAGCCGTAGGACTCGGGGGGCACAGCTTTTAGAAACTCACGGGACACAATGGTAAGTTGAATAAAATCCTGGCGGGCTCTATGTAGGGCTTACATAATACATGAACAAAACACACAAAAAAGGAAGGAAAATTGTACACAAATTAATATTATACTGAGGAGGGTAATGACAACTGGGAAGTAGCAAGATCGCGAAGTATAATATTAATGTGCCTTTTTAACATAAAACTAGTGACTTTCGGGAATGCTAACAATGTTTGGTATCGGTAACATGCTGAAAGAAATGTATTAATGATCGCCTTTTGTTACTTGCTTTGTACCAGACATCGTACATGAAACAAGACTGTTGTTGTAGTCGTGTTTCGTTTCTGTTAATTATATAAATATTTATATAATAATAGATCAGATACTGCAAATGTATATAATATTTTTTATTATAATTTTGTGGTTTGTTGTTTGTTTCCTTGTTGTTTTTCCATTTGCACTATCTTCCTTGTATTATTTTATTGTATGGATTTAGAGCAGAATGTTAACTGCTCAAATAAACAAACAAAAAAGGAGGGTAACTGGAGGGTAACACAACATTTGTTGCTTGCCCTGTTTCCAAACATGGTCACGGGAGGTTTGAAAAGTGGCTAAATCTGTGTCAAAATTCAGGACGCTTGGACCAGCTCCACTCCGCAGATTTCCCCTTCGGCCTGCTCTCCAGTTGTTTACATCTTGCACGTGAGTTATCATTTATACCAGTATGAGACAAATTCCTGTCATTGGGAATATTTCTGTTTTTCTTGAAAAAATATCGCAACCCTATTTGATATTATCTTGATCTAGGCCAGCGATATTTTGTTTTTTCAAAAATGTTGACCACTCATGGGACCAAATGGAAATGGGTATAAAAATCTTTAATATAGTGTTCAGAATGGGACCAAGAACAAGACCTTGTGAATAACTCAATTTCGGCAAAAATGTCAGATAGAACCTTATCATTCTAAAGGGATGAACTGTTTTTCACTACCCGCAATACATGGCCTGCTTATCACTCCAGTAACTCTTACCCACAGTGTCCAGTGCTGACCGGAGCAGTGGGGCACGACAGGGATGAGGGAGGTGCCAGAGTGTGTGACCCGAACAGAAGGTGCCAGGCTCTGGGCCACGATCAAACCATTACATTTAATTACAAACACAAACAGCTTGATCCGCCCCATCCATCTGGTCCGGAGTCAGGCACGTCGTCGCCGGGAACCCAGCGTGGTTGCCCCCTGCCCCCCCCTTGAAGGACAAGAGCATCGGGGCTGGGATGGGACACTGAGGGAGAGGAGAGGTAAGAGAGAGACAGACAGGAGCAAGTGCGGTTGGTCCCAAGGACAAGAGCGTCGGGGCTGGGACGGGACGCCGAGTATAGAGCGGGGGGAGGACCGAGGTGACTGCTTTGTAAATGAGGGCTGTCCGGTGTCCTGCCGCGGCTTTGCTGTGTGTGGTCATTAACGGTGGAGGGGAGCCAGGCGCAGTCGCGGAGTCCTTGTGGCCAGATGCTGCGGGGCTGAGGGGAGGGGGGCGAGGTGGGGGGCGAGGCGGGGGGCTAATGCGCGGTTATTTTTGGAGGCGCCGTTAATTACCCGTGGACGCGTGACAACGTGATTGGTGGACAGTGTTTGTTGACGTGTCTGTTGTGACTTGACTCTCAAAAGTCCAGGGCACCTGATGTTGTCCGTCCTTTAAATGTGCAGCTGACCACCAAACCAACTTTAAACTGTAAAAAAAATAAAATAAAAAAAGGCCAAAATGACCATAGGTAAAAATAAAGTATTTCTCATACCTGTCAAGCTTTGGATTTGAATATACAGGACATTTTCCGGTGCAGGCCGTCTCACCAGCCCAATCAAGCTCCAAGACGGGTCAAAACACGGAAGTTTCCCCGCCAAAACGGGAGACTTGACAGCTACGCAACCTCGCAACAACTGCCACTCAGGCTTTTGCCCGTGGCAGTTCTCGCGAGGCAAGTTCATTTCAGAGGGGCAGAGGAGTGTTTCAATTGTATATTTTATTATAATACGGGAAGACGGCGGGAAAGTGGAGCATAATGCTGTAGTTTCCCAGCCAAAATGGGACACTTGACGGCTATGAATTCTTTAATACAGTACTTATAGTTCTTATAACCTGTACCCTAAAGTGATATTTAAGTGCAAATAACATAATAATCTGTGTAAAATCCATGTCCTATTTTGTGAAATAATAGCTGCAAAATATTTGCAGCTAGAAGGTCCCAGGTTTGATCCCCGGCCAAAGGGGGCCTTTCTGTGGAGTTTGCATGTTCTCCCCGTGTCTGTGTAGGTTTCCTCCGGGTACTCCGGTTTCCCCTAACATTAGATTAATGTACAATAGGCATGAATTAATGTAGAGTGTGGGTGAGTGGTTGGTGGTGGTCAGTGCTTCAATCAGTGCAGATTGGCAGCCTTGCTTCCGTCAATGGGCAGCTGTGGCTACAACAGTAGCTTACCACCACCGAAGATGGTGTCAATGACTAATGACTACAGAGAATCGCTTTGGGAAACTTGGTAAAAAAGCTATTAATTATTATTAATTCATCAAAGGTCTCCCATCGTTTTTTTTGCGACTATTTTATAAGAACAATCATTTTCGTAGCAGAAAATGTTACGTGTTTTGTTCTTATCCTGTAGTTAGCTTGTAACAATGAAAGTGCTTGTTTTTATCAGCAAATGTAAACCAAAGTAATGTGAAGCCAAAATGTCAGCAAGAGCCTCACAAGATGAAATCTTGCAGCTGTCCACATTGCAGCATCCCGTGGCCACTCAAAGCACTTTACATCAAGGAATCATTCGCAAATTCAGACACCAACAATGATGAATGTAGTGAGACTAGTTTTGAATAGGAATCTATGAAAGATAACATAAATAGCATGTAATACCCTTCAAAAATCGCCCCAATGGAGTCAAATCTTCGCTTACTCCTTTTTGCTAGCACTGCTCTTATCAAACTACTACACAGCTCCCTTTCTGATTAAAAACTCTTTATGAGCGATGTTAGCCACGTAGCCTGTGGTCGAACTCCTTATTAAAATGACTGACGGTACAGCTCATGTGCCACTACATCATATTAATGCCCCCCCTCCATCCTCCATCCGCGCGTGTGACTGATGCCCCTGTCCGTTTCATTGATAAACAGTCTGGGGGCGTGTGGGCAACCCTGTCTGCAGCCTGAACGCCGGACCCTTCTCCTGGACGTTGGATCGTGCTAATGTTCCTTTGCCTCGCGGTCGGATGGAGAGAGGGGAGAGGGGAGAGAGATCAGATTATTGCTGGTGTGTGCATCTTTAAGAAAGGGGCAGGGAGAGAGGGGGGGGGGGGGGGAATGGAAAATGGCAGCGGCGAGATGAGAGGAGTTAATGAAATGTACCTGGGCTTGAATACCTGGAGGGATGAGCTGGAATTGGACCCATGATTAAAAGTCAGTCAGAAAGAGAGAGAGAAAGTTAATGTGGAGGGAGAGAGAGAAAGGGGGTCAGCGCTGGATCGAGTTACTCATCCAATATCACTGGATACTGCAGAGGCTTTACACTATATTGTAGGGTATTAGCATTTAAAGACATTGCTGATTAGGTTAGTTCGGTCCTTTGGTATTGCCAGAGTAATTTCATATTGTCTGATATTTTTTGCCTGGCTAGGTTCCTGGAGAGGTTCTCAAATATTTAACACCAAGTCAGAGTCAAAATTGATTTTATTGCAATTGTCAGTGAACAGGTTCGCAAACTAGGAATTTTCTACGGTGCAATCGTGCAACAACACAAAACATAAAACTTGGTCAAGATCAATAATCACAATCTACATTAGCCTCAGAAAGGAGAGATGCATTGTACCAGGTTATAGCACTTGTGCTAATTTCCACCTGCAGTCCCTGGGCCTATTGTACATGTTTTTTAGTGGTAGGGGAAACCGGAGTACCCGGAGGATACCTACGCAGACACGGGGAGAACATGCAAACTCCACACAGAAAGGCCCCGTCCAGGTGGGAATCGAACCCGGACCTTCTAGCTGTGAAGCACGAGCGCTAACCGCTGCGCTACCGTGCCGCCCGGCATTCTTTAGTTCAGCAGGTGCTAGCTACATCGCACGAAACACATGTCCGCTCTGACTTTATTCGGTGACAACAATAAAAAAAAAGAGTGGAAGCTAAGCAGCATGTCTACGATAAGGAGCCAGGTTTCCACTTGTTGCAGCGTGAGCAGATAAACAGTGGATTTTTAAGGATATATCGCCTGATAACATTACATTTTACATAATCCTTTGAACATTCAAAATAAATAAATACATTAAAAAAAAATAATAATAATAATTTTTTAAAAAATTATAAAAAGAATAAAAAATAAATAAAAAATAAAAAGACAAAACAAAAACAACAAAAATATAGAAAAAGGAATGATGGAAATGACAACTGGGAAGTTACAAGATCACGGATTAAATTATAACAAAAATAATAAAAATAAGAAATAAATTGTCACTTGCTTTGTACTGGAGATCGTACATGAAATGAGACTGTTGTTGTAGTTGTGTTTCCTTTCGTTTGTGTTTTTTTTCTTTTTTCGTTCCGTTAAATTCTGTTAATTTCTTTGTGGGTATGGTCCGTTTTGAAACGGCCGCTCTGGTGTATTGTAGGTTCTCTTTTGCCGGTGAGGCAAATTCAAAAATCAATGTATGATTTTGCTTAACGTAGGATTGGAAATCCTGTGCAATATTATTCAATCACAAGCGTTCCAAATTTAAAACCGTTTCCTCAAACTTAAAAAGACATTTTGCCATACTATCAGAACTTTCATTTGGAAGTAGAACAGCTCGCTACAGAAGCAACAGCAAAATAATTAGAAATGTGCTCTTTCGGTTTTAAATTAAATCAAAGAAAATGACTAAAATTGGTTAATAATGTAGTGGAGAACTTAATTGGAAAAACTTGGATGTTAACATGCACTTGTGATTTCTCGGTCAAAAAAACAAAAAAGCTTAATTGGTCTTCGTGGGGCATGAAAAGCATGTGTGGCATAAATTTGTCATGAACTAATTAGAAACCATGATAATAAAACCACCTCATCTACGATAATTAACCGTGATATTAAAAATGCTGCATCTCACCAGAATTTGCCGGAGGTGAATAAGACGTTAACATTGCGAGTGATGCGATTCCCGTTTCGTTGTCTCCCAGAAGTATGTGAGCAATTATCCTGCTTTGGTTATGGAAGAGCCAGTTAAATGTTACCTTCCTTTTGGGGTGAGGACTAAAGCAGAAATAAGCATTTTACCAGAAGGGATGCACTGTTACCAAAGCAATTAATGGGACAAATGAGAGTCAATGTTGAGTCGAATGTGCTGTCTAAATTGTTTTGGCACTGAGCTCTGGCTTCAGTGTACGGTTTTACTTAATGAGTGACAAAAGGGAATCTCTCATAGACACTTGACCTCCTCACTGTGAGGTCGGAGTGCTAACCCCATCCATTTGTCATCATGCCGGTCACATATAACCAATGAGAGAATGACCACTGACAACGGCTATGCTTTAAAACAAACAGCTCCACTAAAAGTTGGCTCATACAAAATTTCCCGGTCTTAATCTGAACAATATTCTGAAAGTTTGGATTTTTTCAGCCCGCAAATGACATTACCGCGTGAGAGGGGCTGACGAGCAGGGAGAGACATTCAGCAAGTTGTCACAGTCTGTCAGACTCAAGCCCACGGTGCTGAGGACAGAGTAATGGTCGAGGAAAGTGCTTCTCTTTGGTCTTCATGACCAACTGACATTGCTGCAATACCACCCCCTGGTGGCCAGGGGCGACTCCAAAAGAAACTCTGCAAAACGGATTCCAGTGTAGACTTTACACTTCCAAAGACTTTTTTTTCTGGGTATATTTTTAACCACGCTGTTTTTTGTGCTGTATAGAATAAAAAATGTGAAGCCAAAGTCTTTGATTGACAGGGCATGGCTTCCCGCCTTTTTGTCCTTAAAGGAACAGGCCACCGTGTTTCCATACTGAGATAAGTTCTTACCTGAGCTTAGACGAGTTGATGCGTACCTGTCTGGTCTTTGTGCGTGTGCTCAGTCACGAAAAAGACCAAAGATGTTGTTAGCATTTGGCCTCTCCCAGCATATTCCTATGGCTCCAAACGGGGGTGAAGTTAGAAGCGACCACGCTCTTCCACGGGCACAAAGACCAGACAGATACGCATCAACTCGTCTAAGCTCAGGTAAAAACATATCTCAGTATGGAAAAAACGGTGGCCTGCCCCTTTAAAAGAACATGCTCTGTAGGGGGAGCAAGGTATGCCATGTTATTTTCCCCAAAAACACTGTACCATTACCATGAATGGGGAGCAATGGCTGACCGTCTATCTCTTGTATGTAATATTTATGGGACAGAGACGTGTTCTACTGCACAGCAGAAGACTTCATCACGGACACTTGTTGCATCACTTTCACACGGAGAACTGTGTGAGAGCGTGACTTGAGTGGCAGCAGCCCCCCAGCACGTTGGAGCTCATTTTCAGCTACAGGACCTGCTGTAGCACTTTCACAGAGCACGGAGGGAAACATGAGCACATAACAAGGATGTGGAGAAACCTTCGTGAATTCTTGGAGACTTACGGGTTTGTCTGAAGGGGCACTGGCTTTTAATTACGTTGGAGTTAATGTGCATCCTTTGGCATACTTACGTCACAAATTAAAGCTGTCTTTTCATGGCATAAGTAGGCTTTGAAGGATTTACAGATATCTAACTCCTGTTCTCATTGAGCTCTGAATCCTAAACAGCAGGGGAATTATTGTTTTTCAGTTCACACATCCAACTGCAAAAGAAAATCTTTGTTTCTAACATGGCAACAAAATAAAACCAAAATCTTGCGCCTATATCTCCATGATTTATCACCACAAATAAAACATTTTGGTCATTTTTACACTCAAAACACCACAGATTAAATTAATGAAAGCTTGCGCTGCATTTTTTTCTTATATATTTACATCAATGATCTATACAGGAAAAGTTTAAATGTGATATCTAACATTTTTTTCCCCTATCTGTGGCTCGCCTATGGACCGTCCTGTCTGATGTAGAGGGGCAGAAGGCTTTCCGACCCGGGGCAGACTGTGGTGAGAAGTGCCCTATTTAAACCAGGATTGATGACCCGCTGGCTGTGACTAGACCTTGGTTTGGCTCCTGATCCTCCGCAGTTTTTAAGGGGCCGGGACTCGGTGGTGCAAAGGGGGGTTAGCGGAGGGCGGTGGGTGCGGGTGTCCCAGAGGTGCTTGTCAGGGCGTTTGGTGACGATGGATAGCAGGTCACCACAATAGCCATCACTTGTTCTAACCCAGAAATGTCAGAGAGAGGGGAGCGGAGCGGGCGCAGCAAGGCCAAACCGATCTACAGTGTGCAGCTCGAAGACAGATATAAAGGGTTAGGGTATAAAGTAACAAGGAGAGGAGTACGAGGAGTATTTACATAATGGTGTGAGGACACAGCGCCGCAGACTTTGCTGCTAATGTGTTGGACGCTGCTTGATAGAAATGCTCATTTGTTTTGGGTTGTATTTGGAAAACATGGAACAAATGTGTAAAGGTTGTTATGAAGGTAAAAGTTGGAAAAAGTTTTATTTGTAAAAAAAAATAATGGTAACTTTTCACATACAAATACTATTTTACAAAGTGTCTTTACAAATATTCAAGTCAGTAATATACAGGTGCAACTCTATGCTCTGTGTCCTGATTGGTCCGGCTGTTACCGCAGCCATCCTGGCCCCGCCCCTTTGCTATTTTCAACAGCGACTCAGCAGATTTCAGCTACAAATCGTTTTGAGACAAATCTGGCGCAAGGAATGTCTCAAAAGTGTTGAATTGTACTTGTACATTTATTTTTCAATAGTTGTAAAAACAAAGTTGCACTTGTAAAATAGTATTGTTATGAGAAATATTACCATTATTTTGGTTTACAAATATCTCTTTTTTCCACTTTAAATATTTTTGAAACATTTTTACCACCATTCGTAGTATATATGCAGACATTAATCCATCATGGCAACAGCATAGCAACGAAGCCAAATAGATCAACATCTGGGAACTTTTGCTGAGCCACGCCACCCTTTGGGTGAAACAATTCCAACCAACTGCATTAGTGTGTATGTGGGAACAGGGATCATTTCTCGTTCTGAGGATAAAATATTCCAAACTGGTGATCAGAACCACAGGAAAATGGCCATTCTTGATCACGGACACATTAACTCACTGTCAGAAGACGATTGGAAGATTTTGAGCAACTTTATCGATTGCTACTATCCATTAGGGCTCATTATTGGGGAAATGGCTCCACATTGTGGCCGTGTATTATTTGTTTGTTGCTATATTTGTCATTATACATGAACTGTATAACAAAATGTGTCCTCTGCATTTAACCCATCTCTCGACGCCACTGGACGACCCGTAGGGAGCAGTGGGCAGCGGCAGTGCTGCGCCCGGGGACTCCCATGATGTGGAGCCAGGCTAGTGGTCAGAAACACCTGGCTGGAGGATTCACCTATTGCACATGTTTTTAGTGGTAGGGGAACCAGAGGACTCGGAGGAAACCTACGCGGACACAGGGAGAACATGCAAACTACACACAGAAAGACCCCGTCCAGGTGGGAATCAAACCAGGGACCTTCTAGCTGTGAAGCACGAGTGCTAACCGCTGCGTCACCGTGCCGCCCATTGTGACGTCTTTAATCGGTAAATATTCAGACTTAAACGTGCTCATCTAAATAAACTACTCAAAGTTAAAATGTTATGCTCAATTGGAGACAGTTAAACTAATCTAGATGCATTTGTCATGTTTTACTTTCAAATATGGAGTTAGAGGAATGATCTCAAAACACCTTCAGAGTTAAAGGAAGTGGCTTGGTTGTTTCAGCTCAAATAAATGATACAAATTTAAATAAATGATACAAATTTAAATTCTGTTCCCTGGTTCTAGACAAATATTTTGGTATAGGTATCGGAAGAAAAGTATCGTTCAGGTATCGGTATCAATAAAATGTAACAGCACCCAGCACTAAGTATGAGTTGCCAGCTTTATTTTCACAAGTTATTATGTCCGTGGCAGGTCATGAATAACGGGCACCTTTACATGAGCCGCACCCCGTCACTGCCCCCACCAGTCTCAGGGTGGACGCTCGCTCTCATCCGTCAGTGCCAGGGCCCGTGTGATCGGATGGGGGGAAGGTGGGGGGGGGGGGGGGGAAAGGGTCTGCGGCTCGGCCTTGTGGTCACCGGCGCGTGTCCAAGCGGAGAGAGGGCGCGGGGGGAGTGAACTACTGGAGGTGAGGGGAGGCAGATGCTTCCTGTGCATTCGGGGTGAGACGGGGTTGTAAATAAACATGTGATATGAATATGACCGTTCTGAGGCGGTGTCGGGACGCTGTGTTTAAATGTTTTCACTCTCATGTTGAAGACATTCACTAAAACAAACATATACAAACTTTAATCATCGCATTGCCTGTTTGTTTCTTTAATGTATTGATTTATTTGGTTGGGACAGTGCATGTTAATTTTCATTTTCATTTCATTTGCATTTATTTTCGGTTTGGTCATTTACAGATCACTCAAATCATGCAACACAATAACTGACCAGGCGCAGGCAGAAGCTAAAGTTTAACTTTACTTTTAAATCATAAATGCAGCACTTTAATGGAAACACACATCTGTTTGCAAAATGAACACTTTAGACGACCACTGTCCACACCCGAAGCAAGGATATTTAATACATTTTCATTCTGTTGAATATTTTTCCATTATAATTCTCTTGTAAATATTTTTGAACTGAAAAAGAGACGTAGCTTGTTTTAACTCATCGCAGCAGCTATTCCATAATTTAACTCCTTTACCTGATAAACAGTGTTCTCCTAATGTAGTTTGTACTTGTGGTTGATTAAATATACATATTCCTCTGAGATTATAATGACTTTCTCGCTGGGTAAACAACATTTGCAAGCATTTAGGGATTTTATTATGTTTAGCGGAACTTTGCCGTATACACATCATAGAACTTCAGGATTTTTAATTGAATAAACAGTAAATTACTTGGTGAATTGTAAGGTTCATAGTTAATTAATCTGATAACCTTCTTTTGTAATAGGAAAATTGGATTGGTTCTAGTTTTATTTGTATTTCCCCACATTTCGATACCATACGTTAGATATGGTGGGACAAGAGAACCATAAAGTAAAGTAATGCATTTTTGTTCAAAATATATTGCAACAAAATTGCACATTTAAAATGTGCGGTTTGCATGTCAGTTTACAATCAATAATCTTTCTAAGACATTTTTATATTTATTTCTATTTCATTTTAATTAGCATACATGGATAATGCATGTAAACACGCCACGCCGGATTGTAGCCTTAGGCTAATTTCCGTCCGTTGTCCCACACTCACTCTCTCAAACACACTCTCATTCATCCTGGCCTATTGTACATGATTTTAGTGGTAGTGGAAACCTACGCAGACACGAGGAGAACCTGCAAACTCCACACAGAAAGGCCAGGTGAGAATCGAACCTGGGACCTTCTAGCTGTGAGGCACGACCACTAACTGCTGCGCCACCGGGCATAAAAATGAAAATGAAGAAAGAAAGAAAAACTGAAGAAGTGAAAGACGGCTGGAAAGTATAACAAAATGGGCTGGAGCACCCTCTGCAGACAGTCGTGGGAAAGAGGGATTATAAAACAGTGAAAACAAGCTCTCACTTTGACTTTGACTTTAAAACTTTGGAATTTGTTATGATTTTGCATCACTCAACACACTCCAGTTTTGTGTTCAGTCTATAAAGCAATGATGGAAGTAAAGATGGGCATGCTTCAGCAGTAGAAGACGAAACGATCAAAGTGAAAAGGATTATTCAAAGCTGTGAATTTTGCATGTCTCATTTGATGCGTTCCTTTTTATCTATTTAAACAGGGACACTGCAATTCAACATAGTACATAGTTTGTAGCTGATGCGGTGCAAAAAGAGTATATAGCTAGTGCTCATTTTCAACTCCAGTCCCTGGTTGGGCCTTTCTACACTACGTTAAAAATATATTTGGTAGAACAAGTTCTTTCTAAAAAGAAACCTACAAATCATTCCTTCATGCACACAATCTCATTTTAAATTCAGATATGGTTTTTAAGTTCAACAAAATATTGTTGTGGTATTATATGGTTTGCAACTGCTCTAAAAATATATTATGCACAACTGCGCTTCTACAACTTATTTTGTAGCACGCTGTTTGGCCACTGTAACTGCCAAGCTGAGACCGCACTCTCCACAGCAAGTTTCCCGTTGTAATTGTGAGTTATTGTCTCTTCAAATGTCAATGGACAAACAGAGCTGCTTTTCAGAGACTCCTTAAATTGTCCAAGTGGGTGTTGTTTATGAAGGAGTTGCCGTGAACACGCTGGTGCACCGTGGTGACTTTTGTAATAGGTCGCTGCTTATGATATTCAAGACAAGTTTATTTGTCAAACTGGGTGAGGGTAGGGTTTGAATTTGACTTCGCGTTATGTTTAGCCTTAGAGACGGATATTAAGCGGATTCTTCGGTCCCGTCTTCGGGGTTTTAAAGTCTATTAAGTGTCAGGTACTTCACATTTAGAACAGGTAGTTCCATACTACTTCTGAAACTGTATTTGGTGACTCTGTACGTATTGTGTGTCAGCAGATGAGGTGTGTCTAATGAAGCTTTGATTCGTTGCACTGAGAGGCATGAAGATGATGGTACGTCAGCGCCTGTCAATCAAACTCCCCATACGCACAGTCCCAGAGCTCAGCCGAGCGAGAGAGCGGGAACTAATCACTTCTGTACAGCTGCCAACCTCCTCCTGCGTCTGTGTCACGGCGCGACAGGCCTCCATTACCTTCAACCACACTTTTACACGTCGTCATATCGCGTTTGGTGGAAGTCGGAGATAAGGAACAGGTAATTTGACTCTAATGGGCTTAAGTAATTGTTTACACATTGTTGTTGGTCTTAGTAGTACAGCACACTGCCTCTCCACCTGGATTTAACCAACCGTTCTGCTCTGGGGATGCTGCGGTTCGTCAGGTCTAGGTTCAGCAACACTATGTGCCCAGAGAAGGAGATCAGCTGACAGCCTGAACATCCTGAATGACCAGGTTATTCCATCGATGGATTTTTCTTCTTCTTCACTGACGGCACGGGCATATTCCAAGATGACAACGCAAGGATTTATCGGGCTCACATGGTGAAAGAGTGGCTCAGAGAGCATGAGATGGATTGGCCGCCACAGAGTCCAGATCTCCCCCTCTTGGGAGACTTTAAGATGTGCTGGTGAAGGCTTTGTGCAGTGGTCACACTCTCCCATCATCAATGCAAGGTCTTGGTGAAAAATGACAATTCGCCAATGCGTATGCAAAAGGCGGTCCAACCAAATATGAGAGCGTGTGACCTTTTCTTGTGGCAACTTTGTAGATCAGGCACTATATATATGTCAATATTGTGGAAAAGATGTGTAATAATAAAGCGTTGGATTCCCAAAGAACATCGGACACTATTTTCCATGGATCATTTGGCTTTTTTGCTCCAAACAGGTCTCCCTCTTCATGTTCATCTTCATTCAGCACCCTGTCCAGCCATAATACACGCTTTTCCTATTACAGAGACGTGCATCAGGAATCAGTGATGATTTCTTCGAATCTCCAGTGGGCGTGATTGACCAGCGTATAAACCAATCAGAGAAAAGCCGGGTATGGTTAGTGGTTTTATGGAGTCGGCCGAAAAGCGGAGACAAATGTGAACGGTCTTTGTTGTTGTTTTTGCAACACAAACTTAACGATACAGGGAGTCATTAGCAACTCACTTCAGATTTTAAACTTTGGAGAATTCAAAGTATGTAAAAAAACAGCAATATGACTGATTGCTCTAGGTGTCAAAATGTGTTCCATAAGTTTGTATAGGTTTCCTCTTGGGAAAGGGATCCAAATTGCCAAAAAGCAGCAAACCCAGGCACTCCAAACAAATATGGACAGCACGAGGAAGTACTTAAGAGGCCTTTATTTAGATGGCCAACATGTTTCAACCACCAGGTCTTCATCAGGGCTTAATATGACAAGAATATGTTTGATAGACGGCAACAAGAAGAAAATCCTCTTTGGGAAGATGAGGCATCAACGCCTACGCAGGTACATTCTTGTTAAGTACATTTAAGAAAATGCTTTTCCACTGCTTAATTCGGTTCCTTCTGTGACAACGCATGTCAGTGATTGAATTGATATAAAACTTTGAGATTTTTTTTTTTCCTGACAGTCCTGCCTTTGAACAGATACAAAAAGCAAGAGTGGATGACTGGCAAGGGAACCCCACATCCCCTATCCTCTTGTCTTTGTACGTCCTAAACTTTTTTAATTTATTTTTATTTAACCTTTATTTCAGCAGGAAAGTCCCACTGAGATTAAACCCCTTTTTTTTCAAGGAAGTCCTGGCCAAGAGGCAGCGAAAGTTACACACAGTTACAATTTCAATTACATTTCATTACTGTGCTGCATGTCCAGATCTCAGGCACCCGGCTTTGACGGGTCTCTTACCTTGTCTGGTCGTCTTGAAGTTGAACGACTGGAATCCTCCGCTGAGCGCCGAAGAGTCGATGACGTCCACTCCGTATTCGCTGTGATTTTTTCTGTACAACATCACGGCCACAACCAAGATGGCGACCGCAATGATCCCCGCGCCCAGACCGGAGTACAGAGCCACGTCGTTGGAGCTGTCCATGCCTGCGAAGACCACGAGACAATAGGAAAAAATTAGAAGAGAGACGTACAGCACTATTTCATGCCATGGCTTGATAATAACAGGGACATAATTATTGGTGAAGGAAAAAGACGGACTAGGGTGAGGACAAAGGCCAAGAAGAGCGCAGACAGTGAGCAGAGATAACGCCACGTTTGGGATACTGGGCCATAAAAAGTGCACAATTATATGAACTGCTCGATGTGTGATTAAAGCGAATCTTGCCAGTGGCTCCCAAATCTTCACACCAAGCACCACCAAAGAAATCTTGCTCTAATTATAACAGGACTAAACCTGGATTTAACGTCAAAATGGGCCAAGACAAGGTCTAGAATTTTGACTAGGGTTAAAAAAATTCCGGGGAATTTGAGGGGATTAACAAAAATGTATGGGAATTAACGGGAATATATGGGAATTAATACAACTGAAGGTTCTTTACAGACAGATATAAAGTGATTTGTTTTTAATTTTTTATTATACACTGAACTATTCATGCCGGCAGAGATCTCCTCCGTCTGACACCAGGGTTTGAAGAGGACAGTATTTTAGGTTATGGCCACAACAAAGAAGAGCTTTTGGAAATGGGATACACTTATTCCATGTCTGTGTCCATCTTGCATATATTCACCAAGTGTGTGCAGTATTATAATATTATATTGTATTAAGTCTATATTTTAGGTCTATTCTGTTTAATGCGGGCCCCGCCTACATCTCGTACAGTATTGGTCAGGCTTCGTCACGATCTGAGATTAATTTAACCAATCACAGTGTCATAAAACAAAGTCATCACAACAAAACTTTGCAGTTTGTCCCACTACTCATTAGACAGAGAGTGTAGGTGGAATCGGTAGCTTAGAGTTAATCAATTGTTTATTCAACAACAACAAAAGCAAAATATCACGTTTATCCACATTTTTATTTCAAATAAAAAAATGGCTGTATGGGTGCAGCATCACCAGGAACTCCAGGATCAATTGTTTTGTGAGAGGGTCCGTCAGCTGTGAAGACCTACCAGAAACCCTAAAAACAATTGACCCTGAAGCCATCGTGATGGAAAGTAAAGGCGCCATGCGAACCACTCGTGCAGCTGCTGGGTCACTAAAAGGCGAAATAGTGTACGCACTAATATAAAGTGTTTCCATTCACTTTAAATTGTGCCTTTTTAAGTTCCGCCCTCCCTCGGGCTCCATCACTCCCCGTTCACGGCAGTGCGACAGTGAGACAGGCGCTCACCAAAGGACTTGTTACGTCGCGCGTTTCATTACAAAATGAAAATGGACTATAGGCACGGGGAGGAGAAAAGCGCTGGAAGGTGTTGAACTTCAAACAGTTGCTACATGAAAAGCCAATTTGTCAAACCCGCATGAATAAACACAAGCCCACGTATGTTTTTTGATGAATTACATCACAATATCAAAAGCTCTGTATAGTTGAAGAGGGAATTGGCGTTCTAACCTGAGGACTGGCCGTACGGTTAAAAAGATCACATTTCACTTATTTTGATCAAATCACTTGCGAGGTCATTTGTCACTTTGGGGTTAATGCTCTCGGCGAACTCGCTGTTTACTCAACCGCTCCGGCGCGATGTGGAAACGTTGTTAGCAGTGAAATCGCACGGTGCGTAACAGCTGTAAGGCATAAAAGCAGCATGTCTCTATTATGGAGTCTTTGAAGGGCAAGCGGAGGCAAGAGTTACAGCGCGTTACGGAGACGGTGAGAATGAAACAAGAATTATGGGGGAGCGCTAAAATAAGCCGCGCCATCTGTCTTATGCCTCTGTACGTGGCATTACGCGTCGGCACGGAGAGGAGGGGGGGGGCGATGGGAGCATCCGCGGCAGTTGCCCTAAACGGTTACATCTCACGCTCAAGCTGCTACGCCAAAACGCCCGATTAGCCTAAGTGCCTTCCAGCCAGTCGTCTATGTCAAATCACCAAAACTCTGGCGGCCAAGGGGATGGGAGAGCACGCGGGGGGGCGAGCGGACAGCGGTCGAGGCAAGACCGATTCCAACCAGAAGTGATTTTAGACCATTTTGAACGTGGGGTGAAGCCCTATTAACCAGCTTGACAGTTTAATGCAATTCTAATTTAGCTGTTTCAGATATGCCTACGGTGAATACATAAATGAGATTTGTCCGGACAATCTATTTTTTTCCAAATTATGCATACAGTAGTGGCCACATTTTGGAAACACTTTGTTCATGTTTTGTTTTTCCTTTATTTTCAAACACTATTTACATTGTGTGATTCTCTATGAATGAACACATAGATTCTTAACCCAGTGCATTTTCTCCAGTTCGGCTTCACCCAAATCTAAAAGCTTCTCGACTGGAGCTTACGGCCTATTGGCCAGTGTTTGACGCCTCATTTGAAAGCTGAGACCGACAAAACTAATTAAGCCTCTTTTTTCGTTATGATTGTCACGTTTTCTTCCTTTTTGGTTTTTCTTGCTTTTTTTGACATGTTTTGGTCACATTTTTGTGGCTTGATCACAGTTACATTACACACAAAAAAACAAAACAGAAATGGCACAAAAACGCTAAAAAAAAAGCTACAAAAACGTGATAACAAAAGGAAGGAAGAAGCTAAGGTGAGTTTTTGTAGGTCTTAGCTTTCAAATCAGCCGTTACACTGGCCTGTAGGCTGTAAGCTCTCCAGTGAAGAAGCTTTTTGATTGGGGTTAACCTCAAAACAGAAAATGTGCTAAGGCGGTGGTTATAACAGTATTAAGTAACTCATGCCCCTAGAGGCCATAAGCGCCACTGCAGGTGTCGTAGCATTTTGCGTTTTTTTACTCATTAATTGCCCGTGAGAGTAAATACTACGCTGACAGAAAAGACAGGGTTATTGTACATCCAATTACACAATGGAGATACTTTTTTCACTTAAACTTGGCTGTAAATACTGTTTAAGTGGCGCTAGCCCGCAGTTAGCTTTGCCTGTTAGCCTTTTAGCTACTTCTTCGTGATATCATTAGTGTGTATTGTTGCTCTGACCCGGTGCAGGCAGAGCTGCATTTGTGGTTTTCTGGCCAGAGACACCAGGGGGAGATGAAATACCCCCCCTATCATCCCATTGACACTTGTATTACCCCCAGAGGGACTATGGAAAGGATTTATTAAGGTAAACAAGTTACTTACTACTGCTTTAAAATGCTTTGCCTCTATCTGTCACTTCCTGTCAATGCCCAATAAAGAACATCATAAAAATGGCCAAACTAAAGACAGCTGGGTAAAAGTTTCAGCAAAACATGAAATTTAATTGTGTTAGCTAAAACGGTGTCAAATGTGTCACTTTAACGGGTCGATTTCAATCAGATTGTGATAAACACATGTTTTCACTCCAACATGTCTTTGCGTACCACAGTTTGGGAACCACGGGCTAAGACAATTACAGTCT
Organism: Proterorhinus semilunaris; assembly: GCA_021464625.1. Taxonomy (NCBI): domain Eukaryota; kingdom Metazoa; phylum Chordata; class Actinopteri; order Gobiiformes; family Gobiidae; genus Proterorhinus; species Proterorhinus semilunaris. Next base: position 31,915,896 of record CM038345.1, on the reverse strand, counting down.
ACATGAGGATTGGCTTTTGCAGCAAGTTTTTATGAAGTTTTGACACAATCTTTAACTACCGGTATATGTTAGTTTGATCACAGTTCCCACACAGATCTGCAGAGCAGTCAAGTGGTCCGATTTGCTCATTGGCAACAATAACTGTACCTGTGATTATTCCATTTACACCAAGTTCTATGAAGTTTTGCCAAGACCATTTAACTAATCTGTTGGGCTAATCACAGCTTTCCCGCTAAAATGTCACATGTAATGTAACTCCAGCGCCTGATTGAAAGGCGCCGCAGGCCGCAGAGACGGCAGAGGGCTGGAGTGGCCCGATTAGCTCATTTGCAACAATTACGGGCGATTAATCCTCCACAAACGCAGCACATGTTCACCTGTCACAGCCAATACATCTCCGAGCGGCCCAGCTGTGGCCTCGCGCCTGTCAGGGAAACTGGGCCATTGAGAAATGAGCCATTCCGGGGCTAAATGAGGTGCATAAAGGTGAAGTGATCTGCTACCGCAACGATTTACGATTTCTTACATTGCTACAACTACTACTACAGCTAGCTCTATCAGAGAGTCCAGCCTCACTTAAGTTTGGATCAGTGAGTCTTTTCCGTCTCCAGGAGTCTGCTGACCTCCTCATACAAATAACATACAGTATAGGTCAAAAGTTTGGAAACACTTTTAACGTGTTGGCTTTTATTTATTTTCAACACTATTTACCTTGTGTGATTCTCATTGAAGACATTAAACTATGAATGTTTGTGAATAAAATCTTGGGCCACAACTAATAAAAAGAGGCTGCAAGTGTCTGATAAATATGTCCATTGTTGTAGCCTGGCATAAAGCCAGACTGACTTTATTTATGTATGTATAATATACATATAAAGACAGTCTGGAACTGTGGTAATAGGACATGATTTCCAAATCGAGACTCGAGGCGGGGCTAACGATCGCAGTTTGAACGAGAGAGAACCAATGAAACACAAAACGACCTGCGCTTTGCGTTTACGTCCTCCGCCATGTTTTTTTGTAGTCCACACGTGCAGTTGAGGAAATGTTCTGGTGAAAGCCCTCAGAGCAGCTTCTTGCTGTGGCTTTAAGGACAAGTCCAGCTCAATTAAAACAGAAGAAAAGGCACTGGTAAAAGATCGTTGTGTCGCGGCGCCACCTTCACTGTTTTGGTTACGTCCCGGAGGAGCACAGGTGTTTGATGGGAAATCCTAGCGTGGAAGATGATGCACTGTTAACTCCCGCCTCCCGTGCAATGACTGGCTCATCTTGGTTTTGCCGGAGTCAGTGAGATTCAAATCGCACAAATCCAGACTGTATCCCCATGTATCTCTTAACATGGAGAAGATGCTTAAGTTGTTCCTAATTGCAAATCATTCGCGTTGCTTGAATGACACAACTTCTGAAAGTATTCCATAAATAGTATCAGTGAAACTAATGAGGAGTGGATTTCATCAAGAAGGATTGGATACATATTTTTTGCTTATTGAAAAGCCTTTTTTTGTTGTTGCAATGACACTAAACAATTTGACAAATAAAAGCAATCGCTGTCTTGAAATCTGCATCGGCATTGTTATTGCAATATTCAACTAAACCATTTCAACATTTTACATTAAAACAAAATAGTAATTAACTGATGCTTTAGCCAAAATTGTTTGAAAGCAGGACCATTACAACGCAAAAAGGAAAACAGTTTTAACCCTGTGAGCCACTTTTACGTAAGAAAACCATCAGAGAGCTACTCATGCTTCAAAGACACTTGTGTAACAATGCGACTCAGGAGGAGTTCATCCTGGAGAGTTAGTAGCCAATATACTCGGATGCGACTTATATATCAAAAATGTATAATTTCACGTTTGTTATTTTCACACTTACAGCTGCTAGAGGGCACTCTATGCTTGTGTACCAGTATTTGCTACTCCTGTACTGTTGTACAATGAACAACATGAAAAATGGTAATCAAGCAGCAGAATAAAAGTTTGAAGTGAGCGGGAAACTTTTTTTTTTGTGAGGGACTGGCAAAAAGTGGAGGTTACTCTTACTGCGATGAAGAGAACAACAAAGCTAGGGGAACTAGTTGGCAAATGGGTGCTTTAACAATGTGCTGCCGGGAGAGGCTTGTCAATGACCCAGTGCGACTTATACTCCGGGGCGACTTATAGTCCGGAAAACACGGTACTTTACCTTATTTGAACAATTGGTTTGCAGATGCTGTTAAAAATGCTCAGAACAAAAACAAAATGCATCCAAAATGTGTAGAAAGCCTTTGGCGAGTGACCAAGAAAGGTCTGGAGAGCTACTAGTTGGACATCCCTGCTTTAGGCTCAGTTACAAAGAAATCGTGTAAATCTCATTCTGTTCAAAGGCATCAATGAGTTTGTGTTATGTTGCGATATCGATATTGCATCACCTAATATTACAATAACTATCATTTTGAACACATGCAAGTAGAGCTGCACGATGAACCTTTATCGAATCAAAATGTAGGTTTTAGCTACTGCGATTACCTAACCTTACGACGCTGAGGTTTTTCGTCCTTTCTTGCGCCGTGATAGACAAGTTCGCCAATCAGAATGACCGAGCCTGGCTTCCTTTATGAGTTTTCATAAAGCATTCAAACTAAGAATGCTTTTCTGAAAACTCCATAAAATGCCTCTTGCAGATTTGTATCTTGTTGCTGCAAGAATCTGTACTGCACTGGCTTCCTGTTGCTCAGAGAATAGAGTTTAAAACAGCCCTGCTTGTGTATAAGTCTCCTCATGGTCGGGCACCAAAGTACATCTCTGACATGTTAGAGCCGTATGAACCACCTCGGGCCCTGAGATCCTCAGGGAGGGGTCTCTTGGTGGTTCCCAGAGTCACCACCAAACACGGTGAGGCTGCGTTTCAGTTTCATGCAGCAAAAGTCTGGAACAGCCTCAGTGAGGACATGAGACAGGCCTCAACCCTGAATATTTTTAAAGGACCTGTATCATGCTATTTTAGCCATTCCAAAGTAAAGTATAGGCCTTTATATGATATATTGTACCTCTACCACTACGGAGCACTATTTTTTGTGATAAATATAAGTATTTTCTGGAGGTATTTTTCCAACCCGGAAGACAAAACGCTTGGATTCAGTTAACTCCGCCCCCTCTCGCCGCTCATACAACTTTATCAGTAGTAGAAATATATATATCACAGCAAAAAGTGAAGTTATTTCATGATGCTGTTATAAGGAGTTAACATGTGCAACACAGCTTCATGGCTAAATGGCTAACACACACGCTAACACACACACGCTAACATGCATTTTGATCGAATCACCACTCTGATGTTTCCATTATGGGATTTGCGCTGGTTATAAAAGTTAATCCACTTTGATTCTGGCCAAGGTTCATTAGCATCCATCAGCCACAGGCACAGACAAACACTATTGTGGCTGATAATCGCTGAATCCCGGAGGGAAAGTCCAACTTCTATGGCCTCTTCTTTAGGAAGGTTGAATAAAGTCCTGTCCTCGCAGCCAAACGCGGTTTTCTCCGTGACATTATCCTTAGGTAAGAAAAAAGAACAGGTGTCCAGACTCCAGAGTAGGTTAGAAAAAGCTCCTTCTTCACAACTTTCGGTGCAACATGACATGACCATCTGTTCAGACCGTTCGGACGCTCAGGGGGAGCGTTTGTTTTCGGTACAGGGGCAGCGCAGCGTCAGGCACTTCCTCTTTTTTTATTTTTATTTATTTTTTATTTTTTTCTTACGACAGAAATAATGAAAAAAGCAGTTTTACAAATAAAAATCATGCCGTAAGGCATTAGATTACAGACGTCGAGCACTTCCGTTCCGCTGTGACGACACAACTGAACATGTCAGTCGTTTACCAGGAGAGGGCGGATCAGCTGCTTAGAGCGCAGGATTCAGGAGGATTACTGAGAACTGCGTGAATGAAGCCAAAAACCACTCTGGGGGTGTTTTTGATAAGGAAATAGCATAACAACATGGTTAAAAGCTCAAAAAAGTCGATTTTGCATGATATAGGACCTTTAAGTCCAGGCTGAAAGGACACCTTTTTACTGTTGCCTATGGTGATTGATTATTTTTACATTTTTTAACGAATTTTAGTATGTACGTATACGTGCATGTGTATGTGCACGTATATATATATATGTATATGTATGTGTGTGTGTATATGTGTGTATGTATATATTTTATGTAATTTTATCAATTAATTTGTTGATTTTTGATTGTGTTTTTATTGTGTTTTTAAATGTTTTTTTGTGTCTGGTGTTGCTGTGAGGCACATTGAGTTGTCATGTACATGCAATGTGCCATACAAATAAACTTGCCTTGCTGTGATGTTTAACAGAAGTTTCAGAAGTTTATTTGCAGCTCGACGTTCAATTGCCTGACAAATAAAACAGGCTGTACATAAAATATTAAAACCGCAAATCCGCAATATCTGTCACTATTAGGTTTTTTGTCAAAATCGTGCAGCAGAACATGCAAGTGTAATAAAAAAAACAACCTCAGAATGAGTATTACCATGAACCTGTCCATCTGCTTCAACATTGTCTCTCAGAAAAAATAAAAATCTGAGTATCACATAGCTACGTTTCCAGGTAGCCCTGAAGTCCCCGCACCCCTGGTTGAGAATGGCCGCCTTAATTGCACGTCCGTAGAACACTTCAAAAAGACATTTTCCCTTCGGAGTCATCTTGATCATCTCGTCCTAACTAGCGCACTGACAGAGTTCCCCTATGCAGGTACCGTTCAATTTAAAAATAAATCCCCTCCGACTATGTGCTCCTTAACGGGGGCTCGTGCAGGAGAAGGGGGGGGCAGAGGGGTGAGAGATGAAAGAGAGAAGGACTCACTTTGAGGTTTAACGTCATGTAGCAGCTTTCGATCTGCAAAGACACACACAGATGGGACAAAGAGAGAGAAAGAGGTGATTAGAGATTTGGATTTGTGTGAAGTGACTAACAAGAGCTACTGACCGCGCCGAGCGGCGGCAGCGCGATACCGGCATCATTACTGCGTGGCTACTGTCCGCGTAAAATAGGGCTCGATTTTCAAAGTGCCATTTTGATCAAACAGACTTGGAAGCGCATGGCTTTAGGTCGATGGATGTAAAAGACTCCGAGCAGGAATGATGAGAAAACTTAAAAGTGACCCAGTTGAATGGTAATGCGTGACTGTCGGGGCGTTGCTTTAGGGACACGTGTCTAAATTAGGACGGTTTTGTTGAAGTCCTGGATAGAGACTGTCGATTAAGGCGAGACACTGCATGTGAATTGGGGGGAAAAGGAATTTAGAGATATCAATGTGAGACGTTTGCTAAACATTACTGATGTAAATATGAGAGAAAAAAATGTATTGAAAGTTTCTGTAACTTCATGTTTTCATCTAAAATAAGGCATTTTGTACAAAACAAATGGCCAAAATTGCAGAAATCTAAATAATGATTTAAATGTATGGTTTTATTTTGTTGATATTAGTAACAAAGAGTTTTTCACTTCAAAATGTTGTTAAGCCCAAGTCTGGGAAGAGTCCGTAGGAGCTTCTAAAGTGTCTATTTTGTTGCGTGAGTGGAACAAAAAAATTATTTTGAGAAAACCAGTCCTAAAGTTCGAGTGTACAAATGCGTGGCACATTTCTCTTCCGCAAAAGAGAAATGAGTCTCGCAAAAAGTCTCGCAAAAAGGGATTATAGCGTCATCTCGGGGACACTTCGCAGGACACGTGGATGTAAAACATGTCAATATTTGTGAATGAACACTCAAGGGACAGCCGGCTTTGTGACGCCATGTTGTAGCTACGCTCGCGGACACAACGTCATCAAATAAGCATCGTACAGGGTAAGTTTAGTCTTTTTTATACTCTGACATGAAAACTAAGATATTAAGGGAGGAAACTTTAAAAAAATCTCTACATCAACCACGCAGTGGCTTTTAACTGGTGCGGCATTGAGACCCACAATCACCCTGGGATGACAACTCACGACCCAAATACAACTTAGACTTGTAAAACATAAAGTAAAATATTGTCTTTTCCTCAATAATTGTCATTGAATACACATTAAATAAGCCAATAAAAAAAGCAGACATTGTGATCAAAAACAACCCGTAATTTCAACAGACTCAAGTATTGATGCTATACTTTTTTTCTGGAAATAAAATATTATAGGAGCGGGATTCGATTAATTCTAATTAACTAATTACATCAGGTTTAGTGTGATTAAAAATATCAATCTAAATGATTTGCACTTCCAGTGATACGTTATTTAGGGACGAATACGGCGTAAAGCCAAACACAATTTTACTGTCAATCTTGTTAATTTACACAGTAGAAACAACATAAACTTATTAAAGATAATTCTCCAAAATGAATCAAACTGCTATTGTCTTTGAACTGTCTGAAATGATCACACAGGCCTCACGTCTCCACTTACAATAAATACAAAGTAGCATCTAAAGTATTGTACTTCTAATAAATAAATAAACCCCCTAAAAGAAAAAAGCTTAAATGTGATGAATTACAAAGGCCATAATTAACTCAATTAAACATTTAAATCAAGTCCTGCCACTAAAATATTGAGAAAAAACGCGGCGATCCACTAAAAACAGTTCCGTGATGCGTTACTAAACTTTCTATTGAAACTTTGTTTCCCGTCTTAAAGCCATTATTGAACGCAGGCTTGTCATTATTGCCTCCACACGTTTGTCTTAACACGTGCAACGTTGTCCCAAGTTTTTTTTCTTTCCCCATATTTCTTTTTGCCTTATTTTAAATAATGGAGCCAACAGTTAGCATGAACGAGCTTCAGTTAGCCCGCGCTGAACGCTATGGTTGGAGCCACACCTCCCCAGGTCCATTCTTCATTTACAGTCTATAATTACGAATTAAACAGTGACCACAGAAAACTGCCATTTTGAGGGAACTAGCGAGATTGTCCACATAATGGCCAAAACATACGGCTGAAAACATCGAACAAAGTCATGATGCTTTCATGTTAACAATAACTACAAACATTTCCCCCCACACACACAAGAATGCAACGTTTTTCTCAAACTGTGCAACGTTTTAACCACGTGATTTATTCATTTGCTATTGATAAATGAGGTCAGAGCTGTGAGGAGACAGAAAAGTCTAGCGACAGAGAGGAGTTTCCCTGCTCAAACTGAAGTAAGTTGCGGTGTGCGTTGGCCATAAGAACCTTTGACGACACAATCCTGAGCATTATTTCCATGCAATGTCAGGGGTTTCCAATGTTCCTTCAGGCTCAATCCCTTTTGTGTATGAAATAGTGTTTATAATTCTTGTGGATCTTGTATTTGATAGCTTTATACAGGGGTGAGCCGTGAAGAGATATAATATTTTTATACGATGTTTTGTTCCTTTGGCTATTTAGCAAACTAACCAAAAGTTGTCATTCAGTGCAGAAAGGTGTGGGTTCCTCAGAATCTTTTGTTTCAAGACACAGCAACCCCCACCCGGTCCACTGGCCATTTGGACAGAAGGGGTCAAATTACGACGGAACTGAATGGACAGCTTTGGGGAGCCAATGGGAAATCTTGTGGACAATGGAATGTGGAGTGCTGTGCTTCCCCAGGAAGAGTCAGTCTGACCATGGGAACGGCTGAAGGCAGACTCACGATGGATAGGAAAAACAGAATTCTGTATTGAGATGACATGTTAGAGAAATAAACGTTTAACTTGTTTAACTCCTTGATGTGTCATCAATTCCTGGTATTTAATTATTAGTTTATGTAGAGTAGTTTTTGACGACTCTCAACTCCTCCTCCAGTTTGAATACGCGGTGTTGTCAATTAAAGGTAATGTTAAATAGGGAAAAAGTAACCGCCGTCGTAGCGGTACTATTTTATTGTGTACAGCGACAACACAGGAAAACGGCTGTTTTTCTTTATGTGGTGACCCCGGGAGAACTGCAGGGGGTGCTGAAGAGCCGTCAAACGGAGACGCGACGAGGTTCGGTCTTCGAGAAAAAAAAACCCATTTTGCGTTAGAAATACCAGGTTCTTTCTTCCACATCATACAACAACAATTTCATGGACGTCATTCTAGCTTAAGGTAAGACTGCTTTTGACCTCTACTATTGTGTGAGTCTCAAAGTACGTCTAGTTGGCATATTTTTCCAAATTTTAGATTACTTTTTAACGGAGTTGTCTGTTGTGTGGGGTAATCTGTGAATTGATGGTGGAATTAAGGAAAGAAACGTTATAATTTGATATCTTAGATACCACAGAAGACAAAATAAGTGGGATAAACTGAAATTACGAGTAATTAACGGGCTGCGCGTTGGGTTTTACCCCTGTAAAAGCTGAAATGCACGTAGGCAGAATCGCCCAAGGCCGTGGACGCACGGTCTGAAATAAAACGTTGAAATAATCGTAGACAGATTTGGGGTCTGTCTAAAAGACGGGTTGAAGGCCCTTAGAACGGTGATTCTATAAATAGGTTGAAGGCCTGAGAAACGGGGTTTCTTGAATTCTATATATTAGCCTTTGTTAGCTTTCGTTAGCTTCGTTAGCTTAGTGCGCTAGCATACAGCATGGTTAGCTTAGTGCGTTAGCATACAGCATATTGTTGATAAACGTGTACTAAACCCACACATGTGTTAAACCCAGCTCGGTGTGTGGACACTGAAGGCTGTTCTGTGTAGTAGTGTAGGATTTTATTGAAGTGTGGTGCATGGTTTGTTTTCAATATGATCTGTTTGCTGTTGGTGTGCGAGGTTGCTAAGTTAGCTCTGAGAACAAAGGATTAGCTTTAGCATTTAGTTTTTTCCATGTGGTACTGTTATTTGGCTGTTGTTTTGTAATACCGGAGTTTCTGGCCGCCATCGCTGTAGTGCAACCGTATGGCCTCTAGGTTTTCATTGAAAGGCATCGGACTTTAGGCACATTATACTATTTAACGCGTGTTTTTATTTTTATACACTTATCTGATTTTGTTGATCGGAGGGGGAGAATACTAAATTGTTTTTGTTGTTCTTGTTAGTCTGTTTGTTTTTTTGTTAACTGTTGTTTTGTTTGTGGAAATTATTGTGTCTTGTTGTCTCTTTGTGTAATGTTCTCTTTATTGTAGAGTGACTGAGTGTGTCCGGAGTGAAACTAAAAGTGCATTTGCTGTGTCTGCATTTGTGTAGACGCAGCAAAGGACTGATTAAACGGGAAGTGATGGGCGCATTGGGAAAGTGGCCATTTTCCTTTGTGCCCAGACATCCGTGTAGGAGGGTAAGTGGAGAAATTGCTCCGCCCCTCATTGCAGAACAAAAAAGTAGAAAAAAGAACATTTTTTGACCTAATTTCTTGTTTTAAAGGTTATTGTTTTAAAAGTTATTATTTTGTTTTGTTTTTAAAGAGGAACATTTCTGCTGGTGGTAGAGTTATGTCTCCACAGCATACATTTGAAGAACGAGTATCCAAAATCAGTGTGAGAAAAATGCTATTTTTTTTAAGCCTGTGATTGACGGAGCATTTAGGGCTCTGAGAGATGTTGCTAAAAAAAATAGAACCTCTCTCCACACGGTGGCGCCGTGGTATGAAAACTGTAGCAGGGAAGACCTGTCGTGAGTTTTAATACATTGATTGAAAGTACAAACCACTATTGATTTAGAGTTTAAGTTGATCTTTATGCGCCATTTTGGACGCATTACCAAAAGTTATGAAGGAGCAATTATGCAAAATTCAAATTATTGTTAAAGACAACCAAATAAATTAATGAATACATTTTGAGAATGCCCTTGACCAGAAGCGAGAGCAAAATTGAACTGAAAGAAATGAGTGCAACTTTTAAAGGTGCAGCTTAAAGGAGCGAGTAATGAAAGTAATAATGAAAAAAGAGTAATAATGAGTTTACTTGAATGTGCAGTGACCTGTGGGTGTGGTGTTGGTAATTGTGGCCAAGGATTGTTTCAGACGAGATGACCAACAACGTTCGAGGAGATCGAGGCGTTTACAACAACGCTGATGGGAACCATGCTACTCTGATCATTGGCAGCTGCTGGGTTCAGTGGCATGGGACGGCAGAACTCTGTTACCTGTGAAGGTGAACGGACAGACTCTTGACGTGCTGGTGGATAAAGGTGAACAACACTCATCTGTGAACTATGAGACTGTGATCATTAACGGACACCATCTACTGGGTGGATACAGGAAGACCACCCAAAACCTTTCACCAAGCCAGTGCCTAGTCAGCTCACAGGACTGAATCTGACACACCAACTCAGACTCCTGTTTCTCTCCTCGGATGTGATATGCTGATGACAGTGAGAGCAACAGTTTTGTGCTCTCTGAATGGACTAACAGTGACTTTTCCCTGATTGGACAAACACCTTGCTGTCTGACAGTGGTTGCTGCATGCAGATATATCTACTGGGAAGAGCTGAAGGACTGTACAACTGACGTTTGACCTTGGATCCAACATTCACTTTGCCAAGGCCACCCACCCATTGATCACTGTACTTTAATGATATAGAAAAGCTTTTAAGGCTAACCTTAGTGGACATGAATGGTCCTTTTTAAAAAACAAAATTAATTAGGCAAACGAGGTGTGACTGTGAATTGTTTACACCCTATAGAACAATAATATAATGTGTTTATAACTTATTTGCTCTCTCTCCTGGACAATAGGCTACAGAATTTGTTCCATGACCAAAGCGTGAGTGAAACAAAAGATTGGTAAGAAATTGAAGTTTCTAAAATGTCCTGTACTCTCCATCCATGTATGCCTACTCTATAGACATTAATGCTAGACTTATGTCCGTTTTGGGACATCATTCCACGACACCATGATAGAGAATTACGTGTTTATGAACTGACTGAAAATATCTTAATGCACCAGATAAAGATGGTCTTTAGGACCTACTGATGCTGGTTTATTTACTAAATTGAATCGATAATCTTTCAGTTACAACTAAATGCATTTGTCTGAATGTTTTGATACAAAATTTGAATTTGATGCCTTAGAGGGCATTGACATGTGATAGAACTGAGAAAAAAAAAAAAAAGCTGAAGTGAATTGGGTTTCGATCCTTTCTCTTGCTCTGCTCCTGGCGTCAATCCGTGAGCAGATCGAGAGGAAACTCTTATGAACTTGAAACAGGCCATTCTGTTGCCTGAGTTCAGCCTCCTCTTTGATTCCACGGGAATCCAGTGGACACTGATCTTAAGGTTGTATGTTATGATCCCTATTGACACCATCTACACTCATTAGTTTGTGTACTCAGGTTGGAGGTGACTGTTATTCTCACTTTGGGAGCCGCTGAGAGCTCCTTCCCAAGCCTGTCTGACGGTCCTCTGCCGCGATTGGACTGCACCAGTGCTGGTGTGATCTCTTTTGGGGACACTCCCTGGACCTCACATGCTGTCCGGGTCGCGAACCTGACGAGTGGTGTCCACCTCTCACTCGCCCTGTCGACCCAATTCTTCCCACTTTCAACCTCCCTGGCCTGCACCTGACATTTGTTATTTTGCTATTGTTTTCTTTGTGTTATGTAGGTGCCGGAGGTATTTACCTCCAGTGCAATTTGAGTTGGTTTGTTGTGTTTCCTGTACAAGGATTGAGGTCTCACTTGTTTATGCATGTTACGTGACTCTTTTTTGGACTGAGTGTCCTCAGTCCAAGAGGGGGTGTTACTTATGTGGGGAAATTATTATAATTTGGTTTATTTTGGCATGAGAAGGAACTGATACACATATATCTAAATGACAAGACAAACGAAAACATAAAGTGACGAATTGACAAATGTTATGGCCAACTAAGATTTCAGTTTCAGATAGGTAAATCAATTTATAATACTCTGTTTTTTACGTTTGCTGTGATTCTGAAGTGCACACAGAATCTGTGGTAAATGTGGGAAACAGAAGCTAAAAGAGAGTTTTTCTCTGTAGATTAATGAAACCTGAATTTCTGAATTTTCCAGATAAAATTGACCCTAGCATTCCAACAGATAGATTAAGTTAAATAGGTTTTTGAGTCCAGCCATAATTTGCAAGATTAGCTGGCATGGTCGTTCTAACGGTGAGCGGCCCTGATGAGAATTTTTGTTTTTGTAATTTTCGTCTGTTCTTTTGTGTTTCTGTTACAGATCTCTGTTGGTTCCTTGTCTCGGTGGGTGCTTGTGAGTGGTCGTAATTGTGAGTTTTTGACCCAAATTAATCAATCAAGTTTTATTTCTAAAGCGCCTTACAATAATCAAAGTTGACCAAAGCATAGTGATGTAGAAAATATAGCGGACGCGAAGGGAGCATGAACCGAGACAACGACCTGACAGAATCAATACGGGGAGGAATTCGAGAGCCCCTCCCGAGCGGAGGAGCTCCCGCTTTGGCCCCATCGGCCCCTCCTCCATATGTACAGAGCGGGGCGTCCGGCTCCACTTTTTACACCCAGTTAATAACCCTTCATGGACTGGTGGACGTGGCGGCTGCGAACTTGTTATCAGCGGAAGAGCATAAAAATGGCCATGCCCGGGTGCCCGCCTAAGTCTAACTCAGCGACCTTGCCTGAGCGGACTTACCATCGAGGGTCTACATTAAAAACACCAGGACCTGTTGGACGCTCCCAGATACTTAGGACCTTTTGAAGTGACTCAAAGGACTGCCACCGCAGTTAAGGTAGAGGGGCGTGACAACTGGTATCACTGGTCACACTTGAAGCCCTGTTCTGAGAAAACCGGCTTACACTGGACTCATACGCATCCCGGACGGTTGACACATCCTGACGAATATGGTAGTGGGTCTAACAGCCCCACTGAAGGGGGTGGGGGACACCAACCCCGACCCACACGGTCACAAAGACATAAAAAAGACTAACAAATATGGACTTAAGGCCTGGGTTTTAAAACCAGGACCTTTTTAAGGTGTCCATACGGGGTGTGGGGCCTGACACTTGCTCTTTGCTTGCTCATCATACCAACAGTAATAAAAATAGACGATCCACATAGTTGTGAGGGACGGGTCAGAGGACACCCTATCAAAGAATTGAAATTGGCCCTTTACAAGGTATGCAAAGAAGTAGGTAAAACACCTGGAGAAAATCTGGTCATCTACTGCAACAATGCAGGTACAATGTTGGTGAAAATGAGAGAAGCAGTGTCGGACCAACACACCCTAGACTGGATCACCCATTGTACAGAAAAAATGATAAAAACATGGGAAAACAAAGAAGGAACAAAATATGCTGTTTTGAAACCTGTGATTTATGATGTATCTAACATGTCTGTTTCCACAGAGGGAGATGGATCTAGGAAGCGACGGTCTTTCAATATGGGGGGTCATACACCAGGAGAGAATAAATGGGTAAAATTAGCTAAGCACACGGCCATGATTACCAACTCAACCCTGCAGGTGGGAAACCGTACCCTCGGTCAATCATACGTACCTTTCTCTGATGACGGCGGCCGTAAGCCCCTGTTCGGAGATGGGAAAGGATTTATCGCCACGCTGATCCCTATGATCGGTGTGGCGTCCTCCATGCAGCGTCTAAATGAGGTATGGTGGATCCTGGAGGACCTAACTGAGGTAATAGGCGACATCTTGGACCAAATGGAACGGAGTCCAGAACTTAAGGCAGTGGCTGTTGTGGTTATGCAAAGTAGAGTGGCGTTAGACGCCATGTACGCTGAACAGGGTGGTATGTGCGCAGCAGTTGGCCTTGACCACTGCTGTACATATATTCCCCGACGAAACTGGCAATTGGACAGCCATTAAAAATAAAGTAAAGGAACTCAAAGACTTCCTCGCGTCTCAAGAAGACCAGGGTCCTCAGTGGACCTGGCTAAATTGGTTAAATTCCGGTTCCTGGATCCATATCCTTCAAAAGGTGGGTATTCTTATAGGTGTAATACTTTTGTTTTGTTGTATTTTGTTTTGTTGTGTTGTGCCTCTCATTCGCAGCATGGTCTCCAGGGCTCTGGGTTCCACTGGGGGCATCTATACGATGGGTGATGCGTCCCAGGGGGACACGGAGCTCGGGACAAGGGAAACGCCAGAAGGGGGTGGTCCCAGCCTGTACTTGGAAAGAGTACGGCAGGCTTTGAGATATGAATGGAACGACCCCCGACAAGGCTGTGATGGAGAATATTGTGGTGGAGATAATATCTAAACAACACTGTTCGGTGTTGTTGCGCTTGCTGTGTTTTGTGTGCAGGAATGTTTATTTTTGTGTCAATCAGAGACGGTCCCAGGGGGACATAAAAGTTGACATGTACCATTGACACGGAATAAAAACCAGCTGAGTTCCGCCTGGAAAGATTAGTAAGCGGAAGTTACACATGGGAAGAGAGAGATGATTTTGAAACCACTCAGCGGCTGGTTGAGTATGCCCTACATACAGTGAACATGTTTTTTTTGGTGTTATAATATGTGAAATTGTACTGTGATTTTTGATACAGGCTGTACTTTTGTGAACTTGAAAATATTATGGTTTTGTTGTCCTCCTTTGGGAGGTCAAAAAGGGGGTCTGAAGAGATATAATATTTTTATACGATGTTTTGTTCCTTTGGCTATTTAGCAAACTAACCAAAAGTTGTCATTCAGTGCAGAAAGGTGTGGGTTCCTCAGAATCTTTTGTTTCAAGACACAGCAACCCCCACCCGGTCCACTGGCCATTTGGACAGAAGGGGTCAAATTACGACGGAACTGAATGGACAGCTTTGGGGAGCCAATGGGAAATCTTGTGGACAATGGAATGTGGAGTGCTGTGCTTCCCCAGGAAGAGTCAGTCTGACCATGGGAACGGCTGAAGGCAGACTCACGATGGATAGGAAAAACAGAATTCTGTATTGAGATGACATGTTAGAGAAATAAACGTTTAACTTGTTTAACTCCTTGATGTGTCATCAATTCCTGGTATTTAATTATTAGTTTATGTAGAGTAGTTTTTGACGACTCTCAACTCCTCCTCCAGTTTGAATACGCGGTGTTGTCAATTAAAGGTAATGTTAAATAGGGAAAAAGTAACCGCCGTCGTAGCGGTACTATTTTATTGTGTACAGCGACAACACAGGAAAACGGCTGTTTTTCTTTAGCCGTGTAAATCATTTAGGTTAAATATTCAAGGTGCCAGAACCTTGAGCGTAATACGGCAACTTTTAAATCTACCAGGAGCTCATTGACCCTGGAGGCAGCAAAAACCTTTTTTAATACCGTGATCATGTCCTGATTTTATTATTGTTTAACAAGCCACAACCAGGCCAATAAAACCACCTTGAAGCCTTTGGAATCCATTCACAAACATTTGGGGATCAAGGCAGCACCTTCACTGTCATGTTTTGGAAAAATACAGATTGTAAAACCTTGAAACCCGACAAAAGCTGGCCCGTGTGCGATTGATACGGAATCATACACAACACACTGCACCTGCTCCTCTGAAGAGCCCAGAAGGGGGTCCCGAGTTGTTTGTTAAGTGATTTTGGGGGTCATGGCCTGAAAGGTTTGGGAACCCCTGAATTAGAGGACGGTGTTGTATTTCAAAATGCAAATCAGCATTTGCGCAGTCGGATCTAAATGTCTCCGTTCACTGTCCCTGAAATAGTTTTCGCTGCATTTCGTTGATGACCGTTAATGAGCACATATTTCATATACGATATTGTACATGCCAAAGTGGTCTATGTTAAGAGAACTACATAATACATTAGTCTGTTTATAAAGTCTTTAGCTGCTCTTCAGAATCCAGGGAATGCAAGGACAGAGGTGGCCCGTGACAATTGTAATTGACATTTTGGTTAAATTGATGGCGAAAATGTAAAAATAATAACAAACACACTAGGACTTCCTTTATATTATTCATAAATTGGAAAGCAATATCCAAAAGCCTGCGGCGATGGTGACTGTCATTGTGCAATTGGACACTCAAAACCAATTACTTTTGCCTGCACTGAAAGTTTGGTCATGTTTTTTTATGTAGATGGAAACACAGCAGAAGTTATAAATAAACAAAGGTGTTGTCGTCGTGTCCATCATCCTCTCAGCAGAGCGCTGAGATCCCGAGTCATTCTCAGTCCGTGCGTGGCCCAAAAAGTGCACGATGACATTTGGGAGCCTGTGCACGCGCTCACTCACAGACAGATCCGGACTGACGGGCAGTTTGTCGAGGCAACACGAGGCGGTGGGAAAGCAGAGACATTATCATGCGCAGGGCGTCTTGTCTCGTCACATGGGGATTTAACCCTCATCCTACTGTACACCGCCTGTCTAAACATGCCACTGTGATCTGACATGAGTTATGACTATATCGACGCCGGAAATATTATTCAGTGCATCAATTTAAAGGCAGGGTGTAGTGAGGTCACAATATGAAAAAAAAATAAAAAAATAAAAATCCGAAACAATACTTGACACCGATTTCATTATCACAAAAATAAATAAAATCCCCTTTTAACAACACACTTTCATACTATATGTTATACTGTCTCTTTTTCCATCTACTCTGTATTATATTATATTATATTATCAACAATATATTATATATATTCTTTAAAAATCATTGTAACAAAATGGTGTAATTTGTTCTCTCTAATTAAAGCAGTAGTAAGTAACTTGTTTACCTTAATAAATCCTTTTTGTAGTCCCTCTGGGGGTAATACAAGAGTCAATGGGATGATTGGGGGGTCTTTCATCTCCCCCTGGTGTCTCTGGCCATAAAACCACAATTGCAACTTGACTGCCACCGGGTCGGAGGTGCAATACACACTAATGGAATCATGAAGAAGAAGCTACCAGGCTAACGGGCAAAGCTAACAGCGGGCTAGCGCCACTTAAACAGTATTTACAGCCGAGTTTGAGTGAAAAAAATGATCTCCATTGTGTATTTGGATGTACAATATCCCTCTCTCCCTTTGTCTTTTCTGTCAGCGTAGTATTTACTCTCACAGACAATTAATGAGTAAAAAACTGCAACATGCTACGACATGGCGCTTATGGCCTCTAGGGGCCTAGTCCACACGTAGCAGGGCATTTATAAATCCGCCCTCCACTGAGAGCAAAACTTTGAGTCCACACCTAACCGCATGTGTGTTGTCAAGTACATGAACTGTTCAAATCTCTCCTCAAGTTTCTGCATCACATTCATAATTTTTTTGGCAACTGCATAAACGGCGCTCCCAAATGCACCGTTACGGCTCTACAGACCTGCCTAACAATTGTGAGACAACATTTAGCAGTTTTTTGTAATCTTCCGTCAGATAAATAGTACAGCGTGTGAGCAACCTTCTTGACCAGACTGACCAGTGATTGCTGACAGACTGTCCTTGCAATAACAGCAGGAGGATCGCCTGCACGCTTCGACGTAAAGTAGTACAAAATCTACGGTTTTGTGTGGATGACAGGCCAGATCGTAGGAAAATATCTTCGTTTTGTGAGATACGCTGCTATGTGTGGACGGGGCCTAAATGTTTTTGCTGCAATATTCATAGTCAAATGCGCCAACACAGTTCAAGGCGATACAACCTATGACATAAACTATTTACTGGACTGAATTTGGCTCATGACCGTCACGTTAAAACGCTGTTTGTGTCGCCTCAATCAACTGTGAACAGCTGACGTATTTAGGTGCATAACAAGGCATTCATTCAAAGATCAAACAATTATTACAATTTTACTTTAAAATGCCTCTAAATATATCCATGAGTCAAGTACGAATTGTAAACATGTAACTACACAGTTAGCGTTTATCATTTACTTTTGTTCAGAATTTTGTTTGGAGAAAAAGACGGCTTAATATCCAATGCTAACTGATACATGTAAACGAAAGGAAGCGGCTAGGCTAAGCAAAGCCATAGGAATGAATAGGCTGAATGAGGCTGAAACCAGTTTATAAAAAAACAGGAAAAAAGGACTCTCTCACGACCAAAATCTGAGCTCAACAATCATACTACCTACCTAAGGGTTATGTCCACAAACCTGTACATAGGCCCACGCAGTTTTCTCAACTTTCCAGGCCGTCAAACAGGCTATAGATGCACAATGACAGATCTCTGCCAATGGCCAGAGTGAGTCAGATGAAGGAGAATGGACACAGTTAGTCCCACTATGATTGGCTCAAACCCATCGCGCTGCATCAAATCCGCCCCAAAAAGTCGCCATCTGGATTTCACTAACTGGTCTGATTTTCTTCTTCCCTGATGGCACGGTCATATTCCTAGATGACAATGCCAGGACTATGTGCGTCGGCGCCCGCCATGATAAGAAGTGTCCCAATAGTGCTGTCAGTGAGGATGGAGGTAAGGAAAGGAGCCTGTATGCACCTTTATCACCTTTGACAAAACTTCCTCTGTTGTTTCCGCCGCTGGGTGAGGATGGTCGGATTGTCCAAACGCATGCCGAAGCTCGAGTTCGTAATTGCCACAGAGTCCAGCTCTTAACCCCGTTGAGGATCTCTGGGATGCCCAGGAGAAGGCTTTAAACAGTGGTCACACAATGAATGCAATGCTGGATCTTTTGAGATTGAAGAATCTTACTGAAAAAAATCAAAGCTAAAGGCTGTCCAATTAAATATTAAAGCATGTGACATTTTTTTGTTGTCTACTTTTTTCCTGCTCAGGAAGTGTATTGCCCCTAAAATCTGTTCTCTTCCCGAACAATTTATACTGGAGCAAATAAATATGGTTTCACACTTTAGTGTCCTGAAAGAAAAATCTGTGCCCTTCATTTGACCCATTCTTCAGTGCCGCTGCCTGTCAGGAACAGAATGATCCTGCTGCAGACTTAAGGCTGGTGTACACTGTGCAATTTTTTTGGTACGATTTTTTGACGTCACATAACACGACGTGGGGATTGTAAAATCGTGAGCTGCTCTCGTCTCCACTCTGCGATGGTTCAAAGAGAGAATCGTAGCTACGACCAAAGTTTATCGCAGAGAATATCACTCTACAGATGGCGTGTGTTTAGCTGAGGCAGGTGCCGCATGCTAGTGGTGTTTATTTCCACAGAAAAGTGCTGGGAAAGTCCTGTAAAATGTGGAGAACCCTCTGTTGCTTCTGACTCTGGTGGCGTGCACTGTTGACAGAGCTCCTCGTTGCAGAGAGAGGAGGCTCACTCTCATCAGGCCGACGTCAGACGTCAGACACTGCCCGATGTCGGTCGTTGCTTGTCTTTGGTCGTACGACTGTTCTATATTAAAGCTTTGTCCCCGTCTCACTGTACGACCTACGACCTACGATTTTGATCTACAACCTAAGATTTTCCCCACGAGGAGTGATAGTTAGTCGCAGACGGCCAAAATCGTGCAGTTTACACCCGGCTTTAGACACGGCTGCAAACTTGCCAAGTATCGGTTTTAGCCTCCTGTGCTTAGGGTTAGGGGTGGATGGAAGAAATCAGAGGAAAATGAGGAAACCCAGACACTGAGTGAACATACAAACTGCTCCCACCTGGATTAAGAAGATGCAACTCAATTTGAAATGAGACATTTAACTGATAGCAATGAATAAATAATAAGAAATGGAGAGGATGAAAGTATATTTCCAACACCTGAGCTGAACAGAAAAGCCTTACTTTGCGTGCAGAGTCCTTCGGTGCAGTTCTCCGCAGCCAGCCTGTGCCCCTCACACATCTTGCCTCGGTGTCTGGGCGCCGGGGAGTTACATTCCCGGCTGCGCTGCCTCTCGCACTCAGTGCTGCAAACCGTCCACTCGGTCCACTCGTCCCAGCCTCCGTCGACTGCAAAGGCACAAAGGAGCGGTTCAGATCAAATCCAAACAAAAAACACAACAATACATGAAGTATCGACCAAGCGTTTATGTTCAGAACTGTGTCAAAGTAAAAACAAATATGTTGGTGTAATCGGCCGTGTTTCGTTATGGTACAAATAATGGAAAAAATATGTTTCACTCTCATTCAAGGAAAATTATTAAGTGTGAATAAGAGTGAGCAATATACAGTGTTTATACAAGCAGAAGCAAGTCAAATGTAATGCTTTTTAATGCCATTTTAATGCCCAGATACTACATTTGAATGGCACAAATGCAGATATACGTGTATATATATATATATATATATAATTAATTTTTTTATATATAATTTCAAGAGAAAAATACATTACTTGAAAAGTAAAAGTTTGTCTGATTCCAAGTGGGATTTCTGCTTATTCTTTGGCATTAACATTTTCATTTTACCATTCACATTCAACAAAAAGTACCTTGATTCAACCCATTTTAAGTCATTTATCTCATATAAGACGGTCATTCTTCCAGTGCAAAAATTACGAAATAATATTGATGAACTTTTCGCTACAGTCTAAGATCTGTAGCAAACAGTATGTTTGAAAATCCTCTCCGTGGCCGGTGGATCTATACTGGATGGCCCAAATTTGGCACCAGGGCCTGGCGTTGCATTAGCTGATAGTTGTACAGAATTGTGCCCGTAACATAATTCATCAATGGGAATGGGACATATGGGCGAACAAACAAGACCGAATGGAGTGGAGTGAAGATTAAAAAACGCAGCCAAAGTCCTTAGTGCAACATATTGGTTCACAGATGTACGGGATGAAAGATTTGACACAGCATTTGCGGCGTTCCCGTTGTTATTGTCAAAGCTAATAATAACTCAGCGTACACACTGCATTACTAATTAGGCAGATTTATTAGCAAGGATTTTTGTTGGAAAGCTAAACACCAATGACATTTATCTTTCCTTCCAGGGAAAAAGAAGAACCGCATTAAAAAAGACTTTAACGTGTGTTTCGAAGCCAAGACAAACATTCTACCTTTGTTTCATTAAGATTTTGATCTGTAGAATTTACTGACAGAATAATGAACCTATAAAAGGAACCGGCCACCGTTTTTCCATACTGAAATATGTTCTTACCTGAGCTTAGACGAGTTGATGCGTTAGTGTCTGGTCTTTGTGCATGCGCAGTAATATCTTCACTTTACTTCCCATTTGGGTCCATAGGAATATGAGGGACAGTCTAAATGGTCTTTTTGTGTGACTGAGGGTGCACACAAAGACCAGACAGGTACGCATCAACCAAAGACGTATTAATAATAGACCGTCATTCCTCACTCCTCCCCGTTTACCACAATGACCACGTTCGAGGGGGAAATCACGGCGGATTTTACAGAATCCTCCTCCCCTGCTGTGACGGAGCACATTCCTAACGGCCTGTCAATCAAAGTCCGGCCCTCATTATTTATGCTGGATTTCTAAAATGTACCCTACGAAAACCAGCCTGGTTTCTTTAATTGTAAATAACCCAGCGTTATCACAGGAGAAATGTCTAGCTGCAGAAAGCTTACGAAAATTAGAAACCAGGCTTTGAACTCGTTTTGAACATGTCTAAAGTGCAATGCGTTCCAATGGGAGACTAGCGGCTAAATGGCGGTACTACAGTAATGGCGGCCCCTATAGTGTCGTGGTCGTAAAGCAGAGCAGCCAGCGGCCATTGGCATCAACTCGTCTAAGCTAAGGCAAGAACATATCTCAGTATGGAAAAACAGTGGCCCGTTCCTTTTAAAGGTGCATGATGCAACTTTTATGTAGAAATAAAACGTTGTGCGTATTCAACTTTGTAGTGACCCGGCGGCTGTATGCGCGGTCAGCATGGCGCCTTTACTTTCCTTCACTGTGGTCTCTAGGACGCTCCAGGATCAATTGTTTGGAAGGTTTTCACTGTTTTCACTCTCATCAGAAAACCTACAAAACAATTGATCCTGTAGCTTCCTAGAGACCGCTGTGAAGGACAGTACAAGGTCAAATACGCACAAACATCCACTTTTTATTTTATTTTTCACATAAAAGTAACGAACCTTTAAGATGATTCCCCTTTTTACCCAATCCCTGCGACGTCGTACACTCGTCAGCGGCCCCGACTTCACACTCTGCAAAGAACTCGTCCCAAAATACCTCCCGGACTCACCTCAACTCCGTCCTAACTTTGACTTCGCCTTTCTGTTTTTAGCGAACAGTTGGTCTGATCATTTCCTTTGCGGGCGGACACCGCGGGACCCCACGCTCGCACATAAATCTCGCAGACACGGCGAGCCAAAGGGCGAAAGGGAGGCTCGCCGCTCGAGACGCTCCTGCCTCCTCATTAAACCGTGGGGTCTGCCGGCGCAATGGGATTTGATGCAAGGCGATGAAACTATAGAACAGCCCGGTGAATGCTAATGGTCGGGGCGCGTCTGCCGCTTGTCATCCGATCAACAAAGAACTCATCTGCTTTAGCTTTTGCAAACATTGAAGCGGGGGGGGGTGGACCATATGGCGCCTGAAGAGTTTGGCAGGGCTTCCCATTTGTATAATACAGTCTTGTGGGCATCGTGGAAGGTAATTTTCTCCTGTGATGTTCGCTGGGACCGTAACCCACCCCGCTCATCTGCTTCTGTTTTGGAGCTGCCTGCTTGCGATGCAAATGATGTGTGTCGGGAGCGCGGGCGGTGAAAATGTCCGGGGTTTAGTGCCCTGCCTCGACGAAGCCACCTCAAGTCCAGCTGATTTCTTTAATCAGAGTTTATACAGGCAGCAAAAGTCAAGTTTAATGCCATTTTAACTATTTTTAATGCCACAAACGCAAAACAAAAAATAAATCTGTGCATTTAAGAAAATATTCCGTCAAATGAATTCATGAGGGGATGTTTTTTAACATTCAAAAGCAAAAGGGACAACAGAACAACAGCAAAATGAGTCGAGCAATTTTATGATGAATTCTTCACTTACTGTGTTCTCTACTTTCTCTACATTTTAGAGCACGTCTTTGCTTTCTGTTCCACCACATTTTTGAACTGGGATTGATAAGTAAAAGTATTTATAATAGATCATGCGCGAGCTCTTTATGGCGCAGAGTCGGGGGAAAGGAAAACTGCAGATAAGTCGTTCCAATCAGAAACACAATAGAAAAGTCTGAAAACAGTGACCTCCAAAAGTACTTCTCTTGACACATCCCCATTGTTCATGTGAATTAATTACATACATTTTAAGTTGGATATCCCACCAACCCCATGCACGGTCGCTGTTTAGGAGCCGACGACTATTTCTCTGCTCAGGTTTCCTCTCGATTGCTCTGTCTCACCTGCTCAGAACCGCATCTACACTTTAGTTTAGTTTAGTGTATTTGTTTATTTGAGCAGTCAGTCTGCTCAAAAGGAGTGGGCCGAAGCAAAAGGCTTATAAGCGCCCACACTGACATCTTTAACCCCAGTCCAAGCCCGACAGCTGCACAGTCCAATGTTTGTAGCGTACAGTTAGCAGTCATTTGGATGCCTCGACCCCCGTTCAAATGCCGTGTGCCGGTCGTCTCTGCGGTATGAATTGTTTTCTCAGACAGTCCCGTCGCTTTTTAACTCTGTTTAAGTCCGTACATCTATCCGAGTTGATAAAACAGTGTGCATAACAAAAATAGTGCAAATAAGCTAATGTCAGTGCATTTAATAACTCACAAACAGAAAAGTTCATCCAGCTGATTTGCTGGCCAGAAGTCAACGAGAACACTGGCAGCTGCCTGGGGCCCCAAGCCAGCAGGGGCCCCCAGGGGGTCAACAGATTTGACAGAAACGACCAAGAGAATACAGTCACTGCAGTAGCAGTGACAAGGTGCGACGACAATTGGCCGTCGCATACTCCCTGAAAAGGCCCCTCCCCCACCTGCTTCTCAGGAAAGAGAGAGAGAGAGAGAGAGAGAGAGAGAGAGAGAGAGAGAGAGAGAGAGAGAGAGAGAGAGAGAGATAGAGAGAGAGAGAGAGAGAGAGAGTGCAGCATGTTGAAAGAAAACACACACAGCTCCGACAAAATGTGGAGAAGTTCTGCTTCTGGCAGCAAAAACGAAAGAAAAGGAGGATAAAGAGGAGGAAGGAGAGCAGCGAGTGTAATACGTTACTGTAGTTGTGTGTCTCTGAAGTGCTTTGTTTTAGCAGCCTTCATTGTTTGGCATGCATATCATCAACAAGCTAGCGTTCGTCACCCCCCCGTCGCAGAGCACCAAACGGCCGCCAGAGGGCCCCCTACTGGCATTCCTGCTTGGGGCCCCCTGGTACCCTTGCTACGCCACTGTCACTCGTGTCCTGCCGTTGGACAAAACCAGTCTCTTAACTAAGTCACAGACGACTACAATGGTCAGTGCGATTGGTACAAATGCACTTTATTCCGACACACAACGCGCAGTCTGTTTTTCTTTTACAAATGCTGCGTTTACAATGTTGACCCGTGGAGGCCAACTCAATTCACTCAACAAATTGGTTTGCAACAACTTTAGGTAGAGTTTAACGCCGGTACTTTTAAGGAGGGTTCATTCACACCAACCTGACGCACTGTCACAGTTTGGGGGCCAGGTCTCCAGACTCCACTCCAGACTGGCGATTATTGTGCTGGTGTGAAAGGGCCTTTTACTTAAAGGAGGAAACAAAGTCTCAGCTAAACTTTGCTATGACCCAGAGCTCGCACCAACCAGTTGCCTGTAAATCTCCTGCTCATGCGAAACTAACCTCTCTAAACAGAAGAGGAAAACCATCAATCCGACTCACTGTGTCGTATAATGCAAACTAAGCAGAACACTGTAGCTACAATACAATATGCAAAGGGTGTAAACATCTCCTTGCTCGTACGCTGTTCGTACTGCAGTCCATCTGTCAGAAGCTGGCGGCCTATAGCTCCTCTGCCTCCGCACTCGTTTGTTTTCTCGTTTTTCCCGCCGTCTACTTGAGATGCAAACGACATTCCGCGGCGAAACCATGGCGGGGCTGCTGATTCTGTTGAATGAACGCGTGTTGTTTTTTCCTGACAGTCGGGACGTCTGAGCGAGCTCATGTGGCCGCAGCAGGTATCGCCGGACGCCCCGCTCCCGCTCCTTCACCGCCTTGCATCATGTTCAGTTCTGTGTAAAAAAAAATCTAATAAATCCATCCATCCATTGCTGTTAGAACACAAGTCAGAACGCGAGGGCTGACGGACATCATTTGCATTTGGTTCCCGGGCCACACTTTGGGCACCCCTGCTAAGTTGGATCACATTTCGGAAGCTGCTTTTGACACAGGCTACAAGTAAGGGCTTTTATTTTGAACATTGGTAAATGTCAACTTAAAAAATCCTTATCATCATTATGATTATATCTATAACAGTGGTGTAGTCTTCAATTTTCTAATATAGGGAAGGCCGCTCATTTAATTAAGCTAATAACAATAATAGCTTTGTTCTCTCAGCTCCGCCCCTACGAGCTCAGATTCAGTCTATGAGCCTCAGCTTGATTTTCAGCACCTTTTGGTGGATCATTTGGAGACGGCTCTTTGTGCCGACTCATTTGCAACCGACCCATCAACCACTGCTAAAATCCTTCCTTTTAACTTTAGCTCGTATCTTGTAGAAGCTTCGACCTGCTATCTAGGATAAAAATACACCCACCCTTGGGAGCCCTTCCTCAGATCCGATTCGGGATCTTGGACATTGGTACCAAGTTGGTGAATGTTGTTGATGCCCCAGTACTACGAGGAAAGCGACTCAGACACAAGAAGAACATGAATATACCTGCAACACGAATTACGGTTTTTCGATTTTTGACACCAAACACGAAATTGGAATATGTTTCTAAATTTCTATGTTTTTCTCTGGACGGGAAATGAGACACAGGAGGTTTTCCAATTTTGTCCAGCCCTGATCCAAAATGAAAATGGGATGGCTGCGTGATACACTGACCCAAAGGCTATTACTTTTCCTGGGTAAGAGAGCCGGGGACTGTGGGAAAACATGTTGTCGTCGATTGATGGGGTCCGCAAACATGTTATTCCTACGGCTTAAAAACCTTTGGACTGACAACCAGGGGCTATATGCACACGAGTGGGTTGAAACCCGCCCAAAATATCTGAAAAACAGCCCAAAATCTGCCCCTTTCTCCTTCCCTCTCCACAATCTGCTCTTAGAGCCTTGGGTTTGAGGTTATGTCATTAGAAATAGTGATTTTTTTTATAAGATAAAAACAGCCAATGCTAAGGGCATTAGAGTAATTTGTCGGTGTGCTACAGAATCAACACTTGCGCCACATATTCCCCTAATCCTCTATTGCTTTAAATGAAAACAAATGTGTCATTTTAATGTATCTGATTTATTTTTCTGTTTGGTTCATATGAACTGCCACCTGAACCCAGCACATTTTCTAAAGTTTGGCTTTACCCAAATCCAAAAGACTCAAATGGCACATGTTTCATAAAACACGCAATATCTCTGTTTCTAGAAAAACTGTGATTTTGATCAAAACTAGCCTCTGTTTAGCTTAGGATTTCTCAGTAACCGAGGCACGTAGAATTAGACGGTTTTCACCTACTGAGAGCTTAGAGTCTCACCTTTCAAACGAGAAATCCTCAAAACAGCGCGACACTCAATGTGTTGTGTGCAAACCTGGCAACCTTGGAAGGCGTTGCTCTTCCTTTCCCGTTATTTACCTATGAGTTAGTAGCAGTGTCTCGTCCAAATGAATATGTAGCTCAAGATTACATGGAGGCAATGAGTTACTGATGGACACTGACAGTCACAGCATCATGTTAAGAACATTGCGTCGGGATTCACTGGAGGAAACCTCCTGCTCATCATGGCGTTTATGTCTTGAAGCTGACGGCTAACACTAAAGAGAAATTAAAATAGGGCCAAGATTTTGAACGAGCTGCTCAAAAAATAGCCTGTCTTCAGTGTAAATACGTTTTAGTTGTTTCATTTTCGTGGTGTTTTTTGGACAATAGCCGTTGGCTAGTAGCAAGTCAAAAGTCTTACCTCAATGAACAGGCGTTTCCTGAAGTCAAGTATTTACATCCAACTTAACACGTCCCAGTGACTTCCCATCAGCACCTCACTGTCTGTGATGTTTTCTCGAACTATTCTTTCATTTGTGCAAGACATCGCTGATCCTTATTGGGGAAATAGCGAGAGAGGAAGTACCGCGTCCTCCAGAGATCGCACACAGAATTCGCGTGCATAGAGCCCATTGAGCCCGAACGAATTATGCAAATATTAGTTTACAAAAAAAGGACATTTCCTCCCAGTAATGTTTTACTGACAGCAAAGACAACTTGAGAATAGGCCCTGTAATTCCATAAACCAGACCAAATCGACTTCTGGCCTGTTGTTGAAGCTAATTTTAAAACCACAGAAGTTACACAGATGATGTCACACCATAGCAACGACATGACATAAGCAGCCAAATGAGTATCAAGGGTTAGTCCTACCCAGTATTTGTTTTTTAGAGTCAGTCCGTAACATTAAAGTCTCTGTTCGTAATTCAAATGACTTAAGTGCATACGGTAAACTGTTTTAGAGATGCTTTTTTAGGGCAAGTCTAAGCTCCCTTGTTTCCATGCAGCGTTTCAGCAGCAGACATTTATGACGTCCGGTGCCCTTTTCATTTCTACATTCAGCTGACGTTTCCCCCGGCAACCAAACAACACCTAACGCCCCGAGCCCAACCAGAGTCACTGTAGTTTGCAACAAAAAGGCACGAACCAAATACTTCTCGTGATAAAAAGTAACAAGTATAATGAAGAAGGTTGCAAGGGGTTGATAGCTGGGTTATTCTAATTGGAGGCTTTGTTCAGTTCCACAACGTGGCTCGGCGATGCATGTTTGCTAGAAATCGAGTGGTTCATGGGTAATGAAGCATTCAGAATAAAGTTCCTATTGATTAATATTGAAATGGCTAGCCGGTAAATATCCTCACGTCGTATTCGCCTTTATATTTTGCCAACGTTTAGATCAACTGTATGGTTAGGAGCCAGTCCAGTTCTTATCTTTCAGCACAAATGAATTAACATTAAATTATAAGGTTTTCTTCAGTTGAAACGATCTAACTCATATGGTGAGAGGAGGGTGGTCGGGAGTGCTGCACTGGGTCCAAGCAATATTCTTTAAAATGTTAGTTAAAAATCAGGTGCTCTTTCAGGATGAAAACTAAATGAGTAAAAAACTTCGCCTTAAATGATGAGGTACATGTGGCAAAAATCCGAGGCACTCTGATGGAGTAAGATAAAGGTCCTTTATTAGGAGGGACACGCCAACGCGTTTCGACCACAAACTGATCTCCTTCAGGGATCTGAAGAAGACCAGTTTGTGGTCGAAACGCGTTGGCGTGTCCCTCCTAATAAAGGACTTTTATTCCAGGTTTGAAAAATACCTCCAGAAAATACTCCATAGTGATAGAGGTACAATATATCATATAAATGCTTATAGTTTACTTTGGAATGGCTAAAATAGCATGATACAGATCCTTTAAAATCTGCTTTAATGATGTTAGTTTGGATGGCACTGTATTTGGATATTTGGCTTTTAAATGCACTAATATGTTCTGTTTTCAATCACAAATACATAACAGTCAATGTCAGAAATGTAAACAAAAAAAATGTATATAACCAACATTTCAGTGTCCCGCAACCCATTGTGGGAACCACTGGTCTATTTACTATTCATCACTAACTCGCACTTTGTTGGTTAGAAAATGCGATATTAATCTGAAACAGCTAAAACACTTCCTGATTTCCATGGAATCTCCTCTTAAGCTCTGCCCCCCCTCCTCTTGCTCCCCTTTGCTGTGCAGCAACTTCAGTGAAGAGTGGGGAAAGAAAGACAATGAAAGAAAATGGCCCTGTGTGGCTGTAGTGAACCTTAGGAGGAGCTTTTTGGGAGCTCACCAGTGCAATATAGCCACTGGTAAAGATCCAAAGATCACTTAAAGATGCGCCAACAGCTCAAAACACAGTTCCAGGTCGTGTTTTGATGAGAAACAACACACATAACATAGTAACATGTTAAAAAGCTCTGCATAATACCCTTCCTTTAATGAATGTGTGTGTTTTGAAAGTGTGGTGGGCCTATCAAAGTGCACACAATATCTGTTTGAAAGAGCACAACAGAAGCTGCACTTGTCTGCCCTCTGCTGGCTGTTTTCAAAGGACACCAAATGTTAAATGTCGTTCTAACGGTGCCCGAGATTGCTTTGGATACAAGATACAAGCCTATAATGATCCCTTTAAACACTGCTAATCCAAGCCTTTTGTTCCAAGCCACGCGTATCGCCATATTGCGCGCCCCGTATGCCCCGGCGTCTGACCTCACCGCTCCGTCCGATTTAGAGGACTTCTGGTGCCAGACAGACTTCATCAAATGCCAATCACTTTTCTTTATTCTCCCTTCAGACAAAAGCCGCGCATCTCCGCCTCGAAAATATCCTCCGCGTCACCGTTATCGACTCACCGCCTCATCATTGTTTTTCAGACAAAGATACAGTGACACTGTGGTTTTGACTGAAGGCCGGTTATGCGGAGGAGAAAGGTGCAGACGGCGCGGAGATAAACAAGAGATACAATATGTAAAAGCTTGGGATACAAAGTTCGGCATAAGCTTTCTTTAATGCCCGTGGGGTCTACAGTGGGTGATGGTGCAGTAACACGGGAACCACCTCCAGATGTTTAGCTAATAGTCCCTGTTGACATTGCACCCTGAGACCTAACAAACAAATGCCGGTCTATCTAAAATAGAGACTCGAGGAGAGTGGCTAAGTTTACATGCAGACCGAAAATCTGATCATGATCTGATTTCTGTAGTGGCATACAACAACATAATCTGATATACATGATCTAATATTGTTATAAACCGATTTATTTCTGATCTTTCACATTTGTGTACAGCGAAACTATCCAGGAAAATAAACCAAAAAGGCTATATTAATGACAAAGACAAAGATGTAATATAATACTAACAGCATTTCTAATAAAAATGTAACTAAAAAAATAACACTAAATGCCATTATTGAGTCTTACGTTGTGGGTTTGAGTCCCAGCTCTGATTATTCATTGAATTGTAAGGTCACCTTGACATTTTTAATAGAATATAAAGCCCAATTTGTGCAATTTGTTTTGTACCTTACAGAGGTCTCTACAATTACATGGATATTTAACCTCTTAACCCAGCACATTTTGTCCAGTTTGGCGTTGCCCACATCTAAAAGCTTCTGGACTGGAAAGCAACAGTGTAACACCTTATTTGAAAGCTAAGGCCTACAAAATGAATCGTACTTTTTTTGTCGCGCAGTCGCCGCATTTTTGTCACATTTTTGAAGCGTTGTTTTTTCATCATTGCTTTTTTTGTCATGTTTTAGTCACTTTTTTGTTTTATTATTGTTGCATTTCGGGCATGTTTTTGTCGCTCTCTTGTTACTTTTTCATCGCTCTTTTGTCGTTTGTTTGTCCCATTTTTCTTGTATTTTCATCCTTTTTTCAAGAAGCTTATAGATTTGGGTAAAGTCGAACTGGAGAAAAGGTGCTCGGGTCAGGTGGGGGTTTGCACCCTGGACCTCCACTGGGCTATCATCCACTAAAAGCATCTAATTCATGACCTGATCAATTGAATTCGTCACATGCGTTCCAACGGCTTATGTTCGTTAATAATTTGACTACGTTGAGCATTATTACCACTTCCCCGCTTTTGTTGTCCCAAGTGT
The DNA here is from genome assembly GCA_021464625.1 of Proterorhinus semilunaris. Classification (NCBI taxonomy): domain Eukaryota; kingdom Metazoa; phylum Chordata; class Actinopteri; order Gobiiformes; family Gobiidae; genus Proterorhinus; species Proterorhinus semilunaris. The sequence continues at coordinate 31,885,486 of CM038345.1, read as the reverse complement.
GCCAATACGAACGCGAGACATTTGAAACAAAAAAGGGCAAAACCTGCAGTGCAAATGATTGAGAGGCCACATCGGGGTCAGAGTAAACACGTTTGACATGTGATCAGTGCTTGTCAGACTGAATGACAGATCCATTCGCTGTAATAACTGTGTCTGGGCCTGTTGAGTGAGTGACGGGGGGCAGACTGAGACAGGACTGGCCCAGAACAGTGCACTAATGATGGGTAGAGGAGCAGAGGACGCCCGGGTCACGGCTCCTGTAAGGGAACTGCCTGTGGACATGTTATTAGGAGGAATGGATTCATGTTAGACTGACATCTTGAACATGCGTTTTATGTGCTAGCTTAAAAACATCGCGAAATCCTGGAGGGACTGAATATTCCACAACATGCTAACTAATCAGATTGAGACCCAAGTAAGGCTGGCTGCAGAAAATATTTAGTGGTATGTAGGTTATGTACCTGTCACAAACAAAAAAGCCTTATTGCAACGTGGCCTTCAATTAAAATATGCACCAACACGTTTCAGCCAACATGACCTTCATCAGGGTGCAGAGACAAATACGGGTCAGAGGAGTGACCCACCTTATATAGTCAGGGGTCATGAAAGCCTACCTCCAGTTAAAGTGAAACACATTCGCCCCTAAGAAAACAGACAAAAAACAATAAATATCACAACATAATTGGAGTAACAATTGATAGTTATACCATACATAGAGTATAGAAAACAACAAAGAAGTCCAGGCAGTCAATGTAAAATGATCACTGGCGCGAGATACAGTAGCTCCACCAGAGACATCGCTCCATACAGAAATGACCATAGCGCATACGCCACAAGACACAAAACAGAAGTGCAAAAGACACATTTAATCATAAGAATGGAGTAAAATCGATATCGTCATTCAGTCCAGGGAAACGGGTTGCCTTCAGGGCTGCTATCCAAAATGCTTCACACTGCAAATGTTTGAGTCTGTCTCCTCCCCTCTGAGGTTTAGGTGTGGACTTCATCACCCTCCCCTTTAACGAGCCGAGGTTGGTGTTTGAAAATGTACGGCCTTAGGGTATTGAGGGTTCTTTTTCTTTATAGCACGTTTGTGTTCTGCTAATCTGTCTCTGTCTTAGTTCTGCCAACACAAAAACAGCCGAACGACCTGTCGGCAGCTGACAACATCTGGATTGTTCAGAATTTGCGATGTTTAAGGCTAAATGCTAAACGGACATCTGAAAAAGAAATTGACCAAAATACAGAATTCTTCCCCAGAGTAACCGCTCACTAACTGTTTCCGGAGGTAGTACGCCATTTGTCCTTTCTATATGTAGCTGTTTGAAGCAATAAATGTAAAAACTACCAAGCCAAAAATTTGAGTATTTTTGCCGTCAATGGTAGCCTGGTTTGACCATACCCTCGTACTCATTTCGTTTCGTGCAGAGGGTCTGGATCTTCACAATTGCGCTCCGTTATCAGGTGGGAGGGGTGAACTCCTTTGAAACGATTGGATCGGATTTTCGCTAGCGTTTGGTCGTATGTAATGCGCCCGAGTTAGTGAAGCAGCTATCATAACTCTTGGGAGCGTTCCTTGAGCATTCTAAGGCTTCAATTTTAATTTCTGGATATTTGGGAGCCGAGCCAGAACGGATTGAAGAGCTTCCTTTACTTTCGTATCAGCCACCACTGCCGAACTACAACCAGCAAATGCGGCGCAAATGCTTGACGTCACCGACGACACCCGCCTTCCCCGCTCGGCAACTGACAGACCCAGACGTACATGCAGGGAAATTATAATTGACCGGAGTTTGCGGATGGCTAAGGCCAGGCTACGTCAATGGGGCTCTGCTCTTCTTTCACCTTGTTCCGTCTAGTCACGTGGTTCATGACGTTGTGCCATCTTCATCAGTTTCAGTTTTTGGTTTCTGCACCCTTCTTCAATATCTTGGATGTACGAGTCTGTTCCGTCGTATGGGTCACCTCTGTCCGTTGTATGGGTCAAACATGTCAAAATCAATGGAATCAATGAAAACTAGTGTAACAGTAAGAGCCGTCTGTGGTAGAACTCCGCCCGTCAGCTGGGGGCGCCGTATAAAAAGGCACAGCCTACCTGTGTTCGACCTCTGACCCCTTTTTCTTCCGCGTCTGCCTGGTGTGGAGGTGGTGTAGCCTCGGGCTCTCGTGAGCAGGTAAAAACGGATAATTCCCATAGTACGACGTCAATCTAAAATGTTAGCCTAATCCAAGCCCTGTTTGGTGCAGCTATGGGTCTGGGGTGCGCTTCAGGCGCAGTGCGAGATGGCGGTGCTGTAGGTGGGAGGTGTGGTTCCCCACGGGCCAGTACGCGAAGCATGACGTCCCCGCGTGAATTGATGGATCCAAATGCGGTATGTGCTCGGCACGTTTGCAAAGTAAACACGGTGTAGGCTTAGACGCTAACTTTCTGATGTACGTTTTAGAAAACGAATAGAACCACCTAAAACCTGCGGAAATCACAACCATTGCTGCTTTGTTTAGCCCGGATGAGTGTCTGAAAACGAACAACTGTGAAACAACAAAGAAATGTGATAGTCGGTGTTGCCAGTGACTGGACATTCGTCAAACCTTTCTTTCTTTGTTTTTCCTTATTTTAAGAACCGAAATGACAACGAAAAGACGGAACGATTGAAACGTAAATTATTCTGAAAATAAAGTTCATAAAACTAATGGAACGACTTGCTGGATATGCCTTTTCAATGAACGAACCTGTGGTCCTTTCTTTTTTAATGTTATCTGGAACGGAGTCAAGCTAAAGCCTTCCACCCGGTCACACTAGCTCAAGCTAAATCTGGTGCAAAGCATCTTTAATTAATGTGTTTGCACATTATCCCTGTTGAAATTAATCATCACCTCGCTATGCGATCTATTCTAATACAAAGAGAGCCTGAGCTACCAAAGGTGACAATTGTTAAAGCTGTACGACGCGATGATGCACGCGACGGACCTTCTCACACCGTGAGGGCGAGCCGCGCATTCACTGATTGTAGATTAGGCTAACGTAGCATTACAATTAGCTTAAATTAGAGCTAACTGCAAATAAACTACTGACTTTTGTGTCTGGAAAAATATCTTCAAGAAGTTGCGATCGCGCAGTCTTTTTGTTCCTGTGTGTGATACCCATTCAGGGCGGTGTTTCTTTGATCGTGGAGTTGTAGATTACCAAGTGTAGCAATAATACACCAGTACTAATGACAAATATCAAACATGTCAGACATCTCTGCACACGTCTATTTCCTGAGTACGTAACCGCACAGCATAGTCCAATGCACAACATAAAGGCTCGGTCCCGCTGCGTGACCTAAAAATCACCCCTGCATGCCCATAAGGCGAGACACTGCCGATGAATAGGGGACAAAATACATTTAGAGAAATCAATTTGAAACTTTTGCTGAACATTACTGAAAGAAAACAAATATTGCATGTTATCTGGCATTTTATGTTTTCACATTTTGTACATAAAAATTGCCAAAATTCATCAACAATGCAATAATAATAATGCATCAGTTTTATATAGCAATTTTCTGGACACTCAAAGACGCTTTACATTGCACTATTCATTCACTCCATACCTGGTGGTGGTAAGCTACTGTTGTAGCCACAGCTGCCCTGGGGTAGACTGACGGAAGCGAGGCAACCAGTCTGCACCATCGGCCCCTCCGACCACCACCAACCGTTCACTCACTCACTACCTTTGCTAGGCTTCCTGGTGTTTCCAAACGGTCTCCCATCCAAGTACCAACCAGGCCCTTCCTGCTTAGCTTCCAAGGTCTGACGGGATCGGGCAGAGCAAAGGTGATATGGCCAAATCTAAATAATTAATAGATCCAGATTTAAATGTATGACATGTATTGATTAGTAACAAAGATTTTTTTTTTTTCACAGGGAATTTTGGATGTTGTTTATTTTTTGAATAGTTATAGTCATAAGTGAAAAAAAATCTGTTTAAAGCTACTATAGTGGGTAATTTGTTGCATGAGTGGAATTAAAACTAAACCACACTAAACACATTTCTCTGCTCTTCAGTTCCGGGCGTCTCGCAGAAGGAAATACACCATATTAGGACACGTGGATATAACATATGTCAATATTGGTGGATGACTGCGCGAGGGAAAGCCGGCTTTTGTAGCTACTTCCGCCTCGCTAGCGACAAAACATCATAAAAATAAGCATCGCACGAGGTAAGTGTCGTCATTTTTAGACTCTGACATGAAGGAACAGGCCACCATTTTTTAGGATGGATTGATGTGTACCTGTCTGGTCTTTGTGCATGCGCTCAGTCACGCAAAAGTTGTTAGCATTCAGCCTCTCCCAGCATAGGTATAGCCCCAAACTGCGGTGAAGTTAGAAGCTACCAAGCTGCTCCACATTTTCCCTGTTTAAATACAGCCTTTACACAAGTATAGTTACACAAAATTAAACATGTGGAGTTTCTAAGCGGATAAAAAGGGGCACTATATTGTGAGGCGTAATAACGCCTGGGGTACTTTGACGATATTACTGTGCGGACGTCATTCATTAGGCATTAGGTCGACTAAGCATTAGCCACACTGCAACTAGTTTAAATCTTTTACCTCGAAAATGTGTCGGTTACAAGAATTAGTTCAAATGCTGATGTTTTCAGGGTAATAAACACAAAAACATGAACAGTTGTGACCGATTTTGAGGCTCTCCTGCCAAACTGAATTTGTCACATTTAGAGTACGACATCCTGGGACTTCCCTGCAGAGACTCAGAAGCTGTGCTGATTTAGTTTCGGTTGAAACGTGACATGTTTCAAGACGTTTCCAGTCTCTTGACATCTTGAGAGTGTACTTCTGCACCACATGACCTACTTCTTCATACGATTACAGTATAGTTATTGCAGATGGATGTGACGAGAGAGCCACTTTCACATGTTCACTGGTGTATATGTTTTTCCTGTGAGATTTTTTACATGTCACACTGGAAGACGTGGGGAGTGTCAAATTGTGAGCCTGCACTAGTCTTCTCTGTGCAATGGTTCAAAGACTAAATTAGAGCTACTGCCAAAGTTTTTCACGAGTTTCAGGCTCCAGACGGCGTGAGTTTAGCTGAGGCTAGAGTGGCTTGCTCATGTTTATTCCCACGGAAAAGTGCAGGGAATGTAATATGTGGTCACGTTCCTGCCTGGGCAACGTGCTTTGTGACGCTGGCAGGGCTGGTTGGGTATACCGCTGACTGTCGATGAGACACGTGACAGAGGTCGTAGCTGCAGCGAGAGGATGACTCAATCCTCAAACTAGTCACTACTCGTCACGCGTTTCTATTTTTATTTATGGACATACACCCAAACACGCTCTAACCCAGAACGTTTCTTTCCTTTGCCATCAGGTGATTTACCCAGGCTTCCTGCTGTTTACCAAACGGTCTCCCATCCAAGTATCAACCGGGCCCTTCCCTGCTTAGCTTCCAAGGTCTGACAGGATCAGGCCTACTTTCGTCTCCGCAATATCAACCGTCTACTTCCATCTCTCACCCCAAACAGTACAGCTACACTGGTTCATGCCCTCGTCACATCCCGCCTTGACTACTGTAATTCACTCCTTTACGGCCTACCAAACAAGTCTCTCCATAAACTTTAAAAAGCACATTACTCCCATCCTCAAACAGCTTCATTGGCTACCGGCCTCCTTCCGTATCGAATACAAAATTCTCCTCCACACCTTTAAAGCACTTCATAACCTCATACCACCATACCTGTCAGATCTCCTTCAGACTTGCACACCCTCCCACTCACTCTGCTCCTCCCCTGCTTTCTCCTCTCTGTCCCTGGGCCTCAGGGCCTTCAGCCGCTCTGCCCCCAGACTTTGGAATCATCTCTCACAAGACACCTGTACAATCGACTCCTTCACCACATTCAAATCTCGACTAAAGACTGATCTATTCAGACGCGCCTATCCCACATAGTCCTCAGTATTTCTCCAACCATATTATTGAACTTCTGCCATTCCACTGCTAAACTCTGTAATTCTATGGTTATTTCTTCTGGGCCTTGTATTGCATTGTATTTTTTAAATGCGTGTTTTATTCAGTTTTTTTCTGCTACCTGTAAGGTGACCGTGGGAATTCACATATAAAATGTATTATTATTATCATTATTAAAAGCAGTATGGTATCGTTTAATTGTTTTCAATAAGGTTCACTCAAAACATTTGTTGTCTTGCTCCCATTTCTTCTTGTTGCATACTGAAGTTCCGCTTGGAACCTTGATAAGATCCAACAATGCAAAATGTGATTTTCTTTTTGCCATTTTTCAACTGGTCTTAAGACACAACTCCCACTGCATTTCGAGTATTGTTACTTCCTTAAATATCAAAATATTTGCGCTTGAAATTTCCTATATCCACATTTCTACCCGTCTCTTTGAATGCAGCGAGGAAGCCTGCTTATCCAGACACATCCCCATTCTCCTGAAATACCCTTTTTCCCCGAGTCAGGTAGTGACATTCAAACAGCTAAATCCCACTTCCGCAAAATTGAGGCGAACAAATCCACTATAATTCAGTTGTTTGTGTCTGCGGTCGCCCCCCGGAGCCCGTCACGTCTCAAACGGCGCCTCTCTTTGCGCGGATGGAGGAGATTTGTCTGTGTTTTGATTGGCCCCGAACACCCCATCGCACTCCTAGATCATCAGCACTTGTGGAGACTAATCCCTTAACCTTCGCAGATCTGAGAGACAAGCGCCACTGTTTGTTTATACCAGGTGCGAAAGGCCTTCCTCGTAAAGCTTTGAGCCGCGTTATTTCCGTCTCCACTCTCCGTGGCAGCCTTTTGTTTGCATAATGAAGCCGGCGTTTGCGATGTGGGGTCGCAGCGGTCCCTTGAAACTCCAAATAGGACAAACATTGCGCATAATTCAGACTTTTTCCAAACACTTTTCCACACCTTATATGACCAATAGATGTTTTTCTTATTATTACAATGCTTACTCAATATCAGGAGCCTCACCTTTACCAAACTAATTTCGACGTTTAACCTCTGTTAACTAGGGATGTCACGGTTACCGGTGTAGTGGTAAACCCCGGTAAAAATGTTTATGGTAATAATTACCGTCTTGTTTTTGAAAAACGATATTATCTCGGTGGATTACCGCGCCCGCGGTGTCGGCAAAGTGAGCCTCACCGGGCTCCTGGAGGGCAGATTAAAGTTGGTCGCCAATGCAATAGATTCACTCTCGCCGCATTACTATGAATTTAACAATGATAACTGTCTGATGGAATTTTCCCAAATCTGCAAAGCGAATAAGCACACTGGAAGGACACAAACTGAGAACAATATTCCTGATATAGAGGGTTTATCTAGTTAAAAATATTCTAACCCCATTTCCCATTTTCAACATTTAATGGATGCTATTTAAAAGGAAATATAAGTCAATGCTCATAATGTTGGCCTAGTCAGTAATGAGGTACATTTGGCAAGCCACAACTGTAAATAAATAAATAAAAATAAATGATACATTTTTGGGAAGCTCTGACCGAGGCCCATGTGACTGTCGGGTCATTGGTCAATGTCGAGTACGTCGTGTGTGTGATGTGCGCATTGTGTTGCAATATCAATAGGCCCTTGCACCATGTATGGCACTTTGGAATAATAATCATAATAATAATAACTTACACTTGTATTGCCCTTTACAAGCCTATATTACGAAGTTTCTCAAAGCGCTACACAGTAGTTAGTCATTATTCATTCAAACCGTACTCGGTGATGGTAAGCTACTGTTGTAGCCACAGCTGCCTTGGGGTAGGCTGTTGGAAGCAAGGTAACCAGTCTGTGCCATCGGCCCCTCCGACCACCATCAACCGCTCCCCTCACTACATTCACCCAGGCTCGGTCTCCCATCCAAGTACCAGCCAGGCCTTCCCTGCTTAGCTTCCAAGGTCTGACGGGATGGGGCAGAGCAAAGGCGGTATAGCATTAAACAATGTTCAATCCGCTACACACTTACAGTGCTCAGATTCATTTTATTTGCAATAAAAAGCAAGCATTCACAAAAACATATCTGGGCGACACAGTGGTACAGCGGTTAATGCTCGTGCCTCACAGCAAGAAGGTCCTGGGCCTTTCTGTGTGGAGTTTGCTGGTTCTCCATGTGTCTGCGTAGGTTTCCTCCGGGTATTCCGGTTTCCCCCACCACTAAAAACATGTACAAAAAGGTTCCTCTCTGGGGACAGGACTCCCCAGAGAGAGAGATTCTTAATCTCTTTCTCATTGGCAGTCAATGGTTAACTCATTAACTGCCAATGACGTCTATAGACATCAATTAGGTTTTTCAGTGGGGACGGATGCAGTAAAGCGTAAAGCACTTTCCAAGTAAATATCTTACTTGTAGACATTTTATTGAGTCAGCAGGTGGCAGCAGTGCTCTTTGGATGCGATCACGGGCAGAAGTAGTAAGAGGCTTCTTGTTTGGATAGAGGAAGAACTATGGCAACGAGAATAGGAGAGGATCCAGAGGGAATGGTGCGCTGGTTCTCGTAGTAAGAATTGGATCATGGTGGTGGAGGAGGAGGAGGAGGATCAAGGAAGCAGACAAGTATTAGACCTAAAAAAAAGGCCGCTAGCAAGCATGAAAAAAATACTAACACTTTCATCACAGTGCACACGAGCAAGAAGCCCTTTTGTTTTGCTTCTCTCTCCTGTTTTATAAAAGGAAACCGCTGTTCAGACGTTTGCGGTGTCACTAAAGCAAAAAATATCATCAAAGTAACTGTTCTGCTTGATTACAGAAACCAGCATTTTTGGGTGATTTCACCTATTTTCTACAGACGATTACTAAAGAATGAAAAGAGGTACAAACAAAGTAGGGTGGTATTAGGTTTGGTGTTGACATAGACCTAGACCTCAATTTTCTGTGGGCCTTGAAAAATCTGAACATTAGTCTGTAGGGGGAAAAGGCACAGGGAGGGACCATTGTTATACAGAAAATCGCCACAGGTGTCTGTCCAGCCCCCTTCAACCCACCTACTGCGTTTAGCCCATCAGCGGCTTAGAAACAAAACATTGAGACCACAATCTTGCACACAATAGCCACACAATTGAAATAATATCATTTAAGTTACAGTAAGAAGGCTAGTTTAAGTACTCAAAAATATTTTTAAAATCATCACTTTACAAACTACAAAAGGCACCAACTGTAAAGCTCTCGCACCGAGCTTGAAGCAAACCCGAAAGTCACGCGGCATTTATTTTCCAAAATGTGCCGATTTGACACGGGAAGACCCGCCAGCGCAGTTTAGCATTACACGGACCTTTTGAAAACATTTCGCAGCAGTTACCACAAACGCTCATTGAAGTCCGTGCAAAATGCGTTGAAGCAAACGTGGTCGCAGTTCCCGAATGGTGTGAAACGTCTCATTGGGGATTTTTACATTTATTTTCCCGGAGCCCGTCTTCACCGTCGACATTTTACCCCAATCATCTCACATAAATGTCACGAGTAGTAACGGCTGTGTGGGATAAAACAAGGAGGAAAACTGCACCTTTGAGCGTGAAGAACGGTCACCATAATTACTATATCGACTCCTTCATTAAATGATGAATAAACAATACGTTTTGGGGCTTAATCTCTATCTGTTCATTTATTTGCACTTTTGGCACTTTTTAAGTAGGTTGTATTTCATTTGTTTAGTGGGATATTTTAAGTACTTTAAAAAAAAAAAGCTTTACTGTCATTTTTAATCTTTAGCTATGGCATTAAAAGGTCTTGAATAAAATCGTTTATCGCAATATTTTCGTGTCTCAATACATCGAACTTCAAAGTTATATTTGCTTTTCAGCCCAAAATACAGTCCCGATCAAAAGTTAAGGACCAGTTGGGAAAAAAAAGGAAAACATAAACATTTTCCATGGTTGGATCTTAACAAGGTTCCCAGTAGAACTTCAGTATGCAACACGAAGAAATGGGAGTGAGACAACAAATATTTTGAGTAGAGCTTTTATTGAAAACAACAATTACTGTTTTGTTCCAGTAATGGCCTGGGTCGAGGATCGTCCAGTGTCTTGACGGACAGCCAAACGGATCCTCCGGCTCAGGGCTGTTTTTTTTGGGGGTTTTCCGCTTGACCTTTTCCATAACCCTCAGGGATCTTTTAAGAAATTCTAAATTACTGTTGTACGGCGTCCCACTTCAGCAGTGATGTAGTGCGGCGAGAAGCCCTGCTGAGGCACAACCCGACCACGATCAAAACGAGGACGTTTTTTTTTTACCTTTGCCATCAGGACATCATGACAGTGTGAATACCTGACAGAAAATGACACTGAGGCCCTGTTCATACGAAGTCAAGCTGAGGACCAAACGCAAAGATATTTTATCAATCCAGTGCATCGTCCATACGAGTCTGGCGTTTTGGGGGTCTGTAAACGAACATTTTCCAAACTAGGTCCCAGAGTGGAAAGATCTCAAAACGCCGTTTACGTGGCGCCGTTGTTACGTCTCCGCAACTTTTACTAAAACGATGACATCACAGCGCCCGAGTGGAGTCTGTTATCCATAATCTACTGACCTTAGAATGAGTTTTACTCATGGATCTATGATGGTTTTACTACGTTCCTCTTTGTTCCACTGTAATCCGCGAGCCACAGGTGATAAGTAGAAAAACAGTCAAAGTCCGGTCCCTGACAGGTTTTTCTGCTTTAGTCCCGTTATGTCTGAAGAATAAACTCGCCTCCTCGTCTCTTCTGTACATCGTAATCCCTGAATCCTTTTAATTTTCACTGTTTACATTAAACCACAAACGTTTACTGTGCATGTGCCCTCTACATCTTGTTCTATTATCTGTGTTAGCGTCACAGCGCCACACACAGGCCTGGCAGATGAATCACGCCGTTTTCACAGACCTGAGTCGACCCATGTGGACGCACACATTTACTAAGCTGACTCTGTGCTTACAAAGAAAGTTTCTGAAAATATAAGCGTTTTGTCTTCGTGTGGATAGAGCCTGAATCTTGCACAGATTTGGCCTTTTAACCTTTCAACCCCCGTCTGATCTGACCACATTTTCTCCAGTTCGGCATTACCCAAATCTAACTGCTTCTTGAAAAGAATAGGCGTCAAAACAGCGATTAAAAAAAACGAACGAAAAAGTGCTTGATGAAAAAGTCAAAAAAGTGACATCAACAACGCAAGAGAAAAAATATGTTAAGATCAATTCCGATGCTTTCTAATGAGGCGTTACCCTGGCCTCGAGGCTGCAAGCTCCAGTAGCTACGTTTTTACATTTGGGTAAAGTCGAACTGGAGAAAATGTGCTTGGTTAAAGTGGGGGTTAAGAGGTTAAAGGAATGTGGTCTAGCTGAAAAAACAGACTATTTTAGTTTAAAGGTTTTTTAGAATAACAAGGCAAGGCAAGGCAACTTTATTTATACCGCGCATTTCGTACACAAGGAAACTCAATGCGCCACAACATGACTGTCTCATTGTATATTGATGTTCTGCTTGGAACCCTGATACGATCCAAACATGCAAAATGAAGGTGAATTTTTGCCATTTTTCAACTGGTCTAAAACCTTTTGATCAGGACTGTATTAAGATAACTGTCCAGTAAATCAGACAAAGTTTCTTCGACACTAAAGTACACTATAAAGCCATATTAATATTTACTTTTGTTAGAGATAGTTCAGTTTTGGGTTGATTTACTTCTGTAAAAACATTTTATTTCAAGTAAACACTGTCTGCTGGAGAAATAAAAATAAAATAAAATACAGTATATGAAATGTTACTCCAATGGGAAATCATTTTAAAACCTCCCTTCACAAATAGTAAACAAATCCACAAAGGAAAGGCAAAACTGCTGAAATCAACATCATTCTCATCATCAATTTAACATCCATTTGTCATTTGAGCGTCGTCTTCAATGGGCCCTTGTCGAAAAAGGGACATGTGAAGTGACACTGCAGCAAGTTTTGGAGAGGAGGGGGAAAACTTGCACCGACGTTTCTGAAATAGCTTTGTGCTAGAATCTGGATTATCACAAAGACAATTGCTCGCACTGACACTCATTCCTCCTCGCATCGACAGGCATTTTTGCACCGGGCCTGGGATCACACTTTCTACCAAGTCACAAGGGTTACAGGCAAACAGTTGCTCCACACATTGAAGATGGAAAAAGGGGCGAGTCTCACTGGGTATACATTAGCGGCTGGAGTGTGATGTAACAAATACGTACACACTGCATGATTTTTTTCCGCCTCATAAGATTTTTAGATGTCACATTGCAAGACGTGGGGATTGTAAAAGCGTGAGCCTGCGCTGGGCTACGCTGTGCCATAGTTCAAAGAGAGAATCGCAGCTACGGCCACAGATTGTCATAGCGAGTGTCAGGGTCCGATATATCGCAATTTTCTTTTTTATTCCGATATCAATACTTTTGATGACGTCATGCGTATTGATGAGTGACATTATGCATATTAATGGCGCAGCAGTCAGGCCAGTAATGATCAAGAATTTAGTCAGCAGAGGGCAGCACTTGGACCAAACACTGTCACACAATGATATATTACTTTTAAAGCAGTACTAAGTAACTCATGCCCCTGGAGGCCATACGCGCCATTGCAAGTGTCGTAGCATTTTGCTCATTAATTGTCCGTGAGAGTAAATACCACGCTGACAGGAAAGACAATTTTTCAATTCAATGGCCGCTGGCTGCTCTACTTCATGACCGCGACACTCGAGGCACGACACTGGTCCGCCATTGCTGTAGTACCTCCATACAGCCACTAGCCTCCCATTAGACATCATTGCACTTTAGACACGTTAAAAACAACTTTAGAGCCTGGTGCCTAGTGTTTTGGAACTTCCTAGAGCTAGATATTGCTCCTGTGATAACGGTGGGTTAGTTACAATTACAGGGACCAGGCGGGTTTTCGTGAGAAACATTTTAGACATTTTTACCAAGAATGGCAAAAGCTTCCCGCAAAAACGCCTAGTGGTTTTCTTAAACTTCTCAACGCTGTGATGTGGGCCCTTGAAATAGATTATATGGTGGCTGCATGTGCTAGAGATAGATTTCCCTCAGAACAAATAATGCACGGTTGAATCTAAATTAAATGAAGTGTTGATTCTTTGTTCTTTACATGATCCTTTATCAATATTTTCCCAGCCAGCCTCTACAAAAACACAAAGTTACTTCCAGATAGCTTTAAAAAAACAAACCTCTGACAGGACTGTCGTTGTGATATCGGGCAACACACAAAAAGCCCACGAGCCCACAGACAGACAGGGGCGGGAGTGACTTACTGGGGCAGAGTGCGTTGCAGGTGATCTTCTGCACGGACATGCCCTCGCAGAAGGCGCCTCCGTTCAGAGGAGCCGGGTTTGTGCACGTCCTGGACCTCTTCTGGATGCCCCTGCCGCACGGGACGTTACAGGCCGACCACTCGGTCCACAGCGACCAGCCCCCGTTCACTGAAGAGAGGGGAGGGAGGAGAGCACCATTCAGGCTTTGTTATCTTTGTTCAGTTCATAGGCGGCACTAGGGCTGCACACGTTGAGGAAAAAGAAGCAATATCTGTCTTGGATATAGAAATAAAAAATGGGAAAGCTATAAGAAATGCACCAAGCTTGGTTTCTATTACCGTGAAATGCAACGATAGGTTTCGATTTCAAATGAGGAGCCTAGTGAGACGGCACAATCCACCAACAAACAGCCGCCATGACAGGCTCCACATTCTCATTCACCGATGATTTGGTCTCTGGACTCTATCCCTATCTTAGCATTTATATTTTACACAAATTAATATTTTTTGTTGCAATCAATCTCCTCAGCACCATGAAGAACATCAGCTGACAGTGCTATAATCTATACCCATGCAAAACTCATAAACAAATTGATTATGCGTCATTGGATCGTGCAACTTGAGACGTAAAATACAAACACATAATTTAGATAAATAATAAACCATGAAACCTTTAAAAAATATAAAACTATAAGGGCATGCACATGGGCGTCGGAACCAATTAATTGTGAGGGGGACGTGTCCCCCCCACTTTTGAAAAGTGGTTGATTGGTCCCCCCCACTTTCACAACGTGAATTTTCATTGACTTTACATTTACTAGTTTAGACTGGACCTTTTCAATAGGCTCCCCGAGGCCAAACAATTAAATATGACCCGCGCCTTATTTTCCATACATTTAAAAACATATGTATTGGCATTATCCCATTATCAGCGCCAGTATCGCGTCGCTCCGCGGCGCATACGCTCCGCTTTGCGTAGCTGTGTTCATGCGGCTCCTCACCTCAGAGCGGCTGAAATGTAAACATGTCTCTGTAAACCGCTGAAAGAATACTGAGGATTATTGTTGGACGGACGGACAGATTTGACCAAACCGAAGCACGAGGACACTCGTGCATCGTGTTTCCGGAGTTTTTTAGGGATTCTCACATGGAGGAGCAGGGCTTTTCGCGTCCTCGGCAGGTGGACAGCGTGTCTTCATCGGTACAAAGGGCCTGACCAGTAACTTTAAGGTGAGGAACATCAGTTTTGGACGTGTTTGTAAAGCGAGTGATGAAACTGATGTAGCGTGAGTTTGGGGAAACTGCCCCGGGCTAGCACGAGTGTTCAACCGGTCAATACGCCGTTAAACCTCGCTGTCTGGACTCTAACTTAACCAAATAACATCTGAATTATTCATTTGACGGATAAATGTTTGCTTCCTTTACCCCTTGGCTCAATTTGATCTGCGTTTGTGGGAAATGTGAAGATACAAGCGTTGAGATGTTTCTTTGCGATGGCAGGAGTTAACGGGTGTGGCTGAAGCTAAATGTGGATACAAACACGAGCGCCGTCTCATAAGAGCTTCATTCACTGAGTTTTTTTCACAAAGCGTCATGAAGCCAGGACTGGACAGGAGAACAGCGGCTCCACAGGTGTTTGGTTATCCGCCCTATATCTCCACCCAGCTGCCAGGAGGAGGCGCTGCTGAGCTGATCGAGTCTCTCACGTATTCTTGAAGTAGCGCCCGATTTGGATGTAGTCCCGCTAAAGCAATAACATTGCTCTGTGTCCTGACCGTGTCCCACTGTAGTTCTTAATGTTAAGAAGTCGACCCCCTCCATTTTTGAAATGTGTCCCCCCCACTTTCCAAACGCTTACGACGCCGCTGGGCATGCATAAAGTAGATTTAAAAATAACATTTGATTAAAAAAAAACAACAACCACCATTTGACACAGAACCACAGCGTGAATGTACAGATGTAGTGCGAATGGCTGGAACAGGTTATTTCGTTTATGAGTCTGACACAGAGTTATTGAGTCTTGTTATCGTTCATGAGTCTGATGGCGGAGGGGAAAAAACTGTTCAAGTGGCGGGAGGTACAGGTCTGAATGGACCGTGGCCTCCTGCCTGAGGGGAGAGGGGTGAATAGTCCGTGTCCAGGGTGAGAAGGGTCAGCTGTGATCAGACCCACACGCCTCCGGGTCCTGGAGGTGAACATTCTGTGCATGTTCATAATACTTCTGTATCCAGTGGTCATATAGTAAGGCTGAAACGACGCGTCGACGTAGTCGACGTCATCGATTACGTAAATACGTCGACGCAGTTTTTGTGCGTCGACGCGTCGCTTGTTTACATCATGGCGGCGCGCGATGCGAGCGAGGGGAAAAAGGCACGCCAAAAGTAATCAAAAGTGTGGGAGTATTTCCAGAAACGGCCAAATAATGTTGTTTATGCACACTGTGTCGAGCGGAAATGGCCTACCACAGCAGCACAACGGCTATGAACGAACATTTAAAACGAAAACACCCGACAGCGTTCATGCCATCAACCAGTCAATCGGCCGCGTGAGTAATTTTCATTACACAAAAACATGAATGTATTATTTGTATCTGCGTTGTAAATTCATAAACTAAAGCACTGTTCCGCTCTGAGAGGAGTCAAAAGCGCGCGTGTCTAACGCTACATAACGTTACGTTAGTTGTGTAACTAACTAAACTACCTTTGTACAACATTAACAGTTATGTACAAACGAACAATTAACTTTAATCATACAATCATTGTTGTGTGCTGGTTATTTATTTTTTATTTTGCGCATTTTAAAGCAAATAAGCAATACTTTTACTTTTATTCAAATGTTTACAGTGAGTGTTCCAGAATTGCACATTTTATAGGCTACTGAGTTGCACATTGAGCCATAATTTTATTTGGTTAAATAAAAGCCATGCCATTTGAAAATACTGGCCTACGTCAATTTTTTCCCCTTCATTTTAAATGAAAAAATAATCGGTAAAAGGAAAAATAATCTATAGATTAATCGAAAAAATAATCTATAGATTAATCGATTAATCGAAAAAATAATCTATAGATTAATCGATAGAAAAATAATCGTTAGCTGCAGCCTTATCATATAGTGACACAACATCCTAAAACCAATTTCATGAAGAATACGGTTCACTATAGGTTCACTTCGCGTATCGAAGTGTGTACGGTGTGAAGAGCCAAAGATTGGTGGTCAGTGCAGTGAAACATTCACCCGGGTCCATTTGAGAGAGGTTTAACCCATGCTCCACACCTTTATAGCCTCTGTCTCACAATAAAATGTTAGTTTCTGAGGTTTTAAATGTGTGGAATTATTAACTATACAGTAAAACGTAGTATCTCTGGAAATGTGTGCCATTTCAACAAAAAGCCTGCGGGTCACCAGAAAATGATCGGGGTTCAATTGGGTTGCAGTTTGGGCACCTGTGCTATATCCACTATAGTTTGAAGTGTCACATATGTGTGCAGACTAACGTGAGTTTTTGTGCTTCTCAAAGTAGGAATGTTTTATTGTACCAGGGAAATCTATGTACATTATAAGGTACATAATAATTGTTAAATATATTTGTTGCTGTTTTTGGAATGGACCTCGGTTTTATGAGCTGACTGCACACGGCTCTCAACAAATGAGTACATGACAAAAACAAACGGAATGTGGTTGTGTCGAACAATTCAGAGAATACAGGTACGACACTATGCTCTGTTGTTACAAAACATGGGTCATCAGCGCATCCTGAAAACAATTAACACAACGCACCTTCCTCTTAACCACCTGTTCGCTTCAGCTCTTTTGAAAATGTGACCAAAGCGAGCAGTAAATCTGGGAACACTTAAACTCTGGAGCATCTCTCCGCCTCGTAGCGGTCGACAGGTTTGGACGGCGCCACTTAAATCGACGACTCCTGCAGTTTACTCCGAGTCTGAGTCAGACGTGAGCTGAATCGAAATGTCGGCTATCTCCGAAGCACAAGCCGAGCGAAGACGCCGCCGCAGCAGCAGAGGCCTTGGGCAAATAAATACTTAATAACCAACACTACACTTAAATGGGATTTAGACACAGGGGCTCATTCCCTTTCATAAAGTACACAGGGATCTCAAATGAGGGCGGCTAAATTGAGTCGCTGAATAATACATTGATCTAAATAAAGAGGAAACACGGCTTAGAGACGGCAGAGGCGGATTTGTTAATCACTTGTCGAGTGCAAGCAAATGTAATAAAGCAGCATTGGCGTGTGCGCTGACACTTATTGGTTCCGTGTTTGTACATTAAAGCCTGTAAAACATTAAAAACGTACCCATATTTGAAAGTGTTATTCTTCTGCTACTACGACAGCTATACTGCTACTGCACAGCAAACATCTGATCATGATCGGACTTCGGGAGTTCTCTGATAATTGGATTGGCATTTTAACGGCATAATCTCATTTATTTCCAATCGTTCGCACGTGTGCATGAACTGACCAGGAACATACCGGAACAATAAAAAGGCCACATTCATGTCACAAAGACAAGGATTAAAAGATATGATCAAAATACTAAAAGCATCAAGTTATCCATGAAATAAATCCAACATTTGTTCAGAGACGGGACAGGTGAAACTCGGAAAATTAGAATATCAAAAAGTTCATATATTTCTGTAATTCAACGTACAATGTGAAAGTAATATATGATATAGACTCATTGCATGCAAAGTGACATATGTCAAGCCTTTGTTTGTTATAATTTTGATGATCATGGCTTACATTCCATTTTCAAAATATTCTAATTTTATGAGATTTTTAATTATGGGGTTTTTTACAAGCTGAGCCAAAACAATCAAAATTATAACAAATAAAGGCTATACATATCTCACTTTGCATGTAATAATTCTATCATATAATATATGATAGAAGTGAATGCACTTTTAAGCGTCATTCTAATTTTCCGACTCTCACCTGTATATTGTGCATCTGACAGTGGCCTGGTCACAGCTGCTGCACATATTCTGTGCTTGATGGTGTGTGTTTGAGTCACAGCTTTGATCATTTGCTCAATAGGTTGCAACATCCTAAAGAGTCTATTCACCGTATTCAGCCCCGCCCACTTTTGCTTTTTTTTGCCACGGATCAGCACCTCTGTTGTACAGACACTTCCGGTAGAGCGCGAAGCCCGGTCATTTAAGCGGAGAACGAGGGAAAAAGTTTGCCACTAAAATCTGATGTTTGGTAGATTGATATGCGTAAAATGTTCAGTGTTCACTTGCACCAAAATGTCAACACTGCACCGTTTCTTTATTAGTTTCGTTATAGTTCCTTTATTTTCGTGTAGTGACTGGTTTTATCTGGACTTCCCCAGTCCTATGTTCACTGATCGGAGAGAAGGGGCGGGCACAATTCATGGCGACTCACGCGAACTTCCGGAATAAGGTGAATAGATACAGACAACATCCACAATTTTCCCCTCTTTTTAGAAATATTCTGGTGGAATATAGACTTATTTATCACGCACAAATAAAGTCAAGTCTAAATCGGGTCCATATGGATGTTTTTTCACAGCCGATTGTTCAGTAGAAGCGAAAAGCGGCAGTCATAACTAGCGTTAGCATGTAGCATGGTGCTAACATGAAGCATTATATTAGCCTTTCCCCAATATTTATGTATTTATAAACCCTTTTGCTCCTCTCCATGTCTTTGTATCTTTATTGGGTAGACAACTTATCATTCAGCATTTGTTGAAGTAGTTTTTGAGTAATTATAGAACGTTTTGATTTTTCTCCTATTTGTTTTCCCCCTCAACTGCTTCAAACATGACTATATGGGCAATTCCAGAGATGCCGTCTGTATCTATAGTTTAAAATTACTGGGTTACAGATGACATCATAACGTTCTACAAGCCTAAAGATTTATACAAGTGGGGGGCAGGTAAAATTATTTTGTTTCTGAGGAGACTTTTAGTGTTGTACAGAGAGATCATGGACCCTGTCAATAATATAATATATGATAATTTTTACAACCCATACATTTTCTTTTTAGATACTACTTGTGAAAGCTTAATGCAGTTAATAGGAACAACTGGCTCCTGCCCCCCACATGGAACTGTGACATCATCACATTCTCGAACCATGACGGTAACTATAGTAACTGTCAAAATGCAGATTTTGTTGGCTAATATAAGCGCCCTTATATTAGCAAAACAAAAACAGTCACAAAGTAAGGTCAATTCATTTGGCATCGTCAGATTCTAGGATTTGAACGCAATCTATTGTCTCTCCTTGTTTTTCACCCTTAAAGAAAGCTACAGCGTGTGCTATTTGTCTTTTATTTTGCTCAGCGCATTACATTTGCAAAAGAAAATGATGTACTGGTAGCAGGGCTTGAACCCAGGACCTTTGATACTCTAAGCCTGTGCTGTCTCCACATTTGAACATTGTCAGAGTTGAGGCCTTTCTCACATCCTCATGAAGATGCTTGGGTTTCTGTGGGGCATTAAAAGTCATTAAATCTACACCACTTGGCCAAACGCATTTGACTTACTGCTAAACGTGAATAAATCTGGACTACGACCAGTAATACCTCACCCACTTTATGAATAAATCAGTAATTGCTCAGTCACATCTCAAGGAAAGCCCCATTTTGGAGAGGGGCATAATTTAGCTACTCTTTTGAACGAAATGGCCCTGAAAAAAGTAACATATAAAGAAATGTAAATAATAAATAAAGTGGATTTAATTGTATATAGTATGCTCTGATTCAAAACCTTTAAAATACTGAGGAAATATTATTTAGTTATTGGTTTATTCTCTTTGGCGTTTGGATTTCTCAATGTTTTTCTTGCCATTTCAGACAAGTTTCAACATGTGAGGAGCTTGAAAATTGAGTGCGGATATTTACTCTTTTGGGACCTCTTGGTTGAGTAATGAGCAATGTTTTTTTTGTTTTTTTTGTAATCTGTCTGAAATAATTCCAGAGAAGTAAACAAGCCCACGAACATCATCATTATTCAAAATTCAAAGCCTTTTAACTCATGTGTCAACCCTAAATTGCCCGCTGTCAAAAAAATGCGCAGTGAGAGACAGCGACACTCTGGTTAATTTCCTTCTGTCGTTCCAAGTTTCACAGAAGATAAAAAAGAAAGAAAAAAAAGTTGCAAAACAGAGAGACTGCAGTTGTTAACTCACAGACAAAAATATATTCCGATTAGTACAACAGTAAACCAACAATGTTTTTAAAATGTAGGAGAATTGCTCTTATTTGGCGAATGTAGCTGTATGGAAGTTGCTTACCCATCCTCTCTTCTTTTTTTTTTTTATTATTTTGGAAGAATCTGAATCATGCAGTATAAGATTTCACTTGGCAGATTTCACTTGGCAGTCACTCATTTTTGCCTGAAATGTCATGCCATTTTGATTCTCAGCCCACACTAGATATGTCTATGTTCTAGTCTGCTGGATATAGACTATGACACGTGAGAAAATGCATTAAAACAAAGGCATGTAAATTAACTTTGTTAAAAGCATAGCGGGCAGACTATTTTTGTCCCGCAATTAGCAGCTAATTAACTTAAGGCTGTGAGTTCAACAGTTGCCTCTGATTTTCTTCATTTCCATTGTAAGCTTTTGCTCCCTGGCACCAAACGCCTTCTCTTCTGTTATATGATAATTGGCCACACAGCAACAAGACACCTAGAAATAAGCAACACTTTCTTGAAATAAGAACATTTATCCCTGACTTGAGCAACTAATTTCAGCGAAATCTGGTGCGTTTTCACGCTTCGACACATCTATCTTTATATTATAATGGGATTGTTTCTTCGTAATTTAAATGTAATATCTATGTATATCCCTTTTAATGTTATTGTTAGTATTTCTTAACCATGTGGGGAACAAACATCAGTCATAAAAAAATAGACCTCTACCAACCGGTTTATCACAAAGGCTATGGTAAAAGTACCAACCTGCTCTAAATCAGTCAAAGCACACTCCAGTCCAGACCTGTCAAAACTAATATAAGCCAGTCCAAAGTTGTGTAAACCAGTCCAAACTGGTCTAAACCAGTCCAAGCCCAGTCTAAACAAATTCAAACCTGCTCTAAGGCAGTCCAAACCTGTCAAAACATATATAAACCAGTCTAAACCTGTCAAAACTAGTATAAGCCAAACCGGTCTAAACCAGTTCAGGCCTGCTCTAAAGCAGTCCAAAGCTGTGTTAACCAGTTCAAACCTGTCTAAACCTGTACCTTTAAAACAGTATATCGGATCGGGACTCGGTATCGGGCAATTCTCAAAATCAAATGACTCGGAGACAAAAAAACCTGGTTGGGACATCCCTTCCTTCAGTCTAAACCAGTCAAAATGAATAAACTATGAAAGGGATATGGATCTTTCTATCGAATACTGCATGTCGTACCAAACACTATGACCACGGCGGTCATGCTGCGCCTCTTGGCCACGATGTTGGAGGCGAGGCAGGTGTAGTTGCCGGAGTCGGAGAGTCGAGCCGCGCTGATGATCAGGTTGTGGTCGGCTCTGAGGTCAATGTTCTCATCAGGGTTCACCAGCTCATCGTTCTTCATCCACTCCACCTGAAACACACAAGACACGGGTTACGGATGATCTGTGCATAACCAGAAGAGGACAGACGACACAGGCTTTTCAGGGTCAGTTAACCTCTGGCAATGTTTCAGGACAATTTCAACCAGTTCTACTGAAATCAGATTATGTTCTCCCTGTGTCTGCATAGGTTTCTTCCAGGTACTCCGGTTTCCCCTACCACTAAAAACATGTACAATAGGACTCCTCTTAAAAAGAGATTCTTAATCTCTGTGATTTTCCTCAATAAATAATAAAAACACTAACCATCCAGTTACTTTCACTCCAGTGCTCCATTTCAAAAAGTGTAATATACTGTATGATCTGTCGGATACCAAGGAGATCTCCTTGGTATCCGACAGATCTCGGAGACATTGTGGGGGCGTCACAAAAACGGATTTACAACACAACTGCTTGAGACCGCACGCACATGGAGACTGCATGGAGACTTTTTCAAGTCGTCATGCAGTCTCCGCTGAAATCAAACATGTTTGTCTTCACCGAGACTTCCTAGAGACTCGTCTTTTCTCCAGGGGACCTCTCAGAGACATCTCCGTGACCAGCGGCAACTTGAGTCTCCAACTAGTCTCCATGCTGGTGAGATAGGCCCTTTCCTTACACTTAATCAGTGTTGTGAAACTTGCACCTTAAGGAAACACAGGTTCGGCTATAGTTCCAGTTCTTCCTACAAACATCACTTTTAACACTGCACTGGAATACGAGCTCGCCTCCGACTTTCACATGGACTTGTCATTTAAGCGTTTCTCGAGAACCAAGTGTCATAACATGTCCCTCCACCAATTTCACATTTCCCATGTAACCGATCAAAGCGCCTTTTGAAACCTGAACATCCCCGGGACAAGCATCCCAACATGTCTTTAAAAATAGCTCCTGTATACCGGACCTGATCACCGCATTATGACGTTTTACATCATCCTCATGTCAATAACATGGACCTGTCATCCATCATCCCTGCCCTGTCCCATACGTGCAGCAAGCCTGACAGCGCGCCCTATTTGCATCCAAACCCCACCGCTGTTTATTTTTAAGGTTTGCCATAAATCCATCAGGCGCACGCGGCTCTGCCTAAATGTAATTTGCCGAGGCAGCCATGCAGCCCTCTCACCAGCCGCGTGGCGAGAGGCGCACCAAAGCGGCACTAAGTTTCTAATTCATAATTGCTTTTCCTGCCTGGCGCTGGTAATTGGTTATGGTGCTACTTTGACTTCCTAATAGCTTCAGCATTGCCGCGGCGTGCTGCTAAATTGCGGTAGCACGGAGGTATATCGAGTTTGGGTCAATGTTAAAGCGAACCCGGCGCAGTTTGCTCTGGCTGCATTATATTACACGACTTTAGCCGGACATTAGCATATTGTCGGATTATAAAGGCTATTACAGAGAGGTCTTTCATTTATGCAACTACAATGTGCTTGGTAATGCATGGGTTCATTGGCAAATTATAGTTAGGAAGCAAAAAATAATGGAATTCCATTAATTACCAATGTGTGTATAAGTTAAAAAAAGTTGGGGTTTTTTACCTTCATTTAACCAGGAAAATCGCAACAACACTGACAAAAGTGTTGCAAGCACAACTGAATGTAAATACTTGTTATTGCAATTTTGGACAATTTAATCTTATGCTTTTAATATTGGAGAAATTATTTAAATGTACTAATATGACAATAGTATACCCACAAATAATGTTTTGGTGTGTATTGAATTCAATTTAGAAGAAACATTTGTGGCAGTCCTGTGCTTCTTGAATCTGAAGCAATAAGCGTTGATACAAAGTAAATTCCACTGGCCGGGAGTTTGCTTCCGGTTCAGACCGTTTCCAACCAGCAGCTTGTTGTTGAGTTGAGCCAGCCTTGGACATGGTCTTGTGGTTTCCCGTGAAATCCAGCTCAAAGTAAGTTTTCCTCAAGATCTTTTTAATATATGGTGCTTTCTCTCTGTATTTGATCAAATATACACAGTCTGTGGTCAAATCGTTGTTTCATTTTCATGCCAGTGTCCAAAATGACTTCATGTTAACCTAACTCTCTACTCTAGTCCCAAACAAAATAAAAAATGTGCCAGAATGATCTTCCTACACGTTCATTGTTTAGCAAAGTGATCTGTTTTAAGACTCGTAACATTACCAACAACCCCTTACATTTTCTGAATCATAATAACAGTTCTCGCAGTTTTGAGCTGCTAACTATTAGCTAGCTGTTGCTAACGGTACGCCGCTAACATAAGTCGCCACGGTCCTGCCCTCTCTTGTTGCCGGAGGGCCAAGTGGAAAATACAGACGGCAACATGCTTCGACATTTATTAATCTTCTATTATTTTCTACCAATACGTGCTTGGTGACAGTTCATTTCCCCGCAGAGGTCCCTAGTTTTCACTTTTATGTCCCCCTTTTGCTGCACTACTCTACGGCTTAGCCGCTACGAGCGACAGGGGACGCCCGAGCTGCTCGTCGCCACCCACTGCTGACGCTTATTTGGACTTTATGTTTGCCTGGATATTTGATTCACCGGAACTTTACACTGTCTTATTTACTGCTCTGTTTTATTGCCTTAATGTTTGTTACAGCCCTATGAGGCAACTCCTGTTGTGATATTGGGCTATACAAAACCATTGATTGATTGATTGATTGATAAATATAAAATAAAACAACATTCAAGAAATTGAAGGGGTTACTGGGTATTTGGCATATCATAGCCATGGTGTAATTATATAGATTTTGTCCCTTGTTATGCTTCTCATGTTGTCAGGAATAGCGTCTACATCTGTAACAATTACTGCCTGTTCTACCAGGAAGTATTCTTGGCAAAGATGATGATCTCAGTTGTTGTTTTTTTATTCTACTAGAAAACATGTTGGGAGAAAATATTAACTCAAAGAAATCTCATTGTTTAATCAGACAATAATTTTTTTAATTTCATTAGAACATGTTAGGAAAATTGATTGGTTAAAAGTAATTTCATTACTTTATCTTAACATCATTATCTTAAAGTTGCTTCATCATAACACTCAATGGGAAAAACGATCATCTTGAAGCAATGTCCCTTATTTTTTGTTTTATCTGTGAGCATAAAACAACAAAAGTTGTCAGAACATAATTGGGGCAATGCAACCACTTACGTCATTTTTTTTTATGTTTTAGATCTAAGCAACACTTTTAACAGTGTATATGCACTTTTCTGCTGTTATTCTGCATCAATGAAATGTTTTACCACAGTTCACCTGCTTTTCGTGACGTAGAAAGACATTTTCCGCAGCGTGGCTTTGAGCAAAAGTCACAGGAGGCTCGCAGAGGTTAAAATCTCCATATGTGCCGTGGAAACGTGACTTGTATGCGTTCTTTTCCGGCTCTGGTCTCCTGAGCTCGGTGTCTCATCGCATCTGCGGCGCGTTCTGTTTACTCTCTGATTGTCGAGCCTGTTTTGACTTTGACTGACAGCCGTCTCCTGCCTCCGTCTCGTGCCGCCAGCTGTTTATTGAGCTGCGCATTCATTAGAATCAACCCGGCGCATCACAGGATTTCGCCGTTCTTCTTGCCCATTAGAAGAAGGAGTAGTTTGATAACAAGAGATATCCACCAGACTTGACGGATTTGCAAGTCGACTCAAGAGTAAATAAGGCCTGTTTATTTCTCTTTGCCTGTCAGTTTGTGAAAGGTGCCAGTTTCCTAAAAATTGCTTTAATATGCACGACTCAAAGCTTTAAGTGAGTTGCAGCTTTCATTCATTCATTATGCCTTTCCTTTTAAGAAGAATTGATACTAAAAGCACAGATAAACAACATATTTCAAAGAAGCAAATCTGAAAAATAAAGACCCCCCCCCCCCTCTTTTCTCTTCAATGAAAGGAATTACTGTGATTCACTCAAAGAGCAGCATAAAAACAGAAAATGTAACATAATTGAAGCATTGGGCAGGAGTGGAGTCCATCAAAGTTATATCCATGGTCAGAAGTTCACAATGCATAGCCTTGTTATGATGTCAGGCTATAACAAAGGCAAAAATGGATTTTGAGATTTTAGAAGAAGCTACAATTACTCGTAAGAAATAGATGCACAATCATCATTTCATACGGCAACAAAAGGCACCTCATACAAAAAGACAAACGATTTTATTTTACATTCTGTTAGTTACGTCAACACTTAAACATTCAAACCCCCCGAAAAGAAATAACTCTTAAAGACACTCTTATTGATCCGCAGACAATCAAACCCCTTCTTTCATGACATATAATCTTGGATGTCATTGAATTTTCAAAATCTGAACCAAAACATAACAGAAGCCATGATCTTTGGCCCCGGTGTTGCCAGTCACACTGCTCTCGTTGACTTGGGTTCTTTGTCACAATCTGACCAATTCAAATTTAATGTTAAAATGGACCCCGATTTGAAATTTGATGAACACATTTCTGGTGTTGTCACGTCTACTTTCTTTCACTTAAGAAAACTTGCGAGAGTCAAGCCTCTTTTGTCTCGGCATCATATTGAAACAGTGGTTCGAGCCTTTGTGACGATTCGACTCGACTATTGCCATGGCCTTTATGTCGGTTTGAGTGAAAACGCACTTTGGCGGCGACTGCAGCGCGTTCGCTTTTAACAGGCGCACCGAAACAGGACCGCATCTCACCAACTTTAGCTTCACTTCGTTGGCTGCCAGTGTGTGTTAGAGCCTGCCCCTATGTCCCGCACGCACACGCTCAGCTGCAGCCTGTGGTCCCACTAGCTAGAAGGAAGCTTCGGGGGGACCGTGCTTTTTCCTTTGCTGCCCCAAAGCTGTAACCTTGCGCTGCAAGCTGGAGTGTCGCGAGATCTGAATTTTCAGTCTCACAACATATCCATCTTGAAAGACTCCCGCTAATACGTCCGTCTCGTAACAACCAGAGAGTCGGACCAATGACATGCGAGCAGTGTGGTTTGGGGCGGGACATGTAAGAATGACGACAGCCTGAAGCGCCTAGCCGCGGCAAAAACAAACATGGCTACGCCGGAGGACTCACTTGTTAACACCGCAATTGACTCGGTTTTAGCTGAAATAGCGACAACTTTCCGTTTAAAAAAGGAGCAAAGAGAAGCACTTAGTGCATTTGTGGGTGGGAAAGATGTTTGTGCTTTTCTTCCGACTGGATTTGGCAAAAGTTTGATTTACCAGCTTACTCCGCTAGTTGTGAAAAAAATCCAGAAGCTGCAGACGACGCCTATTGTGATCATCGTGTCTCCGTTAGTGGCTCTCATGGACGACCAAGTTGCCGAAGCTGTTAAGCTGGGTATTTCTGCTGTGAAGCTAGGTGACAATGACGAGGAAATCCTGAATGGCAATTACCATCTGGTGTTTGGTAGCCCAGAATCATGGTTGCTAAATTCGAAGTGGAGGAGCATGCTTTCATCGAAGGTTTATCAAGATAACTTGGTTGGAGTAGTCGTGGATGAAGTGCACGCCACATACAAATGGTAAGTACATGTTACTGCAATGGATTGTTTTGCTCATAAGATATAATTTGATAATTACGTTATTCTATCTATACCAGTATGTAGTCACATTAGTACTCAAGTAGCATACTCTAAACATTATACTCAAATCTACCACGTGGCTAATATTGTTCTGTGTTCATTTTTCAGGGGAGAAGGTGTAAAAGGGAAGCCAGCCTTTAGAGAGTCATTTGCCAAGATTGGAGAACTGCGATCAATTGTCCCTGAAGGTGCGTTAGCATTTATAATAAACATGAGATCTTTAGTATTATATTTTTGTTTATAAGAAATCTAATGGCAAGTCAAACAATAGTCCCCATTTACATATTGTAACAATTATTTATTTTCATTTTTATATCAGTCATTCATTTGTAAATATGTTGCTGACATGTTTTAATTTTGTTTGATTACAGGAACCCCTGTGTTAGCACTGACTGCTTCTGCTGAGACCAAGCACAGAGACCACGTTACCAAGCTTTTGTACATGGACGCTGCAATACGAGTGACAGTGAGCCCCAACAGGACAAACATCAGACTGGGACTGTGCAATGTTCCTGTTGGCAACCTTAGTTGTTTGGACTGGATTGTGAAGACGATTAAAGAAAAAGGACTGACAATGGCTCCCATTATCATCTACTGCCGATCACTAAAAGTAGTTGGAAGGGTTTTCTGCTATCTTAAAGCAGAACTTGGTGAAGAAGCATGGGTGGACAGAGACAAGAACCAAAGGTCTGAAAACCTCCTCCTCGGAATATTCCACAGTAACACTTTGCAACGGCACAAAGAGAGGGTGTTAAAATCTCTTCAAGGGGAGGGGCACTGTAGGATTGTAGTTGCAACCACAGCTTTGGGGATGGGCTTAAATTTCCCTAACATTTCCCATGTTGTCATGTATGGGTCACCAGAAGATGTTGAGGCAATTGTTCAACAGCTTGGCAGAGCTGGTAGAGATGGGGAACAGTCACATGCCATATTGTATGTCATTAAACAGTCGAAGCATGATGTTACAGTTAAAGAGGTGATTGCCATAGCCAACAAAAGCTGCTTTCGACAAGCGCTTTATACACATTTTGAAGATGATACAACTAGTGTCAACCCAGGTCATTTATGCTGTACATTTTGTCACTCACAATGTACATGTGAGAATAATGGCTGCACAGTGCCCTCTCCTTCATATGAGTCAATGCCTGATCATTCTTCGATACCACTGAAATGCAGAAATGTGACACCAGCTGATAAAGACTTGGTTCAAGATTTGCTAGAGGAGTATATGTGCTCTTTAGGTGCTAAAGTTGAACATACCTTTACAAGCAAGGCATTTTGTACTGGTTTCAGCACAGAGCTTGTTGTTGCAGTATTGGAGCACTGTGCATATATTTTTGAAATTGATTACATTGTTAAAAATCTGCCGGTCTTTAAATTGGAGCATGCCAGAGAGATTTTACTCATAATAAGTGAAGTATTTGGAGATTTTGAATATGCACATACAGCTGCACATGAGCCTTCCTCCGACCTAGATCTGTACTTTCGAGGTTACTATGATGAAGAGGATGATGACTCTGACATGGAAACACAACACAGCAGTAGAGATTCAGATGTGTGGTATCATTAGTATCAGCGAGTGTAACGCAAATTGTTAACATTAAAATGTAACAACTTCAAATGTACATTCAAAGGCAAGTTTTCAATAAATATATTCATTTATTACAAGTGTTTCTTTTATAACCAGACAAACACACACATGTTAAAAATAAGGTATTTAAACATACAAAAGATTAGAATAAACATAAAATCTGGAGTTGTTCTCATTGTGCTCTTAGATTTACCATTATACACATACTAAATGGGAACACTTCTCCACTCATTTAGTTTTGACCTCATCCATCCACACAGTTCTGTGTGTTTTAACTTTGAAAAAAGATCCCTGTTGAATGTTGGGAATGCGGTGAATTGTCTGCCTGTAAGATCTTGAAAAACCCTCGCCTCTTTGAAAATGTCCACAAGACATGCAATGTCTTCCGTTACATTTGCAGCGTGATGGATACCGCTACTCTTAGACACTTCCAGTTCACCATCTGTTGTGTCCATCATTTCTTTGAGAACACCTAGTGACTTGCTAACACGATCTGCAGCCTGTTCAGTCAAGTTTGGACCACTACGCTTTAAAAAGGATTTGAGAAAGTTGTTGAGGTGCTCGAGATGTAGGTCCAGGGGAATATTTTTGCCCTTACCACCCTTCCCATTCCAGAACCTGTTCCATTTAAGGCTATGTGTGAGAGATGGCGAAAGTGTAGCATTGACCTGTACAGTTAATAAAAAGGTACTATAAGCATACTGGTGATGTCCATAAGCTTTATAGAATAAGAGAGCTACAGTGTACAATCGGAGCAGCCTCTCTCCATCTCCCTCCTTCACTGCATCCTGCATGTCTAAGAGGAACAATCCAAAACTGAGCCTGGCTTCTGTGTGGTGTTTAATGTGGTCTATTAAATGGGTTCTTGGTCTAGCAGGTGTGGTCAGTAAGGTTGAAGGAAGGCCATGCACAACGCGCTCATGGGTGTTTCTGGCCTTTCCATATTTGTAGATGATAGGACATCCTGGCTGACGGCACGGGAATTCCTTCCCCTGTGCAGACTGTTGTATCCAAGCATCTTTGACACCAGATGCAACGTCCGCAATGTCATCAAATGTGACAAATCTGTCCACAACTCCAGCCACTGCATCATGTAGCCAGGTTCGTTTCATATCTGTAGAGCCATTTTGGATATGATCAGGAATGAAGCCCTCTGGAACCTCTTTAAAAACATAGAAAAGATCATTATTTTAAGTACAGCATGCATCATATCTAAATAGTATAGCCCAAATATAAATACACACACATATATATTATATTAATATATATATTA
The DNA here is from genome assembly GCA_021464625.1 of Proterorhinus semilunaris. Classification (NCBI taxonomy): domain Eukaryota; kingdom Metazoa; phylum Chordata; class Actinopteri; order Gobiiformes; family Gobiidae; genus Proterorhinus; species Proterorhinus semilunaris. Next base: position 31,855,246 of record CM038345.1, on the reverse strand, counting down.
TATAAATATATATATATATATATATATATATATATATATATATATATATATATATATATATATATATATATATATATATATATATATATATACATACACACACACACACACTTCAGATGAATGTGCAGATGTGTCATAAAAAGCAAAGCATGACCGCAGCAACAAATAAAGGTAACATGTAAACTTTGGACAAACAAGTTTACAATCATTTAAGCACAATGAACATTCACCTGTAGTGGCAGGTACTTCACTAATTTGATTACCTTCAAGATTTGTCAGCTGAAAATGTTCCAGCGCTGCAGCAAGGAAGAGTGCAGTGGTGTCTTTCTTTACAAAGTCTTTATAGGCATTGAATGCCGCATGTGGACCCTGTTTAGCGTTGCTGCATCTGCATATAGTTTAAGTTAATATGACAGTCTTTGAGAACATATATATACCACATATCCAGGAACTGGGCATTTCCATTTCATAGTTTTAAAATCGTGCATAATATATTTATCCCCTCCTCGAACCGCCACCTTAACGTGGAGAAGGGGTTAGAGCTTTGTGGTCTGGGGCTTAGTGCTCCTGGTAGGGTCTCCCATGGCAAACAGGTCCTAGGTGAGGGGTCAGACAAAGAACGGTTCAGAAGCCCCTTGTGAGAGACCAACAGGCCGGGTTAATCGTGAGGCCGTCCTCCCGTGGACTCACCACCTGCAGGAGGAGCCATAGGGGCTGGTGCAATGTGATTTGGGAAGCTTGGACGGCAGCACCCACGACCCGGCAATGGAAAAGTGGAAGAAGATGGATGGATTATATTTATAAAATCATAGACATAGCCACACTTAACACCATTGAGCATGCAGTGATGGTGAAGTATCCAGTCAGAATACATTGTGCCTGGACTTCTTTTTTTGTGCATTCTGTAAAAACAGTAATAAAAGTTAACAATGCTGTCAAACAATAGCAAACAAATATTTACTAAAAATATTTTTTTTATGATTAAATATTGTACCTCAACTTATTCATATTGGATACCAGCGTTCCATGATCTTTGGCAGCTTCCGATTTGAAAAAAATCCGATGATATATCTAATACAAAATAAAGTATATTAATTTTTAGGAAATATAATAATTGTTTGTTATAGCTCAAATATTACTAACCTCATAGAGGTTTCTTATGGCATGCCAATCCTCATATTTAAAAACAAGTCCTTCTAGTCTCTCCTGAGAGTTTTCTCCTTCAGCAAAGGACCATTGTATGTTTCGGCTGTTACCTTCAGTCAGTCTATCTCCACCAACCAAAATGCTGGACTGTCCCTGGGAGCATTTTGGAACATACCTAGAAATATTATACAATACAATACAATACTTTAGCACATCAAGCTAAATTATTCTACAATATTTGGAAAAATAAGCAAATTCAGTGAGAAGTGTCAAGTCACAACTTACTCGTTCTGCAAGTGAAGTAAAACCTGTGTCAAGTCACTTGAGAGGTTTTCATTTTTGAATAGAAGTCCAAGGGGGTACTAAAGAAAAACATATTAAAGTTTAATGTATTTGTAGTGTGCAACACTTGAATACATTATAAAAGTATATTTCAGTTACCACATACATGAACAGAGGCAGCAGACATTTCCGCAGAATACTGGTGAGGGATGTGACTGACTCCAACATTTGATAACGGCTGAAATGCATGGAGATATTGGGTGAGAATGCGGCTGCCAAGTACAATGTATTCAAGGCGCATGTGGTTTTGTGTGTCAGGACCAGGTAGAGATTTTCCAATGTCATAATCTATGACTGGCTGGACTGGCTTGTCCATGCAGAGTTGGTATATTGGGACTCTGTCCTCAACAGCCATGTGGTGTATCCAATGGAGGGACTTGTTTCCCTGGGCAAGAGACTGGTGGTGTGTATGTATGAAAAAGTCCAGATTGTCAAATATTAGGGAAAATGAAGGCGGTGGAGATGACTCGGAGTTTGTAGCTGTAGGCAAAGATGAGACACCCAGATCCAACATGTCGTCCTCAGTAATGGAGAAGGAGGTTAAATCAAAACTCTCATCCTGCCTCTGTTCAGTCTGCTGTTGTATGGAAGGTTCATGTGTCGCTGCAATGCCATCCGATGATATTTGGCTGTCTTTTAAAATAAATAAAGAATAAAAATAAATGACTGAACTACAACATTGACAATAGCCTGACATATTTTCTATATTTCTTACCTGAAAGACTAAGAAACTGCACACTTTCCCTGGTACCTTCAAGTCCTGTGTCAGATGACTCAGACAAAACACCTTCAGTGGCGCAAGTCTTTTCATTTCGAGTGTTCATATAAATTTCATTTTCAACTTTTAGCAGATGGAGGCCTGCACCGCAACTTCTGGCTAACTCTTTCTGTTTGCCAATGGCACAAGAATGTGAAGTTGAGATTCCCAGCTTACAGAGTCTTTTAAAAGCTGCTTTTTTGGCTCCTCCATAGAGTAAGACGTTGTCAATATAATAAGCAAAAGCCGAGAGACGCGTTTCTCTTCCTCTCAAAGCAATAGCTGCAGCCGCACAAGTAGAATGTTTTGTCTGGTTTGTGATGGTAGAAAAAAAGGAAAACAGAAGTGGTGACAGCTTCTGTAGGTCAGAAGAAAGATGTTCAAATGAAAATGTTTTCAAATCATCAGCTGAGGTCCTCCACAACATGAAGCCCTTATTGGGGTTACAAAGCAGTTTGGCCTCATCCTCTATAATATGAAGAACCAGGCCCTTCATCTCTGTAAACAACTCTTGGTGTCTTACAATAAGGTTTGCAGCTGTTCTCCATCTTCCTCTGGCGATGTTCTCAATAATACCTGCCGTGTCTGTGGGGCATTTTATCTTGTCAGACCTCCGCTGTGATCTGTAGTGAACACTCACCTGTAAACAAACAAAATGTAAATCAAGGTCAATGGTCAAAGTTAGTGACACAATTACAGTCTGCTGTTTTGACTAGTTTTACTATGTCTGTTTTCAGTGTTGGGGAGTAACTTAACACATGTATTTAGAATACTAATTTCGAGTTACACTTTCATTTGAGTGTATTTAGAACACAGTTACTTTCCAAATATCAAGGGAAAACATCCCAGTGTCAATCATTTATCATTACAATTTAGCTCAATATTGCACAACACTATTAAATAACTTTTTATGTTGATCTGGTTTTCCTCCTAAAATAAAATAAAGTTTTAAACTCCTTATGCCACAGTTCATACACACACTGCCCCATGTGTCACATGATGCTGTGATCTGCTGCTCCATTTGCCAAGAGAGTTAGAGTTTCTAATTAATGGTAGATTAAGTGAGTTTACAATTGGTGTTCGAACAATCCATGTCTTCATTTTTGTAATTATACGCCATATTTAGGAATAAATAAAATGACAATGTGACAGTATTCAGAAAGTAACAAAATAAGTTACAAAATAAATACATTTTAAGGCAAGTATTCTGTAACTAAATACAATATCAAAGTATTAGCCCCAACACGGTTTTACATTCAGAACATTTGTCCCCTTTTATCTCACAGCCTACTGTTGTAATGCCAGGCAAATACCCATCCCCCTACCCTTTTGATCCTCTTGAAAATAGTTAGGCTACTTGAAAATATATTTACTTTACTCAAGGTAAAATCGTTTTGTGTCATAGGGTAAAATTTAACTGTAGACAATGACATAGTACCATGCCAAACACTACGGCTAATAATTTAATTTTTTAACTTACCTCTGTCAGAGTTTGCCGTAATGGCATCGCGGTAGATGGTCGGGAGAGACGGCAAGCGGCTGTTTCACTGGCTTCAGGGGCTTGTGTTGGCGTCGGTGGCTTTGGCCGCAGTTTTTTTATAGACCTCGGAGTTTTAGATGGAGTAAACTCTCTCGTCCGTTTAGCAGAAGAAGATGCTTCACCTGTCATCTCGCTTTCGGCCTCTTTCCATGTGGTTAAAATGGCAAAGTCTCCCTCTATCCTCTCCAATTGACGGAAGCATGACCTGCACATTCGCGATGATTTTGAAGTATCCACTAACAAGTTGCATCCCACGTCCATCAATCGTGAATGCAAAGTTTTTTCATCAGAGGATTGACGATGTTCAAAAATCAACTTCGTGTTGCTTAAAACGCCTTTTATTCGCAGGTTTGTCTTGCAAATTCGACAAAAATCGTTGCACGATGACATGATGACTTCTCCGTAAACATCCAACAATGGGCTTAATTATAGTAAACGCGGCCCACCTGTCACTCCTGGCGCACGTCTGAGACGTCACATAGCTCGATGCTACGATTGGCTAAAAGCGTATTATGGAAGGCAGGTACTAGCTGGCACTTCACCCAATCAGGTCGAAGTATTGTACTGCATGTCCCGCCTTTTCACGGACAGCCCAAACGGCAGCCTTCCCAGATTGATAGTAGAACTCAGTTCTACACATATCAATCTGGCTACTGCCAGGTTACCAAAGCTGTGGAACACGTTGCCTCCAGAGATTGGACAGAATCAGTCTCTGGCTGTGTTTAAATCCATTTTGAAAACGCACCTTCTCTCACAGGCTTTCAATTACTAGGTTGTTTGCATTACCGAATTTGTATTTGTCATTTATTTTGGCTGTATTTGGTTGTATTTACCGCACTTTGCGTCTTGTGTTAAGACAGTTTATTCATTTTTCCATTGTTATATAATGTGTGTACGGCACTTTGGCCAACTGTAGTTTTTAAAGTGCTTTATAAATAAAGTTGGTATGGTATTGTGTTTTCCAGTATTACTCATGCCGTTTACCTTGATTCCACATTGTCATCATTTATTTAATTTTTTCGTTACCATACCTTTCATAACTTTGATGGATATTGTTTATTGCTGAACCTATGTCTAGACAGACGTACGAATGCCATGTGATGTGTGCATTGCCGTCATTGCGCCTCAGACTTATAAGGATGTTGTTGTTGTGGACATCGCCCGGGGTCTCATATGACATGCGTTGTTGCGTTGAGGCCCCTTCGCAAACAACCAGGCTTTCTCAATAACGCCAGAGAAGAATCTCATCTTAGACTCTCCCCCTGTATTAGCATTGGTGATGCATGCCGCTTTTTCCTGTGTCTGCATAAAGATATACAGTATGTATTCTTTTGCTCAGGACTGCATATCCTCCCTCCGCAGAGATGAGGGATCCTGGGCGCTCACATTAAATGGTACATCTTCCCTGGTCTGGTTTTTCAATTGCCATCTCATGATTTCACACGTGCTGCCTAAATCTGACCAGAATAATGGTGTTGTTAGTGTAAGAAATCTCGTAGCATCTAGTGCGAAAAATTAACTCTGCTGTCGAGGGGTGTGACATGACAGTCAGATGTGGCAGATGAGGGAGCAGGGTGACCCGGTAATGTTTATTATCTTCCACCAGTCTAATTGCCTTTAGCATTGGTGCTACTGCAGATGCCACGCAGTGGTGTCTTTGTTCCACAGCATAAGCCCACAGCAAGGGGTGTCCAAACTTAAAGTATGACATATGACAGGTTTTAATGCTTTTCAAAATATGACTTATTTAGAAGGATAACATCAGTTGCAAGCTCATCAGTTCCGTAATTATCATTTATTTCAGTGAAGCAGCAATTTTAATGAAGAAATGTTGGGCAGAAAATCTGTAAGCTGCTGACAGGATGTGACATAGATAAAGGTAACGTTCCATAGCAGTTTGACTCATATACCGTTGAGTTAAAATGGTTGCACGGCAACAGTTTAAAATTGTTTACCTTCTTCTATGTCACTTCCTGTCGGTGTCCAATAAGGAAGAGAAACTTTAGACATCACAAAAATGGCCAAACTAAAGATAGCTGGGTACAATTTTTAGCAAAATCTTAAATATAATCGTGTTAACTATGTTTTAGCTAACATTGTGTCTAATGTGTCATATGCACTTTAAGGGCTGAATATTGAAGTACACGGTGTGGAGGGCGACAGATCGGTCGTCAATGGCAGAGTTTGAATCCGTGTCCCACACTTTTATTTAGACTTGGAATGTTAAAACCAGCACTTTCCCACAGTACAATGTTACTTTTTGAGGTATAATTGTGTAGAATTATGAAACTTGTTGTAAAAAGTACCATCTCTCACAGTGTGTGCCACAAAAAATGGGTCTGAGGGCCACCTTGGGCGCCACTGGCATACAGCACTTAAGGCGTGATTCTGCAGGTGAATTGAAACTTTCGCAGAAGGAAAAATATATTTGGATTATAGTGTCATCTAGGGTACCCTTCGTAGATCAAGTGGCTATAAAATATGTAAATATTTGTGAATTAATATGCGAGGGAAAGCCAGCTTTGTGAAGCTATGTTGTAGCTACTCCGGGAAATCTCTGCCACACTAGTGGACAAAACATCATAAAATAATGATCGTACAGAGTAAGTTTTAAGTATTTAATGGAGGGAGAAAGAACTAGCAAAACATTTCCACTTCGACCACTGCGTGAAAAATCAGTACTTTCACCTGCCGTGTCTCGTCTTAACTAAGTAAAGTTATTTTCCAGAACAGTACAATATTTTTGGTGCGCCGTCACCTTCAGCAGAAACGTTAATGAATATGTGATAAAACAGTAAAAGAAAAACAAAGTGAAATATCGATCCAGTGAGTGGCTGTACGACATCAATACTGCATGGTCTCATTCTGTTAAACTCACATATTATATTCAAGTTGTAAAATCTCCATCCTCAAAGCCCTTCCTGTGCTTTTCTTTCCACGGCTTCGCCTACTGTCTCCCAGTGCGGCCGGAGATAACAGAGCAATTCCAATCGCAGCTCAAGTTTTAACCACAAAAGAATTACTCGCTAACCGCGGCCCACGGGACGCGTTCTGCACAGACTTACTGAAGCAGCGAGCTTATCCCATCCACGTTTCTCAGATAAAATAATTATCGCGGCTGCACTCCTGGAAGCCCCGCGCACGAGCTGGAAACACTGTTCTTTTGGGTGAAAAGTACGAACAACTAAAAGCCATTTCGAAGAACGGAAAGTCAGTAATTGTCTCTTGTGAGAGAAACAACTTTCAAAAAGACAGTTACTGGCTGTGGAAGGTGCAACTTCAGCAGTTAATTGCCAGGTTTTATATTGGATGCCTTTCCAGCGACAACAATGTGTTTTGATAGGAATTTTTAGCGACGCCCTGAGGCGACCCGCGAAAGCACTAGCCCACCGTTGTTTGTACGCAAGATACCAACTTCGCCTTGAGCAACGCTGTTGTTGCGCCAGGCGGAGGATCGGGCCCTGAATGTCTCATATGTAAAAGAGGCCAGAATTTTTCCTCAAAGTAAGATACAGAGACCATGAAGAGGAACAAAGTGGTTCAACAGCAATAAATAAATAAATAAATAACAGAAAATGTTAATTATGATTCTAAAGGCACCTTTTTTCTAGAAGCTGCAAGATTGTTAACGCGTACAAAGAGAAGAGAACACATTACACCTGTGCTAAAGTCTCTCCATTGGCTTCCTGTTGAGTTTAGAATCAAATTTAAAATCCTGCTCCTCACATTTAAAGCCATAAAGGGTTTGTCTCCGCTCTTTCTCCAAGACGTTATCGTTCCATATCGGCCAACCAGAGCACTCCACTCTCAAAACTCAGGGCTACTAGTGATTCCTCGGGTCTCCAAAATCACTGTAGGAGGAAGAGCCTTTAGCTCTAAGCTCCAGTTTTATGGAATAAACTCCCAGCTCACGTTAAAGAAGCAGAAACGGTCCCTATATTTAAGACTAGGCTCAAAACGTACCTCTTCGAATTAGCTTATGATCAGGTCCTCCCGTGGACCCACCACCTGCAGGAGGAGCCATAGGGGACAGGTGCCATGTGACTTGGGCAGCTCCAACAGCTGCCCCCACGACCCGGCAACGGACAAGTGGGAGAAAATGGATGGATGGATGGATCAGGTCAGTTAGGTAAAGCTCTGACCCACAGCCTGAAGTAAAGCTGCCTTAGGAGAAACTCTGCTGTGGGAAGTACGGTACACTGAGCCGTACTTCCCACAGCAGTGTTTATTGCAATATTATTTTATTTGCTGTCTGTTCATTACTATTCACATGGTGTCTCCTGTCCCACTCCTGTCTAGATCGAACGGAGGAATCCGGCTGAACGGAGGAACCCTGCCTACTGACCACAAGGACTGGACGGTCTATGATCTTGGCCCGTCTGCTGAGGGACTCCTTCGGCCCTGGGTCTCTATAGCCTGTCCGTCCATGGGAGTGGATCTCTCCTTCTGTGGTTCTCCCCAAGGTTTCTCATTTCTCCCACCGGGTTTTTGAGTTTTCCCTTGCCGTGCTGGAGAGTCTAAGGACAGGAGACACCCGCGCTGCTCATCGCCACCCACTGCTGACGCTTATTTGGACATTATGTTTGCCTGGATACTTGATTCGCCTGAACTTTACATTGACTTTTTTACTGCTCTGTTTTATTGCCTTAATGTTCAGGGCAGCCGGCCATTATCAAATTATCGGCCAAATCATGTCCCCAGATAGGTCTAGCTCATAAAATAATAAAATTGAATAGACCCTCCACAAATCTTTGCATAATCTATATAGTTGAACATTTCTTCATAAAATGATTATATTTCCTGTCTTCAGTTCTGATCCTTTATTCAACTATTTAACTTTAATTTTCAGTTAGTTGCTTAAAACACCATGTCCCTCGCCCTTGGGTTCATGCTTCAATGGAGCGTAAAAGCAATTTCATTTAAGATTAAAAAAAATTAAAACTACCAAAAGTGTGTATGAATGCTGGCCTTATAAAATATGCTGATTGGAAAAAATATATAATTTAAAAATATATAAATATTGTAACAAGAATGTCTGTCCCTTGATTTTGTGTCATTGGTGTTATTTTCAACACATACCATTATTGTGAAAGTATAAAAGTGTGTAATAAAGTGCTACCCAGGTCAAAGGTCAAGTACTGTGAGGAGTCTTTCAGAACAACTTATTGGTGAGTGTCTTTTTGAATTCTAAAAATGAAAAAAATCATCATTAGAGTGTCAGATTTTACTGTGGGTCATTTTTGTGCGTCATTGGTATCACATTGTTTTGTAAAAAATTTAGTTTTGTTTATTATTTTTCATCATATTAATCAAAATATAGGATGCTAATGTTAAGCTACATCATGTTAGCTTTAATATAGCATGGACACCATTTTGTAAAAATAGGCTTTTGTAGAAAATTGTCATTGGTGTTACGGTCACTGGTGTTACACTAATGGTGTAACACCAGTGACGTAATATGACACTTCACATTTTCATATCAAATATTTGATCATAAAACTAGCAGAAATTATTTGTTAATCATTTTTATTGTTATTTAATTTAATATGTTGTGATGTAAATTATTTGTTATGATTTTTACAGATAGAAAATGGCAAAGATAAGTGCAGCAGAGAGACAAAGGTTATACAGACAGAGAAGAGATGCAGATTCAGCCCACAGGGAAATTTATCTTAAAAAGAGAAGAGAAAGTTACTCAAGGGACATACAAACAGGCAAAAGGAAAAAAATAAATAACTTGACACAAAGGGAAAAGAAAGAGCAGCGGAAGCTATGGAGAGTCAACCAGGCCAGGCACAGACACAAAAAGCAAGTGATAGGGGCCATTTTGAGCCCACCTGCAAGCCCAGATGAAGTTGTTCAGGCACCAAGGTTAGCAGAAATGTTGTAATTTGAGAATATGAAGAAATATGTTGCCCAAATATAACAACACATTTTCAAATTCTTTGCAGGGAGACTGAGCTGATTAAAAGACAATGTAAGCGGAAAATTCGAAAATGTCAAAGAAAAATCCAAAAACTACAAGAAGAGCTTCAAGGAAAGAAAAAAATATGTGAAAAATATAAAAAACGAATTCAAAGAATAAAGGGTGCATCAAATGCTGACAGTCCTAAGGAGAAAACCAAAGCAATTCTGAAGGACCAGGACCGTTCATCTGTCAGAAAAACTTTAAACTTTCACATCGCACTACTCTCAGACATGTCAGAAAGATACAAAGCCACCAAAGCGCAATCCATTCGTAGAGCATATGCTCAACTTTTTACTGGGAAACTGATCAAGAGGTACAAATTTAGAATAATGTGTCAACAAGTGGTTGGATTCAGGATGAGACAAAATCGAAACAAAGTCATACAAAACGGAAACCCCAAATCAAATCTGGTCAAAACAGTGCAAGAGTTTTATCTGAGAGATGATGTCAGTCGTGTAGCCACTGGGAAAAGAAACACCATCACTGTGCAGAAAATAAAAAAACAAAGAAGGCTGCTTTGTGACTCGATGTATAATCTGCATAAGAAGTTTGTGGCAGAAAAGGGTAAGCTGTTGTCATACACGAGTTTCTGCAGAAAGAAACCTTTCTGGGTTGTCCCACCCAGTGAAAGGGACCGAGAAACTTGCCTCTGTAAAACACACGAAAATCTGCAGTACATGGCTGAAATGCTGAAAAAAATGGGGCTTTTAGATAGGACAAATCTAGAGGAAATTGTTAAAGCTACAGTTTGTAACAAGGTGAAGGAGTGCTACTATGGACACTGTGAGGAATGCAAACTCACTGTCTACCCTTTACTTAGAAGACCATCAGATGAGGAGACAGCTGTTGTACAGTGGGGTCTTGAAAAAATAAAGCACTCCAAAACAGGTGAGGATGAGAAGACCAGCACAGTCACTGTCAAGAAGACAACTGTCCTACCAGAAGAGGAACTTGTGTCCCAATTTCAGGACAGACTGTTCAAGTTCAGAAGACACTTATTTAATATTCAGTGGCAGTACAAATCATACAGGCTTCTCCGTGAACAGCTTACTTCCAGAGACTGTCTCATTCATGTAAATTTCAGTGAAAATTACAACTGCAAGTATGCCAATGAGATACAATCTGTCCATTTTGGAGGGTCCCACAAACAAGTGACTCTTCATACAGGTGTCCTGTATGTTCAAGGACACCACCCAACATCTTTTTGCGCTGTGTCCCCTAGCAGGAAACACGACCCACCTGCAATATGGGCCTACACTAATCCAGTCTTGGAAATGGTCAAAGTGGAGTTTCCATCAGTAGAGAATGTGCACTTCTTCAGTGACAGCCCTGCCACTCAGTACAGGCAGAAGGGTAACTTCTACCTCCTTTCAACTGAGCCTTCCTTCAAGGGGTTTGATAATGTAACATGGAGCTTTTTCGAAGCAAGCCACGGGAAAGGAGCCCCTGATGGCGTAGGGGGCTCTCTGAAAAGACTCGCAGACACACTCGTCAAGCAAGGAAAGGACATTCAAGATGCAGAGGCATTCTACAGAAGTGTACAACAATCTGGAACGTCCATTAAGCTCTTTTATGTCACAGAGGATGAGGTAAAAGCACTTAGTGAGAGAATGGAAAAGAAACATCTTCCCACTGTTAAAGGTACCATGAACATCCATCAAGTAGTTTCGGTTAGACCTGGAGTCATCAAATACCGGGATGTCAGTTGCTTTTGCCAGCTACAAAATGGAAAGTGGGACTGCCCATGTTTTGAGCTCAAGGAGGTCAGCTTTCTGGAGGAAATTCTACAGAAGAAACCACCTCAAGAAATGAATGGTTCTGTGCCCTCTCGACCAGATGTTATTGAGAACCATCATTGTGGCCAATGGTGTATGGTCAGTTATGATGAAGAGCTCTATCCTGGAATCATCTTGGATATAGAGGAGCACAAGGTTATGGTGAAATGCATGCACAAGAATGGAATCAACAAGTTTTACTGGCCTTGCCCAAGAGAAGATATCAATTGGTACAATGACAGCCAAATAGTTTGCTTCATTCCTGAACCTCTCCCCCTGAACCGACGGTCTCACCAAATAGAGTCCAATATCTGGAGGTATTTGGAAAATCATCTGTAAACAAAAGCTCAGTGTTGTCAGTGTTTCAAGTTCGCCTAATAGGGCATGTTTCTTTTCTTTCTTTTTTTTACATCATTTAAATTTTTTTAATTGTTACATCAATTAATGTTCAACATCAGATTAATGTTATGTCAATAATTTGCACGATGAGCTTATTTTAATAACTTTTGCATGCTGCAGTGTTCTTTGTTTATATAATTATTTTATTAAATTAATTGTCATCAAAGAGTTTATTTTTTGATGTTGAACAATAAAATGAATAAACCAACAACTCTTGTGGTCATAATGCTTAAAGTCATTGGTGTTACACTATGTCACTGGTGATACCGTCACATTTTTGGAGGGGTAGGCATGAATGTAAGCATTTTTAAAGCCACATTTATGCTCATCTTGATAATATAGTATGGAAGAGCAATCTAAAATTCTGTCACAATACATTCATTCAAATTTACCTATTTTGACACACAATATGATCATTTTTGACAAAGTTGAAATAAGATGACGTCAAAATATTCTGTTTATATAAACAATATGTATTTACATTTCATAATTAACTCAAAAATACTCCATATTTATTTAGGTGGGGATATAAAAGCTCTTTGGATGTTATGATTTTTGTGTTTGGAATTATTTAATTGTTTTCAATTTTCTTGCAATAGATCACCAAAGTCGGATAACACCAATGACACACAAATTGAAAATGACAGTAAACAAACTGAAATAAATATAAAAAATTGCAGTATTTAGGCTGTCCTTTATGTTAAATAAGAAAGCCAGCATTCTTAGGAATACTTCATATAAAAAAGTTTTAACAAAAAGTGACTTGAAAAAATAAATTAAAAAAAGCCTGAAAATGCCCATATTTTGATAATGACCCCCCTATGAGGCAACTCCTGTTGTGATATTGGGCTATACCAAACCATTGATTGATTGATTGATTGAGTAGTTGAACAAAATGTGTTTTGTCCTCCATAAGTATAGGGGAAAAACACTATGCATCTAATTATAAAACGTAACATATTTCACGAACTAGTTTTCTAGCATTTCTGTGAAAGTGACCCTGCAAGTTGTGAAATTTGCCCGTAAACTTCTCCCTGTGAAGAATTGGGACGATGACTTTGGGTCATTTTAATTTAGTGGCTTCCTCTTTCATTGTTTGTAATCAAAAACAAAGTTACCCCTGCCAGAATCAATTGCAATCTGGAGTATTACGTGTTGCCATCTATAGTATCTGTGCTCACAGTCGATAGTCTGTGAAAATCACCTATTATGTGAAATAATACATCGTGTATGACATGGGTGTTTCAGAGGGATGTCCTGTCACTCCTCTGTCTGACAAATCAGATGCCAGCGATCGATTCACATCATGGACAAAACTAAGGTCATTAATGCTGACCTAGCTTCTAGGATGACACTTAAACTACAGAGTACAGGTGACGACTTAACTCTTTGCCTGTCAGCCATTTCCTCAGAAGCCACACTCAGCCTGTCAGGATCTCTGCTAATTTTCAATAATCTTAGCTGGTGTCTCCTTCATTGTGGCGATTCTAGATAAAACAGATTATTTTGTAAAACTGGGCTTACACTGCGCGATTTTCGCCCTGATTTTTGCACCGTTGCGGATGTTGATTTTTCAGCCTCTCCATGCAGTGTACTGCCGCAATTAGCTGCTCACAACCAACGTACGACTGAAAATTGCATGCTCACAGGGTTTTCAAATATGTTTTATATTTTTCGCGAGTCGTGCGGTCCCGGCGCTGTGGCGGTGCTACTGAAGCCGACTGGAACCAGCGCGAACACGGTGAGATACAGCTGCAGGCGTCAGAAAGAGACGGAGCATTTAGTGCGCATAACATTAGCACAGTATAAATCTGCTAAGGCTCCAGTTTTAATCATTCGAGAGGAGGATGACCTTTTTGGGGGACGTTTGCTACTGATTGGATCAAGCAAAGCTCAAAAGTCTCATAACATATAGCTAAACGACACAAACATCTTTAATGTTCAAAAGTCAGTTGCGCCATGAAAACTCTCTCTTATAATTACAGTGACTCAGCTCTTGCATCTTGTGGCACAGTAAAAAAAAAAAAAAAAAAACTCGCAGCCGCCGATCTTCAAAGGCTCCTGTTCTGTGCACAATTAAAAGATAGCCTTTAGCGGCAGCTTCCCATCAGAGGTAAAGCGCTTAGCATCCCACAGATAACAGGGCTGGGGAGCGGTGGGCTAATTTCCAATGATTAAAGTGGTGTGTCATTGAATAGCGGCACAAAAGCGGTACACACCCATGCCAACACCTTAACCATGACCCCCTTTATGTGTTCATTTTTAAATCTATCCTGGGACATTTAATACATGAAAAGAGGCAATTAACGCATGACACCGCTCGTGTTTCGGGCCCCGTCTATGACGTACCGCTGGGGGTAATGGAACAGAGATTTACATTGAGAGAAGTCACTGCTGAGGTGTGGTGTAGATATTTGTCCAACTGTATCCCAATTTTGTGCGGCCTTCCCACACTCGAAAGTGTCAGGACCCAAAAAGGCATCAGGTTAATCCCTTTTTTTATTTAGCTTACCACAGCCAGGTGAAACACCTTTAATAATAATTGGCTATAAATATGCATAAAATACAAATGTACCAGGTCTTTAGAATAAATTACATGAATTTATGAACTTTAACACAGGGTTTATACAAAAATGTGATGCCATTTTTAATGCCCAGATACTACATTTTAATGCCACAAAAAAAAAAAATTGGTGCACATTTCATGCATTTTATTGACTTCTAAGGCCTTGCTTTTGGCACAATTCTTTTTAATTTTATTTAATTTAATAATACGCCGCAGAAACCCTGTAACATGACTTTTAATCATGCATAACATTAGTTACTTAACAATTTGTATATATTCACCCTTCAGTGACTGCTGTCAAGTGAGATAAAATGTCAAAGCGCCCTCTGCAATTTGGTCAACAAAAGATACATTTATATAAAAAATAAATGTTCATGTACATTCACTAGATATTACAACATGACAGCACTGAAAACACTGAGCAAGCTCCAGCACTGGCAAGTCAGAGCAACTAGTGTTTAACATTTGGACAAACTTAAGACGTTTAGGCTATCAACAGGCACTTAAGGGCCTATCTCACCGGCCTGGAGACTAGTCGGAGACTCCAGTTTCCGCTGGACACGGAGATGTCTCTGAGACGTTCCCTGGAGATAAGGCGAGTCTCCGGGAAGTCTTGGTGAAAACGAACAGGTTCAATTTCAGCTGATTCTTTGCATGGTCTCCAAGAGGTCTCCACAGTCTCAAACCGTTGTGTTACGAATACTATTGTTGTTTCTGTGACATCCCTGCAATGTCTCAAAGACCTGTCGGATACCAAGCAGATCTTAAAGAGACTCCATACGACTCTTTGAGATGTGCCTGGCAGCAATCATGTCTTAGATAATATTATGAGTTATCTGGCAAAATCATAATTAAAATAAATTGATATAAAAAAGAACCAGATCTCAGTAAATAGACATAATCCCATCACTACTTCGGGGGTTCTTTTTATCGAGCAAAGAAAAGCTGCACTAATTGAAGCTTTTGTGCCATTTAAGAAGACAAAAACTAATTGAATGATAACTAAAACCTGTATTAAACAAAATACTTTGAGAAGGGCACATACTCTACATCGGGGGTCTCCAAGTAAATTTCACTTGGGGCCAAAATATATCGGGAATGTATTGCCTGGGTCAATAAACAAAAGCTCCAGTATGTGTTGATTGGGAAAACACTATTGAGGAAAACTTTTTCTATAAATGAATAAAAATGAGCCTAACAGGACTGTAACCTTGGCTTACACTTGTATTGCACTTAACAAGCCTCTGTCACAAGTCTCTGCTACACTACAGTCATTATTCATTCGCTCAGCACTTGGTTGTGGTAAGCTACTTTTGTAGCCACAGCTGCCCAGGGGCAGACTCTCCATTTACCACGTGATTATAAGGTGTTGTTTATATCTGGATGTCCTCTTATGTCAGTGCACTCTGCTGGACAAGCGTGGAATTATTTCCTCTTTTATATATTTTGGCTGCCCCCTAGTGCCCTCTGCTGGACACATGTGAAATTCTTTCCTTTCTTTATTTAAGCTGCCTCCTAGTGGCTGGAGGGAGCATTCTAGTTATTTCTTTAAATTTCATAACTCCGCACAGAACAGGGCTAGAGACTTCCTTTTTTTTTTTTTTTGACATACTCAGGAATTTATGCTCTACAAGTCAGGGGCCAGATTGAATCAACGGTCAGTCTGAGACCCCGGCTCTACATGGTTATAACATCAAAAAGGTTTATTGTAATCTGTCACCTTTCAAAGCGACACTTTTATAATCATATACATCAGTTGGGTTTGTTGTGTGTGTAACCAAGATAGGAAACTAAACAAACAAAAGATTGTTGACAGAAGCAGGTGTCCTGGGTTTGCTTTTGGTTCTCTCGGCGCCATTCAAGGATGAGTCAAAGGCACGTAATTATGTTGTTTCCAAAAGAGAACGGTCTATCGCTTTCCCTAAGGACATCTGCTTATTGTCTCCTTCTGCATACGAAGAGTATTTCAGCGCTAAAGCAGAAAGCACGGGGACAAATGCGAGTCCAGGCTGCGAGCAGCACAAGACGTGAGAAATGAGCGCTTAAATTGCCACATTTGTTTCAATTACGCCTCGGTCACCGGCGTCAGGGGCTTACAGGTGGGATGGAGGGGGATGTGAATTTATTAACATCACCGCTCCTCTCTCATCTGCATAAAAAAAAAGAAAAAAACGCCACCACATCCACACCGCGGCGACTCGTGATTAAACGCTGAAAAATGCGACGGTTTGAAAGGGGCAATTAAAGGACAAAGGAGCAGTGTAACGGGCGACACAGCGCCGTCCATTTTAACGAGTGATGAGGGAGATGCTGACGAAGACGTTGCGGCTAATGTGACCTGCCCCAGAACTGACCCTGCTGTGGTTGAGCCCGGGCCTAAAGCCTGAGGGGGCCATTCGGGTCAAGGAGAGGCACACATGGACAAGTGCGTTGGCTAGAAGGAGATCCGCTGAGTCATGGTGACACTGAGAAGGGGAGTTTAAAACAAAGAAGGTTTGAAAGGAGCTTAAACAGAACTCAGTCTCACATTACTGAGATGTCGGCTTCTGCGAAAAGAAATTTATAGTCATTTTTTAAAATCTGGTCAGAGCTACTACATTTACTCATTGTGTGTCTTTGTAAACAAACTCACAGCTAGACAAAAAGATGAAAATGGGCTAACTTAAATTATGAAAGCAAATGTACATTAAAGTATAAGAGAAACGTTCAAATACCGTCGACAGGACTGGGTAGATAGTTACAGCCCATCTTCATTTCTAACGATTATTTGGGTAATTGATTTCATCCAGGATTTGATATCTGAAATGCAGTTAAAAAGTGCATCCATTGGCCTGGTGTCATCAGGAGACATGGAGATGTACAACTGTGTATCATAAGGGTAACTATGAAAGTTGACTCCATGTCTCCCGATGACATCACCAAGAGGGAGCATACAGGTTAAGAATAACAAACTACTTTTTTCTTCTCAGGGCCTAACTGAAGTCCCTCCAAGTTGTCGTGTGGGCGGTGACACATCAAAGTACACAGATGTTGAACATTTCACATCGTCACCAGGCAAACAGTGCCAGATTCTAGTTCATCTCAAACAAGTGGCGCTGCAATGTGTCATCGCCGCCCACTCTGCAACCTGGGGGGACTTCAGTGAACGTCTCTGTGAAGATGATCACTAGTAATTCCCAAAGCCATTGGCCGTCTGAGGCTGGAAATGTCTAGCTCTATTGATTTAGTGGTCTCTGTTTATCATGGGTGTTTGAAAGTCCTTGAATTGATCCAGCGCAGTGGACGGATGCCTGGATGATTGAGAGCTTAGACAAACTTATGAACTTTGAGCAGCACGTGGGCATTCCCATTCCCATTGTGGTTGGCAGAGCGGGTCGTCTAATGATAGGAAGACTTGTATCCTCTGTGTGAATATAGTGTTCCCCAGGGCCAGTGTTGGTGATTTTACTCCATAAAAATAATCAAATTGCTGATTACTGATTACTGTGTCTATATAATCTAGTTACTTCTTTGATTACTATATTTCAACAGTAATGTGATTATTGATTATTAGTTAATTTAGTTTTAAGATAGGGTAAAGCCAGGTTTCCCAAATGGGAGAATTCTGCCAGTTTGAGTCTGTGCTGGGCTGCCTTCGAGGCTCAGAGCGGGCAGTGTGTGACTGAGTGTCCGCTAAAGCCAGGAGGGGGAACGGGGAGATACGAGCGCCAAATGTCCGCCGCGTGTGCTCGGCATGTAGCCGGTACGACGGGCTCGAGAGTCCGGGAAAGTGGCGCCACATCGTCTAAATGCGGCATAACGGGAGTCAGTCAGTCCTGGTCACTCTGGCCCTTGGTCTGAGACTGTCAACAGAGCAGAGACTGCCCACACACTCCCCCTCCCCGCGTCCCCCCAAAGCCTCCCGCCACGCCTCTTTCTCTGAGTTTTTTGAATTTTGGGAGTGGGTGGAGTAAGCTCTGGAAGGGGTGTTTAGTAGCTACTGTGTGTGTACTGCCCCCTCATGGCTAAAAAGTATATGGAATTTTTGATTTCGTGAACCTCCACTTTAGTGTAAACGTAAAAGGCAATGTCATGAGCACACAGCGATCTGCTCAGCGGATCCTTCCCTCATCACACCCAGCGAAGAAGGAAGCGGAAGTGTCGTGTTTTTTTTGTATTACATCTACAAAGTAGCGGGAGCCTGTGTCCTTAGCACTTGGCGCACCGTGGAGATGTCAGGTACTCGGCCCCGCAGTGTGAGGAATTTCTGTATTTATTTGACACTGTTGGCGGTGGTTTCTCGATGCACTGGCCGCGCGGGCAATTTCAAACTGCAAATGTGGGCGGAGTTTGTCCTTTAGTAAAGTAATCCATTACAGTGGTATGCCGGGTACACAGTTATGAGAGACACGAACGTTCTTTTCTTCACTGTTTACTGTGGTCATTTGTTTATCTTTGACATCACAGGTACACCTTACACCACAGGTACACGCCATAGAACAGGTGACAAATGATGTAGGATAAAATTAGCTCGCTTATTAAACAACATAAGATCATACCACTTTGGCCTGCTTGTGGACAAACCGGTGCTAAATATGCTTCTTATTGCTTACTTTTCTCAATGCCGTGTCCGTGTCACTTGTGTGCTTCTCTTCTCTTCGCAGTAGAAAGGAAGTGACCTATTGTGCCGTTAAAGGTCCTCATCATGCAAAATCAACTTTATGGAGCTTTTAGCCATGTTGTTAGCCATGCTAAACTCAGTAATCCTCCTGAATCTTGCTCTCTGAGCAGCTGCTCCGCCCTCTCCTGGAAAACGAAGGACTTGTTCCCATCACATCATCAATGAACAAGGAAGTGCTTGACGTCTGTAATGTAATGCCTTACGGCCTAATTTTAATTTGTAAAACAGAATTTTCATTATTTCTGTCATAAGAAAGAAAAAAAAGAAAGAAGAAAAAAAAAGGAAGTGCCCAAGATGTCCGCACGGCGCTGCCCCTGCGGAGTAAACTAATGCACCCCCTGAGCGTCTGTTGATGTCATGTTTACACCGAAAGTTGAGAAGAAGGAGCTCTTTCTAACCTACTCTGGACACCTGTTCATTGTTCTTACACAATGATAAAGTCATGGCGAAAATGCGCGTTTGAGAGGTGCAGGACTTTATTCAGCCTTCTTAAAGATGAGGCCACTTGCCAGAAGTTGGAATTTTTTTCTGGGATTCAGCGACTATCAGCCAAAATAGTGTTTGTCTGTGACCCTTGGGGAATCTTGGCCAGAATCAAAGTGGATTAACTCTTAAAACCAGCGTGAGTCCCACAATAAAAACACCCGTTGGCGTGTGTGTTAGCCATTTATGAAGCTGTGTTGCACATGTCAACTCCTTATAACTGCATTGTGAAGTAACTTCACTTTTTGCTGTGATATTTATATTTCTACTACTGCTAAAGTTGTATGAGCGGCATCAACTCGGAGATGGGGCGGGTTAACTAAAATCCAAGCGTTTTGTCTTCCGGGTTGGAAAAATACCCCCAGAAATACTTATATTTCTTTATAGTGGTAGAGGTCTAGTATATCATATAAATGCCTAGAGTTTACTTTGAAATGGTTAAATAGCATGATATATATCCTTTAAACTAGGCTTACTACATTTACTTAATTTAAATGTAATTACAAACCGAATATGATCAATTATATGTCCCTATAAATTGTACCTAAATGTTGGGAAAATAATCATAAAAGCATATAAAAATAAAATGCACAAAATAAACTTTCTAAATGGCATTAGCATAGCAACAGCTCTGCCTGGTGAAGTATGAACTACAGGGAATTTTAACTGCTGTTACAAGTGGATTACTTAGCATGACTCACCAACACTGCCCCGGTGAATGAAACATGACAATGTTGCACTTTGAAAAGCTTGTCAAGTCTCATTAATATATATATATTTATTTTTTTTACAATGAGTGACGAGGACCAATGTTTACGTGTTATCTTTAATTGTTGAAGACATAGGGGACAAACTGAATTCAGGTTTGTGTTTTTCCTCTCTGTTGTCAGTGGAAACGCCTCTTACCTCGCAGTTGCCTCTCAATTACATCCCCTTCCCCTGTGCCCAGGTGTCAGTCGTGATGTGAATCCTCCACAGACTGCGGCGTTGCTGCTTATCGCTGACTGTCTCATCAAGACAATTACCGGAGCGGCGTCTCCATCAGCGCTCCCCTGGGCCTGGCTCAAAGCGGAGTACACACAGTCCTACAGGAGCGGGGCGGCTGGCATGTCCGCGGCTAACGCATAAATAGATTATAACAGTGGGCTAATAAGTGTCATTAGTATAACACACAGAGGAGGCGACGGGAGAGGCGTGATGTTGTCATGCTAATGTGTGCATTATCTGTTAGCAGACAGTAAAGGGCCCATATTTGAGCTTTTAACCATGTTACGATGCTATGTCCTGGAGTATTGTTCTGTTTCACTTGTGTTTTGGTGATCCTGCATATTTGGTCTGTCTCATTCTTCTGCATTCAAAACGCCACAATGCACTCGTAAAAATCGAATAGATTTTTAGAGTTCAGACTCCTTCACCAAACTTACTCTGATCACGTTATCAGGCTATCATTGCCTTTGCCTTTTCCCCCGCAGCGGACATTGTTGACTTTATTTACAACACACAAACCTATTTTTAACCTCTTAACCCCTGCCTCAACCGAGTGCATTTTCTCCAGTTCAGCTTTACCCAAATCTATGAGCCTACAGGCCAGAGTATCGCCTCAAGGGAAAGCCAAGACCCACAAAACTCACCTAAACTGATCCTTTCCCTTGCGTTTGTTGTCGCATTGTTGTTGTTTTTTTTACTTTTCCCCCAGCGTCGTGGAATTTCAAACAGCTTGAGTACGCACAGGAGTCTACATAAAACCGAATAAAATCAGAGATAAAACAATCTCGGAAAAACTCCCATTCTCCCATAAACAAGCGTATTCCACACCCTCCGCGGGGCCCGCTCGCTCGTACATATGCACTCGGGCCTGATAATCGGCAACGCGGGTGAAGTCGTGTGGCGATATCTGCCTCGCTCCTCGGCGCCGCGCCTTCGGAGGTTAATCACTAAAAGATACGGAGAAAACTCAGACTGCGGCCCCATTCACCTGCGCGCCTCCCCTGTTGCTTCTCCAAATGCCACCTCTGCTACCTCAAAATTACTATTCCAACCCCTATCGGCCTTATCTCCGACCAAATAAATAGAAAAGTAGCTGGCGGCTTAGCTCCGCGGTGCTCCGGGGAGGAGACGGGAGGAGGTAATTGCTCGGTTTAATAACAAAACTCATCATATGCTCACTGGGAGATGCATTCTGACCTATAAGGGAATAATGGAGTGTAAGCAGTAGAGCTACGGCGGCCCCCGAAGGTCAAATGACGAGAAGGAAATACAAGGCGAGGCGCGAGCATGTTGTTGTATGACCGAGATGACTGATATGATGTGGGTGGAACCGCCGTTGTAAAAGGAACGAGCCGAGCAGAGGGCTGTGCTGGATGAGCCAAAGACATGTTTGTGACTCAACAAATGGCTAGTTTCTGACTGGTGTGCATTTAGAACGTTGCAATCGGTCCACTAAAGTTCATTCATGTGGACTGGGGAGCGTTTTTTTTTGTTCCAGATGTGCTTTTAAGGTTGAAAAGTAGGGATTACGAAATCGCTGATTCGAATTTAATTGAGCTGCTTGTTAAGGTTTCGTAGCATCTCAAAAGCTAAATCCACGTCTGTTGTTTTTTCTAAAATAACACGTTCATTTGCGTTTGGCCAGGGTTAATGTCGGGCATTCCTCTGGAAAATGATGTTACCCCAAAGACGACGACAGCTCGCAGTTCCGCTTCGCCAGCCCCGACGTAACAAAGCAGCTGCTGCAAAGCTCACATTAGCAAAGCAGCTGATCTGTGCAGGCAGGTGCGGAAGTCGGGCAAGTCTTGCTTTGACCCGAGGTTCCCCAGTTGTGCCATCGTTCACATGTGCATGTTTTAAGTTCTCGAGGACCACATAAGTGTATGGGGAAAACCCAATGGCCGCTGACTGCTCTGCTTTGTGACTACGCCACTGGAGGCCGCCATTGCTCCACCTTTGCTGTAGTACCTCCATATGGCCGCTATTCCCCCATTGGACTGCATTGGACTTTAGACACGTTAAAAACAACTTTAATGTTGTTTAAAGTGCCTAATGGTTTAGAAGTGGCTAGAGCTAGATATTCCTCCTGTGATTACGCTGGGTTAAAAACAATCTGGGGCACCAGGCTGGTTATCGTAGTAGACATTTTAGAAATCTTGCATAATTAATGAGGGCCTGACTTTGATTGACAGGCCGTTTACGTCGCTGCCTGGCCATGGGCGTGATTACAACAGAAATACACGCCCATTACACGCCCCGCGAGGGCCAAGCAGTCAAGATCCCTCCCTTATGCCCTTTTTAGGAACATGCTTCGTCAGAGCTGGAGAGGAGGAGCTGTCTATTCTTTTTAAGTCTATGGGAAAACCACACACTAAAAACATGGTCATTTACGCCTGGTCACAGAACCCACAGCCTCCAAGCCACAAGACAGGATTTCTAACTCATCAAACCTTATGAGTTACATAATCACAGGCCAGTTGTTCAAATAATGTCACCCTGATCCAGATACACAGTTTTCAAGATGACTAAATCCAGTGTTCTAAACGGGACAACATAATGTGGGCCACCGGCAATGTACAGAAAAACAGGTATTTTATTTTTGACTGATTGGATGTGACTGGACGTGTAAGAAGGGGATGCAAGTGTTGTGAATTATTTTTGACAGGTTCATCGCTAATGATTGTTTTGTTGAAAGTAATATACAGTGATGAATGACAGCTATATTGAACATATCATTTCTGTTTGTGATTCAAATCGGTTTATTTCATGGGGACAAGATTTTTTTTGATTTTTTGTGTGTACTTTGTCTACTTCATCACTGTAACAGTTGAACAAATCAAGTGCAAAATATAAATAAAAGTATCTACACAAATTGATACAAATTGATTATATGACGAATTTTAAAATGTTGCTACATTCTCTTCCTGAAATCCACTTTGAAATCCTACCTCCTGTTGGCATTAGAATAATCCGGTTTATTTTCTTGCTGAAATGTTATGACACAAAGTGAAGGTTTGATCCAGATTAAAAACTAGGATTGGATGACATGATCTAACCAGATTTCAGAATCCTTCTTTCCCTCTTTTGAACAACCCCTTTTCAAGATTTGATCCCATCCGATAACCAAATATCCTATCAGATTACCTTTGAACAACTGGCCCCATAATATAGAAAGAAAGGAAGGTATTTTCTAATACAGGGGTCACAAATTAAATTTCACCAAAGTCCGAATTGAAAAAAAAAAATCGTCACATGTAGTCTAAGTTTGGACTCCTAAATAGCAGAATACTTATAGCCTCTGTGCACATAATACACTATATGACAGTGATGTGTTTCTCCTCTTAGCTCAGTTCAACTCTCTGAGTCCTGGCTTAGTCCTGGCTTAGTCCTGGTTTAGTCCTGGTTTAGTCCTGGTTCAGTCCTGGTTCACTCCTGGTTCAGTCCTGGTTCAGTCCTGGTTCAGTCCTGCTCGCTGCCGATCAGGAAACAGCCGTACCATTGTGCGCGTGCATACTGCATTTAATGAGGGTGTCCTCTGCTTCTTTTTTTTTTTTTGTTAGCCGTATTTCAGTCATTCTGAAACTGTTTCTAAAAATATAAAAAGTCTCATGGAGCTCAGAGTTGGCACTTTCTCCTCCTGTTCATCTGGGTGGTTAGTTACCGCTCGGCTGCAGTCAGAGAGGGAGGGAGAGAGCACACACAGCCAAGGGGATCCAGGGTCGGGTCTAAAGTTTAGTGACCTCAGTTCTAATACCATTAAACAATGTTGTAAATATATGTCTCTAAGTGTCCTAAGGATATAGGTGGAGATTTCAGAGTCCCAACCTGACACCGGGGGCGAACATACGCGACAGCATTGATCGGTTTGGGAATTGATCTTGAGACCTTTCAGTTGCGAGGTGGAAAAAAAGCACCCGGATCTGTTTTCAGAAGATCAAACTCTTCTTCACACTCCGGTTCACGGCTTTTAACGGGCTACTTTCTGCACAATCACAACAACCAGTGAAAAGTCGCAGCCCTAGACTCATTCAGAGAGTTGCGTTGCGCGTTCTTTGTAGATCAGAACCTCTTGTATCACCGGCGGGAAACATTTAGTCTGCTCCTTTCGTGCCGATGCCGCGGGTCTCTACCTGTGCCACTGTAGATCAAGCCGGATTCATTTCGGATTAAAGGCTTTTCGCTCGACAAAGTTGAAATTGGCTGCTAGTTTGCCTGTTCGTTTTGCACTTTCGCTCAAAGAGAAACTCATCACAGGGGATGCTTTTTTCTTTCTTTTTTTTTTTTTCATCTCTCTCTGACTTTAAAAGATCGCTCCTACTCTTCGCAGCCCTGTAACTGTGAGCCAGAGAGGGGGGGGGGGGGTAGAGGTGTCAGGAAGCAGGCGCTAAAATGAGCCGACTTTCAATAATGATGTGCAAAGAATAACAGCCTTTTGCATTTCGAATTAGCGACTGCGCATTCGAAATTCCACAGGGCTTTTTTTAGCGTGTTTGGATTCACAGAAACTATTATTTGTGTGCAGACGGGGACGGGAAGGAAGAGAATCCTTTTGTAGCACTTTTCACACGACACAAGTCACCCAACGCGCTTCACACAGATGCTTCAGACGGAGGCAAAGTGAAGGTGGCAAGAACAAGGTTAACTTATGTTGGAAGATACAGTAATTCACCTGAATGCACTGGGTGGGTTTGTACGGGTGGTCTGGTTTCTGCCATCCGCCTAAATGGCACCCAATAGACTCTTCAGCTACGGTGCTCCCAACCAATCTTGTTGTTTGCCGTCCCCCATAACAAAGACATTATTATCCATCATAAACTAGCACTGTGGAATTAGTTGTTATGTTTATGGCGACAGTGAAGCTTCACTTTGCACCATTAGAGTTGGGAACGTGCTGGTCAACGCATCTCTGGGGAGAATTGTAAGAAAGCGAGGGACACATTCTGGACCATAAGTAGCAGTTTACAATCCAGCACAACACCTGCTAAAAATGGACAGCCAAGTAGAGTTGGAAATTAAAGTGTCCCTTGCATTTGACCAACCCTTTTAATGAGTAACGCCGGACTCACGCCGAAACCAGGTGCCGTTTTGTGTATTTTTCGTGTGCGGGCCAGAGCACCCACAAGGCAATGGGTTTTACGGTGTTTCACGCGACAACGAGGAACTTTAGCACACTGCCTGACACGAAAAAGGTCACACGCTCTTAATACTGCCTTTAGCTTTGATTACAGCACATTCACTGTGGCATTGTTTCAGTGGGGGTCAGCCCCATGTTCCCCGGTACCTATTTCCCCCTGTCAATAGAAGTGGGGCAACATCGATGTATTGAGATTAGGCACCAGCCCACTATCCTTAAAGGGATATTTCAGGATTTTTGCCCTGGGGCCTCATTTCCTAGTTATCCAGAGTGTTGTTGCTGTCTGGAGATATTTTTTTCTTAAATTCATGCAGTTCTTATATCTGAAGAGCTTAGTCGGGCAACGGTGGCGCAGATGGTAGAGCGGGTCGTCTCATGATCGGAAGGTCATGGGTTCGAATCCCGCCTCCTGAAGGTGCACGCTGTCGTTGTGTCCTTGGGCAAGACACTTCACCCACCTTGCCTCCAGTGTCTGCGTACATTGGTGTATGAATGGGTGAGAGGTTCCTTGCTGTAAAGCGCTTTGAGTGCCTAATGTAGGTGGAAAAGCACTATATAAGTTGAGACCATTTACCATTAGTCGCGCTAGGCTAATAGGCACTTATAACGCCAGACTAACTATATAAATGTCTGTGTCGATAGAATAATTTTAACCATTTTGCATTTAAAATAACTTATATTTGAGCAGCATCAGCTTCGTGGTTGTAAGCTAACGCAGTGGCGGAGTGATCTGCGAGAAAATAGTCCCCCAAAATGCGGTAATTCATGTGATACAAGGTCAGTTATATTTCAAAAGTTATTCTATTAACACAGACATTTATATGGGTAGTCTGGTGTTTTACCTCAGGTGCACTGTGGAGTGGGTCAGACTGTTTTTAATGCAGGTTAACTGATACCATAGACATGCTTTAGCCTAGCATTAGCCTAGCACCTCTAAGCTCTTCAAATATAAGAACTGCATGAATTTAAGAAAAAAATATCTCCAGACATCAACAACACTCTGGATAACTAGGAAATGAGGCCCTATGTCAAAAAAATATCCTTTAAAGGTTAGTGGCTAGGGCAGGGTCAGGGTTAAGCTGATTGATATATCTATGACGTTTCACTCTCATGACTTGTGATTGGTTGATGTACCAACTCCGCAACGAAAAAAAGAAAATCGCACCCAGGGAACAGAGGTGCGCACCCGTTTCAATAAGCTTCTGCAATGTCAAAAGATCCTGGGCCCGACCATACGCCTGACGCAACAACGGTGATCACATTCGTTGGGCACATTAGCTGTTTGTCAATTGCGAGGATCCTCGGCAGCTCGACTACTTTGGAAGGAATCCACGGCATCACAGTGCCGCCAAGTGTTGTCACAATTGACTTGGCGCCCTCGCACCCTCCGCAGCGTGACTCCTCTGTTTTGCTCATTTACTAAGGATGCACCTGTGGATCCCCTGCTCCTTTTAATAATAACGGTCCCAGGACAGAGACATCTGCACGGTCTGCACCGTTGTCTGCAGGACGCGCACATCTGGCTGTCTCTGTGCAGATTGTTGAATTGTGCGCTCATCAATAGATATATAATGGAACTTCTGATTGAAAGTAGCCCTACAAGTCCTTTGGAGTCGAGTTCATCTGGTTTTATTAAGACAGAATCAGTGCAGCCTCGTGCAGCTCTATCTGTCACCTGCGCCACAGAGCATCTCTCTCCCTCCCAGCTCATCACAACTTTTCCTCACAACCTTTCACGCTTTTACAAGACAGAGAGTTGCATTTGTCCCACTGTTAAGTGAACAGAAGAGAGAAAGAGAGAGGAGAGAATGTGCCGTGGTCCCGCTGTAGCGCGCTGCGATCAAAGGGCTGCGCTCCACACTTATAGAAAGGCCTACTGTTGTCATTGATTTTTGATTATTATTTTGAAATGACAAACAAATAAATAAAAAAAAACAAAGAACGAACCACGGCACCTTCTCCGGTCCATGCGTCCGTCCAATATTTTGGACGGACTGGCTGGAATGAGTCAGTGCAAATGGAGTATTAACTAAAACGAATTAAAAGAAAATTGGAACGAAAAAAAAGAATTATCTTTCAAATATGATGTTGCAAAAAGGCGTCTTGACCAACTGATAAAAAGGTTCAAACCTAATGTGTGTTTTACAAAGGAACAATGCACATCTCAGGAAACCAAAATGCTGAAGTAAAAGGCACTGGACTTAAAATACTGGGACTAAATAGGCAAACGAAAAATGATGTATTGGCGTTTGACCTGAGTGATCTGATGGAGCTATTGCAAGAAACCAAAAACACTAAACGAGGCGTGCAAGATTGGCTTTTTATCGCCTTTCAAACGTGGATTTAAATGCTTCTTTTATGAAATGCTGAGGCGATGGAAATACGATGAAGACTTGTAACCTTGTAACTTGTTGGAGAAAGTTCTCACGCAAAACATCCAAGGACTTTCAAATCGGAGGTCGTTTAAACAAACAAAGTTTACTATTTTGGAGAGGATTCTCTACCTGTGATGAGCTGACCAGAGTCGGGCTCACCGGCGGGGGTCTGTTTAGCTTCTCATTCTCACCTTACCGGACCCGCGCTCCTCCCACAGGGCTCCATTATACATAAAATCGCGTGTTCTTCATTTTATCCAGTCAGAGATGTCAAATAGCAGATGCCTGGGGGAGAGCGAGGGCAGAGCTGGATAACGTACCCAAAGTTAACCATAGACACAAGCAGCGATCAGCTGAAATATGAACACACAGAGAGCGAGAGGGAAAAAGGAAAGTAAATAGGCTAGTTGGTATTTCCTCTCTATAGGTATTCACAAAAGTTGGCACGGATCATATCCCGTCTTTTGTGGTTGAAGAAATGCGAACATCAAAGGGCACACGCGGGGAACAGTGGAACTTGTCTCATTCCCCCACTTCTATTGGCGGGGAAACATCGGACCCGGGGAACATCGGACCCGGGGAACATCGGTACGCACCCGTCTCAGCAGAGATGCCCAGACTTCCCGATCCACGCACACCTCCTCCAGCTGTTCTGGGCGGACCCCGAGGCGATACCAGGCCAGCTCGGAGACATAGTCCCACCAGCGTGTCCTGGGCCTTCCACGAGGCCTCCTCCCAATAGGACATGCCTGGAACACCTCCCGAGGGAGGCGACCAGGAGGCATCCGGAACAGATGCCCTAGCTGTATTGCTGGGTTGCAGGTGACATCACAGCGTTCTAAAGGCCAATGCTTTTATTTTTGCCATGTTCTTTATGTCTTTGTCCTCGAAGAGCACCTGAACTTGTATCTACTTTTTTGGACCCACTGACGTGCTCACCTCCCATCCTATTGTAGCCAATGCTTTTATATAGGAAAAATGATTTTGTTTTTGAGGTCATTTTTGGTCTTGTACAGAGAACTCTTGCACCCGGTGACTGATACTAATGATCATTTTTGTAATTCATACATTTTCTTTTGAGCTACGACTTGTGAAACACATTCTAGAACCACATTCTAGAACCTGCAACCCAGCAATTGCTGGTGATGATGGTCACTGGACCCAGCGGGGGGGCAGGAGCCAGTCTTTCCTATTAACAACATTACACTTTCACAAGTCATAGCTCTAAAGAAAATGTATGAATTACAAAAATGATCATCAATATCAGTCACTGTGCCCCTGATCTCTCTGTACAAGACCGAACATTTCCTCAAAAACAAAATAATTTTTCCTCCATATAATAGTATTGGCCTTTAGAATGCTGTGATTTCACCTGCAACCCAGCAATAGGCTTATTTTGTTCCGAAATGAACTAAACCAAACTTTGTTTGTCATGAACTTCTTTCCATCCACAAGGTCTGATCTGCCTCTCTCTACTTTACCGGAGTTTCAAAAGGGGGCAGGTAGAATCACCGCAGGTATTTTCAATCTGGAAGCTTTAGAAACTCGTTCAACTTTCAATGATCAGAACTATTTGATCAAACATTACGCGGCGGGGATGTGGGAGGTAAGAGAAATCTAGCACTGAAGCTCAAAAACACTTACAAAACACACATTCACATGGGATTTCTTTTTTTTGTTGCTTTTAACAGAATATCTGGATAAAAAGTGAACTATGCCAATGCCAGATTTCACATTGTCAAAAGGAGAGGCCTGCAGCGTTGTCCAACATTGTGCTGATTTTAATGGTTGTTGTTTTTTTTCTGGTAAATCGACCACTTCTATTTTACACACCACCTGAGAATTGTCCTCATTCCAGTTTGCCTTTACAAAAGCACTACATGAAAAGCTGCAAAAGCCTCTAATTATTTCCTCCGCTCTGTGTTCTGGGGCTAAGGGTGCAGACTAATTTGCAGCTTGAAGATAATGGAGAGAACAGGCTGGCGATGGGGTTTGTGCCGTTTTTAGGAAAAGTGCAGCGGAAACAAAAATGCAAAACGAGATAAACGTGCCGGTTCCATCCACCCATCCATCCATCCATTCATTTTCTTCCACTTGTCCGTTGTCGGGTCATGGGGGCAGCAGTTGGAGCTGCCCAAATCACATTGTGCCAGCCCCCTATGGCTCCTCCTGCAGGTGGTGGGTCCACTCATAAGGGGCTTCTGAACCGTGCCGATTTATTTCAATAAGTATCTAAATTACCGAATGTGTGAATTGGTTACGATTTTCTGCATCAGTGTCTCTTTTTTTTGTTGCTCGATTTGAATTCTTTTCATGATGTTAACAGTGAGATTCAGCTTGGCGTGAGGCCGTCTGTTTGAGAGGTGTTTCACATCTGCTAATAATGAATATTTGTCACCATTTTAGTCACGGTCACTTGCGAAATTTGGGTTGTTCACAGTCAGTTTGGAAACCAGTGTGAATCAGAAAGGATGAGACTCTTTTGTTTGAGCTGTTTTCAGATAGGGTACATAACATCCAATACTTTCTGTGACTGTTCGTTTACGATGGGAATATGAGGCGCAAATGTATTCAATAAGGAAAACTGTGTCTCTTGGCTAAAATCTAATTCCTGACCCTTTTGACCAGCAGTTCAGCAGCTTTCAGAAGTCCAGTTAGGTTCATTAGGTCTTCAAGTATTGATGCTATTATGCTCTTATAGCCAGACATTTATGTTATTTTGTACCTGACAGTTTCGGCTACAACTGAGGCAACAAATACCACCGTTGGATCAGAGAAGCCATCAAGATCCGGAAGCCCCGGCCCCCATACTGTGAACAGGGACAACGGGGTGTTTTATTTATTTTTCTGTATAGTGTAGTGCCTTAAAAAGCGTGTAGAATGGGCCAGTTTAGAACAGAAAGCACAGACGCACGGTCAGAGGACAGGTCCATATTCATTAGCTAAGGGCCTAGCTCACCGGTCTGGACACTAGTTGGAGCCTCAAGTTGCCTCTGGTCACGGAGATGTCTCCGAAACGTCCCGTGGAGATAAGGCCAGTCTCCAGGTAGTCTCGGTGATAACAAACAGATTTGATTTTGGCGACTTGAAGTGTTGCGATCACATTTTGTCGAGTGCAGTTGTCGTTAGCCTCACATTGAAGTGCGGCTCCGCTTACCTTTAAAGGAAGCTGAAACACGTGATCATAAACTCGTCATGGCGATGAAGTGAGATGTTTCGCTTCCGTTGAGAGGGTTAGTAAAACGTTTAGACCACAGCTTACAATTTAAACTTTACCAGCTTCATCTGTCATGGTTTAAAAGGAAAAATTAATGGATGATTTGATTACTTGAATAATATAGGCTTTTTTTTTTTTTTTTTTTGAGAATTCCAGTCAAAAATTCAGCTGAGGTGGCTAGGGCATCTGTTCCGGATGCCTCCTGGTCGCCTCCCTCGGGAGGTGCTCCAGGCATGTCCCACTGGGAGGAGGCCTCGTGGAAGGCCCAGGACACGCTGGTGGGACTATGTCTCCGAGCTGGCCTGGTGTCGCCTCGGGGTCCACCCAGAACAGCTGGAGGAGGTGTGCGTGGATCGGGAAGTCTGGGCATCTCTGCTGAGACTGCTGCCCCCGCGACCCGGCCCCGGATAAAGCGGAAGAAAATGGATGGATGGATGGATGGAGAATTCCTGTCAGGGTTTAAACGGAAAGACAAGCACTAAGGGAAAGCGTCGCTAATTGGCCGATACCAAGCTACACAAATTGAGCTCTAGCCCAGACACTTTGAGACCCAGAGCGAGTTGCATTTACGTTTGCAAGTCATTATACATATAGGTGCTATTTATGTCGACTACGGGAGAGTATTCGAGCGTCTGTGAGAGCCATTAAACAGTGCATTACAAACCTGTCAAGCACAAGACGAGATTCTCTCCATAATTGAACCGGTAATTGGAAGGAGGACACAAAAAAAGGTAGCGAAGTTCGACTGTATCGCTGTGTTGTGGCAGATTTCCACATGCAAATTAAGATGCAGAAGTGTCAGGCCTTGTCTATTCTCTGGTAATGGAGTATTATTAGCTCGTGATGGAGAGCGATTGGGGAGTTGACGGAGTAGATTCTCATTAGGCTGACATCCGCGGGCTGACGAGGAGGGTTTGTTGTTTACCTTGCACATGTTCGAGCAGCTGCGCTATAGTCCTGGTCTCACACTAGCACAAAGTCTAAGCCACTACATAAAGAGAGTCGTGCTCTGTGCTGGAAAGTGCAAAGGAGTAATGATCAAGTACTGAGGCATGTGAGGACTCTCATACTAAATATATTACCACTGCTACAACACGGACTATTGAAGGAATGGCCAAATGCAAATACACAGGGTCATTCAGAAAGAATGAATAAGGAAAAGCAATAAAAACTCCAGTCAAGTTATAAGTAATCTACTCACAATCAACGTTTATTTCCCTGTCCTACAAGTGTTCACTTACAGCACGGGCAACATCAATTTCTATCACAATCCACGGAGTTGATCGCTATTGTTATTAGATCTTTAAGGTCATTGGGGTAATCTTTTACATTTTTTTCCCCACAAGAAAAAAATAAATAAATCACACACGATGAGGGTGTGATTTAAATGAGGGATCTTGCGAGAGGTCTCGGACCCCTTCCGACCAATCCATCACTTTTGGTACATTTCCATGCAGTTCAAAAACGTTCAAATGGTCACTGACTCATTTCATGATGATGCTCGAGGACTTAATGCACTTTTCAATCTAAACACAAGTAAATGTCAAATGGCATTTGTTTTTTAAACTTTGGACACATGACTTTTTACAAATTTTAAGGCAAACATATCACTTGTTATAATTACTTACTGTATCGCAATACGTCTCGGATTGGCCCCTGAATATCGTGATATGTATCGGATCGTGACAAAAGTGGATCATCCCAGCCCGATTAAAAATAGTGTTTTTGGATCCCCTCATCTTAAATGTAGGCGCATTGTTATTGATAACATGACACAATATTCAGTATGACTGTAAAATTCTATAAATTAGACGCACCATTGTATAAGCCGCAAGGTTCAAAGCTTCTATTCTTTATTGTACTTTGTAGGATTTTAATTTGCACTGCTCTGATTCTCTGTAGCACTTTGGTTTGGCTCAAATGTAAAGTGTGTTACAATTAAAATGCATTATTATGTCTCCTGCTCGTGAGCCTGATGAATCCAAATAATTTCCAACATTACTTTATTCCTCATAAATGAATGAAAGGTTATTCTAGGAGAGTCAGTAGGGGGCTTTGTTAATGAAATCACAGAAACTATATAAATGCCATGAAAAGGACAAAACATACCTTGCCACACTTTAGTATTGTGTCTGGCTTCCCTATTCATTTGTATAGGAATAGAACGTTCAATATGAGCGGGTCCGGGATTCGATGGCTAACAAAATGTGCGGCTTAGAAAGCTAAAGGCATTTCTATGATCCCTATGGTCCGCGCCATACTGGAGGATAACAGACAGCTTTCCATGGACTTAAAGTAGGCAGAAATCGATTACTATTCAACACTAACAGTTTGAAATGACATGATTAAACGAATTAGCCTTTTTTCCCAGCAGCACTTCCGTACACTGAAAGTTTCAAACATTTACGCAGCGTCTTTCAGTCGCTATCATTGCGTTAAGCTAATCGCAGTTGCTAATCATTTGTTAGCATTTTAATTGCTGTTGCCGCTCTGTGACAGTAAAACGGTGGGAAAGGCGGCATACATGAGCAGTTAGTAGCTTTGCAATTTCAACTCAGGTTCAGTTTGACACTATTTACATTAGAAACAATCCAACATGCCGACGGGAGGCGTTTTTGTCCGGGGACTCAAGAAAGTCCTGATTTCAAATCCTTGAGTGATTTTGAAGCTGCAAAGTTATTATTCAGAACACTGATTTGTACTTTCTCATTTGAATGTTTTCTGCTGAAAATTCTTCCATGCATAATACTTTGACTGAGCAACTTCTAAGTTTAAATCAAGTACATTGACCACCACAGACATCACCACGATCCTCATTCATATCTTGGGATTGTCACTTAGCGCTGACATACCCCACCCCTGTTTGACCTAATCAACAACGGAAATCCTACTGCTGTTTCAGAATCCGCATTTTCAGGTGAGTCCCGAGTCTGGAGCCCGTTCTACATGTTTTAGTTGTAGGGCAAACCTACCAAACGTATACGCAGATATCAAACTCCAAACAAAGAACGACATCTGGCCAGGGAATCAAAACTTGGGACCTTTTTGCCCGTTTCAAACTATGCTAAGACAGTTTTTGCCATTATTTTTGGGTCATAACAAAGTCTGCTGTTTTCATAACAGCCTCTTGACTGATCTCATTGCAGGGACACAAAACAATGGCCTCTCCATCTTTGTTTACGCCGCAATGTGTATATTTTGTTCAGACTGACAGCGGTACTTTTGCAGGAGCGTAAACATATCATTACGGGGGTTAAAGTCGGTGCTGCACTCCGCGGCCTCCTCCTGCTCCTCTCCACATTCAGTCTGCAGAGTCACAGGTGGCGTCTTTAACATTGTTTACTCATTAAACCTCCACTTCCCGCCGCGCTCGGGAGCCTGCCGCGTTTAAGCAGTGCCCAGAGGCAGACACTCTCCCTGGGACTGTCAGGCAGATGTTCTCAGCCTGTGATCACCGCCGAGCAGCGATGTGTGGGGCTACAGCGGAGCAGTGTGCAACAAGTCACCGCCGGTGCTCCTGTCTGACTGACAAACAAGCACAGACTTTCTTTACTGCTTTATAGTTTCTAGGACACTTTAGAGAGTATGCATATCCTTCTTTTTAATCCTGTGTTATTATGAAGAAGTCATGAACTACTAGACCTGTGATTCTTAAACCTTTCAAGTTGAATCATTCTGGAGCAGTGGCCTCCAACACTTTTCCGGAATCTTACCCGTGGACCGGTTGTGTGTTTTTGGGAGGTTGACTTGAAGATTTTCCGTGGATATCAACGAAATACCTTACAGTTTGGTGTGCGAAAGAGCTGGAGTAATTGTGTGTGTTTTCCGGTGTTGTTTTTGGAAGTCCTTGTAGTTTTAGTCACATTTGAGTTATTTCTGAATGTGATCGTTTGAGTCCAGTTTTAGTCGTTGAACACTCACTGGTTTTTACTTGACTTCTCCAGTCCAATGTAAACTAATATGAGAGAAGGGACGAGCACAATTCTTCATACAGCGCCCACGGGAACTTCTGGAGCTGGGCGACTAGTCTTCGTTGATGAAAACAATACAGGTGGTTTCCTGGTTAAACTTCTGCTAAATGCACCCAATTGAATATTTCACTGCACTGACACCAACAGTCTTTGGTCCTCTACAGCGGGTACACTTTGATATGCGGCCCACAATGAATACAGCTGGGACACTACTAAGATATTTGACCTCCCAACTAAGACTTCATAACATAATTGATCATCCAAGAACCACCAGGCCTAGATAAAGGCCATCACTGGACTAAACCAGGCCTAAAACGTCAACAATTGCAGATGAACCCCTGAGTATCACCTGAATCTGAATTATCGACAAGCGTACATGATCCACAGTTTAAGGACCACTACTGGCAACACATGATGATTTATTCTTAAGAGATATGTTTTAACCTTGTCTAGGTTCTTACCTAGACGAGTTGATGCGTACCTGTCTGGTCTTTGTGCGTGCGCTCAGTCACACAAAAAGACCAAATATGTTGTGAGCATTTAGCCTCTCCTCCTCTTCTCTATTGGGCCAAACGGGGGTTAGAATCGATCAAGCTCTTCCACATTTTCCCTATTTAAATACGGTTACGTGAGTAGTTACACGATCCAAGTATAAATTAGTTACTCAAA
The DNA here is from genome assembly GCA_021464625.1 of Proterorhinus semilunaris. Taxonomy (NCBI): domain Eukaryota; kingdom Metazoa; phylum Chordata; class Actinopteri; order Gobiiformes; family Gobiidae; genus Proterorhinus; species Proterorhinus semilunaris. The sequence continues at coordinate 31,819,257 of CM038345.1, read as the reverse complement.
ATTAAACATGTCAATTTTCTAAGCGAATAAAAAGGGGTACTATATTGTAAGGCGTAAAAACACCTTAGGAGCACTTTGGAGAGGAGGAGAGGCTAAATACTAACAACATCTTTGGTCTTTTTGCGTGACTGAGCGCACGCACAAAGACCAGACGGGTAAAAATCAACTCGTCTAAGCTCAGGTAAGAAGATATCTCAGTATGTAAAAACGGTGGTATGTTCCTTTAAGAAAAAAACTGTGTCTAATGATCCCAGATACTTCCGCTAACCAATCTATCATAGTCGTCATTGTATGAAGTCTGCCCAACTTGAAATACCACTGCGGCTTTCTCCAGCTACTTTTACATACATTTTAAAAACAGCAACTCTTTGTGTGTTTTTCCCTGGATTTGTAGGCGCAATGAACTGGGAGGTCAATCTCTCCCCCTCTCGCTGATATAAATCATTCATCGTGGAAATGCAGGAGTGATGTCAGAGTGCAGTTAAAGCCACACGTGGGATATAAATAGTGGAATTGGAGCCCAGTCTGTGTCCCATCTTTGGTCTTTTTTGTCAACACAAATGAAGCCCGTTCTGAATAATGTAAACGGGGAGCAGCTATTTCAGCTCACCTCAGCCGTGAAATATTGAGACTTCAGCTGCTGCGGTGCCAGGGTGAGGTTAGGTTGGGTTCTGAGTTCGTGGTTTTCACTGCAAGGTAAACAAGTAATACTTTTGGAAAACCCAACCCATTACAAAAAGGAGCTAGTTTAGGGCACACTGTGGAACATTCCAGGTTATAGATACCGACGGTCAACCATCGACCACATGTACAGTAGGTGAGGTCAAAGCCTAGTTAGAACTCCTTAATGAATGTACAGATCTTTTGAGATTTTACCGAGATAAAAATTGGCATCTAAGAGGGTCCCTTGAGCTAAATGCTTGTGATTCGGATACACATCCAATGTCCACTAAACATCATGTTATGTTAATGATAAAGAAACCACAGAAATTATAGAAATGCCATGAAAAGTACACAACCTACCTCGCCATACCATGCTAGTATTGCAAGTATTGCGCCTAGGGCTGGGCAATGAATCGAATTTTAATCTAATCGCAATTTTACTAAAGGTCGATCTCAATAGTCGTATGGTGCGTTTTAATCAAGGAGAATTGATCAGTCCTGTCGCATTCTGTACAAAAATAATGGACGGCGCATTGATGCAGCGCCTGCTAGGTCAATCCCAGGGATCACTCGGCCCAAACAAACAGGAAGCAGTGGATGGAACATGCGGCACCAAGAGGGGAGGAGCTGGTGATTTTAAGTTTAAAATCAGCTACAAACTCGCGCTAACTCGTCCAATGGGCAAAAGGGAAACACGCGAGGAGCTGTCAGAGGATCAGGACACGTGCACACGGGGGAAAGGTTTACCTTCGAAGAGGAAAACTATCGATCGCTATTTGGACCATGTGGACTATCTTTGAGGCTGCAGCCGTGGATTAGCTGGACTCTAACAGTGAATTGTAAGTTTGATCAACTTAGATATGCGCTGTTTACGAGTATTTCTTTATTTACATATTAAGTTGTTAATATGCTCTGCATAAACACAAACCATGCGCTAACTCTCGCTGTCTGCTTTTGACATTCTTCAAACATTCCACTTTTTTGCGTCTCCTTCGCAGATGTTTGTGTGTTTTGCGTGGGCAGGTGAGGGGATGTTGTACTGTGAGGCTAGAAGTGTAGAGCTAGTCTTTGAGGCTGAGTTAGCTGCAGTTTTCTGTTTGGCCGCAGCATCTGTTTACTTTTGTTTACTTTTTAAACAAAAAACAAAAATCGAATCAAAAATCAATCACGATCAATATGGGGAAAATAATCGTGATTGTTTTTTTTCCAAAATCGCCCAGCCCTAATGGCCCCTGTTATGCTTCTTATTCTGGCGGGATTCGACAGCTAACAGAATGTCCGCATCTGTGGGAACAGGCTCGGATAGCTAAAGGCATTTCTGTGATTTCCATCAGAAAAACTGACACTCAAAGCTAGCCGTTAGCATGTGGCATTGCGCTAACATTAGCATTATGGTTAGCATTCCCTGTTTTGTGCACACATTTGGGCAGTTTTGTTCACCCATTTTTCTTCTCCATTTCTCCCTTTTCTCTGGGTGCAGTTTCCACTAAAAATATGTACAACAGGATCCCCCGTGACAGGACTCCCCTGAAAACCACACTGAAAAAAGTGATTTTGGTGAGTTGTAAATATAATCTATGTAAACCGTATATATTTTACTCGATTATTGTAGCCAGCCATGAAATGATAAAATAATGGGTACATTTTACACATGCTACCTAATTGTTAACAGTAACAACTGTTATGTGGAAAATATGGTCAAATATACCCCAAAGACGTGAGCCCTGTGGCCTTGCTTCACTCATGCCTAGGAGAGACGCGGTGCTCTAGGAGTAAACAGGAGAAGCCGCGGCTGATCTGGATGTAAAAGCAAACGGACTGAATACATCAGTAACCGGACTGTTTTAAGAAGAGAGACAGTTTCTTGGATTATGGACTTTTGTGGAGCAGAGGCAGCGATGTCTTAACCGACAAACTTGCCGCTGCGGTGTTCAGCGATGGAGAAAGTGCACGTAACCTCTTAACCCCCACCTGAACCAATCCTTTTTGTCCAGTCTGGCCTCAGGTTTGGCTTCACCCAAAAATAAAATCTTCTTGGGCGTAAAATGAGCGACAGATTTGACGAGTACACGTCCAAAAGCTATGACTAAAACTACTAAAACATGACAAAACCGTGGCGACAACAAGACAAGAAAAGGCAGAAGTTTGTTGTTTGTGGACTCGTTATGACATAATGTGAAAGACATGGCAATTTAAATGTATTTAAAAATAAGTTTCTAAATGCAATATATTTCAATTGGAGTGTTCTATCTAGAATGGCAAGGCAAGGCAACTTTATTTATACCGCGCATTTCGTACACAAGGCAACTCAATGTCATTCAATATCTTTGGTCCAGAGGGTCAAAGTGGCCAATCTAAAGTATCGGCCACGCCTATGAATGTGGCGGCCATCTTATGAGCGGACGATTAGCTGGACTGTCATTGAACGTAATGTTAGCAAATGGGCTGAAATGCTGATGAATACAAGTCAAATGGATCCAGTGATAATGATACTATTGCAGTCCTAAAGAACAAGACAATGACTTATTTGATACATGTACATTATTTACAGTGTACATGGCTGCTTATTGAATCCCCTGAGATGCCTTTGAATGTGAGAAGTCACTTACACTGTTTATAATGTATCAGTGTTAGTTGCGGTCTTATTCTTTAGCTTGCATGACATTCTTGACTCCGTAATGTATTTGTAAATAAAATCTTAAATGCTAAGTATGCAGAATAGCACCACCTCGAATGCATAGCACAATCCAATTAAATGCACACGGTAAGAAAGTCCAAACACGGGCTATTAATTCACTTCCTTATCTGAACCATTTACCTTTCTGATGGAAACCTATGATACACTTACAGTACAGACCAAAAGTTTGGAAACACTTTTGATGTATCAGCGTTTCTTTACTTTCAAAACTATTTACTTTGTGTGATTCTCATTGAAGGCATTAAACTATGAATTAACACATGGAATGTTGTAGGAAACAAAAAAGGGTGAAAAAGCTCAAAATATTTTTTAAATGTTTAATTCTTCAAAATCAGCACTCTTCATTGTTGGCATTTTCTCAATGCGCATTTAATAAGGTCGACATCCAAAATGGTTTAACAGTTTGTGAAGTTCAAACTATTTCTGGTGACGACATCGTGGTGCTCATTGAGAAAATGTCAAAAATGTAAAGCAGGAATCAAAGCAAAAGGTGGCTATTTTGAAGAATTTATTTTAATTTTTTATATCCAGTCCCTAGCTTTGGGGAGCATTGCGATGCGAATGCTAACGGAATTCTATGTAATCATCACCAAAACATTCCAAGTGTCTAGGGAAGTTGCACTGTTATACCAAGATCAAGACTTTCACAATCAGTTTTTCAATGTCACCTCAACCGCTGACTTGCATGACAAGGCAACTGTTAAGGTGGTCCTTATAGAGCCGACCATCACCCTTGACCTCCACCCAGTGCGTGACTCGGGACCATCATCTACAGTGAGCTCTCCCATTTCAGTGGGCTCTTGTCCTGCAAGTAATCCTGAAGTGGACATCTGCCCTGCAGAAGATGAAGGCTCACAGGTGTCTGACTGCGCATCAACAAGTTCCCAGGACACCATTATTCTCCCAAAGTCTTGTCGCCCATCTCCCTGGCCACAACCATTCAAGATTCCGGAGTTTTCTAGAGACATAGAACTAATCCTTGCAGAGGCAAACAAATCATATCATGCAACTGGAAACCTCTTCATGGATGCCAGCGTTAAATCAGCAATAATGCAAGACCTTTCAAAATAAATCTTTTCCTACACTGCTTACCCGACATCTCAACATGTCTATTTAGTGGCTGAAGGCCTGGTTGCCAAGTTTCCTTGTCTTAAGGAGCCAGGGTCATTTACAGGGTAAAATAAAATAAGATGCACAATTATCGTGCCAAGTTAAAGTCTCGAAAATATTCTTACCCAGAAATAGAAATCAACGCATTAACGGGGAAGCGTACAGCTGAAGCAGGCCCATCAAAAAGTGTGAAAAAAACCAAACAGGTGAGGTTAATTACCTCCCCCCGCACCCTGTTGGAAAAAAACCAAGAGACACTGGATCAAGAGAGGCTTGAATTACTCGATGAAGTGAAAAAGAAAAACAATGCAGAGATAATCACGGATAAAATGACTAAAACCTTCTCAAGCCGAAGAATCGAAGTGGTGACCATGAGCCCCTCCATCAGTGTGTTTAAAGAAAGGTGGCCAGCGTTATTCACTGAGGCTCAGGTGAGACTGTCTAATCATGCAAACATTCATGTGATTGCTTTGAGATCTGGTCCATTTAAAATGTGTGGTTGTTTTTTTGTCCTTTTACTCCCCCCTAGATTAAGGACGAGTTCAGACGTATAACGACAGTGTCCTTGGAGGAGACTTTCATGCGGAAACTTGATGAGTACACACCACGTCTTCTGAAGCTTATGCAGGCTAGAGGTGGAGTTGCTGGTTACAAGATGTGCCGTCAGCTGTATACTGTAAATGATGTAAGAAGTTTTATTTTTCACAGATATGTAATTAAATTGTAAAACAATGGTTATTACTATTATTATTAATTTATTATTTGAATTGAAAACTTTTAAGGAGATTTGGTATGAAAATCATGCCAATCAAGGTAATGCAGAAATGGTCTAACTATTTGTTATTATTGGGTATTATCTACTGGTGATTATTGGGTATTATCTACTGGTGATTATTGGGTATTATCTACTGGTAATTATTGGGTATTATCTACTGGTGATTGTTGGGTATTATCTACTGGTGAATATTGGGTATTATCTACAATAAATTAAGAGGTAATTCTACCAAATTTATTTAAGAAATTAAAGTTTTATATTTCAGGTATTTTATACTCCATAAATGAATTAAATCTACCCAAAAAAAGTAGATGCAAATTGTTACCTCAGATTTATTGGGTAAATTCTATAGGTTACTTTTTTCAGTGCAGATTTTTGATTTTAGTGGGACTTTAGGTTTAAATAAAGGTAAAAAAAAAAAAAAAGAGATTATATCCATAATCCCGCATTTATTGAAGTAATTGTTGAGTAGTTGGTGAATAAGTATTTCCATATTTGTATTTGCCCTCAGCAGCTGGGTTGCCAAGTCACAAGAGCAACTAAACACGTGTGAATACGCCTCATGAGTGTCTGCCTGTAGCCAAAGCAAAGCAACAGCATCTCCCAACTGGTGAAGTCCCGCTCCCTTCAAAGTAGCGAGTTTGGACTATTTAACTAGTGTCTGGCCTTACCTCGGCCGCAGGCACTCCCTCGGGCGGACGGCAGTGCAGGACGATCATGCCGTCGAGGGGCACCTCTTTCCCCTGCGGGTCCTGCTCGAAGTTCTTCCTGAGGTCTGAGGAGAGTGCAGATAACACAGAGTCAGTGATGGTGACGAAATGGCCCCACTTTTCCCCCGGTGTGACCTTTGTAAGCCACAATCGACCTATAGAGCTGATAAAGCCAATGCTCCGGACAAGGTGGACTCAAGGGCACACAGTACAGTTCTGCTATCGATGAATTAAATCACAGTTGTTCACAGTGACTTTTTTTTTCTCCCCGTGAATGGGTAGTGCAGGTATGGCAGCTTGGAGTGCAGAGCCGCTGGATGGTGCTTGCAATTTACAAACACTTTAATTTTATCTGCAAGGTTAGGAATTGCATACAGTGCTGCGTGATACTAAAATATAATAATTTATCACAGTTCTGTTTAGCTGGGCATTTGCAAGTATTTTATCTCCTCTTTTGTCTTTAATGTAGCTAATTAATGATATATTTATTAACCTGTGTCATGAAAGCACTTTGGACTGACATGTTCTTCAGATAATCTTGCTTGCTCATGCAATATTTGACCTTCCAAGTATCACCATGTTAAAATGTATCAGAGACAATGCAATCAACATAGTTACAATTTCCGGTTTGCAGCGGATGCGATGCATGAAGAGCTTCTAACTCAGGGATCTCCAACCTATAGCTCGAGAACCAAGGGTAGCTCTCCAGCCCTGTATTGGTCACTTACCAAAGACTTTCTACATGCGTTTTATAAGTCACATTTTAGAGACTTTTTCCTGTTTGTTCTGAACATGTTGAACAGAATCTGCAAACATTTAGTTAAATGAAGCTGTGTTTAAGGACCGAATTCAATACATTTCCTTCAATCATGTTTAACTATACCTCTCCAGGGTGAACTCCTCCTAAGTTGTAGCCATGCGCATCTGCTACTGCGCATGCGTTAGCGTTGCCAGCTCAGACGTGCTCTTACGCAAACGTGGTTTTAGCTGATTTTTACAAAACTTTTTCTTAACCCTCGGGGTTCCCATTCGTTATTAACATCGCTTTCACCTGGATCTATATTTTCACAACTTTTAAACACATTCTAGCCTCAGCGCGGACTTGTGCTAACCGGCAGCGCGGACGTGTGCTAACCGGCGGCTAGCTACTGGCTTCACGACTCACCTCCACGGACTGTGCTGGTCTGAGCCAAAGATTTGCTGATCTGGAGCAAAGGATTTCCATGCTGTTCAAAATCCAGTAGGAAAAGGACTCTGAGATAATCGTGGGTAAAACTCAAACCCAGGCCCACGAGAGCGCAGCTCGCTGACACGGAGCATTCTTCCGGAAACGTCTCATCACACTCCAATGCTACCTGTCCTCGTCATCAGGCCGATGTTGTCCCTCGCAGCGAAAACTCCTGGCTCCAAATCGGCGCTAAGCCCAAAGGTCCGACTAGTTCGACTCCACGGAGGAAGTCAGAAAAATGGATAGTTGTGCCAGCGAGCAAGCGTGGCTCCCGTCACGCCGATAGCATAACGCCAAATCCATCAGTCCTTGTGTTGGGAACGTCCATGGTCCGCAACGTGAGGGTGATTAACGGCCACACCTCCTGCCACCCAGGTGCTCTCGTGCAGGACATCAATAACTCTGCCCCAAACATTCTTCACAGTCATCCTTCAGTCTCTACAGTAGTGATCCACGCCGGGTACCAACGACCTCAAACTTCAGCAGTCAGAAAAACTCAACCAAGACTTCATTTCACTCATTAACACCATTAAAAACAACAATAAAACCAGCATAGTTTCTGGACCATTCTCTGCGCCCCGTTTTGGGGATGGAGCATTTAGCAGAGCGAAGAATAACATCCCATACGTGGACAATTTCTTAACATTTTTTTAACAGGCCTGGACTTTTCAAAAAGGACAGACTACACCCCAACTTCACCGGATCCCACCTGTTTTCACAGAACATTGAACTTACAATAGAATCAGCAGCATGAAGGTCTCCCTCCACACCCACCATTACGGATATTCCTGTTTTTATCAGCAGAGGGCGCACCAAAGGTAAGAATACTCGCACTGTTAATACTAATAACCTCAGACCTCTCAGCAAAGCTCAGTCATCACATAGTTCCTTAAATACTCAGTCCCCTACCACAGTGAACATGGCTCTTTTAAATGTCTGCTCTCTGCCGAATAAGTCTTTTATTGTAAATGATTTGATTTTAGATAATAATCTTGATTGTTTGTTCCTAACTGAAACCTGGCTGGGTGCGGATGCGAATGCCGTTCTTGCTGAGGCCTCTCCTCCTAATTTTAGCAGTGCCTTTTCAACCAGAAATGGAAAAAAGGGAGGTGGCACTGCGTCTATACGCATAAACACTCTTGCCACCAAACCGATTTTATTTGATCAATACACGAGTTTCGAGTACCACGAATTATCTTTAGTAACCCCCCAATTTTATGTGTCACTATCTATAGACCGCCCAAAAGATGTCCCCTTTTTATTAATGAATTCTCAGACTTTCTATCTATTTTACATAGCTCCTTTAATATGATCATTTTAACCAGTGATTTTAATCTACACATAGACAACGTTTTAGACCCCATTTCTGCTGAGTTTTTAAATGTTCTTAATTATATGGATTTCACCCAACACGTCACGCAGCCAACTCACGAGAAAGGCCACAGTCTGGACCTGGTCATCACGTATGGCCTGTCCACTACTGTGTCCTCTGTTATCGACCTGGCCGTCTCTGACCATTACTGTGTGTTTTTTAATGTCACCGGTTTTATCCAGCGAGAATCCTCTGCAAAAACTGTGAGGAAACGTAATCTCACCCCTGAAGTGGCTGCAAAATTAATTGATACTTTACAATAAATTCCTCCTGTGATTTTACCTGCTAACTGCGATTTTATTGTTAACAATTTTAACAGTAAACTACTCATCGCCCTCGATGCAGTTGCACCATTCAAACTTAAAAAGATTAATCCCAAACCCCTTCCCCCCTGGAGAAACGAGGAGCTAAAACAACTCAAGAGAAATTGCAGGAAGGCCGAGAGGAGATGGAGGAAATTCAAAATAACAATACATTATCAAATATGCCGTGCTCAACAAAAGACCTACAATACAAGAAATGCAAGAAATACATTCTTTTCCACAATAATCACCAACCACAAAAATAACCCAAAAGTCCTATTCTCAACAATATAAAATGTTTTAAATCCTGATTTTAACAGACCTCCTTTAAACCCCACAGACGCTCTCTGTGAGGCGTTTGCAGACCACTTCAGGGGAAAGATAGACACTATCAGATGTAATATTTTATCTAACCAAAGTAACATGGCTTTAAATACATCTGGTTGTCTACTTGTTCCAAAAGAAACACTGCACAGTTTTGTCCAGGTTAATGACAGTTGGTGAGTTTTGGGATTTATAATCTTGGTTGAATATTAATGCAGAATCGCTAATAACGCCACGGATTGCCTTTAGTTGATTGGTTTACTCCGCTTCCTGTTTGCTTGTGTATGTTCTGCGGTGGAAATGTAGTTGATGCCGACTCTAATCGGACTCAATCGCTCGTACAGCCATGAGTCTGGATTTTTCCACTCAACCTACGTTGCATAGTCACACAAGTATCTTTGAAAAAAAAAAAATTGATTGGTCCTTTCAACACAATTTACAATAGTAAACTACAACAAAAAATGTATGTATGTAAAGCTTTTTCAATCACACACATACAGTCAACAACACACTGTGTCATTCACACAGGCAGTGCTTTTTTTTTTACAAATGGGTTCAGCTTTGGTTTGTTTTCAGCCTGAGTGAAGATTTGAAACTCTGTCATTGCTAGTCTTTGTCATTTGATGAAAAAAGGCATCAGTGCAGTACTTCATGTATAACACATACATGTTGTCCTAATATGTGCATCGATGACTGATTTGAACGCTCCGATGCAGTCCTAGAGGTGAATATAAAGGGTAATTTAATATTGTTCGGTCTTGTAATAGAAGCACCCCGCTGATTTGATCTTTGAACTTGAAAATGTAGATGCAGCACTTTATTCTTGGAAGTCCTTCAAACACGCTGTATGAGTTTAGGGCACTGACGCAGCGTTCATTCTGCTCATGTAAAGTGGATATTTAAGCAAAGAAGGAACAAGAAATGTACAGGTTTTGTAAAACCATTAAAATATCAAACAAATAGATTTGCTTTAGAATTCTTAGCACCAAAACTAGTCCTGGTTTAACCTGGGTAAACAAAAGTGATTGAGGCTGTACCATACTTTACACAATGAGCTCAGTATCTATATACTCTTTAATTTCTTTCAAACATTTTAACAGACCAGAACTTTCATGCATGTCCAAAAACAGTACAACACCTAAACGTTTTACTTTTTATGGTTTTTCAATAGCTTCCTCAAAATATAAATACAGACGCCAACACGTCATACGAGGGGGCGTGGCCTAGCCAAGGGAGAAGAAAACCTCTCACAATTTTTCACTCTGTTTAGCCGTTATCTGTCGGACTATAAACTCACAAAGTCGAGCCATAATCCGGTCCATATGGATGTTGTTTTAAAGTTCGGAAAAGCAAAAAATAAATAAAAATAAATAAATAAAACGGCACTTGTGGCTAACTAGCTTTGTCTGTTTATATATATATATATATATATATATATATATATATATATAGGCTGTTGAACTACTTTGCTCTCTGTAATATATTCATAATTCAGCATTTGTTCAAGTAATGGTGGACACATGTGAGTAAAAGGGATCTCCTTTTCTGTTCCTGTTCATTGGAATTGCACTGACTGGACAGTTTTATTTTAATATAATTCGTTTGTTGACCAGGATCATTCGGGTGCTCAAACCCCTCCTAGAACCGCCACCTTAACGTGGTGGAGGGGTTTGACCACCCGAATGATCCTGGTCGGGGGCTTTGTGCCCCTGGTAGGGTCTCCCAGGGCAAACAGGTCCTAGGTGACGGGTCAGACAAAGAGCGGTTCAGAAGCCCCTTATGAGAGACCAACAGGCCCGGTTAGAACCATGAGGCCATCCTTCTGTGGACCCACCACCTGCAGGAGGAGCCATAGGTGCTGGTGCAATGTGACTTGGGCAGCTCCAACAGCTGCCCCCACGACCCGGCAACGGACAAGTGGAAGAAAATGGATGGATGGATAGTTTGTTTTGTTTTCTGTTTGAATAAATAAATAAAGTTATGTTCACATCATGGACATACAGGTGAAACTCGGGGAAATTGGAAGCTGTGTTAAAAAGTGCATTGACTTTTTTTTAATCTATAAATATATTTAATCTAAGTTTTTATTTCTCTATGGAACTCTCAACAGTTTGAACCTGGAAGTAGCTTAATGTTGACGTATTTGCCAACCAGAACGACAGAGACTGACAATGGTCCATATGCATAGACAATGTTATACACAAAATGCCTTAATTCCATTAAATTGAAAATGACTCACAATAAAAAAAAATCCTAAGGTTCAATCGAAATTTCTCAAATGAGTCGGGATCATATGAAATTTTTGACTTATTCATCTCAAATAGATATGCTTTCATTCATGCTTTTGTTATGCATTTAAGTTGGGTGTTTTTTCTAGTCTGGACGTTATTTACACCCAGTTAAGACGTCTTTTAGTCCAATTTCGCTCTGCTTCGTACCCACTTTGACCTTGATCTTAGCCTGGTGTCCCTCGAAAGGTTGAATATTTTATGAAGTGGGTTCTCGGAGTGAAAGGTTTTGAGCACCACTGACCCAGATATCACCCTCCTGTAAAGTAGAAATGAACAAAGCCATATAAAAACTTTCTGTGCCCACTGTACGCCATCCGCAGTAGTTTACCAAATGCCACGCGATTTAACTGTCAAGCCGTCATCCGCACTAATGTACGCACTTTGAAGGACTTCTCAAAGCGGCAATAATAACTCCATCGGACAGGCGAGCTCTGGTCAGCAGCTTTTAGCCGGTGCCTAAGTGCTTATTTGAACCGACAGCCATTACTTTTATGGTCCGGGCGCTCTCCTTCCCACCGACCAGGCGACACCGTGGTCACAAAGTTCGCTGTCAGCTCCATTTTATTCGCAATTAATATAACTGGCCGCCATTTTGTATTTCATATCGGCCCAATTTTAATAACCTGTCACTCCGCATCTGCGTAACGGGCCTCGAGGGGAGGAATCAGAGTTGACTGACAATCAGGGGCTTATTCCGAAACTTGCATGAAGAATTTTGTGTTTTGCTGCCACTTTCTCTCTTGTGGTCTTCATAAAAAAAAAAAAAAAAAAAAGGATGAAGTAAGAAGTCATAACGTAGCGGGGTGTCTTATAGCGCGGCGAGATAGGTAGGTATTAAAGATTTACCAACAACACAGGAGCCAGACTCAAACTGTGCCAAAATCTGAATTTAATTGATTCATCAGCTGCAGCGTTGGCATAGAAACTGGGAGTGCGATGAAATATGGAGGTGGTGGGAGCTTACACTAAGAAAGTTAGTGTAAAAAATAAAGTTATATTCAACTTAGATTCACAACGTTTTTTTTTTTTATTTATTATTATGGTCTTAATTTAACCTGATTCACACTGAGATTTTAGAATCTCGGTCGAGGAAACCACAGCTCAAAAGTTCCAGAACTGACCCCTGACCCATCGTTCTCCCCGTGCCTGGGTATTGGTTTCTTCCAGCTTTGGGCTTTGATTGACTGGCCCTGAAGCACTGTGGAGGAGTTTCCTGCTTTTTTGTCCTTTTTTGGAACATGCTCTGTAGGATGAGACTGGGCTGCATCATGGATTCTCTATTGAATGGAGATGACTGAGCTTTGATTATATTGGAGACAGAAGAGTTCATTTGCAAAAACAGATAAGTGCCATTGAAAAAACTTATGTCTGCGCATTTCTTTTTACATAGCAGTATTTTTGGTGTTGCTGTGAGGCCTATTGAGTTGCCTTGTGCAATGTGCAGTATAAATACATTTGTCTTGCCTTATCACTATGAGGTCTGTTACAGTGCCATGAACATTATGTCACTAGTTCTTAATAAAAAATCTAATTGAAACAATACTATAAGGCATGGGCAGGAAACAGGCCCAGGAGCCATATACGACTCTCAGCCATCATCCTCTGGCCCCGTGAAAATGATAATACACAACAGAAAACTTAAAACCTGTTAAAATACTCGAATGTTGTCAATTCCTTGGAAAATATTCTGGGAAAGGACCCCTAGACCCCTCTTAAAGATCTATATGTATGATACCATATGATACTATTATAGAAAGTGGTTTGTTTGTTTGTTTGTTTCATTTAGGCCACTCAACCATGACCCCTGTCTAACCCCTGTGTAACCCATGTCTCCTGAACTGCTCCTGACGGCCGTCACTTCCTGTCAGCAAATCAATGCTCCCGCTGTGACCACGCACTGCCGAACTGCCGAACAAATCCTGCAGGAAATCGTCTCAAACTTCGGGAAAACTTAAAAAAAAACTCTGGAAATTCGACGCTCAGGGTTTTTTTCCCCTTCTAGAGGTGGCGAGTGAACTGACCTGGTAGGACCTTATTTATTCCTTTTGTTGCCTCCGCTGGACACCATTCTTTGGATTTAAAAAAAAAATGTTACTTTTGAAACCGAGCTGACCTGTGTTTCTCGAACACGGATCGTATAAACTGAACTGAACTGGTTTGTAGAAAACCATATAAATTGACCTCTGAAGACGAACCAAAACAAAACTTTGGCGTTGACTCCGACGAAAGGTCATAAGGTTGTTGTTTTTTTTTTACATATTTTTTCCCCTTATTATTGTTGTTGTTGTTGTGCACTTTAAACAATAACTTATTTATATGTATTTATATGTTCGATGTGAGTTAACTATTTTTGTTTCAACATAATTCACTTTAAAACTTATTTCTGTGCATCATGTTCTTCATTCACCCCAAGCTCCTATAATGAACCTGTTTTTTCTATTCAGTCATATCCCTCCTGTTGCAATAAGGATAAGGATAACATTAAATCGCTATTTATCATACTGGGTCAGGCTGTAAAGTCGTACTATCTCTGTCATGGCCTTGACTGTGGTGCTCAGGCGCCCACTCTCAGCCACTAAATGTTTTGCTTGCATATCAGTATGACGCTCCAGAGGGTATTTATCCCTCTTCTGTGGAAGCATAGGCAGACTTGAATGGTAGGACTAGCGCAATGTCTCGGGGTTCATGTCTCCGGGTCCCGTAACGATGGTAAATAAACTTCTCCTGTATAAGACATCCTGACTGCTGCCTCTTCTTCATCTCATCCTCTCGAACACCATTGTTAGTTCTCTAACACTAAACGTATTACATATTAGTTACACCTGCAACACAACTTTCAGCTGTGGTAGTGATAGCAGCAGAAGATGAGTAGTAGTAGTGGTAGTAGTAGTTGTAGTTGTAGTTACAGTACTCACATGCTATTCGAGCTGTGGCTTTGCGGCTTTTGGAGGTCCCCAAGTGGCTCCATGCGACGCAGAGGCACCAGTAATCTTCAGGTCCATGAAAGTCCTCCACCTGCTGCCGGGACACGTTTATCATCACCTCACGCACCTTCAGCCCTGGACACCACAACACAAAAAAGGAAACATCATAAGCAAAAGAGTTTACATTTATTTTGAGAGGGATTGACTGGAGCAGGGGTGGCGAACACGCGGCTCTTTGCTTGATTGGATATGTTTAATACAGTGCGGCTCTTTGCAAAAGAATTGGTACATATTTCCCATAAACTGTAACAGTCTTTAGGAATCTTGACCACAAATCCAACCATAGTCCTACAGACCCTGTTTCCCATCTCTATACACATGAATGAGAGTCCGTATCTCCCTCGTTTTCGAGGCGGCGTGTAAAAGGTGCCCGTGCAGCAGCTCCACTCAAAGCGGGATGTAGATTAAACAACAGTCAGGCAGATCGTGGCACTGGGATCAGCTTCTGTGCATTTCAAGTTTCTGATTAGCCTACTCTTTATTTGATGGAAGTTGGCCTCATATTCACAGAAAAAGATCAAAATTAGGAAATAGAAAAAAACGAAGCGCGACATCGTAACGCGGAAATACGCAAAGTCATTGACTTTTCTTTCATGTGTGTTGTAACTGTAACACATGCAACATAAAACAGAATCTCAGTCGTCCTCCAGAGGCTCCTGATTAAAGTTTATAAACTTTGTGCAGTCTAGAGTGCGTTCTCTGCACAGTCCAGTCAGGACCAAGCTGCAGGCACTGAGCGCACAGGCCAGGGGCGAACCAGAGGAGGGGGCTCAGTGGGCAGGGCCCCTCACACTAACACACTCCAGCATTAAAAATAAAAAAATATAATTCTGTCCCAGTCAGAGCAGAACAGCACAAAATGTCAGTTTATTTAATATGAATTTATTTCAATCTTGGTCAGGAGTAAAACTATTACTTCTAATACAATTATATAAAAAAAAAGAAAAATAGGGGAAAAAAGGCCAGGCGTAAAGTTATAGTTTATTGTGATTAAATATAACGGTCACATTATGTTTAATCACAATAAACAGGATCACGCGAATGGTCGGTGCCTTTGTGGCTCTTCACAGGATTAAGGTTGAACATTTCGGCTCTTGGTCTCTGACTAGTTGGCCACCCCTGGACCGGAGAAAGGCACTGTACAGGCTGATGGCAAGACTCTTTGTTGTCATAGAAAATGCAGGTACTCAATGACCGTCGGCCTTTGGGCAATATTTATTTAAATTCATCTCAATAAAACGCCTTGATTAGGGTTTGATCCTGCAGCGGTGACGCCATTTCCTGTGGAAAAGTGTAGCTCCACTGATCCTGTGCGCCTCCATCAGCTGCATTCAGACCATTCTCAATTAATGAAGAAATGTTGGGCAGAAAAGTAATTTTTGTTAGATTTTTTAAGCTAATGACTTAGTGCTGCATTCATGGGGACTGGGGAGCTCATTTTCCCGAGATGTGACATCATTGCCCCCAGTTGGTTTGTGTTCATGTGGGTTTTTTGGGGGGAAGAAGTGGGGATTTTGATGTTATCAAATAAAAACGTTAGCGCTTAGGTCGGCGAATCATTTACATGTGTTATTAGCGTCTCAAAAGCTAAACTGTAGCTTGTGAGTTTAAACAAAAAAAAATCACATACATATCACTTTTTGCGAGCATTGACGTCGGGCATTTCACTCACAATTGTGTTACTCCGAGGATGACGACTGCTCATACTAAACTCAAAAAAGTATCAGTGCTCACATTAGACGATAAAAGAACAAATCAGCGGCACCATCCAATCCCTCCTCACTCCGTACTGAGGTAAGCAACTTCTATAGCCCACTATATTAAACATTCACACAGATAGCGCACTTTTCACCGCCCTTTTAAAGCAGTGGTTCCCGAAGTGAAGGGGACTCCTAGGGGGCTCTGGGTCACTGCCAGAGGGGTGCTATGTATTTGTCAAATTTGACTTCGCTTTAAATGAGTCTTTCAGGAGGAGGTGGCGCTGACCAGTGCAGGACACTGGACTCTGTTTCCCCCAGCGGCTCAGGACTAACACCTGAACACTATTTCGTTGTACGCTTGTACAATGACAACTAAAGTACTTACTTACTTACTTACCTAACAGTCATTACAATTTGCTCGTATCTTTAGCCTTTTAACATTCCGAGTTCTTTTGAATGCAGTGGATTATTAATGTTGGGGATCTTTAAGGGGGCCAGAACACTTACAACAATAACTGCACATTCATGGTCCGAGCGAGAAACTGAATGAGCAGATAGTGTTGCAAAAGTTGCCTGCGCGGATTTCAAACGTTCCAAAACTCAATTTAAAGTTAGCATCCATTTCATTTATTACATTTAAGTGGTTTACTTCTGCGTTTGGGTTTTGGCGCAATCCCCATTTGCCGCGCACGACGCCGAACAAAAACATGTGTGACAGGCCTTAAGCCCATGATTCAGATTCTTCTTTTTGCCATCTAAATCGCTTCGACATGGAGCGTCCAATTTTAACCCCGCATTGCAGCACATCGTAAAAGGATCCCCCCCTTCGAAAAAAGAAACAGCATTGCCTTTTTAATCTGTAGGCCTTAATGGGGGCTCGCTGTGCTGCCATTCACGTTGTGTTGCGTAACGCCACCATATTGTCCCGCGCGCCAAACATCGCATGCTCTTTGAAGCGTTTGGAGCGCGGTCCACATGATTAACGCTTAATTCTGCTCCAGCTGATTTAGCTCTCTCCTTGTTAGCGCCGAACACACAGAAGACCCCCCCCCACCCGAGGGAATGGGGCTCGGCCAATTTTCTTAACGCGCCTCTCGCCAGCTCAGCGTTGATTTAAGACGCATGTCAGCTCGGCCTAAGATCGTATGCATAACTAATCCCCCTAAAACCCCTATTGATCACTGGAGCAAGCCTCAGTCCAATCCGCGGATCGATTGGGTGCGTTGTTGCGAGGCACCCCCCCCCCCCCCCCCCCGCTGCACTTCTGTTGCATGGTGACAAGCTCGAAGGCGCATGAAGCATGGGTTTAGGAGCACAGCCTGTGGTAAATATGACTATGGAAATCAAAAGAGCTCATGCTCGGAGATTAAAATGTAGCGACGCATGTTTCGCTTGTCTAGCTTTTTCTGGTTATAGTTAAAGCCTTGTAATAAAGAAAGTGGCTCCGGAAACATTCACGATATGCTAATCTTACAGCACACTATCCTGCTGAGAAAGATCCGGGCCTGAGACCCACTGCCGCTGACAGTTTGAACCAGCAGCATTCAGAATACTTGCGTTTCCTATTCTTTACAAACACGTATGGGATGAGGGGGTGACTTCTTCCACTTCCCAATGGGTGTGATCGACAAGCGTATTAACCAATGCTGGTGGTTTTATGACAATAACATTGGTAATACTTTTTGTTGACACAAGGCAAATACAGACTTCATTTGCTTAACATTTCATTAACAAAAAGGTAAAAAAAAAAAAAAAGAAAGAAAGAGATACAATTACTAAATCTGAACCATAACTAAATATATCCCTCTCAAAATAATTCATATATATTTATGTGTTGTCAAAATGTAACCCTAAAATATCCCTTAAAGTGCAGACACGTTAGACATATTTTTTGCTAAAACATACTTAACAGAATTATACTTACGATTTTGCTAAATATTTTACCCAGTTTCCTTTAATTTGACAATTTTTGTGATGTGTATAGTTTCACTTCCTTATTGGACACTGACAGGAACTGACATAGATAGAGGCAAACCATTTTAAACTGTTGCCGTGCCAACCATGTTATGTCATAAGTGAGTCAAACTGCTATGACTAACTATGTCACTTCCTGTCTAACTTAAAGATTCAAATAAAAATCACTTTTCAGCCCAACATTTCTTCATTAAAATTGCTTACTCACTGAAATAAAATGCTAATTATTACTTACAATAGATGTTGTCCATCCAAAAAGCATTCAAACCTGTCACTTCAAAGGGACTATACGGAGTTTAACAATGTTAAAATGATGTATTTTCCTCCCCCTACTTGCTCCAGCAATGTCCTAATGTGTAGAATGAGCCCAGACCTGTTCACCACAACTGCCTCTAAAGTCCTGCACTGTCACTAAAAAGTTGTTAATTCGGGGCTGATTCCGAAAACCTTAAATGATAGCCTCTAAGTACTAACACTAGCAACTAATCCTTAACCTTTAATGGGGTCAACTGTTAGATCTCTATGCAGTTAGTGAACTTCTGCTTCAGCAGCATTTGCCCGATTTAACCGTCCTTACCCAGGGGAAGGGGAAGTGACATCACCAACAGCTGTTCTTCCTCTCTTTAAGGATATTGGCAGGTAAACAAAAGTGCATGCCGCCACCTACTGTATTGCATATGCAACAACATAGTGTCCAAATAAAGAAACATCCAAATAAGCCATCACATTTCCCTTTAGCCTTATTTTAGCTCAACAGCTGTTTCATAAAGCTACAGAATGCAAATTAGCCATGTGGGTTAAGTTTCTACTAAATGAAAGCAAAAATACAAACTGCCTTCATTTAAGCCATTTACTGAGGCAGCTCTTTAAACACTGGCATGTGACGGTGCTGTGGTGACTCTAACATGTATTTCGTCACTTTTATAAAGTTTGGCTTGTGCAGAATCTTTTATATATTTGTTTTAATTAATTGTGCACCTGTCAATCAACAGTGGTTGTGCATGAAGAATCACTCGTGCGGTGGCTTATGGGATGGCACATAGCTCCTAATCGCCAGTAAGGTAGCATCAGAGATCCCTATGCTAAAGTGTCTATGATAATTAGCATTGAGGCACCTTTCCCAAACTCCTTCCTAACATACAGCCCAATTCGGACGCTTCTTGTCATGGCGGACGCTGACGCACATCTGGTTTGGCGTAAGACCTCTTACCAATTTGACGGTTTCGGAATCAGCCCGGGTCTGATTTGCCGTCATGCACAATTTTAATAAAGAGACTGCAGTTACACATAAGACCTGGGGTGGCAGTAGTGAGTATAAAAATCACCAACTTGCATCTAGTCCCTTTAAAGCGATCTTATCAACATGTAGTTTTTAAAATACTGGAAGTTCTAGTTTTTACTTTGACATTAAACCCAATTATGTAGAAAAAGACCTACAAAAAGTCTTCTGATTCAAAATATAAACGCTTTACTTTTAGCTTTAATGCTGAAATCTCTGTGTAAAATGCTTCCCTTTGAAAATGATATTCTAATACTGTTCAGTTTCACCAGCTTTTCTGATCTGAAATACTTTCAAGTGCCTCCTGCCATGTGCTCGCAAACCCCCAGGGATCCCCCGCACTGCTGTACTTACAGACTCTTCTACAACAATAAGTAGGGGGACGGGGAACGGGGAATGGAATGATGGACGAATATATAAAAAAAAGTCAACACGCAGCCAAGTCGGTCGCTCACGTTATAAGAACAGGCTGAACGACTCGAACGACTCAAGGTGGAAGTTGATGGCTCACCGGGAGAACGCAGAGCTGTTTCTCAAGTGATTGCAATCAAGTCCAGCCTGACATGTATAGCGCGGATAACAGTGTTTCGTAAAGCCTTTACTGTGGAAACGCCGCGGTAAGTGCCGGAAGGACTCCTTTTACTGTGGCGTTTTCCATCAACTTTGACAAGCCTTTTGCGGTTGAGCCTCGCCTCAAATGACAACCGTACACGGTGTTTAAAGTCAAGAGAGACGCGTGGACGATGCAAAGGTTGGCTCATTTCTTCAACAGTACAAAGCTCGCATAGGCCGAGACACAGGGATGCAAGTGTATAAACAACGATATGGGGCATTTTACTCATTATTACTTTCAAGCAGTTCCTAAGGTCATCAATGGAACTGGGTCGTTTGAGTTGAGGACTCCTTGAAGAAGCCTTTGTTGAAGAGTTGAAGCATCCTGAACTCAAACCATCCAGTCCAACTGACAACTTCTTAGATCAGCAGTTCCCAAAAGTGGGTGATGAACTTAATACAATATTTTTAACATTTCTGGCAATAAATTAATTGATTGAGTTTGATTGAAATCAGCATACTTTAGTGAAATCAAGCCTAATATCAAAATACCGTATCAAAACTTATTAACTCATTAAACCAGATTTTAATTGTGTTGCGGTTTTATAAATGCTGATAATATTTTATAAATGCTGATAATATTTTACCGAAGGGGGTCCCAAGTTGTTTGTGGGTCGTAGCCTGAAGAGTTTGGGAACCCCTGTCCACAATGGTTGTTTACGTGTAGCTTGAGGAGCTCCACAAGCTACACATCCTGCTTTCTCTCTCAGCGCGTTTTCACACAGGCTCTAGTTAGGTCGACCTAAAAGGGCTTTCAGCTCGAGAGTGGCACTTTTGGGTCAGTGTGAATCCAACTTTAAGCTGGTCTAAACAGACGCTCTGAGTGCGGCTGAAACAGGTGTTCTCGGAGCGGGTGACCCATATCAGACTCACTGTATTTACCCACGAGGGAGAAGAGTGACCGCCGTGTAACATCGGGGAAGTACGTGCGTGCATTTTGGTGCTTTGACAGGTTGATGCCATTGCCATGGGAATACGTTCAGCGAACAGCTGATCGTTGTTACTTGGCTGATGGTGCGATGTCTGGTGCGGGCGCGTGTGAACACGGACTGAATTTAACTTTGATGTAAATACAGTTAAAACTAGGAAGATCTCAAGGCGACCTACAAGGCAACATGTGTGACAACGGCCTCAGAGAGCTTCAGAAAAGCTTAGTAATGGTCCCTGGGTCTATTTGTTACTTGTATAACTTCACGGTTCACCTTGAAAGTTTCTACTAAATAAAGATACAGATACATAGAGAGGAGAGGAGCAAAGTGGTTCAACAGCCTATAAATACTTAAAAAGTTGACAAGGAATCTACGTTAGCTTCATGCTACGTATGCTAATATTAGCAACGACTGCTGTTTTTGCTTCTACTGAACAATTTGCTGCAAACATTTTTTTAGGTTGACTTTATTGGTCCCCTCCTGGAACCGCCACCTTAACAATGGTGACGGGTCAGACAAAGAGCGGTTCAGAAGCCCCTTATGAGAGACCACCAGGCCTGGGTAGAACCATGAGGCCGTCCTTCTGTGGACCCACCACCTGCAGGAGGAGCCATAGGGGCTGGTGCAATGTGATTTGGGCAGCTCCGACAGCATGAGAGGTTTTCTTCCCCCTTGGCTAGGCCACGTCGCCTTGTATGATGCGTTGCCGTCTGTAATGCGGTGGCTAAGTCTGACTGACGATGCATTTAATCAGACTTTATCTGGCACGCTGAAATGATCTTACGTTTGGGTATTTTTCAAATTATTGATCCTACATCATACAGAGGTCAAAAATATCGTACAAATATAATAGCTATTGTATATCTGGCAGCAACCCTGAGGAGTAAGAGTATTACGGTTACAAAGACAGCAGTTTGCTAAACGTTCCATTTAGACACTGTAGCATCGAGCTTAAAACGTCAAAGTCTCCAGTTGTCCCCATTTACTCCCCGATCCCTGTCCTCACCCTCTGTTACCTTTTGGCTCTCATGAATCTTTTATGATAAATAACACTTTGATTTGACACACTCTTGCTAAAGTCAAGCAGGCCGGGGCCAATTGTGACATGCCAGACGTCCCAATGAATACAAATTAAAGGCAATGGACTGTGGAAAGGCTTCACGCAAAATATATCAAGAAATTGAGAGCAATTCTTAGCGGGTGGTCTGTGGACTGCAGCTTGAAAAATGATAACGGGAGGGGGGGGAGGGAAAAAAAGTGTTTTGACTCGACTTTTATTGTTGACAAGTTGTGGAATGGTAAATTAGGCAGTTGGCCCCTCCGTGTGCGTCGCGGCGGAGGATTTGTTGAGTGCGGTGGTTTAAACCGTGATGGACAAGCTGTGAGAAGCGAGGGGAGGGAAAGAAAGCAAAATAAACACAGCAACGTTCGGCGCCTGTGGCAAGTGAGACGTAAGTAGGAATCAGAATCTTTTGGGAAAGCCAGTGGCGGGCGAGGGGAAGAAACAACCCCTTTAACCACATTTGATTACATTCACTTTGGTGACTTGTGTGTGCTGTGCTGAGAGAATGTTTAACTCCCTGAGCCCAATGATGATGAGCAATACTTTGAATAAGTTGTAGATTTACATTATTAGCACTTGCAGATGGAAATTAGCATTGTGCTAAATCTGGGGCAGCCATCTTTTTAATGTACCTGTCCGTTGTCCTTTTAAATTAACAACTAACTAACTAACTTTTTTAATCACCTACCACCTACAAAGAGAACAGGCGCAGAAACCCTCGCGTTTGTGGGGCCTGCAAATGTATGAAAGGTTGGGTAACCAGTGCCGTGACTTAAAGTGCAACCATTCGTTTTTAATCAAATTATTTTACTTGAGAACTACTTGCGTAAATAGTACTCAGTTCTGAAGTGATACTATTATGTGCGTTATTTGCCTACTTTATATATTGCCCCCTGAAAAGACTTGTGTTGGAGAGAACGGTAGCAAGCAAGACCCTGAACCAAGAGAGTACCTTAAGCAGAATTGGGATTGCTACACACACCCCCCCACTCCTCACCCCTCTTTCACAATCTCATGTACAGAAAAACACAGCCTGTGGGCAAGAAACCAAAAAATAAATAAATGGGAATACCTCAGGGCTCCAGACTGACACGTTTGGTTCATTGTCACACAAGTCGCATAGAGAGCAAAATCGAGTTGTTATTAGATTATTTGTGTATCTATGGGATAGAAATGGCCTAAAATAAGAAAGCAGCCTCACTTCTTCTGTTAAGTGGGGTGTTGTTGCATTAATGAAAATGGTTATAGAAAATGTAAAAGGCCCATCTTACCGGAGGCGTTGCGGAAACTGTCGTGAATGGCAGTCTCCGCAACGTCTCCGTAACTCGGCCTGAGCGAGCGCATACAACAGGGCCTAGCTCACTGGCGCAGCTGCTCGAGACCACGTAGCCCTCTCGGGGGCCATGCGGAGATCACATGGAGACTCTAAATGAATCTGTTCGTTTTCCCGAGACTACCTGGAGACTTGCCTTATCTCCAGGGTACGTCTCGGAGACACCTCTGTATCCGGCGGCAACTCGAGTCTCCAGCTAGGGTTAGGGAGACAAAAACTTCATGTGACGTACAAAAACAAGTTGAATTAAAAACGTTTTTTATTAAATGCAATGTATTCTTTGTAAATATCAGGGTTTTTACATTATTTTTACGTGTTGTTTATTGAATTACATCAACACTAAAAGGTTTTTTATGCACAGTCACTCACTTGAGTATTTATTTATTAGGCGCATTCAGACAAAGGTTTGGCTAAAGCACGTCACCGCCACCACTTGTTTTTCCGGAGTCGTATTTGTTTCTACGCAGAGTGCAGTTGACAGGCCTCATTAGAGCAAAGCGCCTGATCTCACACTTTCCCGCAGTCGCTCTATAAATCTATGTGAGGATCTATAAAAAAATAAATAAAAAAAACTGAATCATTCATGACAAAAAACCCGGCAAAAATGGGCTCACAGTAAGTCCGACAGCTTATTCAATCACTGCCAGACAGTGTCACCGCGTGGGCCGCTTAGATTTATCAGACAAAGTACATGACGAGAAACTTAAAAGGGGACGACACTTTCCGTGGCGAGTTGGGCACGAAGTTTGAAAGGATTTTGGATTTTCTGAATGACAGTTTTGGACATATTATGGGAGAAATGCACTTCCTGACCACAAATACGTCATCCCAAAGATTCTCTAATGGGGTTTTTGACGATTATGGCTTACAGTCCATTTTCAAAATATTCTAATTTTATGAGACTTTTAATTTTTCATTGTGGATCTTCTTTAGTTTTTGATTAAGCTAATCAAAAAAGGGCGGCACGGTAGCACAGCGGTTAGCGCTCGTGCTTCACAGCTAGAAGGTCCCGGGTTCGATTCCCACCTGGACGGGGCCTTTCTGTGTGGAGTTTGCATGTTCTCCCCGTGTCTGCGTAGGTTTTCTCCGGGTACTCCGGTTTCCCCTACCGCTAAAAACATGTACAATAGACCAGGATGAATGAGAGTGTGTTTGAGAGTGCGCATGGAGGACGACGGATGCAAATTAGCCCAAGGCTACAATCCGGTGTGGCTTGTTTACATGCGTGAGACCCATGTATGTTCATTAACATGCACTGTCCTGACCAAATAAACCAATAAAATAAAATAAAAATAAAAAAAAATTTTTTTTGGGGGGGTTCAAAGCTGAAAAATAAGGCTGGAATTAGATATTAGATTCCTCTGAAAAGCTTTAAAATATTGTAAAGTCCAAGAATGGAAAGTTTGGAGGAGGAGGAGCTACTTAAGGGGTGAGGACGTTGCATGAGTGGAGCAAACATCTAATTTTGAGAAAAGCGGCCCTGAAGTTTTGTAACGTGTGCGCATGCGAGAGAACATTTCTCCGATCTTTTGTATTGGTGGCTCCCAGAAAGAGACAAATACCATATTTGGAACAAAGCGTCATCCCGGGTGCCCTTTGCAGGACACGTAGATGTAAAATATGTCAATATTTGTGAATGAATGTGCGACATGAAAACTAAGCTGCACAGGAGGAAGAGGAATGAGGAGTTGGAGGAGCTGACCAGTGCAGTACACCACGCTCTGAAACTGGGACAAACCCAAGGGGGCGAATTTGGATGAGCAAGCCATGTTTCCTCTGGGTCTTCAGGCTTCCCCTACCTCCAAAAACATGCATGCGCCCTCAGTCGTAGCTAGAGCTGGGTATCGGATTTCCCAATTCAGTTAATGAGATAACTCAGTGCCAATTTTATCTTGATATGGAAGACATTCTTAGAAGAACTAATGCTGCTAATAGTAGAAACTAACTCTAACTTGGTGCATTAGTAAAAATGTTAATATTTACAAGAAGAATTTAACCCAATGCAATTACAATAATCATAGATTCTCTATTTACCATGACCAAAACAAAAAAGCAAGAAGTCACACGGCATTATTATGGGGAAAAGACGTATACACATTTTTTTCAAGTTGATATTGGGCTATTCAAAGGAAAATTGATTCAAATCGATTGATCGAGTAATAAAACCCAGCCCTAGACGTAGCGGCTCAGGACTTACCCAACAACTGAACACAATTGTGTTGTACTTGTATCTTAATTACTTAAAATGTTGAGGGAAAAAACTAGCAAAAAATCCCCACATCGACCACTGTTCCGTTTTTGCCGTATCTCGCCTTGAACACACCTAATAACTTGCCTTCCACATATTTAAAGGCCTTCACCGGACCAGTTCTGAAAAGTTCTGCGCTCAAAGTGTGTCCGTCAATGCACTATCGATTTGCTAGCATGTTGTTAGCTAAAAGTGAAAGCTTAAATTCACTGTC
Organism: Proterorhinus semilunaris; assembly: GCA_021464625.1. Lineage (NCBI taxonomy): Eukaryota > Metazoa > Chordata > Actinopteri > Gobiiformes > Gobiidae > Proterorhinus > Proterorhinus semilunaris. Next base: position 31,793,448 of record CM038345.1, on the reverse strand, counting down.
ATCATTCCCAGTGCTGCCGGGCAATTCAAAATCCTGGCAAGCCCACTTTCTCACTCTTTTCTACATTTAAAAAGGTTGAAATATCAATAGTGCCCAGATGAAAGAATGTTTTCAAGCCTCTATTATGCATGATGTGTCCACTTTAAATCAGCACACAAACACATCGCGCCCTTAACGCTCGGCTTTATTTTCCTCCTAAGTTGCTCCTAAACTTCCCCACCAGTTCGAGAAGCGCCTGCAGCTTTGTAAACACTGAAGCGCCGTTCGACCGGTAATGTTTTCATTTTTGTAGTTCACTCCAGTTCATTGAACCCTGCTCGGCGGCGCGCGTCTCCCGTGGAAGGAACAGATCGACAAAATCAAAAGTTGCCAGGAGCCAGTTGTAAAGTACAACAGCGCGGGAGCAATACGCTACGATTGGATACAGAGTTATTTATCTCACCCATTGGGACTTTCTCAACTACCACAAAATCATGGAGGCAATTGCTTCTTCATGTTGCAGCCGGTGGGGAGACGCGCAGAACGGTTTGGAGGTGGTACAAAGTCTCGCAGTTGCAGCTCTTTGTCAATAACCCGTAACACGGAGCAAAGTAGTAGAAGAAGAAGCAAAGACGTCAGTATTTTCTTTGAATTCAATTGCTTTTAAAATAGCAACTTTTTAACTATTCATGACACAGTTCATTTTTTTGGGCTTATGGCGAGACACTGCAGGTGAAAAGGGAAACTTCATACATGAAGATATAGCAATTTGAAACGTTTGCTGTAGATTGCTGACATAACTATGAGGGAAAAACATGTACTGTAAGGTTTTTGTCATTTTATGTGTTCATATAAAAACTAGGCATTTGATGCATAAACATGCCCAAAATGTCCTAGTAGGTAAGTAACATGTATTTATATAGCACCTTTCACAGACAAAAAGCCACAAACTGCTTCCCAACACAGTTCAAGAATCAGAAATGACACACAATATAAAAGGCCAAGACAACACAAAAATCAGAGCAAAAAAAGCGCTATATAAGTCGAGACCATTTACCGTTGTTATTATTATTATTATTATTATAGCACAGAAGATGACTCAAAAACCTTCATCGAAGATATACTACTCCTGTGCGATTGAGAGCCCACACAGACATATTTTGTAGTTTCAAAATAAGCTGTTTTGAATGAGAAAAAAAAATCCCCAAAAAATGAAATTTCGACTTGCTTTTTTTAATTAAAAACTCAATAAATCAGGCTAGGACCTTCGACCACCACTCACACTCTGACTCATCCTGGTCTATTGTACATGTTTTTTGCAGTAGGGGGAACCGGAGTAAACGCAGACATACAATGAAAAGCGCCATACAGCCGGGAGTCGAACCCATGACCTTCTGGCTGAAAGTGCTAACTGCTGCGCCACCATGACGTTTTATATATGCGTTTCACATACAAACAAATCTCATTAATACCTTATTGAAAAACTGAAAAAATTCAAATTAAAAAAATAAACAAGATTTCCAAAATCCCATTTGAACAAACCTTTGTAACTATTATATCAACAAAATGAAACAACAAATTGAAACATTGCTCAATGCATTCTTTGTCGCTGAACTTATAGGCATGTTTTATTTATGAAAACAGACAATTATAGAAAAACTTGCAAAACCTTTTTTTCCTCTAACTTATGTCAAAAGTTTCAAATGTATACTGTATCTCAATGATATAGATTTTTTTTAAGTGATGTTACATTTTTTTTTTTCCCCTATTCACCTACAATGTCTCTCTACGTGGGCAGCCCTGCTCGCTGTGACCGCACTGACCGTATACACTCCCGCACGCCGGAGTCCGAACCGTATGGAGTTTATCTCAAGGCTCGTCCGATAAACAGCCGTTTCCTTTGTCCTCTCTGACGCCGCTCAAAGACACCGGCTCCTTGTTAGCGATGCGCGCGGCTCCTGCAGACAGGTGGTCTTATCTCCGGGGCGGCGGTGGCCCCTGAGCCGCGTATGTGCATGCTAATGAGGCTAATCGCCGCGCTATCTCCAGATGACACCGGGCTCCAACCGCCGCCACTGCAGGAAGGAGTTTACTTTGTACCTGAGAGATGCGGCACCCGGCGGAGGGCATAGATAAAAGCAAAAGGACGTATAGGAGTACAGATTTTGTATTTGTCTATTTTGTTTGTTTGTAGACTGTAGAGAATGAAACTCAGACTAAAAACAGCTTTGGAGTTCAGCTGAGCATTAGGGGTGGTAAGCAATGTGAGTCCCCCAAACATATAAGATCATTTTGAGAAGTATGACTGATCTTCCTTCAAACCTAAAACGAATGAGCAAACTGGCCAAGGTTGTTGTTCTTTTGATGAAGAAACAGATAACTTGGTCATTTCCGCAGTGTGACCTTAATGAGTAACACAATTGGTGGAAAATGCAGATTGCACAATATGTAATTCTATTACTTTTTTGACGATTCAGAACCCTTCAGAATGTGGCTGTGTGTGCCTCTTGAGTCTTGTTGCAACAGATGGTAATGCGCTCAATGTAGGTGCTAAAAAACTAACTCTGCCCACAGTCCCAGTTTCAAATTGCCACCGTGGAGCCAACACGAAGGTTTGGGAACAGAATCTGCAAACATTTAGGTAAATATAGTGGAGTATACAAAGACAAAATTCAAGTCATTTTCTTCAATTTTGTTGGAATAGCTTGGCTACTGACCAGGACTTTAACCTCTTAACCCCAGCCTTAAGGCCTATTCATACTCCACAAACTGCAAGAAGGCAAAAAGAACATAGTTTGTTTGGGCTCTGACATTTCATTCTCCATAAGTCGTGTTGCTACTGAACTGCCATCCCCCCATTTCAGCAACAAGAAATAACAGAAATGAAACTAGCCATTTGAGCTCAAACTATTGCAAAATGTATCAATCGCGGTATTGCAAGCATTTTGAAGATTAACTTAATGTTAATCATGTTTAGCACAGATTTTTCACACATCTCCTGCTGGTAAATTAGCCGTTAGGTTAAGTGTTAAAGCAGTACTAAGTAACTCATGCCCCTAGAGGCCATAAGCGCCACTGCAGGTGTTGTAGCATTTATTATTATTTTTTACTTATTAATTGTCCATGAAAGTAAATACTACGCTGACAGAAAAGACAAAGGGAGAGATGGATATTATACATCCATTTTTTTTTCACTCAAACTTGGGTGTAAATACTGTTTAAGTGGGGCTAGCCCGCAGTTAGCTTTGCCCGTTAGCCTTGCCCGTTAGCCTGTTAGCTTCTTCTTCGTGATTCCATTAGTGTGTATTAGTGACACCTACCCGGAAGCAGTGAAGTTGCAATTGTGGTTTTCTGGCCAGAGACACCAGGGGGAGCTGAAAGACCCCCAAATCATACCATTAACACTTGTATTACCCCCAGAGGGACTACGATAGGATTTATTAAGGACAACATGTTACTTAGTACTGCTTTAAAAGCTTACCTCCGTTTCACTTCGTAAAGTCAGGTTGGTTGACGTTTCCCTGTGTTTAATGAAGTGATCAAACGACTGCAGAGAGGTTTACAGGTACAGGCCTGTCTGTCCTCGAACCTGGCCACTTGTTTTTTATTACTCGCTTTTTTGCCTTGGCAAACTTATGCCAGGCTTTTCTGCATTCCTTGCCCAAAACATCCGCGATTTCTCGCCAGCAATTTTTCTCCATCTGTCCTTGTAAACTTTCAGCGAAGTATCGTAAATATGCTTATATTGCCGAACCATGACATGTACCTAAAAACTATCAATTTTTGTCGACAAGGAAGTAAACATTGGATTCTCGCTAACCGGTAAACCCGCCCACTAAAAATCCAGTTAATCACTGCAAAGTTCAAAGTGCATTTAACCCTAACCCTAACCCTAACCCTAAGCCTCCAGTTGAGCATTACAGCGTTAACGCCTCATCTGAAAGCTAAGACCTACAAAACTAATCTAAGCTTCTTCCTTGTTATGATCGTCAGAGTTTCATCCTTTTTTGCGTTTTATGATCACATTTTTGTTGCTATTTTTGACATTTTTTGGTCACATTTTTACGGCTTGATCACAGTTACATTGCACAATAAAAACAAAAAAGCAATGAAAACATGATAAAAATACAACAGAAAATGTGATAACAGAAATAAGGGAGAAGCTTAGATGAGTTTTGTAGGTCTTAGCTTTCAATCGAGGCGTTTCACCGGAAAAAAATGTGCATAGTTAAGGTGGGGGTTTGTTGAAGGTCGACCTATTTGTCAGTTGAAGTGTCTGGCAGGATTCAGACGGGCCGACGAGACGAGCTTTGTCCACGTTTTGCAATTGCACAGACTCACTTCATCGCTTAATCCCTTTAATAGAACTATTTTTAATCTTTTGACATTGCTGTTCGCATTCAAAGCTCAGGTAGCTGCGAGGAGACAATGTATGGCAAAGTAAGCGCTAAAATTAAAATGCATTAGAGTTAGTGGGCACCTGCTAATGCTCTCCCTAAAGGACCCACACTGTTTGTAATACATCATCTATGCCTTAAATAGACGGTCCCTGGAGGAGTCGTCTTTTCATAATGTGGACGGTTTAAATGCATCCTGACGATCTCTAGTGTCCTCCGCAGCTAAAAGCATTGCATTAATAGATGTTCAAACTATAACGTCTGATGAAAACGGGCCTTGGAGGACATTCAAACAGGTCTTTGGAAATGGAATTACTGCCTGTCTTCGTCAAACATGACCAAAACCTGGTCAGAGTTTATTTATTTTAGACTTTATTATTACATTTTTTTAAACCAGTTTAGTCGTGATCTGACCCTGATCATGTCCTTGTGCTTGGAAGGTGAAATATTATATCGTACTAGGTGTGAAAAGTACTTTGCAAAGTACTGCTCTTGGGTCTAGCGAAAACATTATGTTATTAAAGCAATGGATTTCTGCAGCTTTTGATCGACTTGTCGTGTTAAAAGTTAGTTGAAGCCTTGTTTCTCTGATTGTTTTAGGGTATGTGTCATAGAAGTCGTCAAATCCTGAACCCAATTGAAATTCAGCTATCTATCCCCATGCAAATGAATAGGGAAGACAGGCGCAATACTAAAGTATGGTGAGGTATGTTTTGTCCTTTTCATGGCATTTATGTAATTTCTGTGGTTTCGTTATCATTAACATTTTACAAGATGATGCTTAGCGGCCACTGCATCTGAATCTGAACATATCAAAAGCAGACACGTAGCTGAATTTGAGTTAGCATTTAGCTTAGGGGAAACTTTTATACACTCGTTTGTATCTAAAGTAAAACATCTCCAAAGGTCTGTACTTTCATTAACTAGGCTTTGACCTGAATGTGGTCGATGGTTGTCCACAGCTGGAAACGCCTGGATCGTTCATAATTTGTTTGGTGGCCAATGCTAACGGCTATAGGAAAAATACATTGAGCAGGCTATCGGACTCCCGGCTTGGTATCGAATGCCGCTTCGCCATTTTATTTATGTTCAGCATCAATGAAGGCAACACTTTCTCAATTTTTCTCCAAAAGGAGGAAAGCGGCTTCTAAAAATATGGCAAAACACAACTAGCTACAAACAAAAGTATAATTACATTAGACCATTAGACGAAGCATTAAATGGCTTCTTGTAAACCTCAGTTTGAATACGAGTACTTTTACCTCACAATTATATCACTCACTTAAAGGTGCACTATGCAACTTTTTATGTATTTATTTATTTAAAGTTCTTTAAGATTTCTGGTATGTTTTGGAATGAATTGTATGCGTAACCATAGAGACTGTTTAATCAGCAGTGAAAACCTGCCAAAAATCCTTTTTTTCTTAAGTGCCACCGGGATGGTGATTCAAGGCACTATGCTAACCATCCATACAGCCACCGGGTCATTGAAAGGTCAAATACGCACAAATATAATTGTTTTCTTTACATACAAGTTACATAGTGCACCTTTAATGGTCAGTGTGTGTTTGTTGTATCTTTTTGTCACGTTTGCACCAAATGTAGTCCAATACATGCACGTTTTCAGAATTGCTTGTTTATTTTCCACAGGAATTTTTTTTGTCTTTATCAATATAAAAATTAAATATATGTATTTATTTATTGGTTTATTTGGTCGGGACAGTGCATGTTAATGAACATACATGGGTCTCATGCATGTAAACAAGCCACACCGGATTGTAGCCTTGGGCTAATTTCCATCCGTCGTCCTCCATGCGCAATCTCAAACACACTCACATTCATCCTGGCCTATTGTACATGTTTTTAGTGGTAGGGGAAACCGGAGTACCCGGAGGAAACCTACGCAGACACGGGGAGAACATGCAAACTCAAATTCAAAACCGGGCACAGGGCAACACATGGCCTTGGCCATGGGCGCCGTAAAGGGGTGGAAGGTTAGGACGATTCTAAGGGCCCAGGCTGATGAAGGGCCCAGAAGAGCAGACCCTCTTTTTCTTTTCTTATTTCTTTTCTCTTTTTTATACATACGTTAAATGTGCTAGGGCCCCTCATACACTTAATGTGTATTTTGTCCGTTTTGACCATAGATTTAATATTTAACAAACAAATAATGTATTTACTGTTTAAGTCACACCCCTCCCCCTCACAATGGTTCATTCCACCTGCGCTGTCCGAGCTACGCTCGCTAGCGTAGCGTCTCTTGCTTATTGCATTTGTTATGATGCAGTGCAGATAGTGTAGGGTGACCAGATGTCCCAGTTTACCCGGGACAGTCCCAGTTTTGAGCCCTCTGTCCCATGTCCCAGTAGATTTCTCCAAAACCATTGATTTGTCCCAGTTTTATGCAAGCTCTGTCCCAGGTGTCCCGGTTTTTCACCAGTACCATGCCTGAAGCAGCTATTTTACTTGAAATGTAATGACTTCTGGCCACAGATGCGTCAAATACGACGTTTGCTTATTGACTGAACCAATGAAACAACGAAAAGTCTATCATCTCGATTCTGATTGGTCCATTTAATGGAGATTAGACTTTTATAAACAGGAAGTTTGACCATTCAACGTGGGTGAAAAAAGTCCTAATTTGGCTAGTCCCCCAAAACCCCCATTGTGTCCCGGTTTTTATGTTGGAAAATCTGGTCACCCTATGCATGTCACAAGTCGCTGACAGTTTTACCGTTCATCGTGGGTAAAGGCATTTTAGATTTGGAAGCCCTGCGGCCTATTCCCGAATATTGTCCCAGTTTTTTTGTTGAAAAATCTGGTCACCCTAAGATAGTGACACACGCAGGCATGTCACATCAAAAGTCAGGGCATCAAAAACGGAAAGAAAAGAAGGAAAGAGAAGACCGAGAACGCCGAAGTCGACAGTATGTCATACAGTTTTTCAAAAAGAAAGGTAGCTTGCCCTATTCCTGTATTCCAAAACTTTCACTTACTTATTTTTGTTGCTACATTACCTGCTTTTATCTAGCTAGCTTAGTAAAATAATTACTGAATTATGATTTACATCCAACAATAATAACATCTCTGCTGTCTCCGGGTTATCATGTCTCGTAGACACAGATTCAGCGGCCGCTGCACACCCACGTCTTCCTTCCCCCGCGGCCCCCGTCCCCGTCTCAGCCAAACAAGGTGAGCCTGAGCGCAAAACTTCACGAAGATTGGAAGCTCTAAGCACGTCTTATCTACTGTGTTCTCCACATGATGATAACTTTACTAAACAAAAAGTAATCTACACGCTTCAAAAATTACAAAAAACAGTTTGCCGTGTGTTCTGTGAAGTGAGGGCCAGTTACGTGATGATCAAATCCATTCTGTATGCCAGCCATTGATTTCAAAATACAACACTGATCTGACTTGTGAATTTGAAGATGAAGTCAGACACCTCAACTCTGTATATAGGGCCACTTTCCCAGGGTGTCTGTCACCAATTGATCTGCTCAACAGCATTTACAAGATGCAGCTGCAGAGTATTTTTGGGCAGGTCTGCATAGTTTTGCGAATATTTTGCACATTGCCTGTGACCGTTGCTGGTGGCGAGAGAGCATTCAGTAAGCTGAAACTGATTAAAAATTATCTTAGGTCTGCTATGTTGCAGGACAGACTTTGTCACCTTGCCATACTATCCATTGAAAGCAAACTGGCAAGAAAGCTGAACTTTGATGATTTGATACATGATTTTGCCAGCAGAAAGGCACGCCGCTGGGCCATTATAAAGTGATGTTGAACATAACTTTGTTATACCTGGATAACAAACAGTTTATGTCTGGTTCAGTACTTGTTTAGTCCTGGACTGGTTTAGGCCTGGCATTACTCCTGGTGTGTCTTGATTTTGAGCTCTTTTGGCCTAGTTTTAGTCTTGGACTGATTTAATTATGGGTTAGTTGTAGCTGATGTTTCCTGATTGAGCAGTTGGACCCAGTTAAAGCTTGTTCACGTAAAGTATATGTCAATATGTGTACATTATGTTCTATTGTGTTTGCAATTGCAATTGAGATAATAAATATTCTCCTTTTATGTAAACAAGTACATATTTCCATAGCTTTTTCTTGTTTTTGTAGGCTTTTACTCATCAGACATTTTAACTATGCAATGTGCTAAGTATCTTTTTTAAAGTATACAGGGCATGTTTATTGGGTTACATTTTATCTGTAAAAAATGTAGGGGGCCCAGAAATGTTTGCTTCCATAGGGCCCAGAATGTCTGGCGGCACCCCTGGCCTTGGCAAACAATTCACATTCACACCATTCAAATATTTATGAATAACCTGCATATTTGATATGTCAGGAAGTTAGCCAACACTACCATAGAAATGTTATTAAAATCTATTATTTTCCTCCCTTAGCACTCCAAAAGCGTTTATTATCAACCCTTTCCTCATTTACGGCAGCAGCTTTGGCTTTGTGCTTTTTATTCCTCTTTTTCAATACTAAAAAACTCAATTCAGGGCCATGGACGGAGCACAGCCTCAGCAAATCATACCGCGTGACCGTAATTGTTCTATTGCCTTGACAAAGTCGCCTTTATTATTTGAATTATGGTGAAGACATCTACAGTGAAACAAATGAATTTCCATTGGATAAATTGTGGGCGCCGCACCTTCTTTCCTCCGCGGCATTCGCTTTTTTTTTTTTTTTTTTTTTTTGCTCTGTTCCAGTATTGGGTTTGCAATTTGTGGGCAACAGCACAATGGGCAGATATGGCCATTCTCCGCAAAAAAAAAAAGAAGAGAAGTCTAATATTGATCTATGAGCCAGCACCTTTTGCCATTTTACGTTTATTGGATGGTTAAGAGCAGAGGAACAGGCGGATTGAAGGGGATGGGGAGAGATGACGCGGGGCTAAAGTTTGGGGAAGAGTGAAAACTTCAGAATTGATGCAACCATTTAGAGGCGTCAGGATTTAAGCTCGCGGGGAAACAAAGAGAAAGATATTACTGAAATAAAGTACAAACAGATTAACATAAATGTCTCTGCGTACCCGGAGGAAACCTACGCAGACACGGGGAGAACATGCAAACTTCATACAGAAAGGCCCTGTCCAGGTGGGAATCGAAACCCAGGACCTTCGAGCTCACCGCTACGTGCCTGTGAGGGAGATGAGCCAAGCCACCTTTATTTACATGATGAATTTCTTTATTGTTAGATAGGACATGTCGGCCTATTTGACATTGCTCTATACCAAGGGTCTTCTGACCTTGTTTTACCCGGCGAGCTACTTTAACTAGGAATGGCTGCACCAAACATTATTGCCTTAATGTTTGGTGCAGCCCTATGAGGCAACTCCTGTTGTGATATTGGGCTATACAAAACCATTGATTGATTGATTGATTGATTGAATGCTCCGATGTCCAATACCAGTATCGGACATCAAGGTGTATTAGTACTTTTGAGAGGCACTGTAGATCTCTAAATAGAGAAAAGAGAATCTTTCACTTTTTTCACTCAAAGCAGCAACTTTTAAGAAAGTCTCTTGGTATTGGTTATTATCAGATATCGGCAGCTACGGAAATCCCCAGTATCGGTATTAGAAGCAAAAAAGCTGGATCGGTTCATCATATCTGACTTTAACGCAACAAAAACATCTGCTTCCAAGACACTTGACTTGTATAAAGTGTTGGAAGGTAAGTTTGGTTGATCTTAAACTTCATGGGACTTTATTATTGTCAGGTTTACAGCCGAGAAACGGAACCTATAGTTTTGGAGTTTTGATGACACAAAAGGAGATTTCTGTGCGTTAAATGAAACTGGAGGAAGGCAAAACTTCTACAAGTCACTACAAGACACGGCGCTGCTTTCGGCTCAAATCGTTATTGTCTTCTTAATTGCGAAGCACGTCTCGCCGGCTTATGATAACATTTTTGGTTTCATTTGTGCGCAATTAGCAGGTGCTATTGATCGGCCTGTTTACTTTGGCCACGGCCCTGACTCCAATTACCCTCTGCTAACATTATCATTAACCCCTGCACTCGCACTTGTTAGGGAGGCGCATGTGTTCATATAATCTCAGATAATTGAGATGCCGTGTTCATTACAGAGAGACCGACCTCCACAACCGCTTCCCTCACCTTCTGGTCTGGTCAAAGTTCCAGTTCCTAACTCTTTTTGCGTTTCGAAAGAGGTTTACTAAGGGTTTTTACGTGATGTTATAGCGTTAAATGTGGGAGGGTTTTTACATAATTGAGGCTTGGAAACGTTAAAGTAAAAGTAGCTCAGGTCTCTCTTGTAGTGTGACTCGACGCTTTACTCACCTTTCAACACCTCAAAATCCATGAACAGATGCGATGATTTACTTGCATAAACGCGACAGGACATTAGCCCCGATTATACTCTGGGCTTTTAAGAAAGTACACTTTCCTTTAACTCCACTGCCATCGATCAGCGCGCAACATCCGGCTGTCGGCGTAGAAACCTCCCTCGGCAGTTCGTCTGATCTATTGAACATTACTTTGCAAGTGGTGGCGTACAGTGACTGCACAAAGAAACAAGGCAAACGGAGTCAACGGCCGCAGGAAGATCGACTTAATTGGGCCCAGAGGATATTTCATAATTCTGCTGAGTGGAGCTTAATACAACAGATATTACATGGGTCAGCGCCGACCAAAGCCAAGCAAGGAAAAAGATAAGAAAGAAACTGTGCTTCCATCCTCCAGCAAAAAGCTTTCCCTGGTCTCACGTGTTAAGTGTATTCTTCACTTCCTTGTTGGAAATGGGCACAGAAAGTGACACAAGAAAACGGTAAATACACTCCCTCTCTCTTTGCCAGTTGTGTTTTAGAACACAGGGAATCTCACAAAACAAAGATATCAAAATGAAAGTTTCGAAAACCTCTGGCCAAAGTGAAGAATACTTATGCGTTTGGGTGTTGACATAAATAGCCAGAGAGTTTTTACTGCCGGCGACGGAATCTGCTCTGACGTCACACATCAGAAACAGCATGGATGCCTAGTTTGACGTATTGTTCAGGCGGTTTTTGCTAGCTCAAGTACTGCTTTTCGTCGAAGCGCGCAGGCGAAGGAGCACTATTCTACGCCAAATAACCGTCCGACATGTTCGCAGAAGACGGCAACAGCGGGTTTGGGTCAGACTGGGACGCACTGTCAGCTGCTGAAGGATGAAGTCGTCCTCCGGGAGGAATGTAGAGACGACTGTCACGCTCCTCGCTGTGCAAGGACAGTCTACTGTCATGTGATCACCGGTCAGTATGGTCAAGAAAGTTACTTGCACGCTGTACTATTTATCTGACGGAAGATTGCAAAAAATGGCTAAATGGATTTGGTTTGTCAAGGTTGGTTGTCTCTAAATTAAATGGTTAGACAGGTCTGTAAAACTATAACGGTATAACAGGACCCCTCATACAGCGGCAAAATAATGAATGTGCGGTGCAAACACTTGTGGAGCCATTTGAACAATAATTAGGCCCCATCCACACGTAGCAGGGTATCTCACAAAACAAATATATTTTTCCTACGATCTGGCCTGTCATCCACACAAAACCGGAGTTTTCTGTTGATCAAAATGAAGGTTTCTAAAACCTCTGGCCAAAGTGAAGATTTGGAATACGGTCATAAGTGTGGACATGTATAACCAGAGTATTCGGCCGTACGTCACTGCCAGCGACTATATGCTATATATGAGACCTGTGTTTACATCAGAAACAGCATGGATGCCTCAGAACGGTTTTAGTTTTAACGATTGTTCAGGTGCTTTTTGCTAATGCTCAAGTACTGCTTTACGTCAGGAGCACTTTACAGTTACCGAAGACGGTAACTGCGGTTTTGGGTCAGACCGGGACTCAAGTCTGCAGGAGAACTTTGAGATGAAGTCATCCTCCCGAATAAAGCGGTGAGACGAATGTCACAGTCCTCGATGCTGCCATCGTTGGAGTTATTACGTGCAAGGACAGTCTACTGTCAGCGATCACCGGTCAAGAAAGTTGCTCGCACGATGTACTGTTTATCTGACGGAAGATTACAAAATACGGCAAAATGCATTTTGTTTGTCAAAGTATATGTTGTCTCACAATTGTTAGGCAGGTCTGTAAAGCGGTAACGGTGCATTCGGGAGCCCTGTTTATACAGTTGCCAAAATGTGTTGTCAAGTACAACGACTTTTTAAATGAGACTGTGGGGACTTAAGTTTTTTTGTAGGCGAAGGGCGGATTTATAAATGCCCTTCTACGTGTGGACTAGGTCTTAAAGGAATAGGCCACCGTTTTTACATACTGACATATGCTCTTACCTTACCTTAGACTAGTTGATATGTACCTGTCTGGTCTTTGTCCGTGCGCTCTGTCATGCAAACGGAGCACAAACACAGCCTCTTCCACATACTGTGTAGTTCCAAATCAGCTCCCGTTAGAAGCTACCAAACTCTTCCACGTTTTCCCTATTTAAATACAGCTACGCGACGTGTTACACTACAAAGTATAGTAACACAGAAATGTAACATGTCGATTTTCCCAGCGGATAAAAAGGGGTACTATATTGTGAGGCGTAATAATACGAGGAGCACTACGTCCGCGCACTAACTCCTAAAGACTTCTCTCCCGCTCACTACAAGTCACGCTGCTTCTATTGACGGAAGTGAGCGGGAGAGAAGTCTTTAGGAGTTAGTGCGCGGACGTAGTGCTCCTCGTATTATTACGCCTCACAATATAGTACCCCTTTTTATCCGCTGGGAAAATCGACATGTTACATTTCTGTGTTACTATACTTTGTAGTGTAACACGTCGCGTAGCTGTATTTAAATAGGGAAAACGTGGAAGAGTTTGGTAGCTTCTAACGGGAGCTGATTTGGAACTACACAGTATGTGGAGGAGGCTGCGTTTGTGCTCCGTTTGCATGACAGAGCGCACGGACAAAGACCAGACAGGTACATATCAACTAGTCTAAGGTAAGGTAAGAGCATATGTCAGTATGTAAAAACGGTGGCCTATTCCTTTAATGTACTTGACAACACATACGCGGTTAGGTGTGGATGGACAATAATACAGTTACCACATTACCAAGAGAGTTATTGCCATTCTCTCACTTCATTATGTCACTGTGTATGTGAACAAAAGGAAGTGTCTCATCATTAAAAGCTTCTCGATATAAGACGTTAGTCGAGGTAAGAGCGTGTTATTGTCCAGGGCAGTTCCCGGGGCTTTGCGTGACATATATTAATATGTTAGATATGAATAATGAATAGTGAGCCGTCCTTCGCTCATAAATAATCAGGGGCAGAAAACGCTAATGGCTCTCAAGGTCGTACGAGTCGTTTGGAGGGGATTGGAGGCAGCGCGTGATTGTGCAGACGGGGGTGTTGACTTATTATTCCGGTCAACATAAAGCTTTCATTAGCACCATCACATTCGAAAACTGAAGGGAAGCAGAAGGCAAACTGCTATCATTTATGCCAGCCGAATGCATCTGCAAGAAGACGGTGAAGTGTTGACACTGGAGTCGCTGTAAGTCATAGTATCTTTGTTTAAGGGCCATCATTTATATTGTCTCATTTTCCCAAGAATTGATTTGATTATCTCTCCTTCCTTGTTACATTACCGTGACAGTGTTTTCCCCTGAAAGTCCTGAAACGAGCTCCTCTCCGTTAAGAATAACAATTGCAAATGTAGCCTACATGCTCTCTCTTCCAACAAACAACAGAAACAAAATGACGTGAAGGTAGAGCCTTTAGCCATTTTAGATTCATTATGATGAGAGATAATTTAGTTATTGCTTTGCTGCATTTAATTTGTTTTCTGGTTTACAGCCACTTTAAGACACAATTTACTCCATTTTAGACATAGTCACCACCATGCCTTCAACCCTTCATGCAGCCAGTTAAGTCTAGATTTGATCTTTATAGGTCTGGTGGTAACTGAAAGGTCAAACACTGTATTTTATAAAGTGGTACTAGGTTTGAAAGGTTTGCAAACCTTTTTCATGAGAAAACATTACATACTTTTTTTTCTATTACAGCAATGAATTTCTGCTGCAATAGATTCATAAAGCTTTAATTGTCAGTTTGGACCTCCGCCCACGATCATGACTTGTCGGTGACATTTGCTTGTCTAACTTTGCTTCATAATGTCATTACAGCGTCGTGTTTTAGTCCGTCTCTTTTATTATATTGTCATTAAATTAAAATCACACAGCCGACGATGTACTTTTGTAGCTTATGAGCAAATGGTACAGTGCAACCGGAAAGTATTCACAGCGCTTCACTTTTTTCACATTTTGTTATGTTACAGCCTTATCCCAAAATTGATTCAATCCATTTTTTCCTTCAAAATTCTACACAAGTTTTTTGAGATTTTTGCAAATTTATTACAAATAAAAAACTAAAAAATCACATGTACATAAGTATTCCCAGCCTTTGCCATGAAGCTCAAACTGGAGCTCCGGTGCATCCTATTTCCACTGATCATCCTTGAGATGGTTCTACAGCTTCATTGGAGTGGTAAATTAAGTTGATTGGACATGATTTGGAAAGGCACACACCTGTCTATATAAGGTCCCACAGTTGACAGTGCATGTCAGAGCATGAAGTAAAAGGAATTGTCTTTAGACCTCCGAAACAGGATTGTCTCGAGGCACAAGTCTGGGGAAGGGTACAGAAAAAGTTCTGCTGCTTTCAAGGTCCCAATGAGCACAGTGGCCTCCATCATTCGTAAATGGAAGAAGTTTGGAACCACCAGGACTCTTCCTAGAGCTGGCCGGCCATCTAAACTGAGCGATCGGGGGAATAGGGCCTTAGTCAGGGAGGTGACTAAGAACCCGATGGTCACTCTGTAAGAGCTCCAGCGTTCCTCTGTGGAGAGAGGAGAACCTTCCAGAAGGACAACTATTTTTGCAGCAATTCACAAATCAGGCCTGTATGGTAGAGTGGCCAGACGGAAGCCGCTCCTTAGTAAAAGGCACATGGAAGCCCGTCTGGAGTTTGCCAAAAGGCACCTGAAAAACTCTGAGTCCATGAGTACGAAAATTCTCTGGTCTGATGAGACAAAGATTGAGCTCTTTGGCGTGAATGCCAGGCGTTATGCTTGGAGGAAACCAGGCACTGCTCATCACCTGGCCAATACCATCCCTACAGTGAAGCATGGTGGTGGCAGCATCATGCTGTGGGGATGTTTTTCAGCGGCAGGAACTGGGAGACTAGTCAGGATAGAGGGAAAGATGAATGCAGCAATGTATAGAGACATCCTGGATGAAAACCTGTTCCAGAGCGCTCTTGACCTCAGACTGGGGCGACGGTTCATCTTTCAGCAGGACAACGACCCTAAGCACACAGCCAAGATAACAAAGAAGTGGCTTCAGGACAACTCTGTGAATGTCCTTGAGTGGCCCAGCCAGAGCCCAGACTTGAATCTGATTGAACATCTCTGGAGAGATCTGAAAATGGCTGTGCACCGACGCTCCCCACCCAACTTGATGGAGCTTAAGAGGTGCTGCAAAGAGGAATGGGCAAAACTGCCCAAAGATGGGTGTGCCAAGCTAGTGGCATCATATTCAAAAAGACTTGAGGCTGCAATTGTTGCCAAAGGTGCCTCAACAAAGTATTGAGAAAAGGCTGTGAATACTTATGTACATGTGATTTTTTGTTGTTATTTGTAATGAATTTGCAAAAATCTCAAATTTTTCACGTTGTCATTATGGGGTATAACACCCCATAATGACAACCTGAAAAAGTTTTAGGGAAAAAATGGATTGAATCAATTTTGGAATAAGGCTGTAACATAACAAAATGTGAAAAAAGTGTAGCGCTGTGAATACTTTCCGGATGCACTGTACATGGTTCATTCAGCAGCTAAACTACTAGCTGCTAATGCTAACATTAATGTGTGTTTAAAATCCAGATAATCATAACTTAACGCTAACGCTGAACACGTTTGATAAGTTTGAATATTTACCGATCAAAGACGTGCATAATACACGGCCACAATGTGGAGCCATTTCCCCAATAATGGCCTTAACAGATAGTAGCCATCGATAAACTCGCTCATAAAATCGTCCAATCATCTTTTGATAGTGAGCTGATGTGTCCGTAACCAAGAACGGCTAATTTCCCGTGGTTCTGTTCACTGGGCTGGAATATTTTATCCTCAGAGCGAGAGGATCTCGGTTCCCAAAAGGGGGCGTGGCTCAGCAAAAGATCTATAAACTCAACTGAAGGAAGTTAGAAATGTGAAAATTCAGAAGAAAAAAAAAAAGCTTGCACGACAACTTTAACACATTTTAAAACTGTACATACCTTGCTTATATTTATAAACAGATGAAGAAAAAAAGGTATTGTTCCTTTAAATATATTGCTTAAACGAGCATTATGCAACTTTTTAATGCGAAAAAAAAGAGTTAATGTCTGCGCGTATTTGACCTTGTAGTGCTGGGTCACCACCAGGTCAAATACATGCACCTTTTAAACAGCTCTTAAGTTCTGCATTTATATTCTCAAAGTATACACAATCTTTCATTTTATACAGAAACTGTATGATACAAGGTTGTTATTTATTCCACACTGCCCTGAAAGTAACAAAGGTAAGAAAAATCATCAACACCTTTTGTCAGACGTGAACAGAAAACATCACGTCCCCCCCCCCAGGCTTCTGTCGATGCTCAAAAACAGCACTACAGCTAACACAAATCTCACTTATTTATTTTCTAAATCTATCGACGTGGGGGGAAAGAAAGCTATGTTTTTTTTATTACGGTGAATGATCTATTTACTAGTCTGTATTTTAGGGCCCATATGCTTCACTAGATCGACAGCAAACAGCATGAGATGGAGGAGAGAGCACATATTACATGCTTTCATGCAGCACCACTTTAAACTTTAAATTGGATCCGCGTGTTGTACTTGCACATTACGTTCCTCATTTCTCCATTCCAGCAGAGGCGTTAATGTCCAGGGATTGCGCTGCACACGGCCGGACAGGAACGGGACTCACAGCTCAACCGAGCCTCATTTATGGACAAAAAAAAAATGCCACAGAGTCACTTGGCAAAAACTCAAAACAAGACACAAACTGTCACAAACTGCCCAATCCCGTCAGACCTTGGAAGCTAAGCAGGGAAGGGCCTGGTTGGTACTTGAATGGGAGAATGTTTGTTAACACCAGGAAGTCCAGCGAATGCAGTGAGGGAGTGAGTGGTTGGTGGTAGTCGGAGGGGCTGATGGCAGATTCCTCGCTTCCATCAGTCTACCCCAGGGCAGCTTTGGCTACAATAGTAGCTTACCACCACCAAGTATAGAGTGAATGAATAATGCAACTGTAAAGCGTCTTTGAGTGTCCAGGTAACTGCTTTATAAATCTAATTTATCATTATATTTCATTATTATTATTATTATTTTATTATTATATGTAATGCACTAACAAAACAAACAAGCACAAATATCTATGTAGCAAATGGCAAACAATTAAACATTGTTCAATACCTCATGAAGATAGATCTACTGCACCCTTGAGTCAGCTAAGTGGTCGACCACACTAAACTAGCCTCTAGAGCAGGGGTGTCAAACATGCGGGCCAGATCAGGCCACTAGGGGGAAGCTTAAATTAAAAACTGAAAGATGATCACACGTGTCCAGCAGAGGGCAGTGGCATGATAAGAGATATGAACAACACATTACAGCCACGTGGTAAATGGACAGCCGTCCCAGGGCGGCTGTGGCTTCAATAACAGCGTACAACAACCACTGAGTGTGGAGTCAATGAATAATTACTATAGCAATTGCCGTGTGTGCTCGAATCATTTTGAACTTCACAGCAGTCTGGGGACCATGGATTTGGGGACCAATCACAGAACGAGGAGGGACGGTAAGACGATGATGCACTATTCGGAAGCTTGTATGTTTAGGGATAAAAAAAAAAAAAACATATTTATGGTTCCAACATGACAGCAGCACCTTAGACTGTGTTCTAAATAGTTTAGCTCAAATGTTTACAGTAAATACGTCATCTGATACGATTGGCTATGGTTACTTGCAGACACATATGATAGACATTCGTAGCGCCCAATAAACGGCTATAGACAATTGTAAACCACACCTATCCAACGAGAAAATTAATTGGTGGTCCCCAGACTAAATGGTCTATCTTCATTTAGGCCCGGAAATATTGTGAATCCAGTAAGTTTCTCTCTGAGAGTTCTAAGTCTGTCGCCTGCTCTGTTGGTTTTTTGATTGTAACCCGAACCCACTCAGTTATGGTCATGGAAACCAGAGAGTGGAAGTTTGGAAATTTTTGGCAATGGGATAGTTTTAATTTGCTGATCTTATAGCGTGTTTGTGCTGTCCAAATATGGCTGTCTTCTTTTTGTTATGCCAACATAAAAACAACCACAACTGCAGTCCAGTCGATAAATTGTTGTTCAAGGTACAAGTACCTCTAGAGGCTAGTTTAGTGTGGTCGACCACTTAGTTGACTCAAGGGTGCTGTAGATCGTTTTTTTATGCAAATTTTTTGCTATTTGCTACATAGATGTTTTCTATACCATACTCATTGTGCATGTTTGTTTTGTTAGTGCATTACATATGTCTCATCTCATATTGGTATTATGTATGTAATGTCACGTGACTGGGTCTGGGCTTATTAAAAGGGACTAGATGCATTTATGTCATTTTATTTTCATTTTATACTCACTACTGCCACCTCAGGTCTTACATGTAACTGCAGTCTCTATATTAAGCTCGTGCATGACGGCACTTCGGACCCGAATTTGGGAGTGACAGTGCAGGACTTTAGAGGCAGTTGTGGTGAACAGGTCTGGGCTCATTCTACACATTAGGACATTGCTGGAACATGTAGGGGGAGGAAAATATATATATATATTTTTTTTAAACTCCGTATAGTCCCTTTAAGGAAACCTGAGCCACATTTTTATTGTTTGCTCTGAAGAAGGTCGAACGCAACCGAACCGCGTCGGCATGTCCAGCAAATGAAGGACTTCCAAGGTATCGGAGTGCCTCAGATTTGTTCCTCTTTTTGTGACCTAACATTTTGCGTATTCTTCCTACTATGATGAAGTTTTTTCCCATAACAGCTTAGTTTTCATGTCAGAGCATAAAAAAAGACATTATTTTACCCCGTACGATGCTTATTGGATCAAGTTTTATCAGCTAACGAAGCGGAGATGTCCAGGAAATACAGTAAAAAGCCGGGTTCCCTCACGCATTCATTCACAAATATTGACATATTTTACATCCACGTGTCCTGTGAAAGGTGTCCGAGATGACGCTGCAATCCAAATATGGTCATTTCCTTTCGAGTAGATAGACCAGAAAGGGAAGACTGGAGAAATGTACTGGTGCGGAAAACTTTAGGGCCACGACATCTCTACTTTAGTACCTCCTACAGGCTCCACGCTTTCCAGTCTTGGATTTTACAATATTTTGATACAGATTTCACTTATAATTGGCTTATTCAGTAACTAAACAAGGCATCCGAAATCCCCTGTGAAAAAAACAAACATAAAATCATTTAAACCTGGGTCTATCCATTATTTAGATTTTTGTTGCTGAAAACGTTTAGGCATAAAATGACACATTTGATATGAAAACATAAAATAACAGAAATCTTGCGGTACACTTTTTTCCTCATATTTATATCTGTGATGTAAATGAGTTTCAAATTGATATCTCTGAATATTTTTTTTTAGCCCCATTCACCTGCAGCGTCTCTTCGCCAAAAGAAATGACCCTCTATTAAGGAAAATAATACATTATAATAACAATAATTACACATATGGAATACTATTATACTTTTTTATTATTCTATTATCAAAGGAACAGTAGAACAATTTACATTTAATGGACTCTCTTCACACTACCAAGTCTACGAAAAAACAAGGTGTGAACCTCGTACTTGCCGTCTCCAGGGGCTCAGGCAGAAAACCTGATAATGAGTCCGACAGCCCACACATGTTAATTTGAGCGATCAGTTAACACGATCGGGGCCCGAAGTCGCCAAACTGACTCCGGCGCAGACATTCCAGTTCAGTTTGTTTTTTTATGACACACTGAAAGTTTTGACAGAAAAGGGGAGACATTATAGAAGAATAAAAGGAAGTGTCGTCCAGCCAAACCGCCAAAAAAATGCAAATCAAGTCCGGGAGAAAGTGATTACAAAGAGGAAAAGAAGACAGCAGATGAAGTTATATCTTCGAGTTGTCTTTTAAAAATGTTGACTTTTCTTCCAAATGAGCCGCGCTGTAGATTTTAATTGGGTGTATGTCAATGTTAGAGCTTTGACGTACGCACAGCGAGCGAGACCATCAGGAAGCTCAACTTTTGTTCACCAAAGTGGGAAATTAGTGCACTGTCTTGCGGCCAGGACCTTAAAGCGACTGGCAGCAGAGAGAGAAGAGCCAAGGATTTGTCTCCAGCAGGTCGGGCGACTGTAACGGCCGGATTTACACCAGAGGAATTACAGCGCGTAAGCGTTATCGCGCAGCATTATGCGCGCGTAACTTTTTCATGACATTTACATTAGCATTGTTATACGCGCGTCGGACGGGCCTAAATCAGAATGGCGTTCTAATTTGGACGTGTATACGCGGCAAACTCCGGAATTTTAGACAGGAAATTCAAAGTAAACTTCCAACACCCTGTCAAAATAAGTTTTATGTTGATTGTCGAGGTGGAGAAGTAGCATACTTTACGATGCTCAACACAAATTTAACAAAGACAACGTGAAGAATATGCAGTTTAAAAAAAGTTTAAATTGCGACGGTAAGTAAACATTAGCAATACAATAATAGTGCCCATCATTTATCGAATGCTAACACTTCACATTTTTAAGACGCAACGTCTAAACACACTGCAGCAGCTTATAGCTCTATCTATGTATCAATTCATATCTAAAATGCTATAAGTTTGATGTTTTTTGCAGTTATAGCGTTAAATAAACTTGTAACATAATAGGACAATTCTAAGCAAAAGTTTTCCAAGTAATTTGGGGAAGAGCAGAGACGCCCGAACACAAGCATAGCTTTAGCAGCTCTGACGCGTATGTGTAAATTTGACAAGAACCATGGAAACACGACCATATTAGTCCAGTGCTCCGGTTTCTGCACCCTGTCGCTCAGAGAACAGAATTTAAAACAGCTCTTCCGTTTCAGTTTCATGCAGCTAAAGTCTTCAGGAAGAAATCCAGGCTGAACACAGTTCTTTTTACCAGTGCATGTAACACTGGAAGTATTTTATCTGCACTCTTTGCTTGTACTGGCCATATGTATCTACGACATTACCCTTTGTTCTTCAAAGGCACAAAGCATATCGAATGGGTATCTTCCCCCTAAGTATAACGGAATTGTTGTTTCCCCTAGTAAGTCATAGCCAAAATAAAACTAACTACTATCTATTTGTTTTTTAACCATTTTGTAAAACCCTTTTAAAAGCTAAATGTGCGTGGAAGCTATTCACGTATGTAGCTGAGTAAATACAGGGCTATTCTGAAGACTCCCACTCACGAGAGGGTTGTGTGACAACCCCCTCATCACCGGGACGCTCTTCCCGAAGACAAATGGCCCACAATGTGTCCCGTGGAGGGGACCCTGCATGATTTATAAGGTCAAAATGCCATTACGGCTTTTAGCGAATGTTCTCTAATGTACGTCTCCCAATATATCTTTGTAACTCTCACGGCGATTAACTCGGACCATTAGGGACGCGTCGCCTAAATGTCACCTTAGTGTAAGAGACTGGAGCTTAAAGGTCTGATGAGTAATGAGTGAAATTCCTGAAGTTAATTTAAAGGGAAGCATTCTTGAATTTGATTTATTTTACTGCTGTCAAACTGATGACTTATGAATGAGATGTTGCATTTTTGCTCTCACAAAAATGCTAAATGCATATGTTTATTGTTTACTGGGTTGAAATAATCCTACAGATGTTGTATGCTATGTTGTGTAAATGAATAACTAGAAATTTGTTGCATACAGAAATAACCTCTTTCTTTTGCTATGTACAGTAAAAGAGAAATGTATTGTACATTTGAAAAAAAGTGAAATAGATAAATAGTCATGACTTGAGCAAGACATTCATAAGCCTGTCTTTTAATACAGGTCAGGTCTTTTTAATGCGGTTTGGGAACATCCTTGGAGAAGACCACTAGATGAACATCGGAACTGGATCAACACTATCACTAACCGCATGGATTATCGGCTGCGGTAGGACCGTATCAGCCGAAACTTGAGAACTTGGAAAGAAACATTTAGATCTTGAGTGCACTCACTAGAAACAGACTTTAAAATAACCCAAAAATATACCCTTAAAGGCGCCATTTTATTTTTGTATATTGTATTATGTATGTATGTGTTTATAATTCTTGACAACTTTAACTAAATCAATTTAAATGTTCTTACATATTGTCTGTCTTTCATTGTGGCTACTATTACAACATTTAACATTCTCTCTTTATGAACCTAGTATTCATGTAATTTCCAAAGTGGGTTACACCATCAATACAAACATGATCCTAATGACCAGCACGACACGGAAAATACTATTACTGCAGTGGGTAATCAAAGAATGGACTTGGATGAGGATGTAACTTGTTTAAATCTCTAATTATTATTATCTAAGTATGTTCTTTTATGAGGTATTTTTCATATCTGTCATAAAATCATATTTTCATTTTATTTATTGGATAAAATTCAACATGGTGTGACTTTAAGTAAAATATGAAACCACTAGGGCTAAATGTCTGTGTAAGTTCTCAGTCGTAGAGGAGTTGTCCATCTTAAATGAACTACTGAGAACAGAAGATGAATCTACTAGGGCTAAATTATCACTGTATTTACAACAATTATAATAAATATATTATACTATTTTATAATATTACAATTAAGTTTCTCTATGAACGGATTATGATGCCCGAACAAAGTCGTAACTTTAACATACCGCCGATGTTTCTGAGCTGGACAACTGGAACACTATTCTGGTTGTGTTTTCCCCACTTCCGAGATAAGTGGAACGCAGCTTTTACCTCCATCTTTGTCACTTCCTTTCATTTGCTTAAAAATTCTAATAAAAATTACTTTTCTTTTGCAACAGATGTTATTTGTATAAAGAAGTAATATTATGAAAATCATTAAAACCTGACATTTACACTTTAAAGCAGCACTAAGTAACTTAATAAATCCTTTTTGTAGTCCCTCTGGGGGTAATACTCGTGGGATGATTGGAGGGTCTTTCATCTCCCCCTGGTTTCTCTGGCCAGAAAACCACAATTGCAACTTGCCTCCCCCCGACCCGGAGACACAATACACACCAATAGAATCACGAAGAAGAAGCTAAAAGCTAACGGGCAAAGCTAACTGCAGGCTTGCCACACTTGAACAGTATTTACAACCAAGTGTGAGTGAAAAAAATATCCTCCATTGTGTAATTGTATGTGCAATATCCCCCTCTCCCTTTGTCTTTTCTGTCAGCGTAGTATTTACTCTTACGGACAATTAATGAGTAAAAAAAACGCAACATTCTACGACACCTGCAATGGCGCTTATGGCCTCTAGGGGCATGAGTTACTTAGTACTGCTTTAAAAATTCACATCAAAATAACTCTTCTTCCCACCATTGCTTCATTAAATTGCTGCTTCACTGACATTAAAAGATAATTATTGACAGATATACAGATGTTATCCATCTAAATAAGTCTTATTTTCAAAAGCATTTGCATTTTAAGAAGAAATACACTATTAATCTGCTTTCATACCAAACAAAATTACCCACCAACATCAGAAAAGCAATTTTACCAACATGGGTATTTATTTATTTATTTATTTATTTATTTTGCGATCATGCCAAAAATTCACTTTGAGTAGTTTTAATCAAAAGTAGGGTTATTTTATTTTTTTTGTCTGGCAAGTTCAAACGGGTAAAGAGCCAATCTTACATAAAAATGTTTTATTTTATTTTGTGAATGAAAATGCTGGCGTATATATATCGTAGTGATCTCTAGAGATACACAATTACTCGCAGCAAAACATCACTCCCGCTTGGTTTTTGATAATGCAACATGGTTAAAGCTCAAAGTGTTGTGATTTCTTTGAGTCGTCTCCGGTTCCAGCTGTTGTTAAACATTACCCAGAGGAACGCTTAATTGCGGCCTCGGCGAATGGAGCCGCGTGCATGGCTGCTTTTTACTGGACAGTGATAAAACTGAAGCCAAATGTGTGTTTGCGAAAGAAAGCGCTTTATACTTCACAAATGGCGATGGCGAAGGCTCATTCCTGTAAAAGTCAATGTTGCTGTTATTATGGTCATTCTTAAGAAAAGTGCTGAAAAAGGTCGATAAAGTCTTTGTGGGTTCGAGATTACTCACTGTACTCTCCCTTTGGTGACAAACAGTTTTCCAACATCAAACTTTTTTTTATAATGTTTTGTGTCTTCAGCTCTTTAACTGCTTCTCAAGATGTCACCAAAGGAGTCATTTCAACTTTCAACAAAACTCAACCTTCCTACATTCTGCCCGGTGACATAAGTTCAGAGTTTTGTGCAAATGTGATTTTCATTAAAGATTTAAAATCAAATACATACACTTGCAATTTTGAAAAGAAACAAATTATGGATTTATTTTTGTCTTAATTGTTCATTAAAAGTTAAGCATTTTTTCCTTCCAATTGTTCCGTGTAAAGTCACTACAAAAAAGCAAAGAAAACGGCACACTCTAATATTTGGTTGGACCACCTTTGCAGCGCGCATTCGCTGTGGCTTTGTTTCAAAAGCTCTAAGAAATCCAGTGTTGCGTCGATCAATTTTTCCCTAAAAACTTATGATGGGAGAGTGTGACCATTGCGCAAAGCATTCTCCAGCACATCCCAGAGATTCTCAATATGGTTAAGGTTTGGACTCTGTGATGGTCAATCCATGCACGGGAAGGATGTTTCCTGCTCCCTGACCCACTCTCAAGATTCTGCTATGTCAAAGGTCATTAAATGAATTAAGGCCTTCATTTTTTTTCAAACTTTATTTATTAATTTCAGTGAAAATAAAAAATGTTGTGTTCGAAAATGTGTTCATCAAATTTGTATACATTTTGTTTCAGTTTTATATTTTTTGCGCAAAACTCGTCACAAAGGCTCCACCGCCACGTCCCACAGATCTCTCACCGGAGGAGAGTTGCGGAGACCTTGTGGAAAACTGCCGCAACTGTCAGACTGCGCAATGTTTCCGCAACTCAGATTGATTGCGCGCATTCAAAAGGGCCTGTCTCACCAGCCTGGAGACGAGTTGGAGACTCGAGTCGCCGCTGGTCAGAGATGTTTCCGAGACGTCCCCTGGACAGGTGTACGGTGTCTCAAGCAGCCATGGCAATGTTGCTAACAATATTCCTGTGAAGGAAGGAGACGTATGGAGTCTCAGAGACATTGCAGGGACATCACAGGAACGTCTCAGGTTGAGGACAACAAGTAGCATTTGCAACACAACTGCTTGATACCGCGCGCACTTGGAGGCTGCATGGAGATTTAAAAAAATGTCCAGGGGACGTCTCGGAGACATCTCCGTGACCTGCGGCAACTCGAGTCTCCAACTAGTCTCCAGGCCGGTGAGATAGGCCTTTTAGGTCTGGACTCTGTGGTGGCAAATCCATGTGTGAAAATGATGTTTCTTCACAATGTGAGCCCGATAAAGCCTTCAGAGAAAAAGAAATCAATTGGAATAACCTGGTCATTCAGGATGTCCAGGTCCTCGGCTGAGCTCATTCTTTGGGAACATGGTTTTGCTGAACCTAGACCTGACCAACTGCAGCGACCCCAGATCAGAACAGTCTGTTAAATCCACTTTTTTGAGGTAGTTTACTGCTAAAACTCAAAATGTCTTTGCTAAAACATGCACAGGTCCTTCTCGCTAGATTGGACTTACTAAAAACTTTTCGCCATACAGTGCACTACTATTACCATCCCCGTCCACCACAAGTCGCCAATTTAACTGTCCATGGACTCCCCCCCCCCCCCCCTTAGTTTTTCTTCCTACTAAACCTCCTCAACCGTCCTCTTTAGAATAGTAACAGTTGCAGTAGTAGAAGTGCACATTATTGCCATGTCCCATCTGGGTCCTATTAGGCGCTGCTCTGGGCTGACTCCTCTCCGCAAGGCGACTTAAAGCTGGCACACAAAACGCACCATCACCGTTTCCCCCAATCCTCCCCGCTCCTCACTAACGGAGCACTTAGGGCGACCGAGGCTCCGCAATAAGCTCCCGTCACACAAGCGACGTTTAAGCAGCTGCACAGGGAGCTACACCGCAGGATACCGGGCATTTAACACGGCGTGATGGCGTTAGACACTGTCCAACTTTTTATTTCCACACAAATTTGTATCTATATACACTCTATCCGCCTCAATGAAGTCCCACTAGTAGATGGAAAACAAAAAACAAAGTAAAATTGTTAGGCGAGAAACTGCGGGTGAATAGAAAGGATTAGGAATAGGGTTTTGCAGTAGAAGACTGTTATATAGTTTATCATTTTATTTTCTTGTATAAAAATTAGGGCCGGGACTTTAACGCGTTAATTTAGATTAATTAATTACACAAAAATAACGCGTTAAATTTTTTTGACGCATTTTAATCGCACATGTTTTTACAACGCGGAATGTTTCTCACTGGATGAGTTTAGGCGGACCGATTATACTGGAGCACCAACTTGTAGCACAGTCAACATATAATTTATGTTTAACATTATTTTTATTGTAAACGCAATCCGGTGTGTACTTTTTGTTGTTATTTACGTGCCCAGCTGAGGCAGGCGCGCTCATTGTATTTCTTCATGCATGTGTGTGCGCGCGCCCTCGCTCCCAGTCACACACAACACGGACTATTGAGGGGATCAGGCCTCCTCACATGGACTAAAGCCCGGGTTTGAAGCGGGTACACGACTCTGAAAGACTTGGAGTTTCTGGACACTGCTCAACAGGACCGGTGAGAGTTTTCCATTACGTTTGTTTTCGGGTTGCGTAGTGTGCTTGGACGGGCGCGCGCTTCAGCTGCGACCTCGCGCTAATAGTTTACGTGCCTTTAAACCAGCTGTTGCTAAATCAACAAAGTCTGTTATGGCCTCTGAGGCAACAATAAACAATATTTTGTTGCTTAAGCTCATGTATTCAGTCATTATTCAATGGTATACTAAAAATCCATATGAAAAAACTTACTTCTCACTGTTCTCAGGTCAAATATTTATATGCGATTAATTTCGATTAATTAATTACAAAGCCTGTAATTAATTGGATTAATTTTTTTAAATCGGGTCACGGCCCTAATAAAAATAGGACATTTTATATACATACAGTATACATTATTATACATTACAGTATACAGTGTACATTTTCAGCAAAAAAGAAAATCTAAATAATGGATTGAGCCAGGTTTAATTTAGTTTCTATTTTGTTGAAATATTATTAGTTATTAACATATTTTTTCAGAGAGGATTCTGGATATCTTGTTTAGTTTTTGAAGAAGCTATTTATGAGTGAAAACATATGTAAAAAAATAAAACGTTGCCTTGTTTTTGGCGGTTCAAAGCTCAATAAATCAGGCGAGGAATTAGATAATGAAAATCACGTCTGAATAAAACCTTCAAACTATTGTTAAGTATACAAGTTTGGAGTTTGTAGGAGCTACTAAAGTTCTTTGAGTAATCGTTGAATTTTCTGTCACAGCTCTTTGAAGTGCCATGGCGTCTGCTAATACTGTATATCGCTCCTCCACTTGACCCTGAGACCACACATTACAACCACATGGCAAATGGCCAGTCTGCCATACAAGTGTAAGACGTTATTATTATTAGGCTACAGTCCTGTCGGTCTTTTGACCAAATCAGCACTGTTTAAAAATCACAGCTTATTATTACTATTAATTCATTGAAAAATGTTTTCTCAATAGTATTTTCCTGTGAAATGCAGGCCGCAATCTACCATGGGAGCTGAATTTAGACCCAAAATGAGTTTGACACCCCTGCCCCGCTTAAACCAGGAAGCGCTCTCCTTACCTCCTGCCAAACTCCCACTTCGTAGCACAGCACAGCCCCACTGAGCAACAAGAGGCAAAACTATCGTAGAAGTTTCGCTAATACAAAACGACATTCAGTGGCTCCTTTAGAAACTGACCACAGCTATAACCAAAAACCAAGGGGAGGGAAACTTCGGATAGGCCAAATCAATACAGCAGTTACGAAACAACAAGAGGTAAGACAGTGCTCGATATAGGTTTCAATTTATTAGAAAATACCCACAAACCGAGGGCAATGTCTCCATTTTAAAGTAAACTATCTTCACCCGCTGTCTACACCAGTGTTGCCCAACCAGGGGTACTCAAGGACCTAGCTGGGGGTACTTTGAACTATTTCAGATTGAAAAAAGGAAATTTGACATAAGTTTTTTATGGGAAAAGCTATATTTTTCAGTAATGCTTTGGGAGAATTTTAGGTTTATTTTGACTGCAACATTGTCCTTTTAAGCACTTTTAAGTAATTACTTTCTAAATAAACTGTAACACCCTTGAGGTAGGGGGTACACGGTTGGGAACCACTGGTCTACACGACGATGGTGATGGAGAAGAAATGAATAGGTTGAGGATTATGAGGGTCTTTCTGCTGGAGTGTAAGCACGACCGGGAGAGAGAGTGCGTTTGTGTGAAGGACTTGAAAAGGTAGCTACAGTCGTGGTCGTCTATTAGCTGGACAAATGAAAAGAAGAAATGTTTACAGCTTCATTTGGTCTCGGAAGAAAACGCGCAACATACAACTCCATATTATTGACTCATACCATCATCGCTCGTGCTTGGAGACTGTTTTCCGAGCCATTATAGCCACTTCTACTTGCGCCTGAGTGGAGCACAAAGCCGCCGAATAACAGCACATCTTGCAAAT
Source organism: Proterorhinus semilunaris (assembly GCA_021464625.1). Lineage (NCBI taxonomy): Eukaryota > Metazoa > Chordata > Actinopteri > Gobiiformes > Gobiidae > Proterorhinus > Proterorhinus semilunaris. The sequence continues at coordinate 31,764,166 of CM038345.1, read as the reverse complement.
GTTACAATCTCCACAAGCGGCGCTGACCCCGCGCCGGCGACTGCGGTAAACAGCTCCAATTAGGGAACACATTCCCTTGTTAAGAGCTGCAACAAAACACCGTTATTTCCTCCGCTCGGCTTTTTGGACGGCGGCGGAATGCAGATTGATACATCCCATCAGCCCACTCAAGTGAAAAAGTCAAACCGAAACTTTGCTATTTCTCTCGCAAACAGCCGGTTTCATTTTTGAGAGCAAGTTCCCCGCTGTCGCTGCCCGGGGGCCGCGTCTCCTGAACAGTGTTTTACTTGAACATATTGAGCGCATTCATTCTAATCATTACAGCTGCTCCCCTCCGTGTGGCACAACCAGATTTATCTAAATTACAGCGGTATTAGCTCCATTCTGTCCTCAAGAGCCAGTTTGTTTCGGTTGCGGTGCAGAAGAAGAGAAAGAGAGTGAGCAGTGAATGGAGCAGCAGCCTAGACTCGAATGGTAACCTGGTCTGGACGTGGTCTTGGTCCTCATCTGGTCTTGGTCTGGCCTGGTCTGGTCTGGTCATGGTCTTGGTCCGGGTCTTGGTTTGAGTCTTGGTTCAGTTCTTGTTTCAGGTCTTGGTCTTGGTTCGGGTCTAGGTCTTGGTCCGGGTCTTGGTCTGGCTTGGGTCTTGGTCTGAGTCTTGGTCTGGGCTTGGTGCGCCCTATTCATCTGGACTAATGCAACTATACGGAACTGTTCATTAAAGGTTGGTTCAGTTTGTTTTATTGTGTGGCTTAATGGTGTAGTCATATTTACAGGGTACAGAACTGTAGCAGAGAAAACATCTAGATTTTCAGTGTTGGGGAGGGAACACTGTGTTCACCCCCAAAAGCTTATTGAAAAAAGTGTCACAATAGTGACAAAAACAGAGGATGAAAACGCAACAAAAAATGACAAGCAACAAAACAGCGACAAAAACGTGTCTGGGAAAAGCAACACACAATAAACAAGCACCTAAAACATGACTGAAAAGTGATGAAAGTGATAAGAACAAAGTGATATGAAGGACAAAAAAGTAAAATGAGAGTGAAAAAATACGTGAGTGTTACTCTGGCCTATAGGCGGAAAACTCCAGTCAAGAAGCTTTTAGATTTGGGTAAGGCCTAACTGGAAAAAATGTGCTCAGTCAAGGCAGGGGGTAAGAGGTTAGAAATGAATTTAGTTACAGAACACAGATTAACTGCCTTTAAAAGTATTTTGTAACGTATTCCATTACTCTGGCCAATCAGAGTACTGTATTCTAAATACTTCAAACACCTTCACTTAAACACACAATATATTGTCTTGTATACACTTGATGTATGTTACAACCTGGCCCGGCTAGATGAAACGGAAGTAACAAAAACCAAGATGTAAAATGGATGTATTAAGTTGCAATTGTAATTTAATAAAAGGGATGTAAAGGGTAAATTTAATAAAGAGGTAACAACAATAACCAAACAAAGGCTATTTACAAAGGTTAACAAAACCCTAACCCTAAACTAGAACAAACAGAAGGGAATCTACAAAACTAGGCCTAAACTACTAACTAGAGTCATGACTCAAATGGTTGTCTCCTGATCACATAACAGTGAACATTCCAAAAGGAGACAAACATTCTTCGAGTGGTCCCTGACACACAACATCATCACAGAAGGGACACAGACACAACACAGAATGGCGTACTGGCCACTGAGACCAGCAGCCCCGAATGGGGCAAGGTGTGGGCTTATATATCGGTGGCGGCAGCAGGAGGTTGATTGGGGCCAGGTGTTCAGACGCCGCACCAATCAGGACCAGAGACGAACAGCGAATCAGCACCCAGCATGAACGAGTCCTCCAATCCCAGGCCAGGGCTCACACAGCCAGGTTTCCATGGGGAACAGGGGAATTAGCCACACACGCAAACTACTACAACAAGGAGGGAGACTGAGGCCTGGGGCCGTAACAATGTAGGATTAAAAACATGTGTACGTTTATTGCATTGCCATTTATTAATGCTTAATTTGCTGTTATTACTTCTCACCGAGAGAACAGGTTGTGTATCTGCTGTGGCAGATTATAACAGTGCCAAATCATGGAACACACTGGGAATTGTTTGAATGCACTATTGCTACATTTTAAATCTTTATTTTAACGTTGGAAAAGACAGTCTTTTTATTAATCATTGGGAAAATCACTGCATTACTTTGCTTCCCACTCGACAGAGGAGTTTGGGAAAGTGTGACAAACTGCAGCCCGTAGCTTAACGCGGAAACTTAGCTTACTGCTACTGCTACTAGGTTTTCTGGTGAGAGGCTCTGTGAGCAGTGAAAACCTTCCAAACAATTGATCTTGGAGCGTCCTAGAGACCACTGTGATGGAAAGTAAATGCTGACCACTCATATACTGTATCTGCTTGTCAGTGGCGGGCCGTGGGGTTTCAGTCAGGGCCTTCAATAGCAACCTGGGTTACACAGTCAAACGCACATAAACTTATCGACATGGATAAAACTGCCTTTTTGCGTCGCATTTGTTCGCTAAAGGATTTGTCAACAACGCAAACCAAAGCAGCGGTGTCTCCGACCCCAAACAAAAACAAACACCTTTGGGAACACTCGTACTAGAATACGGAAATACACGACACATGACAGACGGAGACGAACGCGTTATAATGTGGAGACAGGCGGCTGATTTTAGGAGATGTTTTGTTGACAGAGCGAGACATCAGAGATAAACTCAAATCAACCGTTATAAAAGATACTAAACTTAAAGTTTGGTGCTATTTGAGATCCTTTTTATAGCGCTCGTAGTCTCGTACCTGTTGCCTGCCCGAGTCCCAGCGCAGCTGACGTGGGGAAACCCTTCTCCTGTCCGGGGAGCCGAGCGTCTACGTTCCCGTAGCTTTGTTCTCGAAGCTCTTCATAATGAAGGAGCGTAAAATATCCGTGATCAGTAAATCCACTTCATTATGCCTCGTTCGGACGTTTCCAAGAGTAATATCTGTTTATCCGGTTCTCTTCGGAGTGGCTGGATCGTCTTGCCCATGCGCGGCTACATTAGCGGTTTTCCCAGGCGAAGAAAACGTAGGGGAAGCTGCTGAGCTACTGCAGGCCCTGAGGAGGACCAGCTCGCGAGCGGTGTTTAAGGCACTTTTTGAGTAGGAAATTACAGTTACACATCAACAAAACCAATAAAAGCAATACATTATATAAATAAATTAGAATTAGACATTTTACACTTTTTTTTTCTTCATTTGGTCAGGGCCAGCAGAGAAGGCCCTGCTGGCACACCACTGCTGCTTAGTCACTACAAGGTCACACAAATATCCACTTTTTTTTCCCCACATAAAAAGTTGCATAATGCATCTTTAAAGTGCATATGACATATTAGACACAGTTTTTGCTAAAACATAGTTCGCACAAAATTAGGATTTGGCTAAACATTATGTGCAGCTTTCTTTAGTTTGACCATTTGTGTGATGTTTATAGTTTCACTTCCTTGTGGTCACTACAAGGCCATTGACAGGAAGTGACAGAGATAACAGATAACAATAATCTGTCGCTTCCTGTCAGCATAAAAAAGTTTTCTGCCCAACATTTCTACATTAAATTGCAGCTTCACTGAAATACAATTTGAATTATTTACAACAGGTGTTATTTATCTAAATAAGTCATATTTTCACAATAACAAAACCTGTCTATATATATATATATATATATATAACACCTATCATTTGTATTTTGCTCATTAGTTACACTTTTTTTTACAATGTTTCATGTACTAGGAAATAAATATTGGTGAGAAATTAAAATCATCTTTACAATCTTTTTGATATAAAATGCCCTGTTTAATGACACTGAGCTGGTGGTAAACAGTAATTTTATAATCAATTGATAAAGTCAAGTAATCGATTAATGAAACCATGTTTTAATCTAGTGATACGCAGAGAGTTGTCTGTGTTGTTTTTCTTTGGAAAAAAGATTTGAGAGCCAACAGTCCCTGAGTATCTGTGTGAGGGCGAAGTGTGGGCAGCTGGGAATTTGTTCTAACTCATTATCTGGCCTATTTACATGCCCTTAACCTTAAGTCTCATGAATGTTTATCATATTGTATCAACCAGAAAAATGAACAAAAAGATTGCAAAGACACCAGTGTCTGCAAAATGGCTGCTGTAGTGATGCCACTCTTGCACCAACTCTATCCCAGTTTTCAGTTTCCAAGAATACAGGCACAATAGCAAAGACGAGGTGAAGAACTTATCCCAAACCTGCTCTCTCTCGTCCTGTCACAAATGTTGCTAAATAAACAAACCGCTGTGCTCAAACTGTTCTTCTTTGGCACAGCGTGACTGACGACGCTGACGGTGCCCGATCCTGGAGTATAATTTAATCTGAACCGCAGTCGCAGTGTTTGCTGTGGCCCCTTTAAATTGGATATAAAAAAAACCCAGTGTGCATCGATAGCAGGCTTAGGTATTGAACTTAAGATCCTTACTCAGCAGCCGCAAAAAAATAATTAATAAAAAAAAAACAGGCCCCTTTCTTCGGCTCTCGTAAAAATAGCACACGTACAGCTTTACTGCCCCTGCTCCGAGTGTGCCTGGGTTAAATAAAAGGATCAGTAGGAAAAGGGGAAGTTATAAGCGGGTCTACCTTCCCAGCAGCGCCGGCGGAGGAGGAGGATGTATACGAGGTGCATTGTCGGTGTGTTGTCGGAGCCGGGTGCGTTTCACAACCACATTACCTGGATCACAAAGCCGCCCACAGGCCACAATCACGGCTCTCCGCGATTTAGAGGAGGCCAATCACGCTTTCAAATCATACCGTCTGGAGCAGAGGTGGAGCGAGTATGACGAGGAATAAGGTGGTGTATTTTTGAAGCATTAACATCGACGCTTGTGCCCAGAGTACCATAAAAGATAATGCAAGATTGAGTGGACAAAATTGGGGTGACGTCAAGAAAGGGCCGGAGAGCTACTGACTGGAGAGCCCTGTCATTGAGCTTTGCTGTCTCCAGTTCAAGAACAGGATGTTTTGTCTGAAGTGCCTATGACAGAAGAGTAAGCCTATTGTGCATGCTTTTAGAAAATTTTAAACACTAGAGATACATTCAGGTGTACAGTGGTTATTTCTACACTTCACAATGCTAGTTTTGAATGAACAATAATACCACACAAGAATTGCATGTATTGGGTTATGAATAAAACTTTGTCCTATTCCCTTATTTTTTTTTTAAACTGCTTATGTTTAGTCTGTGTGATGCAAACCCTGGTGAGGTTTGTGCTCAATGCAGAGTTGGTATCGACGTCTCATTATTACAAAAATGTACCATTGAGCAGAGACATTAGTCCAACCCAGTTGGACCCATTAGAGAGCCATATATAACCATTGGCCCTAATCTTAAGGTCAGTGGACTCTTGCCTGTTATTTTACAACCCCTACTCAATGGGACATTTTCGGAATAATGAGACGTCGGACTAATGGGGCGACCCCATGCAAACTACGATGCGGCAGTGCTTTCACCAGTAGCCTGAGGGCGTCGGTTGAGGGTTACAATGCTAACTAAAGCGAGCGCTTGCTGCTTCCTGCTCACTTTCCTCTTCTTTGCAATAAAACAGGAAAAATCTCTCGCACCCTTATACTTGCAACACCAGTGTTCCTTTATTTAATGCAACGTTTCGGCCAGTGGCAAATGCCTTTTTTTTTTTAATGAAAACATTAAATGACAAACTATTAAACATTTTCCCACATGTTTAGATCAATAATCTACAGCAAAAGCTTATATTATATAGTATTACCAAGGCGGCGCGTAAACAGCCTGCGGCTTCTCGCTCTCTTGACAAGGCAACGTTTCTACCCTTTTCTGCGAACTGCATTTGCAGTTTTTGTGATTCACATTGTTTTACAAGATGTTTTTGTACATCTGTGCCGTGTTTTTGTAGAGTTCTTTGCTAGCAATGAACAGAGGATGTGTATTAAAAGTAAACACACAGTTAACATCCGAGCTAAAAGCTTTTGAGCAGCATTTGAGACCTACAAATCCAGAGATATAATTTTCTGAAGCGCTGACAGGTCACCGAAGGCCCCCCGCACCTGCAGCGCAGTGTAGGCGTCACAAGAGGCGTTACAGGAAACAAAAAAGGGGCAAACGAGGAGGTATCCGAGCAAGACTCACAGCTATTGTAAGTAAGTAAGTAAGTGCTTTATTGTCATTGTACAAACATTAAAATAATGTTTTCAGCCCGTGATGGGGGTTACAACCTAAGAAGGAAAATGAATTAAAAAAAAAATATTCCCGCACAACACAAAAAAGTATGTCTATTAGACGAAGTGGAGTTGACCTCTGGAACACATTAAAAGAGGATTTAAAAATGCATTTAACTGTAGTACAATTTAAAATAATGTACAGAAAGCAAATACTGGGAAAGTATGCAGAACTATTGTAAATTAATCATCTGTTCCTGAAGTATGAATAGTTGTTTTTTTTGTATTTTGATCCGATTATGAGAAGAATGTAATGAATTTGGACTTATGTGATGTACAGCATGTGCACCTTCAGTCTTATGCATGTGCACACACAAGAATGTTATGAACTAAGTTACTTTACTGTTTTGGGACTGCTAAGAGGAGCCATTTGTTGATTTAATTTGCTATTCCATAGATTGGAATTAGGGATGCACGTTTTAATACTCGGTTAACCATTAGTGTGCGCACTAACCTTTGTCGCGCGCCGCCCCCTCCGTTACGTTATACTGACAGATGCGAAAGGGATTTTCCATTGTTAACACCTTTATTAAATGGCTGGAACACATTTAAAACGAAATTAATGTATAGAAATAAAACACAGCGGTAATGACAGTGCAGTCAAAGTAGGTCACTGACTTGCGTTCATGTGGTCATACAGTATTTTTTATTTATTTTACCTGCATCATTTAGCACACTTTTTTTGAAACATTGTGCAAAGAAACAGTCATTCGTACATTCGGAAAACAACAACACGTATCTCTCCACCACGTTTTAACAATAACGAGAAAGGCGAGTTTTGTGCTTTTAGCTTACCTAGCTACCTCCTAAGTGATGCCCGGGGTGTCGGCTGAGATGGTACAACCATGAAGTTGAAGTATATCCAAGCACTGCAATGCAATACATTTTGATCCGTCATTCTCGGTTGTAAAGCGGCCCGCTTCATATTAAAAAGTTAAACTAGCTAGCCTTGCGCGATGACGGCTTCTCGTGAACAAAATATTTGGGAGCACTCTGAGGGTCTCTGGTGGTGCAAAAATGTATTACAAATATTTTCAATGGAACGGCAAATTATAACCGAGCAAAATGCTTGTACTCGGTTACGCAATTTTTACCGGTTAACCGGTTAACCATGGACACCCCTAATTGGAATTGCTGCGTAGATCTCATGGTTAAAGCTTAAATACACACATTTTGATAATGATTTTGCCGTGAGCAGTAGTTTTAAGTTGTATAAGTCAACTGAAAGGAGGGGTAGGGCCTCATAAGTTATTACTATTTTTCCTACCCCCTTTGAGCAGCAAAAATACTTCTTATGTTGTTAATAATTTCTGTAAATAGCATGTATACTATACCTGTATGCATATGTTGCTCAAAAAAATAAATAAATATATATATATATATATATATATATATATATATATATATATATATATATATATATATATATATATATATATATATATATATATATTCAATAACATATACATAGGCCGTTTCCACACAAAACACGTGTCATAAAGTTAGGCCTTGCCAGCTAATACAACGGAAATAACCTCCAATATCACATCCTTACAAATAAGCGTGCGACATGACAATACGCGCACAAATACACAGCCAGAGCTTATACAAACAGGAGCTGCTCGCCCTCGATAACATTCAGCCTTCACTCGCCCAAAGAAAGGTCACTGTTCCCTTCAATTTCCTCCGTCCGCGCCGTGGTTAACTACTGCCTCTGCGCAAACAAGCTGTGTGCAAACTTCAGATGCTTTATTAGCCCCACTCTGGCGAGAGCAGCTTAACGGAGCCAATTAAAATCACATAAAGGAGAAAGATGCGCGGTCTCAGCAACATAACAACGCCTTGTCTTTTTCAACAAACACTGATAAAGGTTTTTTTTTCTTCTTCTTTCCTGGAGGAGACCGTTGGGGTTTGGTCCCAGGAGGCATTTGGGGGAGGGAAGACTGGCAGCTCCCCCACTGTGCAGGACATTTGGTACAGCACAGTATAGCTATAGGCTCATCATTTTTGTTGGCACTGGAGTGATTCTGAACGGAGGCCAAAAATCCATCTAAACTACGTCCGTTGCTGCGACTAATCCATGGACTAAGCCACATTCTGACAAACACGGTCCACAGCAGGTCTTAACCGGGACTCGACACAATAACCAGAAAAGCCACGGTTTGTTCACCCAAAAAAGGTAAACAGAGGAACGGTGGGTCCACTTGTCGAGCCGATTTCAATCTTAATTAAAACGAACCGGGCTGAACTTGAACTCAAAGCCGATGTCTTCCTGATACTTTTGTGTGAATCATTACTTATTGGAAATATATTTGCATGCATGTCACGTAGATGAAATCATAAAAAGGTGTACCATCACTAAATACAACAATAGATAGTGTTAAAGAGCAGGTATTATACTTTTTGCAGGTGTTTGTCTGCTGGAAGTTGCTGACAAATACATTCTATAACACCGCCCAGTGCTTAGAATTGGTTCCCAGTGTCTAGAACATGTTCCAAACACTGGGTCTTTTTGGTGGCTGGGCCTAGACGCTGGAATAAGCTGCCCTCTGAAATGCACACCATCACTGACTTTGGCCTTTTTAAATCCACGCTTAGATATTTGATATTCAATAGTCCAGTGACATTTTACTTGACAGCATTGCATTTGCATTATTATATTGCTTCACTATGTTCACTTTGTTTTTATTTCAAATGTTGTTTGTCTCATTTTAAACATTGACTGATTGATTGATTGATTATCTCAAACTCATCTTTGTCACAACAATACTATTTGATCTAAAACAGCTGAACTGTGGTCCCACTTTCAGAGTAAATGTGAGTTGACTCTCAGTTACATCTAAGGATAGACAATCAGACGCCATGAGTGACAGTAACATGACACTAAACACAAAGTGCTCTTTATTTTCAGTATACAATGCTGAGGCCTCACTTCAGTCTGCCACAGACTGACAGGTGAAGAAGGAAGTCATGCAAGTTTTGCATTACACAGAGATTCAGGGACTTTATCAGCAAAATGTAAATGGTGACATTTCAAGGTCTGTTAATACTTTGTAAAACTGAGGGATACAAAAACAACTCCTGTATTACTTTTTAAAGTAAAATGTGTGTGTAGTGGGTCATGTGTGTCCCAGTTCTTCTCAGTCAGGGTGATGACTGATGTGGACAGGTCCATGTTACAACATAGTGCACTTGAGGATTATCTAATGTTTCTCCAAATCTGCTGCGGTCCACCATGACTCACAGGAACAGGGACAGACATGACTTTTTTATTTTTTTTAGGAATATAAAGTCAGTTATTAACCAGTTAACAATTACTTGAATTTCAATCTTTCATTTGTACTTCCTGCTGAAGTCCTAATAAGTAGATTAGTCGAATAACACATTTTCCTGCTTCTTCACCTGTCAGTCTCTGACAGACTGAAGTGCAATAAGGCCTCAGCGGTTTTGTTGGAAATAAAGAACACATTCTGTTTAACGTCATGTTACTGTTACTCCTGGATTATCTATCCTTAAATTTAACTCTGAAGAGAGTCAACTCAGTTACTCTATGAAGACTGAGACCATATATAGTCTGAACCGAGTAATATATTAGCTCCATCCGAAACCAGTAAGTTGGTAAGAGGTCTTAAGCCAAACTGGTTGTGCGTCAGCGTCCGCCATGACAAGAAGCGTCCGAATTGGGTTGTGGGTTAGGAAGGAGTTAGGGAAAGTGGCCTGTAGGCTAACTATCATAGCCACTTTAGCACAGGGACCTCTGATGGCAACTCACTGGCGATTAGGAGCTATGTGCCATCCCATAAGCCACTGCGCCAATCTCCCCACCCCCCTCGCCCCCACTCTTGAGTGATTTATGTGCAACCACTGTTGATTGACAGGTGCAGATTTAATAATGAAAAAATAAAAAATAAGATTCTGCACAAGCCAAACTTTATAAACGTGACAAAATACATGTTGTCGTCACCACAGCTCAGTCACATGTCAGGTTTTGAAGAGCCTCCTCAGTAAATGGCCTAAATGAAGGCAGTTTGTGCTTTTGCTTTCATTTAGTAGAAACTTAAGCCACATGGCAAATTTGCATACTGTAGCTTTATGAAACCGCTGTTTAGATAAAATAAAGGGAAATGTAAAGGATCATTTGGATGTTTCTTTTTTTTCCGCCTTAAATGTCTTTATTTGGACACGATGTTGTTGTTGGACAATATACAGTGGGTGGCGGTATGCGCTTTTGTTTGGCCTGCACTGAACTTTAAAGAAGAAGAAAAACAGCTGTTGGTGTAAGGACCGTCAAATTGAGCAAATGCTGCTGAAGCTCTAGTTCACTAACGGCATAGAGATCCAACAGTTGACCCCATGAAAGGCTAAGGATTAGTGGCTAGTGTTAATACTTAGAGGCTACCATTTAATGGTTTCGGATGCAGCCATACACTCTAGAACATTGACTATGTACTTTCACTTCCTTACTTCCGGTTTTCTGGGACTTATATTTGCTGCAGACCTTAAGACATGTACTCATCAGTGTTTCTGCTCAAAACCATTTGATCCTCCAAACACATAATTTCCTCAGCGCACACCAAAACTATAGCTGCTTGTAAAATAGGCACCAGAATACACATTATCAAGCAGTTATGTATGAAAACAAGTGCTGACAACCCGATAACACGTGTGGTCAAACTGTGTGGCCATGCAAGTATTTAAGATCCTATTTTGGCGACAAATTACAGTGTATCCCTTGACAATCAAATATGGTAAATGGTAAATTATGCAACTTTTCTTAAATGTGCCCATTTGGTGACATTTATCCTCCATATAAACGCTACACGCACACACACACACACACACACACAGGGACAAAGTGTTCCCCAGACGGAGGCCGCTGTATTCCTCACAGCCCCGTGTTGAAGCCACATTAGTGAAATGATGACTGATGGCTCCCCTCAGTGCGGAACATATGGGTGGGAAGGGCCTGAATCTACGCCGAGCACCCAAGGGAGTGCCGTCTCTTTTCGTCGTGAGTCCCTCCGAGTCTCAGAGGAAGGTGCGTATACAGCGAGAGAAAGAACTCCAGGTTCGTTCGTGACAGGAAGTGCGGGCTGCTAACTCCTCTCTTCACTCACTCGCCGCTTTTCTCTCGCTACAGAACCGGAGGAAATATGCTGGGAGTCATTTGAGGAGAGTGCATTCATCTCCCAGCGCCTGACGCAAAACTAAAAATCTATCTGAGCTGAGGCAAGCCTGCCACACACCCAAGTAAGTTTAAAATATAGAAGAGCACTATTATGCCTTAATCCAAAAGATGTTTAAAAAGACTGTACAAAGGTATGACAAATAGTACACCTTGTAAAGAAGTCGACGTTGTTAATCCAGGGCCATTTGTTGGGAGCAGCTGTCTGTCATGGTCTTAGATTTTAATTAAAACATAGAAAAACAAACAAATGTCAATCAGTGTTAGTGCTGATCTTGTAGGCAAACAAAAAGGGATACAGAATACAGTATAAGGTGCATGACACAGCATAGAAGCACCGCTCAATTACTATGTGGAGAAGCTGGCCAATGCGGTCAAGTAGGACGCAGACTCAAAAATTCCCATTGTAGCCAAAATGTATTTCACCGTGGCAAAACTCAAACTTTACATATGTATAGTGATGTGTCGAGCGTGTCGAGGCTTCGAAGCGTGTGCCGAGTAATCTAGGGGCGTGTCTATTGAAGCGTGTGTCGATGCGTGTGTTGACGACGTATGTAGTGACGTTCGAAGCCTCTGGAAGTGGCCGTACCACGTGGCTGATTCATGGAAATGATTCGCGGGTGTGGAGCGCGATTCAAAATAAAAGCGTCCGTGAAACGCAATGGATTCCCCCTCACACTTTGTGTCTTTGGGTTATTGCGCTTCTTTTCGTTTTCTATTTGAGCTTCATTGTTTTGCGATGGAACCAGCTAGAAAGAAGAGATTTTCCCCAGTTTGGGAGCATTTTGAGCTGATCTCACCTAATAAGGTAAGGCATAGCAATAATTATGTAATAATAGATTGCACAACTATGACAACACAGCATTTTTATTGTTCACACTTTTCGGAATGCTTCTGAATACTTTATTTATTTATGCACTCCTGAGTCCAAATACTTTAGAAAAAATATTATTTCTAAATAAAAATGAATACATTTAATGTTTGTCTTTATTAAACACATTTACTTGTTGCATAAGCACAGACATAAGCAAAGTAACACAAGCACATTTTACATCACAACTCTCTTTCAGCCCCCAACATTTATTGTAAACACTCAGCATGTTATACATTTTTTTGTCCACATGATGGCATAGTGGAGCAAATAAAGCACCTTGATGCTTCGAACCGTGTGTGACGCAGTTGGCTGCGACGCTTCAGCGCTTCATGGGGCTTCATTTTCCCATCACTACATATGTACAAAACGGATTGTCACCCCATACCACACATACCCAGCAACATGGTTCCCCTGACTGATTGCAAGACCCTTCTTTATAGCAGGAAGCACCTCCCCCAGGTGAGTACATTTTACCAAGAGGTAAAAATAAGGTTTACATTTACAGGTTAGGTTTCTTTTACTGGAAACATTTCACAGGTTACTTTAGACCCAAATATGTGTTTTAACTCTGACAACAATCAAACACAAAATACCTAACAAAATAAAACAAATACTCGATAAACACAAAACCAGTTTCCCCCCTGCACATGGACTTGTCCATTGGATAAACCAAGGTTTTAAAAATGGCTGCCACGAGGACACACCTCCTCTTTGTGGGCCAGGTGGTAAGTATTACCAAGTTTGATTAGTTAAATGCGTTACAAACTAAATGGACATTCTGAACAAAATAAAGCATTTAAACTAAACACTGTGTGTGTGATACAAAATGTATACCAAACAAATAAACAAAACAAACCTGGGATAGTTATATTTAACTCTTTAGTTGGATATTGCAAAAAGTATGACTATGAAACAATGAATACATAAACTTATAAGTAAAGTGTCAAAATAAATTAATGGGACAAAGCAACCGGTAGTACAGTGGTTAGCTCTTGTGCTTTACAGCTAGAAGGTCCGGGGTTCGATTCCCACCTGGACAGGGCCTTTCTGTGTGGAGTTTGCATGTTCTCCCCGTGTCTGCGTAGGTTTCCCCTACCACTAAAAACATGTACAATAGGCCAGGATGAATGACAGTGTGTTTGAGAGTGCGCATTGGGGGCGACGGACGCAAATTAGCCCAAGGCTACAATCCGGTGTGGCTTGTTTACATGCATGTATGTTCATTAACATGCACTGTCCCGACCAAATAAACCAAAAAATAAAAAATAAAAAAACTACTTTCTCCTGGGTTTAGGAGCCTAATGGCAGCTGGAATAAATAGGTTTAAATATCTGTCTGTCTTCCACGCTGGGGCCAGATAACGCCGCCCAGGGAGCATTAGGGAAAATCTGTACCTTTTAGAATGTGATCAGAGAAGCCTAAAATGCTCCGAGCTTTTTCCTATCGTGAAATGGCTCTCAATGCAGGAAGAATAAAAATGGCAAAGAATGGGCTGAGATACAAAACAGTTACGTTTTCTAATTAACCTCCTCAACCCTAACGGCACCCGATCGGGGGGCAGTAATGCTCCGGGCAGTTGGACGCCACTGAACACAAGGGGGCGCCCTTCCAACCTTCCCAGTGAAAATGTGAATTGAATTTCTTCAGAGTTAGACTTTAGGTCAGACACCATGAGTGACAGTAACATGACGCTAAATAGGGAGATCTTTATTGTCTGTAGAAAAAAGCTGAGGCCTTGTTGCTCTTCAGTCAGACTGAGAAGTGAAGAAGGAAGTCATGGAGAGTCTGTTTTAGACAGAACTGCAGAGTTCTGCTGGATATAAGAGTCATATCATATTCTGAAACTCAGAAACGTAGTAAAAAAAAATATATAAAAAAAAATGTTTCCCAATCAAAGACAGGAGAATTAAAAAATGTGAACATCCTGATATTATATCATTAAAAGTATTAGTTAATTATTAATTCTATTTTTACAAAAAAAAAACCATGACAAATATATCTGATGGAGTGTCATGTGTGTCCCGGTTCTTCTGAGTCATGGTGGGTCATGGTGGACCATGACAGATGTGGACAGGACTGTGGTAGATCTACTTTTACTTTGGTGAAAAAAGTTACTATTTAGTAACCGTGTTGAAGAAATGAACCTCATGAGCTTCATGTTGGGGTGCTCCGGCTGCACCCCAACTGACAAGAGTTTGTTTTTATAGAACGAGAGTAATAAATAATTAACTGACATTTTAATCACATTCAGGATTTTCACGACTATTACTAAGGAATACGTGAATTTTAAACATTTAATGTTACATCCAGCAGAACTGTAATGTTCAAAATGAGAATCTCCATGACTTTCTTCTTCACTTCCCAGTCTGTGACTGCAGAGCAATGAGGCTTGAACCTTTTTACTGAAAATAAAGGCTCACTTTTTAGCGTCATGTTACTGTCACTCATGGTGTCTGACCTACAGTGTAACTCTGCAGCCAATCAAATCACAATGTCTCAGAGTGGGTTGGCCTCAAATGGGCACCAAACGCCAAGATCCAAGCTCTGAGACAAGAATAATAAAACCCTGGGGTTAAGAGGTTAAGATGAATCTGCTGTTGGGTCTCCTCCTGTACATTTCCAGAACAAGACTAAGCTGCATTTCCTATCTCCTCGACAGGTGACACTCGTGATGTAGATCGACTAAGCTTTCTTTACTCCAAAAAAAATAGACTGATTTATCCTTTATTGTGGCCCGCGTTTCTTTATTCTGGAACAGCATGTTTGTAGAGCATGAAATTTGTAGAGGGTGAACACGGACAACAATCTATCGGAGCAGGGACTCGCGGCATAGTGTAGAGCCTCTTGTTTAAGGTGTGAGTAACATCGATAAATAAAGGTTGCAAATCAGTGACACTGTGATGACCACACTTTGGGTCGGCCGCGAACGGTGCGAAGAGCCGGCTCTTTAAAGTGAACGATGATAGCCGAGTATCACCCGAGAGTCACTCCACAGAAGTAGCTTTTGGTCACTTTTTTATTTGACAACAATTGGCCTCATAATTTTTGCTGTGACATTAAAACACGCTGTTTAGTAAAAAGTAAACAATATGATCATGCATGGTATGGCGATGCGTCGCAATGGTGGCCTTTTTCACATAGCATTCCCTATATCCTTTGAATGTAAATAGACAAAGTAAATACAATAATAAAAGTTATACCAGCTATAAAAGTGTGGGTGTTGCTATAAAAAAGAATCGTTCCGCCACCTCCATAAGTCAACTTTAGCCCTTGAAGAAAATAAACACAGAGTACTGTAAGCCAAGTTATAGCAATCAAAATCTCTGCTTAAAGTTCCATTATGTAAGTTTTTATGCGAGTTTACATTTCGGACAAATTAAAGGTGCATTATGGAACTTTTATGTGGAGAATATTTGTGCGCAATCTACCTTTATGCGACCCCAATGGCTGTGTGAGTGGTTTGCACAGCACCTTTACTTTCGATCACGGTGGTCTCTACAACGCTCCGGGATCAGTTGCTTTGTAGGTTTCCTGGTGAGAGGGTTCGTCAGCAGCCACATAAAAGTTCCATAATGCACCTTTAATTTGTCTGAAATGTAAACTGTATGGGTAAAAGACATTGGGGTTAAACATTGCAAACTGTTTGAATGACGCAAGGTCATTCTTAGCTATTTTGACCCCAGGGAAGTCGTTGAGGACATTTAACCCATCCTTAAATCCATTCTTTGACCCACTCGGTGTCAATCGGGAGTCCTCACCGCCGTGTCGCCCGAAACACCCGCAAAACGTTCTCATTTTGATCCGTAAATGACGTGAACTTTGCGGCGGGAGGTTGCTGATTCTTATCGGCGTTAATCCGACTCGGGTCCTAACAAGGCCCCCGGTCACGTCTCCCGCGCCGCAGGTATAGCTCCCACACAAACAACACCTCTCACTCGATACGTCCGATATTTCCAAATCCAATCACTTGACGCCACTGTGAGCCTAACGAGGCACAGGGGGGCCCGCAGCTATGCTAATCTGCTGCGGGCTGAATTAAAAGTTGTGCCAAATCAATGGGAATATGTTCGTAAAAAGTTGGAGGATTAAAATCGTAATGAGCTGAACTGTGGGAGGACTATCAAAAGGTCAACTCTCGACAGATTGGAAACACACCTACAAGACGAGCTAAATGGATTATGGTTCTTACAACCTACTTATTGCATTTTGAAAATTGGCATTGTATTTCCCCACATTTCACAAAGTTTCGAGTAGTCCTGTTCAGTTTGGTCGCCTCTTCTTAAAATGCTGTACAGTATTGTTAGGATTTCCATCACGGGACTTTGAGGACAGTTAAGTCTGAACTTTGGCCAATGCGGAACCCTGTTTTGACGGAAAACTCAAAGAGGCGAAAGCCCTTTTTGAACATATATGATCATTTAAGATTTAACTTGTGCTGCATTTACTTGTATTAAATGCAGCACACTGCCAGTGCTCTATGATGAAAAAGATTGAAAGAGTTGGCAGCTGTCACTGCTCTGGGCACAAATGAGTTCTTGAAAATGTTTTTCTTTGTGGATATGACTGATCTTGTGTTTCTAAATGCAGACTATAGCGTAACCTTTTTCCATCAAGGAGGGGCGCAATGTGAGATCTTGCTGCTCCCCAGACCTGGCGCATTAGTGGGCTGTGTGTGGGCAAGACAGTCATGTAGACCAACCTTTTTCCCTCCTCCCAGACTCGCACGAGGGGAAGGGGAGAGGGGGAGTACCTAATTTTTAAAGTTTTTAGTTTGACCTGATTTATTGGTTTATTTGGTCGGGACAGTACATGTTAATGAACATACATGGGTCTCATGCCTTGTAGCCTTGGGCTAATTTCCATCCGTCGTCCTCCATGCGCAATCTCAAACACATTCATCCTGGCCTATTTTTATTTATTTATTTATTTGAGCAGTTTGTCTGCTCAAAGGGAGTGGGCCGAAGCCAAAGGCTTATAAGCGCCCATCCCAGAATAAAACAATAACATATACATATAACACATCACAAACAAGGGAACATGGGCAAGGCAAGAACAAGCAACAAGAACAACAATTAAATAAAGAAACAACAGCAAAAGAATGCAAAACGAGATCTTGATACTTCCCAGTTGTCATTACCATCCTCAGTATAATTTTAATTTGGGTTTAAATTATCATCATCATTATTATTATCATTATCATTATTATTACCATTTCCACCATGGTGAGGAATTTCCCAAATCCCTCACCCATTCTTCACAAGTTTTTAATTCACACATTCTCTTACCTTCGTTTCGTCCTTTATTCATTGTAAACTTACGTGCTTTTCCTCATGAAAGTATACTGTTTATTTGGGTCCGCGACCCTTTAATACTCTTTATTTGGGTCCGCGACCCTTTAAATACTCTTTATTTGGGTCCGCGACCCTTTAAATACTCTTTATTTGGGTCCACGACCCTTTAAATACTCTTTATTTGGGTCCACGACCCTTTAAGTACACTTTATTTGGGTCCACGACCCTGGGTCCACGACCCTTTAAGTACACTTTATTTGGGTCCACGACCCTGGGTCCACGACCCTTTAAATACTCTTTATTTGGGTCCACGACCCTGGGTCCACGACCCTTTAAGTACACTTTATTTGGGTCCACGACCCTGGGTCCACGACCCTTTAAGTACACTTTATTTGGGTCCACGACCCTGGGTCCACGACCCTTTAAGTACTCTTTATTTGGGTCCACGACCCTGGGTCCACGACCCTTTAAGTACTCTTGTGGGTCCTCGACCCTTTAAGTTCTACAGTCCCCAACTCTGTAGTATTTGTTCCGTGTGTCCACGGATCTGGGAGGTCCTAGCCACGTACCTTACGGCTTTTAGAGGGATGAACCCAACGCGTAGTCCTATAACTCTGTTACCTTAACTCTTCCGTTATTTTTACGACTCTTCTATCTTCCACCATCAATTCACAGATTTAAACCATTCAACTTATATATTTATTTAATTGAATTATATGTGAAGTATGATGTAAGCCCTGCATAGTGTAGTGCATTAAAAAGCCAGAGTGTAGAGCGGGCCAGTTGAAGAGGGCAGTAGCTCCCCACTAACAAACCCCCACATGACTGCCCTAACAGCTGATTTTGTAAATGATGTTCCTATGCTGAGTGGTGCATCCGCCAATGTTCCTTTTTGACTACAATAGATTACCAAGTTTCCGCCTGGTTTTGTGCCTCTTTGACGACACACTCTCAGGTATTCCGCCTTTAGCTGGGGAAAGGGATGTCCCCTTACTAGCCCCTCACAACTGTTTTGGTCATCCACCCTTATCATAATTGGTATCATTGTCATTAAAAGACAAGGTTTAGAGCCTGTTGGGAGGATTCCTCTCAACAGATCCATAACCTGCCAACCCTAATTCTCCATTTGTAATTTGAGCGATAGAATGACAACCGTTCCAAGTAGCAACCCTCTTTGATTATAGAGGAACAATCTTAATTATATCTGACCTTTACAGCACTTTGTAGCACCCATTAGCAATCAAGTCAAGTGCTCATTTCCTCCTTCTGGTACTTTGACCATACAATTTTTTTATATCTTGATTTGAAATTATGAATATTTGGACATTGTTTTAATTCTGCCCCCAATTTGTTCCAGAGTTTAACTCCACATACAGACACACACATACTTTTCCTAGTGGAAGACACTGCTTGAACCTTAAAGTTATCACACCCCCTCAGGTTATATCCCCCTTCTCTGCGTGCAAAAAGCATTTGCATCCTTGCAGGTAGTACATTTTTGTTGGCTTTAAATAGAAGTTGAGCAGTAGAGAAATCAACTAAGTCATTCATTTTTAACAGTTTAGACTTCAGAAATAATATATTAGTGTGATCACAATATCCTACTTTGTGTATAATTCTTACAGCCCGTTTTTGGAGCATAACAAGGGGGTGTAATGAGCTTTTATAGTTATTTCCCCAAACTTCTACACAGTAATTTAGATATGGCAAGACTAATGAACTATATAATAGAAATAATGCATTGTAATTTAAGAAAAACTTTGCTTTATTAATGATTGAAATACTTTTGGAGACTTTACCTTTTATGTGTCTTATGTGTGGTTTCCAGCTTAATTTACTGTCAATGGTGACTCCTAAGAATTTAATTTCTGATACTGTATCTAAAACTACACCGTCTATAATTACTGAGTCTGGTTTTCCATGATAATTACCGAAAAACATTACTTTTGTTTTATTTAGGTTAAGGGACAATTTGTTATTGTCCATCCATGTTTTTAATTTCCTTAATTCACAGTTTATGTTAGTTACTAAAGTACTATAATTGTCATTTGAATAGAAAATGTTTGTGTCATCTGCAAAAATCACTAATTTTAATAATTTAGACACATTAAAAATGTCATTAATATATAAGTTGAACAATTTTGGTCCTAAAACCGATCCCTGTGGGACCCCACAACTAATGTCCAAACACCCTGATGTAAACTCCCCCATCTTCACATACTGTTGTCTCCCATTTAAATAGCTTTGCATCCAGCTCAAAGCCACTCCCCTTATGCCATATCTGTCTAATTTTTTTAGTAATATTGAGTGATTTAGTGTATCAAATGCTTTTTTCAAGTCAATGAATATTCCAGCTGCATGTTTCTTTCCCTCTAAGCTATTAGTAACCTCTTCTATTGCATCGATGATGGCCATTGAAGTTGACCTTGCTGCCCTAAACCCGTACTGACCTTCATTAATTAGTTTATGCTTATCTATGAAATTATCCATTCTGCTGTTGTAAAGTTTCTCTAAAATTTTGGAAAACTGGGGGAGCAGAGAGACAGGTCTATAGTTGGTGAAGATGTGTTTGTTCCCATTTTTATGTATAGGTATAACTTTTGCAGTTTTCATTTTATTTGGAAATGTTCCTGTTTGAAACGATAAGTTGCATATGTAAGTTAATGGTTTCACGATACTGTATATAATTTGTTTAACCAGTGTCATATCTATATCAAAACAATCTGTAGACGATTTGTTCTTACACCCGTTAACGACATCTATTATTTCTGTTTCAGTTACTCCAGACAAAAACATCGTTTTTGAATTAATGTCTATCAATGACTCCATTTCGTTGTTACTACACACCGGAATCTCTGCTGCCAGATCCGGTCCAACATTTACAAAAAAACTATTAAAGTTTTCTACAATATCATTCATATTATGATTGTCATTGGTCCCATCAGTGAAATAGTTTGGATATGAATTATTTGTTGCATTACCTTTGATTATAGTGTTTAGTATTCCCCATACCCCTTTCATGTTATTCTTGCTTTTATACAACAGATCGGCATAATATAGTTTCTTAGCCTTCCTTAATATATTGGTCAGTTTATTTTTATATATTTTATATCTACTTTCAGAATCCTCGGTCCTATGGTACGTGTTTTTAGTGGGGCAGGAGGGCGAGTCACCCGACAACTCCCAACATGCACTTCTTTGTAAACATTTGTCTAAAATGTATAAAAAATAGAGAACCGAGGTTCTTTGGGTCTTGGAGGGTGTTACAATAAACTATTTCCTCTTATATTGGCAAATATGATGTGAGGGGCATGAGTGTTACGTCCGAGACGCCCATTGGTCATTATACGAGATTATCTGGGAACCATATATCAAGAAAGCCTGCCACCAGAAGGGTATACAAAGCGGCACATCCCTCTAGTGGAAGAACTGTGTAATTGCATCTACAGTATATAATGATAGGGATCCCAATAGCTCTTGGTGCTTATTGTGGGCTGGTGTAATGTATTACGGGGCTTATCTCTCGATCTGACTGGCCCAACTGGCCCAAAAGTATGTCGGCCCACGGTGCTCCCGATGGCCAGTCCAGCCCTGCTAATGCATGACAGAGTAAATGAAAGTATGGCATGTTTCCAGTTATAATCCTGACAATCTGGTGATTGCAGAGCGTGCACTCATTTCCGTTGATCAACTAATTCTACTAAGTCTTCACAAATCAATCTGTGTTTTTTCTCAAATTATGTGAGACACAAGAAAGTAAAGATTAAGTTTTAGGCGTAAACTAAAAGAACAACAGCCAGGCCGAGTTCTCTCTGTATTCTATTCAGAGCTGCGTTCTTGTTCAAAATGATGGAATCTGGAGCTGTGTAAGTTCATTCACTTTCTGTTAAAAATGCCAAAATGAACATTGCATATGTATGTTATATTGTAACAAAGACCCTGATTTAATGATTGAACAAGGCCTTTGGTTTATCACTGCCAGAGTAATGTGTGTTATCGCTTGTCTGAATAGTTTAGTCTCCTTTTGCCTCACTCCGTGCCAAGACGGAGCGAGGTACAGCAAGTACAGTAGTACAGCAAGTACTCGGACTGTGCCAGGCTACATATGTTGCGAAGTTGCTGTGAAAATCAGTCGACAAGAGAAAAATATAAGTTTATGGTGAGACGCTGCAGGTGAATAGGGCAATTTAAATGTACAGATATCGATTTGAAAGGTTTGCTGAACATTACTGATCTAAATATGAGGAAACAAATGTATGTATGTCGATGTCACTTCCTATCAGTGTATAATAAGGAAGTGAAACTATAAACATCATACACAAAAAAGTTAAACAGAAAAAAGTTGGGTGAAGTTTTTAGCAAATACTGTTTATAATTGTGTTAATTATGTTTTAGAAAAAGATGTGTCTAATTTTAAGAACATACCAAGAAACTTTATCTAACTGAAAATTGTTGATTTAATGTGCCAAAGGCCTAAATTGAACAACTGTCCAAATTACAAAACAGCTTCTGATGTCGATAGTCTAAAGTAATACATAAGTTTAAACAAAATTCAACTGCAGCGCTTACATCCATTTCTGTTCATCAATTCCCCCCATTGATCCCATTATTCTCCCCCAAAAAAAAAAAACGGCGCTGCACTCGTGGGGTCTGTTTCATATTATTTCTGCAGCTCCTGTGCCAGTCCCCTCTGAACGGCACCGAATGAAATCGCCGGTCTGCAGCTGTCTGTCTCCTCATTCTATTAGGCTTTCCACTCCGACAAGCCAAACAGAGCCGGCTAATCCCATATTGGTCTAACACCCCATAATATTCTTTTCATCTAGTCCTATGGCTGGCCTCGCACTCCATCATGTCCCAGTATATCAAAACAGTTATTAGCGAAAGTCTCGGGGAGATCGGGGAGCGGAGACAGCTGCGCGGCGCAGACCAAACAGCATCAAACTTGGTTAAAAAATGGCGTATACTTTGATGAAGCGGCGCGCGCGTATATGGAGTGAATACGATTTTAATGGCGACAGCTGTCAATGTTTTTTATTTGCGGCTGAAGAACTAAATGATTCACAAACCGAGGAAATATGTGGCGAACTTCGCAAATTAACAACTGGGTGTTTTAATGCTTTGATGTGCTTATGGTGAAGGCTGGGAAATTAAAACTGACGAGATGGCGGGACAGAATGGAAGGGTGCGTCTGAGGTGAAGGCTTCCGTGGCTGTTCGCGAGTTCTTCCAACTCGGGGAGAGAGTGGCTCAGTGGTCAGAGCAGTTATTAGCAGTTATTGGTCCACGGATCCGACAGTCGCCGGTGTGATCCAAGCTCTGACTGGCCGTATTGTACGCTTTGTATTAGCCTGTCGAATCTAGAATACACGCTTCTCTTCTTCTTTACGAAGGCCTGTCGTCTGGGATCAGGGGTGATTTCTTCGAATTCCCGATGGGGTGTGATTGACAAGCCTATTAACCAATCATAGAAAAGCCCAATACGGCACAATCGGCAAGGAAGTGAGTGGTTCTTACGAAGCAGTGTGCCGTTTTTTTTGCCACAAAAACGTAACGATACAAGGAGTTTTCACTCGGTTCAGATTTTAGACACAGAATTCAACATGAAAGGCAGTTTCAATCAATGTTGACAAAAACAAGACTTTCAATAGACGGCAACAAGAAGAACATCCTCTTAGAGAAGATCAGGGATCAACATCTACGCAGGAACACTGTTGTTAAGAACGTTTAAGAATATACATTTTACCCGTGGTTAATTTGGTCTTGCTGGTGGTCTGTGATTGGAGCGATGTGCAACTTTTCGAGATTAGATTGGCTGTGAGCAAAGTTCAACACAGTCCTTCTTTTCAACAGGTACAAGTAGCGGGAGTGGAGATGACCAAGCAACCTTTGTATGGGCAAGAGACTTCGCCCACTTTGCCGGTTACGAATGTGGTACGAGTGACCGTTTGGTGGTGGTCGGGAAGGGCTGCAGGCTCTACACTTCGGTCAATCGGTACAGTGAAACCATGGACTGTTAAAAAGAATAGACAACTCCTCCTCACTCCTCCCCGTTTACCAAAATGACCACGTACGAGGGGAAATCATAGCGGATTTACAGACTCCTCCTCCCCAGCTCTGACGAAGCATGTTCCTATAAAGGGCATAAGGGCGGGATCTAAACTGTAGACTCGGCCCTCGCGTGATGTGTAGCTCGCGCAGCTCCAATGCTAACAGTCCGAACCTCGTTAAGTACGAGATTTCTAAAAATATTCTTACAAAAACCAGCCCGGTTCCTCTGATTGTAACTAACCCAGCGTTATCACAGGAGGAATATCTAGTTGTAGAAAGTTCCAAAAAAATAGAACCCTGGCTCTAAAGTTGTTTTTAATGTGTCTAAAGTGTAATGATTCCTAATGGGGGACTAGTGGCTATATGGAGGTACTACAGCAACGGCGGCCTCCAGTGTTGTTGTCATAAAACAGAGCAGCCAGCGGCCATTGCCTGAAACCCTTCTACGGTTCCATCTGCTGGAGGGAACGTTGAATCGCGCTTCAAGTTTGTAAGGGGGCGACGGTGGCACAGGTGGTAGAGCGGGTCGTCTCATGCTTGGAAGGTCCGGGGTTCGCCCAAGGACACAAAAGTAGTCAGAGATTCAGATCAAAACCAACGTATGATCATCACATTTGCACGGCTCAATTTCACAAGCCCTATTTTCATGTTTTTCACGTTTCGCCGATTTGTCAGATCGGGGCAGGCCTCGGCGTTGGTGGCACCTCATCTATTGCCCGGGCCTTGTACACAATGTTGTAATAGCAGGATTAGAATTTGTCCTGACATGCGCCAAAACAAGCGCATTGATGCCAGTTACAAATGGCAGTGCCCGCCGCGCCGACGGGCGGCCAACAGGGCTCTGCATGAATTATCCCTCTAAATCTCAACTAATATTAAAACATGGGCAACAAAAGAGGCCGATGATATTTGGCTCATGAGGTCTAATTCATGACAAAATGTGAAATAAATTGATAGTAAGCAAGAAACTAGGCGGATAATGTTTACAGAGCAAGAGATGAAGTGTGTATGAGCCTAAATTTAGTTTTGCAATAATTATATTGAGCAACATGACCTTGATCTTTGACATTTATAGCAGCTCAGGTCCAACAATCCATAAACAAATCAGCTGCAATGAAGAGAGTGAGGTCACTTCATCAAGTCAAAAATGTCCTCTCTTCATTTTATCTGGCCGTATTACAGTTTATAGCAGGTGTGCCCAAACCTTTTGTCTCTGAGGGCCAAAATGAAAAAGTGCCTGTTGGTCGCGGGCCAAACACGGCGATGTCAAGCGTGAAACACAAATAACTGCATATAATAATAGTTACTTTATTGTCTTTTTTGGTATACATTTGTATTTAATTCTATCTATGCAAATAACATGCTACATTAAAACAAATGTTAACTATGGCAAAAGCCAGGTTTTAGTAGAACAAAATCAATAATTGTAGAAAATGTAAACAACAACACCACCTTTATCTGCAGTACCTATAGGTACTTTACCTCATTCATTAACTCAAAGAAAATGCGATATTAAATCCTTTTGAAAGTGTCTTTTATAAGTACATTTTTAACATGTACCTTTGTTCATGTCAACGACCTTTGCAATAAAAGTTGGAAAAATGGGAAAGTTGATAGGACGCTCTGTGATTGATAAATACCAAGACACCAGAACAGTGTTTCCTTAACTTTGCGAAAGGAGTGAAACAGCGCCCCCAATTTGACGCGTGTGGCCAAAAAGTGTACTGCATCCATATTTACCATTGAGAATGAATGGTTCCGGCGGGCCACATTTGGCCCGCGGGCCCCACTTTGGGCATCCCTGCTTTATAGTTTAATTTATACTGAAGAGGTTCTGTTTCATTGATTAGTAATGCTCCTGTTAATGTCTCATCCGGCGTGTCCTTCAGGGAACTCCATCAGCGCAGATCTCCGGGCACGGGTGACTTTGAAAGTCTCTCGTGAGCCGAAAATGTGTAGGTACTGCATCGGTTAGTCCTTATTTAGACATATTTTGTACGTGGCTTAGTGACGTATTCATCAAAAGCAAATGAGATTTAAGTAGGATAACTGTTTAAAGACGAGGGGTAGGTCCACAATGTTCAGCCTCCGTTTGAGCAAACTATGTTAATACTTTTCTTTCAATGCTGCTTAGATAGATAAATAAACAAACATGCAAAAGAATATGCAAGAAAAGCAGCCTCAAAAAGCCTGTCAACGTAAGCCTTATGTGTCCCCGTTTTAATCCGGCCGGTAGTCAGCTATAAAAATCCAATCGATTTCCATGCAGAGTTTGTGGATGCTCATGTTTCTGCCTTTAGCTCCCAACACCGGAGAGACCCAAGGGCGCTGTCAGCTTTATCTCGGCGCGGCGATTCATCAGGCGCGTTGGTAAATAAGAGATGCTATCTGCTGCCCCCGGTGGCATTGAGGGCCCATGTCCCAATCGATAACTTTCCAATTCTTCACTGATGTCCTCCTCTGATTAGCCGCGCTAATCCGATACAAATGCGCCTGTCTCTTTACTGTGCCAGGACAAAGGCTGTCGGCGCCGCGGCCTTATCGGGATTTCGGAAGCCCGCGGTGAGGGGCGGCGCGGGGCGGGCCGCCAGAATCGGAGGCAGTGCGGGCGGCAGGAGGACGTCCGCGGGAGCTGCTAATGGCTAATCCACTGGAGTCCAGCTGATGGAGGGGGATTTCACACAGCCGAGAGGGGACAGGGGTGGTAATGTGGCGCTTACAACATGCACGTGAGCTATTAGTCAAACGTAAGCTTGTGAAGGTTACATGACAAAAAGCCTAAAACTGTCTTTTCCCTTGCAGAGAAGTGCCCAATCTGCATAAACTGTAATGCATACTGTATTGAAATAGGGATTCGCATACATTATCCATGAATAGTTTGAGATCTTTCAACATGGAATGGAAAGTGCTAAACTATAGGTTCAGATATTGATGGCTATATATACTAAGACTATGCAATTACTCAAAATAAAATTACTATTTCGATTATTACACTAAACAATAACAAGAATAGCATAATCAAGAAAAAAAAAACTATTATACAGGATCCCTTCCTGCTTCTCCATCCGAAACGCTGAAAAGTCCCTTGTTTGTGTGAGCGCTTCGATAACACAAGTGATGAAAACGCGCGAAAAAGCAACAAAAACGTCAAAAACGTTTAAAAAATGTGACAACATAGTGCCGACAACGCAACAAGAAAAGTTACAATCAGTTTTGTAGGTCTTAGCTTTCAAATGAGGCGTTAAACTGGCCTAGAGGCTGTAAACTTTAGATTCAGGTAATGCCCAAGTGGATAAAATGCGCTTCGGTAACTCGGAGGGGGTAATAGGTTAAAATGGCTTGCAGCGGCCCTACATGAGTGGCAGATTCTGGTAGAGATTTACTTTGTTTCCCTCATATGGAAATTCGTTCTGTTTTCATCCATCTTCCAATGTCTCCTACAAATCCTGAGCTAGGTTTGTTTGGTAAAAGAGGCTGGATTGTTAGCTTCATGTTTAAAGTAGAGAAGGGGTAAAGCGAAGGACCTGGAGGAATCCCACCCAGACACTGGGGGGGAACACGCAAATTCCAAAACAGAGATGCCCCACGCTGTCCCGCCCCCTTAGTCAAAATCAGTCATTTTTTTAATATATTGTTTTCAGTCTATGATATGTTCAAAACAACCCAAAACGTTGAAGAAACTGCACTGACTCTAATGAACAGTTTGGGAAATTGAAATTCAGAGTTTCCAGTGGTCCTTGAACCCATCACGCACCTCCTTACTATGTCATCAGTGCATCATCCCGCCATAAGGAGTAGCCTGTAGCCAGCAGCTATGTTTTCTGTTCAAAATAGACATTGTCAAATGGCTGAAGAGCGACAAACTACACCATCGGCGTCCCTGGGAAAACATATGCGTGTCCCTAATTGGTCAGGGGTGTCAACAGTGTCACAACATCGCAGTGCAAGGCTACTACTGCTACGAAGCCTTCAACTTGGCTATATAGTTCTGTCAAATGGAGATAAAAGTCGGCGACACAAAGAAGAGGGACGTATTTCAGCTGATTTAATACGAAAATGAGACACGCTCCAAGATGGAGGAGGCGGAGGAGACAGCGGAGAAACAGGAGAGAGGCGAGCCGCTAGCGGCGACGTGAAGCTGAGTGCCGCTAAACTCTGTTCGCAGTTGAAATGTAGCTTGAAAAGGTGGTTCTCGTGAACTTTTGGTGATATAAAGTTGTGCTTTTTCGCGTGGGAATCGCTGTGGCCATGAAATTACGTGTTTGTGCCACTGTTTTGACATAAATGACGAGGGAGGCGCCGCAGTGTTTTTCTGTCATGTCTCTGTCATTGGCCACTGCTTTCTGTGTGTTCACTTTGGGGACGGTAAAATCACCCACGTTTCTCCTGTGCGTCCAAAATCAGGCTTAAAAAACAAACATGTTTGATTTCCTGCGACTGTAGTCCAGTTGCATCTGACTGCTGCCCACACTACACGATTCAAACGCGAGTCCAGTCGTGACACCCCCCCCCCCCACACACACTACGAGACACGACTCTGTGTGACTGCCTTTGACTATAAACACGACTCGGGAAGACTCGGCACGACTGAGATGTGTATCAAAATCGGGCATACAAATCGTGTAGGGTGTGCTGACCTTAACGTCATCGCCCCCCCCCTTGGTTTCCAGCCGCCTCCCCCTTCTGTACCCAGCTGGCCTCACGACTGGCCAGCCTGGCCCCACGCGGTCCAGGAATCAATCCCCGCTCCACCACCAGCCACTGCCGCCATTGTGCCACGTATTTCATACCCCATAACAAAACTATACATCTCTTTATTGTATAGCTAATTGGCGTGTCGCAAATTCCAGAGGAAAAAAAATTTAATTGCAAATCGTGAACCAGGAAGTGCCATGAATAACCACAGATTACCCGGTGGAGGTAATTGCTGGGAGCTGTCGGTCCGCGGCGCCGGTTTCTGGGTGACACGTGCGGCTGATGAACAAGCCGAGCCTAATTTAAGTTAATGAAAATGAAACGGGCGTCAAATTTCCACCCCTTTCAAAATGATACGTGACGAGCGCGGGGAGAGGACGCGCATTAGCCCATCGCCGCATCTCTATGGAGACTCATTACACTCTCTGTACTTCCAAAGCGACCGTGGAGCGCGCCAAATTACACGCTTTACAGGCAAAATAACATGTTTGTGCCGAAGATACGGGCGACGCGGCGAATCTGCGTCTGGATTCGATAATGACTGCACATGACATGAACTGCGCAATTTGCTTTCGTTGCAACGTTCTGTGCCAAATATAAAAAAAACAAAAAAAACTATCACACTGCACTGTTCCAAGCAGCGAGGCACACAATATGCTATAACTGCTGTATACGGCACTAAAAATAAAACTTGCAATCCCTGCATTTATCGCTGTCGTCAGTGAAACATCTTGGAAGACGAACCACAAACTAGTACAAGCCCACAGATACGCCCTGCCCTAAAAGAGAATTCGACGCTTAAGGACATAATGGATAGTGCACCAGTTCCATTTTTACTGAGGAAATCTTCTTGACCTGAATAGTGATAGGATTGTTGGCTCTTTTTGATGAGCCGGATCGTTTAGATCGGCCCACAGAGAAGAGACGGCTCTTTTGGTTCCCGAATAGCTCTCCTATACAGTTTTTGGCAGAGATTTTGATTCATGACTTGCTAAATGAGCCATTCTACCATTCTACTACTGCTCCCTTCACAAAATAGCATCTACAGTATATAATCAAGCTTAGAAATTAAAAAGAACGAACGATTTTCTTTTTTCATCATCATAACTTGGATTATCTGTGTTGCTGTTTGTAAAAAGTAAGTAAGCAAAGGACCTGTCTCACCGGAGAGAGTTGCGGAGACCTTGTGGAAAGTTTCCACCACTCGGACTGATTGTGCATTTACAACGGGCCTATCTCAACAGCCTGGAGACTAGTTCGAGACTCGAGTCGCTGCTAGTCATGGAGATGTCTCCGATATGTCCACCTGGCAAAAAGGCGAGTCTCCAGGTTGGATTTCAGTCTCTGCATGGTCTCAGAGAGGTCTACGCAGTCTCAAGCAGCTGTGGCAACGTTGCGAACACTATTTGTTGTCCCCAACCAGTGAGACATTTCTGTCTGGCGGATACTCCATACAACTCTTTGAGATCTCCTTGGTATCCGACTGGCCTCGTAGACATTGCGGGGACGTCACAGAAATGTCCCACAGTTGATGAGGACAACAACTATTATTTGCGACAACTGCTTGAGACCGCGTAGACCTCTTGGAGACCATACCGAGACCACATGGAGTCGAACATGTTCGTTTTCACGGAGACTACCCGGTGACTCACCTTATGTCCAGAGGACGTCTCGCAGACATCTCGGTGACCAGCGGCAACCCTAGGCTCCAACTAGTCTCTAGGCCAAAACATTTTTTTGTTTGAAAATGAGGAATAAAAAGGTTCAGGCCCTTTTCGTTTTTCAGCATTCCAGTAAATGGCATGGTTGTGCTTCCTCACAACCATCTATTCTCCAGCCATATATCATGAACACAATTGAATGGAATCTTGTTACGAAACACTTTCCCTTTAAGAGTGGAAGCAGGGGTGGCCAAGTTTGATATTTCAGTCTTCTTTCAAACTTAAAATGTTTTCCAAAAATCATGCAGCCCTATTTTAAAGCCCTACTCCTTTATGTGTTTAAAGTCCACACACTGACACATAACCAATGGAAGTCCTAGAGTAGTAGTATTGTGACAAATGACTAAAACACAAGAACTTTGGTAAAGAGAGGGAAATTCTCCACAGCCCAAGGTCACTGCGTGTCATTTGCACCATTTTGCAAATGCGTCCTTTCCGGAGAGAAGCGGCCTCCATAAAACACGAGTGAGTGAGTGACGGTGTTACACACTGACAGTGGCTTTACATCAGGCCCTGTTAGCCGCTGTTAGTGCCGTGACAAGGCTGCCTGGCTCAGTACCTATCATCTTTATAGACACAGTTCCCTCAGCACTAAACTTTACGGCCCGGCGCGTGACATCCATCCGAGAAGAGTGTTCCCGTACGCAGGTAAAAGAGCCACAGACAAAATGTGGCCGCATTTCAAAGGTCCCTTATGCCCTTTATTGGGGCCTTTTCTTAAAATACTACACTTTTCATCACCACAATTTTTAGTACTTTATGTTTCAGAAGTGAAAATAATGTACAGAAAATTCCCCCTTTGAGCAAGTGAGCGGCTAATCTTGTATCTTAAAGGAAATGTATCAATATAATGTTGTTTCTCTTCAAAATCATTAGTAGTATTTCACTAGTTAAAGACCAATGGGAGGGCTTAACTTGGCCTAGTGCCATCCATCTTTAATTTCAAAAGATAAGGCCAAGAGCTCAATAACCTTTGTCTGAGATGGACATTCATTCACACGCGTTTGACTAATCCGGTTTAAATTAGCCGTTTTTATACTCTTTAATTTGCTGCTGCGGCATTTCGATTTGTATTTCCCAGATTCTGTCACGTATTGGATAGAACTTGGAAGCGTCCACTGCATTTTCAAAGTCCATTATCCATCTCCAAACCCATTCTGAGCAGTTTTACGGCCAATCTGTGTTTATTACAGCGCCATCAATTTGTCAGCATGGCTTTAGCTGCATACAGGGGTTTGGTATTTTTTTCCCCTTCAAGACAGACAATCAGATCATAGATGTTATTGCAGGTTAGAAAATGTTAAATATCAAGGACTTCGAGCAGGGCTTATTTATTTCGAGCAGCTTTTTTAGAGAGAGGAAGGAAAAGACAGTTTCTCATCATCGCAGGAGTACATGGCTCTGTAAACTAGTACAAAACATTGATAATTCCACCGTATGTCTGCGGATTTTTGGCAATATTGGCTGCCGAGACCTGGCAACCCTGACTTCGAGGCATATTTCCGAACAACATTAAAACATAAGCGCGTGGTTAATGAAAAATAATAATAATAATCTAGTGCTGGATGATAAAAGCTGGGCCAACCAATCATAATTTAGCAGTTCATTACGCCGCGTTATTGTGACTGGCAGGACAGCGGGATGCGCCTCAAGAGGGATCGGGACGTGGTACTTCCTGGTTGTAAAGTGAATACAAAAATCTGGAGCACTTTTTTTTTTTTTATTGATGTATTATTTATTTGGGTGATTATTAAAAACTTTGACACATTTTTTCAGGTTAAAATGACAAAGCGAAACACTTCCGCGCGGTACAACAGTTCTCCCCCTCTGGTCATTTGGACCGACAGCCCCGGGGCCACTTTTACAACTTGCATTTTTTATCAAAGTCTAAGGCGGCGTAATATTGATTTGCGCGCTCCCCCAGGGGGCGCGTATAAAACACACATATTTTTACATAAATTGAATACCTGTCCTACTCGGAATTAGAGTGCGCCGGTTTTAATGGCCGCGGCGGTGGTCGAATGTATTCCATGTTTTGCCGTTACGAGCCGAATACCTGAAAGGTCGGGCGCTCTTCTGTGGGAGGTGCCTCACTCATTAATTGCACAGAGCTTCTGCCGGAGACCAATGTGAATGCTAACGAAAGTGTAAACAAACAAGGTAGTATTAAAAAAAACAAAATACACATAAAGCAACGTCTCTCGAATGTTGGATTTCAGCAGCTCACGAATTTGATTAAGAGCAAAGTCACATTCATTCTTATTTCAGTCCCGTTTTGACGGGCCTTAAAGGTTATGTAAAACGGCATTATGAAACTCCTGCTACTTCTGAACAAATGACTTACCAGGGTTTGTACGGGGCAGCAGCTAGCAAAATATATTTTCTTTTAAATGTCATTTTAGCCTAAACATTCAATCAAACAGGGGAAGGATTTTGATGATGATACTGAAAAATCACTGTTACAATCTTATGTTGTAGTTCATACAGTGAGACCGGGACAAAGATTTAAAATATATGAGCGTTCGCTGACGAAAGACGGGCCGCGACAGACATCAGGCAATGTCTGATACGAAGCAGAGTGAGCCATCGTTCTGCGGCAACTCTCTGGCACGCGTGTCGGCACCGAAACACAGCACCGGCGCAGTCGGAAGCAACGGTTCCATGATATAAACGGGAACGGCGTTTTACTTTCCCCGCACGTTTCTACAAAAATAAACACCACTTGCAACAAGAGCTAGCCTCACGCTGTCCGGAGCCTGACACTCGCAACGACAAATGCATCTTCAAATCATCACACGGTGGAGAAGACTCACGACTTGACATTCTCCACGTTTTTTTTCAATGAGGCTTTCTATGTCTTGGCAAAGAACACAACAGCAGGGACCTTTCGGGTTAGTCTGTGAATGTCTATACCTTGTTTTGAGACATTTCGTCAACTCGTAATGCTGCTGCTGTTTGTAAGGGAAGATTTTCCGTGCACGCCGACTTCCATCACCAAACATTTTCAGTATCGTGTAATTTAATGGTTGGTGGAACATCCTGTTGCACACTGTGCGCCGAACTCTCTCCGCTCCCCTCGCGTTCACAACAGCAAAGCAATCGGACTTCTAAATTTCATTTCTCCATTATCGCGCGCTTGACAATTTCACAGCACAGCAATCACACCCTGATGAACTTCCAGAAGCAATTAAAGCCGCTTCCTGTGAAGGGGCCCACCGTGCATGCAAGAGCCGAGTCTGCCACGCAGCCTCTGATCTTACCGTGTGCTCATCCAAGTCTGGCGCGAACCGGGAACTCTTGTTGACAAAGGACATAAGGACAACTTCAAACTAAGAAACGCATCCATACAAAGAAACAGCATGCCACACCTTTTTATATATATATATTAAAAAAAATCCAGGCAGAGCATTTGATGATTCATACAACCGACATCTCTAAGAACCCAAGTGTGTGCAATTGTACCAAAAAGCTCAAATGACCAAGACGTCATGACCTCGGCCTGATATTCCCATAAAAGCATCTAAATTGAGTCTCCGGATCACGTCAGTAAGATCAAGCTTCCACCTGAGCAATAAACAACTGACTGTTTGTGAAGGCTCTCATTCATCCAAGGAGTATCCATCAAAAAAAAAAAAAAAAAGGTTAAATCATTGCCTGGACTGGGTTATGGTAAAGTTGAGGACGTTTCGCTTCTAGTCACAGAAGCTTCTTCTTAGCACTCAGGCTCCTCCTTGACTAATGCTTTTTAAAGGAGGGTATGATGCTTTTTGCAGGTGTTTGGTAAATACATCAAACACATCTTTGTCACTATCGCACACTGTTGGTTAAAAATGCAATATTTATCCAAACAGCTTAAACAAAAATATCCAGGAGTTTTACTTCCTGATCCCCCCCAGTGTTGTCTTTTCAACGTTTTTTTCCGCCGTTGTGGGGGCAGCAAAAACTGGATTCCAGATTACAAAGTTGTGTGCATCGGAACACTGAAAAGAGCACTGCCTTTTGGTGAGGTTTGTGGAATTATTCAGAGGTGCCGAGTCAAATACTAGAGGAAAGAAGCAGCTGAAAGACGAGCTATAAGGTAAGCTAATGTTATGCTCACGGCTAAAGTTGTGCTATCATCGGAAAAAAAATCACCTTTTTCAACAGCAGTATGATGTTGAAAAAATTTTACATTTGTATGACCTGCATGTCTTAGTGAGGGTTGTCTTCTCTCCTCTGACCAACCAGAGCTTCAAGTCTGCTCACGTCACGTCCCAAAGCTTGTACCTGGTTGACCCTGGTCTGATCGGTGGAAACACTTGACTGTGACCTGGCACAGGGCTGGGCAGGAATTTCAGGCGTAAAAGGGTTCAAAGTGAGCGACCATAAGCCCCTCCCACCACCTTCTTCTTAGTCTCCTTTGCTTCGCCGCTCTTTCAATGAAAGAGAAGAAAAAAAACGACACCTCTCAGCGCGTGTGGCTGTAGTGAAGATATGTGTTTTTACTTTGTGATGAGAGAATAAAGCTTGGCAGGAGATCGAGAGGTGAGGGAAGCATTTCCTGGGTGCGCAAGTGGCTCGAAACGCAGTCCGTTTGTGACTAGTCATAATAACGACAAGTGGCAGTTTCCCGTTTCCTCTATATCTACCAAATCATTATTTTTTGACACTCAATTGGAAATTCGAGGTTGTGAGACACTTTGCGAATTCGTTCTTGGTTACTTGTTATTTTGTTTGGTCTATTTTTGTACTCCATTTAGAGCCTACTTTTGTTGTTATTATTTGTCTTTGTCACCTAAATTAAATTGTTACTTTATTTACCCATTTACATCTTGGGTTTTATGTTACTTCCCTTCACCCTAGAGAAGCAGGTTGTAATATGGTTGATGATGGTCTTTACACGTACTTTTATGTTATGAAGGTCAACACTAACGCAGTAGAAAAGTGCAATCTCGTCACGCCATTCAAACATTCAACGATTTGTCTAAATATTTAATAATGTTTGCCCTTAGAAATGCGTGTGTTCAAACTCTCCTTATGTCTTTCAATT
Source organism: Proterorhinus semilunaris (assembly GCA_021464625.1). Taxonomy (NCBI): domain Eukaryota; kingdom Metazoa; phylum Chordata; class Actinopteri; order Gobiiformes; family Gobiidae; genus Proterorhinus; species Proterorhinus semilunaris. The sequence continues at coordinate 31,729,079 of CM038345.1, read as the reverse complement.
AAAGTTTAATGCCGATACTTACCGTAATTTCTCTAATATTGGCCTGTATTCCATTAGCGGCCGAGTCTCTAACAGGGGCTGGGCTTGCTGCTGGCGGAGACAATTAAAAGCCGGTCTCTAATTTAGGCCGGGGCTATTATTAGAAATTGGGGTTGGGTGATAATTTAACTCTACAGGAATTTGTCTCATACTACTGTAAATGATAACTCACGTTCAGGAAGTAAACAAACAGGAACCCAGGCCGCAAGAGGGAAAGCTGCTGCGGAGTGGAGCTGATCCAAGCGTAACTTCGACACAGATTTAGCCACTTTTCAAACCTTCTGTGACTACATTTGGAAACAGGGCAAACAACAAATGTTGTGTGACCCTCCAGGGTTTTAATAAAGTCACCATCGCGTCCTCAAAGCACATCCAGCGGCTCTCCGTGTGCAGGTAAGGCCCACGCCTCAAAATAACTCCTCCGATCGGCGCGAGCGTCTCGTCTCGTCGGGTCTGTTTTACGATCGATCACAAACACAAACGCTCCGTCTAAACTCGCCTTTACATGAGATTACAACCAATAATCCCAAATCCGCGGGAAAAATGAAAGTAGAGAAATCTGCACTGACATTGATGTCAAAGTTCTGCTAACAGCAGCGAAACGCTTCCTGTTGTTCCTACAAAAATAAAAGGCGTCAATGTTGCAGCCGCTGGGAGAGTGTTTGCAATGTTAATTAATAAATTAACCTAATATTTTAGGTTCAAATGACAACAAATCTAATTTTTCTTAATTTTCCTGGTAGTCCGTTTTGCTGTAATAGAAATATAGGCCTGTCTCTAGCACAATTCATACACAAGGCAATTCAAAGTGCTTTCACAGTTGCATAAAATTACAAGAAAACAGATCAAATCAATCATTAAAACATCGACATAAAAATTAATCAATTACAGTAAAAGGCAAGAGCGCAGATAAAATACTTTCAGTTTTCATTTGCTCGGGTAAAAAGAGCTGTTTTCAGCCTAGATTTAAACATTGTCAGAGTTGAGGCCTGTCTCACATCCTCATGAAGACTGTTCCAGATTTTAGCTGCATGAAACTGAAACGCAGCTTCACTGTGTTTATTATTGACTCTGGGAACCACCAGGAGACCCCTCCCTGAAGTTCTCAGGGCCCGAGATGGTTCATACGGCTCTAACATGTCAGAGATGGACTTTGGTGCTAAACCATGAAAAGACTTGTACACAAGCAGAGCTGTTTTAAATTATATTCTCTGAGTGACAGGAAGCCAGTGCAGGGACCGGAGCACTGGACTAATATGGTCGTATTTCCTGGTTCTTGTCAGGACTCGAGCAGCAGCGTTCTGGGTGTACTGCAGCTCTAACAGCTCGTTTAGAAAAGCCAGTGAGCAGCCGTTACAGTAGTCTAACCTGCTGGAGACAAATGCATGGATGAGTCTCTCCAAGTCTGGTTTTGACACTATTCCTCTGATCTTAATGTTTTTCAGATGATAAAAAGCTGATGATGTTATTGCTTTGATGTGGCTGTTTAAGTTCAGGTCTGAGTCCATGATTACTCCTAGATTTCTAACCTGATTTTTTGGTTTTAGAGAGAGAGACTCAAGGTGACTGATAACACTTTGTGTCTGTGGGCCAAAAACAATTATCTCAGTTTTGTCTGAGTTTAGTTGGAGGAAGTTGTTTTGCATCCACAAACTGATCTGTTCGATACAATGACAGACAGTATCTACAGGCCCATGTTCACCTGCCGTCAGTGACACGTAGATCTGAGTGTCATCTGCGTAGTTGTGGTACGACACATTGTTGCTGTTTATTAGCTGACCCAATGGAAGCATGTACAAGTTGAATAAGAGGGGTCCCAAGATTGACCCCTGGGGGACTCCACAGGTCATGGAAATTTTGTCTGAGACACAGTTGCCAATTTCGACAAAGTACGTCCTATCCTCCAGATAGGACTTGAACCAGTTTAGCGCAGTACCAGAGAGTCCCACCCAGTTTTCTAACCTGTGAAGTAAGATCCCGTGGTCCACTGTGTCAAAGGCAGCGCTCAGGTCCAGCAGAACTAAAACTGAGACCTTACCTGCGTTGGTGTTCATACGGATATCATTTGTCACCTTGATCAGAGCTGCCTCAGTGCTCTAATTTTGCCTGGTCCTCCATGCACTTGAGTAAATGAAGGACTCAGTCTATATTAGAACATTTACGGTATGCTCTTAATGTTATATCTATTAAACACATATTTTCAAGTGAATGTTACGGTTAATAAATCATTTAACAAAACATTTATAACTACGGGAGCCATTGGAGCGGACTTTATTGGGACAGATTTTCAGTTTCCGACTAAATGTCAGGTTAAATGTCAACGGCGTCGTGAAATTTGAACTTGGCGAGGAACAAAGAGAGTGTGGCCCCATTCTATAAAACTACAATGACGTGAATACATTTTATTCCATCTGTACCGGGTTGTTTTAATGTTGAGGCAGTTTCAATATGCTTTGTCGGCAAATGAAACCATATTTTGGTGCCAGGCTGGATTTGTGCAGATCTAGTCGGGATCATTCTATTATTTTAATAAAATAGGATTCCCCACCTGGATTTATTTCACGGTTCTGATCTCGGGTCGCTGCAGTAGGCCATGCTTAGGTTCAGCAACACTGTGAAAGAATGAGATCAGCTGACGACCTGAACATCCTGAATGACCAGGTTATTCCATCAGGATGGCGGGGGCTTATTCCAAGATGACAACGCCAGGATTCATGGGGCTCACATTGTAAAAGAGTGGATCAGGGAACATGAGATGGATCGGCAGCTACAGAGTCCAGATCTCAACCCCATTGAGAACCTTTGAGATGTGCTGGAGAAGGCTTTGCGCACTGGTCGCAAAGAACTTTGTGAAAACTCCATGCAACACTGGATCTTTTGACATTGGACAAGTTTAATGAAACAATACCAAAGCTCAAGGCAGTCCAACGAAACGTTAAAATGTGTGACCTTTTATTTTTGTGGCCATGGTTTTCGTGGTTTTCAATTGTCAGTGAAGTCAAAACCATTTCAGGGATGACATTCTGAAGCCCATTGAATAAAGGGTGGCTATTTTGAAGAATGTCTTTCAACATTTTTTGTTTAAAACCTACTTCCATACAAATTCATTCATGTTGTGGTCTCTACTTGGGACAAAAGGTATCGTAGACAAAGACAAATTAAATCCTTTAACTGCTTAATTACTGTGGGTTTCTTTCTTCACAAGAGGTCCCTGGGCTGTTTACAGACTGAATAAATACCGTCCAATGGTTAAGTGAAGTCTTCAGCTAACAACGGGTTCCAGTTTTAAATAAAACACGAAAAATGTTGACACCGATGCACAACAAAACACTGAATTCTTGTTCAACTCAGATCTTCCAAACTTGCCTTCTCAACTTTCCACCACATTTTAAAGGCCACCTCATCTTTGCTGTTCTCATGGTGCGTACTCGTAAAAGTCCTGCTAATTTCTTTCATTTTCATCACGAATTGTTCCCACTTTGTCGCCGATCCTTGACCTCGACTGAAGAGCTGCAAGGAACAACCATCTGTTCGGCGACTTTGCATTAGCATATGTTTTATTCACGCACTCTAGGGATGGGAATCTTAGGCCTCTGTCCGATACGATCCGCATCTCGATACACCTGCCACGATCCGATTTTAAGATACACCAGAGCTGCGATGCGATTCGAATCATCACCATGACCACGATGCATCTCCATCCACACATCTGTGACCACCACCAGCCCGATACGATTTGATTTCGGCCAATTATCCCGATGCATTTCGATGTTTCAACATCTACGCTATGCTTGATGCAATGATTCAATAGAACCAGCTCAAATAAATTAAGATTTGACAAATATTCACAATCATTGAGGCCTTGAATTGATATTGGACAACTTTTAAAGTTAACTACTTTCCTTTTTTAATGTAGACTACATATTTAGCTTTTTTTTTTTTAGGTTTTGTATCCTATAATCTTCTATGGGTTTATCCACCTCAAGATTGTTTTTTTCTTAAGTTTTTTCAACATTGTTGGGGGGACAATTATTATTAATCTATGATCAGTATTGTTACAATTAAAAAGGCGATTGTGTGAATTATTTCCACATTAATAACGCACACAGAAAAGCTCACATGGTTATGCTAATTAACTTCCTCTGCCTCTCAGGTCACACGTGTTCTCCCACCTGGCTCAAATGCAGTGCAGTAAAGTGTATTTTTGGACTCTTTCTGGACTCTTTATGCTTGCACTCACATCTCTCGTGCGCAAATTCGTGTATCGATACAAATCGGTTATTCGTCCCATCCCTAACGCACTCGCTAACCGCTATACCTACTCCGAGTTACCAAACAGCGCTAGAGGCGACGCAAACATAAATGATCACCTTATCCTGGTATAATATTCTGTTTTACGCGCCCTACATCCTAATGAATGCCAGAAATGTGGCGCGTGCACCGGAGCAGTCGGGGCGTATCAATCACAGGTGGTTTACAGCGCAGACACGGACGTTTTTAAAGCTCTCTATTGTAGTTTAACGATCCTAAACTTCATGTTTTTTTGCTTTACTCCTACAGCTGCACGGTAATGGCGTGCGCAGACGCCGCCAGCTGTTTTGAGTCCAATGAAAATTTCACACTGTACCAGCCGTAAAGATAGGGAAGGGGGAAAATGCACAAGGAGCTTTTAAATTTACCACGATAATTAACAGGCTGGAGTTTGGCCGCGGGCAGCGCCGCACAATGTGACAATGGCTTTCGGTTTTCGCATTAGGCGACGAGTCAGAGAAGGTTTTACGCGCGTGATTGATTGAAAGTGACAGGAGTGGAATGTGTTGTTGCAGGAAAGAAAGAGTGGGATAAGATAATAAGTCCACCTATAGATGCAAAGTCCCCATGCTATTCTGTATTCATCAGAAAAAAGAAAGAAGAGCGTCAAGAGATTGAGAAAGCTGTTTTTGTCCCTGCAGTCGGTTGAAAATATGACAAATGATAATATAGAATAGAATGAGGAAAGTTGAGCCACTTTTTGTGTTACTGTTATGTCTGACCTGGCAGCTCGCTGTGGACACGGACAATAGTTTGACTATATTTTGGGAGGAAAAGGGATGCACTGTGAAGGGAACTACTGCTCTGGAGAACTAAAGCTGAGACCAAGAAAAAAGCAAATTCATTATAAATCTCTGAACTATTGCTGGAATAATTCTCTTCCTCCTGAGAGAGGCGGTTTGAAGCAGCTGGATCTCTCCCACGCCGTCAACACTTCCCTTCAAGGCCATTTATATATGCGCGATATAAATAAAGTTGCCTTGCCTTGCCTATGATATACAATATTACTATTTACATGTTTTCTATTTCTTTGCGTAAGTTGGAGTAAGTTGAACTGCCTGATTTAAAGGTGAAATTGACACTAAACATCATGAGTAGTGTTGCGACGTTCATGACCGAGCGACTTTTTTTTGAACGGCTCTTTAAGATGAACGGTTCGAACCGGATCTCAATTGTGGAAAGAGACAGATCTTTTTTACCAGTCAATTTTACCCAGAACAACGGAGCAGAGCAGGCAACACAAGTGAAAGCTTTTTGCACTAAAAAGGATTTGTCAGACGGTTGCAGCCTCTTTTTATCAGTTGTGGCACATGATTTGATTCACAAACACGTTTTTCAAAGCGTAAATATCAGTCCCATTGTAATTTTAGATTATCTAAATCAAAGTAGTGCCTTTTATCGATCGCATCTTAGATATTGTGAGTTATCTGGCTGGCATTATGACAATTTTACATTAAAAAGAGCCAGTCTCTCAAACGGCTCTTTGAAATGAACAGATTGCGAAGACCCTGCTCCCGGTAAAGAGCCATAAACACCATCACGAATCATAAAATCTTATTTTTTTTCAATGTTTCTCATGAACATGAACGTGATCATGTAAAGATCAAATTCATAGTCTTATTTTCAACTCTCTTTCCCGCTGTCAACTCTGCTCTGTCCTATCAAATAAAACCTCAAAATGGGCTAAAAGTTACAATTAAAATATAAATATAATATAAAAAGCTGCTTTAGCTTCACACTAAAAAAGGTACAGACCGTTCTGGAGAAAAATAGCAGTATAGAAGGTACTGAGGATTTAATTAGCGTTAACGCACAACGTCTGCCTCTGCCTTTAGACTCGGCAAAGCGTCGGCACCCAGTGAACCTTTTGAGCTTTGAAAACGGGAACAAGATATTAACATTGCGGCTCGAGAGCAATATGTGGGGCTTATCTAAAGAGTAAGGGAGAGCAAATCGGAATTATTATTAATCATGAGTTTGGGTAAAATGTAACAAAAGAGCAAACCGTAAAGTCAATGGACGGGACTTTCAGACTTATAGGGAGAAACATAAAACAAAAATGGCTGTGGTTTGATTGTTTGAATCAAACCACATTTTCTATATAGCTGCTGCTTATCCTCTGTCATGAATGCTCCATTTGCCAATCTGCCTAAGAGGATCCATAAAAAACATCATGGGTAGGTGTCAACTCTTTCAGCCGACATTGGCAAAAATAACGTCACGTTTCTCGGATGGAGCTAAACAACCGGCTTCTTCTTCCTGGATTGTGGAAACCAGCGCGTGCACAAAAGTGGCCATTTAGACGTTCCAAAGCGGAGGATAAACCAGCTCTTACCGGAGTTGGCGTCTTTGTACTCGTATGAGAAATGTTCGTTTTGGTGCACCCACTCTCCATTGCACTTGAAGAAGATCTGGAGGGCGGGAGCGGCCCGGCAGCGCAGCTTGATGGGGTTGCTCTTCACGATGTAGGCGTCCTCCGGCTCCTGGATGAAGTGCGGGAGGGTGTTCTGGACCGAGGGCACCGAGTCCGATCCGCCGCTGTCTGCTGGAGGGCCTGCAAAGACAATACAAGAACAGGTTTGGGGTCTGGTTCGTCCATTTTTTTTTTTACAGAATAGTTTTATGCTTTATGCAGGCAGTTGGTAATAACGTCAAACACATCTTTATCTTACACTTTGTGGCTTAGAAAATGCAATATTGATCCAAAACAGCTAAAACTAAATATCCACTTCCTGATCCTCGACGTAAGCAACCACAAGCCCCTCCCACGCCCCTCCTCTTGTCTCCTTCGCTGCACAGCTGTTCCAATAAAGAGAAACTGTAGTGAAGCTATGGCGAGTGTTTTTTTTTACTTCACAATGAGTGGAATGAGCTTAGCATGAGATCGAGAGGTGAGGGAAGCATTTCCTGGATGATGATGGTTTACACTTGTATTGCGATTTAGTTTAGTTTATGTGTTTATTTGAGCAGTAAACATTCTGCTCAAAAAGAGTGGGCCGAAGCAAAAGCTTTTAAGCGCCCACCCCCAAAACAATACAATAAAAATTCTTATTTCACAATAACGAAAAGGAACATAGTGCAAAAAAAAAACAAAAAAACAACAACAACAAAGAACAACAGCAAAAAAACTACAAAATAAAATTGATTATATACACTCGCAGTATAACAGTATAGTAGCTGTAGCACTTCAAACTTACAAAGCACTGTTTGAAATGTTCATGTAATTAACAGAAACGAAGGACAACTACAGCAACCATCTCGTTTCATGTACGTTGTCTGGTACAAAGCAAGTAACAAAAGGCGATCAATAAAACATTTCTTTCAGATTGTTACCAATGCCAAACATTGTTTACATTACTCACTAATTTCATGCTAAAAGGCACAATAATATACATATTTTATTTTTGATCTGGCTACTTCCCAGTTGTGATTACCATCCTCAGTATAACCAAGTTTCTCAAAGCGCTACACTGTAGTCATTATTCATTCACTCCATACTCAGTGGTGGTAAGCTTCTATTGTAGCTACAGCTGCCAAGGGGTAGACTGACCCCAGTCTGTGGCATCGGTCCCTCTGACCACCACTCACACACTCATTCATTCTGGCCTATTGGACATGTTTTTAGTGGTAGGGGAAACAGGAGTACCCGAATGAAACCTGAGACTCTTTAGGAGCTGTCACGGCGATACAAAGAATAGCCACCAGTGAAGATCCATACATTATGTAAAGATGCGCTAGCGGCTCAATACACAGCCAAATGTATATTTGTTTGCCTAACATGGTAAAAAGCTCTAAAAAGAAAGGTGGATTTTGCCTTTAAAAAAAGCAAAGTGGCACAAACATGCAGCTAAGTACTCCTGACCAGAACCTTGGGCTTGATCTTGGTCAGGGTGCCCCCGTGGAGAAGTGAAATCTCACTACAATGAGAATAAAACATGAACGCTGAAACAGCTGGCTCGCTATCTGGAGAAGGAATCCCTACTGCTTTGATAAGATATGTAAAAGAAGGACGTTTTTGAACTGTGATTACGGTTGCCCTTGTGTCTTGCATCAGTTCCCGCCAGGTGCTTCGGTTTCCTCTACCACAAAAACACATATAACAGGTTCCCTTTGGGAGCCCGAACTGAGACAGAGATTCTAAATTCTCGACAGGACTTTCCCGGTCAAATAAAAAGAAAGGCTAATCTTCTCAATGTGGCCTAGCGTGTTGTCGTTTATCACCAGTTGCACACAACATCACAGCAGCTTGCTTTGGAGATGTTGAATGCCTCTTTCTTTCTGAGTAATTATCCTCGTGTGCCAAAGTTAAACCGCAGGGCAAAAAAAAAAGGAAAAAAAAAGCAGCGCCATCGAAACACAATAGCCGACCGCTGTCCATGAACGCACCATCAAGTCCTCAAAAAAAAACTCGTGTTGTTTTAGCTACAACTGTGCGGCAGCCACTCGCACAAAAAGCCCGCTCTGCCGAAAATGTTGCAAACCACTCATTCATCAGGAGCCAACATATTGTATAAAGGCCAAGTACACAGGGACCATTTTTCTCTATTCTCCTCGAAATGAACAATTCACAGATGAATGGAGTCGGAACGCGCTAAAGGGAGCTGAATTAGAGTGGCTGATCGGCCCGAAAGGTGCACGGTTTGAATGCGCCTTATCGCCGCCATAAGCTCCACTTCACACAAACACAGGGCTTTTGTGCAGAGGCCAAAAAGTCTCCTCTATCAAAAGAGCGGCGCGTTCCCTTCCCCGCCCCTGACCCAGTTCGGCGCCATTGTTCCTCCTGGCATCAGCATCGATCTCGGCGCTTTCGGGAATCTGCGGGAGATGGGGAAGGTGCGATACAACGGAAGGCAGTGATTATCAGAACAGTGGGTGAAAGTTATACTAGTGGAAGTGCACAAGCGAGGCAAGGAGTCCTCAAGTCATATAACTGCTTCCTTTTGGTTTAGCCTCGCTTGAGACCGAAATCCTACGAAGCTGGAGAGGACGGTTGGCGCGGAAACACTGGATCACTTCCAAAGCTGAGCATACACTGCACAAATTCTTCAGTCTTAAAAGATTTTGTTAAGAATGGGGGGTCCACACATAACGAATGAGAACCGTAAGAGCGGACACACTACACCAGTCTGTCGAACAGTCCTCTCTCCGGCTTCATTTCTCTCTTTGGAGGAGAAAACCTGACCCCAGTTCATCAACGATGGGTCAACAGTGCCATGTGATCACTGTCGGCACTGCAATGTTCAGTATAGCACAGGTGTAAGTCTTCCTGAACTTGTTTATCGTCCTCTCAAAATGGAAATTAAAAGTAGGCGACACGAAGAAGCGGGATGTACTTCCAGTGGGTTTAATAAGAAAAGGAGATGGAAAGACGTCAGCCCCGAGACGCGGAGAGAAGCAGCTGATTTGTCTGAACACACTAAGTGCCACTACGCTCTGTTGAAAGAAGGAAAAGGTTCTTCTGGCAAAAAGTAATCTTGAAATAAGTGAGACTTTCTTGAAATACATGAATTTGTCCTTCATTTGAGAGTCTAATTTTAAGAAATCTGTCCATGCGGTAAGATATTTACTCTTAAATTAGGGTAAAACTGCTAAAATCTTCATTTAACTCTAAATATCTTGCCGCAAGGATAGATTTCTTGAAATTAGACTCTCAAATCAAGGACAAAATGACTTCAAGATTACTTTTTGCAGTGTGTGAACCTTTGGTGCTACAATGTTGGTCTTTGTTCAAGGTTAATACTGTCTTCTTAGATTAAACTATTACCGTTTGTTCTTTTAGTAAGACAGAAGGTGTGTTTACATGCTTTACTAGTTTCAATCACTTCCTGTGATCTTCCTCAGAAGCGCCACCTGGTGACCAGTAGGGGGCGTGAGCTCTCCCTACTGACTGCAAAGTCATCACAGGAAGTGACTGAAACTAGTACAGCAGGTAAACAAACCTTCTGTCTTACTAATAGAACAAACAGTAACAATGTTGGTCTGTTTGGCATGGTCTGTGTGGGGCTGAGGCCACTAACTGGTTGTTTGTTTAAATATCGGATTAGACTTGTTTTGAAGCACCTGATTTAATTCTGATCAGGGTCCCTGTTGAGGTTGGAGGTCCTACCTTCATTCAATTTGGTTTTCTCTAAATGGTTAATGGACTCAACTTACATAGCACTTTCAGGCCCAAAGCGCTTTACAGCAAGGAACCAGTCACCCATTCACACTCTCATTCACACACCAATGTACGCAGTCACTGGAGACAAGGACACAATGACAGTGTGCATTGTCAGGAGCTGGGATTCAAACCCCCGACCTTCCAATCATGAGACAACCCACTCTACCACTGTTGCTCTACATTTTCTAGAGTTTACATTTTGTTTTGAACTATTTAACATAGTTTTATAATGGAGGTAAATCAAGCTTTGACATTGGTTCTGCCCTTCTTTAGTCCTGGTGTAAATAATCATGTGGGGTTCGGCGGATTTTTTTTTACTGCAGAGAGTCCATAATGGTCATGAAGAAAGCAGCTTTGTAAAAGTAAATTAAGAGCTAGCTAATGAGCTAAAGACATCTGAGACGTACAAATGTCTTCTTATGAAACACTGAAGAATATAAGACTATATTCAACTGTTGGTGAGTGGAAGGAGGTGCGCAGGAGGAAGAGGAAGGAGGAGGATCTCCATCCACCCTCTGAAACAGGGACAAACCCAGGAGGGGGTGCAGTTTCAGAGGAGAACACGCTGGTCAGGTTGACCCACAGTGGTTGCGTGCTCAGTCTCAGCGGCTCAGGACTAACACCTGAACACTATTTCATTGTACGGTTGTACAATGACAAATGAAGCACTTAGTCATTATTCATTGGTGGTTGAAAACTACTGTTATAGCCATAGTTGCCGTGGGGTAGATTGACAGCTACTAGTCTGTGCCATCGGTCCCGCCGACCACCACCAACCACTCACTCACACACTACATTCATCCAATTGTACATGTTGTTAGTGGTAGGGGGAACCAGCGCACCAAGATGCATAGGCAGACACAAGGGGAACAAACAAACTCCACACAAACAAGCTTCGGCAATCGCTTTACTCCTACATGCCAAACTAAGTTTGCTTCGGTCGTGCCAAGAACAAGCTGTAAAACTCCAGGTCCCCCTTGTCTTATTCAGATCTCCCCTACATATTTGAAAACCCGTTAAAAACATTCACCCCTTCTTTTCATTAGCTACAAAGCTACACTTTTTGGCCATCTAAACTAAAAATCAAGGTTAGGACATCCCAGTCTCTCCCTGTAGGTCGGGCATCTAGCGGGCACAATGGGAAACAGGACGTTTGGGATCTGAATTACCCTTCTGTCCCATCGCACCAGCTCTGGCTGGGGCTATTCAGCAGTGAAAAAAGGCCCATGAAAGCCATTATGCCTCGGCATCAAATCCAATTGTGTCCCCTGAAATCCAATCGGCCCTCGCGCCACCTCTCTCAATCAATGTTGTCCTTGTTAAACGGCTAAATGAATGGTGCCGCTGCAGCGAGAGGCCAGGCGTAAAACAAAGCTCAGACTGACACTGGTCACTGCTCAGTCCAACGGGGCTTCAGCTTGGAAATTGTGGAGAAATGCAATTATGATAGACTTCAGCGGAGACTCTACAGGCAAAACCACCAGGTTTTGGTCCAGTTTTCGCTCTTAACTTTCACTTGGAAACAAATAAAATAAGGTGCTTAATTTTAGCACTGAGCATTCGTTTCTCCACAGATTCATGACGGACATTGGAGCTTCAAAGCCCAAAATGCACCCAGAGATATCACAATTTCCAGTTTGTACTTGAGTAGATATTGAAGCATTTATTTTCTTTGTCCCCAGAAGGATTCCCACCCCCCCAAAAAAAGATAATAGATAATATAGAGTTTGCTGCAGCGTGATTTCCCATTATGCCTCTATGGGGGTAAAACTTTACAGACTGGACTGCAGTGCCATGAAAGAGTCATGGGGAGAGGTAGGTATTTTATCCAGTTCTCTGTAATTCATCCATGGCACATCACTACTGTTTGCCCAATAAGTTCAGTTCAAATATAATAACGGCAGCAGCAAAAGTCCCATCACTGCAGCGAAGGCGATGGAAACAAGCAGGAGATCGGTTCAAAAGCCGTTGTCATGACAGGAAGACTGGATTACCCACCAAAATATTTTCTTCAATGTACTTAACAAGAATGTACCAGCTTCAGGATTTTATTCTTGTTGCCATCTATTGAAAGTTTTTTCATCCCATTTCCAAACGTACATTGATTGAAACAGCCGTTATGCATTTGTGTTGAATTCTCCTATGTTTAAAATCTGAACTGGCCTGTATCCTTTATTTTTCGTCGCAAAAACAATATAGATCCATTACCTTTCTTCTTTACAAGATATGCTGCTTGCGCCGTATCCGGCTTTTCTTATTCATCTTTAGAGACTAAGTTTTGCTCACATAAATAAATCTCCTCACATTCTTTTCCTCGTTTACATCGCGCTGCGTTGTGTTCTTCCTTCAGCATTATAGGATCTCACAGGTCAAACTAAAAACTTCCAATCCTATCCCATCGTGAGTCAAACACTGTCCGTGTCCAGTGTCCCGAGAGAAAGAGACGTACAGCCATTCCGCTGTGGCGCAGGTCTGCACTCGCTTGGTCTTTAACTTGACCCAAACAAAAGCACATGTTCACCCTCGATACTCCACAATCCCTTGCCCCTTGCCGGCCGCGGAGTCTGGTTGGAGGAAAAAGGTTGTTCTACATAACATTGCAACATTTACGCTATAGTCTGCGTTTAGAAACACAAGATCGGGCCCATAGTCTTTTGTAGAATAAATTAACATTATTGTTCCGTTTCCTGCTTCTAGACAACACATAGTATATAGGTATCGATCATTCCGGTATCGGTATCGTAAACCAAGTATCGTTAAAGGACTGGTTTCTAACATGTTTTAACGGTAAGCCCATGCTTGTCAATCAAGGCCATTGGGAATTCGAAGAAATCACCCCTGATCCCAGATCACGCCAATTTCAATGTCAATGTCGACTTTACACGTCTTTGTAAAGAATCGGAAAAGCGAGTATTCTGACTGGCCAGGCTAAGGAGACACATGCATTACAACATAGAGGAAGAGAAAGTTAATGTTTAGTTTCACAGAAACATGCACACATGAAATAAAACTCGACCAACACAAAGCAGAGAAGACATAGTGCCATACTCGTATGCCTAATAGGGCCGCGCGAGGGCCACAATTTCGCCCATCTCCACACCATAATCAGATGTACTTTGCGGCTTTGCTTTGCCGAGATTAAAGGCGCCACTTCCTTTGTCTGTGGATGAGCTGCCGACCCCATGTAGGGCAAACGTATTACATTTGCACCACACGCTGTTTCAAAAGCTCCTCACACGTCATCTTAGCCCATTGTAAACATAATGGCATCAAACGCGAGCATTCAATTTGCCCCCGAAGATAAGGAAGTCCGCAACGCCGATTTATCTCTCTCGTCGTGGTTCCTGTCGGGGGAACATTTTGTCCAGCCGTATTGGTAGGAGGAAAAAATGGGTGAGTGACTTTGACAAACGGGTATCTCCGAACTCCAGCTCTTGTTGGGAATGAGGCACTAATCTTAAAGAAAAGACGCTTTGTGCCAGATTTAGCCCTGCACCTTTTATTCAAGGCATCTCATAAAAAAAATAGTGCGAGTGCAATTATCTTTTTTTTTTTTTTTATCTCGAAACACCTCTGCGGAAAAAAAAAAAAAGAAATCAAGCAACAGTGTCTCACTCGACCTGCGCCTTGTCAGTGGGGGAGAGCTAATTTCCATCGCCTCCCTCTCGGTGTCTCCGCAGGTCTGAACGCTGTGCCCCGGCTCAAGGCAAACTTTGCAAGCTTTGAAGGCGTTCTGTCCCCCCCCCAAAAAATAAAAAATAATAAATAAATAAAAAAGAGCAACGTAAACCCTGGCTAAGCAGTTAGGCGGCAGTTCGCCAAGTAACGCCCGTGTAAGGAAGTTCACTAAGCCCGCTCTGTGGTAACTTTTTCATTCACGGTGTTTCAATACATCGCTAAAATGTGCGAGCTGAAAAAGGATCGCTTTAAGATGGAATTTAAAACCAATGACGGCATCCGTAGGGAAAGTAGACTGCAACATTTTCTATGAGGTTAAGTACCATCACAATGCATGGGATTGCAGAGGTTTGACCGTGAAAGAAATTGTTTGGGTGTGCTAAGAAATCCTATTCAGCTGCTCAGCACACAACCCTCTGCCCCTCCCAAGTCGACTTCTATGATCCTGAGCTTCACTTTTGCAACAATGAGTATACTTTTTCGGTTATTATCTGGACTTTTTGATATTGCGGTTTATAGAAACCCCAAAATAGCAGTTTCCCGGTAATGAGAAACCTAGATTCTCCAACAGTATCCGGGATAAAACGGCGTGGAAACACAATTTCCAACTTCCGATTTCTTGCGCATGCGCCGTTAATCGTAAACAAACATGGAGGCGGCGAGTTTCGCAGAGCTCCTATTTCATTTCATTTTTCATTTCATTTCATTTTATTTATTCTTTTTTCCATGATAATGCAACACAACATGTGCACAACAATCCAAAAAACACAACAATAATACATTTCATGAAAAGAAGAACAGGAGTAGGATGAAGAAAAAAATCTTATAAGCTCCTACCCCATTCTAAATAAAAAAAACTTTACAAATTAGATGGCCTCACCGATGCCAAAAAAGTAACAATAGCCCAAACCAGATGTTATCAACTTTTCTTTTTCTATATATATTTGTTCAATTATTAATAATTTTGCTAAAACAACAGTGATGCAATGGGGACTACAGCAGCGACGGAAACAATGACGAGGCCATCGAACTACACAACGCACACCCACATATACATACAGGCAAGCATGCACGGACACACACAGGCACACCCACAGCACACACACAAAAAGACGAAGAGGATCTATTGATGTATTTGTGATGAGCCCTATGCTGTGTGTTGCATTAAAAAAAAACAAGGTTTGGTTATTTCTGGAATAAGAGACTGAGTTTTTAGTTTTACCTAAAAATAGTGAATATTTTAGATGGAAAGAAATGAGGATTTATGTAAAACTGCCTTAATTTGAAGGCTGCTGGTTCTCCATCGCTCTGTCAAACAGGTGCGATCACAATGGAAAAAAAACAGTACCAAGAGGCTCCTGTGAACTCCATCAGCTCCACTCTCTCACGCCAGTGTCAACCAGGACGAGTAAAGGAAGCGAATTACACACAATCTGCCGCGGATGTCGTTTGCCATCGCTCAGGATGCACTTTATAACCCACAGTGGTCGCATGTTCAGGCATTCGATATTTTCGCCATATTGTGCTCAACGATATGATTTAAATGCGCCCGAACAGATGTCGCCTCAATACGGAAAGCCTGAGGGATCCTGTTCACATTTGATCATGTAAACAGCAGATTAGAGTTTTGCCATTTCTCAATTACATAAAAACGCCATATACAAAAATCTGCCATAACCGGAATATGGCTAATAACCAGGATACTCCAGTGCATGTAAACGCACTAAGATCAGGTAAGTGCATTTTCTTTCTTTTTGGGTGCTCTTCCATGACGGCAAAAGAGAAATAAAATACTTCCTCACTTCCTTGATTTATTTCGTATTTTACACCAAAGACGTCAAGGGGAAATGCAAGTTATTTTATTCACCGCACAGAAACTCCCGTAACATCCCCCAGGCTTTGAAACAGTTATTCATCTTGCTAGCAGCCTGTATGTACCACTACCTTTAAACCTTCTTTCACAGCTGCTTAAAAGGATTTTCTCGCTCCTATAGTTTACAGCTCTAAATAGGCACTTATGGGATGATGTCACGCTATGATCTCATGTTTCACGTATATATAAATGCTTAGGACATTGCAGAGGACACGTCCGTTTGAAGGTTACCAAAACCAAATGCACGGAATGCCCTTATCATTCTGACAACTGACATAATGAATGTGTCTAGAAAATAACCCTAGGTTTGATGATATTATACAACAGTTAGGGTTATGGTCAGACACACAAAACGCCAGCAGAGTCCTCTCGGTAAATAGGGATGGGCGATACCACATTCTTTTGGAATCGATACGATACATGACAGCATGATAAAAGGGACAGAAATTAAAGTAACAATAATTGCCGCATTTTAAAATAATAATATTTGTCATTATTTCTAAAGTATTATTGGACAGTTCATGATTTATGAAACATATACACATTTTTACTTCCATTGTTTATCATTCATAAGCACTAAACAGAATGATTCCCATTTTTTATACAGCGGGGGGTCAGTCTGGACCTGGCTGTATCTGCAAAATCAAAACGATCCCGTGCAATCAGATTTGTTTAGTGACGTTAGCGACAACGTCACTCACGGGTCAGACTGTTTTTAATGCAGGGTAGCTGATACCATAGAAATGCGTTAGCCTAGCATTAGCCTAGTGCCACTAAGCTCTTCAAATATAAGAACTGCATGAATTTAAGAAAAAAATCATAAAAAAATCATCAACAACACTCTGGATAACTAGGAAATGAGACCCTATGTCAAAAAGATTAGCCACAGGTCAGTAAAGCCCCGTTTCCACTGGCAGGCCCTACCCAGCCCACAGCCTTGTACAACTTGTTATGTGAGTGTCTTCACTGCCCAGGCCAGGGCTGACCATGTACACGTTTTGTGACCAAACTCAGCCTTGGGCCAAGGTGCAGAACTGGTAGCAATGTGCCGTGATCAGACTGAAGCTCTGATTGGTCAGAGGAGAGAGGAGAGCTCTGACTGAAACAGACCGGTCATACAGGATTTAATATTTCACATCATACGCTGTTTAAAAAGATGATTTTTGACTATGATAGCATTGTGCGGCGTTGTGTTAGCACAACATTAGCTGGTGTTAGCATAACATCTGCATTACTTTCATAGTTTGTCTTTTAACTGCTAGTACAGATATGGGCAAGGGCCACATTGGGTTTTTGAACTTTCCACAAGGGCCAGAACAGTTGCGAATTTGGTTCTTTTTACAATTACAATTCTCAAATAGCCTGTAATCGCCTAAAACATTAAAAGAGCAATAAAATAGCAGCAGTTAAGCATTTCTCCACGTCAATGAAAACATTGGCGTTTTTTCCCCCTTATTAGTTAATGTATCTCAAGCTTTGTTTTGGGGGCCGGATTGAAGGTCTATGTGGACCGCATCTGGCCCCCAGGCCTTAGTTTGCCCATGCCGGCTCCAGTATTTGCCTTGGCACCTCTGAAATAAAAAGAGAAAGAGAAATGAATATGAACAACAGTTAAGGTTAGGAAAAGGGTTTGGTTTTATAGGTTCTAAACATATTCATGATTATTACTACTTAAAAATTAATAACCAATACTGGAAAGCTTTTAAGAAACAATGAAATATTGTAATTTACAAATGTTTTAATAGTATGCAGTCCTCACACCCTTTTATCGCATTATAGTGAGGAAAATTGATTACAAAATGCCGTTTTATTACACAAAGAAGAGACGTTTTCAACTATTATCACGCAATCCGGTCTTATACAAAATGGCAAAGTGGCTCTGCAGGTGCACTTTTTTTCTTAAACGAAATGATCAATCCCCTTAGCATAAATTAGCAAAATAACTCAGCAAAACTGCGGCTGAGGAGAGGCTCGACTGCGCCGATCAACAGACAGAGCGAAGCGGAACGCAACCTTTGATTTACTCAAGGTCTACCCGCGCTTTAGCGCTGCAGTGTGGCGTTACCTCACCACTCTCCCAGCATTAATTGCGCTTTTAGCCAATTTATTACAAAAATGTTTTACACACTTAGATCTGCGCAGTCCTAATTCCCCCCGTTAATTACGGCGCATAAATGTCTCGAAACGCTGACTACAAATGCTTTTTTTTTTTAATGCTTTGACAAATTTAACAGGCGACTGGCTCGTAAAAAGGCTGCAAACTACCGATGCGGGGAGAAACACTTCCTCAACATCATTTAGAGCGCTTACACACTTAATGGCAAGGGCATATCACCTCCTTCTTTCTAGCGTCCCAGGCATACTCGACTAATTGCTCCTGTGATGAGTAAAAATAGGCTGCCTGAGTGAGCCGGCGCGTTTATATTTCCTGACGCGGGACGGCGCGTAATGGTGTCCTTTTCTCTTAAAACATCCTGCGCACCGAACGGGAGCGGATAATTGGAACAAGGTGACAATCCACGCTCCATAAAGCCGCGGCGATGGGGGGCTCGTAAATAGAAGCACTAACGAAGGGAATGAGAGCGCTGCCAATAAGTCACTCATGGCCTCATTATGAAGTCTAATTTGGACACGGCGCCCAAAGTGGTCCCCCGTCTGATCCGGCGCCATCCGTGCATTAAACACGGGGCAGGGAACATGTCGCAGGAAAACAGGTACACAGATGGGGGACGCGACGTTCTTTGGGTCTGCTACGCCGGGGGAGTTCGGTTCCTATCCGCGCTCTAGCGTCAGCCTCGGTGTGGCAGACACAGTTCAAGTTAGAAAGATCTGGAATCGGAAACTGCGTTGTTGAAAGGCCTCTCCATTACAAAATGACTCACTTCATTTACCGGGGGGGGGGGGGGGGGGAGGGACAATTGCGTCTTTCTGGACCTGATGGCGATGACTAAGACTGGTCGTCGAGCTTGATCGGTGGTAGTTGAGAACCTATTTTATACTATACACAGCGTTTCAAATGAATAGGCAAATTGTATTTCAGTGTCATAAAGGTAAAAAAAAAAAATGTTTTTCAATGAAACCATGGATGGTATTGTGCTTCAGGGCTCTTTGAATCACTGACATCAATCTCCTGGGATGCTTAGTTGTCAGGTAAACCCAGTTAAGGGAAAAACTACTGAAAAAGGACGTTCCACATTATTAAGCAGACCACCATTTCCAAGCAATATGGGAAAGAAAAAGGATCTCTCTGCTGATGAAAAGCGTGAAATAGTTGAATGCCTTGGACTGGGTATGAAAACCTTCGATATTTCATGACAGATCAAGCGTAATCATCGTACCGTTCAGAGATTTGTGGCGGTTTGAGAGCACACATGAGCATGTGCAGATAAAGGCACAATGAGGACGGTTTCTGTCAGACAAATACATCGTATTAAGAGCAAAAGCAAAAGGGTCCGAACATCAAAGTGTAGGACCCTCCAGAGGCTTGCAGTCGTGCATAAACCTTCTATTCGTCCTCCCCTAAACATTGAATGCTGACGAGCAGAAACGGCTGCAGTGGCCCAGAAATACATGAAGACTCATTTTCAAACAGTCTTGTTCACTGATGAGTGCCGTGTAACCCTGGATGGTCAGATGGATGGAGTAGTGGATGGTTGGTGAATGGCCACCATATCCCAACAAGGCTGTGACGTCAGCACGGAGGTCATGTTTTGGGACAGAATCATGGGGAGAGAGCTGGTCGGCCCCTTTAGGCTCTATCCACACGAAGACAAAACGCTTATATTTTGAGAAACTTTCTTTGTAAGCACGGAGTCAGCTTAGTAATGTGTGCGTCCACACGGGTCGACTCAGGTCTGTGAAAACGGCGTGATTCATCTGCCAGGCCTGTGTGTGGCGCTGTGACGCTGCTAACACAGATAATAGAACAAGATATAGAGGGCGCATGCGCAGTAAACTTGTGTGGGATGTAAACATTGAAAATGAAACGGATTCAAGGATTTACGATTTACAGAAGAGACGAGGAGGCGAGTTTATTCTTCAGACGTAACGGGACTAAAGCAGAAAAATCTGTCAGGGACCGGACTTTGACTTTCTTTTTGGATAACGGACTGTGATGTCATCGTTTTAGTAAAAGTTGCCGAGACGTTGTAACAACGGCGCCACGCAAACAGTGTTTTGAGATCTTTCCATTCTGGGACCTAGTTTGGAAAATGTTTGTTTACAGACGCCGGGCTCGTATGGACGATACACTGGATTGATAAAATATCTTTGCGTTTGGTCCTCAGCATGACTTTGTATGGACAGGGCCTTAGGCTCCTTTAAGGTGTGAAAATGACCTCTGAAAAATGTGTGGAGTTTCTGATTGACCACTTTCTTCCATGGTACATTCCATTCGTACTTTCCGATGTAAAATCATCTTCATGCATGACAACACACCATGTCATGCTGTAAAGAATACCTCTGCATCATTGGCTGCTATGGGCATAAAAGGAGAGAAACTCATGATATTGACCCAAGCAGAAACTCTCCGAAAACTCACAAGTTCAGTGGATTTAATAATTTTGAAAAGGCTCTCAAATAATGGTCCTATGTTAAAATGTAACTTGACCTATTAAGATGTTTTTGATTGAAATAGCTTTTGATTTCAGTAAATATGACCTCCTAATGCTGCAAATTCAACACATTACCATTTTCATTTCTTTGCAACCTATAAATTGTATAGAAACGCTGATGTGCATAATTATTGGTTACATTTATTTTTACGTTTATTATATTTAAATAAAAATTAAAAAATACTGTTATCATTGGGAGTTTTTTTCAGTCACATTCAAATGAACCTCTAACAGTTAAAGACTTGAAAATTATGCTGACTGTCATTTGAGTTGAAAATCTGAGAACATTTCATTTGCATAGTCATTTGGAAACCTAGTTGGCGTATGTCTTGCGCGTAACATCCTGTCTTGAAGTCCAGGGAACATTTACACGGTGGCCCTGATTCCACTGTTCCACTGAAGCTGAGACAGGTAAGAAGCTGAGACTTCCTCCTGTCTGGAGAAAATGTCAACGATGGGGTTTGTTGGACTTGCTGGGCTCCGACAAGCCTACTGCTTGTATTCACGATTTTGGACAGAGAATACAAAATAATAATGATTCCTTCTTGTTGACTTTAGTGAGTTTGAACTTCAAGGGGTCTGTATCAATAAAGACAAGCCAAACTCCCTTTGGACACAATTAAAATTGACCTATCAAAGAAGCCAAGCACCTAATTAAGGCTGCTCCACTTGTACTGGGACACTACGCTGCTCCAAGGCTCCTGCCTGTGGTTTTTCAGAACAAAAAGTTTATAAGAAAAACATCTTTGAATTTCACCTGCTTTTAAACACCACTAACACGTTCCAAACCAACCAGTGCTGGATTCATGGAAAGGAACTTTAAGTTCGGTCGAGACAAGGTCAAAACAACCTTGTTCATCAATCAATAAATCCATCACTTCATCGATCATGGAGGCGATCAATGGGACACTACTGCTGTGCTCGTCCGACAATCCGGCCGGTATACTTCTGAGGACCAGATGCAGGGTAAATGAGACGGTGTATTAATCCGTTCATGGAACTAATAGCAAAACACTGCAAATCATGTGTTTGAAAAGACCTCCAACTAATGATTACCTTCCTTTTCCACCAGTTCTTTTCCGAACATGACCTGCCCCTCTCCTCCCCCCGGAGCAGCCTGTGAAGTGGGCAGTGCTCAGAGAGAGGACAGGCCTGTACTCGAGACGGCTCTGACAGCGCTGTGCTCCCCCTGACTGAGATGGACACTACACTTCACACACGTCTCTGAAAAAATACACACTCAGCTTCCAATTTTCAAGGCATCAACACATACACTGGAAAACCCTCTGCCGCCAGTGGAGGGGGCTTCAACCAAACTTTGAGACGTAAACCAACATAATCCTCGGAAAAAAAGTGCCTTTTCCATACACTGAAATGATTTTATTATTATTATAACGGCAGGTTTATAAGCCACAATTATGCATTACATGTCCATTTTAACAAAAAATAAATAAAAAATGTATAAATAAACACAACTCAAATCCAAATAGTAAAACAGTATTAATTTGTGATGGGCGAGTGAAGCTTTGTGACAATTCAAAGCTTTCCGGGCGAAAAGTTTCAGATTCAGAGCTTCAGAGCTGCTTCATTCTACTTGAACACTGACCTCTTGTGGACAAACTTTATTATTGCAACTTCTCATGAACATGATTGAAGCAACAACCCAATCAAATTGATGTGTGCACTAGAAGTTTCAAACGGGCGTGTGGTGTTTACAGAATTTAGGCAAACAATCTGATATTGACGTTGATGTTTGAACGATCAGATCAGATCGATTGGCAAATAATAAATAAGTATTTTCCCGACTCAGTCACCTGATGCTCCGAGGCAGAACATCAATGCACAATCTTTTTTATTTCATTAAGTCAGAGCTCATTTAGCCCAACTGTTTGCTGTAGATCGTGCTCCCACGCATTGGAAACTTTTATCAAATGAAGGCAGTTAGATGGGAAATGCTGCACATTTATTCATCACTTATGGTTTACATCGCCAAAGTAAGAACCAGAAACATCTGTGGATGAGCGCCTCAACGCTCAAAGCTGTCAAGGCAACACACTGAAACGCTTTGAGCCAATGAGCCACTTTGACACTGATACACGACTCGAGTGAAGCACCTTTCGGGACGATTGACACTTTAGTCATGTGACCAGTGCTTCGAAGCAATCTGCTCCAGGAAGAGCAATGCGAGCTCCGGGTTTTTTGCCTGTCTCTATGGTATTAATGTAAGGCAAGGCAAGGCAAGTTTATTTGTAGAGCACAATTCATACACAAGGCAATTCAAAGTGCTGTCTAACAGCTCGTTTAGAAAGGCCAGTGAGCAGGCCGTTACAGTAGTCTAACCTGCTGGAGACAAATGCATGGATGAGTGTCTCTCAGTCTGGTTTTGACACTATTCCTCTGATCTTAGCAATGTTTTTCAGATGGTAAAAAGCTGATGATGTTATTGCTTTGATGTGGCTGTTTAAGTTCAGGTCTGAGTCCATGATTACTCCTAGATTTCTAACCTGATTTTTTGGTTTTAGAGAGAGAGACTCAAGCTGACTGATAACACTTTGTCTTTGTGTCTGTGAGCCAGAAACAATTATCTCAGTTTTGTCTGAGTTTAGTTGGAGAAAGTTGTTTTGCATCCACAAACTGATCTGTTCGATGCAGTGACAGAGAGTATCTACAGGCCCCTGTTCACCTGCCGTCAGTGACACGTAGATCTGAGTGTCATCTGCGTAGTTATGGTACGACACATTGTTGCTGTTTATTAGCTGACCCAATGGAAGCATGTACAAGTTGAATAAGAGGGGTCCCAAGATTGACCCCTGGGGGACTCCACAGGTTATGGAAATTTTGTCTGAGACACAGTTGCCAATTTCGACAAAGTACGTCCTATCCTCCAGATAGGACTTGAACCAGTTTAGCGCAGTACCAGAGATTCCCACCCAGTTTTCTAACCTGTGAAGTAAGATCCCGTGGTCCACTATGTCAAAGGCAGCGCTTTAGGTCCAACAGAACTAAAACTGAGACCTTACCTGCGTTGGTGTTCATACGGATATCATTGTTTAAAGCAGAATTATTTCCTCTGCATCCGACCCCTTTAATTCAGCCTGTGCCTCGGGGCAATTCGACAGGGGCAATGGCCGACATCTTACAATCTTGTGCTGGGACTGTACGATGCTGGACAATTAATCAACTGTTCATATTGTAAAACTAGGGCAAAGGGGAAAAAGTTTTAAGTGCATTTTATGAAGGTGTCAACTAGAATTTCAACCATTTACAAGCATAAGCTCTTCCGAGGACAGTTCTCACTGACCTACCTGATACGGTGCATAGAAAAATACGCCCTGTGGACCAAAAACAACTTCATGATAGCCGTACGGCAAATCAAGAACTTTTTTTTTGGGTTGTAAAATCCATTTATTGGGTTTGACAGCGATCCCCCTTTGGATTTTTTCAGCAGGAGCCCTCCTCTCACCAAAGACTCAGCGCAGAGCGATGTCAAGCTAATCCTCCACACTACACAAGCAACACGCAACAACCAAAGCCCCCCGCGTGAACCCGTACACGAGTGCTGCTGACAGCGAGTGGCGAAACATGCTGGCAACCTCTTAAAAACGCACTACTGTATGAATACTGTACTCAAGTCTCAAGGGAAATGTTTAGCCCCAAACAGAAGATGTTTGACTCTGCTTTATTTGCATGTGATTTTTAAAGTCCAATTCGAGAAACGACAAGAGCTGGTTGGTTAGGGTTAAAGTTCAGGTTTTCCAAAAGGAGAATCAAGCACGTTACGATCGCTCCAATCCGGCTGCTACTGGATATTGACTGCTTAGAAAAAATAAAATAAAACTCTGATGTTGCATTTGCCGTGTGTCGGATTGCTATAAAATTGGCACTAAACTTGAAGTATGGGTTTCATTAAACGTTCTTTGCCCAGACTAGCTGCCACTAAACCCGTTTGGATATATTCAGCGTAGAGTCTCCAAGCAGTAGTCTCCATTTTTTACAATTCCACAAACGCTTTGTTCTGAGAATGCTGAAATCATTCAGGTAAATATAGTCAAATATACTGAGGGAACTCAAGTACATTTCTTTCTACTTGGCTACAGTGGTACAGCAGTTAGTGCCAGTGCTAATTCCGTCATTTTAGTCAATGTATTTTTTTCGCTGACTAAAATTAGACTATAACTGAATTTAAAGTCGTTTGCGAGGCTAAAATTATGACTAAAGTGTCCAGATATCTTTGTCGACTAAAATATGACTAAATAAAGTGGAAAGAAGAGACTAAAATCATCCAAACCAATCCAATGACAGTTTGAAAGAGCCTCAGATCATTTAGATTCACCGCCAAAGGAAAAGCTCTGGGCTTTGTTCATGTGGGTCGGAGAAGCTCCGTAAGCAGAAAACCGTGATTAAATAGGATTGTAATAAATGTTATAAATGCAACGTTAACTAAATTATTCTTATATAGTCGAGTAAATTTACTTGCAATTTTAGTCTGACTAAAACTGGACTAAAATGAATAATAAAAAGATAATTCTTTGACTAAATTTGGACTCAAATTAAATAAATTTTATTTAAAAGACTAAAACTAAAAATGTTGTCAAAAGTACATTGATTAGCGCTTCAGAGCTAGAAGGTCCTGGGTTTGATTCCCCCCTGGACGGGGCCTTTCTGTGTGGAGTGTGCATGTTCTCCCCGTGTCTGCATAGGTTTCCTCCAGGTACTCCGGTTTCCCCTACCTCTAAAAACATGTACAATAGGTCAGAATGAATGTAGTATGTGAGTGAGTGGTGGTTGGAGGGGCCGATGGCGCAGACTAGGGCTGAAAGATATATCGTTATCGTATCGATATCGAGATATGAACATTCAAGATATCAATATCGCAAAAGAAAAATATATCGTTATCGTATTTATAATCAGATATGAACATTCAAAATATTAAAATCGATATAAACTATATCGATTTTCATCAATAAAACTGCCCTTGATATAACTAACCCATAATTATATCGTATCGATATCGAGATATCTGGCATGAATATCGAGATATGAAATTTTGTCCATAACGTTCAGCCCTAGCGTAGACTGGTTCCCTCGCTTCTGTCAGTCTATGCCAGAGGCAGCTGTGGCTACAATAGTAGCTTACCATCACCGAGTATGGAGTGAATTGGCGCATTGTTCATTCACGGGCTGATTTTGGTCCAAATCAAATCAATGGGGGCTGAGCTTTCACGATGGCCTTAACATTTATCTGTACGGATAGTACTGGTGATCGTCACAAAGAAAAAACAGTGCTTGGAAATCTTTCCCCAGGTTATTTTAATTTTTTTTACTTTTTCATTTAGTTTAAATATCTGTTCCGCGGAATTATATTTTTTCAATGTTCTCTATCAGGCAATGGTGTGGAAACAGCCTTACCAGAGTATAAGAGTAGATAGTGCTAAGGCTAAGTTATATTGCACCACATGCACTGCGGTTCAAAAGAGAAAAAAAATATTTGAAGAAGGCTCTGCTGAAACGATATATATGAGTAAATATACTGTATCTTGGACATCAGCTACCTGAGTGTTTTAAGATTTTCCTCAGAATCTGCACCTCTGATATAACTTTTGGTGGGCGTTGCTTCTCTTTTCTTTTCTCAAGGCCAAGTCATATGATCACAAATGGTGAATTCATTGTCGGGTATACGGTTTCCGCATCATTTTAGAGAAAAAAAAACAAAACGTTGTCTCTTCTTCAAAATATAATCCATTCAAATCGCTGAGCCAGTGCTCTGTTAAAGTGACACTTATGACTAAATGTGCCCATACAGTTTACCCCGCGCTAACCTGACAATGAACTTGCAAACAAATATATTCAAGTCTCAATGGGAGAGCGGTTTTGTAGATTTGCTCCCGGCCTTTTTCCAAGCAGCAGCAGCACATACTTTTTTTTCAGATTCATTGGTCTGTGTACAATATATAAAAACAAAGTAACAACAAATATATTCTGACCCAAGGCACTGCACAGAAGCGTCTCACTGGCGCGGCACGTCCTTGGTTTTAGCGTCTACTGCTGATAAGTTCACTGATAAAGTCAAGCCTTGGTACAAAAATTGTCCCCCGAGCTATAGCTGTAGCTCTATGAGATCATATTTTAGTTGGATGCTCATATTGTCTCGTCCTTTTTCAACAACATTGTTATTTCTGGATGATTATAGTTCTCCTTTCTACTGTCACATTTTTACAAAACATCCCAGCAGCCGGAATATGCACACGCGAGTGTTAGCCTTAGGGTCTTAGTCTTTCTAGTGGAGGTAGGACGACATATCCATTTGCAGAACAGAGTGACCAAAAATGTGACCAAAAAAAGTGACAGAAACTTGACGAAAACAAAATGTAAAAAGCAACAAAAATAACAAAAAGTGACAACGAAATAAAAGGCCACTGAAGAGCGACAAAAAAGTGACAAAAATGCAACAAAGAAGCCAAAAAATAACACAACCAAAAAGTTGCAAAAGAGCAAAAAAAACGTGACGAAACCACATAAAATAAAATAAGAAAACAACAAAAACGTTTCAAATATGTGACAAAAACCCGGTGACAATGCGACAACAGGTTACGATCAGTTTTGTAGGCTTTAGTTTTCAAATGAGACGTTATACACTGTTGCTCTCCAGTCGAGAAGCTTTTAGATTTGGGTAAAGCCGAACTGGAGAAAATGCGCTGGGTCAAGTTAAAAAGATGCATTTAACTAATTTGTTGAGAATTCAAATTAAAAACAAAAAATAATAATCTCTATTTTGATTCCTTTCCCATATTATTTTAACAAATAAACATGTGTACATAAAGGATGTGGTAACACTTTAAAATAAAGGTGCATGATGCATAGTTAATGAGGAATGTATGCATTCATTAATCATGACTTTATGCATGAATACATCATGAGTCCATGGACAAATACTCATGAAATAACACAGCTAAGGCAATTAACTCATTAATGATCATGAGTAATTAATCATGATCACGATGAATAGTGCAGACAATACTAACGGGGACAAGGACCAAGCTTTGTGTAAAACTAAGGCAAAAATGAATGCATCATTAGCTGACCAGTGCAGGACACCATGCTCTGAAACAGGGACAGGAGGCGGTGCACCGTTTCAGAAGAGTACTGAATGAAGACAGCGACTCGAGTTTCCTCTGGGCACTGCGGTTTCACCTATACCTCCAAAGTCATGATGGTCAGGTTGGGCCACAGTGGCGGCTCACAGAGTGGCAGCGGTTCAAGTTTAACCCAACACCTGATCTACGCAATTTCGTTGTAAAATTGTACAATGACAAGTCAAGCACTTACTTACCACTACTAGTATGAGTTCATAATGAATGTGCCTCGTAATCTACAGCATTTTAGCTTCGGTAACTTCAAAAAATATGAAGCTATGTTTTCAAGGGACTATACAGATTTTAAACATGTTAAAATAATGTATTTTCCTCCCCCTACATGTTCCAGTAATGTCCTAATGTGTAGAATGAGCCCAGACCTGTTCACCACAACTGCCTCTAAAATCCTGCACTGTCACTCAATTGTTAATTCGGTCCGAATTGCCGTCATGCACGAGCTTAATATAGAAACTGCAGTTACCCGTAAGACCTGAGGTGGCAGTAGTGAGCATACAAATGACCATCTAGTCCCTTTAAGAGAGCAACTAAACCAACAAAAGAACCTCCAGTTCATATGTTTATTCCGAGATCAATGTACACTACATATACACATGACTTTTCTTATTATGTGCAGCTTTTACATTTAATGTTCTAACGTACATTCATATAAACATGCACTTCTAATAATACTGTACATAATTTAAACTGGAAAAGGAGGGAGAAGTGTAACCGGCAAAGGAGTTTGTTCTTGTTTAGTCTTGAATGCTATTTTTAGCTCTGTTTTGTTTATAGGTGCTCTTTTAAAACATAGCTTCATATTTTTTGAAGTTATCAAAAATGCAACGCTTTAGTTTCAGGGGCATAATGAGTTAGATTTAGCAGGTTTATGCAAATCTTTAATTAGTTAATTCCGTAATCAAGTATGTAAATGAGCATTTATTCATTGTTAACTCATGATGAAACCATGCCCTTATTATAAAGTGCTACAATTTTGTTTTCAACTTTGATGGAACGTATATTCCATCTTTCATTTGTGAGCCTTACAAACACAGAGCAACAACTTTCATCGATTTGTATCTAGTGAAGCCGAACTGTAGATACAAGTTTCCCAAAGCTGTGGTCCACTTTACAAACTTTCTATTCTTAACAAAGCCTATGCACTTTCTTGCCCATCTCCCAACACAACAATCTCCAAATCCCTTTGCATACGAGCAATAGTAATAAATAATCTGCCGCCCACGCGCTTTATACAATAAATGCATACAGTGCGAGAGCGCAGCCTTGCGCGCCTGAGCGTGTGACTGCAGCACAAAGCCTCTAAGCCCCTTCTGCAGTGAATTAAGTGAACGTAGAATAAAGTCTAGGAGCCGGAGGAGAGGTTTTACTTCAGCCCAATTCGCACGGGAAGAAAGAATTAACCAAGGGACATCGGCAATACTGAAATTACTCCAGCGTGTCGGCCATTTTTATGGGCATTTGGAGGCATAACGTTATTGACATTGCTTTAAGGCATCAACAGGGAAAAAATTATAATTTAGAGATATAAATTTGAAACTTTTGCTAAACATTACTGACATAAATGTGAGTAAAAAATGTATTGCAAGTTTTCTGTCATTTTATGTTTTCAGAATTTAATTTTAAGAATAAGGCATTTTGTGCATAAAAATGGCCAAAAATGCCTATATTTTCAGCAACAAAAATCTAAAAAATGGATAGACCCAGGTTTAAATTCATGATTTTATGTTTATGTTTCAATCCTTTTTTTTTTTTTTTTTCAGAGGGGATTTTGGATATCTTGTTTTGTTTATTAAATAAGCCATTAATTAGGGGACAAATCTGTCAAAATTTAAATTTCGCCTTGTTTTTTTGAAATTCAAAACTCCATAAATCAGGTTAGGGGTTACATGTTAAAAGTCTGTAGGTGCTACTTTTGTGGAGATATTGTCACCACATTGTGAAAAAAAATGCATTTTGAGGCCCTTGAAATTACATACCACATATGAACCTATGGAGAAACATCAAATCAATTAAATAATGAAACATGTTTTTCTTTTATTGTGAAGATCAAGTTCACTTCTTCATGGGCTCGATCTTGCGTTTCTAAACTCAGACTATCGCGTAACCTTTTTCCCGCCTAGGAGGTGAGATCTTGCTGCTCTCCAGACCTGCCGCATTAGTGGGCTGTTTGTGGGCAGGACAGTCTCCCTCGGGCCTATGGTGATGTTATGTAGAACAACCTCGCGGGGTGGTGGGGGAGTAGGGGGCGTGCTTTTGTTTGTTTTTTGAGTTTCGGATGAGTGCAAACCATAGACAGCGAGACCGGCTCGTGACACGGACAAACACTGTGGTAAAAATGTAATATTTAAAATGACCTGATGGAGCTGATAAAAGCCTGTAATGCTAAAGGAGGAACACGAGGCAGCGCGATATAAACGGGGGGACGAGTGTGAGGCTGCCAAAGGTGCCCAGTGCTGTTTGTGATAAACCACACCTCGGTGGACATCCTTTAGACATCCGTTTTTCATAAGCGACCCCCTCTCGCCAGCACATAGCGCTCAAGCTGTGCCACATGCAAGATGACACGTGTCCAACGTCGCGTTTAGAGCAAGTTTGTCCTTGCGCCCAGCGGAGGATCTGGCCCCAAAAGTTAAGAGACCAAATTGGCCCAAGTCCTATAAATTGAAAAATATATATATATAGTTTTGCCTGCAGCGTCTCACCTTAACCTCTTAACCCTCACTTTAACGGAGCGCATTACCTCCAGTTCGGCTTTACCCAAATCTAAAAGCTCCTTACATCCTACAGGCCAGTGTAACACATCATTTGAAAGCTAAGACGTTCAAAAATGATCTAAGATTGTTCCTTGTTGTGCTTCCATGCGTTGTGACCACATTGTCGCCACTTTTTTGTCGCCTTTTTGTCATGTTTTTTCAAGACGCCTTTACATTTGGGCAATGCCTGGATTCTACCTGGACAAAAATGGTGGGGGGTCAAGAGGTCAAAACAGAGGAGCTTCATGTCACTCTCAGTGTGACGTACACCAGCGAGTGGGCTGGCGTTTTGAGTTTAGATTAGGGAGTCGCCTGCACAGTTGACCACCGATGATTCTGATGGGAATGTAGCACTATGACGTCATTAAAAGAATAAGCAAGTTGATTACACTGGACCCTTTAGATAAACATTTGTAGTAGCATTAGTAGTAGCCCGACCCGCCTCTGTTGACAAGTTTTGTTTACACACATTTCGTCTCATGACAACCCCTATTCCCCCACGGCCCCCCTCCGCGGCCTGTAATCAATTTGAAAAGGTTGAACGGCATAAAAAAGCAATTACTGGCACATGCGTCCAGCGCGCGCAGATGGAGGGGCTCCCCCGTGGCTACAGTCGTGTCGGATCTGCACTGTTTCTGCCTAGATCCTCCAGCTCCACCACAGGCTGTGAGCTTGACAGTTATTGACAGGCAGCGGACTTCCAGGAAAAGGGCAGCGGAGAGGAGAGGGAGGCTGGGAAGATAAACCCGATGTCTAAGCAATGTGGACATATCTGCTTTCCGCTTCTGGATTCGTTGTATTGTTGGATACAGGTGTTGGTTACGGGCGGAGGGCCAGGGATTAGGGAATAGATGTTAAAGGGACGAGATCTTATGTTAAATGTCCGCACATGACGGTGAACAACAGTGAAAGCGAGAAACTAAATATCCATGTGCGTTAAAAGAACACAACCTCCTTGTTAACTAAATAGAAAAAGTATTTAAAGGCCATAATTCTCAGAGATTCTCTTCAGAGACTCTCCAAACTGTATTATTCACCAAATTGTCCAATCATATTTACTTGTAACCTCTCGTGTTAGCCACTTTTACTTTATTTTTCGGGCTGGACTATATGCCGACAATCCCGGGCTTCTTGCTAAATTGGCACAAACTGCCAGAAATGCCACTTTTTACTTTGAGTTTAATAATTCTACACCATTTTAAACTCAAAAAGTAAAATGTTCTTCTTATAAAGCTGGCATGAAAGGGCAAGGAAGACCGGAGAAGATTTGCGGAGACGTTGCGGAGACTACCGCAACTGGCACTCTCTGCAACGTCTCTGCAACTCGGATTGATTTGGCGCATACAAAAGGTCTTACTCATCGGCCTGGAGACTTTAGTTGGAGGCTAGAGTTGACGCTGATCACGGATATGTCTCCGAGACGTTCCCAAGAGATAAGGTTTGATTTTCGCTGAGTCTCCACATGGTTTCCAAGAG
This sequence comes from Proterorhinus semilunaris, assembly GCA_021464625.1. Lineage (NCBI taxonomy): Eukaryota > Metazoa > Chordata > Actinopteri > Gobiiformes > Gobiidae > Proterorhinus > Proterorhinus semilunaris. The sequence continues at coordinate 31,697,025 of CM038345.1, read as the reverse complement.
GTCCACACAGTCTCAAGTAGTTGTGGCAACGTTGCCAACACTATTTATTGTCCTCAACCTGTGAGACGTTTCTGTGACATCCATGCAATATCTCAGAGACCTGTTAGATACCAAGGAGATCTCAAAGAGTCGTATGGTCTGAAATCGAACATGTTCGTTTAGGCTCTAAAGGTGGCCCTGTATTGGCATTATACAATTGTACAACAAAATTCAACAAAAAGCATGTTTTTAGTGTTAGGGGAAACCATGGCACCCGCAGGAAACCTACGCAGACATGGGGAGAACATGCAAACTTCACACAGGAAGGCCCCGTCCAGGGATTGAACCTGGGACCTTCTAGTTGTAAGGCAAGAGTGCGAACCACTCAGCCGCCGTGCCACCAATATTCACTTCAATATGTGGCGCTCGATGTATAAAGTTTGGACCTCCCGGACTATAACGTGGAATACAAGAGAATTACTTTAACAATATAATTAGTCTTTTGTCACTTGGGGAAACTTTTTATTAGTCTAAAGTAACTTGAATCTGTAGTTCAACCTCCACCGAGTAGATAAGATAGGATAACATGAAATTCAATCATGTTTTTATCTCACAGTGTGCATGCAATTAGCAAGTGGGAGAAGTTGACGGAATAGAACTTGTGAAAATCCCGCTGCGTGGGACTGCGCTGCTAACTAAAGTTTTTTCAGGTCTCATTACTGTATAAGAAAATAGACCTTGCCTCGGTGAGTAAAGAGGGCTAATCCAGTAAGCAGATCATGTTTCTGTCGCTGATGTTTGTAGGTATGAGCTCAGTTTTGGAAAAGCGATCTTGGAATCTAATTACTGTTACCACCTGACATTTTGCAAAAGTTTAGTCTTCGTTCAGGCACTTGTCTTCATCAACCCCCCAAATAAAAGAATCATTTTAGGCACTTTTCTCTTCTTCAGCAAAGCCCACTAGCTGAACGGAAGTAAGTTATGAGTTCTGCCAAGACAGCACAGAGCCGAAACATGCATGCATAAAAGTCCCATAAATAATACAGAGGAGCTACAAATGCAAATTCTCACTGCTGATTATGCACCACTCTCTGTCAGAGCGAGGAGTAAGCATTTCCAGGAGGATAACGCCGTTAAAGGAGAACTGTCACCAGCATCAACGCCGCGCGATGCAAAAACAAAATGTAAGCCAACGTTTTCATTGAGTCACTTCAACCTCAGAGTGTCTGTTCTAATCACAGCAACAGGTCTGGAATATAAGGAGACAACAAAACGCTAGGAAGGAAGGGTGTCGTCTTATTAATTCAAACTCGGCCGAGGCGAGCAAGACATTATTCTAAATATAGTTGTTAACAGTGAAACTCCCGGTCCAGCACCAGAGTACATCTTGGACATGTTAGAGCCATATGAACCGGCCCTGAGAGGGAGGGGCCTCCTGGTGGTTCCCAGAGTCAGGACTAAACGCGGTGAGGCTGCGTTTCAGTTTTACGCAGCCGGAACAGTCTTTTGGAAGATCCAATCCACTTTATTTATATTGCACATTTCATTGCTACCAACATTTTATACACAAGCGTTTCCGAAGTGCTGCACATAAGACCGACAGTATAGGAATCAAACGAGGAATCAAACGATAAAATCAAGCCAATCATTCAACTGTGACATGTTCAAATCCAGGCCGTGTACAACTGAAAGTGTTTTATCTGCACTATTTTCTTTTACTGTAATTAATTCATTTTTTATGTTGACGTTTTATGGATTGAATTTATCCGCTTTCTTGTAATTCCATGTAACTGTGAAGCACTTTGAATTACCTTATATCTGAATGGCCCTCTATAAATAAATTTGCCTTGCATATTCCAAGATGACAATGCGATGTATTGGGCTCACATGGTGAAAGAGTGGTTGTGGGAGCACGAGACATTATTTTCACACACGGATTGGCCGCCACACAGAGTCCAGAACCCTCATTGAGAATCTTCGGGATGGATGGTGGAGAAGGCTTTGCGTCACACTCTTCCATCATCAACACAAGATCTCAGTGAAGAATCAATGCAGCACTGGATCTTTTAACACCGCAGAAGCTTATTGAAACAACGCCACAGCCAAAGTGCTGTGATTAAAGCTAAAGGCGATCTGACCAAATATTAGAGGGTGTGACCTTGTGCCGATTTTTATTTCCGTCAAGCAGTGCAACTCCATCCATCCATCCATTTTCTCCCACTTGTCCGTTGCCGGGTCGTGGGGGCAGCTGTTGGAGCTGCCCAAGTCACATAGCACCAGTCCCCTATGGCTCCTCCTGCAGGGGGTGGGTCCACGGAAGGACGGCCTCATAGTTCCAAACGGGCCTGTTGGTCTCTCATAGGGGCAGTGCAACTCATGATAGTGTTTTCATGTGGTATTCTTGTCACATGGACAAGCATCTTCATAACGCTTACTTGAAAGGCTATTAGGTTAATTAGCAATAACCTGCAGAGGGTGCGCTACTTTGGGTCACGTCAGATGTGTATCTCATGTGCTCTTCAAGACGTTAGGACAAACTGGATGCAAACGTGGTCTTCCGTTATAAAGGTCTTTTACTTATAATGTCACAGTGCTTTGGTTGGTTTTCGTGACCTTACCCACACTAAGGTCATTGACGGCCAGCTACTCACCGCTAGCAGCAATGGAAGACGACACCTGGAAGACCAAAGTGCTTCACAGAAAGATAAAACAATTTCAAACCCAAAATTGCATCCCAGCCATAATTCAGTTTGTTCTCTGTGTTAAAAGCCAGTTGGAAGGGATGGGTCTTTAATCTGAACTTAAGAAGGGACAGATTGGTCAGAACACGCAGACTGAGGGCGCGGCACCGGCAAAGGAACGATCGCCCCACTGTTTGTACCGGGACCTGGGCCTTGCTCCTACACATTCTCATCAGTAATAAAAATGACTCCGGCAACTGTGGAAAACCCATCTGCAGACACGGCAAGAACATGCAAGAACTCCACACAGAAAAAGCCCCGTGCACTGCGTATATATGAATCTTCCCGGGGACTTTGAGGCGAGTGCAGTAAATGATCACGCGTGCACAATACATTCCACTCATATCCTCCCGTCAGAGCAGATCTGCGCGGCAGCCGAGGGAAGGGGGGCTGAGATGTTTTGAAGCCCATCTGCAGCCTGTCACACGAGCTTGTCAGCACCGATTCAGCCGCACCGTCTTCAGCCTGTCCACGGCACGCGGAGGTGATGAACTGAGAGGAGACATCCCGGGTTGATCGTAGACATACCTCGGCCCGTCAGCCAGGTTTAATCAGAGGAACCTCGACCATGTCAACACTCCGCACAGACGCGGAGACAGAGCAGCAGTGAGAGTGTCGAGTAGAAGCACAGTGAAGACGTTTGGGACGATTCGAAGGAGAATACGAATTATCGCTGCTTTCCTGATTTCAAATGTGTTTGATTTCATTCCGGCAGCGCGTCCGGTCAACGTTTATCCAAATGGTGTTGTTTGCCTCTGCCTAATCACGTTATTTGTGAGTGAGCTTCACCGTATTTGTCGCGTGACTGTTTTTATCTGTGGGCATTTTAGTCTATCGCCCCTAAACAGTGAAAAAACATAGTGTATCCAAATGTTACGTCCAATTAGTGGTGTTTTTTGTTGTTGTTGTTGTTGTCAGAACTGTTTCAAGTGTTTAGGACTGCCTTTAAAACCTCAAAACGAAACAAATCACGATCATTCTTGAACATCCCTTGCAAGTATTTGTAACGCAATTTGCTGCAGCCTATAAATAGCGTTTTAACACCAAACAAAACAACAGGCATATCGATCCCCCCAGAGTCCCGACAAACGGAGAAAGTTGTTGCTCACAAGTAAGAGATGCGCACCAGCGACTGTGGGTGCAAATTGGAGCTTTCCCCAAATCGCGCCTTGCTGTGCCAACGCGCCCAGATACAAAAGTTCCTGTATTTGCATGATGGTTCACTGAAAATGGTTGTTAGCCTTGTTAGCAGTCCTAATGGATAGCGATGGGTGCAGGAGCGTGCCGCGGGCTCATCAGCATCGCATTTGGCTCTTATGTTTAAACATGAGGCGTCTCCAGTGCTAATCCAGGAAATTCTGTGGAATCAATCCAGCTTTTGTTGCACTCGCACGTATGCGAAGCTTGAACTACTCCTGAAAGGCTTTTGCAAATAACCAAGAATGAAATATACACAATAAGGAAACTGTTCTTCTATTGGAGCATTGTTGTTTTTGAAGCACAAGCTCTTAATGAGATAATTAAAACTATTCAAATTGAGCGAGGTGCAACAAACAGTTTCTAATTAGATTATTTTATTTACATATCAACTTTGGCGTTTAAACCTTCTGCTGGGAGTGATGCCAGCAATATAGAATTCAACAAAGGGGAACAGTTATAGGGGAATGGAGCCAAGGCAATCTGAGGTGGGTTTTTCAGTAATGCCGGGCACGGATAAAGAACGAATCCGGACTAAACCGGGCGAATAAATGTTAAAAAGAATCTGACTTTGTTTAAACTCAGTGTTAAAAAGTATTAAAAATAATTTAAAGAGACCCATTTATGTGTTTTTAATAATGTACTACAATTTCTGGAGATCTATAATATTAGATTATTTCTTCAGTCAATTTCTTTGTCTTTCATATAGCTCCCGTTAAGTCCAAACATCCACCGATGTGCTCGCATTTTAAAGTGTTTAAATACTTTGGATCACTGCCACCACTCAAAAGGCAGCTCTGATGAATAATACACCAAAATGTTTCCATGGAGAGGTCCATCACTCAATAGCGTCCGTGTGAAACGTATAATAAATTAGTTTAGCTGCACTTTAACTTGCGCTGCTTACTAAATGGACCAAAATTGCACCGAAACGGTTCACAAGTGAACCGAACCTAACGTGCTGAACAGAATGGTTCAATACTTTATGTGTACCCTTACACCCCTACAAGATACCATTCGTCCATTCAGACTCAGAATCAAAGATAAATGAATGCATACACTGCTAGAGGCAGGGACGCTTACCTGTCTTGCCTCTGGACATAAAAATGCAGAAGTACAAGGTGGGATCGAACCACTGACCTTCTGGCTTGTGCCCTCATTATGGACCGTAGAATAGCAATGGACTAAGTGAGGGTGGCTGATTAACGATCGTTCATGCTAGCAAATTTGACTGGCTTCTTGGAGTCAGCTCCTATATTTAATTTTAGCAAAAAGAAAGAACAAAATAGGACGCTGTAATGTGTGCTAAGTCAAACTTGTGGTGGTAAGAATGACGAGCCTGCGCTCAATAATGACCTAAACATGGTCATAAAAGTTTAATGCAAGGAAAGGAACTTCCGAAACCACCCCCCTTGTCCAATTAGGCTTCAGCAACTGATAGCAATGCTACGTCCATGTTTTTATAAAGTCTATGGCACTAATGCGCTATTCAACCAAACCACTGCTGTCAAGTAGATGAAAGGAAAGGAAAGCATACTGCACTGTACCGGGACAGTACAACATAAAAAGCATGAGCGTTTTACACCGTGCCCTCAAAGACAATCTTTAGCTCTCTGAGTACCATTTGATTTAAAAAATAAATAAATAAATAACAGTTCAAAACTTGCTAAATTAGTTTTAGGCAAGGAACAAACTAACTTGTATGCATAAAACATGCATAAAACTCTCATAAAACTCAGTGAACTAAGACAATGGAAATGCAGAGTAGCCCGAGTACCTCATACTTACTCTGTCCAGCCAGAATACACGTTTTTCCTCTTCTTTACAAACTGTGTACTCTGGGATCAGAGGTCATTTCTTTGAATTACAGATGGCCGTGATTGATAAGCGTATTAACCAATTAGAGAAAAGCCGGATATGACGCAAACAGTATGCGGCCTAGGAAGTTCGTGGTTTTACGATGCATCCGCCAGAAGAGTGCAGACAAATGTGAACAATCTGTGTTGTTTTTGCCACAAAAACGTAAGAACTAATAGTCTTTTGCAACTTGGTTCGGATTTTAAACAAAGGAGAATTCAACACAAATGTTGTTTCAATCCATGTGCGTTTGGAATGGGACAAAAACACTTTTGATATTTTTTATTTATTTATTTATTTATTTGAGCAGTTTGTCTGCTCAAAGGGAGTGGGCCGAAGCCAAAGGCTTATAAGCGCCCATCCCAGAATAAAACAATAACATATACATATAACACATCACAAACAAGGGAACATGGGCAAGGCAAGAACAAGCAACAAGAACAACAATTAAATAAAGAAACAACAGCAAAAGAATGCAAAACGAGATCTTGATACTTCCCAGTTGTCATTACCATCCTCAGTATAATTTTAATTTGGGTTTAAATTATCATCATCATTATTATTATCATTATCATTATTATTACCATTTCCACCATGGTGAGGAATTTCCCAAATCCCTCACCCATTCTTCACAAGTTTTTAATTCACACATTCTCTTACCTTCGTATTTGGGTCCGCGACCCTTTAAATACTCTTTATTTGGGTCCGCGACCCTTTAAATACTCTTTATTTGGGTCCGCGACCCTTTAAATACTCTTTATTTGGGTCCACGACCCTTTAAATACTCTTTATTTGGGTCCACGACCCTTTAAGTACACTTTATTTGGGTCCACGACCCTGGGTCCACGACCCTTTAAGTACACTTTATTTGGGTCCACGACCCTGGGTCCACGACCCTTTAAATACTCTTTATTTGGGTCCACGACCCTGGGTCCACGACCCTTTAAGTACACTTTATTTGGGTCCACGACCCTGGGTCCACGACCCTTTAAGTACTCTTTATTTGGGTCCACGACCCTGGGTCCACGACCCTTTAAGTACTCTTGTGGGTCCTCGACCCTTTAAGTTCTACAGTCCCCAACTCTGTAGTATTTGTTCCGTGTGTCCACGGATCTGGGAGGTCCTAGCCACGTACCTTACGGCTTTTAGAGGGATGAACCCAACGCGTAGTCCTATAACTCTGTTACCTTAACTCTTCCGTTATTTTTACGACTCTTCTATCTTCCACCATCAATTCACAGATTTAAACCATTCAACTTATATATTTATTTAATTGAATTATATGTGAAGTATGATGTAAGCCCTGCATAGTGTAGTGCATTAAAAAGCCAGAGTGTAGAGCGGGCCAGTTGAAGAGGGCAGTAGCTCCCCACTAACAAACCCCCACATGACTGCCCCAACAGCTGATTTTGTAAATGATGTTCCTATGCTGAGTGGTGCATCCGCCAATGTTCCTTTTTGACTACAATAGATTACCAAGTTTCCGCCTGGTTTTGTGCCTCTTTGACGACACACTCTCAGGTATTCCGCCTTTAGCTGGGGAAAGGGATGTCCCCTTACTAGCCCCTCACAACTGTTTTGGTCATCCACCCTTATCATAATTGGTATCATTGTCATTAAAAGACAAGGTTTAGAGCCTGTTGGGAGGATTCCTCTCAACAGATCCATAACCTGCCAACCCTAATTCTCCATTTGTAATTTGAGCGATAGAATGACAACCGTTCCAAGTAGCAACCCTCTTTGATTATAGAGGAACAATCTTAATTATATCTGACCTTTACAGCACTTTGTAGCACCCATTAGCAATCAAGTCAAGTGCTCATTTCCTCCTTCTGGTACTTTGACCATACAATTTTTTTATATCTTGATTTGAAATTATGAATATTTGGACATTGTTTTAATTCTGCCCCCAATTTGTTCCAGAGTTTAACTCCACATACAGACACACACATACTTTTCCTAGTGGAAGACACTGCTTGAACCTTAAAGTTATCACACCCCCTCAGGTTATATCCCCCTTCTCTGCGTGCAAAAAGCATTTGCATCCTTGCAGGTAGTACATTTTTGTTGGCTTTAAATAGAAGTTGAGCAGTAGAGAAATCAACTAAGTCATTCATTTTTAACAGTTTAGACTTCAGAAATAATATATTAGTGTGATCACAATATCCTACTTTGTGTATAATTCTTACAGCCCGTTTTTGGAGCATAACAAGGGGGTGTAATGAGCTTTTATAGTTATTTCCCCAAACTTCTACACAGTAATTTAGATATGGCAAGACTAATGAACTATATAATAGAAATAATGCATTGTAATTTAAGAAAAACTTTGCTTTATTAATGATTGAAATACTTTTGGAGACTTTACCTTTTATGTGTCTTATGTGTGGTTTCCAGCTTAATTTACTGTCAATGGTGACTCCTAAGAATTTAATTTCTGATACTGTATCTAAAACTACACCGTCTATAATTACTGAGTCTGGTTTTCCATGATAATTACCGAAAAACATTACTTTTGTTTTATTTAGGTTAAGGGACAATTTGTTATTGTCCATCCATGTTTTTAATTTCCTTAATTCACAGTTTATGTTAGTTACTAAAGTACTATAATTGTCATTTGAATAGAAAATGTTTGTGTCATCTGCAAAAATCACTAATTTTAATAATTTAGACACATTAAAAATGTCATTAATATATAAGTTGAACAATTTTGGTCCTAAAACCGATCCCTGTGGGACCCCACAACTAATGTCCAAACACCCTGATGTAAACTCCCCCATCTTCACATACTGTTGTCTCCCATTTAAATAGCTTTGCATCCAGCTCAAAGCCACTCCCCTTATGCCATATCTGTCTAATTTTTTTAGTAATATTGAGTGATTTAGTGTATCAAATGCTTTTTTCAAGTCAATGAATATTCCAGCTGCATGTTTCTTTCCCTCTAAGCTATTAGTAACCTCTTCTATTGCATCGATGATGGCCATTGAAGTTGACCTTGCTGCCCTAAACCCGTACTGACCTTCATTAATTAGTTTATGCTTATCTATGAAATTATCCATTCTGCTGTTGTAAAGTTTCTCTAAAATTTTGGAAAACTGGGGGAGCAGAGAGACAGGTCTATAGTTGGTGAAGATGTGTTTGTTCCCATTTTTATGTATAGGTATAACTTTTGCAGTTTTCATTTTATTTGGAAATGTTCCTGTTTGAAACGATAAGTTGCATATGTAAGTTAATGGTTTCACGATACTGTATATAATTTGTTTAACCAGTGTCATATCTATATCAAAACAATCTGTAGACGATTTGTTCTTACACCCGTTAACGACATCTATTATTTCTGTTTCAGTTACTCCAGACAAAAACATCGTTTTTGAATTAATGTCTATCAATGACTCCATTTCGTTGTTACTACACACCGGAATCTCTGCTGCCAGATCCGGTCCAACATTTACAAAAAAACTATTAAAGTTTTCTACAATATCATTCATATTATGATTGTCATTGGTCCCATCAGTGAAATAGTTTGGATATGAATTATTTGTTGCATTACCTTTGATTATAGTGTTTAGTATTCCCCATACCCCTTTCATGTTATTCTTGCTTTTATACAACAGATCGGCATAATATAGTTTCTTAGCCTTCCTTAATATATTGGTCAGTTTATTTTTATATATTTTATATCTACTTTCAGAATCCTCGGTTCTTAGTCTAATGAATTGTCTATATAGAGTGTTTTTCTTCTTACAAGCATTTTGTAAACCCTTGGTTAGCCACGGACATTTAGTCATTTTGTTGTTTTTACTGTATTTCTGAATTGGACAGTTTTTATTGTATGCTACACTGAAAATTTCCATGAAAGTATCGTACGCACCGTCTACATCATTCTTGTTATATACCTCGTTCCAATCTTGTTTTGTTAAGTCACTATAGAGTGAGTAAATTGTATCCTCAGTTCTTATACGTTTATAAAAATATTTTTGAGGTGATTTTTGCTCTAACTCATTATCACCATACACCGTGAATACGGGCAGATGATCCGTTATATCACAAACCATTAGACCGCTGACATTTGTGAACTGCATATTATTAGTAAAAATGTTGTCAATGAGGGTAGCACTGTGCGTTGTTAATCTGCTAGGTCTTGTGATAGTCGGGTATAAACTCATACTGTACATCCTATTAATATACTCATCAGTTGTCTTATGTTTATTTGGATTTATCAAATCGATGTTATAATCCCCACAGATAAATAATACCTTGTTACTCAATTCTGAGAACGTTTTTTCTGCCCAATTTGTAAATGTTTCCACACATGAGCCCGGTGACCTGTATAAACAACTAACTATTATGTTTTTCTTTTTTGCATTGATAATTTCTATTGATAGGCATTCGAGCAAGTTGTTTATTGATGCTGTCATTTTTTCTAATATTTTATATTTAAATTTCTTGTGGACATATATTGCAACTCCTCCTCCCCCTTTATTGGTTCTATTTACATAGTTTAAAGTATAACTGTTTAACTCAAAAACGATGCCTCTATCCTCATTAAACCATGTTTCTGATATTGCAATGACACTAAATGGTTTCTCAAACTGTTGTAAGTATTCTTTGATTGCGTCAAAATTCGCGTACATGCTTCTACTATTGAAATGGATAATTGAGAATTTCCCTTTTGTTTTAACAGAGATATTAAATTCATTCTCAGTGTAGTATTTGCAACTATTTGCGTTAGATGTTAAGAACAGGTTATCTGGGTCCAACTGATCTTCCAAGTCCAGTGCATTATGTTCAGTGTACTCTGAAGTTTTTAACTCCAAGAGCTCACAGTCCAAAATCCTTTGCTGTAATCCTAGGTCACTGCCGTCAGTGGCATATGAAGTATGATTGGACATCATTGAGTGAGTAAATGTATTACAGGACATGTGAAATTATGTGTTTTTACATACCAAAATCCATACGTTTTTCCAGGTGTTTAAGCTTGATTTGGTGTACTGGTGCGCGGACGTACAATGAGTTTGTCATAGCGCAAAAAAGCTATGTCTCCTCGTTCCCGTGCAGCTCTCATCTCCGGCATCAGTTCTTTTCTTTTCCTTTTAATGGAGTCCGTGTAGTCCTCGTTTATGTAGATTTTAGTTCCTTTGAGTTGTTTAGCGCGCTGCAGGATTGCTTCTCGATCCTTCCAACGCAGTAGTTTGGCGATGATAGGTCTCGGCCAGTCTCTCCCGCCAGGTTTCCCTACGCGATGGGCTCTCTCCATTTCCACCGGGTGTTGTAGTTGTAGTTTCTCCCTCAGCAATTGTTTGATTTTTTCGTCTGCGTCAGCCCAGGTCTCCCCAGGCGACTCCAACACTCCCTCAAAGACCAGGTTTTTCCTGCGGCTCTGCCCCTCCAAATATTCCAGTTTATCCGTGATTATATGCAGATTGTCACATACTTTATAGAAATCGTTTTGTATTGTGTCCGTGCGCTCAGTGAGTTTCCTTTTTTCTTCTTTTATAGTGTCCACCTCACCTTGCGTGAACTGCAGGCTTGTTTTTAATTCTTGAATGTCTTTTAACTGTGAATCCATGCGGGTGTTTGTTGATTCCATGATGAGTTTGATAAATCCTTTGAAGTTTTCCTGCTGTTGTTGAATTAATTCCCTGAACATTGCCCTCTGCTGCTCCATGAGTTCAGTGACTCGACTGAGGCTTACATAGTCCTCCTCCGCCGCCGAATCTGCCTGTTGCTTCGCCTCTATTTTGGTCGGTTTTGGCATTTTCTTGCGTTTGTTCAGAGCTAACGCTAGCACCGCAGCACAACACAGCGCTCACTTCCGACGTCACTCCGGAAGTCCTGACAGTAGCTTCTTTGCTAGCTCCGATGTACTTTCCACTTCTTCGCAGTTTTCACACGTGTTAATTCCAAGCTTTGATTTCCCTCTGGTCAACATCTAATCCAGTCCCCTTAAATAGGATATCACCTTAGTATATTCTCATGATAAATATTGCTTGAAGGTGTTTTTACAAATCCTGAGTCGGGAGCTGCCTCGCTATGCTGCAGACATGTCAGTAGCTCAACCCGGAAGACAAGACGGCAACAAGAAGACAATCCTCTAAGAGAAGATGAAGCATCAACCTCTACACACGTACAATCATCCATCCATCCATCCATCTTCTTCCACTTGTCCGTTCCCGGGTCGTGGGGGCAGCTGTTGGAGCTGCCCAAATCACATTGCACCAGCCCCTATGGCTCCTCCTGCAGGTGGTGGGTCCACAGAAGGACGGCCTCATGGTTCTAACCGGACCTGTTGGTCTCTCATAAGGGGCTTCTGAACCGCTCTTTGTCTGACCCGTCACCTAGGACCTGTTTGCCATGGGAGACCCTACCAGGGGCACGAAGCCCCCGACAACAGAGCCCCCAGGATCATTCGAGTGCTCAAACCCCTCCACCACGTTAAGGTGGCGGTTCCAGGAGGGGCACGTACAATCGTGTTAGGTACTTTTATGACTTTTACGGTTAATTTAGTTCCTGTCACGACAACGCGGTTTTCCATTGGATCGATATGAAACTGTTGCTGATGGTTGGCCAGGCAACCTCGCACCACCAAGCAGTTAGAGAACAACTCAGGTAATATACATGACTTTAGAGAACTTACACAGGAAAAAAAGCAAGCGGTTGTTCATCAATATGGCACTTGCTGAGCACAAAGGGAGTCGGGCTGACACCGATGAGCCATTCTAAAGATACATCTCCACCAATATCACAGAAACGGATTCTAAAACACTGCTATTAAAAATCTTCTGCCTCATTTGTTACAAGTGTCGGAGCATATTTTAACCGAGACTTACACAATTCACTTTGCTACGTTCTACTTTTTTTTCTTCTTCAAATCAATCTCGACGGCTTCGAGACGTGTTGGTGCTCTAGGTTTAAAATGATTCAAAATGATGAAAAGGCTAATAGCTACAGGAGGAGATGGCTAGCTGTTAATGGTCCAATTTGTGCCCATTACCCCAGCAGTATACAGCCAATCCGGCGTGGCACTCTGCACTTTTGACTTTTCTTCTCCGAAAAATATCGGAAAATTCAGCTGTCATTTTAGAGGCTGATAGAAGTTAATCGTACCTCACGGTGTGTAGAGATCCATGTCAGTCACTCTCATTGGTACAACCGGGAAGCTGCCGTTTTATTGTGTCAATCCTGGAACTGATCTTAGAAATTGTCCCTTTAAATGTCAGTCAAATTGTGGCGAACAAAAGTTTATCTTGCAATGATTGTGGGCGCATACGGTACAAAGGAATAATGAAAGAGTGGCGTCGGATATTCACTATGTCGGGGCCATTTTTTTATACAGAAAAAATAGCTAAAGGGGGAAAAAAGAAAGCTGGGTAACACTGTTGAATTTCAAGTGTAGGAAGCGGGAACAAGGAAGTAATTACACATTAATAAAAGGTGTACAAAGTGTGTAGTTGCAGGCCGTCATATAGATGTGCCAGCTTTATAAAGGGCATGCTAGTTTTATAACCTCTTGTCCTCCACCTTTACCGAGCACATTTTCTCCCGTTTGGCATTACGAAAATCTAAAAGCATCTCCACTAGAGCTTACAGCCTATTGTTGCTTTTCCAGCATGTTTTAGTCATGTTTTTTTTTTTTTTGTCGGATACTTTTGTCATGTTTTTGACATGTATAAGTCGCTTTTATGCTGCTTTTTTTTTTTTTTTTACTTTTTTGTCCTTTTTCATCACTGTTTGTTGCTATTTTGCTGCTTTTTTTTGTCACGTTTTTGTCACAAGTTTCTTGCATTTTCGTCGAATATCTTTTTGTCCCTTTTGTGTTGTATTGTTACGCCTTATTGTTTTGTTTTCATTGCTTTTTTGGTGCTATTTTGTTGCTTTTTTGTCCCGCTTTTGCTGCTTTTTAGTCCACAGCCTATAGACCAAATATGTTGAAGGTCTGTGTGAGTAAAACACAACTTGCATGCGTTGTATAGCAGGGTATCTGGTTAATAGCAACATTGATGTAAGAAGAATAGAGGCATAACACCAGGCATTTTAAATTCAAACCATAAAGCAAAATAAACATATACAAGTTAATATAGACCAGTACAACTAACTCAATTACAGAAAAACTGGAACTAAGAGGGGGGGGGGGGGGGACTTTATGCATCACATTTAAATATTTAAAATAAACAAGAAGAAACAGAGATGAATAAAGAGTAACAAGGTTGAACACTTTGTACCCCTTTATTCGCGTATAGTGATGAACTGTTGTGTACGACCTGGCAGATCGCTGGGGAGATGGACAATAGGTGGTCTAATTCTGGGAGGAAAAGGGATGAACTGTTAAGGGAGCTACCTGCTCTGGAGAACTGAACAAATGCTGAGACCAAGTAAAAGCTAATTAATTATAAACTATTACTGGAATAATTCTCTTCCTTCTGAGAGAGGAGGTTTGAAGCAGCTGGACCACCTATCTCTCCCAAGTTCTCAACACTTTCCCTTCAAGGCCAAGCCACGGAGCTGAACCAGATAAGGACTGAGCTCCACACTGACTTTTCAGATGGCAAACAACTGCACACACATACCATATCACTTGACAACCACTGCTTTATTATGTCCCATACAGCGATAGGCACCGTGGCACTGCTTGGTTTGAATGTCATGTTAAAGGCGTCCAAAACCAGCTGATTGGCAAAAATGTGGCAAGTAAACAAACAAAACACAGCTTAGGCCTATCCTTCAGAACCCGATGCACTGAAGCAAAAACGTGTCTTTAAAATCAGGCCACCGTTTTTAATTATTTGGTTTCAATGTCCCATCCCTTTCAGACAAACGTAGCCAAGTATGTACTGTATTACAGAAAAAGCAGTAGAAGTCTGTTGGTAGCGACGTGAGGAAGAGCGGAATGCCTTTGATCACTGTTTCAGAGTCACCTGCTCCGTCCGGCGGCATGTTCCAATTGAAAGGGCAGAAATTAATTTTCCACAGCGGCCCCTGGACAAAGAAAGAGACTTCTCATTTCCCCCTCTGCCAGATGGAGGGAGGAGACAGGCTTCGGGATTTGTCTGCGGTGATGTAATTCTTGTAAAACGCCTTTTATCTAAGTTAGTATTAGTCGTAATAAAGATACCGACACATACTGGCATAGAACGTTGGTGGATCTCTCCTTGGGGATTGTGGGGCAACTATAAGAATCCTGTTGCCTTGTGCTTTGGGCGGGATTGTCTCGAGATTGGCAATTTAATAATGGCACAAATCTAACTTGTATAGTGCTCACTGTTTGGTTGAATCCGCAGGGGTTTTGCGTGGCAGTGTAGACGGGTTTTACGTTTGCAGAGAACAAGGGCTTTTTTTTTATCCCAACGTCAACAAAACGTGACCCCCAGATTCCACATTTTCCGCCTGCTCGCTCAGCTCAAAGGACGATGTGGAATGTTTCCTAACAATTAAAATAGCAACACATTTGCTGCGGAGGTCGGGACGGAGTGGAACATGGAGAATGGGGAATCTGCTGACGGTGAGGTTTTGGAAAAATCAGACATGACTGATGAAGGGCTGATCTGACGCCCGAAACGTCACTTCAGTGGTGCGAGAAATAAAACATTGGGAGCATGCAAGCAGTGCGGATCTTTTTGGAGTATTTTTGTCTTACTGTTTTTTTTGGATACTGCACCCTTTTTGGCTCCTTGGGATGGGCATGCCTGCTTAGTTTTCACTTTGATTCGATCAAACTCCACTCATAAACGAAAATGTGCAACACTGGTGCGCCCCAATTCACAGAAACCACCAGAATTGTCATCAAAACTTGTTTGCTAATGACTGGATGTTCTATAATTGCATATTTACTTGTGATAGCAGATATTCTTTCATGTTCTCATGGTTGCCAACGCCACCAATGCGCTCTACACGTTCGTCCCCGCATTTTACCTCATGAATCTCACCACTGAAAGGTTACACAGACAAATCACATCACAACTAGTGCTCTTTTCACAGTCACCACATGCGCAGTGGCCCCGCGCTCCTGGAGTTAAAGGTAATCTCCGCTCCGGCTCGTACGATTGGGGTGATTTATTTACAGAGCGGTACGGGGTCCTGTGAGGGCCACGAAGGGATTCAGGGCAAATGGCCTTTAAACCAGGCCCTTGTCCGCACCGATAAATCTTATTTAACACTGCTTTATACCTCAAGGTGCTTCCACGGCCTGCAAACCCATACAATCAGGAGCCCAATCACCAAAAGGCATTCTGATCCATATTTCTCCAAGCTGGACAAAGAGTCGTAATGCACGCTTTTGGTTTTTCCACAAAGAATTACGTTTGTTTTAGACAATTTTGCACAGTGGAGAGGCCAATAAATTATATTTCAATGGAAAGGAGGAAAAAAGTTGAAGATGTTGAGATCACAAATAGCAATGATGAGGATGGACGGGTTCAGCAATGAGTACGTCCACACTGAGCCAAATTGAGAATGAATAGACTGACTATTACAACCACATCAATCCCCAGTAAACACCACTTTTATTACATTTAAATACAGTTCAGAGCAATATGACACAAACATGTCGATGCTCAATAACCACCATGAATATAATATACAGATGGCATCTCTGGAATCATCCATATATGGTCATGTTTGATATCAGTCCAAAACTACTTTAACAAATGCTGAATTATGAATATAGTTTTCTACCGAATAAAGATACAAAGACATGGAGATGAGCAAAGTGGTTCAACAACCCATAATACATAAATTACTGAGAATGCTAACATGACGCTTCATGTTAGCATCATGCTACATTTTTCGCTTCTACTCAACAATCGGCTGTGAAAAAACATCCATATGGGCCCAATTTAGACTTTGACTTTATTTGTGTGATAAATAAGTTTATATTCTACCAGAAAACGCCAGAATATAAACTTCCAGTTTATATTGGCAGTTCACAAAAAAAACAACAACGCACAATTATGTTTTCCCAAAACATACTTCCTTCCCCCTCAGCAAGGCCACGCCCCCTTGTATGGCGCTATGCCCTCTGTATCTATTGGAATAACAATATTCTATACTTTACTTTAACTATACTTTACAGACCATTCATGTAAATTCCTTCACCTTAAAAAAAATGTCATCCAATTTTGTCAAAACAAGACAATCAGACCCAAATCGGTGACAAAATTACTGGAACTAAATTTGAAAAATATGACTGAATCAAGACCCTCCTGAAACGAGCGCATTTTCTCCAGTTTGGCTTTATGACAAGAAAACCAGGATGAAGAAGCCACAAAAACGCAACAAAAAAAGTGACCAAAAAACCCGTTGGAAATGCAACAGAAAGAAAACCACAAAAAGGCAACAGAAATGTGAAAAAAAGTAATACAAATTTGATGAAAAAGTGACTAAAATGTGACCAAAAAGTTACACAATTGTGATGAAAAGGCTCTAACAAAACCTTTGTACATTTCTAGTTAACCCTGCGATTGTGTTTTTGGCTATTTGAGCAAATACTATGTAAATCTAGCCAGATCAAAGCCCTCAGTGATTTAGCATTATCTGAAAATGATGTCGCCTAATGTTGCAATAAAGATAATTTGTCCATATGTCGTGCAGCCCCAGGCACCACTATAGTTTACGGCAACAGGACAGCATTGAAACCAAAACTGTACCATCATAATTACATAACACATCTGTCGTTCTACTTTATTTTCATAGAGATTTAACATTTCCCAATCCAGTAACAACAGACAACGACCAGGTTGCACGGTATTTTCCTCCTAATAACATGGAAGCAGGTCTAGTCCTAGTTACCGTGCAATTTCCAAATACCGTGTTAGTGTTCTGGAAAACTTCTTCAGTGCAGTTCGCCGTGATAAAACCCTTCAAACGGACTCAATCACATGCGCCCAGTGAAGTTAAATTGTCCAACACCGCGCCTCGGTAGATGTTGCGCTGTGTGGATGTAACTTGCTGAAATTGCGCTAAGAACTAAACGGCGTTCGCGCTTTGATGGAGCGCCGCGGCTTTTTCCACAACAACATTTGGCTAGTGGTTTGATGTCCTCTTCAAATGCATCGATCTGTTTCTAACAATGAAAAACTGTTTCATGTTTCATCAAAGCCGCAAACTACCGTAACTACTTCCACACGCGCTTACAGAAGTTACAGAAATGACACAGTACGGTTGAAAAAGAAATATGACTTTGAAAAATCCTTTTGCAAAAAAAATAAATAAAAATAAACTATGAACAAACAATGTCTATGAAAAGACTTGTCCTTAATCTTTGGGCTTTTAACATGGATTAAGGCGAGACGCTGCAGGTGAATTGGATTTTTTTTTTTTTTATATCAATTTGAAACGTCTGTTGTAGATTATCGACCTAAATATAAGAAAAAATGTATTGCAACTTTTTGTAATTTTAGGTTTTCGTATAAAAATAAGACGTTGTATGCATAAAATCTGCCTTTATTTTCAGCGACGAAATCGAAATAATGGACAGACCCAGGTTTAAATTGATGATATTATTTAGTTTGCATATTAGTTACAAAGATTTTTTCAGAGGAGGTTCAGTTTTTGTAAAAAAAAAATATATATATATATATATATATATATATATATATATAATTGCCTTGTTTTTGTGTTCAAAGCTTAAAGAATCGGGCAAAGTGTTAGATATTTAAAAAATCCTTCTGAAAATCCCTCCAAAATATTGAAGTTTGGGGACGTCTGTAGGAGCTACTTAAGTTGTGAGTGGAGCAAACACATCATTTTGAGAAAACCAGCCTGAAAGTCTTGTAAAGTGTGCGCATGCGTAAGAACATTTCTCCGATCTTTTGTACAGGTGGCTCCTAGAAAGGAAATTACCATATTTGGATTTCAGCGTCATCTCAGGGACTTGTTGCATGACAGGTGAATGTAAAATATGTCAATATTTGTGAATGAATCCGCGAGGGAATGTCGGCTCTACAAAGCGAAGTTGTAGCTATTTCCGGGATATGTCCGCCTGGCAGTGTTGGGGGTAACGCATCACAAAAGTAACGAGATACACAAATGTATTACTTTTTTCAGTAACTAAGGAATATACCATACATAGTACTTACACAAAATATGGGAATATATTAGTCATTACAATTCAAGTAACTCGAGTTACAAGAGCATGTAAACGTATGAAAACATTTATCTAAGCGGATAAAAAGGGGAACTATATTGTAAGGCGTAATAACACCAGGAGCACTTTGACGTCCACGCAGTAAAGTGCTCGAATTGCTCCTACGGTATTATTACAATATACAACATAGTTACAATATAATATAGTTTTTTTCCGCTTAGAAAATTGACATGTTTTAATTTTGTGTAACTATACTTGGATCGTGTAACTCTTCACGTAACCCTATTTAAATTGAGGAAATGTGGAAGAGTTTGGTCGCTTCTAACTTCACTCACGTTTGGGTCCATAGAGAGGAGGAGGAGAGGCTAAATGCTAACAACATCTTTGGTCTTTCTGCATGACTGAGCGAAAAGACTAGACAGGTACGTATCAACTCGTCTAAGCTCGGTTAAGAGCATATCTCAGTATGGAAAAACGGTGGCCTGTTCCTTTAAGGTACACTGGTTCACACCCACATAAAGTGCGTGGCAATAATCAATGGACTTTGGGCCCCTCTCCTAACCACTCCCTTTATGACCTTTCTTTCAAATGGATTAGTTTTCAAGTAAGATGTAACTGTATAACTTAAACGTGACACCAGTTTGAAAATCCATGTTTTACTCATCCAAAACGAGCACTGATCCAAATACTTAAGCATCGACTTCTTTATTCATAACACCCCCGCATATTGCATTATTAAATCTTCCACTCTTTCCCCCCGGAGCTCCACTGTGAGGCCTCCCTGACAAAGAGCTGGAGAGCGGCCATTACGAATCGCTGCCATTGACGATCATTATATTACTGCTCACCTCCGGCAGGCTCCTGTGCTGCATATTTAATGAAACTCTGGGGCCGGCTACAGCTTTTCCCTTTCGCCGCGCCGTCTCGTCATCTGTCAAACGTGATCAAGTCGGCCGCGGAGAGAGGTCAAGTGAAATATTAACAAGTCCCTCCAGCGAAGCGTCCAATCAATCGCTAACAGATATATTCTTAAAAACCCGGCGCCGCGCTCGACAGTTGAAGGATGAGATGCAAGCTTGGCAGTGGCGTGTTGATTAAAACCGTGTTTAACGCTGCCAGTTCCAGTATAATAGCAATATTTTTGGCACATACTCCTCCGCACCCCTTCCAAAAGTGTACAGTACAGTAATTGGATTTTGTAAGCAAATCAGTCATATCTTTTTCAACGTTGGTTTGACTAAATCTCGGCGTTGGCAGGTTGTAGCGGGAATCAACAAAATAAGTTGTTTTTTGGCGATTTAGGATACGGCAGCAGCTGTTGAAATGGATGCGACTGGCTGGAATAATATCGTATGGAAGCATTTTCGATCAGTGGTATTGTTTGGGCTTTTTCAGGCCTGACTCGGGGTCATCTGCAGTTTCAGACTTTCATCCCGTTTAAAGGCACACTTCGTAATATATTTTGCCAATACCCAACACGCTCCTAATGACCAGCCTGACACAAATGATGCTATTTTTTGCATCGGGTTAATCAGAATGAATGAATTCCAATAGATTGTACTTAAATATATATTTTTTGTCGTAAAAAAAAATACATTGTTTATTAATGGGTTCGAAATCGAAAGGGCACATGAGATTAAGTTTGTAGGTATTGTGATTGATGAACATTTGACATGGAAATCGTATACCGATAATGTCAAAGTAAAGGTATCCCAAATAATAGCTGTGCTGCATGAAGTCGAATATTGTCTAAATAGGAGTGCATTGTTTCTGTTGTGTAACTGGGTGTGGGGAAGTGGCTGCAAAACATACATGAATCCAATTTTCCTTTGACAGAAAAGAGCGATTAGAGTCGCCAGTGGAAGTGGATACAGAGACCCAACTAATCCTATATTTATACAACTAAAAACAGTGAAATGTAATGAATTAGTAGAATATAACTAGAGATGCACCAATCCAGCTTTTTTGCTACCGATGCCGATACTGGGGTTTGAGTATCTGCCGATGTCCGATATTTACCGATACCAAGAGACTTTCTTAAAAGTGTCTTTCTCTGAGTGAAAAATGTAATTGACTCTTCTCCATTGTACGATCAAGTCATATTTTATTGTCATGGTATTACGGATCAATTATCAATTATATCTATTGATAAACTCTTGGATTAACATTTAACAAGGATGACTTTTCTACACTAAATATCCTTGTATGACAGGCTTTAGGTTACATTAATATAAACAACTCACATGAAGTGATCTGATCATTACAAATATGTTAGATGAGTGATTTCTTAAACTCAAATACAAACACATTGGCTTCAGCAGTCGTTATTTTATATCATAGTTTCTTGACAAACTAGTCAATGTATGGCCCTATAGAGAATAAAAGTTTGTGTGTCAGCAATTCATTTATCATCTAAAGATGATTCTGTTTCTTTTTAAGTTAAACAGCCAATTTGATTAAATCAAATTACTATTTAAATTAAATTTGACTTTAAAATGCAGTCTGTTGAACATTAAAATAACATTAAACTTAATAAAATTTGGTGTTACCAAGTATTGTTTTTTTTTTTTAAGTTGGTTCACAAAAAAATCTTCAGTGAAAAAGAAATGGGAGTGAGACAGAAAAAAAATGAATCCTTTCTTGAACACAACCATTACATTGAAATAGATTGTTTAAGCTGACCAAACGTTTAGGACCACATGCATTTGAAAGGCCAAATCTGTGCACAAATTTGGATTCAGTGTAATTTTCTTTCAGGTATTCACACAGTCATGACGTCCTGATGAAAAAGGCAAAAAAACGCTCTTGTTTTGAACGTGGGTGGGTGGTTAAGCTGCATAAGCAGAGCTTCTCGCAGCGCACCATCGCTGGCCGCAGTAAGATGGTCATTTTCAATTGCTTAAAATATCCTGATGGTTATCGAACAAAAAAGCCAAATGGCAGACCACACAAAATGTCACCAACCCTGATCTCATTGACTGTCTGTCAAGACACTGGACAAAAGGTTTACTTCAGATTTTTTATTTTTTCGTACTCCCATATCTTCTTGTTTCATATTGAAGTTCTACTTGGAACCTGGATAAGTTCGAACCATGCAAAATGTGAATTTTAGTCATTTTTCCACTGGTCTTAAATATAGTATGGCATATAAAACCTAACGTGAGGTGTGGCTGTCCTCCTTTGGGAGATGTTTTGAAGGAACTGATGATATTTATATGTATTTGGAGGAATTTAACTGCAGTTTGTCTGTGTAAAAGCACATTTCTAAATCATCTCGAAAGCTCAATATGCATTCAATCCATGGCTGACAGCATGGATCCAGATTGGATTACATGAAGAAGGTCCAGTGGTGTCTTTCTCTGAGTGGAATTTGGATGTTTGCCATTTGTTTGCTCTTGTTCTGTGCGTCGACAGCCCTCGTCACAGCCCTCACATCTCTCTTTGTGAATCTTATTAACATGATTTAGCGGCGGAGACGTCTTTCCCGGCCTTTATGTGAACAAAGGATATTTACGATGGCGTTATGTACTGATCTATGCTGCGTTTATTATGCACATGAACTGCGTTACCCAAACACTGCAGGAGCCGTGTAAATGATATGCCATCATGCAATATGCAGAAGGAATTAGCATGTGATGTACGGGCCTGCTGCAGACGTTAACATGCGGATAATTCAATCTTCATTACCGCCCATTACACACTGCATCACATCGTTTAGTCACGTGAGATTGTATCACTGAGGAAAAGGAGGAGCATCGTAGAAATGTCTTCCCCAAAGCGGTTGGCGCTCTCGACTCACAGCAAGAAGGTCTGAACAAAGGGGAGACTTTCTGAATGGAATTTCAACTTTCCCGAGTGTCTGCAAGTCTCCTCTGGTCTCTGAGATCACATCGAAAGACTTCTTTCACTATCATTGCGAGAAGTCCTTATCTTCACTTGAATGTCTGTAAAATGCGTTTATTTTTCTTTTAGAAGAAAAGCTCATGTTCCAGAGGTTACTACAATTAAGGGTAAAATTATCCAATGTGTCGTGTATGTGTATATAAATATCTCAGGACAAGTAAGCCACGGTTCCACAAAACGCGCTTGTATTGCCTCGGTTTATGTACTCGCCTTGTCACGCCTGTCAGCAGTGGAGACGCTCGCCTAACCAGGTTGACCAGGCACTGGCCTGTGTAGGGTCTGCCAGTGGAAACACCCCATTATTGAGTTATTATTATAATTGCGTTAGGGCCATCTTAGGTGATAGCACCGTTTGGACAAAGACTTTCAACTTCTTCCATCTGGACCAAAATATCTGGTTCCCTATATGTAATCCTAAAATTCCTTTATCCCAACTGCCATTTTATTGCTGAAAAAGAAGTAATTGCATTTTGTTCTGTTTGTGGTCCTCAGCTTTTGGACAGAACCTAGAGCACTCTCATAATGTTGATGATTTATATGGTTTTATGTGTGTTTTGCTCTGTGGTTTAAGCCAACCCTCAACTGCAAACCAATTTCACCTACAGGTGAAAATAAAGTTATCTTGAACCTTGACACTGAACAATGGACGTGTAAACAGACATTGTCTAAACTTGATTTGAAATTCAAATTCTTTGATTTATTTTATTGAATGTTTCCAAAGGTTTAAAGGGCTGTAAAAACTGCCCAATTGAACTGAATGAATTGAGATAACATATTTATGTTAGCTTCAATGAAGATACTTGATTCATCTTCAGGCAGTGGTTGAAGTCCTCGAACGTTTCGCCTCTCATCCAAAAGGCTTCGACAGCGACAAAGGTCCACTATGGACGCAGCTGCATATATAGACCAACGGGGAGGAGTTAGGGTAGGCCCGGCTCCTCCTCTCTAATCACAGATGAGAGGCGAAACGTTCGAGGACTTCAACCACTGCATATGTCTCCGCCTATCATTCACCATAAAAGGAGGAAATGAATGACCAAACACGAATCCAAAACTAATAACCAACAAAACCCAAAAAGAAAAAGAAAAAAAAACGCGAATAAGCTCTCATTACAAAATCTTATAAAATAAACAGATATAACCTGTACATCGCGAGGGGTTTTTACCTTCTCTTCCCAAAGGTCAGTTCCTTAAATAGATGAAGGCGAGGACCACAATTGTCAGCTTGTTTATGTTGAGGTTTTATGGATTGATTTGATCTGTTTTCTTGTCATTTAAAAACAATGTATAGGCTTTAAAATCGACGGTATCGACGATGAGCATGAGACCCCTGATATTTTCATTTTCTCAACGGCCCATATATAGGCAGGTGGTCTCGCTTCTCCAGAGTCGCTCAGAGTTTGTATGTCCGAGTTATTGTGCAGATGAGTGGGGAACCTGCTGCTCTCCAGCTCGGTGTCCACGCGCAAAACGTTATGTTTGGATTTGGAGCTGTTATAGCATCTTTCTCACGTCGGCGTTCTTTCATCAGAAATAACCGAGTGTTTTTGGACCCACTCGTATACTAAATATAGATGATTGTTATTGATAACATGACACAATATTCTGTATGAACCCAAAAAAATATCTATAAATCAGATCTCTAACTTAGCCGCATTGATGTATAAGCCACAAGGTTCAGAGCGTGGGTAGAAAAGTAGAGGCCCATAGTGCGGAATTTGCGGTATCCTTTATATAATTAAGCACCATTATTATAATATACCGTACCATTATTCAGTAAAACAGAGACATTGTTAAACAGTAATATCCACGTTGTATGCAATACTTGAGATAATTGATAGCGACAGATTAACCCCAGAGTTTTTTCCACTAAGGAGGATTTGAGTAGTGAGGCTAAATTCACTTTTTCCCATGAGGTTTTGTAGCTTGTAACATGCAACTTCTGAAAATATACAGCTTATTCTTGCTTATAAATGTACAAAGTCTGATTCATGCACAACAATGAATGATTTATTTCAGTACAGTTAAAAAAAATCCCACCACTATTTGCCAATTTTTGATGAGGTGTGATCTTTTGACTAGTTTAAGTGATTCCGTATCCATAGCTCGGCGATCGTTTTAGCCATTACCAACATCAGGACAGGACCCATAGATATGATCATGGCACCGATGTAGCATCCGACACTTTTCCCCCCACCCTCCAGACGGAGTCTTATAAACATTGTAGAAATTGATTTTTTATCAAACGGCGCCCGATCTATGGACACTTCGCCGCGATCGACCGCCGGCGGCTCCAAATCAGAAATCCGAACACAAGCCGGTTTGGGATTTAATTAAAACTCAAAAGAGGTGAGTGACTGACACGGCGGACGGGGGAGAACGCGGAGCAATCAATGGAGCAATGCAAATTAAGCTCAATCCCCCCCCCCCCGCTACAAACTTGTCCTGCCAGATTCGTAACCAGGGGCCGGGCCCGCGCTTTATCTTTATCCGGCATTTACGCAGAAGATAAGCAAATGTGTTTTAAGCTCATTATTAAAATACGGAGCCATTACGAAGGGATTTCCACTGGTTTGAACGGCCTGTCACGCTTCTAATTACGGGCCGATACCAAAAGCAAATCTTTATTCAGCAAACAGCGGCCGGTTCATGCTTATTTCATGTTTGCGGATAACAAGCATTAAAAATGAAATTGAGGGAGAGCCAAACCGGCGGAGGGCAGGCTCCAATTGACTCACAAAGGATGCTTTATTTATGCATTTTTATTATTCACTTAAAATTGAGGTGGGTGATTATACAAATGAGGCACAGAACACAGAGGGATCATTGTCCGGTTAGTGTCGTGTTAGGAGGAGAAAGTGGAGGAGAAGTCAGTGGGAGCGACAGAAAGGGCAGGAAGGGCAGAACGAATTCCACTGGTTTAAAAATGCACTACAATCACAACTCGCTCCGAGGACAGAAACCAGTGATGGTTTTGGCAGCCCTTTTAGTTTTAGTCTCTTGGATGAAAATGATTCAGATTCAGATTATTTTATTCAGACATTTAAACATTTAACAGATAACGACATAAATAAACATAAAGTCTGAAATGGAATAGGCGGAAGCTAAAGCTTATTGCGCCTAGCCCAGTGTATTTACAAAACAAACAGTAAAAGCTGCCAATGTCTTAGGCATACAGTTATACAATTTTTTTGTGTTTGGATCGTCACAAAGAAAAAAATCTATCATCTTAATTTTGCATCCTTAGCATCCATTCTCATTGTATTTTTTTATAATTGATTTCTTCAAAAGAATTTTAAATTGAATTAGTGGTTTACAGTCTTTTAGCTCTTTGTCCAACTCCCTCCACACATTAATCCCAACAAAAGAAACACAATGCTGCTTTGCACTCGTTCTCAAATACGTTTTTTGAAACATTTCTTCCTTTCGGAAATTATAAACGCAGTCTCGTTTTTGGAACAATCCCTGGATATGCACAGGTAACTTGTTATAGCTTATGTTATACATAAATTGTGCTGTTTTAAACTCAACCAAATCCTTCAATTGTAGCGCTTTTAGTTTAAGGAAAAGCTTAAGGAAAACAAAATGCTTTTAGGTTTAGTCATTTCTAAATGTGATATTTTTAGTCACGTTTTAGTCAGACGCAAACTCAAAAGGTTTTAGTCAGTTTCAATATGAAAAAATAATTAAAGGCACACTTTGTAACATTTCGGATTGTACTGTTACTCACAATACAACACATGCTCTTAAAGGCTCTTCCGCGTTTTTGACACAAGGACTCATTTCCTAGTTATCCAGAGTGCATTTGATTTCTTGAGATTTTCTTGTTTTTTAATTCAAGCAGTCCTTATATTTGAAGACCTTTAGTGGTGCTAGGCTAGCGCATGTCTATGGTAACTATTAGCCTGCATTAAAAACCTCTTCCAAATCATAGGGTAGTCCTCCAAACGTTGCCATATATAAAGCTTGTATAAAGCTCCTTTGAGAAGTCCACGTGTAGTAGTGCCGGCCGCAGGTAAACAAACTACTGTAGATCCGGTAACCTAGCAGATCACTCCGCCGCTGCGTAGCTTACAACCAGGAAGCTGATGCTGCTCAAATACAGGTGCTCGTCATATATCATGGAAAAGTGCATTTACTTTTGTTATTCAACTTAAAATGTGAAACTAATATATGATATAGACTCATGACAAGCAAGGTGACATATGTCGAGCCTTTATTTCTTATAATTTGGATGATTATGGCTTACAGTCCATTTTCAAAATATTATAATTTTACAAGCTGAGCCATCATAATTATTTTGTGGAGGACAGTTTTATGTTTCATGTTTGACCCAATAAAATCCAGGTAATACAGATCCGAGGATTTCAGTAGAAGAACGGAGCAAAGTGAAGATGATTTCCCGAAACGGCTCCAGGCACAGTATGTTTTGATGAGGAAACAATGTCAAGAAAAATCGAATAATGTCGAAAAAATCATTCTCGTTTCAACATGACACGCCTTTGCTTCTCTGTTCAATAACCACATAATTAATGACTTACTGTGCTGATAATTGTTTCATATGTGCTTTAAATGAATGTGACTATTGATGTTGCACACATGCCGTCGCCTCACAGCCGGGCACCGCTGTGCCGCTAAATAAGGAAGCGAAAGGCAATAAAAGGAATTACTAATGGCCCGAGATGATGATTTAAGATCGCATTCATGTATCATTTAAATGCAGCTTGATTAATCAAACTAAAATAGCCTTTCTAAATGAGTTTGAAGTCATCAAAATGCTAGAAACATCACGGTCTTGTTTCAGATGCATTAATTGTGGTCTGAAGATAAGAGAAAATTAGCTTATGGCTTTTTTTAATGAGTTTCTTATGATGTTTTGATAATTAAGGTGAACCTAAGTGTTAATTTATGTTTTATAGACAATTATTGGCTCGGCTTGAACCTTGCTTTAGTCACGTATCTGGGCAAATAATAACACACATTACACAGTGAAGTTCTTTCAACTGTTTGTCACTGTCAACATCCCACTTGTGTGAAGCCGCAGATGAAACTATTCTGACAAGAGCGAGAAGTGACAATGAGATCACACACTTTCAGCTTCTGTAAAGATCTGCGTCCCCCAAGAGGAGCCGCGTGATCAAACGTTAGGTCGCGCCCCCACATAAACACGACAAATACGAGTGAGCATCGATGACCCGTGCTTTCAGGCGCTCTCATTGACAGCGAGAAGGACTTGGATAAACACGAGTGGGGTTGGATGCTGCAGTACGAGGCGTGAGAGCGGAGGGAATGGTGAGCTTTTCGAACGCTTATTTACGGGGAAACGGTTCCAACCGGATCTCAACTTTGTCACTCAATTTTACCCAGAACTCCCCCCACGAACGAGCACAAGAATCAGCCCAACAATGGAGCAGGCAACACAAGTGAAAACTAAATGCACAAAAGTGAAAGCTGAATGCACAAACAATTATTTGTCAGACAGATTGCACCTGCTTTTTATTAGTTGAGAGCAAGATTATAAAAAAAGATTATAGTCCCATTGTAATTTTAGATTATTTAAAACAAAGTGTGCCTTTCATCGACCGCGTCGTGTGATCTCCGAGTGGATCCTCAGGAGGCGCTGCTCTTCCTGTCCTGTTCTTTCCCAATGAGTTTGAAGTGGAGTCTTGTCCAAATAAAATAAATATATAGATTCACTCCACTCGATCCTTTGTTACTCACAGATGCACTCGCATTCTCTCCCCACCAAATAAATAAATAGCTCAAGATTACATGGCATCTCTGTTATCGCCCATAGATGGTCAAGTTTGAAGCAGTTGAGGGGGTAAAAAACAAAGAGGAGAAAAATCGAAAAACTTTCTATAATTACTCCAAAACTACTTTAACAAATGCTGAATTATGAATATAGTTTTCTACCCAATAAAAATACAAAAACACAGAGAGGAGCGAAGTGGTTCAACAGCCCATAATTACGTAAATAGCGGAGAATGCTAACATGATGCGTCATACTACATGCTAACACTAGCTATGACTGACGTTTTTTCGCTTCTACTGAACAATCTGCTGTGAAAAAAAACATCCATATGGACCCAATTTACACTTCACTTTATTTGTGTGTGATAAATAAGTCTGTATTACGACAGAAGAACATGATTATCGCTGCCCCGGCTGCTCCCTGAGAGGTTTACGTCGGTGTGTATGTTTCTTGTGGACCTCGCGTCGGGCACTCGAGATGATGATGACCACAAGTGGGCCATTTTGAAAAGCTCCAAAGACACAATATTAAAAAAACAAACCGTGGAATTTAGCTCTCAGTCCAAATGAATCCCTTCATATTGCGTTTAATGTGATACATCTGAAACAAAAGCACAGTGGATTGGGGTCACTGCTGGCGGCGCAATGGAAGCTAAACGCCGATTGCCGTAATATCGAAGGCTAACTGTTCCAGCTGGTTTTAGCGCACATGCACAGTGAATGATGTCCACTGAAAAAGGCCGACCACCTTCCCCACAGCCCCGGCTTTGTAATCACTGGTAATGGGCAGGCGGCAGCATGTACAAAAGAGCCACTGATTAAAACTAATTAAAATGGGAAATGTGAGTGGCCATGTTGTTACGCTCCGCTGGACACTTGTACATCTGACCTTGGCCTTCGTGTCGAGCCCGTCGAGCCATTATTTTTGGCAATAAAAAACAACGAAATCTCCAAATCAAGCATGTCGTTTTCATAAAAATCAAAGCGTCGACGTGGTCTGAGCCCTCTGAAGGAAGAAATACGTCAGAATTTAATAGCATAGAATTATCTCGAATCAACGTCCTGCGCTCTGGCAGGAACGATTAGGCTTCGGTCGCGTCACTCACAGTCCCAGCTCTGGTTCAAAAGAGGTTTCTACAATAGACTGACGAAACTGAATATCGTTTATTTCAATCGCTGAGGACCGGGCATGATGAAGTTCTAAGAGGGCACGTGCAAAAAGACAGCCACTACGATCACCATCAAGTAAATACGTGTTCTGTTATCCGAGAAATCCAAGCGGCCCAAACTCCAGATACAATTTGTGCCGAAACCCAAGCCAAGAAGCCTTTAGCCAATCAGAAGCCATTAATAGATCAGCCTTTCAAAAGACAATGCCATGCACTTTTATACATTTAAGTCCCAGGGCAAAATGTCCCAAAGGATCAACTGCAGGGTGATCCATTTTCTCTCCTGACTGGATAAAATAGAGATGGGTCTCCACTCCTATCCACATCACTGACTCCACATGAGTGAATAGATGGATTGAAAGAGTTAAGCCCCGCTGAAGAGACCACTGTGGAGCTATTGAGGGAAACAAGACAGAGATGAAGGTTTTAGAGCACGGCTAGGGGGTGGGAAAGGGGGTTTGATATCTCCACTGTCCGGGCGAAGTGTGGAGTCAGCAGAGCAGTGAGTGGTCGGACGGACACACACATCAAGACGATGGATCTCAGAGAGGAAAACACGGCTCGCCCCTCCTTTCATGGTGTCACCAATGGCTTTTCAAAGTAGTTCAAATTTGGAAAAAAGGCAAATCTCCTTTAGCAGATGAAAATCAAGTCTGAAGTGTTAAAAAATGCAAAGTTGACTGTTTTTAACTTTTGGAGCACATTGTTCCCTTGTAGAAAAAAAAAAAGAAAAGAAAAAAAACATACAGTACCTTCAGTATTCTGCTCATCCACAGAGTTTGGATAACTTTGGTCAGTTAATCTTCTGCTGCGCAAAGTAAGGTCACTTTACACATTTTTAAAGCCAATAATCCATCATTGGGCCTGTTCCGACCAGTTCTCCGCTGAGGGGGTCATTTTACTAAGCGTTTGCACATGGGCAAAACGGTTGCAGGTGCTAAAGGGGATCAGCAGCACAGTCATTTACACATTTACACATTTTCACGCAGTATTCTCTCACTTACATATCAAATTTAGATTAGTGCGTGTTTGACCTTTCAGTAACCCAGTGGCTGTATGGGTGATTAGCTTGGCGCCTTTTCTTTCCATTTGCGACAGGATCAATTTTATTTCAGGTATTTTAGGTAGGTTTTCTGCATGGAGTGTACGTAACCATGGAGACTAAAAATGTTTTATCCCGGAGCATCATAGAGGCGCCTTGCTACCACCCATACGGCCGCTATAGGTCACCGAAAGCTCATGTCAACCTGTCTTTTGCATCAAAAAGTTCCATAATGCATCTCTAAAAGTTTACTTTCACTGGGTCATGTTATCTGCTGCCTGCAGAGGGAGCTCCAAACCCTGACCAGTCCTGGCCCCTGTCTCTCAGTGTCACTGTCTTACCCGTATATGCAGTATACATCATTTCAAATGATGTATCGTAAATTATCAAAGCAGTGGTACCCCAAATTATGTTTTAATGGCCCCAATTAGGCTACTGTTTTTTTTTCTCTCTCTCAATTCATCAACCCTACTGCACATCTGAAATATAATCCAGAAAAAAATGCAGTTGGTTGTTCCCATGTAGAAAACGTGCCTTGTCTTATTAAAAATGTGTTTAACTTCTGTAACCCAAAATGAGCGCATGTGCTGCAACACTTGTAACAAAGCATCTGGTTCGTCCAATGTTATTGCCGTGTCTATATTAGATATCCTTCTCTTCAAACTCGCCTAGTTCCAGTGAACCGAGGTTCAGTTACACCAGAGCAGTCATTGAAGAAACGAGAAAAAAAAAAAAAAAGCATCGCCAAACGGCCGATAAAGCTCGAAATGACATCGAACTACTGCATGCCAGAGAGTGGAGTGCACTAATGGAGCCCATTGTGTGCGCCGCCATTATCCTGTCCGGGGCTATACAAACAGAAAAGTGGGGTTCGGCGGGAAAATCGCAGCAAACATGACAGCGAGAAAGTTGGTCAGGTCCAGGCTCAGCAGCTTTTTACTCTCGGATGACAATGCGACGACTCACCGGGCTCAGATAGTGAAAGAGCGCAGTCCTTAACCCCATACTACTGGAACACTGGGCAGTAATAAATCTCGTAACGTTGCAGAAGCTCATGCAATAAAGAATGTGCGCTGTAATGAAAGCACACCAGTGCAACAAGAAATTGGAGGGCGAGACCTTTTGGCGACTTGTAGTAAAAAAAATAAGAAATTGACAAACAAAAACTTTTGGATATTACACTGTGCCCGCCATGACTTTGTTTTTTTTGTCTTTTTTTTTAATCAACATTCAGGGATCCTTATAATTGAATACCCTTCCTCCTGTCCTCTCAAACACGAAACATCTCAACAAATTAATTTCTCTACTCCCAAGATTGCATCAGCGGTAGTATTATTTTTTTGGCTGGAGATAAACATTGCGGCTCAGTATGTCCTTGGGTAAATCCGGTGGGAAGTGTCTACTGTCGGAGTCAGGTTGAATCAGAGGTGATGTAAACTTTTGAAACTGGCGTGAGAATTAATGAAATAGTGATTGCTACAAATGCAATGGCACATTTTGGTTCCGAGTTTAAAGAAAGTCATAGGAACATCCTTTCAAATCAGATCTCGGTGTGGAGATCCGTCTATATCTACCTATCTTTTCTTATTAGGGGAAAAGGGAGATTTGGTATGATCTAATTATCAACATGAATGGGCTTTGGACCGAGTGCATGATCTTGCAGGTTTATCTCATGGCGATATGATGTTTTATTGGTAAAGTTTTATCGTATGTTCTTGCTGACATTCAGCCGTTGACTTCAAGCATGAATCAATAAAAGAAACTTGAAACTTGATATGAAAAAGGACATCTTTGGTTAAAGTAAACAAAGAAATTCCCGATAGGCTGTGAATCAAAATTTAATCTCAATCATGAATAAATCTATGACCAACGGATATACTGTATATTATTGACGTTGACATGTCTGCAGCTAATCCATCCATAGCGTGGATTTTTCCATTGTAAGTAAAACGGTAGAGAAATGGAAAGCATGCATTTGTTGATCCAGCGGAGGTTTATTTTTGAAATACAATCTTTAGTTGTTCATTTTAAGCCAAGACCCTGCAGGTGAATAAGGAAACTTTTTACATTTAGAGATGTCAATGTGAAACTTTTGCTGTAGATTACTGGCATGAATATGAGAAAAAAAAATGTGTTGCAAGTTTTCTGTAATTTTATGTTTTCATATAAAAATAAGGCCTTTAATGCCAAAAATTTCCAATATTTTTGGCAACACAATTTGAATAAGGAATCATCTTAGTGAAGACTGTTTCAGAGGGGGTTTTGGATATCTTGTTTAGAATTTCAAAAAAACAAGGCACAGCTTAGTTTAAAACTAAACTCAATAAATCAGGCTAGAAATTATGTATTAAAAATCCCTCAGCAAAAAACTTCTAAATATTGCTCAGTCCAAGGCTGGAAGATTTGAAGGCTGTAAGTGCTACTTGCGTGGAGATATTGTCGCACTAATGGGAAAAAAAAAGCATTTTGAGAAAATGGCCCTTGAAATCCCAATTTCCCAAATAAATCTATCACAAAACATTGAATTATTACATTAATTGAACATTTTATTTCGAAGGTTAGGTTTTTTTAAATTTTGGTCCAATTTGGAGAGATCAATTTGGCTAAAAACCTGAAAATGAATACAATAATAATAATGCGTTTTGCCTTTAGTGTCTCCCCTTAAAAAATAAATTGCCTAATTGGATGAAAAACCAAGGTTGGTTAATATGAAGATTTATTTAATTTTTTTCAACATTGCCCAGGCTTAATTTTAATCCTGTACCCTAATTTGCTAATAAAAAACGCTGACGTGCCGAACTCAAGACTAGTGTGTCTAAATTTAAACGCCTCCCTCCTCTCAAACCCATGTCCTGTCTAAGCCCCAGTCTCACACACCATTGTACCATTTCCAGCAGAACGAATCTCAGACTTCGAGCTGTCATCCCTGACCTTCTCCCGGGGTCGGCTCTCCACTTAGCGTCATGCGGAACAATTCCCGTCTCAAACCGGTTCTTAAGGCGGGCCCCGATCCCCAAAGGATTTCCGCTTCCATGACAGGCCAAAGATGTTCCGCCGACTTTACAAAAAGAGTAGAGGGGGACGGGGGGGCCTTGATAAAAATACGCTCATCTCGGCATCAGGGTGGACAGTTCGCCCAAAAGGTTTTACTTCATTTAACTGACAGCTTACAAGAGCCAGAGAGGAGACCATTTATTAGCATTAGCGCTCCCAAGTCTGCCTCATTATCTTCTGCAGTGCTCCCTGGAAAGCCGTAGCCGTCGCAGTCTCGCTGAGGCCTGTTAGCATTTTATGTTTCTAGTGTTCCCTGGATGTACAAAAGTAATGAGAGCCGACCAAAAATACTCTTGGCGCGTGCATCGGAAATGCGCGGTGGCCTTTTTATGACAATATGCCAGAGTTTTTTGTTGAAGAAGATAGGTTGGAATAGCTTTTTGGATACATGGAGCCAGAGAAATATGACAAGATGGAACATTTGACATCCGATTCCTTTCATTAAGAAGCTTCACCATGCACATTTTTTATAAACTATCTATGATTTAATCTAATTTTGTGTGCAGCTCTATCAAAAACATGTCTGTGAAAGCTCTCAGTTGTCTATCCAAGTTTTATGGTTGCAAAGGTTTTACTATCAAGCTATAGTCCACTGGATTAGGTTATTTCTGGCATGTGTTCCCAACAAAACCACTACATGTTTCTGGTCATGCCTCGGGTGAACACATGCTATTCTTCACTTACTTTTTAACATACTATTTAAGGGCCTATCTCGCCGGAGAGAGTTGCACAGTCTCCGACTGATTGCGTGCATACAAAAGGCCTATCTCACCGGCCTGGAGACTAGTTGGAGACTAGAGTCGCCGCTGGTCACAGAGATGTCTCCAAGATGTCCCCTTGAGATAAGGCGAGTGTCCAGATAGTAAAAACAAACAGGTTTGATTTCAGCGGAGTCTCTGCATTGTCTTCGAGAGGTCTACACGGTCTCAAGCAGCTGTGACAATGTTGCCTCTCTGAGAGCTGTCGGATACCACGGAGATCTCAAAGTCGTATGGAGTCTCTGAGAACTCCTTGGTCATGGAGACATTGCAGGTACGTCACAGAAATGTCTCACAGGTTGAGTACAACAAATAGTATTCGCATCACAACTGCTTGAGGCCGCATAGACCTCCTGAGACCTTGTGGAGACCACATGGAGTCTCGGTGCAGTCTCCACTGAAATCGAACCAGTCCCTTTTCACCGAGAATACCCGAAGACTCGCCTTATCGCCAGAAGACGTCTCAGAGACATCTGTGACCAGCAGCAACTTGAGTCTCTAACTAGTTTCCAGGCCGGTGAGATATGCCCTTTGCGGTTTATTACTTATCTACAAACCAAACTTACTTACTTATTGTACTTGGACCTCATTTCTGTGTCCTTAAAAAAGCCTGAATGAATTACTTACTTACCACAATCACACTACCTGACCAAAAAAAAATCTGATTTGTGACCATTCAGAACTGACAAAGCTAATTGGATAAGACGCACGCGTAAAACACAAACAAACAAACTAAAAAGTAGTCCAGAGGTGATTGTCCCTTGTTACGTACACAGTAGCTGTCGTCCAAATGCCTGTATAGTGACTCCATACAGCAAAGCGTTCCTCAAAAAGTAAATATCTTTGTCTCGGCGGCTAACTCTCTACTGGTGGACGACCGCAAATCCAATCCTACTCCTCAATCCCCCGAGCAGACAGACAAACACCGCGCCCGGCCAAGACTTAGCTTCACACTCCTCTCCCTCCATCTCTGCTTCTCCGACCGTCCAAGTTCTACACGGCTTTGGTGGACTGAAACACGAAAGTCGACAAGGATGCTTGGCAGCGCGCGGCTTGTCTCTGCCCCGTGGAGCGCGTTTGAAGTAGCTGCCGATGCCGATGTTTCTTTATGCAGAGCGAGAGAGCAGCTGACCCACATTCGGCAGACTTGAAAGCGGTCCGTTCATCGGCGGGTTTCACAGAGGGCAAAAGTACAGCGCGGAGGGCACGGCGGTTTCATCTACGCGATCATTCAGGCCCCACGCTCGCACTGTCGGGATACACACACACGCACACTTCAAAGACGCAGATAGTAAAGTGTGATGATGTAAGAGCCATAGTGTAAAAAACTATCACCTTGTAAATAGAATAAAATAAACACAAGCGTCTCTTTCATTGTCATGTGTCTGTCCTCAGACCTGACTCATATCTTTGCTATAAATGGACATTGTTAACTCGTCTCCATGGAGATTCTGTTGGTTACTATTTTGACAGTTTACAGTCCCTGATCATCATCATCAAGTGCCCAAAGACTAAGATCATCTAACTGCCAGAACATCCTGAATGACCAGGTTATTTCATCAGTGGATTTCTTCTTCCTTGTTGGCACATATTCCTGGATGACAATGCCAGGATTCATCGGGCTCACATTATGAATGAGTGGTTCAGGGAGCATGAGACATCATTTTCACACATGGATCGGCCACCACATATTCTAGACTCATTGAGAATCATTGGAACGTGCTGGAGACGGAAACTTTGAGGCAATGTTTTTGTAGGTCAGAGAGTGTGGAAATATGTTACGTCTTCTTTAAAATGCGTAATTTCAATAACCAACATAAATATATGGATTGTGTCTGTGGTGGCGTTCCGTATTGCTGGCATGTTTTGACGTTCATAACAGTTTTGTTGCTTTTGTGAAACAGACTAGAGAATACGACTTGAAATGTTCCACAGTGTGGCTTTAACTTAATGGCTTACAATCCTATGTCGAGATCAGGGATTAGTCTAGTTTATTTTGTGGCAGGCTGGATGTTCTTCCTTGTCGTCCAAATTGTGGCCCAAAGTATTGCACCACTTTGTTCAAACCCCAGTGTTGTACATCATTTATGACCTCAGGAATGGTTTTGGGGGGCGTCCAGTATGAAATTCCCTATCTGGTATTTACAGTCTTTCCATCATTAGGGGCTGGAGGCTCTATGACATTGCCTACTTCTTGGTCTAGATCCTTTAACAGGCAGAGATTTCAGTGATGCAATGAGTTGAAGGCATTATTGATTTTAGTGGGGATGATGTGATATGATGACTCAGAAGAAACTGTATATACCACTTTTGATAAAGGGTCATATGCAATTTTAGACTTTATTTGTCAAGGATAATTTCATTTATGTTTTAGCAATTATAATTAATAAAGTTAAACGTTTTCTGGTTAATACATAGTACTGTTTAGTAGACCCAATTTGGTCCAACTCCGTTTTTTTTCTAATCCTGATCTCGGCCTGGTGGTACTTAACAGGTCAAAAATGTACCAGTGAGTCGCCAGCTGAGCTAATAATATGGTAAAAAAAAAAACACTCTCCAAAACACTGGGCTATGTCACGTAAGGTATTGGGAGCATTGTTACACACGCGGCTTCTGTGATGAATGAACAGTGAACTGGGTCGTTC
Source organism: Proterorhinus semilunaris (assembly GCA_021464625.1). Classification (NCBI taxonomy): domain Eukaryota; kingdom Metazoa; phylum Chordata; class Actinopteri; order Gobiiformes; family Gobiidae; genus Proterorhinus; species Proterorhinus semilunaris. The sequence continues at coordinate 31,659,848 of CM038345.1, read as the reverse complement.
CTCGTTGGGAAAATAGCGTGACTAATTCATGTCTGGCAAACAGATATGGGATATTTTTAATGCATCATGAGGGAAGTCATTTATAGCTTTGCGTTTCTAGATCTCTGGTGCAAAGCCTGTTGCTTGCCGTGATTCCCCGATTTTATTTTAAGCCCGATGAGCCACATCGCTACATGGCTTAGTGGATGCGGTCCATTTTCACACTTTGATCCTTTTGAACGAAATCACGTCCAGCCAACCGTACTGTGTGGTTTTGTTGCCCCGATGTGAAAATGCCAGGGGCACGGCTCAGTGTTGTGGGTTTGACTCCAAAAAAACATTGCAGAAATAATAAGCTGTCCTATCCTAAGACCATTAAAATGTTTGCGGAGCCAAGAATGAAAATAGAACTGCTGAGGCTAGCATCGATGGTAGTGCTCTGGGAATCTTCGCATAATTTTAACCAGCAGGCTACATTCTTCTTGTTAATGGGTTTACTTCTGTGACCGAGCTCATAATTATGAAATGAAGACTGAGATTTGTAAACGGCCCGAGATGTGGACGTACAAGGCATCCAAGTCGCTTAAACGGGAAGCAAGCAACGACGTTAAAGGATTTTTGCAATAATAATCAGGTCGTAAGAAACTTAATTTCTCTTGAGCAAATTAATGTAGGCTACAGACCAGACGTTACATTTGTGTAACAAACAAGTGGGTGGTCTTTTCCTCATAACGTGCATCATTTGACAGTGTCAAGGCCAGATTGAGGGACTAAATGTAATCAAAGTGATCACAGCCCACCGGTAATAAGGCTCTGGCTGAACAACAAGCTTCTTAATGGTCCTAATGAGAGGGGTCTGGTCACAGCCGTCCGCACTTACGCACATGACACACGGGCCAAATCTACATTCAAAATGAACTCAGTCACAGTCACTTCTGGGGTTGGTAGTAGGATAATGTATACATTAACTGAACATACTGTACTTTAGAAACTGGAGCGTCATCAGCAAACGTAAATCGACAAAAATCTAATGGCAAGTTTGTGATCGATTCTGACCCTCGTTTTTTTTTCTTCTCTTTTTTTGATAGGCCATCCATTGGGAATAACATACATTGGCGCATATGTCTCAAACTCAAGAAACACTGTGAAAGCAAAGCAGGCAACATGAGTGGACGCTTCATTGCACACGAAATGACAGTAATTGGCATAGCAGATGTAACCTGCCTCACTGTGTAACGAACAGTCTCTCTGTAAGTGCGGATCATTTTAATAACATGTCTCTTGGCAATTAATTCACCGATAACATAATTTTTTCCTATTTCTTTTATGAGCTTTATACTTTTCAGAAAAGCCATTTCCAAATCGAAAACATTGTCATTCATGAATGTTTGAGTAATCTTTCAATCTTGCATTGGCAACTATGCAAAGCGTTGTGAACCCCGCTCCAATAACTCCAATTTACCCTGAACTCCTGGTTCTATGTAACCAGGACGTGCTCTCCTCAGCCCCGGCAGTCTGGTACTTCTGATAGAGTACAACAGAAAATATTCTTAAAGAAGTGTTACTTTGCTTTTTGCAAGTATTTGGTAATCATTTCAAACACATCATAATCACTATTGTACACTTTGGTGTTTAGACAATACTATCTCTATCTCAAACTATTTATACAAATTCCTCCCTTACCGTAAAAGGTTTATCATAGATTGTACAGTAACCTCGTGGCAACAGGGTTTCAGTAAATGACACTAGTAATACTGTGTATTAATATCACAGTAACACTGTGAACTCTTTCTACAGTAGTGATATTGTAATGTGAACTGCAGTAACTTACTGTATCCATTTCCTACGTAAGTTTGCTACTTCAAATTTTAAAGTAAAATACTGTAACAACCCTCAGTGCTGTAAATTTTACAGTAACTTACTGTACCAGACTACCGTTTCCCAGAATCCATAGTGAATTACAGTATTTTAGTGTAATTGCAATTTGCAGTATAATACTGTTTACTTGCCCCTTTCCAGTAAACTACTGTTGAAATTGCAGTTAACTGTTGCAGTGTAGCTCTTCTTCCTGACTACTCTGTCAACTCGCTTCTGTCGGGTCATTATCCAAACTATTATCGGGACGTTTTGGCCTGTCTGTGTTCTGGCACAGAGGGATGAGAGTTACCAGAGATTGTAATTTCAGTAAAGCGTTTCCTAGTTAAATAGATACAGACAGCAACGCGTCACCATTTTTTTGCCATTTTCTGGCGGACTACAAACATATTTATTACACACAAATAAAGTCGTGCCAAAATCTGATCCATATGGATGTTTTTGTCACAGCCAAGGGGGGGATACGCCCCTTTTCACCGAATTTCAGTACGTGCTAGTGGCGGGCCGTGGTATTGCAGCCCCAAAGCCCAAAAAGCACTTTTTGTCATAGACACTCATGTAAAAGGAGGAGCCTGTAAAATGGTCCACAGGGCATCTAGAGTTTCAGACTAAGGCTAATATATTTCTTAAAAAATACTATTTTTAGGACATATACTTTTTTTTTCCATAAATATTTGTTTTAAAGTTTTCCAATGGTGTCACGTCACCAGGCCTGTGGACGTGCTCGTGCGCGTGCGCCATGACTCATGAACGAGCACAGGTTTTCTCCGTGTGGTCTCTGCGGGTCTGAGAGCCAAACCATTGATTCAAACAAATAATGAACGGGAATCTACGGGACTGTACTAAGATAAACGCTAAGAAGCACCTCAAGTAAATGTTTCTCTTTACCCCAGTACTAAAATGTATTGCGAACCTACACATGGCGGGCGTGTGTTTTAATGTTAAAAATTAGGCTTATAGCTAACATGAACAACAACAACAAACTAATGAAGACGTGATAGTTTCCCGATTAGGCTGCACGCTTTTGAAAATAGCTTAAATGTTTGACGGAAAGCAGCGTAATGAAAAGGACACAATAAATCGGTTTTAAGCGTAAGGTAAGGTGACCTCTTTATGATGGACAGTTCGTGAATCATAACTGACAACAACAGAATCATTGTTCATGTTGACAAACGCACTTGTGACTCAATTTTTCACTTCTTAACTTATGAACATGGCTACTTACATTAACTTATAGAACACGTTTGTAGTGCTCCTTCTTTGTATTCAGGAAACAATTCTAGTAGTGAGTTTATATTAGCAAACAAAGTGAAGTAAAAGCTCGATTTCTATAATTTTTATCACAATAACCAGGCTGCCAGCACTTACGGAACTTCTCGGAAAAGTGGCCGAGCGTGAGTACATTAGCGCGGCTACGTGCGTTCGAAGCGCCGCTGTAAGCTCCGGTTGTACAAGATCGGAGAAACTTCGCTTATTTGGCCCCGCACTGACAAACTGACCCCCCAGGTCATCTTAACATAGCAGCTTATTCGCCTGAAATGGCCTTAAACATTCATTTTGTATTTAAAGAACGATGATATTAAGAGATTTGATACGGCTTAATGGCGCCCGCTCCGCTCTGAGACTACGAGTCTATGAAGGCGCGTTCACGCTGCTAGGTGCACGCTACAGGTGGCGCGTCATACGGGTACCATGGGCCTTAATGGCGGACGAAACAGGAGTCATGCGCTATTGAGCACAACTATTGAAAGAGATAGGAGCTGAGACATCATGCCTCTTCCATTCAATATACTTCAATAGTCACAGCATATTGTTCATTAGAAACTAAAAAACGGCACTCATTGCTAACGTTAGTGTATGTAGCCTAAAGCTAACATGAAGCTTCCTGGTTAGCATTGTCAGTTGTTTTTTCTGTATGTATGAGCTGTTTAACCACTTTACACCTATCCGAGGCTCATTATCTTTATTTAGAAGAAACATAGATTAACAATTCAGCATTTGCTAAAGTAATGGTTGAGTAACCCTTTGTTTTCCGCCTCTGGCTGCTTTGAACATGACCATATACAAACAAAAATATAAACGCAACACCTTTGTTTCTGCTCCCATTTTTCAAGAGATGGACTTAAAGATCTAAAATTCATTCCAGATACACAATATTACCATTTCTCTCAAACATTGTTCACAAATCAGTCCAAATGTGCGATAGTGAGCACTTCTGCTCTGCTGAGATAATCCATCCCACCTCACAGGTGCGCCACATCAAGATGCCGATCTGACATCATGATTAGTGCACATGTGTACCTTATACTGCCCACAATAAAAGGCCACCATGAAATGTGCAGTTTTTTTGCTGTATTAGGGGTCTGGGGACTCAGAACCAGTCAGTATCTGGTGTGACCACCATTTGCCTCATGCAGTGCAACACATCTTCTTCACATAGAGTCAGATTGTCAATTGTGGCCTGTGGAATGTTGGTCCACTCCTCTTCAATGGTTGTGCGAAGTTGCTGGATATTAGTGGGAACTGGTACACGCTGTCGTATTCGCCGGTCAAGCACATCCCAAACATGCTCAATGGGTGACATGTCCGGTGAGTTTGCTGGCCATGCAAGATCTGGGACATTTTCAGCTTCCAAGAATTGTGTACAGATCCTTGCAACATGGGGCCGTGCATTATCTTGCTGAAACATGAGGTGATGTTCATGGATGTGTGGCACAACAATGGGCCTCAGGATCTCATCACGGTATCTCTGTGCATTCAAAATGCCATCAATAAAATGCACCTGTGTTCTTCATCCATAACAGATGCCTGCCCATACCATAACCCCACCACCACCATGGGCCACTCGTTTCACAACATTGACATCAGCAAAGCGCTCACCCACACAACGCCACACACGCTGTCTGCCATCTGCCCTGAACAATGTAAACCGAGATTCATCCGTGAAGAGAACACCTCTCCAACGTGCCAGACGCCATCGAATGTGAGCATTTGCCCACTCAAGTCTGTTACAGCGACGAGCTGGAGTCAGGTCAAGACCCCGATGAGGACGACGAGCATGCAGTTGAGCTTCCCTGAGACGGTTTCTGACAGTTTGTGCAGAAATTGTTTGGTTATGCAAACCAATTGTTTCAGCAGCTGTCTGAGTGGCTGGTCTCAGAAGATCTTTGAGGTGAACCTGCTGGATGTGGAGGTCCTGGGCTGGTGTGGTTACATGTGGTCTGCGGTTGTGAGGCCGGTTGGATGTACTGCCATATTCTCTGAAACGCCTTTGGAGACGGCTTATGGTGGAGAACATTCAATGCACGAGCAACCGATCTGGTTGACATTCCTGCTGTCAGCATGCCAAGTGCACGCTCCCTCAATGCTTGTGGCATCTGTGGCATTTTGCTGTGAGACAAAACTGCACATTTCAGGGTGGCCTTTTATTGTGGGCAGTATAAGGTACACCTGTGCACTAATCATGATGTCAGATCAGCATCTTGATGTGGCACACCTGTGAGGTGGGATGGATTATCTCAGCAAAGCAGAAGTGCTCACTATCACACATTTAGACTGATTTGTGAACAATGTTTGAGAGAAATGGTAATATTGTGTATCTGGAAGGAATTTTAGATCTTTAAGTAAATCTCATGAAAAATGGGAGCAGAAACAAAGGTGTTGCGTTTATATTTTGGTTGAGTGTATGTGCCCAGCCGTGGAATACAGGGTCACAACTCGGTTTTGGGGCATTTTGAGAGGGACATAGATTATGAAAGTGTAGTCTCCAAGCTTTCCAATAATGTGTAACACATGGAAATCTGATCATATTTGGAGAAGATGTGCCAAATTGATTTTTACTCGAAATATGTCAAAGGGGAGAAGACGACCTCTAAACTTTTGGACAGTTCTCACCTGCTCGGAGTGACAATAGGGCTCATTTACATCTCATTTAGATAAGCTACACCCGGAGGCAAAAATCACGAAAAATGTGCCATCAATGAAAAGAAAAAAATAGGTTTGCAAACAGGTAATATATAAATAAATGTCTCTTGCATAAATCCACTTCCCATAGAGCCTACCTCTACAGCAGCTAGCAACACAATGACAACTAGCAACAATATCCAACACACACATTTTACCAGCGGGAAAAAAGAACGCACACACGATCATTAGTGCCATGGACAATGACTGTGTTATATTATCCTTAACCTGCACACACAGCTTACGACCAAAAGCAAAACACAAACAAATCCAATCAACTGAACACACCACGTTAGCTTACAGCACAACAATGGCCTCATCAAAAAGCAAACAGACACGATGGCACAGTGTCTGTTGAAAATGTCCCATTGAGTAAAGGTTGAGAAATAAAATGAGGTTTAGGAACGAGTCCACTGACCTCAAAGTTAGGGCCAGTGGTTGTATATGGCTCTTTAATCCACAACACAACTGGGTTAGAGAGATTTCGAACTCTGCTCAATGGTATATTTTCGGACTAATGGGGCGTCTGACTAATGGCATGGCACCTTTACTTTCATCATGAACGCTTGGTACACTATATTTTTGCCTGCATTTACCTCCATCTGCGAATTTACGCCCCGGTAATATCCTTCAGAATTGCAAACATACTGTACATTTTCTCCATACCACCTTAACGCCCACTCCACCTGCTTTAGGACCACACTCCAGCATGCAGCCACGTAATCCGCTGAATGTTTACGACTATAAGCCCTAAATCTCCCGCCGATATAATGATTGGTTGGTGGGATATTGCAGACCCACAGAATGCAGGCATTAGCGTCACCGTCCCACATAATGAGCCTAAAGACACAACCGCCCGATCCAATGCACGTCCGTCAATGCGATTTAAGACCGCAACATCGACCGTGAGATTCATGGCACGGGCCAGCCCACAACCCACTGGCGCACATTTGCTCTGTGAGACAGAGGAATAGAGCAAATACACTTCATAATTTATGGATCGGAGCAAACAGGAGCAGCTGGCTTCCAACTCCGAGACATTTCCCACTCTTATCTGGAATTTGTTCCCGACAAAAGCAACCTGGGACGGCAGCTCTTCCGCGAGGGCTTTGCTCAGATGTGATATTTAGCCGGGATTTTTGCGCTCGTGAAAATTGGTAGTTTTTGGAAGATAAAGTTTAGTGTGAGAGAACAAAAGAGCAGGGTCAATACACGGAGGAGCTGATGGAGGAAAGTAGAGAAAGGGAGCTTTATGTTGAGGCTTTCACCTGAGGCTTGGTGTGTCGAAAGGCGGGCTTCAAATAGAATTTTAAGTACAGGCGTATTCATTATTTTAGATTAGGTCGCAGAAGCTGCTTCTTTGCTTCTCAGGGAACTGCGGAAGAAGATACGTTTATTAAAATTCTATTTCCATCTTTTACCCATGTTATTTACTTGTTTCATTCATTCCCCTCCTGCTGACGTTTAATTGGACATTATGTTTATGTTTGCCTGGATACTTCACTTGCCTGGACTTTACATTGTTACTGTTTTGTTTTATTGCCTTAATGTAATATGTTAAAAAATAAAAAAGAGAAGATGGTGAAAGACTGTAGTGGAGCGGAGGGAGCTGCGCAGGCGGAAGAGGAAGGAGGTGGAGGAGCTGACCAGTGCGGGACACCACGCTCTGACACAGGGACAAACCCAGGAGGCGCTGCACCGTTTCAGAGGGGCACTGAAGGCAGTACTCCGGTTCCCCATATCTCCAAAAAAACATGCTGGTCAGGTTGGCCCACAGTGGCAGCTCGCTCAGTCGCAGCGGCTCAGGACTAACTCAATACCTGTGACTGTACAAAACGATTAGTTACAATGTGGGGTTTTGCCATGTTTGAGGCAATGATATCTGCCAGTCTATCGCTATGGTATCGAAAAGTCTAGGCACTACTGATATAAAGGGGGAAATGTATTCAAAACTTAAGATACCAGCTCAGTAGCTTAGTATAAAAGGTGAATGGTCTCAACTTATATAGCCTTTTCTGCCTTCATTAGGCCCGAAGCGCTTTACAGTAAGGAACCAGTCACCCATTAACACTCTCATTCATACACCAATGTACGCAGACACTGGAGGCAAGGTTGATGAAGTGTCTTGCCCAAGGACACAACGACAGTGTGCATCTTCAAGCGCTGAGATTCGAACCCCCGACCTTCCGATCCGGTGATGACCTGCTCTAACAACTGCGCCACTGTCGCCCCATAGTATATATATAAAAAAAAAGATTCCTCAGATACTAGCCAAGTATCGTTAATGATCTGGTATCGGGAACAAAAATAACGGTCCCAAGCCCCTACGCCTGTCACATCCATCAGAAAACTTTCCTCACAATAGTCTTTGTCTAGAATAGGAAAAAGACTGCAGTCCGGGCTGGCCAGACTAACCAGAAGTACCACTTCAGCTTCTCTGCTCCCAATCTGCTGACAAAACACCCAGGCCCTTATCAAAACTAAAACCATCTCTCCCCTCGTGATCCCCACAGCAGAAAACGCTCAAATGCCGTTTATCTCCCATTCACTAATTGAACCGGTACATAATGCATTATTCTGTGGCTTCGCATTCCCCGTGTGAATAGCTTGTTTGCAGTGAAAGATGTAAATTGCAATGCAGCGTTGGCTTTGTGTCCACAATAAGATTAAATGTGCGTTGATTAGCGAATAAAATGAGCCGACACATGCAAACAATAATTAGAGAGGAGTTCAGTGTTAACTCGACGCAAGCAGAAATGCCTCTTTGTGGAAATGATCGGAAACAGTCAAAATAGACCATTCATAAAATAAGAAATGTGTTGACGTCAATGATGAAATGAAATAATATGAGCATTTCAGAGTGTGTTGTTCTTAATTGTGATTATGGCTTACAGGGTTTCTGTAAATGTTTGGTAGACGACTGCATTTTTATTATTAATCCAAGTAATTTGCCAAACTGTATTCAAAGGCACCTGCAGCAACAAAGATTAAAGCGGTCACTGGTCTGAAGTCTAGTTGTCACTGGAAGAGCATCCATTTTAACTCAGACCGAAATACTATTTCTATACTATACGAACACTATTTCGTTGTACGCTACACTATTTCGTTGTACGCTTGTACAATGACAATAAAGCACTTATTTTTATTTATTTATTTATAATAATATTGCGTCATACAAGGGGGCGTGGCCTAGGCAAAGAGGAAGAAACCAGTCATGAGAATCACAATTGTTCCCTCTTTTAAGCAGTTTTCTAGTGGACAAAAACATATTTATGAGTCGTACACAAATAAAGTCAAGTCAAAATCACAGGAAATTGTTCAGTAGAAGTGAAAAACGGCACATCTTGCTAACGTTAGCATATGTAGCGTGATGCTAATTTTAGCTTCCTGGTTAGCATTGTTCGTTTTTTTAAAGTATTTATGGCAAAGGTATTTCATAAAACTCTAGATAAGACATGGCCTTAGTAATACGTTGGAACGAATGGCAATTCTGGCAGCCATCTTGTGACTGGTCCTTTTAACCCTGTGCAATGTAATCAAAAGGGAAACACCACTTATTTCCTTGATACTGTTTTTTTATCAATGTTTTAGTTATTTCATGACTCTTGACAATGGAGACTTTAGCTACATTTGTTTATGGATTTTCCTCTGTCAAACACTTCAAATCATTTTGTTCTATTCATGTCAAATACAGTATAACATTTGTTCCTTACTTTCAAACAGCATTTCTGTACTTTTAACACGACATGACCAATATTTATTGAACATGGGACACAATGAATACTAACCACTGAACCATGGGAATGAATGGAGAAAACAATGCTAATACGGCTAAATAACACATTTCAAAGAAAGGACCTGACCCTGACTGAGATACCGAGACAAACAATGAGTGTATCTCATGTATCTCACATTCTGCCGTCGGAACAATGAAAATGTTGCTCCTAGTTTTGCATTGCTGACTCACTCTCCATGTCTCTGTATCTTTATTTAGTAGACAAATATATTCATAATTCAGCATTTGTTAAAGTAATGGTGGAGATATGGGAGGAAGTTCAGTTTCCCTTCTTTGTTTTCCCCCTCTGGCTGCTTCGAACATGACCATATATAGGTCATTCCAAAGATGTCGTCTGTAGTGTAAAACTGAGGCGGCGGGCAACTGAATATCTCATGGTGGTAACTATGATAACTGTGAAATTGACATTTTTTTTGTCTTAGCTTTTGGCTAATATCTTTGTCGTTACCGGGAGAATCCACATGAAACAAAAACTGTCTGAAAGTTCAACACTTTTTCAGTATGAATTATTTTCTCTAAAAAGTGGGTGGCTTGATATAAGGGGCTTTGAGTAATGGATAATACAAAGACAACTATTTCACTGTACAGCCATGGAAGTCACTGTTATAAAGTTGTGGTATGCAAGGTCAATGAAGAAAATTGGAACTAGTTTTAGCGAAGGGCGAATAAGCAGGCAAACGCCAAACTACACAAAAGATTGTTTTGTAAAGAATGTGTATAAAGGCAGGATGTCTCACACACTTTAAACACTTCAACAGCACTGTAAGAACTAGAGACTTCCTTTTTAAAAGCTTGATAGTCACTGTTTTCAACTCTACACGGTTACATTTTTAGTCAAAATGAGAAACTCTGAATCCAAAATTATGCATATACTCAAGTGCAGGGTTAAATTGTTGGCCCTTGAAAAGGCAAAGCATTTGAACAGAAGACCTATCTTTCTATGTGCTGGGCATTCACTGTAAGGTTGAAAAAGTACTCAGTGGTTTTATTTGACAGCATTACAGCTCATCAGCACAGCTATGTCACAAACTGCCGTAGTGTCCTTGCTTCACTGAAGTAAACTGCCTTGAGAGACTATCAAAGTGGAAAAACATAACACTTGAGGTCATAGAGACATAGTGTGAACACACTCGTATTATGTCAAATATTGCCGCATGCTTCCAAACACTCTTCTTACAGCATTCATTCAAATTGGTGCTATTTGTGCCTATTAACCGGTTTAACAAATGCCGCGGTTTTAAAAGAAACAACGACCCATATAAAAAATCCACCCCAGAACACGCGGGGTCAGCAGCCGGTCCAATAATCCAATGCGAAGAGAGCAAATCTGATAAATGTTTGCATAATTGTATAACATTCCAAAGGAAGAGTCCCAAAAGAAGTGAAACTGTGCGTATATTGTAGAAAAAATAAATAAAAAATACTTCATTTGGCCAGAAAGTTGGTAAACGCCATTGCAAAGGGTCAGGCTCCCTCCTACATTAGAGACTTGTTGTGTCCTTATACCCCCTCTCAGAGGCTGAGAGCGCCGGATCAGAACCTTCTCATGGTCCCTCGTACATGTTACAAGGCCAGAGGAGATCGCTCCTTCCAGGCGGTCGCGCTGACGCTCTGGAACGATCTTCCGCTTTCCTTGCGCTTACTTGATTGAGTTGATGTTTTTAAGAGTAAACTGAAAACCTACTTGTTTGAGAAGTGTTTTAAATTCCAGTGGGAAACGGGTTGTTTTATGACCACCATGTTTTGTGACTGTTAATGTAAATGTACTTTGTATTTCTATTTGTAACTTTGTGAAGCACTTTGTGACCTGTGTGTGAAAGGTGCTATATAAATAAACATTACTTACTTACTTCTTTCTTTTACTCTGACACCAAAAGAAATTCTGAATATATTTGTTCTACTACATAAAGATACAGAGACATGGAGACTACTTAAAAACACGGACCAGGCTAAGCAGGCAGCTATGCTAGCTTATGTTAATGCTAGCGAAGCGATGCTAACGAGTGCCGTTTTTCGCTTCTACTGAACAATTTGCTGTGAAAAAACATGGACCTGATTTATGATTTGACTTTATTGGTGTGTGATGAATATGTTTAGAGTCTGCCAGAAAATGGCTAAAAATTGTGAAAATGTTTAATTGCCCCTGAAAGGTTTTAGTCCCCCTCGGCTAGGCCACGCCCTCTTTTATGACATGTTACCGTCTATATCGATAGTGCATTCTATTGTCCTTGTCTACTTTCAGTTATATTTTGCAAACAAGGAAGTTAGCGGACGTACAAATTTGAAATAATATAACATAGGAACGATCTATGTCGTTTTTGCCACAAAAGATACAAGTAGTCATCAGCAACTTGGTTCGGATTTTAAACATAGGAGAATTGAACACAAATCCACAACGGCTGTTTCAATCAATGTACGTGGCTGGCCAGGCGGGAAAAAAAACTGTTATGGGACAAAATCTCAACAATGACCTTCCCATGAATAATCGATGTTTTTACCTGCTCTCGCCTGAAATGGAAGGATATGAAGTTTCTATATTTACCACATGCACATTATGAGTACCATAATCTGTCTGTCTCACAAATGTTTTCTAGGATATAAATAAACCTGCTAATATCGCTATGCCGCTTAAAACAAATGTGTAGTCGCTGAAACAATGACTTTGTCCCATTGACGGAACGAGCCACCCGTATCGCTAAATGTCAACTTTTATGCATTTTCATTCCATTGCCCTCACCTAGCACCCAATTACTGCCGAGTTTCCGGGGGACATCTCATGCGGCTCACTGTCTGCACTGTCCATTAAAGCGCGTCGGACAAAATGGTGACAGGTCGTCTCCGTGCCCTGTCCCAGAAAGTGTGTAGGGGGCAGAATCCGAGAGGCTCTGATCACCAAGCGAAGGGGTTTTCACTGTTACTCTCTCCCTCGCACTCTTCCACCTCTGCTCCCTCATCTTTATCCAGGGTTTCCGCGGGGAATTAAAAAGCAGTAGAGTCACGTAATGAACTGTGCTAAATGAATGGCTGAAAAGTCACTTATAAAACAATTAGTTTGATTCCAACAGGTTTCGAATGTGGACGTCTTTGTAAAGTGTGACATTGCTCAGCTTCTTGTCACTCCAAAAGATTATAGGGACTGTACCTGATTTCGAACCCTTCTAGTCAAAATGTGACAAAATGGGTATTTTTTACTGTCACAGCCGTCCTTCGGAGTCACATATAGACAATTTGGGTTGACCATACACAACACATTGTAATATGGCGCCAAACTTCACGCATTACTACTTTTACAACATTCTTTTATGGGACAAATATTACCCTACAAAAAAAAGGAACAAATGTAATGTATAGCTCCTTTAATTGCAGGTTCGGCCGAAAATTTCTGCCAGTTTTACATGTGTTTTTGCTTAAAAGTTTCCCATTTGTGTCCAATTTGCTTTCAAATATCCAAATTGTGGATATACATGTTATATATATAAATGATAAAGGTATGTTTATTTTAACAGCAGGAGGACAGATGTGAAAAGGCAAAGTCAAAGATGATTCTGTAGTGGAAAAATGCAAAGGTGCGTTATACTAACATGGACAAATTATTGACAAAATGTGTCCATGGTAGAATAAAGGACTTTTATATTTTGCCACTAGAAAGTATGGTTGAAGAATCAATTAACGGGAATACATGGTAATAAAACAAGGAATTAGCACAACTGAAGGTTGCTTCTTTACAGACAGATATAAACTGCTGTGATAGATATTTCAGTGTATAACTCTCAAATCTTTCTTTTTATTTTAGTTTTTTTATTTCGTTTTTGCTTCAGAGGTCTCAAAGAAATCATTTGAGGAAGACAGTGTTTTAGGTTACGGTCGATACAAAGAAAAGCTTTTGAAAATGGAATGGACTCTTTCAATGTTAGAATAGAATAGAATAAAATATATTTTTATTGTCTACTGAGGTAGAAATTCATCTTTGGCTCCCCAACACATAACAACACAAGACTAGGACAATACAAACAAGCCCTGTAGAAATACATTGGAAATCCTATACAAAAGGGATATCACAGTTCAGTCCATTTTCTGTGGCGATTGTGTTTAGGTCGCTGCTTCATTCAGAAATCCCACAGCACAAGGGACAAAAGATATGTGTCCATCTTGTATATATTCTCCAAGTACAGCATTCCAGTATTATATTGTTTTAAAAGTGTATAATTTAGGTCTGTTCTGTTCAAAGAGCTCTGTGTCAGACACAGGCCCCGCCCACTCCACTCCAAATGCATGTTTTATGGTTCAAAAACATAATTAATGAGTAGCTAAGTTTACCAATTGTTTATTCGGCAAAAATACAAAAAATAATTATTTAAGCATTTGTTTTAAATTCCCCATATTTCCAAGCTAAAGTTCCATTCAACCCATCAACAACTACAAAGTGCCCCAGAAACATCTTGGAATACATTTTTAATATTCTTATACACTTATCTGCAAATCCTCCTCCTGAACCCGTTTATGTTAATGAGTTATCCTTTTTTAATGTTCTATTTAAAAAATATTTTGTTCAGGCATTAAAATGGCATCAGAATGCATTGAATTTGACTGGCTCCTGTATAAACCAAATCTGCTCTGTCTTCTTTTTTTTCTCTCTCTCTTTTTCACCTTAATTTCATCCTATCTTCACATTAATATAAATTTCTCTTTCCCGCTTCAAATAAATGTTTCTACTCCCCTTCTCCCTCACACCGCAGTCTGGGGGAAACAGGAGGCTGATTGAAGCGGACAGGCTGCCTCGACGCCGTGCCAGTGCCGTGTGTTTCGGTGGGGGGCCGCTGCCACAAGGCCCTGGCATGCAGGACACGGGTCTGCCGGGCGCTGATTGGCAGGACGGACCCGCGGCGAGAGCCCGGAACACCTGACGGAGGGGCGCGCCAGGCCGATAAGGGCTGCCCACATGTCAGAAAGCCCTAATCACCGCGGCAGCGTTTCAACATGGAGCGGGAGGCAGAGGATAACACGGCCTGGGCAGCTCGTCCCGTTGATGGACAGCGGAGCGGTGGGGCGCACGCTCGCTCCAAAAACGCACCGCTGTGAATGTGAAGAGGTCAGGGAGACAGATTTAGGAGGAGGGGTGTGACTGTGCACTCTTAGGGAACGGCGATACCACTGATTTTTGTTTCAATCCCAAGAGTAGACGCTGGTAAATAACATGTAACCTAATTTGGACTTTACTGGAATTATTAGTGGTCAAATATGACTGGTGCTATGTGACTTGGGCAGCTCCAATAGCTGCCCCCACGACCCGGCAACGGACAAGTGGGAGAAAATGGATGGATGGATATGACTCACAAAGCTGAGCAAAGTTAGTAAAAAAGGTTCCCTAGAGTTTATTTTTCAAGCCAAACACCCACTGCTCCTGAACACATTTCTAATCTAAAACCCACTAGCCACATTTTCTCTCTGTCGCACTATACACATTTTTAGCACACACACAAATAAAGTAAAATATCATGTCCGAATGAATGTTTTGACACTGTAGATTATTCAACTTGAGGTGAAAAACGGGCACTCGAAGCGAACGTTAGCACGTAGCATGAAGCTAACATTAGAATTTGCTGCTGTAGGTAAGTACAAATTTGGGCCCTTGAGCCACTTTGTTCCTGTCCATATCTCTGTGTCTTTATGTTGTAGAAATATATCTACAGTATAATTCAGCATTTTTACAAGTAGTTGCAAAGTGGTTTCCCCCTTGAACCTTTTATGGCCGTTCCCAAAGTTGCCGTTTGCAGCTGTACATGCTTGTTAAGTGTGACATCACACACAATAATAGAGTTCGGGAAAAACCATTGTTACCATGGAGATCCATGGTAACAATGGCCAGATGTTAGTGGCTGTTAGTATACATTTTCCATAGACTAACATTAGCTAAAAATGGGATAAGAAAAAAGCCATTAGCTGTTGAGTAAATACATCTAACAAACGGTGGTGTCCAAATGTTTTGATGTGAACAATAACTCCTGTATTTTAAAATCTCCATTGGTTTATTATGGCTGCAAATCCCATGACGCTTAGCGATATGACATCACAGTCCTGAACTCTATAAGCTACTTCCGGGTCAGAGACAGTTGAGACAAACACAGCAAAAAACGCAACTTTATCTAAATCTCCTGTTGAAATAACAACAGATAAAAGGCTGTTTTATACCAAATTAGAATATATCTCACCATATTAAGATATGTTTATATTTAAAATAAGCCTTCATTGTGAATGGATTATTATTATTATTATTTTGATAATTAATGTCAGAGTAAGTGTAATATTTCTTTGTGATCATATGTTTAGAAAGAGCCTTGTCATCTTATCATTAAGATCTTATAAGATTATGTTTAGTGGCCATTGGATGTGTATCTGACCAACTAAAAACATGTACAGCCAGGTGATTCTGACCATCAGCCTGGCTCCACATCTGGAGATGGGTCCAGATATTTCTATGGGCACGAGTGCATCTGAACATGTGGGAAATTGACTCAATTTGGGTACATGCGCTCCTCATGTGCGAACTACAGTATCCCAACCACGAACTTTACTCGGGAGCATCAGGAGACACCGACCCACGCCATCACTCAGAGCTCCCGGTGTCAAAAGCCCTGTTTGACTCCACATGTTTGGGGTTTAATGGTGTCAGTCTGGGGCACACAGCTGCTCGGAGATGGGCCTGAGAGCATTATTAAGTGTAATGTGTGTCAGCCGACTTCCCCGTTCAACACATCACCTCTCAATTACAGAGGAGGGCCTGAACTCCCAACACACACAGGACTGACTGGCACCGGCCTCATTTCGGAATGGGATTCATGGGATTTTGTGGGAGATGATTCTGTGGGGTGGTTTAATATTAATAATTAATCATAAGGCTCTTCCTTGTCAAAAACATACATGGATTTGTGATTGGCTGAGTAATGCTGGCAAGTAATCTTCTTCTATAGGTATTTGGTAATAATCTTAAAAAAATACAATATTGATCTAAAGCAGCTTAGGAAAAATATCCAGTCATTATACTTCCTGATTTTCTGGCAATCTCCCCCCCTTCCTAATACTCCCTCCCCACAGGAGAAGATTAAAGAATTACTCAAAGATGTGCGAGTGGGTTAAAACCAATGGACGAGGAAAGCACTTCTCTTCGGTTCTCATGACATTGCTGCAGCACCACGCCCTGGTGGCTAGTGGCGACTCCAGAATATGCAATAGTACACGTACGTTATACGTGTCAAAAACAAAAGCCTGGCTCCAAAGACTTTGATTATTTAAAATTACAATTGATTCTGTTGTTATATTTATTCTTAAAGTCGTCCCTTTTTGGAAGCTGCTCTGTGGGAGGAGAGATTGAGCGGCCGTTACGGATTCTCTCTCGAATGGCGTAATTAATGTTAATGGCGAGGAGTGAGCAATGACAGTCTACATATTAAGTCTATGGTTGAAACGCAGCTCCAGGTCTGTTTTATATGAGAGAACTTTTGTAACAAAGTCACACACACAAACAAGCGATTCTGCATAATAACCCCCTTTGAGCCTCAGTGATCCGTGATATGCATCGAAAAAGAAGGACAAAACACGTCGTCATCTTTTTTTCCGCTAGTAAGACCCTGTAGAAAGCCTTCACGTTTAAGATTCGGTCAAAGGATCCGATTTGGTCAGAGACGCCACATCAGCCGCCTCATTAGGAGCAGAGAAGGGACCGTACACTCTTTCTACATCTCTGCCCCGGGCCCCTCTATGTGTGCGCCCTCAGTGGGGCATGGCTACTCACACTCTCCCTCTGCCTGCTCCAGAGCTCACCCCTCACCAATTATTGATGAGGCGGAGGTGAACGGAATACGAACGGAGAAGCTGGAGTGGCATTTGGAGGTGAATCGCGAGAGAATGGAAATGTTAATGGTCGCCGCAGCAAATCACGGGGACTGCTAATACGTCTTTATAATG
This sequence comes from Proterorhinus semilunaris, assembly GCA_021464625.1. Classification (NCBI taxonomy): domain Eukaryota; kingdom Metazoa; phylum Chordata; class Actinopteri; order Gobiiformes; family Gobiidae; genus Proterorhinus; species Proterorhinus semilunaris. The sequence goes on along the minus strand of CM038345.1, from coordinate 31,642,273 downwards.
TGACCTGCAAACAACAACATAACCTACTTCCATCGGTCCTGTTATGCATCAAACCCGCTAACCCCGGTGTTTAATTCTCTACAAGCACGTTCTGAGATGCGTGTAATTCTTGCGTCTGTTCAGCAATTTCATCTCAAATGTTGAAAATCTTCAGGCCAGGCCCCCAACTATTGATGAGGCAGAGGTGAGCGGAATACAAACAGAGAAGTCAGAGTGGCATTTAGACCATGGCCTCGATATTTTCGCTCTGTGTTGCAGTTCATTCATTAGGCCGACGCTGAACAGTGCTTGAAATCCCGCCGCATAAAGAGGTAAATAAAGCATCCATGGATATCATTGCCGCGGGCAGCTCTGAGCAAACTCTATCGATTTTCTGGAGTGCTCGAAAATAATGGCCGCAGATGTGTCAGGACATTCATCACGGCGTCTCTATGAGCCGACTCCCGCTGCAGAAAATCGCAGATGGACCGCGCTACACAGTCCGGCATCCATTAGCAAACTGAAAAGTTGATGGATTCACGTTAGGAATTCACAGCCGATATGGGCAGCCTTTGGAATTCATGCCAATAAAATAATCAGTTTTGGCAAATTCTGAAAGATACCAAAAAAAAAGGATCCAGAGGTGCATCCTGGGTAAATGAGCCAAACGGAGGAGTCGAGCTGCGAGGGTGCGAGCACTCGTAGTGAGTTGGAACACCACTTGGCGGCGCTGTGATGACGTGGATTCTGCCCCAAGTGGTCGAGGCGCTGAATGTGTGCCGACAATGAAATGGCCATACGCGCCACAAGCGCATCAGAGGCCCAGTCCACTGGGTTTTTCAAAAGGGGGAAGGGATTCTTATTGGGCTTTTCAAATCTCTCAAGTCATCCAAAGCTCTTTAACCCCCGCCTTAACCGAGCCCGTTTGCTCCAGTGCAGTTTTAGCCAAATCTAAAAGCTTCCCGACTGGAGCTTACAGCCTGTAGGCCAGAGTAACGCCTCATTTGAAACCTAAGACCTACAAAACTGATCTAAGCACTTTCCTCGTTTTGCTTGTTATGTTTTTGTCACATTTTCATCATGTCACTTTTCCGTCACATTGTCGTCAAGTTTTCGTTGTCATGTTTTCATCACATTTCCGCTGTCACGTTTTTGTCATGTTTTTGTTGTCACGTTTTCGTCACATTTTAGTTGTCACGTGTTTGTCACATTTTCGTCACGTTTCTGTTGTTACGTTGTTGTTGTTGTTGTCACATTTTCGTCTTCACTTTTTCGTCACATTCTCGTTGTCATGTTTTCGTCACATTTTCGCTGTCACGTTTTCATCGTGTTTTCACTGTCACGTTTTTTGTTTGTTTTGCTTTTTTACTTGTTTTGGTCACATTTTGTGGCTTCATCACAGTTACATTACCCTAAAAAACAAAATGCAGCCAAAACTTGACAAAAAAAAAGGAATGAATATGTGCCCAAAAAGCGACCAAAAAGTGACAAAAACAACTAAAACTTGACAACAATAAATAGGAAGGTATCCTGGCCTAAAGGCTGTAAGCTTTCAGATTTGGGTAAAGCCAAACTGGAGAAAAAGAGCTTGGTTAAAGTGGGTTTTAAGAGGTTAAAGAAAGTAAGGTTTGTTTACAGTGAATTTAAGGAGCAATCGAAGCCCATGATGTGACCGTGCCAGGAAAACCAAGACTAACATAGGGTAGTTATTTTTAAGGCTTTGTGTGTTCTCCCTTATTTCCCTGATGTAGCTTGAACATTTTAACACTCTTTTTCACTGTGGAGAAATAAATGGCTGACAAAACTGTGCATTTTCAAAGCTCCGTGGGGGGGGGGGCGAGTGCGCCGCATTGCATTTCCACATCAGAATTCAATACACTCACGTCAAACAAAGGCAACCACTTCTAATACTGAAAAATGTAGTCCAACAGCGCCGACCATACAAACCCCCCGAGGTCCACTCTGTCCGCTCTCTCAATAATAACTAACGCACTCGACACTATAAAGCAGATGGTCCCAGGGCTAGACCGCCATGTATGGAGTGTATTTTAAGTTAGCGGGCTGTATTATTAGGCCAATACATCACGGCCTACAACAACAGGAGGGACACTGGGAGCCCCTGGAGGAGATCTGACAAAACGTTATTGGACGAAGCATCACAGGTGAACTAAAAGGGTGAGATAATGTGACCTGAGCAAAGCGCCTCAGGGATTACAGTAATGGAGTATGTGCCAGTACTGGTTTGCAACACAGTACTTTCGGGGAAGTGTGGTCAAAGCAGGTCCGCGCCCGGGATCCTGTGTGCAGCTATTTTCCCCTCACACAAAATGGGGGGAACAAGACGACTGGAAAACTCTGAAAAGTCACACATTGGTAAAAGCTGGTCAGAGGGATGCAGCACTCTTGAAAAGTCAACACATATTGGGACAGGACCACAGAAGGTGTATTGGCCAAAGACTTGTAAGCAGCTTTAACCGACATTAAGTGTCCTGAAATACAATGTGTTCAGTGTCAATGAGAGACAAGTGTAAACACGACCACTACTGGTCAAGAGGCATAACCTGAAATGTTTAGACTGGGTCAGGAATGATCTTACAGACAGAGTTTTCTAAGGTTGTCTGGACTGATGAGACTTGACAGGAACTGACACTAGGTTTGGGTGTTCAAATTCAACTTAATGGTCCAACTCACTCATCTTTAATGTTGCCTGCCCAACCCAGACTTGTCAGAGTTTTTCCAGATGTCTTTTAGTTGGGTCATCTCGGCTGTGGAGAGCGGAGGTTCGTTTCTCAGTGGAGAAATCAATCCATTATTTATATTTCGTTGCCAAAAATATAGGCAATTTTGGCCGTTTTCATGCACAAAATGCCTTATTATTATTATTATGAAAACATAAAATGACAGAAAAATTGCAATACAATTTTGTTTTCTCATATTTATATCAGTAATGTTCATCAAAAGTTTCACGTTGATCTCTCTACATTAATTTTTTTCCCCTATTCACCTGCAGTGTCTTGCCTTAATATCGTTATAATTGATCAGCCGTCACGTCATGGCTGAGGACTGCTATTTTGGATTTGAAGGTCAAAAGTCGGTCTAACCATAAATCCGTCTTCAAAAATGAATTTCACAATCCAAAAAGATGCAGAATACATAATTGTATGACATTATAGGTAAAACCATTGTAAAGTTAATTTTCAGAATTGTTGATGGTGGCCATTTTGGATTTAGGGCTCTAAAGAAAATTGCCCGCATTTCTGAGAGGGGCATGGGGGCTACATCTTTTATTTACCCTCCATAGATGACAAATCCACTGAGAAACGAACCTCCGCTCTCCACGGTCACGGACGTGGCCGAGATGACCCAACTATTTTCCTTCCCGTTTTGTGCGAGAGGAAATAGCGGCTTAATATTTTGCCACACTTCACTCAGAGCCACAGAACCACACTTCCTCTCATTGCAAACATCGTCATCAGTTTGCAAATGTGAAGTAAACATGACAGTATGATCAAACACATGCTTAGCACTGTGCCATTCCACTTAACCAACCAAACGTCCACATCCTGGGGACAAACCATATGAGTGTGGCCATGGAAACTGTGCAATCAGCAGTCAATGCTAACGAACAGAGAATCTTTACCTCTGTATATTTTCACTTCCTCAGAATACATGTTTTCGAAGCAGCAGACAGTAATCTGCCCAGATCACCGCCAAGTCCTTTCCCTCTTGCACAAAGGTGATACATAGAAATTGTCTGAAATTTGCCACCATTTGTGCTTGCATAAACGGCGACAACTTTTATTCATACAGTCTACCATGTCAATGTATAATTCATCCGCATTTCTTCCAACATTTCTCCGGTGCAGAGCGAACACATTTGTCTTTAAAAACGCCAACTTAGACGACCGAATTTCAAACATTTCAAACCCAAAAGCCGTGCCATTTTTCAATCATAGCCAGCCAGTGAGACATGTTTTGCTGCACAGTGTCATTACTGTGTCAAATAAAGAAACAGCAACTCACCTGTAATTGCAGAACCAAGGAGGATGATGGAATCCAGCGGAAAGCAGGGCACAAAAGAGGGAAACACAAACAAAGGAAGACTCGTTAGCGAAAGAACTAAACACATTTTGTCGGTTTGTCATTAATAAACTCTACTGTGTCTGTGTTTGATTAGATAGTAGTAGCAGTTTTGACAATGCGTAGATTGTCAAAACTACGCATTGAAATTTACTGCTAAATTTGCAGTAAATCAAGAATTGCTTTTCTCAAAATCAATGTAACTTGGGTTAAAGCCGCCCTCAGACATTGCATTTGCCAGAACTGTTGCGTTCCCACATTGCATCACGAGATGCGCTGCCTTCTACACAGCGCGTCAACTTTGTCCCGCGGTAGCACAAACGAGGTCCACACCTGCCTCAAAGCACACCCCCGCCACACCCCTCCCCTGCCCCTGCACCATGTAAACACAATAAAATATGTGGAAATGTTTGAAGCAGCAGACACCGCAACAGAGGAAACCTCCCTCCCTCCTGGTACAACTACATTTTTCACCTTTTTCTGCGACCTGCATTTTTGGTTTATGTGTCCCACATTGTTTCTCTGGATACTTTTGTACGTCTTTGCCGAGTTTTTGTGGAGGTTTGGTGGATTTGTTTACTTTAAGAGTCCAAAATGGTCCGGAAGAAAGCAACTTTTTAAAGGTAAACAAAATGCTAGCTTTTCAGCTAAACCCATTTGAGACCTACAAGTTTCTTCTTCTGAGACACTGAAGAGGCACCAAGAGCCCCCACAGCTGCAGCACAGAGGAGGCGTCACAAGAGGAGCTACAGGAAACAAGTAAGGGACAAACGATGAGATGGTGAAAGACTGTTGTGGAGCTGAGGAAGGAGGAACTGACCAGTGCAGGACACTACGCTCTGAAACAGGGACAAACCCAGGAGGCGCTGCACCGTTTCAGAGGATCATAGGAGACAGCGAGAGAGGGCAGCCAGCCAGGTTTCTTCCGAGTGCTACAGTTTCCCCGACCTCCAAGGTCATGCAGGTTAGGTTGACACAGTGGCCGCGCGGCTCAGCCGCAGCAGCTCAGGACTAACACCTGAACACTATTTGGTTGTACGCTTGTACAATGACAATAAAGCACTTACTTACTTACTAACACCCTCAGAGTTTAGCGTTATAACCTAAGTTTACAAAAGACAGTGGAATGATAAACATCTGAGCGACCTGCTCTGACACAGCTGAAACACTCATGAAATGTCCCTTTCTTTTCTTTTTTTAAATAAGCAAACACCATCAGGAGTAAAACCTCTGCACTGTAAACCTAGTTCTAAATGGAAGTATTATGTCCTAAATTCCAAAAAACACAGACTTACATGAACATTGTAGTTTTGCAAATGAAACCTAGGCATTAATTCTACCTGGTAGACTAACTTGAGCATCACCGACCTCCAGCCAATGATCGCTTCCCAGAGGGCCACACCTCCACCTCAGCCATCAGCGTAAGAGCCGCACCTCCGTAGCAGCCAATCATTGCCATTGGTCCCGCTTTTAAGCTCCAGCAATCATGGTCCGTTCGCTTCCCAGCTGCGCTGCGATACGCCTCCACCCCATGTCTGCCTCTTCCGCCCTTCTACCTGCTGCTTCTTCACAGGTCTCCTATACCACCACCAGTGTCCAGGCTCCAGGGGAAGACATCCCTAACTCCAAGCTGTTCATCTACACTGACTTATACATCAATGTCTACCGCCGGAGTCTGATCGCCAAAACTAATACTCATGTCAATAAATCTTCCTAATCGATGCTTTTGTCTGTTTGAGTCTATGGTAAATCTATCCAGGTTGAACTACATATAAGTCTCAAAATGTGAACTTAGGAGGACCACACCTCACGTACGCCCTTTCCGGTTTCCGTCCAATAAATACCTCCAGGTCCCTCTCCCCAGTCTCTCAACGGTCTCATTTCCGTGCCCCTCCCTCCCTTATTTGAAGACTTTTCATTCCTTCCATCTTTTAGGTCAGTGGGGATGAAAGCCCGCTGCTACGAAGCCCCGAAACGACAACACAACACCATTCGTCTTCGTCATCTTGCTGGTTCAATAAAGTTGCTTCACTTTAATTTGAGGGTGTGGTGAACTATTGACAAAATAAAATCTGCCTCTTCATATAACTAATGCTCTTTTATGCTTCATCCCCTGTACTTCTTGTCACCTAAATGCACCTCCTGCCACTGGAATGTCCTTAACCACTTAACTGCCACCCTAGGGTTAGGGTTAGGGTTAAGGATTAGGGTTAGGATTAACAGTTATTTACATCCAAGTCTCAAAGCATATTGACTGGAGAGCTTACAGTCTATATCCCAGTGTGATTCCTAATTTGAAAGCCAAGACCTTTTAGTTTCTAAAAATATGTGTGAGATTTGTATGAGTGAAACACAACTTGCATTACATTTGCCGTTCTTAACTCTAATTATATCTTGATTAGGGTTAACTAACCCTAACCCTAGCCCCCTGATCAGTTAAGGGGTTAAATCACTGGAAATATTTGCTTAAAACAATTTACTCTTATGCCCGATTATAAATACTAATGCAATAGTCACAGCTTTGAGGCAATCAAAGTCAATTTACAATTTCATGCATACACCAACACCAAATCTCTGCTCATCAAATTCACACTAAACAAGATATATTTGTAACTAATTTCTTAACACCGTATGACAAACTTTTGGTTATTCAGAAATCACACTCTTTGCTTGTCCTCACTGCAAGCCACACATGACGGTCCACCCTTGACGTAACAAGGCGCCTTTGGCCAACCCCATCTGCTCCGTCTTGCCCTGTCCACTGCAAACATTTGTCTCATCCGCGAGTGTGACAGGAGCTCAGGAGGCCTCCCGTCCGCCAGCGAGCCAATTAGAACAGCCACATCACCGGCGCCGCTTCCTCCAGCGCGGGGACCGGTTCAAAAGGCCTTCCATCTGTCAGACCTATGCACATAATGTCACTGGCTTCTCTCCGCAAACAGCTGATGCCCCCCGACGAGCGTTCTAAAAGCCCCGTGTTCCCGCTGTGGCATCTGCGGTCTAGTTGGAAATGTTTGGCGCCCTCTTGACAGGTCGCTGCTCTCCACACTTCAAGAAAAAAAAAAAAAAAAAAAAAGAGAGAGACTTGGTAAATACAAGATGTCACAGGCTCTGGTGGCAGCGGACCGAGGGACAGGAGAAAGCAATGGGGGTGGCTAGTGCGAGCGAGAGTCGCCGGTGACGGACAGCGAGGTGCGATGCGAGACGTGTTGCACCGCGAAGTGCACTTTGGTGTTGCCTCGCTGGCAGGTTTATGGCATCTACAGACAGACTACCGGCTCGGCTCGAAACAAGGCTGATCTGTGGGACGTGATGCAACTTCTCTGCGAGCTTGTAACGCACCTGCATATTTAATACAAAGTACAGTACACGTGAACGCAATAAATATATTAAAACACCCTTCATGGCACCTTTGAACTTCTACTACAACTCCGGCAAAAATAAAACTGGGATGAGATTCAAACCACCAATCTACTGCTTTTCCACCACTTTGTAAAGCACTAACGTATTTTCCTTGTGTCAGAAAGTTGCCACACACACACACGCACACAAAAAAGTTGCAATATTGCTGAACTCTTTTTTTTTACAGGCATTGTAATTAGATTTAGTTCTTCAGTTTTTTGTACTGGTGGCTCCCAGAAAGGAAATGACCATATTTGGATCATAGCGTCATCTCAGGGACCCTTCGCAGGACACGTGGATGTAAAATATGTCAATATTTGTGAATGAATGCCCCAGGGAAAGCCGGCTTTGCAAAGCGAAGTTGTAGCTCCACATTGACCACTGCATGAAAAAAAATCTGTATTTTCACCTGCCATGTCTCCACATCTCAGGTTATTTGTTCCAAATTTCATAACTGAACACACACAAAATGTGTGAGTGTATAGGACCGTATTAAACAAGTTTGATTGAAGCAGGTCCCAAAGAAAAGGCTGTGGGGTCATGGAAAAGGCCAATTATGAACTTGTAATGGGCAAAGGTGGCCTCTACATGAGAGTAATATTTAAAAGTTAAAAATAGAAACAAACAAAAAGAAACAAATCATTGTCAGGGTCAGACAGGTAAGATAAGATATAAGATGAGATAAGACAGGATCTTTATTGATCTCACAAAGGAGAAATTCACTTGTTACATTCGGCATTCAATAAATATCACTCAGGGTGTGCAAACTAGACAGGAAATGTGCAGTTAAATAGTAAAAATAAACAGTTAAATAGTAGAAATAAGAATAAATACAAATAGAATAAAAATTAGAACAGACTGTAAAAAGTAGAATATTGAAGTGCAACGTTTACAGTCCTAGTGCAGGTTGTCAATAAGTGACGCTGGTAAAGGGAATAAAGTGGCGCTGATATAGAGATTATTGCACGTAGTTTGGCAAAGGGGGGTTATTGCACATGTGACTTTACAGTAGTGTTGTACTGTCTGACTGCAGTGGGGGTGAAGGCCTTGCGGTAGTGCTCCTTCTCGCACTGAGGGTGTCTCAGTCTTCCACTGAAAGAGCTGCTCAGCTCCTCTACAGTCTCACGCAGTGGGTGGGAGGTGTTGTCCATGATGGAGGTGAGCTTGACTAACATCCTCGTGTCCCTACCTCCTCCAGAGTCCAGGGGTCATCCCAGGACGGAGCTGGCCCTCCTGGCTTGTTCAGTCTGTTCTTGTCCCGCTCTGTGCTGCCCGGTATTTTCATTATGTTCCTAACCATCATGTAAAATGCCTCCCTTATTGTATTTTTTGAGGGGGCAGCTGACGCATCAAGACAACATATATCACAAAGGGAACAATTTTGCCAAACATGGGCTTAAACCGCTCCACCATTAGTGAGAAATTATTTGTTGTGGGGGCCATTTGAGTGCTGAAATTATGAAGTGATGAAGTGTCCATTGAAGCAGTCTGGACTGTACAAAGAGAAGCATTAACAGGATTAGAGGCAAACGTTCTAAACGCTTGAGAGAAAGATTGACTGAATAAGCAGGATTTACGCCAACATCCTAGAAACAAAAAGACTCTGGGTGGATTTAAACCACACAAAAAGAATAACAGTCACCAGTCTGTGGTTTGCTTTAACAAACATATGATGACATTTACTGACCACCGCTGACATACTCTTCCCCCGGCGCTGTCCCAGTTCCATCTCGTGGGGTTCTTCACTCCTGACCTAACCCCTGTATACCCTGGCCCTCTCCGGACCCCCGCATCCCCCGCCGACCCCTCACCGGACCGTCCCGCTGGCTGACACATTGATGTATGGGGCTGCAGTTTTCCGCTCTCCTCAGAGCCAGGTGTGCTCTGATCAGTGCCACTTGATCCGTCAGTCCCGGGGATAAAAATAGCGCCGCAGATTGAGCTGGGAGCTGGACTCGCCGAAGTCTGGGCTGGAAACTCGATTGACTTTGAAAGGCTCCTGTAGTGCTCCTGACCGCGGTAAATGAGCCAAAGACTTCTCAAGGACAAAGATCTTCAGTGGGCCGAACTAATGGGAGAGGGGTTTATCTCACAAGTGTGGTGAGGTTTAACAAAAGAACCATCTGGACAAGGTCGTTACGATTTGGAAATGTCCGCGTCTCATCCGAGCGGCTTCTTCAGAGCTTTTTCAGTTCGTTAACTCAAGGACAAGTGCGAGTATGCACACACGCTGCATTGAAGATGTATTGTATAGCTCCTGCTTTATCGATTCAAATTGTTTTGTCGAGCAGGGGTAAGCAAATCAAAATTCCATGGTATGGAAACTATGGAAACTGTCGAACTGCAAATGTTTTTGTGTTACTTTTTGGCAAAAATCTTTGTCGTTCCTGGAAGAATCTACATCGGGGTGTCCACATTTTTTGCACAGATGGTGGTCAGTGCAGTCAAACGTTCAACTGGGTGCTCTTATAGATAAGTTTAACCGTTCCTCTCACCTGTATTTATGCTTGGAACCTTAATACCAGCAATGTTTCTCTAAAAAGTGTTAGTTTCTGGGGCTTTAATCGTGTGGAATTATTACACTTGCAGCAAAATGTATCATCTCTTGCAATGTGTGCCAATTCAACAAAAATTGGGCTGAGGGCCGCATTTGTCCCCTGGGGCGCACTTTGGGCACCCCAGACTCACCGCTGTACCAGCGAGTGAGTCTGGTGATGGGCAGCGTCAATTCCATTTCCCACAGCGGTACATAACCAAGCAAACAGGAAGTGGAGTAAACCAATCAGCCAAGGGCTGGAGTCTGCCGTTGATGCTGTGTTATCAGCGGTTTTGCGTTAATATTCGTGCAGGATTATGAATCTCGAAACTCACCTACTATTGATCTATTTTTGGTCATTTACGGCCGATTGGAGATTTCTCTCTCTCGTGCGCCATTCATAGTTTGGTATTGAGGGACTTCCGTGTCCCATGAGTGCACGGGCTCGTTTTGATTTTTCTGATGCTGCCAACGGGGCGGGGGTTCCAGACTGACCCCCCTCTGTATAAAAAAAAATATAGAGAGGAAACATTCTGGTCTCACCAGGCTACCCCGACCTACATGAAACAAAAACTGTCTCAAAGTTCATTGTCTCCTCTGTTAGTAGAGGTACAATGTTTGTCAATTTTTTTTTTACCATAGAGTTGTATTGGCCCCTGCCCTCCATATGAGATCATGACATCATCACATTCTTGAACATGAACGCAACCAATTCCTTGGTTCCATCTTTTGATCTTTTGAATCGGACAGTAGTTCCCAACCGTCTTCCCTAGAAATAAATCGACCAATGACAACGACTTCGCCTCCCAATCTGGAAGTCATTCATACATCTGCACCGTGGTTTGTCCAAGGACGCAATGACAAAGAGCAGGGGTAAAAAAAAAAAAAACAACAACCCTGTGATAAAATACTTCGCACCATAACAATATAGCCACTTTACAGCTTGACCTACAAGAAGAATGGCCTGTGAGATGTTGATCGCAGAAGGCGCCAGTGGACCCTGCATTTTAGCCCACTAAGCATTTGCAAAATCTCCTTGAATTGCTATGAAAATAATCCATCACGGTCGACTTAATGGGTGAATTTTTTACACTTCACAGGAGCCGATTTCTCCCCGGTTTCTCCGGTCTGTCCTGGGCTCCACCTCTCGCCTGTGGGCTTTGAGAAATTGCAGAAGTGTGCAGGTTTGTAGAGATTCCTGATCAGGAGAGATTGAGGGCAGAGTGGATAAGATGGGCCTGAGCTGCAGCATCAGCACTTCGTATCGAGAGCATCCAGCGGCTACCGCACACAAGATAGCCCAACTAATTAAAGGTGTTCTCCTGCTAATGGGCCATTTCTTTTTCTTTTTGAAGAAATAAATGCATTATTCCCATGTTATCTGATGAAAACAATTGATATAGATGTAGATGTATTTATTTTATAGTATATGTGTAGTTTATCATGATACTTTGCAGCAGGGATCTCCAACCTTTTATTTTTTTAATCCAGTAAACTACTTGTATGTAATAAAAACATCAGGGGCTACTTATACGTATGTTTCGAGAAGACTTAGGAGGACACCCTGGAGCGCTAGGAGCCAAGATTATATTTTAAAGCTCTCAGCTATACTCCTGGAATTTATTTTTGTGTGTAGATATATATAATATATATTTGGTGTGGTATTCTGGAACAGGTCGGTCAGATGTTTATCAGTTCACAATCTTTAATCGGCCGTCATAAACCTCTGACTGTGTTAGTCACTATCTGTTGTGGCTTCCGCTGCTTCAAACATTTGTGATTCCTGCACGTGTTTATGCTGGCGTGGTGCGGGGGCAGGTGCAGGGTGTAATGTGGGTGATGCATCGTGAGAGGTGCGGCGCGAGCCAACGTTAGCTCGCTGTTTCGAGTAGGAGTAGCTCAGGTCCAGCTTTAACATAATGAAAGAAAGCAAACTGAACTTTGTCCTTGTACTTTTTTTCAGTGGTTCCCAAAGTGCGGGTCAGGACCCCGAGGAGGGTCACGGGACACTGAAGTGGGGGTCGCAGGATGATTTTGAGACCCCCACCGTGCCGTAGCGCAGCGGTTAGTGCTCTCGCTTCACAGCTAGAAGGTCCCGGGTTCAATTCCCACCTGGACGGGGCCTTTATGTGTGGAGTTTGCATGTTCTCCCCGTGTCTGCGTAGGTTTCCTCCGGGCACTCCGGTTTCCCCTACCACCAAAAACATGTACAATAGGCCTGGATGGATGATGTGTGTGTGAATGTATGGTGGTGGTCAGAGGGACCGTAGGTGCGATGTGTGCAGTCGCGACAGCGCTTCTGTCAGTCTCCCCCAGGGGAAACTGAAGCTACTAACGTAGTTTATCACCACCGATTGTGGAGTGAATGTAAAATGCTCTCATGTAAAGGGCTTTGTGGCCATGCCTGTTCTTCTTCTTCTTCTTCTTCTTCTTCTTCTTCTTCTTCTTCTTCTTCTTCTATTTTTGTACATTTCGGACATTTTTGATATTTTAGTGAAATTAAGCCAAATATAAAAATGCAGTGTCCAAACTAACATTATGAAACCAATGTTTTGCACCTTAAATTAATATAAATGCTTATTACATTTTTCAGAAATTGGTCCCGATTTGTTGGTTCAGTGATTTCGGGGGTCGCAGCCTGAAAAATGTTCAAACGTGTTCAAAAACAAACTGAAAACGTGACCAATCTCGCGCCCTATTCTGAATTTGTTTCACCAGATGAAACGCCAGTGCAAATCCATGACGGCGCTCCAGCTCGCGGACATTAAAAAGCAGCCCGCGTGCCGCGCCGTGATTATGCGCTGAATCACTCGCGCCGTGTACGCACTCCATTCACGTTTTTAATGGGCAATTCTCCATTTGAGTCGCTCTTGACACGCTCCCATCCGGCGCGTGCTTGAGCCACAAAACGAGGTGCAAGGACTAATTAGCTCGACCACTTGTGCGGGTCCCCACCGCGAGCCGCCATTTCCAACACTGGAGCCGTTATTGTGATCGCCGCGAGCGCTGGCATGAAAGCGCCGCGCCGAGGGTCAGTTCGAGAGGCTCCTTCAGTAAACACTAGAGAAACACCTCGGGAAGAGGCGCAGCGAAATGTCAAATATTAATGTTCCGTGTTGTGCTCGTCATGAAGGGCGAGGTTGTGCTTCTTTTATTTTGGTTCGACAACATAGTTCGGGGGTTTCTTTTTAGTCGCGCAGCACCAATGGATGTTTTTGCCACCCGCTGCTTTATGGGAGAGGAGTGTGTTGAGCGGGAGCTTGGCAAAAAGCTTCCTGAGTTAAGGGTTGTGAAAAATACGTGGCTATGAACTAAAAAACCCGGGCAGGCGTCGCAACACTTCAAACATTAACCACAGGAGGTATAAAGATTCCTATAAAATGACATTCCAGGTAGGTTTTACACACAGCAAACCAGTCCCAGTGTTAATTTGACACTGTTTGGTGTCTATATGAGTCCAACCTTCTCAGTGTTAATGTGAATTGACTCTGCATTCTGCATGAGGCAGTATGATGCAGAATCTCCATGACTTCCTTCTTTAATTGTAATTTAAAATACACGTCAACGCAAATACATTCTGCTGTTGCGCCGCATTTGGAGCAGAAGAGCGCTAGGCTACATCTATACTCGTGAAAACAAAACATGCTAATGATACGTTTACCCCCCCAAAAAACTGGACATTCAACAGAACACAGCCTACTTTGAGGTGGCATTATGGATAACAATATACTTTGTGTTGTAAGACAACAATGTAAGGAACCCGACCCGCCCACACCCGAAATTTGTGAAACTAACATAAATCTCCACATTTTCAAGGCCCATAATCCATTCTGAGTTCTGCGCGCAAAGCATGTTGTTGCACCATCGATGCCATTAGCTGAAAAAGAAAACCCAATTTTTTTTTTACAATGAGTCAATCCCTATACTGTCTGCAGAGGCCGGGGCCAACTTGAAATCTTTACCAGCCCAGTTTCTTACTCCTTTACGTCGCTTCTGAGTGTTGTTGCCGAGTTTCATTTGTACAAACGTCCACTTTAAAATTGCTAAAAGCTTTTCATAGTCTCAAATGTGGGGGAAAAAAGGAAAGCTTTGAATGTCGCATCTCACGTCACCAGCCAAAGGGTCTATGTAGCATCTTTGTCCACTATTGACTGGATACAGCTCTGTCAATGCTTTGATCGGACCAAAGTGGGCGTCGATACGATCCCAACAGTTTGTATTTTATATTGTGAATGGACTTAAGTAAGAATGCTCATTGGCCACATGTGTAAACCTGCTGTCACTTTGCCTCTGCCCAGGGACTACTATGGACGACCGTGGCTGCCAAAAAATAAATAAATATATATAAATTAATATATAAATAAATAAATAAAATAAAGATAACATTTGCAAAGAAATGCATTCATTTATTGTATTTATATATTTATTTATTTCTGTATCGATTTATATATTTATTTATTGTTTTGGCAGCCACGGTCCTCCATAGATAACAGATGAACATTAGCTTGTAGCTATCTCTGGTCTGTGCAACACATTTGTTGTGCAATGTCCCTGTCAAATAAATATATAAATAAAAATAAATAAATAGATGAGATATTGATTTAGCATTGTCTCCAGCTGCACGCGCAAACGTCAAGATATTGCAACCATCTCATTATTCTTTATATTGCCACTGCGGGGACAAAAGGACGTGCGCGCAGGGGCCCGTCCCACGGGGAGAAATCACTGGCAGCGGCTTTTTATGTCAAGGTTAGCTAAAGTGACTGGGGTGTACATGATGATAGAGTTGGTATCAAATTCAATTAAGAGGAACACGCTCGCACAATGGAGGGGGCTGAATGGAGCGCGGATGGTTACACCGCCGGGGCGAGCGGTTGAGCCTCCGCGGGGAATACCACTCCGGAATATGGAGATGCAGACGGAGATTGCATTGTTCGGCTGTAAGAAGACAAAAAGCCGGTGTGTTGTGTCAGGAGGGATCGCGTCAAAGCAAAACAGGGGCATGTTTGTTCGTTGTTTGGTTTTGGGTTTTTTTTATCCATGGATGGACTAGGTCCGTGACAGATGGTTTGCAAATTCAAATGGGGCTCGGATTACAGGCGCGACACAAAGCGAAATGGACTTTAGATCGAAAACATACCTGCAGCTGTGTTTTGTACTCATTACTCTGTGCAGTCTTTGGTGTTGTCTTTCGCTGCCATTCGCTGAATGGCACGCGCCTGCACATTTCAGGGTGGCCTTTTATTGTGGGCAGTATAAGGTACACCTGTGCACTAATCATGATGTCAGATCAGCATCTTGATGTGGCACACCTGTGAGGTGGGATGGATTATCTCAGCAAAGCAGAAGTGCTCACTATCACACATTTGGACTGATTTGTGAACAATGTTTGAGAGAAATGGTAATATTGTGTATCTGGAATGAATTTTAGATCTTTAAGTCCATCTCATGAAAAATGGGAGCATAAAAACAAAGTGTTGCGTTTATATTTTTGTTGAGTGTAACACTGCAGTTACGTGTAAGACCTGAGATGGCAGTAGCGAGTATACAAATCTCAACTTCCATCTAGTCCCTTTAAAGTAATAGTGAAATGTACTACACAGTTTTAACATGTGTTTCCCAACCAGGTGTACTTAATCACTTGGCAGGGGTACTTGGAAATATCTGAGATGAAAAAAAGAAGAAACTGAGTAGAATTTCAATATTAAGTTAGTTTTAATGATGTATTTTGTTAGCTATATTTTAAACATAACACTCTTGTCAATATTGAGTAATCTATGAGAGTACAAAAAATGAGCACTGCCCACAGGGCCCAAAAGTGTGAAAAAAACTTGAAAAAAAAAAGCAGGATGGCGACTGACTCCGCCATCGTGGGCTGTGTGTCTGAGGGGAATGACCTGGAGTACCGGTCGATTATCATGGACTTTGTGGACTGGTGTGACCTGTGCTTGAACACCAGTAAGACAAAGGAGATGTTGATCGACTTCAGGAGGAAGACACTACCGCACACACCGCTGAACATCCAGGGGGAGGACATTGAGGAGGTGGACAGCTTCAAGTACCTGAGTGTTCACCTCAACAATAAACTGGACTGGTCCCACAACACCAACACCCTGTACAAGAAGGGTCAAAGTCGCCTCCACCTTCTGAGGAGACTGAGGTCCTTCGGAGTGAGCAGGTCTCTGACTCTGTGGTAGCTTCTGCTCTCCACTACGCTGCCGTGTGCTGGGCCCCGGGCAGCACAGAGCGGGACAAGAACAGACTGAACAAGCTGGTCAGGAGGGCCAGCTCCGTCCTGGGCTGACCCCTGGACTCTGTGGAGGTGAGAGAAAGGAACACCTCCCACCCACTGCATGGGACTGTAGAGGAGCTGAGCAGCTCTTTCAGTGGCAGACTGAGACACCTTCAGTGCAAGACGGAGCGCTACCGCAAGGCCTTCATCCCCACTGCTGTCAGACGGTACAACAAGACTGTAGGGTAACATGTGCAATAACCCACCTTTGCAACACTACGTGCAATAATCTCTGTGTCAGAGTGAGTTTATCAACCACCTGCACTAGGACTGAAACTGGGGGTCGGCCCGTCAGTCCGACACTTTTTGACACCACTATTCCGACAATAGGTCCTTAAGGTTAGGGCTAAGGTAAGGTTACGGTTCGTAAACTAATGAACTAACGCGTGTCGGAAGGGCGGGGTATAACCCTGACACTTTATTTCTTATTATTTGTACGTTTTCCCATTAAAGTTTTTGTTTTGATTTCATTGTATATAAGACACCTCTATTGACTATTTAATTGATTGCACATTTCCTGCACAACTTATTTGCACACCCTGAGTGTTTTTCCTGAGAGCTGATTTAACAAGTGAATTTCTCCATCAATATGAGATCAATATCTTATCTTAGCTGGTGATTTCAATGTGTGAATGCAACCAAATAGTATCCGAGGCACTCAGTTGTATAAAAAATTAAAAGTGCTTTATTACAACAAATTGTAATTCCTTTAATGTGCCTCAAATACCTTTTGACTGCTTTTACACATTTACATCCCCCGACAGTCACTCTTCTGCTTTACTGACTAATCTATGTTTAGATTCTAAACCGTCTCCGCCGGCTGAAGCATTGTCACAAAAACGTGTCACAAATATAGTGTTCGCAGCATTGCCACAGCTGCTTGAGACTGTGTAGGCCTCTCGGAGACCAAGCGGAGACTCCTGTTCGTTTTCACAGAGACTACCTGGAGACTCGCGTTCACTTCAGGATTCGCATCGGAGACATCTCTGTGACCAGCGCCCAACTAGTCTCCAGGTCGGTGAGACGGGTCCTTTGTATGCGCGCAATCAACCCGAGTTGCGGAAATGTTGCGGCCTTTTAACCTGTTTGTAGAAGTAATTTAAAGTAGTACGCAAAACCAAACCAAAATGTTGGTCTGGAGCTTGATGGGATATTGGGGGGAAAAAAGGGAAACATCCAGTTCAATCCCTTTTGCTGAAGTGCATATTGTGATGGCAGGTTTCAATAATTGAATTCAAAACCTCTCCACACGCGAACGCACTGGGAATACTGAGGCCTTCAATATGCAATAAACAGTTCAAAGTCATTAAAATGTTTGTACTCTTGCCTTGCCAAAATGTGCTCACAAAAATTACGAGAACCATGTCAGACTTAATTAAAATTCCACTTTTCTTTTGGCCGTATTAACAAGGTTTGGAACGAGGTGAAGGGAATTTTTCGCAAATCAAAAAACTCAATGAAAGACGGCAATGTGCCCTACCCGCTCCAATCAGAAGAGATCCTTGAGAAATAACTGCCGAAATGAGCATGAGTGAAGCTTTTGATGAGAGACAGTTTGTGCAAAGGGGTGTCGCAAAATACCACCATTATGGGTTTAAAGTTTGAGGACAAGGAACTCAAAACAGCTCCATGGAAACCGTGTTAGGATAACTCTCTTGTTTTGAGCTGTACTTATGCAGCTCTGATGAATGAAACGCTAGGAGCTAGGAGTAAGCTAGCAAGGCAACATCCCGCAGGCCCACCCCCAAAACCGTGAAAAACGTAAGCATTATAAATAGGTTTGAGTGGCCCCGAGCTTTAACTTCGTCCCAAAAAAGCGCTGGAAAGATGCAAATCAGCAAGCGGCAGCAATGTTAGAGTTGTCTGGAAGAAAAAATGAAATCTTTGGTTTTGTTCATTCCCAAATGAACGTGCGCAGGGAGCAGACGGTCACTCAAAGAGCAAACGCAGAAGGATAGATCGTTCTCTACCTCGAAAACAATTGATCCTGTAGCATTGTAGAGACCACCGTGATCGAAAGTAAAGGCGCCATGCTGACCAATCATAAAGCCATGGGGTTACATAAAGGTAAAATACAAATATTAACTGTTTTTTTCTCATAAAAAGTTTCATAATGCACCTTTAAGAATACTGAAAAGAAATGAAGAATATAGGATATCAAAAAGCTGCAGACACCGGGCCTAGATCTTCAAATCATTCATATTACTGACCTATTTATTGTACACTAGTTCAAGAAAACATCACGGACAGTGAGATACTGATGGGAAGTCACTGGCTACATGTTAAAAACCTTACGTTGGACGTAAATAGGCTACTTGACTGCACTTGACTGCACTTGACTTGACTTGATCATAAACAGCGGTGATGTGCTCGGAGTTTAGGATTAGGGTTATGGTCTGTTACTGGTCGCACCAACGGGATTTCGGACCAATGGGACCCTTTTTTTTTTCCGGACTAAAGAGATGTCGGACTAATGGCACCCCTACTCAATAGGACATTTTCGGAATAATGAGACGTTGGACTAATGGGTTGTTGGATTAATGGTCCCCGACAAAAACACTGTGTTGAACACAGAAGTTTCCTCCGTTGAAATCGTTGCTCCTGACGCGATGTTTTTAACATGATGCTGTGACTGTCCCCCAGTAACTCACTGCCTGCCATGTAATCTTGAGCTATTTATTCTTTTGGACAAGACACCAACTCAAAGGGAAATATGGGACAGGATGAGCAGCGCCTTCTGAGGATCCACTTGGAAGTCATGTGACACTCGTGTGCATATAGTCCATTATTAATAGGATTAAACATTCATTTCATTACAAAACTGCAAAAGCCAACCAACCGTCTTCATACAGTTCAGCCCAGTCCAACCCTCACCCCTGCAGTATCATAAACAGGGAAGACTCCACCTCATTAGATATTCATTGCCTGTAATTTCTAAACATCTGCGCGCTGACCACCGCTACACCCCGCTCACGCTGCAAGCACTGCCAGTTCTCCCTTAACCCACTGCGGGCGATAAAAACCCGCCGGCCGGGCCAAGATCCGGCAGATCCAGCAACCTCCCCTTCCGGCAGCATCTTTCAGCTGATCACCGTTAAGAGGACCGAAAAAAATCGGAGGAATCGGGCGGTGGAAAATATGATCACGCAAATGGCTTCAATCTGTATGCTAATTTGCCGCTCTCATACGGGATTTGGCGTAATGGCGCGGGCCAGTGGCGAGAGAGTGTCAAATTGGTCTGTGATTGGAGTTAAATAATACAGTTGAAATGATGGAGCGAATGTGGAGTCTCGAGGATAAAATCAGTGCCGAGATTGCTTTGGAGTGGTGTGAGACATGCATCGAATGGCCACTTACACATACTTGGAATATATTTGGACGACAACGACTGCATCGAGTACACAGGCTGCTCTTTCTGTTTTAGTCAGTGACGGTGTCCGTCGTTACCGCCTACAGTACAGTCAGTGCTACGGAGCTGAACGTACGGAACGGGAGCCGAGCTATGCGGCAAACATCTTTAACCGTCCTTCTCTACTGTGTTCTGGTGATTGTGGGAACTTGCAAGTTATACTTCCTCCCACTCCTTTTCGAGTTAATGCACAGTATTATGTGGGAGCGTGTGCAAATGTCAAGAATGCATGTTAAAATGTTGTAAAAGCTGCACATGTTAATGTTAAAAATAGACATGTGTATATGTTATGTACATTGAACTCGGAATAATCAATCAATCAATCAATCAATCAATTGGCCTGATATCGTAAAATAAAGCAGATTTTGTAATATACCCACGCATTGGCCCAATATATCCGTTGACCTCGTTTTTACAGACTTAGGTAACGTTTTTGAAACTTTATTAAGTTTGTACCACTTTGTCTTTGTTTATTGCGTTGCCTGATCAATATCCAAATGCTCAACTTAACGCATGCAAATCAATTACCATTACTCGCCATTTTTTCAAGTTAAAATAACACAGAAAACAAAAGAACACTTTACTGGTTCGTTTGCTGTCAAACTCAGATTCAGCAGAAGTTCAAGGGCACTAGGTTTGTTTACAAAAGTGAACTGTACTTGATCAAGGTTGCACTCTAACAATGTTGAAGAACAAACCTTGATAAATGTGTTTTTCATTATGACAATGAGAATGTAGCGATGACTATCTATCCTTGTGCTCGGTGTGTTTTGCATTGTCCGGGTCTCTTGTTTCTCGGTGAAGATGAATTGACAAGAGTCAAAGAGAATAAGCGCACGTGGCTGAGAAAACCAACTGCTACTTTTAAATGTATGAATTGCCCTCATATTGTAATGACGTTAACCACACGAAGACCTTTTTGGATGTGCCAAACAATGGGATTTCATTAATTGTAGTACTCCATCCATCCATCGTGGGATCGTGATAAATTTTGTTTCTTGTAATACGTTTTTGTATTTATGTTTCTTTTTTATAGTCCTTGTCTTTGTAGCTTTTTGTTTGTTTGTTTTTTCTGCTGTCTTGGTATTCGCACGCCTGTATTGTTTGGCACAATGACCAGGGCGTGGTTGCATGAACATTTAGGGCCATTTATACCAAGCCCTGACAAGGACCTGGTGGTCAAAACATGTTGGCTTGGCTTTCTAAAAAAAGGCCTTTTAAGTACTTCCTTGTGCTGTTCGTATTTGCTTGGAGTGCCCGGGTTTGCTGCTTTTTTGGAGCGGCGCTAACTTGTAACTCCGTATACATTACACACTTGGCACAGTTAGCATGAGTCGTCAAAGAAAAAAAAGAAAAGAAAAAAAACTCTCCTTTTTCCCCAGCCTTGAGAGTCACATAATGACGGACTCTCGTTCCAACACCGGAAAGCACCTAAGGCCCGTGTGTGCACCTGAGAGTGGCTCGATTTCTGCCGAGAACAGGGGGAAGCCCATTCGGAATATCACGCTCAGAAGTGCACTCAGACTCATGAGCAGATTGCATGCTGGGAAATGAAACTTTAATTATCTTGATGCTCCCTTCAGTTTGAATGGCACCGGGGCCCGCACGGCTCATCCACGGGGAGATGCAGGAAGGCAGGTTAATAGGGGTGCATGTTTGTCTGCCAAGTGAAGCGAAGAGGGCTTTTTGTGAGAGGTAAGGGGAAGAAGAAGGGGATGAAAGAAAAGGCTCATCCAAAAATGATGTTGGTGCAAGGAGAAGAGTCGCAAACAGTCAAAGTCTCTGCGGCTGCAGCTGCCTGTTCATTCAGTGTTGCACAAGACTCATTCCTACAGTAAAACCGGACGAAACAGCAAGGCATGTTACCAATTCAAAAAGCCTTTTGTTTAAGTGATGGCTATGAAATGGCCTGAAGCGGCAAATTAAAGGGTTCAGTGGCAAAAAAGCTCAATGGACAAGCAATCTGCGCGTGAAAAGACAGCATTAATGTTTGAGCAGTCAATGCAGTTACACAGCATGACAAGTTTGTTTCTGAATGCACGGGGGAGCTTCGCGAGTGTAATAGCAAGATAGTTAATAATAGCAAGATTATGTCTCTATTCATGGAAAGTGACATATCGACATTCTACAGACCTTTTTCTAACTAGATCCATGGTTGTTGGTAAGTAACTTAAAGGCTCATTAAGAAGCCAACAATTTGATTTGCCAAGAGCTGCAAGAACAAGTCATTTTTGACTCACCATGGAAATGTCTTGTGTTATAAGACATTTCCATGGTTACAAGGCGAAACTCACTTCAATTTGCAGCTCTCGGTCTAAGAAATTGTTATTGCGTCTTATGAAGTATGAATGGGCCTTAAGTTGTCAGTTTAATTGGTCTGAGGGAAAATCACAAAGGCATGGCTTCTAAAATGCACCTACCACCAGACCACTGCTACCAATCAAGCGAGCACACAAGGAGACTAAGCACCAAACTACATTATCGCAGCAGGAATCAACACTGATCTTCCGATGGAGAGATAGGCCTCATCACAATGATTCAAGTTAGTGTAGCATTCAGTTTAATTAATGTTAAAGGGTGTAAGTAACTTACCCACTGTTAGGAATGGGTGGGTCAGTGCCATAGTATTGATATATTGATAGTATTGATACCAGGTAAAAAGTGTCGATAGTAATGTGCATGTAAAAAGAAGGCACAGCAGCAATTATAAACACAAAAGGACCATTAACTTCATTGTTCTGCGCCAAAAAGCTCCACAGCAGCAGAGTATTGAACTGAGCCATCCATATCATTCTAGTTTTATTTAGGTTCTGTTTGTCATGTAGGTATTCATTTTAAACTTTGTTTATGTATTTCCTTTCACGATGACATTGACAAAAATCAATATTGATTTTTTTTAAATGTGGTATCGCCCATCCCAACCTTCTCTGCTCTCTATTTCTACGCCAGTCCATAATTGTACATGCGACAAGCAGCTAAAAGGCAGAATGTTTATAGAAAAAATAAATATCCCACTAATTTTGTTTTAGGTTATGCCATCCATCCATTTTTTTCCACTTGTCCGTTGCCGGGTCGTGGGGGCAGCTGTTGGAGCTGCACAAATCACATTGCACCAGCCCCTATGGCTCCTCCTGCAGGTGGTGGGTCCACAGAAGGACGGCCTCATGGTTCTACCCGGCCTGTTGGTCTCTCATAAGGGACTTCTAAACCGCTCTTTGTCTGACCCGTCGCCTAGGACCTGTTTGCCTCTGGAGATCCTACCAGGGGCACGAAGCCCCGACAACAGAGCTCCAGGATCACCATGGCACTCAAACCCCTCCACCACGTTAAGGTGGCGCTTCCAGGAGGGGGTTTTAGGTTATGGTTAATCCAAATTTGTTCTCTGCATTTGACCCATCCTTTTGAAGACGCTACTAACTGCGGCGAGAGGAGTTTGGCCACATGCGGGACCAGAACAGCCACATTTCTTGAACACACCGGTCTATTTTTACAGTTTTAGAATTCAATCAATAACATCACGCTCGGATTCACCACCTTCACTCTTTACTCTCGGCTGAAGAAACACCATTTCACCCGAGGGACATTTTTTTTTGGTAGACTTTCTATTCATTAGAAATAATTAAGCACTCTGAAATTCCATTATTCCAAAACTATCACTACAACAAAGCACTTTCAAGTCTCAGACCTGTTTTTATGCATCTTCTGAGTGCATTTAGGCTGATAACTTGGGCCCATTACCCAACAATCATATTCTATAATGGATGGTGGGGAAATGAATAGCCAACTACTGCATTGAGACTATCATCTCTCAAGCTCATTCATGCTGCGGAACAGTAGCCAGCAGCAGAGCCGAGATGTGAGCGAGCCGAGACAAAGGCGTCTATCATATTCATTTCTGATAATTGTCTGCAGTTATTAGGAGACAGGACCCGCACAGTCCGGATCTAATTGTCTCGGCTTAATTACCATTGGATATGCTTTGTGGAACGGGAACGGACACGATAAAGAAGGAGAGGCCGTGCGGGGGAATACGACGCTCGAGGCAACGGCGGCGAAGGAGTGAGGTGCAAAGCCGTTCAAAGCCCCTTCAGAGAAGCGGGGCTGCGGAGCTGGAGGCCGTCAGGAATAAAGAGGCACGCAATCATTATACGGACAGTGGTGTTGTGTAAGCTGGGCATGCAGACACTTTTAGATTTTCAGGGCGATTGTGTCACCAATTCAGATCTCAGGACGTTTTTTTTTAAGCCAGGCCCGAATTTCAGCATCTGTGTGCATCTCGGTTGCATTCTTCGACTGTGTGGGTAGTAATGGAATACATGTACAGTATTTAGGGGGTCAACCCTATGTTCCCTGGTGTTTCCCGGGGAATGGCCGCCGTCTTTCGTGGAGGAAATGATACCATCAAAGGCACATGCGGGGCAAAGCGGTACTCGTCTGATCGTTGAAGTCCCACTGTTACCCGGTACTGGTGATCCCGCAAACCTCAAACGATTGGGGGCGGAGGCAGCAGGGAACATCTGGATTTTTTAATACGCAAGGTACCGCTGTTCCTCGAACGGCATCTTCCCCGTCAATAGAAGTGGGGGAACCAGTGCCATGCCATTAGTCCAACGCCCCATTAGTCTAAAAATGTCCCATTGAGCAGAGGTGCCATTAGTCTGACATCTCTAACCCAGTTGTGTTGTGGATTAGAGAGCCATATACAACCACTGGTCCTAACCTTAAGGTCAGTGGACTCTTGCCTAAACCTAATTTTATTCATCAACCCCTACTCAATGGGACATTTTCAGACTAATGAGACGTCGGACTAATGGGGCGTCGGACTAATGGGCCGACCCCGGGGAACTGCGAATTCAGGGAACAGAGGTACACATTACTTTTCTAAAATCAAAGGAATGCAATGCAGTACTCAGTCATTCAATTTCAGCTTCATCCAACAATGCACTTGAGCGTGATCTGCTGCGCTCCTGTTTTTTGTTTTTCTGCTTTTCTATTTATTGGTAAATAAGTTCATACCAGGCAGTCCAACGACTGTGGGCCAGATGATTTTAATCTTACTATCGATGCATAAATACATAATCCAAATCAATGTGAAAGTATTCTAAGTATTCAGAATACAGTGCTCTGATTGGACAAAGTAACGGAATACGTATTCAGTATTTTGTAACCAAATACAATTTCAAAGTATTCTTCCCAACATCTTCAATACCATCAAACTACAGGATTTAACTAACTGTTCTGATATGGAGCTGCTCCAGTTGGTCAAGTCTAGGTTCAGCGACACTCATTTATGTGCCCTAACAATGAGATTAACTACCTCTTACCTGAACATCCTGAAAGACTGGGTTATTTCGTCTTCCCTGATGGCACGGGCATATTCCAAGATGACAATGCCAGGATTCATCGGGCTCGCGTTGTGAAAGAGTGGTTCGGGGAGCATGAGATGGATTGTCCGCCACAGAGTCCAGATCTGAACCACACTGAGAATCTTTGGGATGTGCTGGAGGAGGCTTTGCGCCGTGGTCACACTCTCCCATCATCTATACGAGATCTTTGGGGGGGGGGATGAATGCAACACTGGATCTTTTGACATCACTGTAATCAAAGCTAAAGGCCCAATAAAATATTAGAGTATGACCTTTTTTTTTGGAAAAGTTTTGTGTGTGTCAAGTGTACGAAGTCCAATCAAAGCACATTTAAACGCATTTCCCTTTCTGCCATACATATAAGCTAACCTTGATGAGCAAATAACAATAATTGGAAGCTGTCAGCAGATTTAAGTGAGACGTAGGCTGTTATGTCAGAATATAAATTATACGGCTAGCTACAATAAATGGAAAGGGGTGGGACACGTCCACCTCCGACAGTGGACATGCTGCCGCTTCACTTCTTTGTACGTTCGAACCACCTTCCAATGCAGTTATTCAAATTGTTAGATTGGCAATGCTAATGCTCGGCGAACCATTCGATTTATGAGAACAACGTCCACGAAACCTTTTCATTTGGATTGTTTTGTTCAGGTTCATGAAGTGAATTGACTTTTTCGGTGCACTTCCTTGTTTGAGAACACATTTCTATTGTTTGTATTGTTGATACAGTGTTGCATTCATTTGTGTAATGGTGTGCACAAAGCCTTCTCTGGCACATCCCAAAGATTACCCAAGATCTGAACTCTGCAGCGGCCATCCAATCTTGAACCACTCTTTCACACCATGAGCCCGATGAACCCTCACATTGGTCCTCATTCACGATTCATGTTAAGAACAAATTTGTTCCTAATGCCTCACTTAGGAAGGTTTTTGGGATTCACAAAACGTGTTCTCAGCTGAAAACAAATCCTAAGAACAGTCAGGAGGACTCTAACGCAGAAAAAACTCTCCAGTTCATGGATCATGGAACCCAACATTCTGAGTCATATATAAGATAAGGTAAGCTAGCCTTTATTGATCTCACAATGGAGAAATGCACTTGTATTGTATTTGTACATAATAAGTCTCCTATTACTTAACAGGAAACATGTAAATATTACATAACACTCTGTTTATCCAGTCTGTAATATTACTTGTAGTCTTCTTAACGGCAAATGGCTAAAATGCTTTAATGCCGCTGATAAAAACTTGCACTGCATTAATCTCACAACTTTGTTTACAAGTCGGGCGCACTTCTTGTTGAGCTGCGCGGGCGGAAAAAGCTTTTGTGAGGTATAGGTTATATCTATTCAATCATTTTGTAATGAGAGCAAATTCATCACCTGGTGCCCAAACATTTTGGTGGGCGCCTATTGATGAAGACTGCGCAACGGCATGAACTATAATGCAGCATTGAGGCTTCGTAGCTTTTACATTTGATGCTATATACAAAAGGACAGGTGGCGTACTACCTCAGGAAAGAGATATCAAGCCGGCTACTCTGGGACACTTTGAGAATTCTGTATTTTGATCAGTTTATATTTCCTATATCCGTTAGCATTTAGCCATCAAACATGGCAAATTATGAACAATGCAGATGTTTTCAGCTGTTGTCAACCCATCGTCCTCATGCAGTAATAAATGAAATGAAACCAAAGTATTTACAGACTCACAGGAATTGCGGCAGCCACACAGTGCCATCTCCAGTCCCAACAACCAACTCTCTCGCAGAGCCCCCTTTAATGCCCCCTTTAATACCCCCTAGCCCCTCCCCCGGGCAAACCAACAATAATTGAAGGGGGTATTAAACATTCACCAAACACAAACAAACAATAGAAACATTTACACAGAAATAAGGAGACCAACAATGCCCTACATATGACAACCTAAATTAACCACAATAACTCAATAAATCAGGACAAGTAAACAATATAATAGTAAACACAATGGTTCAGTCCGTGACCAGCTGGTTGCCAGAGCGTGCCACAATGCGCTATTTAACACGCAACCAGGAAGCGCCTCGGTTTGTCACCCACCAGAGGCAGACAGCAGCAGCAACAGGTGGGAGTGTCCAGTGTGAATGTGATGTGTGTAGGCAACGAGTGTGCACCCTCGTGCGCTACAACGGGGAGAACCAGTCTTTAACAGAGGGACATGAGCGCGGCCCGCGAGGGGAGGGGGAACAGTCAGGGGGAAGAGTGAGCGCACTCCGCGCGCGTGATCTCCCGGGCCATGGGAGAGAAAAAGGCACACAGGGTCTGAGTGACGAGGGAGTTACTGGCGCCCCGTCACACTAGTTAGAAGTCACTAATGAAATAGTTAATAATAAAATTAACATATAAAACTGGCTTCTGATCCAAATGTTGAAACATCCGTGAAGCCGTTTAAATCACAAGTGTGCATTTGGAACAGGCTCAGAAACGACTGATTTATTTTTGAGCGCAACCTGCCACTAAATACCACAGCGTTTGGTGCATGGGCGCCACAGGAATTAAATCATTTCCCCAATGCCAATATGGCGGACGTCGTTACTAAGGGGATACATCATAAATACCCGGATTGCCGTCTTCGTCAGTGGCTTAGTTAAAATATTGTTTTTTTATTTGGGGATTTATTTTCTTGTTGCACATGGCACTTTTTGTCTTTTTAAACTCACTTAAAAATGTGTTCTGATCCTGCCGCAGTTCTCTGACAGTGTGTTCATAAGTACGGGAAGCTTTTTGAGAAGATGTTCAAGAATGAGGCCCATTGTCGTGTTGGAATATGCCCGTGTGCCATCAGTGAAGAAAAAATCTATTTATTGGAATCAACTGGTCATTCTGGATGTTCAGTTCGTCGGCTGATCTCGCTCTTTGGACACACAGTGTTGCTGAACCTCGACCTGACCAACTGCAGCGACCCCAGATCAGAACAGTTAGTTCAATACAGGCGGCTACAACAAATAATCCCAATGTTAGAGATACATCCACTTACTTCATCTGAATTGCAAATATACTGTAAGGCCCTTTAGTTCCTTCTCAAAAAAAGTTGCAACGCAAATTGACAGTGCGAAAAGTTCCTCCGCCGCTTTCACATTTAAAGCATTTGTTAGAAAAGAGAAAAAAAAATCTCTTTTTATTTCCTTCCAAGGTGGTTTCCTTTATAAACCGGCGCTCTGTGGGATGGTGCAGAACACTGTGTCTTTGCTTCGAGTGGTTAAACCTCGGAGGAAATCACCTGCAGGAGAGCCATTATACATTCAGCTTCACCTTTTTTTTATTTATTTTTTTTACACGGCGAGCAATTTGCACTACAGAACCTAAACCGCTTTCCCCGACGCCGCCGCCACCGCCTGACACCTGTTGTCACAAAGACGGCTTTTCACCATCTGCCACCCAGCGTCGTTTTGAAAAGACGAGATCCCCCTATAGCCCTTTCTCTTTCTTCCCTCTTTTGGCGCCGGGGCTTGGTCTTTATAATGAGCGCTGTCACGGATCTGCGGTGCTGAGCCAGTGCGCCCCGGGTCACTGCCGGGTTCGCGTCAATAATTCATTTTTTTTTTGGGGAGACAGAATCCCTCCGCGCATTCGCCAAACAAGCAGAAACGTTATTTTGTGGCAGGCGACGATTGCTCCGACACTCCTTAACAATGCGTAAGTGAAGTTTGTGAAGAACTATTCATTACGGATTAGGCAGTAGTAGGCAGTAGTAGGCAGTAGTAGGCAGTAGTAGGCAGTAGTAGGGAGTAGTACGCAGTAGTAGGCATTAGTAGGCAGTAGTAGGCAGTAGTAGGCAGTGGTAGGCAGTAGTAGGCCGTAGTAGGTCGTAGTAGGCAGTACTAGGCCGTAGTAGGCCGTAGTAGGCAGTGGTAGGCAGTAGTAGGCAGTAGTAGGCAGTGGTAGGCCGTAGTAGGCAGTAGTAGACCGTAGTAGGCCGTAGTAGGCAGTAGTACGCAGTAGTAGGCAGTAGTAGGCAGTAGTAGGCATTAGTAGGCAGTAGTAGGCATTAGTAGGCAGTAGTAGGCCGTAGTAGGCAGTAGTAGGCAGTAGTACGCCGTAGTAGGCAGTAGTAGGCATTAGTAGGCACTAGTAGGCATTAGTAGGCAGTAGTAGGCCGTAGTAGGCCGTAGTAGTCACTAGTAGGCACTAGTAGGCAGTAGTAGGCAGTAGTAGACAGTAGTAGGCAGTAGTAGGCCGTAGTAGGCACTAGTAGGCAGTAGTAGGCAGTAGTAGGCAGTAGTAGGCAGTAGTAGGCAGTAGTAGGCCGTAGTAGGCCGTAGTACGCAGTAGTAGGCAGTAGTAGGCATTAGTAGGCCGTAGTAGGCAGTAGTAGGCATTAGTAGGCAGTAGTAGGCATTAGTAGGCAGTAGTAGGCCGTAGTAGTCACTAGTAGGCACTAGTAGGCAGTAGTAGGCCGTAGTAGGCAGTAGTAGGCAGTAGTAGACAGTAGTAGGCAGTAGTAGGCCGTAGTAGGCACTAGTAGGCAGTAGTAGGCAGTAGTAGGCAGTAGTAGGCACTAGTAGGCACTAGTAGGCAGTAGTAGGCCGTAGTACGCAGTAGTAGGCAGTAGTAGGCATTAGTAGGCCGTAGTAGGCAGTAGTAGGCATTAGTAGGCAGTAGTAGGCCGTAGTAGTCACTAGTAGGCACTAGTAGGCAGTAGTAGGCAGTAGTAGGCAGTAGTAGACAGTAGTAGGCAGTAGTAGGCCGTAGTAGGCACTAGTAGGCAGTAGTAGGCAGTAGTAGGCCGTAGTAGGCACTAGTAGGCAGTAGTAGGCAGTAGTAGTAGGCAGTAGTAGGCAGTAGTAGTAGGCAGTAGTAGTAGGCAGTAGTAGGCAGTAGTAGGCCGTAGTAGGCCGTAGTAGGCCGTAGTAGGCCGTAGTAGGCAGTGGTAGGCAGTAGTAGGCCGTAGTAGGCTGTAGTAGGCCGTGGTAGGCAGTGGTAGGCAGTAGTAGGCAGTGGTAGGCCGTAGTAGGCAGTAGTAGGCCGTAGTAGGCAGTAGTAGCAGTAGTAGGCCGTGGTAGGCAGTGGTAGGCCGTAGTAGGCAGTAGTAGGCCGTAGTAGGCAGTGGTAGGCCGTAGTAGGTCGTAGTAGGCAGTGGTAGGCAGTAGTAGGCCGTAGTAGGCCGTAGTAGGCAGTGGTAGGCAGTAGTAGGCAGTGGTAGGCAGTGGTAGGCATTAGTAGGCAGTAGTAGGCCGTAGTAGGCCGTAGTAGGCAGTAGTTGGCAGTAGTAGGCATTAGTAGGCACTAGTAGGCAGTAGTAGGCAGTAGTAGGCAGTAGTAGGCATTAGTAGGCAGTAGTAGGCATTAGTAGGCAGTAGTAGGCCGTTGTAGGCAGTAGTAGGCAGTAGTAGGCCGTAGTAGGCAGTAGAAGGCATTAGTAGGCACTAGTAGGCACTAGTAGGCAGTAGTAGGCAGTAGTAGGCCGTAGTAGGCAGTAGTAGGCATTAGTAGGCACTAGTAGGCAGTAGTAGGCATTAGTAGGCAGTAGTAGGCCGTAGTAGGCCGTAGTAGTCACTAGTAGGCACCAGTAGGCAGTAGTAGGCAGTAGTAGACAGTAGTAGGCAGTAGTAGGCCGTAGTAGGCAGTAGTAGGCAGTAGTAGGCAGTAGTAGGCAGTAGTAGGCACTAGTAGGCAGTAGTAGGCACTAGTAGGCCGTAGTACGCAGTAGTAGGCAGTAGTAGGCAGTAGTAGGCATTAGTAGGCCGTAGTAGGCAGTAGTAGGCATTAGTAGGCACTAGTAGGCAGTAGTAGGCATTAGTAGGCAGTAGTAGGCCGTAGTAGTCACTAGTAGGCACTAGTAGGCAGTAGTAGGCAGTAGTAGACAGTAGTAGGCAGTAGTAGGCCGTAGTAGGCACTAGTAGGCAGCAGTAGGCAGTAGTAGGCAGTAGTAGGCAGTAGTAGGCCGTAGTAGGCACTAGTAGGCAGTAGTAGGCAGTAGTAGGCCGTAGTAGGCACTAGTAGGCAGTAGTAGTAGGCAGTAGTAGGCAGTAGTAGTAGGCAGTAGTAGTAGGCAGTAGTAGGCAGTAGTAGGCCGTAGTAGGCCGTAGTAGGCAGTGGTAGGCAGTAGTAGGCCGTAGTAGGCCGTAGTAGGCCGTGGTAGGCAGTGGTAGGCAGTAGTAGGCAGTAGTAGGCAGTGGTAGGCCGTAGTAGGCAGTAGTAGGCCGTAGTAGGCAGTAGTAGGCCGTGGTAGGCAGTGGTAGGCCGTAGTAGGCAGTAGTAGGCCGTAGTAGGCAGTGGTAGGCCGTAGTAGGTCGTAGTAGGCAGTGGTAGGCAGTAGTAGGCCGTAGTAGGCCGTAGTAGGCAGTGGTAGGCAGTAGTAGGCAGTGGTAGGCAGTGGTAGGCATTAGTAGGCCGTAGTAGGCAGTAGTTGGCAGTAGTAGGCATTAGTAGGCACTAGTAGGCAGTAGTAGGCAGTAGTAGGCAGTAGTAGGCATTAGTAGGCAGTAGTAGGCAGTAGTAGGCCGTTGTAGGCAGTAGTAGGCCGTAGTAGGCAGTAGAAGGCATTAGTAGGCACTAGTAGGCAGTAGTAGGCAGTAGTAGGCATTAGTAGGGAGTAGTAGGCCGTAGTAGGCAGTAGTAGGCACTAGTAGGCAGTAGTAGGCACTAGTAGGCAGTAGTAGGCAGTAGTAGGCCGTAGTAGGCACTAGTAGGCAGTAGTAGTAGGCAGTAGTAGGCAGTAGTAGTAGGCAGTAGTAGGCAGTAGTAGGCCGTAGTAGGCAGTGGTAGGCCGTAGTAGGTCGTAGTAGGCAGTAGTAGGCCGTGGTAGGCAGTGGTAGGCCGTAGTAGGCCGTAGTAGGCAGTAGTAGGCATTAGTAGGCACTAGTAGGCAGTAGTACACAGTAGTAGGCAGTAGTAGGCACTAGTAGGCAGTAGTAGGCATTAGTAGGCCGTAGTAGGCAGTAGTAGGCCGTAGTAGTCACTAGTAGGCAGTAGTAGGCAGTAGTAGGCAGTAGTAGTAGGCAGTAGTAGACAGTAGTAGGCAGTAGTAGGCAGTAGTAGGCCGTAGTAGGCACTAGTAGGCAGTAGTAGGCAGTAGTAGGCAGTAGTAGTAGGCAGTAGTAGGCCGTAGTAGGCAGTAGTAGGCAGTAGTAGTAGGCAGTAGTAGGCCGTAGTAGGCAGTAGTAGGCATTAGTAGGCAGTAGTAGGCCGTAGTAGGCAGTAGTAGGCCGTAGTAGGCACTAGTAGGCAGTAGTAGGCAGTAGTAGTAGGCAGTAGTAGACAGTAGTAGGCAGTAGTAGGCCGTAGTAGGCACTAGTAGGCACTAGTAGGCACTAGTAGGCAGTAGTAGGCCGTAGTAGGCACTAGTAGGCACTAGTAGGCAGTAGTAGGCAGTAGTAGGCAGTAGTAGTAGGCAGTAGTAGGCAGTAGTAGGCAGTAGTAGTAGGCAGTAGTAGGCAGTACCATTTTAAAGTCGAGTTTGGACTTTATTTTAATTCAATTTAATTTCTGTCTATTCATTTCTTCATTAAACCAATTAGTGTTACGGATTATGCGAGCCTGAACCTATCCATGTCTCTAATCTTAAAACACTTTGGTTTTTTAATGCTTAATCTTAAGGATCGTGGTCTCCAGCCTCATTGTTGCAAGAGACACTTTGAGTTCTGCATATATACATTTTTTGACTTTGCATAAATGTTAGTCTGCTATTTCAGCGTCTAAAGCTCAGTTCAGCATAAGCCTTGGTGTCCACAGTGGTTGCGTCGTGGAGCGCGCGTCGCTCGGCTCATTGTGGCGTCGGGTTATGCGACATCACATCACGACACGCCCACATCACTTCACGACACGCCCACATCACTTCACGACACGCCCACATCACTTCACGACAGGCCCACTTCACGACACGCCCACATCACTTCACGACACGCCCAAATCACTTCACGACAGGCCCACATCACATCATGACACGCCCACATCACTTCACGACACGCCCACATCACATCACGACACGCCCACATCACGACACGCCCACATCACTTCACGACAGGCCCACATCACATCATGACACGCCCACATCACATCACGACACGCCCACATCACTTCACGACACGCCCACATCACGACACGCCCACATCACTTCACGACACGCCCACATCACTTCACGACAGGCCCACATCACATCATGACACGCCCACATCACATCACGACACGCCCACATCACTTCACGACACGCCCACATCACATCACGACACGCCCACATCACGACACGCCCACATCACTTCACGACACGCCCACATCACTTCACGACAGGCCGCAGGCAGATACACTTGGATGATGACACTCGTGCACTCTGTGTTTAGGTGCGTGCATACACACATGACTGGCACCACGCATCTTAAATATTAAGAGACAAACTTGTACCGTCACTTTCATACTGTGCATAGCGTCAGATTTTTTGCTCCGTTGTTACACCCCTAGTGTTAAGTGTCATGATGGTTCATTCATCATTTATCAGGGCTCAATACGGTGTACTTATTATAAATTGCATTGTGTATGAATTGTGCTCTTCAAAAAAATTACTTGCCTTGCCTTAACTTGAGCAATAAATTGGAAGTTGTGTATAACTGGGAAATAGTGAATACAGGCTGTTATCCCTGTTACTGCAAGAGAATCCAGGTTACTCATTACCGGCGAACTGCTGTTTTCAAGTTTCTATAATCTGTGTTTATATGACCAAAGGCAAATTCAGAAAATGAAAAACTCGCGATAATAACCCGGGAAACTAGCGCGCATGTAAACGCACTCATTGTCTCTTTTAAAAAAAAGAGACAAAAAAGTGCACCCACTAAATGAACAGATGCAAAAGATTAGGCTCCCTATAGAGTCTTAAATCACACCACCCGGGCTCCAAAGTAAAAGACTAATGACTACAGGTTTTTTTGTTTGGAGACGGGGCGGAGGAGAGCGGCCTGTAATGAAGTGCCTATTACTTTACTTTCATCTCATCACTTCCTTGAACAATAAACCGATGATAGTGTTTTAATGGAGTGGCTTAATGAGAATTCTTTATCATGGCATCTCGGAGATAATTCAATTTTACCTCGGTGAAGTAAAGGGTCTGAAGCGTTGAGCCCGTCTGATTGGGCCATATGCATCAGCGGATTATTAAAATTACATCTGAGCGCCGCACTGGTTTTATAGAACAGAGATGACAGCGCCGCGGCACTGCGGTCCGCTCTTCACCAGGAGCACACCGAAATGAAGGGCTTTTTTCAAATAGAAAAAAAAAAAGGTGAAAGGAGCGCTTTTTCAATCTTTCTTTGGAGTCAATTGACTGGTTTAGTTTGGATGATTACAAACTAAAAACATCATCAAAGCCATAGACCCTTTTTTTTAACTAGTAGTGAAATAAAGTTTGTTTTGTTCTCTATCAGTTTATTTAACATGCGGTGCTTTGGGAAAAAAAGACTGTCCATGTCATAATAGAGCATTTTAATCATATACAGTGCCATGTGAAAGTATTCGGCCCCCTTGGACTTTTCGACCTTTTGCCACATTTCAGGCTTCAAACATAAAGATATAAAAGTGTATTTTTTGTGTGAAGAACCAACAACAAGTGGGACACAATCATGAAGTGAAACGAAATTTATTGGATATTTCAAACATTTTTAACAAATAAACAACTGAAAAATTGGGCGTGCAAAATTATTCAGCCCCTTTACTTTCAGTGCAGCAAACTCTCTCCAGAAGTTCAGTGAGGATCTCTGAATGATCCAATGTTGACCTAAATGACTGATGATGATAAATAGAATCCACCTGTGTGTAAACAAGTCTCCGTATAAATGCACCTGCTCTGTGATAGTCTCAGAGGTCCGTTTAAAGCGCAGAGAGCATCATGAAGAACAAGGAACACACCAGGCAGGTCCGAGATACTGTTGTGGAGAAGTTTAAAGCCGGATTTGGATACAAAAAGATTTCCCAAGCTTTAAACATCCCAAGGAGCACTGTGCAAGCGATAATATTGAAATGGAAGGAGTATCAGACCACTGCAAATCTACAAAGACCCGGCCGTCCCTCTAAACTTTCAGCTCATACAAGGAGAAAACTGATCAGAGATGCTGCCAAGAGGCCCATGATCACTCTGGATGAACTGCAGAAATGTACAGCTGAGGTGGGAGACTCTGTCCATAGGACAACAATCAGTCGTATACTGCACAACTCTGGCCTTTATGGAAGAGTGGCAAGAAGAAAGACATTTCTTAAAGATATCCATAAAAAGTGTCGTTTAAAGTTTGCCACAAGCCACCTGGGAGACACACCAAACATGTGGAAGAAGGTGCTCTGTCAGATGAAACCAAAATTGAACTTTTTGGCAACAATGCAAAACGTTATGTTTGGCGTAAAAGCAACACAGCTCATCACCCTGAACACACCATCCCCACTGTCAAACATGGTGGTGGCAGCATCATGGTTTGGGCCTGCTTTTCTTCAGCAGGGACTGGGAAGATGGTTAAAATTGATGGGAAGATGGACGGAGCCAAATACAGGACCATTCTGGAAGAAAACCTGATGGAGTCTGCAAAAGACCTGAGACTGGGACGGAGATTTGTCTTCCAACAAAACAATGATCCAAAACATAAAGCAAAATCTCCAATAGAGTGGTTCACAAATAAACATATCCAGGTGTTAGAATGGCCAAGTCAAAGTCCAGACCTGAATCCAATCGAGAATCTGTGGAAAGAACTGAAAACTGCTGTTCACAAACGCTGTCCATCCAACTTCACTGAGCTCCAGCTGTTTTGCAAGGAGGAATGGGCAAATATTTCAGTCTCTCAATGTGCAAAACTGATAGAGACATACCCCAAGGACTTACAGCAGTAATCGCAGCAAAAGGTGGCGCTACAAAGTATTCACTTAAGGGGGCTGAATCATTTTGCACGGCCAATTTTTCAGTTGTTTATTTGTATAAAAAAAATTGAAATATCCAATAAATTTCATTACAGTTTTATATCTTTATGTTTGAAGCCTGAAATGTGGCAAAAGGTCGAAAAGTTCAAGGGGGCCGAATACTTTCGCAAGGCACTGTAACTGTGACAGTGAGCCTGAAAAGTGACCCTGAAAGTTGGGAAGCATGCGTATGACTTGAAGCTTGCGTACCACCAGCAGCACTTGTATCACTGCCTGAGTAACACCGATATGGTACTAGAGGCTCCCCGGTCAGATGGGGCCTTTCTGAGTGAAGTTTGCATGTTTTATCCGTGCAGGTTTCCTCCAGTGTCCTCTAGCACTATATTGCACAATTCTGTCTTCATAGCTGTTTTGCCGAGTTCCTTTCGCCTTAGTTTATTGAGTGTGCTGCCCCATAAGTTCATAAAAGGTTTTCCCTGTGAGTATTATGTCAAAAGAGCTATAAGTGATCATAGAAATTGTTCAGATAAGAAGTTAAAACTGCACTGTGTATGAATTGGGCTCTACAAATACACTTGCCCTGCCTACTTAAATGCTAACGCTAATCAAATGTTTAGTTTATTTGAGCAGTATACATTCTGCTCAAAAGCAGTGGGCTGAAGCGCTCATAAGCTTCTTGCTTCAGCCCACTCCTTTTGAGCAGAATGTATACTGCTCAAATAAACAAATAAACTAAACATTTAGCATTTAAGTAGGCGGGGCACGTTTATTTGTAGAGCACAATTCATACACAAGGCAATTCAAAGTGCTTCACAATTGCATAAAATTACAAGAAAACAGATCAAATCAATAGAACATCAACATAGAAAGGAATCAGTTACAGTCAAAGGCAAGAGTGCAGATAAAATACTTTCAGTTTTCATATGCTCGGGTAAAAAGAGCTGTTTTTAGCCTGGATTGGAACATTGTCAGAGTCGAGGCCTGTCTCACATCCTCATGAAGACTGTTCCAGATTTTAGCTGCATGAAACTGAAACGCAGCTTCACCGTGTTTATTATTGACTCTGGGAACCACCAGGAGACCCCTCCCTGAAGTTCTCAGGGCCCGAGATGGTTCATACGGCTTTAACATGTCAGAGATGGACTTTGGTGCTAAACCATGAAACGACTTGTACACAAGCAGAGCTGTTTTAAATTCTATTCTCTGAGTGACAGGAAGCCAGTGCAGAGACCGGAGCACTGGACTAATATGGTCGTATTTCCTGGTTCTTGTCAGGACTCGAGCAGCAGCGTTCTGGATGTACTGCAGCTCTAACAGTGAGCAGGCCGTTACAGTAGTCTAACCTGCTGGAGACAAATGCATGGATGAGTCTCTCTAAGTCTGGTTCTGACGCTATTCCTCTGATCCTAGAGCTCTTGCCTCATCGCAAGAAGGTCCCGGGTGCGATTCCCACCTGGACTGTGTTCTCCCCGTGTCTGCGGTAGGTTTCCTCCGATTTCCCCTACCACTAAAAAAAAAACACGTACAACAGGTCAACAGGCCAGGACTCCCCTGGGAATGAGATTTGTGATCTCAGTGGGACGTTCCTGCTTAAATAAAGGATGAATAAATAAATAAAAAGGACACGAAAGTAGTTATTTTATGCCAATCTTTTCCATGACTGTCTCACTTCATTTCCAACTGCTATATAGCTACTAAATTATTGTCCTTTATCATCATCAGTGCTCATGATGATAATGAACCCTGAGAACACTCCTCCATGCTTTTAGTCAATCCCGGGCACGAACAGCACCTCCCTTCTCCCTCTCCATAAACTATTTTAACCCCGGCGAGGTCTTTCCGTCGCTCCGAACTTATCTGTGATGTATTGTATTGGCAGAAGCCCGTGGAGCGTGTTGTGCACTTCAGACCTCTTTATCCGCCCATGCGTGCGCGTGTCGACATGAAACAGGCTCAGCCGCTGATTTGAGCTCGGTCTTCGGGGAGCGCCGTCTAATTCAGTCCAAATCCCGCCGGACCGCACAGACAAACAGGCCTCGATGTTCGGATCAGAAACACGGCCCGTCAAAAAAAACAATGAAGATTGGATGTGAGAAAATGCAATTATGTGAGATGGCGCTCCCGTTTAAATGCACTTGGATAAGAGTTAATTGACTTCTACAGTTCGCTTTTCACACAGTACGTTTGTTCAGTGTCAGTTTGCCTTTTTTTTTTTTTTGAAAGATTTTCCCAACAATAACAACGATAATTGGCTTGGGAGTCGAACAACAGTAGCCGGTAGTGCCATCAACTTGACCCACTGATAAAACTGAGACGAGCATAGAAATATACTGTCGTTATTTGGGCAGTTTCTACTGTATGTCGGACGCGATATGCTGCCCTGATTATTTCGCGCCCGCCAGCTCCGAGGGATTTAAATGATCCCCTGGCTTTGCTGTGTGTCACTAACCCAGCTTACACCACCGACTCCTGGCCATATTAATATCCCTGCACCTTATTTATTTAGACCATATTTTATCATAGCTCCCGCAGCACTTTCTTATTGCTATTTTTTCCATCTGCTAACCCTGGGTCCTGAGCTCGGTTGACGGTGGCTTTGGGCTGATATTCAGTACAAGGAAGCCTCGACACAAGGTCAAGCTGATGAGTTGAGGCGAGAACAGAAAAGGCAGCAGAATCCAGAATTGAAAACTTATAATACTTAGTTTTGGCTAACTTCCTGTTGGCCAGTGTGGGGTAAAGACTACTTCCTGTCCACATGATAGCATACATTTAAAATACAATACGATTTAAAAACATGGACAAAAACTTGACTAAATGTAAAGCCGAGTGTGTTTATAAATATTAGTTCAGATACTGGTGTGATTTTACCATTTGTTAGCATACAATTAACGTTAGCCGTTAGCTTGAAGGCTAAAACAACCTTACATTTATGTGAACACAGAAGTCTCCTCCAGTAAAGTATTTTGTGCTGTGTAAATGTTTCAACATGTTGTAAGTGATTGTTCAACAGCGGCATGTTTTCTGCCACGTACTGTTCAAATATTTACTTATTTCGGCGAGACATGGTTAACTCTCCAGAGAAATAAAATTATGACAGGATACAGCTGTTGCCAAAGAAATCACAGCCTTTAGCTTTCTGAGCCTGTTCCTAGAAATGCTCACATTTCATTTGCCGCCGAATCCTGGACCCGATTTAAATTGAACGTTCTATCCCCATACAAATGAATGGGGAATACAGGCACAATACTAATGTATTGCATTTATATAATTTATGTGGTTTCTTTAACATTAGCATCTTAAAAGATGATCTTAAATGGCCACTGGATGTGCATTCAACCCCACAAAAAGCAAAAACTTAACTACATTTGAGTTAGCATTTAGCTCAGAGGACACTTTAATAATCTAATATCTCTGCACATTGATTAACGTTTTCTAACAAGGTCTCACCTAAATTTGGTTGGTGGGTTGAAAACATCTGGATCGTTCATAATTTACGCTGATGGGTGACTAATGCTAACGGCTATAGGGAAAATACATTCAGGCTAATGGACTCTGAAAAGTCTCCTGGACTAGCCTACTTGCTAACTGTTGGCTTTCCAAAGTGACACCCATTTTTCAGGGTCAAGTTACCTGCTAACCCTGTAGTTTATAGTTGTACTGTTTATCACATGTTTCCTTATGCTAAACGTCTTGATATTAGATGGTCGGTTGCTGCCCCCTAGTGGACGGATTAAATTTTTAGATTTTGTTTTTTTGCTACGCGCAGTCAGTAATAAAATGGCCAGCCTACGGTGCAGTTCTGGTGTCAGTGTCTCTTCGGCAGTTTTCAGCCTTGGGGTATCTTAGTCCGTAAGTCACAATATGTTAATGTTGCAATGTTGTTTTACTTTAAAATGTACGTTGTTGAAAATGTATGCTGATTAACACAAGTATGGTTAGTTACTGTTTAGCTACATGTGAGTTAATGCTAGGCTACATATTTTTTACTTGTTTTAAATGCACATTTATTTGGGTCATAAGAACATTAGGTTTATTCAAAAAGGTTAAAAAGCATAATCTATTCATATTACACGCAAATGAGTGTATTACTGTTGTACTTACATTTGTTTTGTTGTGGGTACAGTCTACAATTTATTAATACACAATTGTATGTGTTCTGTTACAGTTTTACAAAAAATAATGACAACTGCCTGATGCCAGTAAAGACGCAGCAAACTCTGCATGTTGTAGATACTTGTTCGCTATCTGTCTAGCCCTGGTAGTGACACCATCGTGAGGACAGAATAATAGTTCACATAAATAAATCGCACAAGGGGGAAAGAGAAGGATCCAATGAAAGAGTGAGTTCAGTTTGAGTCCTTGAGAACTACTAGTTCTCTGTAGAGGAACACAAATCCATTCGCCTTTGCAGTAGGAGCGAGATCATTATCAAATTATGGGCAATAACCTGCCCCTGCACTTCCCATCCCTGAAAATGAAATATATAAAAAAAAAAAATCAACAATGCAGTAAAACATTTTTTTTTTTTTTAATTGAGCACCACATGATAAAGCCAGGTAATTTCAGATCATATTTTTGCAGTTTTTACATTTTATTTCACTTTCAATATCCAGTATATGTTGAAAACCCAATGTCCCTGACGCCCTTTTTCACACCTTTGTGCAGTTAAAATGAATATTTACAATAAGTCTATAAATGTTTTTCTTGCCAATTCCAAACAAACAGAGAATAGACTTCAATAATCTGCAGATCTTATATGAAAAATCACAACTATTAATTAAAATAATTAAGAAAAATCTCTGTCCCTCAGTTTTGTGTCATTGGTGTTATATCAGCATTACTTTCCAGGATTTGTAAGGTTAAAAAAAGATGTGAAGAAATATTTTTCTGGTCTGATGAGACCAAGTTAAAAGCCTAATCCTGGGAAATATAAAGGAGGACATATTGTCCTCACTAAGAACAAAAAGTAACTTTAAAATGTGACTTTATACTGTGGGTCATTTTGAAATGTCATTGGTGTTACGGCTGTTTGCATCAGTTAGTAGAATTTCTCTGGGGGGAAAAACAGGTTCACAGCTAAAACTATACAACTGTACTGTGATACACCACCGTTGTTCAGGAATGACATAGAAATACTTAAGAAAAAGGGACAGTTGATTTAAATTCGTCATTGGTGTTACGGTCACTGTTGTTACAGCCCCATATTAAAATGAATGGAGGCATCTGAAGCAAAGTCACTGGTGTTACACTTTTGTCATTGGTGTTATGAAAACATTGGGCTTAATTTAACATATAATTTGCCCTTATTTTAATAAAATACTGTTCTTAGACAAAATGGCTATTGTTTAATTTCCTAAATGCTAAATTTTACCCAAATAACAAAATGTTTTCTTGCATTATTGCCTTATGTTTGTCATTAAAATAGTTGTAACACCAATGACACGGAACTTAAAATAAAAATCTCAAATTATAAAACAATGAAAAATACCCAAGCTGTCCTTTATGACTGGTAGTAATACTAAGAGGGTATTGAACATGTTCTGGTGATTTTTATGTAAAAATATTGTACATGATTTTTTTTTTCCCGGACAGAAAATGCCCATATTTTGATAATGGCCCGATCGCTGCTGTTGTTTATTTTCACAATTTTCACTAGATGTTTTGGTGAATGATGGGCAAACAGCTCATATATCAGACATGTATAGCGCAATGCTCTGTTTGTGAACTTTGTTTTGGCCCACCATCGAGCTATTATTATTCATTTAATCCATTCACGTTGCCAACTAAATCCGTGGAAGTGACGACAACGCGATCACTCGTATTCATTGAGAAAAATAACATTTGGACATCATTCCAAATTACAGTGCAGATCTAGCCCTGTTTGCTTCCCAAGTTGGAAAAGGAGGCAGGGCAGCTGTGGTAAATGCCACTGCTGCAGTGGCTGCCACCTATTCTGTGCGCACGGTCCACCAGAACAGGGCATCTATCCAAAAGTTCACAACACACAATGCTAGGGAGACATCATCAATCGTAAGTTTACTTGGCAAACATCTCTACCAACTGTTGCTGCGCTCCCATAAGGAAACTGAAAGAAAATGTACTTCATATGGATTTACATATTATGCAAAAATATGCTTTGTAATTGTTTACTTTTGCTGGTTCGGCGGTGGTTCTGGTCCGTGGAGAGAGTCTCCCCGAAAAACGGCTCTTTAATGATCTCACATTATGTCGAACATTACTGCCTCTCTGCTGGATTCCCATTAATAAATACCAACATCATTAAGAGACTGAATACGATTGGGGGGTGTTCCTATTTTAGCAACGCTCTGGCTAAAAGGTGCCGTCAACGCAGTCAATGTTGTGTTTTTTTTTTTTTTAATTCTCTTTATTTGAGTTTTTTAACATTATAAACACAGTCGATGTTGTATGTGTCAGAAGACGAACCGAGTGTGTTTCCCCTGGACTTCTCCACTGCGTTTCAAACATTAACATAACACTGCTTTTTTTGGCAGGGATGTCGTGTCCCTGGGCAAAGCATTGCAAGGAAGCTAATTTATTTCTCAAGGATTTTAACAAGACGCATATTTGATAAAAGCATGGTAAGGACCTGATTCAGAGTAAAAAGGAGGAACTGATAGCGTTATAAAGGCCAATAACGTAATAGACTTGGCCAGTTTCAAAACATACTAAGCCGATATCGTAATCAGGATTTACCGGCAGATAATATACTCATTATTACGTTTTTGGCCTGTCAAGCCTTGTGAAAATAATTCACAAATGTAATAAATTCAGCCAATAAAAGCAGTAAATACAAAGGTTTATGAAAAACATGTTTGAGTGCAGTTTTCTCTAAAATGTGTTTTTGAAAAAATAAAGTCAGAATGATCATTATTAAGGTTAAGGTGCTTTATTTGTCATTAAACAACAACTGTACAACAAAATGTGTCCTCTGCATTTGACCCATCCTCGGGACAACCTGTAAGGATCAGTGGGCGATTGCAGCACCGCGCCTGGGGACCAATCTCCAGATGTGGAGCCAGGCTGGTGGCCAGGATTCACCTGTTGTACATGTTTTTAGTGGTAGGGGAAATGAGATGTCGGACTAATGAGCCGACCCCACTCCTACCTACCAGTGTTAATTTTGACAACATATTTTAATTTAGATTTAGTCTTAGTCTTTTGACGAAAATGTAATTCAATTTTAGTCGAGATTTAGTCAAAAAAATATCTTAAATTTTAGTCGAGTTTTAGTCGACTAAAATTGCAAGTACATTTAGTCGACTAAATTTAAGTCAAATTTAGTCGACTTAGCATTTATAATATTCATTATAATCATATTTAATCGAGGTCCTCTGCTTCATGGAGCTGCTCCAACATGAACAAAGCTCAGAGCTGTTCCTTTGGCAGTGAATTTACATGATATGAGGCTCTTTCAGACTGTCAATAGAAGTTTGGATGATTTTAGTCTCTCCTTTTCATTTTTATTTAGTCTTATTTTAGTCGACTAAAATATCTGGACATTTTAGTCATAGTTTTAGTCGCATGGAAAACTTTTAATTTAGTTTTAGTCCAATTTTAGTCGTCAAAAAAATCACTTTGACTAAAATTAAGACTAAATATTTTAGTCGACGAAATTAACACTGCTACCTACTACCTAATTCAAACATAATTTAGGGAGCGCACAGCGCAGCATTAAGTTAACTGTTCCCGTAGGAAAATGTATCGACCGCACTTGACCCATCCTGCACTGCCACTGGGGCAACATAACCAAGTGTGTATGTTTTACATTGGTTGGGGATAAAGAGGCCTCGGAGAAATCTCACCGAGACACAGAGAGAATATGACTCTGTAGTTGTGAAATGCTAAATAATAACATTACTTTGGTAGAACGTTTTTCGAGCCAATTTGTTTTGAAAAGCCAGACAGCAACACGAGAGTCTTTGACGCTGGCTCCAGACAGCCAAACTATGAGAAAAGCGGGGAACAAAGATCCCTCAGCGATGAGGAAATAGTCACTGTCTTACTTCCCATTCTTGACATGAACACAACGCGTCCTTTTGAAGTCGTGTCAATATATTTTTCGGTTTATTTTGAGTAAGAAAAACAGTGTCCCTGAGCTCGCGCAGTCTGACGGGCGCGCCGCTCCAACCGCTTGACGAGTTAATTGAAATCCCGGTCTCTCCTCGGCCAGATTAAGTCCGGCGAATGACAAGTTACCAGGCGCTCAGTTGACTGGAAAATCGGGC
Organism: Proterorhinus semilunaris; assembly: GCA_021464625.1. Lineage (NCBI taxonomy): Eukaryota > Metazoa > Chordata > Actinopteri > Gobiiformes > Gobiidae > Proterorhinus > Proterorhinus semilunaris. Next base: position 31,598,095 of record CM038345.1, on the reverse strand, counting down.
CCCACAGTCACACGCAGGAAAACTGCCGCGCTGGCCACATCCGCTTTGTGCCATGTGCTCCATTGGCTTGATTTGATTCACAAGTAAGTAATTCATTATAATGCAGCACCGCCCGGAGATATCAGAGCTCTGAGTCAGTGAACATTCAGCATAAAATTAAAGCCGCAGTGGCCCACAACTGATTCCGTTAAATCCTCAACACTATAAGGTGCCCCCGTGTTTGTGGTAGTTATGGGGGGAAAACAAAAACAAGTTCACAGTCAAATACAAGTTACACGGCAGTCATTTGCAATGTGCTTACGAGTTCTTAGCGCCACTGTGCTTCTCTGATTTTACGGAGGTTACGGTACAATGGCATGCTTTATTTTGATAAGAAGAAAGCCTTGGACCTGGCAACCCTGCTCTGAGATAGCAGCGACTTGTGCGTAGCCAAACAAGAAAGCAATCAACTCATCAGATAAAAGCGCTCCAGATGAAAGAACGGACTGCAAACGGCAAAAATAAATATTCTGCGAAAAGATTTAGGACAACATTAATTCACTTCCCGCAGGAGCCTATGTGGTCTTAACCGATTACAAAATTGCGTAACCGAGTAAAAGCATTTTGCTCGGTTAACTGGCGTGTATAATTTGCCGTTCCATGGAAAATATTTGTAATACATTTCTGGTGGAGAGATAAGTGTTTTTATTTAGTCTTATTTTAGTCGACTAAAATATCTGGACATTTTAGTCATAGTTTTAGTCGCATGGAAAACTTTTAATTTAGTTTTAGTCCAATTTTAGTCGTCAAAAAAATCACTTTGACTAAAATTAAGACTAAATATTTTAGTCGACGAAATTAACACTGCTACCTACTACCTAATTCAAACATAATTTAGGGAGCGCAGCATTAAGTTAACTGTTCCCGTAGGAAAATGTATCGACTGCACTTGACCCATCCTGCACTGCCACTGGGGCAACATAACCAAGTGTGTATGTTTTACATTGGTTGGGGATAAAGAGGCCTCGGAGAAATCTCACCGAGACACAGAGAGAATATGACTAGTTGTGAAATGCTAAATAATAACATTACTTTGGTAGAACGTTTTTCTCGTTTAAAAAAAAAAGCGTGCTAAATGACGGCAGGTAAAATAAATAAAAAATACTGTGGGGCCACGTGAACGCAAGTCAGTGACCTACTTTGACTGCTCTGTCAGTAACACTGCGTTTTATTTCTATACATTAATTTCGTTTTAAATGTGGTCCAGCCATTTAATAAAAGGTGTTAACAATGAAAAACCCCTTTCGCGTCCGTCAGTATAACGTAACGGAGAGGGCGGCGCGCGCGGGGGTGGGGGTTGGTTAGTGCGCACCCTAAGGGTTAACCGAGTATTAACCGCTAAGGGCCTCGGTTAACGGTTAATGAAAAAACTTGAAAACGTGCAGCCCTGTCATATACTGTAGGCTTATTCCTTAGAATGATTCACTAAACATAAGACAAGTGCCACTGACAGTGTCTTGTACTGCAATATCTATCAATGACCATGTACTTGAGGTTTTTCCTCTTGTTTTCTTGAGTAATCCTCAAGTGGGTTTTTATTTTTTTATTAAACAGGACTTTTTGTCACTATAATTGGCTACATTTGACGTACATTTCACTGCAATATGTTTGCTGTGAATCCTGCCCCCAAAGGAACCGGCAGTGGCCCTTAAGGAGCTTTCTTGCGAGCTAAAGGCTAGTGATAGATAACAACAGTATAACATGTAAACAACCACTTACAGACCGAGGCTCCTTTAAAACTTTGCTCTCATTAAAATGTTCATTTCGTGTTCGCCGTTCGGCTTTAGACAAAAAACGCCATCTCACGTGTTGTTTTTAACCTGCTACAGTCACATCCGAACTCACTGTCCTTTATAAAATCCTAAGCTGTCTCTTTATTTTTGTAGGACCCTGCTAATTGTGAACGTTAACGATAGGGGAGAGGAAGGACAGCGCCGATCTTACTGTCCTGCTGGAAATCACGTGGGGGGCACTGTATAGCCCATTAGAAGGAGGACCGTCAGTCTGTAACCCCCTCCAAAATTACGTAAACAATTGGGTGTATGGTCTTTAAAAATCATTCCGCCTTGATCAAATTCACTCTAGCTTTAATTTTACTGATAATAATAATCCCTCTAGAGCTATATTTTAAACAGAAACGTTTTATGCAATTTTATGCAAATAAACTCGAATATAAAAACTACTTCATGGGATTTCCCAATCTTGCTTTTGACTTGTGGATTTAATTTACACTTCGAGTTTTCACTACACCTTCAGGATGCTGCCAAATATTTAGAAACTCCTAAATGTAATATTATGCTTTTGAGTTCATGTGAAAGAAAAAAAAACATCTCAAATTTGTAGATTTTAATTCGATAGCTTTTCCTTTGAAAATAAATCTTGAAATACTGTTCAGGTGAACCTTCTGTTTTTGTTATAGAAGGAAAAAAGATCCAAGCATCCCTATAGCGCTGGTTGAGAAACACTGAATTAGGCTGTTGATAAATGACAATATGCTCAGCTTTTTGGAAATAAATGAACATTGAATGACCAAACTGCCGGTAGATTATTAAATTGGACAAAGTACACTTCACCGCTCTGTTAATCAATATGGTTATGGTCACTTGAGACTCCCTTTACCCGGCCCGGCCCGAAAATCTACGTCTGTCCCTTTTGAAAGTCAACAGCAATTATAAAGAAATATGTGCAATCCCTGTCCGGTCTGCCTACAGGAGATGTTCTTGTTTTGTTGTGCGCTTCAGAAGCCAATTTAGCCCGAAGTCCCCCGAGGCCAGATATGAGCGGCCTCCGGGCGAGTTCACGGGGCCCCAATGTGGAGAAAGAGCGAGCAAACCCTATTCCACACGTCACTCCCACGCCGCTCAAATCCATTACAGCATCACAGCGATCAAATCCGTACGGCAGCTTTCCTGATGTGTGCATTCGAAACAGCCCTGGGGGATGGATGATTGTTGCCTCTGGTTTCCAGGAACCTGCTTGAAGCATGTTTTTCTTTTCCCCTCCATGTCTATTTTATATTGGCTGGGTCAATAGCACGCTTTTAGATGCTGCTGTTACGCGTTGGTTGGTCCGGATGAAAGGTGTAGAGGGAAAACATGGGAAACACCTCCAGAAAGGGTTCGGTGTTGTTGGCCTTCGTTCACCCAAAAGTCAATGGTGTGAATCGTTTGCATGCTTCTTACTATGACTAAATATGGAGAGTAAATAAGATGTACTGTAGCAGTGTCAGTAAAGTTCTCAGTCGTACAGGAGTTGTCCATCTTCAATTAAGGTACTCATCCAAAAGGCTTCGTCAGCGGACTAAAGTCCCGCTCAGCCCGCAGCTTAGATAAAGACTGCAGGGAGGAGTTAGGGTAGGCCCGGCTCCTCCCCCTCTAATCACAGCTACTCTCACCTGTGGGTCAACACCTTTGAAGTAGAGCGTCTCTAACAATCTGCTCACCTCAGTATCGGTCAGTCCTGTCCTATTCATGGATGATCACTGCCCATTATCTGTCCTATTCATTGATGATCACTGCTAATTACCTGCCTATTGTTATTTTGTTAGCTGAGGTGCCGTCTCCTTGGACTGGCCGTGCCCTGTCGGTTTTCCCCCGAAGGAGATTGGAGTAAAGTGACGGAAGACTGTAGCAGTGTTTCTTGATCAGATTACATGAAGTCAAAAACCCATAACCGATATAAGCCCCTGCTTACTCCTTTTCTAACCTCGTCGTATCAGAATACGCATCGAAATCCCCATCGAAAGGAACATTCATTTGTGTTCTGCGCATATTCTTTCCGCAAGGATTCCTGGTCTTCTGAGTACAGGACGTACTTGTTTGCACTGGCGTAGAAAACGAAATATTGACCTTAACCCGAATACTGACGGCATGTAAAGGCAGTGTTGCATCGGGACCCAGTGTCAATGTATCAAGATGAGCTGCAACCTGTTCAATGAACCCGCTACATTAAAACATTTTGAAGTCATAACATACACTGCCTGACCAAAAAAAAAGGTCACACGCTCTCATATTTCCTTGACCGCGTTTAACTTTGTGAGCAGCTTGACGGAATAACCTGGTCATTCAGGATGTTCAGGCCGTCCGCTCATCCCATTCTTTGAGGCAGTGTCGCTGAACCTAGACCTGACCAACAGCAGCAAAGCCGAGAGCCTAAGTAACTTTACTCGGATCTTGTCGATTCAAGCGTCTATTATCACAGTGAGTATGAAAACGTAATCAAAAAGTCTACAGAATCTAGAGAACGCAAGGACTTCCTGGATGTCACCGACAAATCGACGAAACATCCGAAACACTTTAACAACCAACTACAGCGAACCTCACTCTCTCCTTGTGCAGCCGAGTTTTTTGCCTTTTTCTGCAAACTGCATTTGTGGTTTCTGTGTTCCACATTGTTTTTCTGGATACGTTTGTACGTCTTTGCCGTGTTTTTGTGGAGGTTTGGTGGACTTGTTTACTTTGAGAGTCCAAAATGGTCTTGAAGAAAGCAGCTTTTTAAAGGAAAACTAAATGCTAGCTTATAAGCTAAACCCATTTGAGACCTACACATGTCTTCTTCTGAGACACTGAAGAGGCACCAAGAGCCCCCACAGCTGCAGCACAGTGGAGGCGTCACAAGAGGAGCTGTCTTCCGAGTGCTACAGTTTCCCCGACCTCCAAGGTCATGCGGGTCAGGTTGACACACAGTGGCAGCGCGGCTCAGCCGCAGCAGTTCAGGACTAACACCTGAACACTATTTCGTTGTACACTTGTACAATGAAAATAAAGCACTTACTTACTTACTTACAGTATAGATGACGGCAAAGGGGATGGGTTTTCTATTATCGTGGACCTGAAAAAATGCGTAACTGTTCCATTTCTGGCAGTATTCGGTGAAGAGTTTTGCCTACACTGCTGAAGTCCTAACATCGTAGCTCCAACTCAGCTACACTCTGCCTTTTAACTAACAGCTCCATTAAACATAGCACTCTTTACCATAAACATATTTCCTCTGCTGTATTGACATGATGTGATAGATTACCAATGAAAAGCTGCCATCCATCATGTCACACACGAGCCCGCGTTGCTGTAGGGAACCGAGGCGCTCGCGACAATCTTTCTCAGTCTAAATGGGCATGCTCATTGGAGGCAGCACGGGTCATTAGTTTGCCTCAAATATCTGAGACACTTCCCCAGTCTCCAATTCTATTCTGGGCTTAATGCGTGCCGCTGCAGAGTTAAAGGTAATTCTCGCTAATGTAATTGAGCGTTGATGTAGTGATTCTGATTCAATGAGCTGTCAAAATGCAAATCGTGTGAGGAAAAGAAGTCCGAGCAAAATAAGATACGGGCATTACTTCACTGCCTGACTTTTTTATTTTTTTCAGTGACCAGAAAGAAGGCATTTTTCAAAGTCACGGTTTGGGGAAATGACTCACAAGTGATTAGTCTACAATGGCTAAAAGTTTCATGATCAGAAGTGGGTATAAACATAAAGGCTTTTCTGCCTGGTAGCAAACAAGTTTAAACCTGTTTAAAGAGGCATTTGACACATAGTTCTGTGGCAACTGTTGTGGATGTGATAATGGTCTGTTTTTAATGAAATTGTACCCCTTTTTATATTGTATTTTTATTTTTATTGTGTGCAGCGCTTTGGTCAACTTTGGTTGTTGTAAGGCGCTTTAGAAATAAAACTTGATTGATTGATTGAAGTGGCAGAGCGATTGGCTACTGTATTTTTCAAAGGCCAAATGCAAACAGTAAGTTGCAATCAGCCATGTTATTTTGAAAAGAAGTGTCTTAACCAGGGACAAAATATCAGTATTGGCAAAAAGATCGGTCACACTTCGTTAGCACCACTGTTGCCTTGTTTGTTAGTAAGTTATCGCTTAAATATTTAAATATATAATATACAAATCATTCATTTTACCTGTTATCTGCCATCTTAAAGTTAGGTTTAGGGTTAGAACCTTCATTGAGAGCCGACACAGACGTTTAGGATTAGACTTATTTTCTTACAGCCTATATCAGTGTGATAAAATCATTTGAAAACCAAGACCTTCTAGACTCTAAAACAGCTATGGGCAAACCTTTTGATGCAAGGGCCACATTGGGTTTTCTAAGTACAGTGCTACTAGTAAAACTCTCAATTTGACTGTAACACATTACAAACATGCAACAAATTGCAGCAGTTATGTCGTATCCTTTACATGTCAGTGCAAATATTGATGATTGTTCACCCTTTACACCAGGGGTCGGCAAGTTGGCTTGGGGGTAAAAACTATGACTATCCAGCAAATACATGTAACTCCTCTGACAAACGCTACACGGGGCGCCGAAACTAGTTGAGATGAACAACTAGTCTCATTGAACAATTAATTCAATGAGACGCTCCAACAGATAATCAAATATCTGTCACTGAGTAAAATGCAAGTCATTACTAGCACCTCTGGAAAAGTAGACACAACCATAGTTCACCCCCCAGCACTCATTTAGCTCGCCAACCGGGGAAGACGCAGTTCTCGAAATCACAGACCAAAGAAATCGCTCACCGGGGATTAGCCGAGAATGCGTCTAATGGCTTCTTGCAAGAATCACTTTGCAACAGAGTCATTAACATTGAAATATCCCCATCGCTGCCCAGTCCTTTTTGCAAACAACTGGTGTGTCTCCCATTGCCTCCCGTCTAATGGTCCCAAACAAATGACTGCGATACCTCTGTCCTTCCTCCGGGCTTCACTGTGCACAGCTAATCTTCATGAGGCGTAATGGCGGTCCAAATCAGGAGAAATGGAATCTGGACATGTGTATGCAAAGCCACAGAGCCGAACCAGACATCCAACAGAGTTGGTAGTAGGGCTGAACGATTTGGGGAACACATATTTAATTGAAGTTTTGTCGACTGCGAGTTGATAATGGAACACGGGCCCTCCCCAATTTGCTATTAAAATGTTGCTTTCAGTTAACCGCTACTAGTCTTACATCCTTATTAAGTCTAGTTCTAATGGAAGCAAGTGAGAAGCAAGGGATAAAAGGCTAGTTAGTTTAGTCTAGGTACTCAGAGGTACCTCAAAAGTCGTAAAGCGGTAAACAAAAGGCACTCCAAACAAATATGAGCAGCACGAGGAAGCACTTACAAGGACTTTATTTAAAAGGCCAAGCCAACATGTGTCGACCAAGAAGTAAGTATAAGAGCGCCTACATGGTTTAAATGTCATTAAAAAGTATCATTATAAAGCATTAAAGGACCTATATACCTGACATTTTTATCTTTTTGTAGGGAAACATTGTATTTGCCCCATAAAAGTATGTTGTAAAATAAGTAATTTGTGAGAAGATTTGTGAAGTTTGCATTGTATTATGATTAGTTAATGTTGTGACGGCTGTGATGGTAAAAAGGCCCATTTCGTCATATTTTGACTGAAAGGGTTAAAAATTAGGTATAGTGCCTTTAAATAGGTTTAAAAAAATTATTGGAAATGAATGACATTGCTGCGCAATTTTGACTGTTTAAGTTGATTGAAAATACGGAAATGATGTGTCATGGTTCTGTTCCCCTTGGTTTTGTTTGGCGTTCTTGTCCCAGTGTCTGTTCATGTCCAGTGTGTTTTATTGTGATACTCCTGTCCCGTCCTAATGTGTTCTTTTTTTCACCGTTTTATCCAATTTCTTTTTTCCTCCGTTTGATGAAATGTCTGCAAATCTTAAACACATGAAATCGATATTATCTGCATTTGTGACATTAAAACATAGTTATGTGGGCTTAAAAATAACATTAAAAAAGCATGAAAAACAGCTTGTATGAACCCTGACCTACATTTGGACTTGTTTCTACCTCCAAAGTAGCATTGCTCTTGAGGAAAGTGGGGAAGTGACTGCACATCTTTTTATTTACATTCTAACGGTAGCGAACTGCAAAACTGCAAAGCTTGCGATGAATTGCAAAATACAACAACGCGCCATGTAGTTCTGCAGTTCAGGCCTCTGCAGACGTGCTGTCAAATGCTCGAGACTCTTTCATCAGTTCACAAGTTAGTTTTTTCCTCTCACATGTTCATGCCCCTGGTTGTATTCAAAATGCACACTGTGAACTCAATCATGAAAAACACTTTTCCAAAATGGTGCAGCCGCCCCTATATACTATGCCCACCATCTGGCTTGAGCGTATACAGTAGTAAAATAAATGCTTGCAGCGCTGCCAGTTGGCCTGTATTGTATGGTCAGCAATCCGAGCGCCCTATAACGCCACTATATAAAGCTGCTTTATTTTTCCCAGCCCATGCAATGCTATTACGGGAACAATCTTGACGTTGCATTCCGCTCCGATGGCTCAGCCTTCCTCCATATTTACCCCAGCGATGTTAGCTTTGTGTAACCCACCCAGCCAGAACCTGTTGTTGGCGCTGTATATCTAGTTTGCAGAGGTGGTCAGTCCGATGCCCGCCAATTCACAAAGCAATCCGATGTTGCTTCTTTTTTCACTCCTCGCTCCTATGTATTTGTGGTCTCTGTCCTATTTTCTGGCACACTGAGCCAGAACAGAACCAATACGGTCGGCTGCCAGGTGCCACCCAATGTTTTTTCTTCTGCTTTGGACCTCATTCAATACAATGTTATTCATCAAGGCAGAGGCCAGGCCGATTCTCTCCCTTTCTCGACATCAATAAGGGGTTTTTGCAACACCTTATTTCATAGCTCACAGCATCAGGAGCCCGGCAAATGAGGGTAATGGGGAAAGTATCGCAGAAAGAATTTGTCACACTTGGCTTATCAGACAGAGAGAAAGAGAAAGAGAGAGAGAGAGAGAGAGAGAGAGAGAGAGACGCAGCGATCGAAACAATAATCACTCTTGGGTTTGACGGGAGAACAATCAGACCTGGAGATGTGTGTGGGTTTCCCTTTGATTTTCGCAGCCAATTCTTCACTGATCAAGCAAAACATTATGACTGCGTGCCTCCACGGTGGTCAAAGCAGTCTGAGCCAAGAAGAGAGATGTGAGGAATGATCAATCTTAAATTAATTGTAGAGATTTTCAATTGACTGGACTGGGTTGGTTGAGGAAATGTTTCTAGAAGCCTTTTCCCGCTATAGTCAAAATGTAAGACTAGGGAAAACACACACAAGCTAAAGGTCTATGTAGACTCTGTGACTGTCATAAGCACAACTACTGCAGTTCTTATTTAGTTTATGAATTAAAATGTTCTTTTGAACATTTAAATGTTCAAAAGAACACAGCCAGACTGCTGTGTCGCTCTAATCATTATGCTAGCTTTTCAGCTAAACCCATTTGAGACCTACACATTTCTTCTTCTGAGACACTGAAGAGGCACCAAGAGCCCCCATAGCTGCAGCACAGAGGAGGCGTCACAAGAGGAGCTACAGGAAACAAAAAAGGACAAACGAGAGATGGTGAAAGACTGTTGTGAAGCAGAGGGAGGGGAGGAAGGAGGAGGTGGAGCTGACCAGTGCAGGACACCACGCTCTGAAACAGGGACAAACCCAGGAGGCGCGACACCATTTCAGAGGATCATAGGAGACAGAGGGCAGCCAGCCAGGTTTCTTCCGAGTGCTACAGTTTCCCCGACCTCCAAGGTCATGCGGGTCAGGTTGACACACAGTGGCAGCGCGGCTCAGCCGCAGCGGCTCAGGACTAACACCTGAACACTATTTCGTTGTAGGCTTGTACAATGACAATAAAGCACTTACTTACTTACTTATGAGCTCTTGCTTCGGCCCACTCCTTTTGAGCAGAGTGTTTGCTGCTCAAATAAACAAATAAACTAAACTAAACTAAAATTGAACATGAATGCCCCCTCGTCTCGTATCTTCCACTGGTAAACTGGGAAATAATTGTGATGCCCGATTTCCCGAGATGAGATAACCTTTGACCTTTCAACACAACAGAGAGCAGCTGCAAAACATCTATTATGCCTTTTAGCTAATTACTATGAAGTCTACACTATTTAGCCATTTAGCTACTGAATATTGATATCGTCTTTTTCCATCGTTATGTTAAAAAAAAAGGGCCAAACTTGATGTTTTACTGATCAAAGCAGATACAAAGTAGCAGTAGTTCAGTGATTTGTAGACGACTTTCTCACGTGAATTGATTTGTTTATAGTGTATATATTAATGTTTCACTTTGATACGACACAAATGCACTTGAACACAATGCACTCATAATTTCCACTTTACAACTGGAAAGGATCATCTTTACCAGTGCACATGAAGGCAGCAATATCCAGGACATGAACTAGGATTCAACCAGGTCTAAACCCAAAGGACTAAGTCAGGCCCAAATCCGTCTTTGAAAGCCAAAAGTCTGGTAACACAACTTGATCAGGAAACATTTACCAACCGCTGAGATACTGAGAGAAAGCAAGACCGAGCTTTCTAGGACTGGGTTGTTTCCTTAATCTTTCAAAATGAAGTCTTCAGTCCTGTTCCTCATCCTTGTGATAAATTCGACCGAAATAAAGCAGATTATGTACTTTGTGGCTTGATGAGAGAGCTCCTTGACGATGGATTGGACCAATTACTTTTCTAAGAAGGCGGATTTAGTAAACTTTCAGCTACAAGGAAAAGAGCAGGGACATTTTTCCAGCATTTGAAACAGCGAGGCACATTAAAGAAAGGAGTTGATAAGGCAGAAGAAATTAACCCTTTGGGCCTAATTAACATTTCATAGATTAGCATAATATTTCTCCTTTGGGATGACACGTTCTTCTGTCTTTCTGGCTCCCATCTTTAAGTGGAACATCAAAGTTGGGACTGGATTTGGTGACATCCCAGGTCTTCTAATTTTGGCCGGAGGATGCAAACCCCCACTGACCACCACCAGAACCAGAGAGCCACAATGTTGGGGTAGTAAGGACCTGATATGCGGAAAAACCAAGCGCAATGTTTGATAACTACGTACACAGCCAGATCAAAAATAAAGGGCCCCGCAATGTCAAAAGATGTATTTGCGTCCAGATGATGGGTGAGCGCGCAAAGCCCTCTCCAACACATCCCAAAGATTCTCAATGGGGTACAGATCTGGACTCTGTGGTGGCCCATCAATGTGTGAAAATAAATATGAAAATGATGAAGCCGATGAATCCTGGCATAGTCATCTTCCCCGTCAGGGAAGACAAAATCCATTGATCGAAGAGTTCGGGAACCCCTGCTGTAGATAACGCTTTTTTAAATGCTATGTTTAATGCCCAAATACTATAATTTAGTGCCACAAATGCAGACAAAAAATCTGCATGTATTTCCTTTCTAACGATTTGCCAATATGTCATCAAACAGAGGAAAGAGAATTGGACAAACCCTGAAAACTTTGGAGCAAAAAAAATGTGGTCAATGTCAGCCAAAACTGCATTTTTGAATATGTCTAGGACCATAATTTTGATATTGTTGATTAACTTATATGGAAAAATTGTTGAGCAATGTTATAATTTTCCAATAAATCAGCATCTATTTTTATGGTTTTTAATTACATTTAAAGGATTAGGCCTTCGTTTTTCCATACTAAGATATGTTCTTACCTGAGCTTAGATGAGTTGATGTGTAACTGTCTAGTCTGTGCATGCGCTCAGTCACGCAAATGGACCAAGGACGTTGTTAGCATTTTGCCTCTCCCAGTATGATCATAGCTCCAAACTGGGGTGAAGTTAGAAGCCACCAAGCTGTTCCACGTGTTCCCTTTTTAAATGCAGTTACGTGAAAAGTTACATGAGCCAAGTATAGTCACACAAAATTAAACATGTCGATTTTCTAAGCAGAGGAAAAGGGGCACTATATTGTGAGGCGTAATAACATCGAAATGCTCCTACGGTAATATTACACTTTACAATATAGTGCCCCTCAGCTTCGAAAATCGACATGTTTAATTTTGTGCGACTATACTTGGATCGTGTGACTTTTCACGTTAAATAGGGAAAACGTGGAAGAGCTTGTTTCCTTCTAACTTCGACCCAGTTTGGAGTCATAGGAATATGCTGGGAGAGGCTAAATGCTAACAACGCCTTTGGTCTATTTGCGTGACTGAGCGCACGCGGAAAGACCAGACGGTATGTATCAACTCGTCTAAGCTAAGGTAAGAACATATCTCAGTATGGAAAAATGATGGCCTGTTCCTTTAAGGCCTTGATTTTGGCCAAACTAATTTAATGACTTTTTATTCCCCATGGAAACCCTAATGAGGGAACAATGTATTTTCCCATATTTTTTAGAGCCAGGGGTTAAAGCTGTACTAAGTAACTTGTTTACCTTAATAAATCCTTTTTGTAGTCCCTCTGGGGGTAATAAAATTGTCAATGGGATGATAGGGGGGTCTTTCATCTCTGGCCAGAAAACCACAATTGGAGCTTTCCCTGCACCGGGTCGGATGCGCAATACACACTAATGGAATCACGAAGAAGACGCTAACAGGCTAACGGGCAAAGCTAACTGCAGGCTAGCGCTACTTAAACAGTATTTACAGCCAAGTTTGAGTAAAAAAATGATCTCCATTGTGTAATTGGATGTACAATATCCCTCTATCCCTTTATCTTTCCAGTTAGCTTAGTATTTACTCTCACGGACAATTAATGAGTAAAAAAAGCAACATGCTACGACACCTGCAGTGGCGCTTATCGCCTCTAGGGGCATGAGTTACTTAGTACTGCTAATGGTTTGTTATGTTGACATAATCAGGTCCAACATTTTTGTTTTGAATGTGAATTTGGGTATCTGTTTACTTGTGGAGTACTATTGCCATTTTTAGGGTTTACAATGTCGCTGTAGACTATATTAAGCCATATTAAGGTTGTTGTTGTCCTTTCTAATTGTAATGAGTGAGAAGGACAGTAAAGCTGACAAAGGTTAACTCAGTTCAAGCGCTCGGCTAAATGTGGACAAAATCATAATATTTGTGGCTATATCATGATCTTATTCAACACTTTTACGTTTGTTGGACCACTCTCCCTTTCTCCAAATCTACCAGTGTCTGAAAGGAAAACCATCTTTTTTTCCCCCCTCGCTCTCGGTGTTTCTTTGTGGCGTGTTGAGTCAGTAATAAGCTGGTCCTGTTGTGGTCCGGGTCCCTCTGTGCTGTGACACACTGTAAGATTCCTGATATCCCGTCTCATTTTATCAGCAAATGGGCTGTGTGAGCAGTTTGAGCCGGGCAGGTGGAAAGTAAAACCCGCGGATGTTTCTCAGCTCCACTGTTAAAGACTGTCTCGTTTAATTAGATTTCTGTTTCTTACCATTCTTAACTAAATCAATCAACAAAAGTATGCCTTAGCATAAAGTGGTTTTCAATGTCCGCAGTCTCTTGGATTACACTGACGCCATTAACCTTGACACAGCCCGTGCAGATGAAGTTCTGTTTGCCTATCTGTAAATCTAGCCCCGTCCGCTGGGGCTGCCCTGATGCGTTTGCCAATACCCCGCCCCTGCGCCGGTCGTCCTGTGCTGAAATGATAGATCTAATAGACTTGGACTGGGCCATCGATACCACAGCTGCCCATCTGAAGATATTTTACTCAAACAATTTGATTTATATGCGGTTACTCTATCCCCCAACCCCCGCCCCCCCCTATTTCCCCTGGTAATAATAACGATGAATTAGTTTTTTGTTTTGTTTTTTTCTATCATTGAAGGTCACAGTATTCAGACACAAAGGTTTAACGTGGACTGACTCTATTAGAACAATGAATGACAGTGTTTTCAGGGAATAAACAAGAGATTATTTGATTTAACCTTTTAAGGTGTAATGGAGGGAACAAAGTGCAAGCAGAAAACGCATAGTCACAGGGAGAACCAGCAAACTCCAAACACTGGCCAAAGTCCAAGAATACAACCTTCTTGTTGGGAGGCAAGAGCTCAGACCACTCAAACACAGTGCCGCTACATCATAGCGTAACCATAGTAAGTACTATTTGAATGTAGTGATCTAATCTAGTTGTAAAGAGTTTCCTGACGCAATCTCATCATTGTAGGACTAGTAAAAAACATTGAAAATTCCTGCGGATTTTGCTCGTGTTTTCAGATGTTTTTGGGACACCTAGCAAACCCTGTAGCCATTTTTGTACAACAATGGTGTACAACAATGTATGAGTACATTGTGTTATTTATCACTGTATCACTGTGCCTATTAAAAAAAAAAAAAAAGGTTTTGTTAATTTTCCAGTACAAGTTAAAACTGGAACTTGAAGTGAGCGTTTAGCATGAAGCTAACGTTGTCACCATGGTTATAGTAAGTAAGTGCTTTATTGTCATTGTACAAGCGTACAACCAAATATTGTTCAGGTGTTAGTCCTGAGCTGCTGCGGCTGAGCCACGCTGCCACTGTGTGTCAACCTGACCCGCGCATGACCTTGGAGGTCGGAGGAACTGTAGCACTCGGAAGAAACCTGGCTGAAGCCCTCTGTCTCCTCTGATTCTCTGAAATGATGCCGCGCCTCCTGGGTTTGTCCCTGTTTCAGAGCGTGGTGTCCTGCACTGGTCAGCTCCACCTCCTCCCTCTTCTTCCTCCCTCCGCTTCACAACAGTCTTTCACCACCTCTCGTTTGTCCTTTTTTGTTTCCTGTAATTCCTTTATTTAGGGGCTGTTGAACCCCTTTGCACGTCGCTATACCTCTGTATCTTTAATTGGTAGAAAATACATTATGAATCCAGCACTTGTTAGAAGAAGAAGATCTTTATTTATATAGCGCCGTTCACAGACATGGTCACAAAGCGCTTTACATGAGAGCATTTTACATTCACTCCACACTCGGTGGTGGTAAGCTACGTTAGTAGCTTCAGTTTCCCCTGGGGGAGACTGACAGAAGCGCTGTCACGACTGCACACATCTGCACCAACGGTCCCTCTGACCACCACCATACATTCACACAAATCATTCATCCTGGCCTATTGTACATGTTTTTTATGTTGTTATGCATTGTTATTTTGCATGTTGTTATGCAGTAGACCAGTCATTCCCAAAGTCCGGGACATCACAGCCCCCCTTGTCAATCTGAAAATCCCCCAGCGCCCCCCAAAATGAATAACTGACTGCATTTAACGGAATTGGTCATTATTTTACAGCCAAAATTCCATAGTAACAATTATGCATTGGTTTTATAAACCGCTTTTCTGGACACTCAAAGATGCTGCATTATTCATTCACTCCATACTCGGTGGTGATAAAGTACTATTGTAGCCACAGCTGCCCTGGGTAGACTGACGAAAGCAAAGCTACCAGTCTGTGCCATCGACCCCTGCGATCACCACCAACCACTAACTCACTACATTCACCCGGGCTTCCTGGTGCTACCACACGGTCTCCCATCCAAGTACCGACCAGGCCCTTCCTGCTTAGCCTCCGAGGTCTGACGGTATCGGGCAGAGCAAAGGCGGGAAATGGCCGTCGTAAAGCAGTACATTTAAACAAATACATATTTCCTTTTAAAATACAATTTGAGCAATGTACGCAGTTGGTAGAGCGGGTCGTCTCGTGATCGGAAGGTCGCGGGTTCGAATCCCACTCCCGCCCATGCACACTGTCGTTGTGTCCTGGGGCAAGACACTTCACCCTACTTGCCTCCAGTGTCTGCGAACATTGGTGTATGAATGTGGATGTTTTTTTTTTCATCCAAACACAAAGACGCGTCCCATAGCACAGCCTTAGTTAGTTCTATAAATACTAGGTCGGGAAACGACTCACTTGCTTCACTGTCGGCTAATGAGTAAGTCATCCTCGTTGGGAAAGTCTTGTCACTTCAGTGCAAGAACTAAACTGGTGACATTTGAGCTGGTGAAACGCGCCGCTTCGTCTTTACACTCTTAATCGCTTGTGATTGCGGTGAAGTTGTCTCCTAGCAACAGATTCCTTACCGGGGGACACATCCTTCATATTTCAATGAGCTAAACTGATTAGGTAAATCACTGCAGCGTTTTCAAAGTGGCTACAGTTACTGAGAGTTTTTTTATTTTTTTTTAACAATGGCTTTTCATAATGCAAAACAGCTCTCGCCCACGCGCTATAACTAATTGCCTTGCAAATTCAATTTATATGTGTCCGCTCACGAAATATGAGATGGCGGTCTAAATAAACAAGTTGCTAATATTTATGAAGATCTGGGTTTTTGATGGATTGCTATAAAGTTGCTCATATTTGACGACTTTTTTTTTTGTTTTTTAATCACCAGTGAGTCACTTTTGTCTGCTGATTCACATTTGGAGGTTTAACTGGAGGAGGCAAGGTCTCGTGTTAGTTTTAATGATATATACATTCTTTTTGGTTGTCGGTTGCTGTCGTCCAATCACAGACTGCAATCAACTGTAATCAAAGCCAGGCTCACATACAAAATCGGTAGCGCTGTTTATAGTTAGGACCAAGTCAAAGTGAACACTTATGGGTCTAACACAAAGATCTGTTCGTATTTCATTTCCTAATATTTGCAAACATTCAATCAAACAGAGGAAAGCCAACTGGACACAAGACAACTTTTGGGAAAAAACATGATGTACCATTCCATCCAAAGCCAAAGTTGAATGTAAAAAAGGCACTCCAAACAAAGGCAAACAGCATAGGGAAATACCTAGAAGGCCTTTATTTTCATGGCCAAGCTAACATGTTTGAATTCCTTTCCCAAGAGCACTTATACAAACTTTTGGAATACATTTGGACACCTAGCAATCAGTCATATTGCTGTTTCTACAGGTTTTTTGCCAAAGTTTAATGTGTTCTAGACCAGTGTTTCTCAACTGGTAGGTCGCCAGTTGGGTCGCGAGCATAGATATAGTATCAGAGAGATCGATGATTATCCACCCAGCCACATTCATGGTAATGAGCCCATTTTTAAATGTATAAATAATGTGCCTCCTCAGTCCTACAGACACGGTTCCTTAAAAGGCTAGAAGCCCCGCCCTCGCGGTCCAGCCACGGGCCTCCACAGAGCTCCAGAGCCTGTCAATCATAGATTCAGGCTTCAACTTTTTCCACACCCATTGGTCTCAAGCCATTTCATTCAATATGTATCTACTGAAAAAATAATTACTTGAGTCTGTTAAAACTACTGGTATTTGTTTGATTTGTTACGATTTCCGCTTTTCAGGCTAATTACATGCTTATTCAACAGTCATTTGTAACAGTATTTTACCTTGTCTGTAACAAAATCGAATCGGTTTGGGGTTGCAGCCAGTCATTTGATCCCAACACCACATCAGTTGAGAACCACTTCCATTTCCATGAAATTTAAATTCAATTACCTTTTTCTTTTTTTTTGGTGCAAACATTTTTTCCCCAGGCTGTATTTCTGTACACAAGGCACTTACCCTCATTTTATGTTGAAACGCCTGGTTTTACTGTGAGATGTGGCTGTCAGCAGGCTCCGGGGGCCCACGGGAAACGCGCGGGGCAGGCAAGTGTAACGTCAAACCGGAACTGACTGGAGCTGATAAGATCCGGGCAGTCTCCCTTAAGTCCCCCCCCCGCCTTCAAAACCTCCCCTTCTCTCCCCTGAACCCCACCCTCCACCACCATCGCCCCCCCATCCCTCGTACAGCTGGCAGCCTATAAACCAATAACCCGCTCCGGCTCAGACAGGTGCCGGAGCCACTCGGGGACTGCCGGGCGTTTTGTCTGACTTCTCACAAATTAGCAGCTTCTCCCCCCCCCCCCCCCCCCCCCCCCACACACACACCCCCACACCCCCACCCCATCCTTTCTCAGCGATGTCTTTTCCTGCATATCAAGGTGGTTGAAATCAATCATTCCTCCGTGAATAATTACACGCTCGGGGAGCACAAAACAATCTGTAAACGCTCTGCAAATCTCTAAGGTGTGCGCAGGAGACAAAATAATTTAAAAAAGATAAAAATCACAAGTTAAGGTGAGACGGGTGAAAGGGGGGAAATTAATTCAGAGGCATCAATTTTTTCATACTGACATACCTTCTTTCATTTAAAGTTGTTGCACAACGGAGAATTTAATGTGTAAAATAATCTAACATTTGTGAGGGTAGAGCCAGGTTTATGAGTTTATTTAGTTAACATTTTAGATACAAAGCTCTTTTTCAGAGGGGCTTTTGGATGTCTTCTTTAGAATTTGAATATAATATTTATGGAAAATATTATGACTTGTTTTTTAGGGTTCAAAGTTTACCTATGTAATAGGTGTGCATACCTATGTTCCCCGGGTGCGATTTTTTTTTTTTTACCGTAGGTGAGTTGGTACGTCATACATATATCAAGCAGCATGACCCTGACCCTGCCCTAGCCACTAACCTTAAGGATAGTGGGCTGGTGCCTAATCTTAGTCAATAGAAGTGGGGGAACATAGGATTAGCGACGTCTTCCACAAATCAACGAATAGTTCAGGAAACCATCACGGGAAGTGAGTCACTCTGATGGGAAGTCAATGGCTACATGTTAAAAACATTGCGTTGGCTGCAATGGGCGAGGAACAAGCTTCTCTATGGTTCTCATGACGGGGAGGTGACATTGCTGTAATATCACCCCCTAGTGGCCGGGGGCGACTCCAAGAGACACTTGGGAGCATTGATTCTAATGGGACTTCAGACCTCCCTAGAACAGCTTAAAAGCCTGGCTCCAAAGAGTTTTTCTAAAAGTCGCTATGACCCATGTGACAACGCTGGGGTAGGTGAAATATTTTTAAGCAGCGCCTCTGCGATCTATAGCTTCTCTTATCAGCGCAACAGTTTTCAGTAGTGCTAGCATATGCACAAGGGTTTTCTAATCTTCAATTACCCTCTTAACACCATTAGCTAACACAATGTACCATTAAAAACACTGGAGCGATGGTTGTTGGAAATGCGCCTCTGCACACCTATATACGCACGTGGAATGTTAGTGTTTACTGTCGGTGATCCCGCACATGCGCACGACGCCGGAGGGCAAAAGGCTCGCCTCCACAATGCTCCACAATCAACACAACCCACTCAGAACCTTGTTAACCCTCGTGTGGTCCTTGGGTCATTTTGACCCGAAAGCCACTGGAGCCGCAGCCCACTGAAGGATTTTTGTAAAAAAGAAGCAGAAAAAAATATGAATGTGTGGTAATTTTCAGGCTCTTTTTTGAAGTGTACATTTTTTGACATTAGCACTGCTGTGGCTGTGTGTCGGCGCCGACACAGCTGCGCATGCACTGTTCTTTTCCCCATAACTGCAAAAGTAAAGGCGCCCTCGAAATTTTGTTTACTGTGTTGGAAGGCTAACCCCTTGCGCTATTTCTCAGTGTTATTGCCATTACGGTAGGCCGTTTCCTGCGCGTGACTCATGCCGTCCAATCATAGACAAGAAATCAGACGGATATACGCTGTTGCACTAGCGTATTGTGTGGAGCAGTGGAGATTTTGAGCGAGAATTTTGTTGTCAGCGAGTGTTTTTTGAGTATTTGGAGGGTTGGAGCAAGTAGGAGAGAGTTGGAGCGATGTCGAAGGAGGTCCTGTCGTGTGCCCAAACCCCCCCGGAGGTTGATCGAAGAGGGAGACATGCGGTCTATGGGTGGAAGTCGTCATCGGAGCGGAACAGGAGGAAGAGGCGCCGGTCCGCCTCTATCGTCCAGCATCGAGTAAGTTTGCAAATGTGGCAAAACTAACATGTATGGTGGTAGTATGAGTTAGCATGTACGTTATCTGTGTAAAACGATCATAGAGGCGCGTGAAGCCACTTTTCTCTGTTTGTAACCGGGGCGCGCGTAAAGTTTGGCGCGGTTCTCTTCGCGGGAAATGTAGATTCACAAAAACAGGATTTTCGTGAGCTACCCGCAGACAAGTTTACAATATATACGTTTTTCTTTGTAAATACTCACTACTATGATGTTATACTCACTTTTATAATAATGCACATATCTTCAAAAGCATGTTTTCAGATGGTACATGGGGTCGACAATACAATACGTTTGCATGCATGCTGTAGAAACGAGTAAAGAAACTATGGCTATTTTCTGAAAGAATAATGGTAGTTAGTAAAATGTATTGATCATTGAATTCATATTTATACTAATGTGTATGTACTTCACAGTGTCACGGTTCGTCTTGTGTTCCCCTGTTTTGGATGTTTTCGGTCTTGTCCTGTGTTTTATTTTGACATGTCTGTTCTGTCCCTGTGCTTTTGCTTTGCTTCCCCTTTGTTGATTACCTGCCCCGCCCTGATGTGTTTCACCTGTGCCCTGTTTCCCTGTGTATTTATACCCCTGTGTTTTCCCTTGTCCTTGTCGGATCATTGTCGTTTGTCGTTCATGTCGTAGTTCCTGTGACTGTCTGTGCGTGTGCCTTATCAAGCTTTCCTGGTTTGTCCTGTGAGTTTTGTTTCAGTTTTGTCTGTACTTGGACTGTCCATTAAATTTAAGTTTTGTTTGGAGCTGCTGTTTGCATTTGGGTCATCATTTCCCCGCATCATGACAGACCATGACACACAGTAAATAATGTGTATTTATTTTCTATAGGAGGCCTTGTGAGAGGGAAGCCAATGGCCGGAGCAGGGTCAGGCTTGGCCGATCTGTGGAGGGTGGAGACGCCAGGAGCAGGTCACCAGTCAGTACTGTGGAAAAAAACAAACTGCTGGACATCAAAATGGAGTGGGACGAAAGTCACGTGACGCTCGCGTGCATGTGGCCCACGCCGGGCACATTCATTTTGAGAAAATTACCCCTGAAGTGATACTTTCCCATATAGATCTATGGAGAAATGCTGAAATAGTGCAATAATAAACAGGTCTTTGCGAAGATTAGGGCAGTTCCAGTTAAGAGAGTACACATGCCCCGAAACCTAAAAGCGGAAGCGATTGAGTCTCGCCTGCAGCGTCTCCCCTTGACACGTGGATGTATCAAATGCACTACTTGACACTCCCTACGCACGACTGAAGCGATGGCGAGCCTAATAGCCCCGCGGCGTATGAGCGATATCAGTCACCAGAGGGAAGCAGGTTGAACCATTCTCCTTATATTAGCGCGCTAACGAGTTCCCAGCACGAGACTTTCTAATGAAACCCTCCAGGAGGCCAATTGTCCAGAGCTAATTATCATATGCTAATAGGAACGGTGTAGTGTACAGCAGGTGGGTTTCATTTATTCACACTTTCTTCATTCCTCTAAGTGCGTGTTTTCTTTCAGAAGTGTTTAATGATAGTAATTATTGCCAAAAAAAGATGACTACTCATCTGCGTTTTTGTTGTGTGACCGTTGCCAAAAATAGTCTACAGCATATGAGTCACAAAAGTACAGAAATGTTTGCTCTAGATCAGGAATAGAGATACAGATACTGGGGGTTTGAGTATCTGCCGATATGCGATATTAAGCGATACCAAGAGATTTGAAAGGTGAATGGTCCTCTTATCTCCATGTGAGATCAATTAAGTCTTGTCATGATGTTACAGATCACTTATATCTAATAATAAACTAATGGGAACCTTTAACAAGGATAACACTACCCTTGGGATATAAACATCTCACATAAATTGATCTGATCATATAACTTGTGCACTACAAATATCTTAAAGCCTATCAGTTATTTCCATCCATCCATCGATCTTCTTCCACTTGTCCGTTGCCGGGTCGTGCCGGGTCGTGGGGGCAGCTGTTGGAGCTGCCCAAATCACATAGCACCAGCCCCTATGGCCCCTCCTGCAGGTGGTGGGTTCACAGAAGGCTATCAGTTATTTATTAATAGCATTTCAAAAACTAAAACACAAACCCTTTCCCCCTCCAGCAGTGGCTGATTTTATTTTATTCTGCTACTTTTGATATTTCATTCATAGTTTCTGTCTCAGCCTTGATTAGTTGGCGTTAGCATTAGCATGCTCCCGCTAGCTATAGCATACTGTTGCTAACCGCAGCATTTTCCGCAGCAGACTTTGATATTTGATTTTCTAGGTTCTTAGCTTCAAAATGACATAAAGCATGTCCATATTTAGTTTCTGAAAGTTGTGTTTTTAAAGCGGTGAAAGCCAAAACTGGTATAGATTCAGTATCCGATATACAGTAGCCAACACCCAATATAGTATTTATTTTTTCTAGTATCGGTTCCGATATCCAATACCAGTATCGGATCGGTGCATCCCTGATAAGGAAAACGCATTCTTCAGAGGCGTGGACTTGGTACTTAAAGGAACAGGCCAAAGTTTTTCCATCCTGAGATACAGTATGTTCTTACCTGAGCTCAGATGAGTTGGTACTTAAAGGAACAGGCCAAAGTTTTTCCATCCTGAGATACAGTATGTTCTTACCTGAGCTCAGATGAGTTGATACGTACCTGTCTGGTCTTTGTGTGTGCCCTCAGTCACGCAAAACAACAAAAGATGTTGTTAGCATTTGGCCTCTCCCAGCATATTCCTATGGGTCCAAACGGGGGTGAAATTGGAAGCTACCACGCTCTTCCACGGGCACGCACAAAGACCAAACAGGTACGTATCAACTCGTCTAAGCTCAGGTAAGAACATATGGAAAATCGGTGGCCTGTTCCTTTAAGTCAGACGGGGTCACTAATCTGACGACTTGGGACCCCACTTGGATTATAAAAGCTCAAGGCAGGTTAATCGTAAGAACTGTGTAGGACCCATGGTAAACCGCCGTCACGTCTCTTGAGCTATATTTATGCACACTGAATGGTAAAGACAAAAGAAATCCATCCTGTGTGAAATCCAACCCCAAAATAACAATTCAAAGTGCAGAGAGCAAATCTTATCCATTTTCGCATGATAACTGCATAACATTGCCAAGGGAACAGTCCCTTGGCAAGAGTCTCATTTCATTTGGTTTAGGTCGCTCAGAGAGAAAATATCTCATAGAATATCTTTTGAAAACATTTACAAGTTGCTTCCTTTAGGCATTGCTAATAATAGTATTCTATGGCCGATTTATGATTTTAAAACGTCTATTAAATTTTTTTTTACAAAAGGGTGAAAGCATCAAAATAAAAGATAACACATGGCTTCACGGTTCAATTAAAACAACCCTTAAAGTGCATATGACACATCAGGCACACATTTTGCTAAAACATAGTTACAACGATTATATTTCAGATTTTGCTAGAAATTTGATCCAGTTTTCTTTAGTTTGACTTTGATTTTTGTGATGTTTAAAGTTTCACTTCCTTATTGGACACTCACAGGAAGTGACACAGATAGAGGCAAACAGTTTTAAACTGTTGCCGTGCCGACCATGCTATGTCAATGGGAAATTAGTCAAACTGCTTTTCTGCCGAACATTTCTGCATTAAAATTGCTTCTTCACAGAAACAACATGATCATTATGGCTTACAACAGATGTCATCCATATTTTCAAAAGCATTGAAACCTGTCATATGCACTTTAAATGTTCACAACACGATATTATAGGTAAATTTTATAGTTATTTAGACAGCACTGTGAAGGAATCGTGAATAATCGTAGAATCACAATATTTGTGAATATTTTTTCCTCACTGAAAAATATACAATCGCGATATCCCTTGTCCAGATGCCAGAAATGGTAAAACTTCTAACTTCCTGGATGACTGAGAACTTAGACGAACATCTTCGAAAGTGTATTAACCAAGTGCAACGTTTACAGCATTTGAGCAGGAGGTGCAGGTGGGTGGCGGTGACAGTGGGATACCGAGTGAAAAGCCGTTTAGAGCCTCTAAGTAACTGCAGTATGAGAAAACCCATTAACACACGCTTTTACTTGCTTGAGTAAATGGATCATACAACTACTTTAACTCTTGCTGCACAGTTTAAAACTTTAGGTTATTAAAGTTATATGTTTAATAAGTAAGCAAGCCGGGAGTTAAAGCTGCTGCACCCCTGACCTTCCCACGCGTCCTGATTCTTCATCCTCATGAATTAATAAGCATATTTTTACAACTTTCAGACTGCAAAGCGGAGTTTACGACGCAACAACTCCACCAGATCTCAGTGCATCTTGGTTCATGATTGAATAGGATTTTTTACAAAAGGATTCAAAGCACCCTGTCTTTTTTTTATCCCCCCAAACTGCAGTTTTTGTTTAGTTTTTTTATGATATAGGCCTACTCTGGTGGTAATAATAATAATAATAATAACAATAGTAAAACATGTAAAAAATCTAATGTTCTAGTGTTAATTTGACACTGTTTGGTGTGTATATGAGTCAAACCTTCTCAGTGTTAATGTGAATTTCTCTCTTCAGTGTTAACTTCAGGTCAGTCACCATGAGCGACAGTAACATGACACTAAATGCAATGTGCTCTTTATTTTCAGTGAAAAGGCAACATTGCACTTCACAGACCGACAGCTGAAGAAAGAAGTCATGGATAATCTGCTTTAGACAGAACTTTATACTTCTGCTGGATGGAATTATTACATTCTGCTACTCTTGTATACATTTATAAACATAGTTGAGTACACATATATATGCGTTGCTGTTGTTTTTTTGTATTTGTAGTTATAGTTCATCACTCTACTGTGATGAACCATCACTGTGATGAATCCATGACTTCCTTCTTCACCTGTCGGACTGTGACTGTGCAAAGTGACCTCAGCCTTATCACTGGAAACAAAAAACACATTCTATTTAGTGTCCCGCTTGTGTCACTCGTGGTGACCTAAAGTTAACACTGAAGAGAGTCAATTCACATTAAGGCTATATCCACACGAATACAAAACGCTTATATTTTCAGAAACTTTCTTTGTAAGCACGGAGTCAGCTTAGTAATGTGTGCGTCCACATGGGTCGACTCAGGTCTGTGAAAACGGCGTGATTCATCCGCCAGGCCTGTGTGTGGCGCTGTGACGCTAACACAGATAATAGAACAAGATATAGAGGGCGCATGCGCAGTAAACTTGTGTGGGATGTAAACGGTGAAAATTAAACGGATTCAAGGATTACGATGTACAGAAAAGACGAGGAGGCGAGTTTATTCTTTAGACGTAACGGGACCAAAGCAGAAAAATCTGTCAGTGACCGGACTTTGACTGTCAGTCCAAAAACACAGACTGTTTTTCTACTTATCACCTGCGGATTACAGTGGAGCAAAGGGGAGCGGAGTAAAACCATCATAGATCCATGAGTAAAACTCATTCAGGTCAAGGTCAGTAGATTATGGATAACAGACTCCACTCTGGTGCTGTGATGTCATCGTTTTAGTAAAAGTTGCGGAGACGTTGTAACAACGGCGTTTTGAGATCTTTCCACTCTGGGACCTAGTTTGGAAAATGTTTGTTTACAGACCCCCAAAACGCCGGGCTCGTATGGACGATACACTGGATTGATAAAACATCTTTGCGTTTGGTCCTCAGCTTGACTCATAGACTGTATAAAGAATAGACAGCTCCTCCTCACTCCTCCCCGTTTACCAAAATGAAATCATGGCGGATTTACAGACTCCTCCTCTCCAGCTCTGACGAAGCATGTTCCTAAAAAGGGCATAAGGGAGGGATCTTGACTGTAGACCCGGCCGTGCTTGGCCCTCGCGGGGTGTGTAATGGGCGTGTATTTCTGTTGTAATCGCGCCCATGGCCAGGCAGCGACGTAAACGGCCTGTCAATCAAAGTCAGGCCCTCATTAATTATGCAAGATTTCTAAAATTTATATCTACGATAAAAAGCCTGGTGCCCCATATTGTTTTTAACCCAGCGTAATCACAGGAGGAATATCTAGCTCTAGCCACTTCTAAACCATTAAGCACCAGGCATTAAAGTTGTTTTTAATGTGTCTAAAGTCCAATGCATTCCAATGGGGGAATAGCGGTCATATGGAGGTACTACAGCAAAGGGGGAGCAATGGCGGCCTCCAGTGTCGTAGTCAAAAAGCAGAGCAGTCAGCGGCCATTGGCTTGACTTCGTATGGACAGGGCCTAACACTGAGAAAGTTGGACTCATGACACCAAACAGTGTCAAATTAACACTGGAACATTTGAGGAGTTTGGTTCCAAAACGCTATAAATCCATTTTGAGTAATTTGAGTAAAAATGTGTTTTCTTTAGCAAGAAAGTGGTATGATGAAAACCATAATTTTCTTTTCCAAACTCCTATACAGCATCTCAAGGTTGTAATAACAATAACATTTCAAATCTAGATTTTAATATTTCAAGATTTATTTGAAAAATCAGATGATTTTTTTGTCAAAACGCTATAAATCCACTGCATCTCTTTTTGTAAACATAGCGTAGAGTCGTGGGCGGATGAAAACCACAATGTTCTGTTTCTAAACTCCCATAATAGGATTTCAGGATTGTAATAACAATAACACTTAAAACTCAGGTTTTGATATTTTAACATTTATTGTAAAAAACAGAAGATTTCTTCTCAAAACGCTATAAATCCATGCTTCACCAGGCATGTGCACCTACACACTCTTTCCCTTACTCCCAATCTCATTTTCCCACACTTTCCACACCAACAAATTCATCCTTGCACATTAAAGCCGAATTTCACTGCATGTTCTATCCTGTGGGAGTAAGTCACTAAATGCAAGTCTCGAGTCAAGTCGTGAAGGTCCAAGTTGATTGGTCATGGGGTCAAGTCAAGTCGAGTCATAGCTTTTGTCAAGTCAAATCTTTCTTTAGTCGGTAAGTCACAAAGGTCAGCGTTAAGCCTAATTCTTCTTTTCAAAATGTGTTTAATTTACTTTAAAATATAAAGTGCTTTCTCAAGATTTAGCGATTTTGAAAATGTAGCCTAAAATCCAACTTTTAAAAAAATCTAATTGATTTGGATTTAAAGTCTAATTAATATCGCCACAAAGTCTATCGCTCCAGTCTATGTACAACATTTTAAGGAAGGGGGCCCGGGGGGCCTACTTCAATTTTTTTTAAACAGTCTTTTAAACATGAGCTGCTTTTCCCTGCAGTCTGAAAGATAAATATAACATATTTTATGTTTTGTTAGTTTCTGGCAGTGTTTCTGTCAGTGGTTCCCCTGTAATGCCCCAGCCCCTGTATACTCGGATTCGCCCCTGCTCAAAGTCGATTCCGCACAGCCTTCAGTCCCGCTGTCACTGGGCTCTGTGTGGTTGCGGAAAACAACAACTAAATGCTGTAACTTTAGTGAGAAAACACCGACAACGAAAAGCCCCCAAGATTTCTGTCAATAATCCAGCTCTTATGCATCGTCGTTCTGGAGGCTCCCGTCTGTGCCGTAGCTACAGTCATTGTTTCAAACGTTTTCCTGTCCTTAATAAATGTCTATGAATCTTCACCTCTTCACTCACTGTAGAAAACTTTTAATGCATCCAAAGAAACACACATTTCCTCCTGCCTTTCCGCGCTGTATTGATTAGACGCGCTCCGCCAGAAAAAGCAGGTGGCTAATTACCATATGTAAACATAGATGCGCCGCTTTTACGCAATGAATCCTGTTCTTTCAACAGTTATGCTCAAATAAATAATAACTATAAAGTCACAGCAAGTCATTGAGAGTCATTGGCCTCAAGTACAAGTTAAGTCTCAAGTCAAACAGCAAGTCCCAAGTCAAGTCAAGTCTCGCTCTCCCGTCAGATAAATCTAAGTTACCTATGTAACTATAGTTCTACGAAAGGTGTGCGCCGCCCTTAGGCTGCGCTATTGCATATCTCTCGGATGCGCCAGCTTCCCGCCCTGAGAGGATCAAAGAACTGACCGCTCCAATCATCCTTGGGGGTCCATAACCCCTGTGCCCTATAAAAGGGGGACTCTCCCTTCAATCGTCTCCTTTGAACTCAGCCATCGAAGAGAGGTCGTGCCTGCTGGGCCCGTAGCTAAGGGCGGCGCACACCTTTCGTAGAACTATAGTTACATAGGTAACTTAGATTTCTACGTCAATGGTGTGCTTGCCCTTAGGCTGCGCTATTGCATAAAGCAACGCGCAGCCGTGGCCGACCAATGTACTCCCAGCAGGCATGGACTCGCACGATTGGAGCGGGCCCGGGGCAACGCCATGCGTCCCAGGGAGCGGCTAAACGCTCACTAGGTAGCAGGGGCCCACGGGCAGAGTAAGGGGCAACCAATAGCCGTTAACAACGCCAGCGGTTCTCACCCAGACAAAAAACCAATGGGGGACGTCCGCACTAGCCGCCTCTCCCAAGAGCGCTAGTGCAGACCCACCCTTGATAACGAGGGTGCCCAAAGCCGCCTCTCCCAAGAGCGCCGGTCACCCGAAGAATAAGAGTGTACGTCCAGTTCGGCCAGGCCGCCTCTCCCAAGAGCGCCTGAAGCACCGAACCAAACCAAACCAGGTCATCCCTTCCCGGACCCACCCTGGGCTCGGGGGGGGATTCACGACCGTCCACCACCCAAAACAATGTGGGCAACTGAACCCGCAGCAACGTCCTGCAGATAAGACTGCACAAACGTTGAAGAGGACGACCAAGAGGCTGCCATGCAGACCTCCTCAATCGAAGCGCCACGGAGTAGTGCCGTAGAAGCCGCCACTCCACGTGTGGAGTGAGCCCTGACCGCTGTCAGCGGAGGGAGTCCTTGTGCCTCATATGCAGTGCGGATGGCAAGGCATATCCAGTGGGCCAAACGTTGAGAGGACAATGGGGCACCCTTGTTCCTTACCCCAAAGCCCACGAACAACTGATCGGAGCGTCTGAAATTGGCAGTCCGTTCAAGATAGTGACGTACCGCCCTGATCGGGCAAAGGCGGTGTCGTCGTTCATCCCCCACCGACGCATGCGGAGGGGGAAAGAAGGGTCTAATTCTGATCACCCTCGACCTGAAGGCGGATGTAATGACCTTCGGCTGAAAAGCCGGGTTGGGCCAGAGTTCCATCAACCCATCACCCTCAGGCAGGGACATGCAGGAGGGGTGCACAGAGAGCGCACAGAGATCACCCATCCTCTTAGCCGACGTAAAGGCTAACAGGATCGCAGTCTTGTAGGACAGACAATCCATCCCTGCCTGGCGAATGGGTTCAAATGGGGGTCCCGAAAGGCCCTCCAGTACAATCTGAAGGTCCCAGTTTGGGACCGGGCGGCGCACGGGCGGTCTAAGCCTACGAACGCCCTGGAGGAACCGCTTCACCAAAGGGTGACTGCGAGCAGTGTGAACTCCGAACCCCACATGCCCAGTAACAATGGCCGCTGCAAAAACCCCTAGGGTCGCAGCGGCCCTCCCTTTCTCCAGTAATCCCTGGAGAAAATTGAGTATGTCCTGTATGGAACAGGATATAGGGTCTAGGTTCCTCTCTGAACACCAGTCAGAGAAAAGGCGCCAACGGACCCTGTACGCTCTGGTTGTAGACGGGGCCCGAGCACCCTGAATTGTGGCAACAACTGAGGGGGGGAGGCCAAAGTTCAGCAACTTCCCCCTTTCAGCCTCCAGACCACCAGCCTGCGTCCCAGTATCGGGCGCGACAGAAGAGCTCCCCCTGCCTGAGTCAAGGCGTCCGGTCTGTCCGGGAGGGGCCACGGATCCCCTTGTGCCATGGACACCACGTCGGGGTACCACCTGGCACTCGGACTGTCTGGGGCTATGAGCAGGATGAGTGCGCCCTCTGACCTCACTCTGTGGAGCAGAGGCGCAATGAGGCGCAGGGGAGGAAACGCGTAAAGCAGGCCGGACGGCCATGGTCGATGAGCCATGGCATCCACGCCGAGAGGAGGCCCGTCTGTTGACCTGAGCGAGAACCAAAGTGGGCACTGTGCGTTCTCTGCATTGGCGAAAAGGTCGGCCACCGGTCTGCCGAACCGGAGCCACACCTCCGCCGCGACCTCGGGCGCCAGGCCCCATTCGTCCCGTAAGGCGCCCCCTCTGGACATCCTGTCCGCGCCGACATTGCGGGCTCCGGGAATGTGGCGCGCTTTCAGAGAGGCTAGGTGAGTGCTTGCCCAGTTGAGCACCTCCGCTGCCAACCTGTGCAGAGCGGGTGACCTGGTCCCCCCCTGCCTGTTCAGGTAGGCCACCACTGTGGTGTTGTCTGACCGAACCAAGACGTGGTGACCCCATAGATGAGCAGCAAAGTGTAGGAGGACTTTCTGCACCGCTTCCATCTCTAGGAGGTTGATGTGTCTCGGAGGCGGGGGCCAAACACCGCTCGCCGTGAGATGGCCCATTACACCGCCCCAACCGGTCAGGGAGGCGTCCGTGAACACCTCTGTGTAATGGAGCACGTGGCCCATTGGGACCCCCTGACGGAGGCGCTCCGGGTCCAACCAGAATTCTACGTCGGACCTTGCGGCGGGGGACAACCGTGCCGACCTCACGTCCGTCCCTCTGCGGGACTCGAGGCGTGAGAACCAGCGTTGGAGACCTCTCATGTGCAGCAGCCCCAGTCGAACCACTGGGTGGGCTGACGCCATCATGCCGAGCAGGGAGCGGATTTGTCGCGGTGCAACCCACGGGCCATCCAACACCCGCTGTCCCAGATCCAGAATCACTGACTGCCTTTCCAGGGAGAGGGAGGCCCTCATGTCCCTGGAGTTCAAGCGTAGACCCAAATAGCCCAAATCTTGGGTCGGAGACAGTCGACTTTTCTCCTGATTTACGACCAGTCCCAGCCGAGAAATGTGCCTCAGCACCTCGGCCGTATGGGCTTCGGCCTCTTGTGGGGAGGAGGCCAGAATAAGCCAATCGTCGATATAAGTCAGGATTCTGAGACCTCGACGACGAAGCGGTTCTAGCGCTGCCTCCACACACTTGGAGAAGGTGCGTGGAGCCAGGGAGTAGCCAAATGGGAGGCGGCAATACTCGTAGCATTTGTCCCCGACTGCGAACCGGAGAAACTTCCTGTGCGCTGGGGCAATGGGGATGTGGAAGTATGCGTCCATGAGATCCACTGAAGTCATCCAATCTCCGGGTCTGACGCATTGCAGCAGCTGCTGCACCGTGAGCATGCGGAAAGGCCTCTTCACAATGCAGTGATTGAGAACCCGCAGGTCCAGAATGGGCCGCACACCGCCGCTCTTTTTGGGAACGAGGAAATACGGGGAGTAAAACCCCGTCCTCGCTCTGATTGGGTCCACCTCTGCTATGGCACCGCGCTGTAGTAGAGAAACCACTTCCCTTGTGAGCGCGGCGCTCTCGGCTGAGTTGCGTAACCTCGTCTTGAGGATACCGCGAAAGCCAGGAGGTCTCCGGGAGAATTGTAGGGCGTATCCCCTTCTGAGCATCCTGTCCAACCAGGGAGCTCCGAGAAGCCCTGCGCTTTCCCAGATTTGGTAAAACTCTGTCAAGGGTCGTACCACGACACTGAATAAGAGCGGGGAAACGGGCCCGCCCACCGGCTCCGCTCTCGGCAGTGCGCCGCGGCGTGGGGGGCCCTGCTCGAAAGGGCAGACGCTCCCGGGAGAGAGCAGACTCATCGGTCGAGAGAGGAGTGCGCTCAGATCTACGCCGCTTGGCGGGGATTCCCAGCGGGGGCGATTGAGAGCGTGGGGGGAGTGTACGGGAAGAGGTTCTACCTACTGACCTACACCGTTGCCCCGCGGCTTTTAGAAAAACAGACTGACGAGCTGTAAAAGCATGGGGCAATGAAGTGCTTGACAAACTGTCATAACGCCGTTTCTCTCTCCCACACCTCAGTGGCAGAGAGTTAGAGCGCGGAGCAGGGCACTGAGCAGCGGCAGCAGAGCCAATCACAGGCCTGCTCCTACTCGAGCCACCTTTCTCCCCCAGGTCCGTTGTCTTAGAGACAGTCGACCAATCACCGTCGAGGAACCGTACATTAGGTCTGGACCTCGCCGTCATAGCAGCATTAAGCTTACATTGACTCATGTAAGACGGTGCGCTCGCTGTAAACACAGCAGAAGTGTCACGGGGAGTGGCTCGTGCACGCGCTCGAGTGCGAGAGTCAGAGCGTGTTTCGCACACGGCCTTGACAGGCAGCAGAGTGGAGTGACAACGAGAGTTCAGCGGAGCCTCCTGAGCCTCGCTGACTTTAACCACTTTCCCACTCCGAGTGGCAATAGGCAAACTCGTAATGCTTTCAGCATGAAAGGAATACGAAGCAGGCTCTTTAGTGGAGTAACGGGCCGAGCGGCCTTTATTCACATTTTTAACCCCCCCTCTTCCTGCTCCTCTCCTGGAGCCCGGAGCGGGACGGCGGTCACGTCTCGGGCTGGGATCATCGCTGCGCTGACGATCCGGACCCTGGGGGCGTCGAGGAGCTGCACGCGAAGAGGAGGCGGGGCCACAGCGAGGAGGAGATCTGCCTCGTCCACCTCGATCCAAGCGCCGTCGTGAAGAGCCCTGTTCGCGCTGAGGGCGAAAATGCCGGGCCAACTGCGCTGAAGCTTTGGCGGCGGTCTCCAGGCGATCCACCATAGCCTGAATGCCGGGTCCAAAGAGGGAGGACTGGTCGAGTGGCAGGCTGAGCAGACTGCGTTTATCAGCCTCCTTTAACGTGGACAACCCCAGCCAAAGATGGCGGCAGCCGACCTGCGCAGCGCACATGGTCCGACCACCGTCGAGGGCAAGGGCTTGCGACATGCGAGCGAAGGTCGCCGTGGTGGTTTCAGCTTCCACAATCTCATCATGAGAAAGCTGGTCACGGCCGCGGACCAGTTTGTCCAGAGAGGCGGTGAGCAAGGCCATATTGTTTGCTAGCGCCACGACCTGTGCAGCGTTAGCATAACAGCGGTTAAGGATGGAGGCGGTGAACCTATCCCGCTCTGAGGGAAGGTCCACTCTACCGCCGGGCCAGAGAGAAGAGGACGGGAGCAGAGACATTCTTATCCCGTCCTCGATGGTGGGGACGCCTTTCGGTTGACTCCAACCCTCCACCGTAGCGTACACACCGTACGCGAGGGCCGGTGTACGGGCGGAGTAGGGACGTTCCCAGTCACGCCTGGCGTAGTGGAGGAGCGAGTCCACGCGAGGGGCTACCACCACCGGGCGCTGCCTGTCGCGGGCGTTCCCAAACAGGTCGCGGAACAGGTCCGACGCTGGGGCTGGAGGTTGAGGAGGCATCTTCAGCTCCATTCGGGCCGCAGCAGAAGCGATGAGGCCGGGGAGGCGATCCATGGGATAGTGCTCACTGGGCTGCACATCCTCAGTGAAGATGGAGAGCGCATCTTCATCGAACAGGCGTTGCTCATCGTTTTCATCGCCAGCAGCCCAATCCCTTCTAGGAGCGGGCGAAGGCGGCGGGCTCCTCTCCTGCATCGGGGAAGCAGGAGGCGGGCTCCGCTCCCGCACAGGGGGAACTGGAGCCAGGGAGTCACTCGAAGCATCCGAGTCCTGATCGGATATCTCCGGGGAGGCAGGAGCCAGAAAGGCGCGACGCCGCTCGCGCTCCTCCCGGGGGAGCGCGAGGCAGGCGGCGCAGTCTTCAGCGGAGTGGCGCCGGCCCAGGCACAAGAAGCAGCGGACGTGCTGATCCTGAGCGAGGAGCGGCGCCGCGCAGGAACCGCACACCCGTAGCTTGACGCCGGAGGGCGACGGGGTTTCAAGCGCTGGAGTGCGGTGAGTCATTTTTCTTCTTCCTTCTTGTTCAGATCCAGATCTCAGAGTAAGCTGAGAGAAAAAGGAGACGATTGAAGGGAGAGTCCCCCTTTTATAGGGCACAGGGGTTATGGACCCCCAAGGATGATTGGAGCGGTCAGTTCTTTGATCCTCTCAGGGCGGGAAGCTGGCGCTTCCGAGAGATATGCAATAGCGCAGCCTAAGGGCAAGCACACCATTGACGTAGAACCCAATGATACGCATACGACAGACAGAAATAACTTCATCTTCAGTTCTAGTAAACATTTCGTTAATAACATTTAACTCATCCAATACGCTGTAAAAGGTGGCCTTGCAGACCGGGACTTTCGTCGGATGGGCTACACACAAGTTGTATTCGGTGGTGACGGCTCGCTTTTATTTTCTCTATACATTACCTCACTGTTATCAAGACGTTTATAATGCCGGTTCCGCTCAGGGCGCCACCTCCACGACGAAGAACGGTGCGCTGTGATTGGTTGAGTGGATTTGTGTCGTTCTGCTAAGAAACGGAATGGGCGCTTATCGCTGCTTGGAAAGAAACGGAGGATGCAGGGCGATATAATACGGCGGTTATCGCGTTTTGCGGAAAATTTCTTATTGGCTTTTCAATAATGGCCAAATACACTTCTGATTTTGACGCTAACTCATTTTTTTTTTAAATGGCGCTTATAGCGTTTTGGAACCAAACTCCTCATTTAACCTTTAAAAATATTAGATTATGCTAAATTTTCTTTTTGTGCTCGAGTTTTACCATGTTATTGATCATTATTATTAGCAGTCACTTAGAAAGCCTAATAACAAAGTGTAAGATTGAATCTTTGTGGGGGAAAAACTCCATCCCACACCTCCTTCCACCCTTACTGTGCCTCTAATCAGGAGCAGAATATGCAGCACTTCCCGCTCACGGAAGATGAACAACGCCGGGACATGGCAGGTAGCAGTCATGCATGGCGCTCCGTCGCAGATGTGACGCGCTGAAAATGATGGGCGTAACATCTGACCGTGATGGATTCAGCGCCGCGCCGCTTCGGAAACGCACTCGCAAATTCATCCTGCCTCAAGGTCATTGCGCCCGGCGTCCATTTTTCTGCAGAGGACCTTGTTTTTAAATGTGGTAAATGGGGCACGGGGAGCGGACGAAATGATTACTTTTATAACATGGTTCATTTGAATAGTTGGGCTGCGGCGCTACACTGTCTGCAGTACACTGATGTAATTTATGGCACAATCTACTCTTGCTCTAATCTAATCATGCTCTTAGCGCATGCAAGCCGGCTCTTACATATTCCATTTATATAAAGAGTTCATTAAGTTGTCATTCATTTATCATGGGCGTCTTCACAATGGGCTGCAGGTGGGGCGCACTTTTATATTTCATTTACTTTTACTCAGGTAAATTTGTGCTTTACAGACTAAATCAATAGATCAGATTTACACAGTGAGGGCTCGGACTTGCACTTCGATACACACAAGTTCGATATAATTAGGTGAGACGCTATTATGATAAACGATATTATTGAAGACCATATAATGCAACAGAAAGTAACTCTAAAACCCTATTCGCAGGGGGATTACAATGACCTCAGGTAAAAAGTAAATATTTCTGACATCCTCGAAGTATCCATTACTGTTCAAATCTGCCATGTCGGTCATTTGAAAGGTAAAATTTCCCCCGATTTTTACCTTTAGGGAAATTCTGCAAACTGAGGCGATTCTAGTCCCATTGATTGATTGATTGATTGAGCAGTTTATTTGAGCTGTTTACATTCATATTTTCTCAGTAATTAAACATTTAATCACAGTAAAGCTCAAAAGGAGTAGGCTGAAGCCGAGCTTATATGTGCCTACCCCTCATTCATCATTATTAATCACCCTCGTGCTCTACATATTCAGTGATAACGTTTAGGATTTTTCTTTTCTTTTTTCAACAGCAATTCAGTATTATTTTTCTTTCCATACGCAAGTATACACACAGTAACATGCGTGCACTTGCCTGTAAATTGCATTCAGTTCTTCTTTCAGCAATACAACACGATCATATTGACTGGCATCATTGACATTTTACCGTACATTGTATATTACATAAAGGAAAGCATTGTACCATTCAGGTTATCAGTGAGCCTCAATATGTATCTGTGCAGTGATTCATAACATGGAGTATTTCCTTATGCTTTTTTTTTTTTATTCCTTGTTGCTTTCTTGTTGACATTTACCATCTTCATAACATATTTGGGTTAGCATTATTTCATGGTTGGTGTATGTGTCCTATTCAGTGTAGTGCATTAAAAAAGCCAGGGTGTGGACGAGTCGCGGGGTGGTGAAGCCCCCATCCAACTGGTCCCACCCGGCTACCCTATAAAGTTGACTGTATGTAGCCCTTTCTGTGTGGTGCATTAAAAGACAGGGGTCTTTTCACAGGTCCATTCACCCCATCAGCCCAAATTCTCTTTGGGTCTTGTGTGTGGCAGTAGTAATGACCATGTCAATGGCAACAACAGAGCGAATCAAAATGTCGGAGATGGAAAGTTGTTAACCAGCGTAATGAAGTTTTCATAGGTGCAACATCGATTCAAAACGTAATTTTACCACTTTATTTATGACCGCATTCAATCTATAGTGGAAATATCACGCATCAAAGCATTACTCCAACGATTTTAAAGGTCTAAAAGAGGAAAAACTACGAAGTTACAGACGTGAACCGGAAGTACAGCCCCAGTTTGGATGGGTTTGATGCAAAGTTTACACGGGTGAGTCTGTTTGAGAGCGAACGGATTAAAAGGAGAAAAGGCATTTCTGGTTCATGAGAAAAGCAAAATCCCACAGACTGATGTCGTTCGTGCGCCGCAAGAAACAGCTTTTCTCGCTAAAGCAAAGCTCACATAAACAAACCTGAGAGTCATCGCTCGCATCACGAATGAATTAAATTTAAACAAATTACACAAGCTCTGGTCCTTTCAGCTCGTATGGTTTTAGGCTGCGAGTATGAAACCAGCTCTAGAGTCATGCTTCATAAACTAAACTGGTCATCAGTGCAGGACAGAATACTCCATTCAATATTATCACTCCTAAAAAGCATTATAACTAATAAACGCCCTCAAATACTATTGAAAAATCTGTCATTATAACACCAGACATGCCACTGCTAACAAATGTATTACTCCAAAAGTGCAATCAAACATGAAAAGAACATTCTCTTACAGAGCGATGTGTGCTTGGAAAAAATGACCAGAAACAATAACCTCTTGCAAGGTAAAACAAATACATTTAAACTAAGAATAAAACCTTTTTTATTAAATGGGCAGCACTAAATGTAAAATCATGAAAATAGTAAAAGTCAGTTTGAAAAAGCTAAATAGATTTATGATTGTGGTGGACTGTGATCTTTGGTGCACTGTAACTACGTGTGCAAACTGAATGAAAAGGCTAAATAGTTAGCTAATTAATAGTTAGATTAGGATAAGATTAATGTTGTGTAGATCTTGAAATGAAAACTGAGTGTGGAAATGCTGCGTTGTGATGTGAATGTGTTATAAAAATATTGTGACAGCCCTACACTGAGGACATAAAGATTATTTCCACTGCAGTTATAAAAATGAAATTCTAATGCTAGAGAGAATAAAAAGTATAAAAGTATTTGTATAAGTATTGCACACACACACAAACGCAGTCTTAGTTCAGTCATATTCCACTCAAAGAGCTTATATGCTGTCATTTATTCATTTTGCACGTCCTTACATTCTCAAGCTCTTTCACGGTGGGTAATTGAAGTTGACAATTCACCTGACAGCTGTGTCTTTGAACCGTCATATGCTGCGTACATAGGTTTCACTCAGACTCAAGTGGTTATTGCGGCGATAATAAGCGGAGCCTGAAAGAACATGTTATATTTGATATACAGGTGGCACATCCTCAGGAACACAATGCAGTCATCAGACATAATGTTATGTAGTGCGCTGGTTAGAAAGTACATTGTGAACCCTGCTCTTACGTATACTATGTATTTATACAAAAATAAATCTATAGTATGAGTCGCAGTGGCACTTTTATTTCCACGTTCACAGCTGGAGAAATGGCAACAGTATAATATGCAAGGGATTGTTTAGCCCTTGGAATTCATGCTTCCTGTATTTTGGCATATCATTTGATATTCTAACATTTGGAAAAAGTCTGTAGGTTTATGAAAAAAGTCCATCCATCCATCCATTTTCTTCCGCTCTATCCGGGGCCGGGTCGCGGGGGCAGCAGTCTCAGCAGAGATGCCCAGACTTCCCGATCCACGCACACCTCCTCCAGCTGTTCTGGGGGGACCCCGAGACGACACCAGGCCAGCTCGGAGACATAGTCCCACCAGCGTGTCCTGGGCCTTCCACGAGGCCTCTTCCCAGTGGGACATGCCTGGAACACCTCCCGAGGGAGGCGACCAGGAGGCATCCGGAACAGATGCCCTAGCCACCTCAGCTGGCTCCTTTCGACGTGGAGGAGTAGCGGCTCGAGTCCGAGCTCCTCCCGGGTAACTGAGCTCCTCACCCGATCTCGGAGGGTGCGCCCAGCCACCCTGCGGAGGAAACTCATTTCGGCCGCTTGTATTCGCGATCTTGTCCTTTCGGTCATTACCCAAATCTCATGACCATAGGTGAGGGTGGGAACGTAGATCGATCGGTAAATCGAGAGCTTCGCCCCCTGACTCAGCTCCCTCTTCACCACAACGGTCCGATACAGCGACCGCATCACTGCTGACGCCGCACCGATCCGTCTACCGATCTCACGCTCCATCCGTCCCTCACTCGTGAACATGACCCCGAGATACTTGAACTCCTCCACTTGGGGCAAGGACTCCCCACCGACCTGAAGCGGGAGAACCACCTTTTTCCGGTGGAGAACCATGGCCTCAGATTTGGAGGTGCTGATCCTCATCCCGCCCGCTTCACACTCGGCTGCAAACCGCCCCAGTGCGCGCTGGAGGTCCTGATTTGATGAAGCCAACAGAACAACATCGTCTGCAAAGAGCAGAGATGATATTCTGAGGTTCCCAAACCGGACACCCTCCGGCCCCTGGCTGCGCCTAGAAATTCTGTCCATATAGGTAATGAACAGAACCGGTGACAAAGGGCAGCCCTGCCGGAGACCAACACGCACCGGGAACAGGTCTGACTTACTGCCGGCAATGCGAACCAAGCTCCTGCTGCGGTCATACAGGGAACGGACAGCCCTTAGTAGAGGGCCCCGGACCCCATACTCCCGGAGCACCCCCCACAGGGCACCACGAGGGACACGGTCGAACGCTTTCTCCAGATCCACAAAACACATGTGGACTGGTTGGGCGAACTCCCACAAACCCTCGAGCACCCGGTGAAGGGTATAGAGCTGGTCCAGTGTTCCACGACCGGGACGAAAACCGCATTGTTCCTCCTGGATCCGAGGTTCGACTATCGGCCGAATCCTCCTCTCCAGCACCCTGGAATAGACCTTACCAGGGAGGCTGAGGAGTGTGATCCCTCTGTAATTGGAGCACACCCTCCGATCCCCCTTCTTGAAGAGAGGGACCACCACCCCGGTCTGCCAATCCAGAGGCACTGTCCCCAACCGCCACGCGATGTTGCAGAGACGTGTCAGCCAAGACAGCCCTACAACATCCAGAGACTTAAGGTACTCAGGACGAATCTCATCCACCCCTGGGGCCTTGCCACCGAGGAGCTTTCTAACCACCTCGGTGACTTCAGCCTGGGTGATGGACGAGCCCCCCTCCGAGTCCCCAGCCTCTGCTTCCTCATCGGAAGACGTAAGGATCATTTTATATAAAGCGGAGCCGACTTTGATGTAAATATTTAATATTCGCAAATTATTTTCAATAAAAAATAAAATAAATAATGTACATTTTACTGTAACAAATACCTGCAACTGAGTTACCAGTTTATACCATAAATTGCACAGTATAAAACTGTACCGTCAAATTTACGGTAAGAAACTGGCAGCCGAACTTGCCAGTTTTTTTTAACGTAAAATTTACTGGCAACTCAGCTGCCATTCTTTACTCTAAACAATATTACTGTAAAAAGTATCGTTTATAGAATATAAACAATACATATTATATATTACGATATAATATATAATATTACTTGTAATAATTGTGGAATATGTATGTAAAATGATACGGTAATCAAGCCTTATTGTGGTTGCAGACTGTCATTTCATAAACCTATATTTCTTTCAATTTCACAGTGCAAAAATTTACATTTTCTAACTCTGAAATTCTGAAAATATAGAATAAAACAAAACACACAAAGAGTTAATCGGTGTAAAATAAACACTCATTTTCCGTCTCTATGTACTTTTTCCGTATCATTTACAGCCTTTTCTAACAGTATGTGAAGTTGGACCTGAGAGGGTTATTAATCCATAAACAGGTTCGTAAAACTGTGAGTGGTCTTTCTTTGCGCCTGAAACTCACTTCCCTGATGCTTTCACATTTCCTGCTCCAAACAGAGATCTGTTCCATTAGGGCGTGTGGATAAGACCCCCCTTGCACGACTCTATAATACATTTAAGTGGACATAATTCACACCTGTCGCTTCCTGTCAGCCTGAGTTCAACCCGAGCCTGCTACTCACACCTGCGCCGTAGAGCACTCAACAACTCGCAGAGGAGATTTTATCCGCTCCACAGAGCCCCAATTATCAGCGCCGAAATGTCACAAGGTGCGTCCCGAGTCCGACAGCAGCAAATTTGATGTTCTTCTTTCCTTGTTCTTTTTGTCCATTTTTGTGTGTTTAATGCCATCTCTTATATTTTTTGTATTGCTTTTGGTTGATTATAATTTATATTTTAAACTTTATTTTGTATAATTTAAAACCCTTACTTTGTGCTTAATATTGCAATTTAAATCTGCACTTGAGCACATTGTGTGTGTTATTTGAAATGTGCGTATTTTCCGGACTATAAGTCACACTCTTTTTCATAGTTTGGACTTATACTCCGGAGCGATTAATATGTTATTATTATTTTTGTATTCAAATATATAATTTCACATGTCGCTAGAGGGCACTGCAGGCTAATCGAGCAGCAGGAAGAAAGTTTGGAGTGAGTGAGAAGCGGAGCTTACTCTTGCCGCAATGAAGAAAAGAAAAAGCGAATCGTGGGCTAAAAGCTCGATGGCCACAGCTAGAGAAACGAGTTTGCAAATGAAGGCTTGAAAAACGTGCTGCCGGGAGAGGCTCGTCAACGGTGCAGTGACGCCTCCGTGCCCGAGTCGTTGCCGAGGCGATTGTTCAGAAGTGACACCGAGGGTGAAGATTTTAATGGATTTAGTGATTTGGAGTGAGATCGAGAGTTTGGTATGTTTTTTATGCTATAGTTATCTGAATATGTTTATGTGACGTTAACATTGCAAACACCTACAGTATTTAGTTTGTTGTTTATGCTTCATGTAGCTAACCATCAATGTGTTACGTTAGCATACCGTACGCCTATTCAGCCTGTCGTTTTTTATTCTTCATTGAGCAATTTTTGGCTAGTGCGTCTTATACTCCGGAGCGACTTATATCCATGCTATAACGTTGTTTTCTCATCTAAAACGTGTGTAGTACTTTATTTTTGCTTCATTCACTCTGATGAACGAAGCATGATCCGTATTTCCTGGATTATGTTGCGGGATAGATTAAACGCAACACTGTCTTTTGCATTTTTACAGCCCATAATCCATCTCCCGCCCCGCACTTAAAGGGAGTCATTTACCAAGTGTCTGCTCATGTGCGAAAACTAAAGTGGAGTTATTCGCACATAGTTTAATCTCGCAGCATTCTCTCATTTACATTTCAGATTTGGGGCCTTAAATCTGTAATAGAGGCCATTTCAATTTGGTGAAGAGTTTCCAGCTCGCACTTGTCTTGATACATTTCCCCAAAGTGTGTTCATCACGGTGCCGTCGACTTGCCAGCACGCCGATGGGATAAAATGGAGCCTCGTGTACCGCTTTTAGCGAGTATGAACCACCTGCTGCCAGCGGTGCTCCAACCAAACTTTGAAATGAAAAACGCCTGCAAGTACAATGTTGCGAGATTTGCACTTGGCGAGACTTTGTCAGGATTGTTGGTTCTGCTGCGGTGACAATGGGATAGTGGAAGATTCTGGTTATATAGCTTTTAGTACAGTATAATGTAGTGTGAGGTTTCTGTTCCTACCACATCCTAGTCCAAATTGCTCCTCTAATTCCTATCTTTATTTTACCAGTATCATTTCACCCCAGAGCTGAGAGAATTAAGCCGGTCTGTTTGTGCTGCCAGGCCTGGGGGACTGGACTGTCTTTAGGTACAGAGATCCCTATCCCACTAATTGATTCTCCTGAAATCTTTAGATCCTCAGCCAGCGACAGCGAAACAGAGAGGCCCGGTTCATTAACAGCAGATGTTCTGAGATTGTGATAAACGAGAGAGTGAGAGAGAGAGAGGGGAGTGTGGCCAAACGTACACAGCAAAGCCCCATGGATATCAAAGCAACATCTCCATTACATGTCTGCGAATTTCATGAAACTGGCCCAGATTGGTTTCAGAAGTGATTATATTTTACGTAAAAAAAAAATGTGCTGAACGGCTCACTCTGCTCTTCACTCCCGTTTCCCGACCTTTGGGTCACGCGGCCAAGCCATTAATTTGCACGCATTCACTCTCCCCTCCATCACCCTGCCGTTTAAGCAACAAACATCACCGCAGCAGTAGAACCATCAACCGCCTCAACTTCTACATCTCCCCTACAATCTCAACATTGTCTGAATCTAAAATGACATTTGAAGGGTTCTGATTTTCTTGACAAAGTCTGTGAAGCAGACAAAGCAGACACAACCTCTCATTCATGTTAATGATAGAGAAACCACATAAGCTGTAAACATGCCATGAAAAGGACATATCATACTTTAAAATGGCTTCACCATTCATTTATACAGATATATAACCCTCAATTCAAGCAGGTCCAGGAAGCCGTTTGCTTCAGAAGTTTCACTTATGGTAATTTATTTAACCTGTTACCTGCCACCTTAGGGTTAGGGTTAGGTTTAGCAATTATGTATATCCAAATCTCAAAGCGTATTGACTGGAGAGCTTACAGCTTATACCAGTGTGATACCTCATTTGAAAGCCAAGGCCTTCTAGTTTCTAAAAATATGTGTGGAATCTGTGTGAGTGAAACACAATTTACATCACATTTGCCGTTTATAACCCTAATCCCTGACCCTAACCTTAACATATGATTCACCTGGAGAACCTCGTTGAGAATAAAAAATCTCTTTTTCGAAGAGTGTCCTGGCCAAGAGGCAGACAAACACAGTCAGGCCTTAAAATTAAGCGACACAATCATAGAAACATTACATTTTGAGTTCAATTGGACAACGTATTTGCAACAAGAGGAACTTTCTTGCCAAACATTTAAAAGTCTCTTGAACACATAAAGTGAGACCAAGTCATTAGGGCTTCAGGTCAGATTGGAGAAGTGTGCGCTTGTAGGAACAGGCCCAGACAGCGAACAGCGTTTCTGTGATTTCAATGGTGATGATAATGTAGTAGCGTATCCTTCACTTGATCCACAAGCTTAATGTCCTCTCGTCTCTGATTGGTCGTTCTCTGGGCCTCCTCCTTCCTGGCGGTTCCTTTTACCCACATGCTCACTCTCCCTCCTCCGCATGTGTCCAAACCACCCCCAATCCGGAAACTTTATCTCCACAACATCGAACGGCGAGCTGTCCCTCTGAAGTACTCATTGACACTCCTATCCATCCTCGCCGCACCCAAAGAGAGTCTAAATGCATCATAACCGAGCGTAAAGTCCATTCTGTTGCAGTGGCACGGTTCAGACGCCTCGCGGATTGTGTTATCCATCTCGCAGAGTGCTGAGGAGTGCGCTTATGGCCCCGTGTAAACTAATGGAGATGATGGGTAACTAAATATGCTCCGCTGGAAGGTAATTTGGGCTCGTTTTTCCTCGTCTGGGCGCCGCGTTGCAGGAGCAGGGGGATCTTTGAAGAACCGCAGTCCAATCTCCACACCGCAAAACACCATTAGGACAAAACAGCCTTCATCATCTGCACCGCGGCACGACTGCTTTCGCGAAGGGGCTGCGGACTTCATAAATTGGCTTTGACCAGTATTTCAAAGTGGAAGAAGTGTTCATGATTGTACAAAAAAATACTAGTTGCTACCGTTTTATCTACAGATACAGATACAATTATTGCATCTTTCCTCCCAGGGTCGGTTACTCCAGTTTCCTCTAGGGACCATAAACCTGCACTCAAGGCCAATCCCACAGCTTGGTAGTTCGCTCAAGACCTGAACGTGGCATTTAGTTGAAATCGCAATCTCTACTTTGGTCGATCTCTATAATCGTCATGGGACTTTATAATCATTGGGTTTTCCGGTTAATTCTATGGCTGAAACAGCGCCGAGTTTTGGAGTTTGGATTCGACAATTGTGTTAAATGATACAGCTAACACTTTATAATAACTACACTTCATTTAGCTTTTACCTCGATAGTTAATAATAGTTCTTCACATCCTTCACTGATTCATTGTTAGGTAGTTATTAAGTGTTATTCACACTTAACTAATGAACTGTTCATGATGAATTAGGTGTTAACTCATCATTTATTAAGGTGCAGTTATTATAAAGTGTTACTGAACTTTTGTCTGAGCAGAGGTTTGTATAAAAGGTCTGTATAAGTTAATGAATTAGCAAGATGACTTTGTTGTGAAAGATCGATCAAAATGAAAAAGAAAATTGGGTGATTCATATTTTTTTTCAGCCCTAAGTTTGACTCAGCACTTTGTGGCAGGTAAGCGTGAACAGTCAACATGTGCAAGTATCCCGACTCCAACATTTAGGATTTGAAATATTACACTGGAAAAGAGTAATCATCTTAAGGAAGAAATTAC
Organism: Proterorhinus semilunaris; assembly: GCA_021464625.1. Taxonomy (NCBI): domain Eukaryota; kingdom Metazoa; phylum Chordata; class Actinopteri; order Gobiiformes; family Gobiidae; genus Proterorhinus; species Proterorhinus semilunaris. Next base: position 31,553,829 of record CM038345.1, on the reverse strand, counting down.
ATACATTTACTTGAATCAAGAGATTCAATCTAAAGTTTGAGTAGATTTGGTCTGGTCTTAAATAAAGATAAAACCTCGTCTTGCCAAATGAACAAGTGCGTGTTTTCTTAATTCAGATTATTTTGAAAAACAAAATTTGTTTTCAACATAATAAACCTTTATTTAAGCAGTTTTGGGTCATTTATTTCATTTGAGAAATAAATGAAATAAATACACTGGTCATGTTTTCAGTGTATACATAAAGAAACATTTCTCTTCTTCAAAGGTTGTTGGGTCCCATCAAGTTGTAATGTCACTAGGCAAGTACAGAAATGTACATTTGTGTCAATTTAGTGAACTCTATTAATGTATTTTCTCAGACGATTTAGAACATTTGCTGAATAGACCTGAACAGAACAAGAGCCTGTATTTACTGCAGTTGAATTATATAAATCGTTTCAATTGATAGACTTTACATTTAATTTGAGTTGGTTTGAATAAATCGAATGGAACAAGCATGGACGCTACTTGGAAAAAGATAATTTACATAAAAACAAATATTATTTTTCACTTGAAATGACACAAAATCTGAATAAGAAGGAAAAAATGTACTTGTTCTACTGTCGTTAAGTCAAATTTTTCTTCCTTAAGATCATAAATGTTTCCAGTGTGTACTACAATTAATGATGTTACAAAGTTGCAAACACATCACTACACAACTACAGCTGAATCTAAATGCATTACAAAAAAAATATTACTTTTACAGCTTCTACGTTTCTACTTTTATGACTACTTGCTAAACACTGTTGTGGTACAATATGTGCCCCAATACTGCTTCAACTGCTCAATAACAAAGACAGACAGTTATTGAAAATCTCCATATTTAAAATGAACTCAAGTCCGAGTGTACCTCATAAAAAACAAAGCGGACCAGTGTCCACATTACAGCGCGTAGCGACAACATTCATTACAGAGGAGTGAGGCTGCTGAAAAGACCTATTGGAGAGTGTTTCATCTCGTGGGCTACCAACGGCATTGTAATAAATCCATGTCGTTTCTTCAGCGCGCCGTGGGACTCTTTCATATAATTTAAAAGGCGAGGTCAGGAGGTCTCCCATCACCGGGCATCGCGCGGCTCTGCGGAAAGAGTATAATGGAGCGGCCAATGCACAGGAGAAATATTAGCCTAATGAAAAGCTCCTGCCTGTGCACTGGCTGTCGGCCCATCTCCTGCTCGGCCTCTGCGTCGGGGATTTCACAGCAAGCAGAGGAAAGTCCGTCAGGGTTTCTACGTACTTATTGTACTTAAAGTAAACAAAAAGCTAGCTGATGATATAAAAGGTCTTTGACTGGCATTTGAGATCTTCTGAAACACTAAAGAGACACCAAGAGCCTCCCACACCTTCGGCGCAGTGGGGGCATCACAAGAGGCGCTACAGGGCACCAAAAAAAAGGGACAAAGAGGAGGTATCCGGGCAAGACTCATACAGCTAAGCCACAAGACCCCAGTCTTATAAGCTGGTAGCTTCATCGGGAGTCTTTGTTTTTCACCGTGTAACAACGAGAAGGACGTCTAGCTGTGAGACCTGGTTGTCTGGAATTTGGAGTTGCCATGTTCTCCCCGTGGTTTTCCTCCGGTTTTCCATAAACATGCTGGTCAGGTTGGCCCACAGTGGCTCAGGACTGACCCAACATCTGATCTACGCAATATTGTTGAACAATACACAACTTATACACAAAACAGATCAAAGTGGAGTTTTATTTTTCTTGTTTAAGATAAAGGTTGTATGTAAAGCTGCATACAACAAAACAGAGCTAATCATTATTAAGTTAAAATAACGACAAAGTGTGCTGATAAAATACAACAAGCTGCCGTATACTATCAGCGAAAGAAGTGTTTTCAGCCTCGATTTGAACATCGTCAAGGATGAGGCCTGTCTCACATCCAAAAAATAGATGTTGGCGCTTAAAACTGAAACACACCATGTTTACTCCTGACCCTTACAATTGTGAACTGTTCCGACATACAGTATTGTGAAAGCAGATTAGCAGTTCTTGTTCCACTCTCAAAAGTGAACGCTCCGGGATGTCTTTAAATATGTGCGCAGTGAACTGGATCTTGACTTTTTTTAAAAGACAAAATCCAGTCGCAACTGCAACACTCGTTATGGAATCTCACGGGCTCCCGACCCCCACTTTTACAACAGCAGCTACTCCTTACAACTTTACATCCCCCCGCAGTCAGACAGGAGAGAGTGCACAACAGTGTGACCAAACGCGCGGGAGAAATATTGGCCTAATGAAAAGCGAAAAGCTCCTGTCTGCGCTCTGGCTCTGGGCCCATCTCCGGCTCTGCCTCTTCTGTCTGCAGTCTCACAGCACGCCGCGTCGAAATGGGATTCAGAGGCAAAAACAATAACCCGACCCCCCCCCCCCCCCCTAAAAAGTCTGCGTCAAGCACTTTAGCAGCACAAAGGAGCAAACACGCGTGACTCAAGCCGAGGTGTAATACTGAATGTGTGTATAGGCGACGTCTCGTGAATAGCTTCGGAGGAGAGGAAGCTTTACATAGTGATAAGTGGTACGGTGGAAAACGCAAGGTTGGGGTTAGATGAGTCAAGCGAGCATTTTGTGCCGTAAGAATAATACCCAGGGACTGATTTCCAGACCACGAGGGACATTTCAGTTTGAGGTCTGCGTGTTCTCTTCGTGTCTTAATGGGTTTCCTTCGGGCACGTAAAGTTTCTCCCTCCTACCCAAAAGCTCGCAGGCTAATCTCACAGTTACACCGCACCAGGAACCTTGCACACTTTGTGTTGTTATTATTTATGTAAATGTTTAGTACTTTTCTGTGGAAAATCGAACACATCTTGATCTTGGTCACAAATATTGATCTAAGATGGCGTTTCCTTGGCTTGTCTTCTGGTTCAATATGCGATTCTCCCTTTGCCCCCACCCCTCAAAACAAACCTCAGCTGCCTCCCCAGCTCAGCGAGTTATTGTCGACCATTAGCACAACTATCAGGGGCAGTTGTGGAGAAGCTTTGGTGGATGTTTTTGCCTTTTCTAGTCCTTCAAAGATGAGATGTGCTACGAGCAATGCTTCCTGATTTAAATCGGGCCCATGTGGATGTTTTTTCATAGCAGATTGTTCAGTAGATGTGAAAAAACTGCCGTCATAGCTAGCGTTAGCATGTAGCATGATGCTAACATGAGTTACATTAGTTATGTATTTATGGGCTGTTAAACTACCTCGCTTCTCTCCATGATCTGTATTGGGTAGACAACTATATTGATATTTCAGCATTTGTTATAGTAGTTTTGGAGTACGTTTTTTCCCCATCAGCTGCTTCAAACACGACCATATGGGCGATTCCAGAGACGCCGTCTGTATCGAGTAGCCATTTGATATGGGTGAATGTAATTCAATCAATCTAGACCTGGTTAATTGTGTTATTAATATGTAAATAAAAATCAGTACTTTCATGACAAAAATAACTTAAACTAAAATGATACACTGGAAATGTAATCTTAAATGAGATAAATTACCTAAAGTTGCTTGAATTAATTAACTTTAGATTGAATTTGAGTCAGTTTGAACTCAGGTTTCCTATTTCAATTTGTTTGTTCTATTGGCCAAAAGATGTTTTATTTGATCTAAGACAAGACCAAACCTACTCACGTTTTAGATTAAATCTCTTAATTCGAGTAAATTTGTCATTTCTTTCCCCTTAAGATCATTATTTTTTGGGTGGATGGATGGCTCAGTGTAATATGCACAGAAGTAAATTGTCCTTTTGTGTTTATAATTGCTGCCGAGCCCTCTTTTAACATGCACATGAGTACTGATACTTGTTACCCAGTATCGATCCTTCAAAAGTAGGCATTTGGTATCGACATTTCGGACATAATGTGAGTGGAGAACTTTGTAATGTGGTATAAAGCTCTTATAAGTTGATTTTGCATAATATTTGCCCTTGGGGTGGAAAGAAAGTCGGATATTATCAATATGAGCAGGGTTTCAGATCATGTTTTTGTTCTGCTAATGACATTCTTTACAAATTGATGTTGCAGTCATTTTGGTAAGATTGTGATTTTTCAAACACATCAGCCTTTATAGCTGCTATTATTTCAGGAGTTATGATCGGAAGAATTCCAAAAGCTCTTCATGTGATTTTATTAAAAGACTTGTGGCCTTTTGATTTGAAAAACATAGCTGTACTAAAGCAGACAATAGATGTTCACCTTGCATTTCACCATTATTTCTCCCTGTAACATCCGGACATTGCCGCCTATAGCAAACTCCGCGGAGCTGTCCGTTTTTTGAAAGGACATCCAGCCGTGTGTCCTGCTGCTCGGAGCCTGAGTCTGACAGAGCGCCCTCTGTGGCACGCCGTGGGGAGGTGCGCTTTGACACACGCATTAGCCACACAGCGGCACGCGCCCCTGGCTAGCATCTGCGCTAAAGGTGAGATGAAGCAGAGAGCTGGAGGCTACAGGCTGCAGAGCTGTCACATGTAACAGCACCACGCCCCGATCCTGTCTCTGTGCCCAAACCACTCTGGCCCCGAGCACTGGAGCGGCCTAGAAGGACACGTAGAGGACGGAAGGGTTTTAGATAACTTTCATTCAGCTGTGCAGTGACTACTAAATACCCTATTAGCTGCAATTTGGTTAGGTTCTTTAGTATTTTTGTAATAGTATAGACATTTGAGGTGGAAGACCTGTTTGTGTGCTGTGCATTTGAATGTAAAGCATTTTTACATTATTGTTTTTTATGTTACTGTGACAGTATTGCTTTCTGAAAGTTAAATGAGCCTTAACTCATCTCTGTGAAGAAAGAAGAAAGTAGGACATTAGTTTAGACCGTAACTAACAATTAAAATGTGCCAGAGTTAATTTGACACTGTTCGGTGTTTATATGAATCCAACCTTCTCAGTCATGAATTGACTCTCTTAAGGAGGTATCATTAGGTGAGACAGTACGAGTGACAGTAACATGACACTGGTATCATTTAGCTCTCAAATACATAAAGAATAAGTTTTTCTTATTGTATTGTTTTTCAGTAAAAAGGCCTCGTTGCTCTTCAGTCGGGCACAGACCGACAGGTGAAGAAGGAAGTCATGGAGATTGTGCATAAGACAGAACTTCAGACTTCAACTGGATGTAAGAGTTACATTCTGCCACTCTTGTATATATTTATGAAACATAGTAGAGAGATGTAACAACTATAAATGCAAACACACACAAAAACACATAACGTATGCGTATATGTGTAATGTATATTGCAGTTAATGTCGAGTCATGTGTGTCTCAGTTCTTCTGAGTCGAGGTGCAGCAGGACTGATGTGGACAGGGGCATGTTACAGTAATTAGAGTGAACTTGAAGGTTATTTTCTTCCAAAGTCACACTTGATCTGCCTCAGTCCTGTCCACATCTGTCATGGTCCAACATGAGTCAGAATAAATAAAGCAGAATCTCCATAACCTCCTTCTTCACCTCCCGGTCAAATACAGAGAACAGATTGTATTTAGTGTCATGTTACTGTCTAACCTAAAGTTAACCGTGAAGAGATTCAATTCACATTTCCCTGAGAAGGTTGGACCCATTTACACACCGGACAGTGTCAAAGTAGCACTGGAACATTTGCTGTGTGCATACAGTCTGTGGTTAATGTGAGTGTCTTTTTCAGGACACAACAAGCAGGTTCTGGAATGGCATGCAAAATAAAACGCTAACCAATATGCAAATCCGTACCGTATATTCTATTTGACTATGACTATTTGACGAAGAAAAGAATGCACTGCTCCAAGACAAACCAAACATAACTTTAAATATTATATTGAAAACTACTGACCAACCAGAATAAATCGTTAAGCAGTACGGCATATCTCACGCCGGTAGCAGGTCTAATCTGCCCATCTCTGAAGCAAAGGTCCCAGAGGGGCCTGCACATGTCTGCAGTTCAGCGCGATGTGCCACATCAGAGGCAAAAAGCACCAGGGCAGCACTATGTGGCCCTATATAATAATAATAATAATAATAATAATAATAAAAAACGTCAGGAGAAACGCTCGGGCAACGTAATATCTCTCTCCCATATATGTGGTATTTGTGCTTTACATTTTGGACCAGGGGAGTCTTAAGATAAACCAAGATGCTGTGAATACTGTATATAACTGAGTTGGCACAAAGGGAAGAGACAGTGCACTCATAGGAATGAAATGATAAGTGATCGAGTGGCAGAAGAATCCGTCCGCGATTGGCTGACAGTGAAAGACGGGTGACGGAAGGTACGGGGGGGATTTTAGGAAATTACAATCTGCCTGTTTGAACAATGTTTTAGCTTCATTAGACGATACCTGGGAGTCGATTTATAAATGTCCTGTATGGCAGCGAATCCCAGCGGACGCGGGACAGAGCGGCACGTTCCGATAATAGAGGGGTATCCATCACGGCTGCCACTCAGGACGGTGCCACCCAGAGTCCGGAGAACGGCGGCGGCGGCTAACGGGGACCGGCGCGGGACACCTGGAAACCGCGGCGTGATGGATGAGAGGCGCACGCTGATTACATGGGCCATTATAGTGCGCAAACATTTCATTAATCACGAGCAGGCGTCATTTATTACAGCTATTATGACTAGAACGCAGCATTTCAGGAGTGATATTTTCTGAGCGCAGTGTTTGGATGCGTGATTGATCGTCGGTAACCATAGGAGGTGGATCATTGTGGGAATAGGGAGGAAGAATGTAAAACAAAAAAAAATGCTAGAACTGATTTGTTTCATTCTGAGAACAGGCAGCCGAAATACTTTGCAATCTGATATTATTCAAAGCGTTCAATCCATCCATCAGCTCTCGCTTATTCAGTGAATTGTTGCAGTCCAATGCCATCTTATCTTTGATAAATGGCTAAACAAAAAAGTGCTTGAATGAAGACAATTTATGTGGATTTTTGAAGGGTTTGGACTGTCGTTAAACTGCCAACGAGACATACGTTCATACAGTAAGAGAAATAAGACCAAACACAAAGTCATTGGCAATTGTTCCGTTGGCAATAGGATGGTCCAAACCACTGATTCTCAGCAGGTATGGCTTCGGGAGGGTTCAAACCCCCAAAATTCAGTTAATTTAATGCATCATAAACAGAAACGGCTCGCCATAAACAAATATATTCTATTTTAGTCCAGTTAACAATATTAAGTCACACCTTGATCAAACTCACACAGTTGTTGCTCTGGTAATACCTCGACTCGGGCCCACATCTAGAGAGGTGCGAAAGTTTGCATTGTAACCTCATGATGCAAAATGTGTTACATCACAATGTTATTTTTATGGCAAGAATCTCTCTTTGCACCCCTTAGAAACACTGATGCAAAATGTCAGTTTGTTCTAGAGCCAGCACTTCCTACTGTAAGAGAAATGAAGAAAAAAAAAGAAAAACCCTGAGGAATCTGTTGGTTTAACTCTCCATATGTCGAGGGTAAAAAGGCGCTCGGGAGCCATTTTCTGTCGAAGCCTCGCAACTAAGGCAGAAGAATGAAGAAGGCAGGCTCGCTTCCATCACAAGTGAACGAGGGTTGAATCCACTTAACTGAAACGTTACTGGATGTCTCTAAGTACAAGCTTATTACCTTGTATTTCAAAATATTTAAAGACTGGACATTCTTGTAGTTTTTCCCCGAGCAAAGCCTGAAGTACTTTTTTTCTGTGTTAAACTTTCAACACGGTTCCATTGGATCGTCTCCAGCATCCAGTCAGACTTTGGTGGAATACACGGTGGTTTAACTCAGTTGGTGAAGCATGCCATGAGTGTAAAGGCTGACTGCATCTCAGTCTCAGTGCTCTGCATTTGGCTTTAGGCCTGTTCTCTGAGGACCTGTGGGGAAAAAAATATGCCCTAACCTCCTGCTCTCTAGTTCTTCATCACTTCTCTACACGTGATCTTGTCTTAAAGTAAAAACTGATAGAAAAGTTATTTGGCAGCAGACTACATCGATGAACCGACAGAACTCTTATTAAGGAACGGGTTTAGAGAATCTTACACGTCACTAAAAAGTCAATGTTGTCGGATATTATTATCGAAAGCACCAGCAAACATTAAGGAGAGACACTCCAGGCAAAACTGATTTTTTTTTTCGATGTTCAGGCCAAATTGGTCTCTTCATAAATCAAAAAAACAACATCGCACACTCATGAGCCGATGTCCACATTTTAATGATAGTGATTACGTTTCGGCATTAGACTTCATCAGATCTTTCTTATTTCTTCTTTGAACAAAAATGTATGTGGAGTGGACCAGCCCAGGTGGCTTAAATCTTCTCCAAAGTGTGGGTCGTACCCATCAATCAGGAGGCCACTCCCAGTGCAGAAAGGCCATTTCCAAAAAAACGAATACAAATATATACAGAACGCTGTAATAGATATAGCCTACTGTATTACAAGAAACATTTGAGATCAAAGTCAATATTTAGTCCATGAGGAGTCAAAGTCTTTAAATGGTGGATCCAATAGTGTTCCCTCCTTGAAAGGAGGAGATCCAAGTTTCCACCTCTAGGGGACAGTTTTACCTGTTCAATGATGATATGGGATGGTTAAATTCAACAAAAAAAGCTGCCACAGGATAGTCTAAGTGTTTGCACCTAACCGTACTTCTGTGCTCTGCAATACGTATTTTCAGGGCTCTACTTGTTTTACCCACATAGGCTTTTCCACAAGGACAAGTAATCAGATAAATTACAGATTTGGTATTGCAAGATATGATCCCTCTGATGGGTATATTTTTACCTGTATGAGGATGTTTAAAGCTGCTACAGCGGTGTGCGTAGTTGCATTGACTACAGGCCCCACAACGACAGTTACCATCAGGTATAGGAGCTAAAATGGCTTGATTTGATGTGCTTTTAGAGGAAGGAAGGTGTGAGTGCACCAATTTATCGCTAATATTCCTACCTCTTTTATAAACCACCAGGGGGTGCTCCTTAAAGGTATCACTTAAAAGCGGGTCAGATTGTAAAATATGCCAATGTTTTGTTAAAATGTTCTTTCTCTGAGCACTTTGAGTAGACAGAAGGAAATATTGGACGATTATTTGACTTTTTTGTTGGATTGGCCCTAAGAAGGTCCAACCTTGGTGTACATTTTACTTTGTAAATTACAGATTTGTAATTTACAAAGTAAAAGACTATGATGACTATGATGTCCAACTTCAAAGTTGGACATCATAGTGTTCAAATTTGGTTCAAAGTCTTCTTCTTTTTGACATATTCTTTTTAATCTACAAAGCTGGCTGTATGGAAGACTGTTTTTTAATGGCAATGGATGATTTGAGTCAAGTAAAGAATTACGAGCTGTGGGTTTCTTGTACAAATCAGTGTAAAGCCAGTTCTCTTTTAATCCATAGATCCAAAAAACTCTAACCGTTGGTTGTGGTGATCCATGGAAAATGATCAAAATGGAGAGCGGGAATTCAAATATTATCAAATTGCTCTCTTAACATATAAACCTTCAACTGGAAACAACAACAAAACAACTTCTCTTGACAGTAATTATTATTAGTAATTATTGTAATTTCAATTTTCTCAAAATGCAGGGAGGGATTTTTTTTCAATAACTAATTTGCCTGATTTATTGAGTTTTGAATGTCAAAAAACAAGGCAAAATCTTTTCTTTGTTTATTTTTATTATTTAAAAAAAAAGTTTATTACAAAACTAAACAAGATATCCAAAATCCCCTTTGAAAAAGTCTTCGTAAACAAATATATCAACAAAATAAAACCATACATTTAAACCCCGACTCATTGTTCAGATTTTGTCGCCGAAAACAGTTTCAAATTGACATCTCCCTCTTCACCTGCAGCGTCTCGCCTTAAATGAGACCTAAAAATCCAGCGTCGCTGTTTTTGTGACCTCACCTCTGCAGCTCCTTGTTTTATCTGGAAGCGCTTCTACCTGAGGCTAAGGATAGAATACTTCCTTGCAACGGGATATCTTGATTTCTAACTAAACGTTAATCTCAAATAAACGCACACTAAACTAACTCTCCGCGGACTACGGTTGGACAAGCGATTTTTCGGACGCGTCATGAAAATACAGCGCGCGGGGGGAAAGCGCCGCCCTCGGGTCTGGGGTTTGGGAAAAGCGAAAACTCAGCTGCTTTCTCCCCCAGCGCCGCCGTAATGTGCCGCTGGAAATACATGTAATCAGTGCATTTTGTTCTCCCCAGTGATGGCATTTCTCCTTATTACCTCCACCTCCGCCGTCTACTCCGAGCGAACTCATTTCGGCGTATTTACATTTACTCCGGCTGCAGCCGCCGAGACGGAGGGTGGAAAGCAATTACTGGAGTCCAAACACGCCCGACTAAAACTAACGGAGATGGAGCGGAGAGAAGTGCGGATCATTTAGAGAAACTGCAATGAAAATGTCCAACAACCGATGAGGGCGAGTCAACTTTATATCCTGACAGTGGTTTTTAAGTTGCAGAGGCGTTTTCAGTGGAGACCTTAAGGCGAGACACTGCAGGTGAACAGGGGAACAAAACACATTTAGAGATTTAAACTTTTGCCAAACATTACTGATCTGATTATGAGGAAAAAAAATGTATTGTACGTTTTCTAACATTTTATGTTATCCTATAAAACTAAGAAATGTTATGCATATAATTTCAGCGACAAAATCTAAATAATGGATGGACCCAGTTTTATTTGTTGATTTGATATAAGTTACAACAATTTTGGATCTTGTTGAGTTCAATAAGCTATTCATAAAAAAAGTGATTATTTATTTTCTAATTTCGCCTTGTTTCACCCTGTTTTTTGGAGGTTCAAAGCTCAGTAAATCAGGCCAGGAACTAGATATTGAACAACAAAAACAAAACTGTAAAATATTGTTAAGTCCAAGACTGGGAAGTTTGAAGTCTGAAGGAGCTACTAAAGTGGAGATATTGTAGAATGAGTGGAACAAAAATGTGGAAATTAAATGTGTGTTTTTATTCTGGTTGTAGCTTGTCACAAAGGTGGGTCCCAAAACCTGCTCCTTTTACAAATAAAGAACCGCTGAGGTTTTGCAGGTGACAATTGAAAATATCCCATCTGGTTTCGGGGGTGTTAAGGAGTTTTGGGCCTGGATAGTCCCTACTTTGTTTGCCGTGTGCGAGCATGGGAGCGCATGAGTCGTGCATAGGAAATGTTAAGCCACTTCCGTAGTCTGTAGAAGCGCTATATGTAACTCCATCACGAAAAGAAGTAACAATGGAAAATAAAGGAACTAAGTGAAAAGGCTTTTTCTTAGGTTCCCCGTCGTCTTAACTGCTGTCAGTGTCCCTCAGAAACATTCTTCGGTGTCCCTTGGTATAATCGTGTGTGTCAAAGAGCCCACGCTATACAATTATCGGTGGCCAAGTTGTCATATGCAAGTCTGGGTTTGTTCAGGTCCCAGTTTTCCTTTGATGCCTCTCTTTTCATCTCTTGACCTTGTTTGGATGAACATCATTTCTATATCATTCGTCTTCTTTTAAAACAACATTAGAATCATTTAAATGGAGCAATCTGAGTTATGTGTGTTCTTCTTACACAACACTTCAAAAGCACTTTGCACATACTGTACCGCCTCGCTGTAAATACTGTACATGCTTGTATCTGAGAATTGTTGTGCGTAGATGCGACAATTCTGTATTTTCAAATTGCAAAGGCAAACAAAACTACATTTCCGTTCATCTTTTCCAGCTTTCATCATTTTCCAAGGAGATTCGGTCATGTTTTTCTAGCCCCCAAAACATAATTTCCAAATCCCAACCAAAATAAGTTTCCGCCATTGGTCATGTCATCAGGCTGTCAGATCAAACAGCCCGGTAATAGCTTGACTCGAGGCTGTCATCTCAGATAGGACTTGCCCCGTCCGAGCGATGAATTTTAACTCGCGCCGACCCAAACGCGCTGATTACTCTTTGATTTCCCGTACGGCCGTTTTCGATCAGACCGCTCCCCGCGCACCGTGCTTTTCGCAGTAATGATTTCAGATGGGTTTTAAAGGCTGTGTTTATGGAAATTGGCTCCTCTGAGTGACACTTTGATGTTTAAAGAAAGCCGTAATCCTAATCTGTTTTTTTTTTTTTTTTGTAGGACGCGATTAAATCTTTTCCGATGCGTCCAAGGACAAACTGTTTGTCATTAGAAGAAAAGGAAAAAACATGTTATTTTTGAATTAATAAAGGGCGCTCGTGTTCAATTGACTTACTTTTCAGCTTTCAGCAAAATTGGTGGGTTGATTTCTCGTGAACATCATACCTGGAGTTTGGCTTTTAGGCCATGCGTGTTGGAGTAATGGATATTCAGGCCTCAAAACTATCTATCTATTCCGTGTCGAGATGTGGCGCTCTGATTCTCTTCCTCTGTCCATTTCTGTGCACTAAATATCCTTCAACACAGAGCATGTCTCGCAAGCTATCAAAGCTATTCCCCCCCCCCCCCCCCCAGACAAATCAAAGATGTTGTTCTCCATGCAATGTCTTAACCTATGCACCATGAAATGCTAATGCGAAAGGGACAGAAAGGTGACACTAAAGTGCACGTCTGAGCTCTTTCAGAAAGACCTTCGTTCTAAAATGTTCCGAAATGTTTTCCTTTGATTCGGTAACTTCTAGCATTCTCAGCCTCAAGACTTGACCCTAAAAATTCCAGGCTGTCGAATCATCTCTGCGGGCCCGACCCGACGTTTAGTATCGCAGTCCTCTGTCCGCAGAGGAACACCCCTGTCCAACAAGAGCTGAAGCCCCAACAAGGGCTGGACAGTCTTCTGCGGTCTTTGCCCCGTCTGCAGAGGGACTCCCCTCGGCCCTGGGTCCATCGGCAGCCTGCCCGTCCATGGGAGTGGATCTCTGTTTCTGTTGTTCTCCCCGAGGTTTCACTCCCCCCCCCCCCCCCCCCCCCCACTGGGTTTTTGAGTGTCCATCAGCACGTTTCCATCTCCTGCTGACTGCTCATTTAGACAATACATTTGTACGGACTCTACATTTTCCTGGACGATACATTTGCTTGGACATTACATTGTTTTTTTCGTTTCATCGTTTGTGCAGCCCTGTGAGGCAACTCCTGTTGTGTTATCGGGCTCCACCAAAACAACTTGAACAGGCATTTTGCCCCTGGCCCTGGATAAATGTTAACCTTTATTCCCCCCAAGCCGACTCCCCTGAATGCAATACTCTTTTGATAAAAGTTTGTTTTGTCTTCTTACTTGGAAAAGAATGCAGTCAAAGCAAGCAGAGCGCGTAAAACAAACCTTCTGTCTTCACAAAAGTTTGAACATTACTGCGATACCACTTTGCTATTCTTCCACACAATTGCCCCTAGCCCGCCGCTTTACATTTCATTGCATCCCCCCCCCACCCCAAGCAGCCGGTGCCGTATGAGGACGCGCGGCTTTCGCAGACTGCACTACAGCTTTATTGTATTCCCCTTCAATGGAATGTGTGCTTGTCCAAGGCATTAAACGTAAACCATAAGCGCAAGCCTATTCCCCAATTGATTCTGTTGCTTTTGCAAATGGGGCTTCAATTACGGCCTTCTTCCAAGCGAGCGCCGAGCAAATGACACAGAACCATCAATAATCGGCTGCTGGGGACAGATGCTATGGAGGATAAGCCGGTGGAGAGCAGGCCGGGGACCCCCTTCAAGCTATATGTTAAATTACCCAAGGTTAGTGCACCATACAACAGGCAGCTAAGGCAATTAGTTTTCCACCAGTTGGTCAATTGTCGGAGGCGGCGGGCGTAAGCGCCGCTATGTACACAGGAGCAGATGGCACAGAGCATGTTCAAGAAAGTCCATAAAGCCGCTGACAATCTCCGAGGTAATGTGTTGTGTAAACTGGATTTCGATACACGTGTCTGAAGCTCGCTTAGGAAAAACATTTAATGGACGACTTTAAGACGGCTAGTTGGGTTGGAGTGTTAAAACTTTACCAGCATGTAGTAAATGTTGACGGTTTCATGTTGTGCAGTGATGATCATGTCTTAACCCGATGTTTTGGGTGAAGCCATAGTCAGACATAGGAATGTCATAACTTCAAAATGTTTGGGTCATGATTATTGTGAGAGGAAATATTGCGATTTTATGATTGTTGACCTAATGAAAGGAATGAACTGTGATTTTTGGCTTTACCCAAGTCTTAATGCGTCACGAAAGCAAAAAGAAAACCAGGATGAAAACGCTACAACAAAAAGTGATGAAAATGTGGAAACAATGTGACAAAAACACAATAACAAAGCCAAAATGCGACGAAAAAAGTGATCACACGACGAAAAACGGAATTTAAAAAAAGCCACGACAAAAGGAACCAAAACAACAAAAAAGTGACCCTGGAGAAACTAAATTGACAAACGTGACAGCAGCAACGCAAGGAAAAAGATTTGAGATCAGTTTATAGGCGCTAGCTTTCAAATGGGGCGTGCCATTGGCTTGTAGGCTGTAAGCAGCATTTAGATTTGGGTAAAGCCAAACTGGAGAAAATGCACTTGGTTACGGCTGTGGGTAAGTGGTTAATATGAATATTATGATTATGATGATGATTATTATTTAGTCTATACCAGGGGTGCCCAAACTTGTTTCCGAGGGCCAAAATGAAAAAGTGCCTGTGGGTCGCGGGCCAAACACGGCGATGTCAAGCGTGAAACACACATAACTGCAAATAATAATAGTTACTTTATTTTATTTTTCAGTAGCCTATACATTTGTGTTTGATTTTATCTATGCAAATAACATGCTACATTAAAACAAATGGAGGCAAAAGCCTAGTTTTAGTACAACAAAATCAACAATTGCAGCAATATAGTGCAAAATGTAAACAACAACAACATCTATATCTACAGTACCTACAGTGACTTTACCTCATTCATTTGTTAACTCAAAGAAATGCCACATTAGATCATTTTTAAAGTGTCAGTTCAGCATAGTCTTCAGTCAATTTTTAACACGCACCTTTGTTGATGTCAACAACCTTTGCAATAAAAGTTGGAAATTTGACCCCCCTGGTCTATACAGTATATGATCAAAACTGTAGTGTAGTGATGGGACTCGCTTGAGCAGCTGATTTCTGCGTTTGCAGAGCACATAGTTTTCCTTTTGGCTCCCTTTTGGTTTCTTACAGTGAAGCAGAGGAGCTCATTTGCTTTTTGTGTGCATGCTGTGCCAGTTGTGGCGGCTACTTCTCTACATTTGGACAAGTGTACTGGGAATTACGCAATTCTTTACATTGACATCTAAGGTGAAGGGCTAGCTCGAAGATGTTGTTTCATATTCAGTGAAGGCTATTGCCGCATTTTCCTTTAACTTTCCGACGAGAGGCTTTGCATGTTGGATGTCCATCAGTGACAACACCACCTAGTCTTCTTTTGGATAACTAGGTGGACCCACCCTGCTGACTTAACAGTTGTTTTGCGTCTGACTGCCTTCTCGGTTACTAGTGAGAGAAACTATGGCTTCTAAAATTCTTACGGTCAATCAAACATGTCCTTCTGTGGTAATCGTAAAACCGGTATATCTCGACACTCCTAAGTCAGACTTGTTATTTTCACATTTCACCAGCTACAGGTCTGCATTTCCTCGACTATGGCCCTTTTTTTCTCTAAGCTTGTTGGTCAAATTAATTTTCAATATGTCCACAATCGTTGAGCATTCTCCCAATCAAGTCTTCTCACAACTGGAATTTTTGTTAGAAAATCGAAATATTTCCCCAAATTGCTCAACCACAAACCCGTCTGGAGTAGGTAAAAGCTGTTATTATAGGAGTACGGAGTGCGCGTGTAAGGGAGCGAGGCAGCGGGCGTTTCAACATGATGAATAGGCAATATCACTTTTCCATTAACTGAGCCACTGATGTTGTGCAGCCATATGAATTTTGAATAAAGTGTAATTAATGCACAAAAGCATTGATCACAGCTGCCAAATCCATCACATAAATGGAGGCACATTGTCTGAACAGGCGCAGTAGGCTTTCCGCTTCGATTTGAGTTGCTGTATGTAACAATTAGAATTTCAATGGCGATAAAGCGGAAGAGACAGGAAACAAAGCCAAATGTCAGACGTACTTTCAGCACAGTTTGCTTTTATCATGATTAGAAGGCTGAGTGCTAGATGGACTATTAAGTCAGAAAGTAAATATATGCCCGGAGTGTGTGTTTGGATTGGCGAGCGGATTCGGCTGCGACTCAAGAAGCTCGGCTCTGGCGAATGGGCAATATGGTCTGTACACTCCGGTCTACTCAGCGGGGAGTGGAAGTGGAATGAGCTCGGTGACTGTTTGCCCGTGCCTCACTTGCCAGGTGCTCAGAGGCCTTTCTGCCACATTGTAACAAGGCAATGTGAGGCAATGTTTGGTGAAAGACACTATATACCATATCGACCTTTTGTTCAAAATAAATGACAGATAAACAATACATTTTTAGGCTGCAAAAAGACATTTTGAAATAAGTGAAATTTTCTTGAAATAAGTAATTTTTGTCCTTGATTTGAGAGTCACTCAGAACACTAGTTTTACACTCAAAACTAGATAAAAAAAATCTTAATTTACTTTAAATAAAATAGTTGTATATCTTGCCCCATGGACAGATTTCTTGACATAAGATTCTCAAATCAAGGACAAAAGAAAATTTCACTTATTTCAAGAAAATTTCACTTATTTCAAGATCATTTTTGCAGTGAAAAGTAGGTTGAATTTAATTATATTGTTATACGTATAATGGGATATTTTAAAGCAAAACTAAGTAACTCACGCCCCTAGAGGCCATACGCGCCACTGCAGGTGTCGTAGCATGTTCCAGTTTTTTAGTCATTAATTGTCCGTGAGAGTAAATACTACGCTGACAGAAAAGACAATGGGAGAGAGGGTTGTTGAACATCCAGTTACACAATGGAGATATTTTTTTTTACTCAAACTTGGCTGTAAACACTGTTTAAGTGGCGGTCTTAACAGACCTTAAGAGGTCTTCTAAAATATCATTATCGCAATATTTTCGTGGTTCAATATATGAAGCTATCGAACGGAAGACCATTGGTACAAACGCTGGGCCTGAAGGCTTGTCAAGCAGCATTTTGTTAAGGAAGTTGCCCAAATGTTAACTGAGTTTGAAAAACTCTCGTTTAACTTTGAATGTTGACAAAACGGTTTCTATGTTTTTCACAAACGTAAGTTATCACTATGTGAAACTGGACAAAAAAATCATAATTGAAGGTCAGGAAATTTTTCATGTAGACCAAATTAAATATTTAGGAGTAATTCTTGACCCAAATTTCAATTTCAAAAAACATATTAAAAAACTAACCAATACGTTGAAATTTAACATAGCAAATGTTAGATCTATTAGGAACTCTCTGACTATAGATGCTTCCGCATTTCCGTTATTTTTTATTTATTTTTTTTATTTTTTTTTATTTATTTATTTCTTTTTTTTGAGCCGTTTACATTTTAACATTCACATTTACATCATTCTATTAGAGTCGCTCCAAAAAGAAAAGGAGTAGGCTGAAGCCAGAAGCTTATATATACGCCTACCCCGTAATCACTATGATATACATTTACATTTCCCGGTGATACTGCACAATCAGTCCGTATCCAAAATTATAATTCCGAAAAACAAAACAAAACAAAAACAATTACATTTACTCAAGTACATGAACTTGAGTAACTTATAGAAGTAACTGTACGTCTTAGAGTATTGTATCCATACAGTACTTTAACATTTTTACTGTACTCTTACGTGAAAAAAATAAAATAAATAATAGTTACATTTTCCATCCGAAGAAAAGCTTCAAAACATCAAGAAACAACATTCACCTACGGATTACTACAATTAATCTTCTTTGAGTTTATCATTAAATGGACATAAAACAAAACTTACTACTACAGAGTTCAAACTGGAGAAATGTACGGATTATATATCAGACTTGATCATAAACTGAACAAGGAAAAAAAAAAACAGCACAACTATATCAGTCGTCTTGTTTCTGCAATGTGCTACAGGAAGCCCATCACCAATGCCACTCTTTGCCGATGGTCACTAGTCACACTAATGCATGTTCATTGGTATTCTGTGGTCTGGCTACTTCACCTTTGTCACAACCATCTCCGCTGCCATACATTTTATGTTTGAGAACGTGTATGGTATTTATATTTTAATTTTTTTAATATATAGGTTTTTATATTATAAATGATTGCCCTATTTATTGTAGTGCATTAAAAAGCCAGGGTGAAAAGTGGCCCATTGAGAGTGGTACATGCCCCCAATCAAAAAGCCCCCACCCGGCTGCCCTAACTGGTGGAGTTTGTGGATTTTTATTATTGTTATTGCATGGCGAGTTGGTCACAGGCGTGTAAAACAGCATTAAGGCCACTGGAATCATTGTACAAAAGTTCTCTTAAGGTTCATGACAAGAAATCTCGGCTATATCACCACTGTCATATTCTTAAAAACATAGTATATTAAGTTTTAAAAACAATAATCATATATTCAAATCTCTGTCTGTTGTTCAAGATAATTAATGGTACTGCAGCTCCTCCGTTAAAAAAGTTTCTTTCACTGAGCTCAGAAATTTGATCTCGAGCCACTCGGTCGACTGTTCGGGGCGAGTGTAGGATTCCTCAGTGTAAAAGAGCCCTTGGCAGCTCAGCCTTCTCGAGTGTGGCCATCAGACAGTGGAATAAGAGCTGACCGCATGTGCACATTTTAACACTTTTTCACACCAGGCCAAAAAAAAATGGCTTCTTTTAAAACAAACGTGTTCCCATAATGTACTGTAATTTGTGTGTATGCAAGAGTGTATTTGCAAATTAATGGTTAGGAATTAATGAAGTGTGTGTTTCATTTTAATGCTGTGTGGGGGGAAATGTATTTTTACCATGTGCATTTTTCTAAGACTTTGTCTGTTGACATCAGTCTGCACAGGGACTGCAGGTGGAAATTAGCACAAGTGCTACAACCTGGTACAATGCATCTCTCCTTCCTGAGGTTAATGTACAGTATATTGTACACTGTTCCTGTTCAAATAAATAAACTAAACTAAACTAAACATTTTGTAATAGCACCAAGGTCATGGGAACCCAGGGTGCTGAGGGTGCTACAGCATTCCCTGGTGGATAGTTTGCACATCGCGGTCAACATTAATACATAAGAAATATGAACAGAAAAAAGTGCTTTGAGGGGATATCTTGCCCCAGCAAAACTAGGCTGTTAAAAGCAGGAAGCGAGGCTTTCTTTGAATCAACATGAAGGACGTACTTCAGACACACCACCACACAGCGTCACATTCGGTGAGTACATTCTGTGTTGAACGCTCGTTGTGGGCAAGCTAAAAACGTTAGCTCTCTCTGTGTTACTATTGTTAATCCACGTAGCTGTAGAGTCCACTCTAGCTGATGCTAGATCTAATTTGGCCCATTATCCCCACGGAGACTATTCTTTCTCCGCTTGAACCAACACTTCTGCATGGATTAAATCCCTTCTCTCTCTCTCTCCTCCATAGCGCGGTAGCTCGCTGGCTAGTTTAGCCCGCTAGCCTAGCCATGGCTACCCCGTCTACTTCTGCCTCTTTCGCCCTGTCCTTCTCAGTTTGCCGTATGTCGAGTCAGAACCCTGCCTCCTTCACAGATGATAGTAGTTGCGTTAAGTGTAGTGGTAGCTTTGGAGGCCAGGGTGTCCGAGTTAGAGGAGCGGCTGTCCGGAGTTTTAGTGAAGGCTAGTGTTAGCGCTGCTCACCGCCACCCACTGCTGATGCTTATTTGGATATTATGTTTGCATGGATATTTGATTCGCCGGAACTTTACATTGTCTTATTTACTGCTCTGTTTTATTGTCTTAATGTTTGGTGCAGCCCTATGAGGCAACTCCTGTTGTGATATTGGGCTATACAAAACCATTGATTGATTGAACAGATGTGGCCAGTGTGAAAAGTTTAGCAGATATGTCAACAGACACAAGAGGTGACTCATCCGATGAAGGCAGTCTCCCGAAACACGTCAAGGCACAATTCACATCGACAGCAGGTATTGTCTTATCAAAAGTATTAACAGCAGTAAGTAATCCGCTGCCCATTCGTCAATAGAACAATCTTCACGAGTCATGCAGTTTATTTTTTCCCCACAGGAATTCTTGCCTATAAAAGCCACCAAGACCAACTGAGCATTTGCACTGGCCCCTCCCTGAGAGTCCCAGGTGAAGGCACTGGCCCCATGTAGAAATAGCAATTTCAACATAGCTCTCCTTTTGCCTGTGAGGTGCTGTAACTCCAGAGACTGCAGAATAAATAGAAGCAGTCCATCACAGCGTTAAGTCCTGAGTAATGACTGGCCCAGGGCTCCGGTGGAAAACACAGCAGTAATCACAAACAAAAGCTTCCCTTTCGCCTCCATTTGTAGAATCTGCATTACATTTGGCACCTGTATTCACATTCAGTTATTGCATTTTTAAAGAGATGCATCGGGGAAATTGCTTTTTACATTGCTTTTCTGGTTACAATACAGTCATATTTTACGAGGAATAAGCGCCCAGTCAAGAAATTCAAACGGCACACGGGTTATAAATGTCAAAACTTTAGGCTGAAAGCGGCACAAAATATAATCAACATTTTATTCTTTTCCATTAGTGGAGAGTGCCGTACACTTATACAAATATTATTTTACTTTTCCTGAATAAATTGAAAGGGCTGTAACATGATTTGTTTTTCAAGTAGTGGAATTAAATGGTTGTCTCTGAGTACATTGTAAAAGCAAATGTTTGTGAAAAAGACCTCGTGTTGTTCATCTAATTATAAAACACTTTTAATTGATTGCAAACACGCTGGCTAGTTAGCAAAACCATAAAAGAAAACTGATTTGGTCCTTCAATGTTGCAAAACGTGCTTAAAAACCTAGCCTGGCCTTTACCATCCGTAAACTCCGGTCAATTATCTTTTCCCTACATGTAGGTCTGGGTCTGATCTCCGTCTCAATTGCGACGTTCCAGACCCTCTGTACGACATGAGTACGAGGGTATGGTAAGACCAGGCTATTAAGAACCCATCCCTGTAAAGAATTTAGATGTAAATACTTCACCAGAGGAGACTTCTGTGTTTATAATTGTAGTCGCTTTAATTGAAAGCCCCGCCCCCTTAGCGACTCTTGGCGAGCTGAGTCAGGAAGTGGACTTTAACACATGTCATAACAGGGGAGAAGTGCGTGTTAGTGATTCTTTATGGTGCAATACCAGTGCGATATCCTCTAGATCGAGGCAAAATTCTCAACAAGTTCTCTTGTTGACTGCAGTGGCTCTGTCTCCCCCACGGCTGTGGCTCTTATGCAGCGAGGTATTAGTCATGATTCTCTAGCCGCGAAGTGCTATCCCATGTGCAAACCAAGCGCTGGGAAAACAAAACCACCCAAGGCTAAAATATAAAGAATCTGCTTAGTTTGTTAAGAGCTTCCTGTTGCACTTAGTTGGTAAACGTAAACAGAAACAGCTTTTTTGTGACATTGACCCCTGGCAAAACGGCGAATGGTATATGAGACCTACCTTGGCTTACCAGTTAACAGGCACTGTTTGTAGCCAATTTTTTTTTTGGGCATTGAAAGGGTAAAAAAAAAATGCAGCGCACCACTACTTTCTTTGACAGGAGATCCGGGGAATGTCTGGTAGCAAAGACTGCAATGAGGTATGATTGGATAGTGACTGTTTTGGGGCGGGGTTTTGCAAAAATCTTAAACTTGCATCAGAACTGGACCTCATTTTCGTATATCTACTGTAAGATTTTTTTACATCTAATTTTTAATTAGATGTAAAACATAATTTACATACAAGCAACTATTTCCTATTCCCCGAATGACCTGCCTACCAAGGACTTATTTTAGTCCTCTCCAAACAAAATTATTAAGCCATAAATTAGCATAACGTTTCATGGCTGAACTCTCGCAGTCTGTGCCACGGGGAAGGACCAGAATAGAGAGGTCTCCGAGTGTGGCGTGTGTGAAGCTAAAATAAAAACTAGACAGATCTCTGAGTGAGAATTAAGTGGGAAATGGATTAGTGTATGAGATCTACTGTTTAGAGCCTTATGTCCGTGTCATTTGGTGTAATCCTTCTGAGCTGCTGGTGCTTAAGACTAGGGCTGTATACCTTGGAGAACCTGGCGATACGATACATACCTCGATACACAGGTCACGATTCGATACGTACCTCGATACAGAGCTGTCTCAATACGATTCGATACAATATGACACGATTCGATACGATTCAATAAAAATACATGGGCCAGAGCAAATTAGTTAATGCTGAACACAATTACTCACCCACAGAACTCTGCATTTTTCTTCAATTTATTGAAGACAAAAGTGCATTATAACAAAGTGCATTTTGCTTAAATATTTGCAACTTTAAGTGCTCAGATTAATTAAGTGATCAGTTTATGTTCAGGCAACTCGAGCAACTTCTGCTTCTGTCGAAGTACGTGGCTGGCTGTGGTACTGCGCTTAAAAAAGGTGGATATGCGTCTAACACGTCCCAATAAACGAGCGACAGCAGGAAGCTTCAGTGCACGCTGCGAGGCCAGGTTTAAAGTGTGAGCGAAGCACCTGAAATGCAACATACCGGCAAGCTCCGCTGCGACGCTCATATTTGCGGCGTTGTCAGTGACAATAGCCGGGTCTTTGGATACGAGGTCCCACTCCTCCAGCGCTGCTTTCAGTAACTCCGCAATGTTTGACCCCGTATGGCTCTCGTGCATGGCTCGCGTTTGTAAAACGTGCGACATCAGTTCCCACTCCTCGTTAACGTAATGGCAAGTGATTGTAACAAAGGCTTCCGTGGCTCGCGATGTCCACCCGTCACAAGTCAGTGCCACTCGTGGGGCAGAACTCAGGGCTGCCTTAACATTGTCTTTCACGTTGTCATACATCCTCGGTACTGCTTTGTCGGTCATGTAGCTGCGGGTGGGAATCACATAACGGGGATCTAACGTGTTGATCATAAAGCGAAAGCCTGGGTTCTCGACAACACTGTAGGGACATAAACCTTTGCAAATATAATGGACCACAGACTCCGTAATCTTCTGTGCACGGACTGAGTTAGATGGCAGCTTGGATGTTGTGTTGTCCAAAGTAGTTTGCGTGGGGTCCCGTGTTTTTTTGGGCTGTGGCGAAGCTAGCTTGTCTGCATGGTGTCTTTGCAGGTGGGCGCGCAGGTTAGTTGTGTTACCGGTGTGGCGTATAGAAGCCTGGCAATGCTTGCAGATTGCATTTGTTTTATCGATCCCTTGGTTTCCTTCCTTTGCTTTAAAACCAAAATGTGTCCAAACATCTGCCTTTAGGGACAACGGCGCTTCTAAAATCTTCGACATTTTTGATATTTTTTCTTTTCTTCTTCTTCTCTAAGCGTCTTTTGAAACTCGGGGCGCCGCTGCGCCCCCTAAAGCCTGGGCGGAGTATCGATACTAAGTGCTAGAATATCGATACTGTATCTTCTTTTATTATATCGGTATGTATCTAAGAATCGATATTTTGAGCACACCCCTACTTAAGACACATGGAGCTCTGCAGAACTATTAGCACTGTACGAGCGGCATTGACGGAGCAAAAATACCTTTGTGGCTGTCCTTTCTATGGATTCATTCAATGTTTTTGAGCCACTATTGCGTTTTACAATGCGTTATTTATCTCAAAATAATGTATTTAATGGGGTATTGTGCTAAATCAACTTTTTTGTTCACATTAGGGTTAGCAATTATGCATATCCAAATCTCAAAGAGTATTGAAGGTACCTATATATGCCAGTGTGATACCTAATTTGAAAGCCAAGACCTTCTAGTTTCTAAAACTATGTGTAAGATCACATTTACCATTCCTAACCCTAAACCTAACTGCCTAATCGAGGGAAAGGCAAGTAACAGGTTAAAAACAGAACTGGAACTGTGTTTCAAGCTGTTATTGCAGTGGTTCCCAAAGTGGGGGTTGGGGCACACTGAAGTGGGGGTCGCAAGATGATTTGAGACAATATTTTTTACATTTCTAACATTGAACTTGATGTATTTTTGAACAGCATATTTAAGTGAAATTAAGCCAAATATCAAAATACAGTAAAATTACTGTAACATAATTAAACCAGATATATTATATTACTATAATTATATTTTACAGAAGGGGGGTCCCGACTTGTTGGCTGTGAGATTTTGGGGGTTGTGGCCTGAAAGGTTTGGGAACGTCTGCGTTAGCACATCTTCAAGTAATCTTTGGATCTTCAACAGTGGCTAAAAAGCTCCTCCTGAGGTCCAATACATATCTAGGCAATGCTATCCTCACCTCTCGACCTCTTGCCAAACTTAATTCTCTCATTGCGAAGTGAAAACAGCTCTACTACAGCCACACAGGGGAAGTAGATCGGGAAGCGAATCTACTGCAAATTTTGCTTCAACTATTTCAGATCATTATTGCATTTTCTAACCAACAAAGTGTAAGGTAGTGAAAAAGATGTGTTTGACACTTTTAAGAAAAACATGGAAAAAAAGCACAATGCTTGCTCTTTTGTTGTTAAGCTCCAATTAATAATGTAAGTACCTTTTATCGATTATCAAAAATGTAACCCACGTCATTATAATGGAATAAATTGCACTACAAAAAGTAAATATCAAGTATTCATCTGGTTTCGAGAGGTTTTCACTAATTTAGACTTTTTTTCCTGCTTGGACCCTGATTACTCTGCTTGTCTGATGGCATCTCACACTGGTTCTGAGGTAATCTTGCTCGAAAAAGGAAAGTGAAACTGCCAATGGGACAAGAGCAATTTTCTTACTCCATTGGCAGATGAATCAACCTGAAATAAAGAAAACATTTATTGAATGGCGTCGGAAACATCCCAGAGCAAGTAAAATGATCTAGGCCAACTGCATCATAACTAGTCAAAACAAATCAGTATCAATGAATCTACCAGTCTGCACTTGCACATGAACTGATCATTTACCTTTTCTTCCCGGTTCCAATACACTGTCAAGCCACTGCCTACCACTGCTTGATTTCCTCAACTTTCAAACATGATCGAGCCTTCCCCGTGAAACTCTCTCAATTGAAAGTGACTTGCGGCGCTTTTCCCCCACGTCTTTATTGGAGAAATGAGCCATAGAAAAGTCTGTCAAACGGCCAAGAATTACAGCTGTCACCCGTGATGAGTGCAGAAAGACGCCGCCTGTCAGTGCAAATGAATAGGAGTAAGGCCCAGACTACAGAGAAACCCCCCTCCCCAATGGAAAAGCCTTGTTTTGACATCGGTCCTTTGTAGATGATGTATTTCTTTATCCATTAGCATTTCCATTCCCCGAGTTCGCCACCTGCAATGTTCCCATAATTGTAATTGAATAGGACTATTTTCACGTACGGCCGCGGCCATCACAATGAAAGACGGCATAAAAGATAAGCAGGCGCGAAAGGTAACGCGATGAAATGCTATTCATATGGCGGAATCCCGTAATCCCCCGCTTCAATACTTCGAGTTCATCCCTCGGCTTTGCGTTTCCCAAATCTTTTTTATTACGTTTCTCAAGAACTTGCATGCATAGAATGTGGAAAATGTATATGAACTGCCAAACAAGCCTTTGGATAGTTACCCACTCTCAAGTACAGACCGTAGACTGTGCTAGAACTCTTATAAACTCCAATGATATAAAGACATCCACCAAGGCCACCAACAAACACATTGAAAAAGGAACACAAAAATACAAGGGCAATACAAGAGATGAAACTGGAACATGTCTAGAGAATAGACTATAAGATTCTATCCCCAAAACTGAAAACAACATGGCGGCGTACAGCAATAGGGCTGGTTAACATTTTTTTCGATACTGATACTTGAAACTATGCTTTTTTTTTTAATATATACCTACACTAAAATATTTGTTGTCTAGAACCATAAAACAATAATGTAATTTTTTTCCAGAGAAGACGGTCTCTTTGAAATTTGTATCATTTCTTTGAGGTGAAACAACCAACAACCAACTTCCGTCGATGCTGTTCCAACTTCCTGGAGGCATCAAAACTTTGATCTAGAGATATATGTTTTTGCGGTACCTACATTCAATACTTTTATTCTTTGATACCGGTAGAACGTAAACTTTTTTTTTCCAATACCATACAGCAGGGGTGTCCAAAGTGCGGCTTGTTGCTGAATCGGCACAGACCACCAGAGATGGACCTTTTTATTTCAAGTTGAATAATTCTACACAATTCTAACTTTGACAAGTAACATTTTATTGTGAGACAGAGCTGGCATTAAGGTTTAAAGGTTTAAATAAAGGTGTAGGACACAGTTTGAACCTCTGCTAAATACACCAAGTCGAAGGTTTCACTTCAATATGCGACCCTCCATGAAAAAGGTTTGGACACCCCTGTAATACTGGTACCCAGCCCGGTACAGCACGTGCAGAAGGACATGCATATCATGGGACCCAAGCCCAACTGGAGACACATTGTCGCCTTGTGATGATGAAGAGTAAGTAATCAAGGCAATAATACCCTGCTCTGATCTGGGGTTGCTGCAGTTGGTCAGGTTCAGCAACACTATGAGCCGAAAGAATGAAATCAGCTGACGACCTGTACATCCTGAATGACCAGGTTATTCCATCAGAATGGCAGGGGCTTATTCCAAGATGACAACGCCAGGGTTCATCGGGCTCACATTAACCCTTTTCCATCAAGCTGGTGCTGGGCCAGTTCCAGTTTCAGAACCGGGTCTTTCATTTTCCACTCCAAAAAATGCTGCTCCAAGAAAACTGGTGCCGGTTGGGAACCAGTTAAAAGCTGGTTTTAAGAAACGAGCAGCACCAGTGATGTCAGCAGCTGGGGCGAGGCTCTTACTTCTCTGGCACACAACACACATTAATTAGTTAGTGCTAACTTTCTAAAAAAAATGGAGAAATGGAGAAGCCAAAACTGTCTCTGTGGATGAAACTAACTGCCTTTTTGCTTTGTGCTCTTTTGCTACAGCTAAAACTAGAGGGAGCAGTTAAAACTAAGCCAGTCTTTAAATAAATCCACAAAATGTTTACGGCTGCTTTGACGGGAGTGTAGAACAGCTGATCTACTATATCTAACTTATTTGTGTGTATTTGTATAGACAAAAGCAGGCAGTCCCTTCTCTAAGGATAAAAGAGTCTTAAACCGGTTACATTGCAGCATTTATTTCCATGCGCCCAGGTGGCGTCTTTTTGCTTTCCAACCCAGTTATGCCATGATCCCCCCCCCACATTGTTCTAACTCTAACCAAATCCTTTTCCCTAACCTTAAACATGTGTAAAACGACAATAAGCCAACTGCAAAAGCTGCATTTGGAATGACATCCAATTAGAATTCACGGGGGCGTGGCTTATGGCTTAAAGGAACAGGCCACCGTTTTTCCATACTGAGATATGTTCTTACCTGGGCTTAGACGAGTTGATACGTACCTGTCTGGTCTTTGTGCGTGCCTGTGGAAGAGCTTGGTCGCTTCTAATTTCACCCCGTTTGGAGCCATAGGAATAATGCATGTTTGGTCGTTTTGCGTGACTGAGGTCACGCTCAAAGACCAGACAGGTACGTATCAACTCGTCTAAGCTCAGGTTAGAACATATGTCAGTATGTAAAAACGATGGCCTGTTCCTTTAACTCGGTTGGAAATCGGAATAAGGCAACCAAGTTAAGCCATAAACCACGTCCCTGCAAACTCTCATTGGATGGCACTCCAAATGTAGCTTCTTCAGTTGGCTATATTAAGTTAGTATTGTCATTTTACAAATGTTTAAGGTTAGGAATTAAGGTTAGGGTTAGGAAAAAGGATTTGGTTAGAGTTAGAACAATGTGGGGGACGAGATGATAGCAAAACTGGGTTGGAAAGTGGAAAGACGCGTGTAAACACGTAGCACTATGCTAGCTCTCATTATGGTGGAAAACCAAGCCAGTTCAGCACTAGCACCAGCTCTGAACGAGCCTGGAATCAGCCCCTTGGTGAGAAAGCCCTAATTGTGAAAGAGCGGTTCCAGGAGCATGAGACATTACTTTCACGCATGGATTGGCCGCCACAGATCTTAACCCCGTTGGGATGTGCTGGAGAAGGCTTTACACAGTGGGCACACTCTTCCGTCATAGGTACATGATCTTGTTGAAAAATTAATGAAACTTCTTCTTTGCAGGCATCCAATTAAAGAACATTAGCGATACATTTTTTCTCACACATTTATGTCAGTAATCTACAGTCTACAATCTCCATATGTAATGTTTCCCCTTATTCACTAGGAGTGTCTCGCCTTAAGAAATATAATACAGCTTAAAATCTATTTACTGATGGTTTAGGCCTCGTTCATCACCGAGCTATGAATTACCCGGCACACAAGGACATGTGCATAAACTGCTGCAAGCCATTATAGAAAATAGCATTACACGTCAGGCCTGCAGTTAATGTGTTGTTCATGAAATATGCACAGCACAAACAATGGAGCCAACGCTGTGCCTGAGCGCCGTAGTTTCTCATTCAATCAAAATCAAATACACCGCGGTCTTAATATTGACTGTCAGTGCAGAGATGCAACCGAACATTTCCATTCCCCAAACAACTATTATTCATCTGTCTAACCATGATTGAAAGAGTCCAATAATTTCCCCAATTGAAATACCTACTGTTCAGTGCAGGAAACCTTCAAACAGAAATGCGCTGATTTGGTGAAATGAGAAAAAAATGTGGGATATGTTTGTGCGACAAAAATAAGCAAAAGATGTGGTCCAAATATTAAGAAGTTATTCACAAAGACCAGAAATTGTAATAGGCGGATTGACGTGCCCAGCTTATTGATTGTATTGCGATGAAGGCAGGATAGCAGGATGAAAGCAAGGGGTAAAAGTGCCGCATATGAAGGGCTTGAAATGTGAGAGGTAAATCGGGTTGCAACTTGTGTGGAACAGATGGGACCAACATCTACGTCACTAAGAACAGCTCTCTTAATGGGCAGAGATCGTCTTTAGAACTTCTAATTTACATCTGAAAAAAAACGTTGCATCCTTTTCATATTTCATAAATAAATAAAAACAAAGGAAGTGATCTGTTGCTTCAAATAATTAATAGAGAAGACAGTTAAGGCTTTTAATCTGAGCAGCTGAACCCCGCTGCATCATTAACATATGCTTGTGTAACCTTTTTGCCTGTTGGTTTATAATGTAATCATCGCTACAGCTTTAATTATATCCCTTTAATATTTTTATTATTAAATGAAATTCATGCGGCCAGCGATGTAGTTTGCTTGATTGTGAGTGCAAAATATCCCATGGTTCATCAGCAGCTAATCTACAAGCAGCTAATAGTAATGTGCGTTTTAGGATCCAGAGAATAATAAATTAGGCCTAATGCTGATCACATTTGATAAGCCCGAATATTTCTCAATTAGAGAAGTCACAAAGGGCATAATACACGGCCACCATGTGGTGCCGTTTCCCCAATAATGACCATTGACAGATGGTAGCAATTCATAAACTCGCTTTTATACATTTTCATTCAAAATAAAATTGCTGCTTTTCCTGATCACGTCGTAGAATATTTTATCCCCAGAACAAGAAAATATATGAGATTTGCCAAACTAATTCTTCTTTTGCCCTTTTGAGGGCGAGGACTCTGAGTGCCCGGATGTTGCCTCCATCTTTACATTGGTTGCAGGGTTGCCAGGTCCACGGTTAAGAGAGTCTAGTCCAATGGGCGAGGAATGTGCTTTTCGATGGTCCTCGATGGCTGAAACATAGTTAACTCGATTATATTTAAGATTTTGCTAAAGATTGTACCCAGCTTTCTTTAGTTTGGCAATTTTTTGTGATATTTATAGTTTCACTTCCTTATTGGACACCAACAGGAGGTGACATAGAAGAAGGTAAACCGTTTTAAACTGTTGCCGTGTTGACCATGTTAAGTCAATGGGAAATGAGTGAGTCAAACCGCTATGGAATGTTACTTTCTTCTTGATCAAAATCACAATGTCAATGACAAAATCTGAAATCCGAGGTTCTGAGAGCCGCTTTTTCAATAAGACAGGGAGACAGGGGCGGTTTCATCATCAGGAGAAAAAAACATTGAAAATTGCAACCGTACCACACATCCACGGGTTTTGGGCATTGTTTTTCAGATTTTTTTGGGGCGGGTTCAGCTGTCCTGGCAACCCTACAGATTTCTTGTAAAAAAGTATGATACATGAAAGCCCAAAGTGTTGGCTCACCCGCGCATGCCCCTGCCCTGACGTGAGTGCGCATGATGTGTAGTCGCTGAATAAGTCTGCAAATGTGTTCAGACAGCAGTCATCTGGAAGAGCCCTTATGTAATCAGCGCTGAGGAGAGGAGCGGGTGAATCACTGACCACTAGCAGCTGACAGGGCAAGTCCCCAAACACGCAGCATCTTCAGCCGCTCCGGGCCAAAACATTCCAGACACTAATTTGGGAGGTAAAGTAGGGCACTGGAGAATTATTTGCCAAATTCACTGTTATTGCTGTGTGATTGCTAAATGATTAGTTATTTAAGGATATGACAGTTTGAAAACAAGCTTGTCTAATGTCACTAAATAAACCGAATCCAAACCATATTCCTAACCTTAACCTCAACCGTTTACTGTTTCCAAACTTAAAGTGCATATGACATATTAGACACAATGTTTGTTAAAACATAGTTAACACGGTTATATTTTAGATTTTGCTAAAGATTGTACCCAGCTTTCTTTAGTTTGGCCATTTGTGACGTTTATAGTTTCACTTCCTTATTGGACACCGACAGGAAGTGACATAGAAGAAGGTAAACAATTTCAAACGGTTGCCGTGCCGACCATGTTCCTGTCTGCAGCTTAAAAATTCTAATAAAAATAACTTTTCTGCCCAACATTTCTTCATTAAATGTGGCCCAGTGATAAAACTCCGGTTGTTCTGTTGCACCACAAGAGGGCGCACCACACTTGTATTGGCACTTTAGGGATAGCGCAGAGGAAGTTTGCTCTTCACTGCCATGAGCCTTAGCTATTCATTTCTCGGAAGCGAGTGAGACCTAAACATCAGGTAAATATGTTATAAACTGACTTGCATTGTCCTAATATAACTGAAATATGTACCATACAATTGTAATTAACACATATTATGGCCAATCCAACAGATGATTGATGTTTATCCTGGATGTCATTAGATGGATCTGTTTGTGACGGCGTGAGGTTACATGTGGTGTTTGTAACTGAGCATATTGAACACACAGGTGATATTTCTAAGCTTTGTGTTATTTTGTTTGTTCGAAAATCTATGTTAAATGTGTTATTCAAATGTGACACAGTTGGACTGTTTTGCTCAAGCCTGGATAGTGCAAGCTGCCTTATGTACCAGTAGCATTCAAGCTAAGAGGGTGAGCTTATGTCTCATGTTCTATGTAAATAAGTGGTATTTGCCATTTAATGTTTTGCTTATACATGGTTTGATCTTTTTATAGGAACCATTTCAGTTATTTTTGCACTCTTGTTTGGGCTTGTGTATTACAAGATCGAGGAGCTTTACAGCACTCCATTTAAGTTCCCACTACACTCCACATATTAACGCTGCTCTTCCTTTCCAATACGGAGAGTAGTCAAGGAATAAAAGAACCCTGTTTTGTAGTTCGGTGGCTCTCTTCATTTATATTTCACCCGCCTACATATTAAAATTGCTGCTTCACTGGAAAAAAAAAGAAGATAATTTGCATTAAAACCTGTCATATGCACTTTAAGCGTTTTCCAACTCCTCACTTCGTTATAATGAATATTGTGAATGCAAAGTTGACCAAATTTATTTTAAATTTAGTCAACTACATTTCCATGCAATTTTAGTCGAAACTAGACTAGAATGGAAGAGAATGATTTGACTAAAACTAGTAATGTGACATTCATGACCAAGCGGCTCTTTTGAACAGCTCTTTAAGGGGAACGGTTTCGAACCGAATCTCAATGCTTGTCCTCCACACGAACGACGCAGTCCCCCTCTGGCAGCAGGGCTTCGCTGCCAAAATTCTAGTACCCAGTGGGACTTTTCCGATCAAATAAAGGTCAAGTAAAAATACATTTGAACACATAAAGAGTGTTGTCTGAGTAACGCTCGAGCCGCTTTGACATGAAGCAGAGAAAGAAAAACCCGTCGGAGCAACATGAGAGGAGTTGTTGCACGTTGCGTGGGCACGAGTAGAAGGCAACAGATCCAACGTTGGCCCACGAGCTTGACACGAACGCCGCGCGGTTTGCCTGAGTAATCCTCCGCAGGGCTGACCGGTGACCTCCAGGATTGCATCAAAAGCCAAAATGAGTTTGAAAAAGAGAACATTCGGAGCTTGAAAGGGCGGAAGTGGGAGGAAGCCCGAGGCGCGCACCAACCACAAAAGACAAAAGACAAGTGGACTACAGTGTAATATGCATGGAGTAAAAAGCTTCACCGAGGCAGCAGCGCGGCCGTCAGAGCAGGAGACGGGCAGGGGACTGGTTCGGACACGTCGGGGACTTGCTGTGGGGCTGGGGACACCTTGGAGGATGAGTGAAAGTAGCGTTAGCAGCTGTGGCAACTTTGTTAACACTATTTGTTCTCCTCAACCTGTGAGATATTTCAAAACGGAGACCAATCTGAGACTTTTTTCAAGTCTCCATGTGGTCTCTGCTGAAATCAAACCGGTTCCTTTTCCCCAAGAGGTTTTCTGGTGAGTGGCTCCGTCAGCTGTGAAAACCTTCCAAACAATTGATCCAGAGACCATCATGATCGAAAGTAAAGATGCCATGCTGACCACTCATACAGCCACAAGGTCAAATACGCACAAATATCTACATAAAAAGTTACATAATGCAACTTTAAAGTGGCAAAGGCAATCAATCAAAAAATAAATCAATAAATATCAATTTGACGTATCAACACGATTTGTTTGATCACATTTTGCCCAGCCCCACTACCTGCAGTCTTGCCTTATCCCCAGGGGACGTATCGGAGACATCTCCGTGACCAGCAGCAACTCTAGTTTCCAACCAGTCTCCAGGCCAGTGGGACAGGCCCTTAAACAAACGAATCCCTGGAAAGCTATCAAAAACAATAGCAAGAAAATCTTAATCTCGAGCTAAAAGAAGACATTTTTTGCATGGGTAAATTTATTTTCAAGGCCTACCTACCAAGGCCTTCCAGAAGATTATTACTGGGTTGTTATATGAACATGTACAAGAGCTGCATTAACGTGAGGAAAATGAAAGTAGTTTGAAACTTTGGCACCCATGCTTTATTTCACACCAGCCCATGTACTTTCTAATTCTGAGTGAATCTATAAGTGTATGTCACCTGCAGACAAAAAGAAGTGTTATGAGAAAATTAGCAAACACAGACGTCAAGTGGGTGTGATAATTGCACCCTTTATTCCCAGGATCCTGTTCTCGTCACATTTCACTCAAAATACGATAAATCGAAGGAATGCATTGTCTGAGTTAGATAGCTAAGTCTTGTAGAAGCAATAAGTTCAATTTTCAATCGTCTATCAATTGTCAGGGAACGGCTTTTACAGAGAGTAAATTCGGATCCAAATGTAAAAATAATCTATAGTAGAACGTGTTCCGAGTGACGGTAGAACACATGCCCGGTTTTCCTTTAACAGCTCATAGGAAGTCGGAGTGGCAGATATGAGCAGCTGCCTATTACCACCCAAACATGGCCGCCTCGATTTCCCGCGGAGGGTCTACGGTGAAATATGTCAGAAGCCATCAGCGCTCGCCGTAGAGCAATGTCTGCGCGGCTGTGACAGCACCTGAATGTATCTCCATATTACCCTTGGCTGCGCAATGTCCGCCGCTGTCGAAAGGCCCCGCTTCAACATTTGTCAATCCTTGTTGATAAGTGCAGTGAGTAATGGTAAAGGGAAAAAGGGGGAGAGGCGAGAGGGAGCTGGAAGGACAGAGTTCGAGGACGAGAAACCGTTTTGACACGTCTAGATTTATTCGGTTTATACGTGGGTTTGTTTTTAAGTGCATAGTTGAGGCTTTTAAACTTTCTTTTGGGTGCCTCTGCATTGGTATTTTAGTCCACGTAAAACATACAATATAAACTGTAAGGAGTGAGAGATTTGGGTGGTCACGATTTCGAATGGCCCTAGTGCACCCTCTGCAGGCAAGAGTGGAAATGACACGTTATAAAACGATGAAAAGCTGTGGAGAACAGAACTGCTCAGAGCGGGTCCGGTGATGGATTATTGGATTTCCAAAGACTTGTAATCAATTAATTTTCTTGTAGTAGAATACATTTCTTTTGCCAGCATATGAGCGATCGTGATGCTGTAGTGTTCCGGGGGCTTGTGGTAGGCAATTTGATGTTTTAAAGGAACAGGCCACCGTTAGCTTTGACGAGTTGATGCATACCTGTCTGGTCTCCGTGCGTGTGCTCAGTCATGCAAAAAGACCAAAGATGTTGTTGGCATTTAGTCTTCGAGCTCAGGTGAGAACATATCTCAATATGGAAAAACGGTGGCCTATTCCTTTAAATAATAATAGTTCTATGATAGGCAGAAACAATGCTCATGAACAGGGCATTGCTTTCCTTGCAATGTAACCCCTAGATTCCACATTCCCCGGGCTCGCTCCGTTCCACTCCGCCCCGACCGCCGCAGCAAATACGTTGCTATTTTGAACGTTCAGAAACATTCCACATCGTCCACTCCGCTCCGAGGGCCAACGTCGTCGCTCCGCCTCGGCACGATAAAAATACGGACCAACTCTATTTTCAGCTACGTCTGCGCCCCGTCAGCTCCGTCCGTATCAAGCTCAACAGTTCAGAACGCACCAGAAATAAA
This sequence comes from Proterorhinus semilunaris, assembly GCA_021464625.1. Lineage (NCBI taxonomy): Eukaryota > Metazoa > Chordata > Actinopteri > Gobiiformes > Gobiidae > Proterorhinus > Proterorhinus semilunaris. Next base: position 31,519,025 of record CM038345.1, on the reverse strand, counting down.
TTGTAGAAATATAAATACAGAACGTTTCAAACATATAAAGTATTTTTATACGTATATTTACATTAAAGCTGTGCTATATATAATATATTTTAAATCGTACACTACTACTTGTAAATCACAAAATTACATTACAATATATTTTTAAAATACATCAATGACTCACTTTCTTTGATAAATAAATATCTCGCGTGAACAATCGGGATGTGTGGGAGCATAGGCGGTATGGTGGACCGTGGCTGCCAAAACAATAAATAAATAAATATATAAATAAATACATAAAATAAAGATAAAATGTGCAAAGATATGCATGCATTTATTTATTTATGTATTTATTTATTTATATATTTATTTATGTATTTTTAATTTATTTTTCCATTTATTTATTTATTTTTGTTTTTATTTCTGTATTTATTTGTTTATTTATGCATTTATTTTTGTTTTTATTTATTTATTTATTTATATATTTATTTCTGTATTTCTCTTAACGTATGCAAATCATGGGGTGGGTCTGGATGCCGCTGCGGTAAGGTGATTGGTTAATCTTTCTCCATGCACACATGCCTTGTCCAGCATAGGCACTGCCAAACACAAGCACAGAGCAGGTCATCTTGTGACTGGAGGATCGGCAGTTTGAATCCTGCAAGTGGCACACTGTCGTAGTGTCCTTGGGCAAGACACTTCACCTGCCTTGCCCCCAGTGTCTGCATACACTGGTGTATGAATGAGCATGTGAATGGGTGGGTGGATCCTTGCTGGAAAACGCCTTGAGTGCCTAATGTAGGTGGAAAAGTGCTAGACTATAAAGCAGAGTTCATGTTTGGCTATGTCTATGCTGGAGGAGAGATTCAAACCCCTGACCTTCCGATCATGAGACTACCGGCTCTACCAACTGCGCCACTGACGCCTTTCTACACTCAAAGTGCTTTCCAGCAAGGATCCACTCACCCATTCACAAGCTCATTAATACAGCAGTGTACGCAGACACAAATACAAAAAAAAATACATAAATAAATAAATAAAAACTAAAATAAATGCATAAATACAAAAATAAATAAATATATACAGAAATAAATACATAAAATCATAAATAACTAAATACAAAAATAAATACTGAAATAAATATATAAATAAATAAATACACTTATTACAATAAATGCGTGCATTTCTTTGCACATGTTCTTTATTTTATTTATTTATTTATTTCTTGTTTTGGCAGCCACGGTCCTCCCACGGGATCGACTCGAGCATCCGCCCAAATCTTACGCAACCCCGGCGAATTTGCCCCCGATTACAAAATATAATCTGTGAATCATCATTCCTTTTTCTTTTCCCACATACAAACACGGGTCGGTTCATTACATTACACTCACTCTATATCAATAAGGTGAGCGCTCAACTTACAACGTGTTTTTATTTTTTGTTGTTGTTGGTGGTGGTGGTTCGGGTCATCTGAGCACCCAATGGTAAAAACATTAATTCGGCTATACTATATTTGAGTCAGAGTCTGATGGTCTAAAACATATGCAGTTGCAGTTTTGGCTGAACATGACCATTTTGTTCAATTCTCTTTCCTCTGTTTGATGAAATGTTTCCAAATCTAAAGAAATGACATACTATGTACTGACTTTTTTCTGCATTTGTGGCATTATTATATAGTATTTCGGCATTAAAGAAGGCATTACAGTTTGACTTGCTTTTGCCTGTCTAAACCTTGAAGCAAAATTCTACACTTGGTACACTGGGTTTTGACGAGGGATCATAGTTCAGTGCTCAAAATTGTCTTTTTGGCTCGTCTCTGTATGTGTTATTTACATCAGGCCAAGGAACAAAATCGTATTTACGATGTATGTATGCAGAGTACAAAGCACTTACAGATAAATGCGGCGCATACATTTTCCTTTTTCTTACAGTGATTTGAGCTCATGAGCTAAATCAAAGTGTCATACAATCCCCAGAATGAAGCGGAATGGGAGACGCGGTCAGGAAAGTAGCACTGAGAACAGACACAAGAGCTAAGAGCCATCTGAATCATTCATCTGAAATATTCAAGTTGCTGTGGGCCACTTTTAAAGCATCGAGACCCGTTTGTGTCATTTACTGTCACGGCTTTACAGAGAATAAAGCTGCAGCAGCACCGAGGTGACAGCTCCATTTTATATAAGGCTCAAAAGAAGTGTGCAGTCATAGCTTTTGTCAGAAGGATTTTCGTTTTTTTTTTTGTAAAAGAAAGTGTATCGTCGCTACCAAGAAACGAAAGAAACACAGGTTGTGAAGGTTAAAGCCGCTTTAATAAGATGTGGAAATATACCAGATATTTTTTTTTGTCAAACAGGTTAAGAGTTCACAGTGATTAATGCATGCAGGGAGGGTTAGCTGAATGTTAATGATGTAGACACCCACAATACAGATGAGGTGGGCGAACGCCTGAATGGATAATGTTTAAGCAGTTTTCGCTGCCCCTATTCAAGCTGATATGTAAACATTGTCGGTCTCCACCTAATCTACAGAATGTGGTCCCGATATATTTATTGTGAAATAAAACACTGTCGACCGACTGTGGCCGTGGACAAAATCTAATGATGCGTCTATTTATAAGCACCCACTCCATCTCGTTGGCTGTTTAGAGGCTAGTTGGCCTGAAAAAGACCCCTGAACCACGGGTGAACTTGTGGGCAGGCTACATCCTCCAAGGCCATCTACAAAAAAAAAAAAAAATCTCATGTGAAATTTAATCTCTAGATCTCTACTTTTTTCTTTCTTAGCTGTTTCTGACAGAGGAAAGGCTATTTAATGATAAAACGACTTCATAGTTCTAAAGGACCGTGGACGTAACTTTGAACATAATGACACGGGCTTTGAAAAGTTTCCACCAGAGAAATAGAATTCAAACTAGCAAGTTAGCGTATAGCATGGTAGACTCTCAGTGGTGGTCAAAAGCCCTTTGCACCAAACGCATCCAAAGGTTCCCACAGAATGTGACATGAACGGATGCGGTGTGGTACTCGAAAAAAAATACTCACGGTTGGCAGGTCTGCATCTGCCCACTGCCGCCTACTGTTCTGGAGTGCACATTGCAGTCCAAGGCATTTAAATGGAACAACTTTGGAGTCTTTATACTGTAGTAGAGATCGACATGGGTTTTGCTAAGACTGATGCCAATATATATAGCCAATTTTTTATGTTTTCTCATCCAGTGTATAATGCCTCGAAACAGTCAAATTTGTCAGTGTTGAATGTGACAGCATGGGGCACTTTATTAGGGGCAGAGGGCTGATTTTCTCTAGAATCTCAAGTTTAGTGGATACTTCAGAGGGAGCTTGTTGGAAAGACATAAATCCTCAGATTCCAAAACAGAAAAACGATCTATATCTCTTATGGTTTCAAAATGATAAGTGAAGGTCTACAACATAAAATATATAATACATGATCAGAGCCCCCCCTGAGGTCTAGGAAGTTGTTTTAAGGCCCTGACTAAACTTTTCCCTATGCAAGTTTCTGTCACATATCACCTTCTATTGGCATTATATCGATGTAGCGGTCGACCTCTACTTTATAGAATATGTAGTAGAAAGTATTATTTATCTTTTAAATTGTGATGTAAAAGTAATAAGACTGTACTTAAGTAATTTTCTTCATATCAACCCCCCCACAAACAATCGCACACTACTTCAGTGATAATGTTACCAAATACTTCCCCTTCTAACCCTTAGACCACATTTTTCTTCTACTGGAGTGCTATTATTGTAACGCGCTGACCATTTTTTTGGCTGCTCGGCCCACGCCGGCTCCATCGAGATTGTGCCCCAGCCCTGGCCCGCACTAAAGGGACATTATAGGACCTCCTTTTGCTGCGCTGCCAAATCTCCCTGACATTTTAACAGGCTGAGCTAATCACAGACACCTGCTCCTGACAGCGACACGCGCGCCGATCGCCCGTTTGATCGCAAGTCTGGAGGTCAGCCATGTATATTACCCATTCTGACACTCAATTAGCACATCGGAAAGAGACACTTCAAATTGGTTTAGCGGCTCATTGCGGTGGTCAGCGGTGTGGGGCAAACAGTGGCCAGGAGTCAGTGTGGACATAATGGAGGTAGACTTGGCCTGGCAGTAAGCTCTCGACTGTCGGCAACATAATTAAATGCATCAAAAAATTCATTCATTGTGCAATCCAAAATGCATGGTGCAGGCCGAATCACCTTTGAATGCTGACGCGATCTCATACAAGACATACCTAAACTGTACTACACTGCATCATTCAGGAAGGTTTGAGTATTTATCTTGTACTAACGTTAAAGTTCTTGAACTCCTGAATCGCTCTAGTATGTTTCCTAGATTTTGTTGCGCGATAAATAGAACCCAGAAGTGCCCCTCCGCTCGCTTGAAGCCCATCGGCAAACTCGTTCCAGGTCGTTCTGCTGTTTATCGCGATGCCAAAAATTCTAAGGGAGCTCTTTGCACCATTACACAACATTATTTTAAATGATGAACCGTGAAATGTCAATGCCGAAGAGTCCAAAACCAGGAAGGTGCCTATACAGTAGTTCAGGGATCTCCAACCAGTAGCTCTCCAGGACTTTCTACATTTGAACATACTTGATGACCGACATTTTAGATGCATTTTATTTTTGTTCTGAACATGCTCAACATAATTTGCAATCATTTGGGTCAATGTATCCATCCATCCATTTTCTTCCACTTGTCCGTTGCCGGGTCGTGGGGGCAGCTGTTGGAGCTGCCCAAATCACATTGCACCAGCCCCTATGGGTCCTCCTGCAGGTGGTGGGTCCACAGAAGGACGGCCTCATGGTTCTAACCGGGCCTGTTGGTCTCTCATAAGGGGCTTCTGAACCGCTCTTTGTCTGACCCATCACCTAGGACCTGTTTGCCATGGGAGACCCTACCAGGGGCACGAAGCCCCAGACAACAGAGCTCCAGGATCATTTGGGCGCTCAATCCCCTTCACCATGTTAAGGTGGCGGTTCCATAAGGGGGTCAATGTAGTACAGTTTAAATACAAAACTCAAGTGATTTTCTTGGGAATTTCATCTTGGCTACTACTGATGCCTTTGAAGCATAAGTAGCTCTCCAACCTTTTTGTTGCGTAAAAGTAGCTTGCCGGGTAAAAAAGGTTGGAGACCCCTGCTATGGATACAGACGGTATCTGTGGAATATATGGGAATATGTAGTTATATTATGGTCATTTTCAAAGCTACCAGAGGGGGGAAATAAAGAGTACTACTATTTTACCTATTACTCCTGTAAGAGCCATTTTAGAGGCCTTTTATGTATTTGTTCCACCAGCCACTACGCGGCGCTACACTTCCTGTTTGGGACCAGGTGAGCCTATTTAAGGGCTCAAGGGAGTGGCCTCAGGGTGGCAGAGTGAAGGCATACAGTTTTGACCGTGATTGTTAAGACGTGATTAAGATATGGAAATAAAAGGATTCGTCATTTTAACACTAGAGTATTGGGCTCCTTTCACGCGTGCTAAACACCTTTTTACTTTGCCAACCATAGTAGCCAGTGGTACAGGGCCACTGGCCGCTACACTAGTAGTCAAACACTAGCCAAGGAAGTTGGAACGCCTGGCTTTAAGTGGAAAGCTTGGCGCATCGTTGCAAGTGGACATCTTGCTTTTCGACCGGGTGCGCTATTGGGGTGTAACCCGCAAAGAAGGAACTTGACCGCGGCGGAGAAGACGTACCGGACCGGTACAGTGCGGGGGTGGATCCGTGCAGCCCGAGGAGCAGACGTGGTAGCAGCGCGAAAGCGGAAAGGAGCATCACGAGGATCGGAGGCCGTACACGCGCCAAGGAGAGGACGCGGTACCGGCGCGAAGGCGGAGAGGAGCACCGCGAGGATCAGAGGGGGAACCGTGCGCCTTGAGGACGCGGTACCAGCGCGGCGAGGAGCACCGCGTTCAGATCCAGGATCTTCGCTGGAGGCGAAACGCGGAAGAGTGCAGCAATCTTGAGGAAAATAAGCATTGGGTATATTCTTGCAGATACGAGTATGAAATTCATTGTCAACCCAATCATTTGTGCTGAAATATGCATCTGACAAGTTTTAATTTGATGCACAACTGTAAATAGTTGCACTGTAAAAAACGTAAAATAGGCTTCCTAAAGATGCATGAACTGAATGAAACGTCTCCCAAGAAACAGCCTTTACCATCTTGGGCTGTGGACATCTATGACATTGGCTTTTTACCAGACCCACCAATTCACCAATTGTCATTACATTGTGAACAGACTGTGGTTTGTGATAAATTTGAAGAAATTGACTGGGAGGGACCAGCGATCTATGTTCCAGTGGTGGAGCTGCATGAGGAAACCGGGGCCGGTGATTCATTTGAAGAAGTGGACTGGGAGGGACCACCGATCTATGTCCCAGTGTTGGTTTCGTGTACTGATGCAGGGGCCGGTTTGAGTCCTACAGAGTCAGACGTCACTTCAAGTGTGACAGAGGAAGCCTCTCCTACAGACTCTAGGTCAGAGCTGTTCGTGGACAGTCCACGGGATATGTTTCCTCAAACTGAGACCAAGGAGGGCATGTTAGACCTCAGTGAAACGAATGAGCCTGTGTTTATAAAGGAAAATTATGCACTTAGTAAAAATACTACCTCTGTATCTGTTAACGCAAAATGCTTTGAAGTTCATTGTGAAAAGGTTATGAAAAAGATGAAATGTTCAGCCTTTTCTTTGCAAATGGAGAGCAATGCATTGACAACTCAAGTTTATGATACACCACCATGTCTGTTCTGTTTGAAACCAAGGAAAATGTTTAAACATAGGAGATGGAAATGTTAGATATTTGTAAATGTGGACTGGCTTATGGCATTTGTTGAATTTTGTACCTGTGGATTATGTTTGTAATAATGGACATCTGTATCTTTTGGTGAAGAAAATGTAACTTTAAATCTAATGGCTCTTGTATCAAAGTAGTTGTAATTGTGTTCCACTCCGTGCCACACAATTAAGGGACCGGTGTGTAAGTATTTGTTCCACCAGCCACTACGCGGCGCTACACTTCCCGTTTGTATGACCAGGTTAGCCTATTTAAGGGCTCAAGGGAGTGGCCTCAGGGTGGCAGAGTGAAGGCATACAGTTTTGACCGTGATTGTTAAGACGTGATTAAGATATGGAAATAAAAGGATTCGTCATTTTAACACTAGAGTATTGGGCTCCTTTCACGCGTGCTAAACACCTTTTTACTTTGCCAACCATAGTAGCCAGTGGTACAGGGCCACTGGCCGCTACAACTCCCATACTTGAATACTGTATGTATGTATCTTGTTTATTCCTGCTCCATGGAGTGTGTCTGCGCACTTCACCTTATGTTTAATTATTATTTCAAATGGGGGAAAATTATTCACCCGACTCCCTGAGGAAACTTACCAAATCAAACTTGGAATACTTTTCTTTATTACCAGTCCCATCACTGAACAACAGCCAATGAATGATAGCTACTTTTAAAGGAACATGCCACCGTTCTCCCATACTGAGATATGTTCTTACCTGAGCTTAGACGAGTTGATATGCACCTGTCTGGTCTTTTTGTGTGCCCGTGGAAGAACGTGGTAGCTTCCAACTTCACCCCGTTTGGAGCTATAGGAATATGCTGGGAGAGGCCAAATGCTAACAACATCTTTCGTCATTTTGTGTGACAAGAAAGACCAGACAGGTACCTATCAACTCGTCTAAGCTCAGGTAAGAACATATCTCAGTATGGAAAAAACGGTGGCCTGTTCCTTTAACAAGAAAAGTGAACTGATGAAGTGATATAGGACATGCAGATAAATGTGTACCTTTAAATATGTCACATGCCAATACTTATAGCGTACCTATGAATTGTCCTAAAAGCGGAGAAAGTCTTCGTGTTTAAAAAAGGGCATGTGGTGATATTTCTGGATGCTTAGGCCCCAAGTCTGTAAACCCCGACAGTCAGAGAGGCACTAGACAGCAGAAGGACTTGATCAGATATGCGCCTGTACTTCACTGCTTCTCCAGCGCTAAGTAAATTCTTAATTTGCAGGAAGTAGCGCGTTCCACTCGGATCAATCAGCCCACGGCGGCGGAGGAGATTAATTACATTTTAGATCCGATGAAGTTATGCTTTGCTGCCGAGACGAAAACGATGATGTGACGAGGTGGGAGTATCACAACAAGTCAACGTGGGTGACGTGCTGTCAGTGTGACATACGGAGCAGGAAGAGGGGAGAAAGCGAACGCGCAGTTTTGCAATTTATTTGCATAAAGTACGCTTTTCTCTCAGGGCAACTTAATCCACACATCTCCCTTTTTGGTTTTGCTCTAGGTCTTCTGTTTTCAGCAGCTTTACCCTCAGCGTCCCGTCAAATTTTGCCCGAACACAAACTTGATGTCAGATGCTATTTCTAACGGAAACTTCCATCGATGCATCTCAGAAGAGTTTGCAGCAACAGGATCCCACATGGCTGTTGGTACTTGGCAATAAGTTGAAAATATTAGGAAGTGGATATTTTTGGTGGTTTTTGTTTGTTTACAGCAGTGGTTCTCAACTCGTGGGTTGGGACCCAGAAGTGGGTCACGGAACTGTTTTCAGTGGGTCGCGAGCCTTTTCCAGAGAACATTTCTTCTAATATTCATGGCGACGTGTAAACAAGCGGAGGATACAAAAAAAGGGACAAACAAGGAGGTATCCGGAAAAAGACTCACAGCTAAGCCACACAAATCTTCTACCCCTACTATTGTTCTGACTAATGTACGTTCACTGGACAGGAAGACGGATTATAGTCGCCTTCTACGCTCTTTCCAGAAGATGGTGAAGGGCTGTTGAGGAGCGGAGGGAGCTGCGCAGGAGTCAGGATAAGGAGGAGGTGCTGACCAGTGCAGGACACCACGCTCTGAAACAGGGACAAACCCAGGAGACGGTGCACCCTTTTTGAGGAGAGAGCCAGGTTTCCTCCGGGTACTCCGGTTTCTCCTACCTCCAAAAGGGCTCAGGACTAACCCAATGCATAAAAGCTGGACTAAACAATGAGACAATGAAACCACCGGGACATGGGACGCAGGGCTCAAAACTGGTCACCCTGTCGCTGTCCCTTCTCTGTACATGTCCAAACCATCTCAATCTGGAAAGTTTATCTTTTTGCATAACATCACTTTGAACTCCATCCTATATTCAGACATAATATTATGTGAACACAACAATATTTCGGCAGCGCTAATAGCCCATTGATTTATCATTTACTCCAAAGATGCTTCCCTTTTTTTTTTTTTTTTTTTTGCAATAAACTGCAGAGGCACTTTCTTTTGCTTGCCACACACAGACTAAAAGATCTCGGGAAAAGCCACCCACTTGGTTCTGCGATAACAGCATTGCTGTACAATTAGTTTAACAGCGTGCCATGTCCTATTTGAACAACAGTAAAATTCAATCCCGGTTTGAATGAAATGAAATGTTTGTCTGTTTGTCAGAGGGAGCTGCGTAGATGTAGATAACATTTGCGAGGCGTGCGCTTTGATTGGCCTGTCATTGTCAATGTCTTCCGTGCCGCGCTTCTCCTCTGGCACAATCGGAAACACAAAGACGCGCATGAAACAGAATTTGGAATCGCGGCGAGACAAAGGGAATTGACAAGAAACTAGTTTACATGTTTATTCACGACATTCTCAATATCCTTCAAGACTAACCGGGATTAACAAATATCTCGACGTTACAGTGACTTCGAAATAACATTACTGAAGAAAACAGAAACAAAGCGTTTGCATTTCGATTCAAGGCGGGACACTGCAGGTGAATAGGAAAAAAACATTATTTAGAAGTCTCAATTTGAAACTTTTGCTGATATAAATATGAGGGGAAAAATTAAGTTTTCTGTCATTTTATGTTTTCAAGTAAAAATAAGGTATTTTGTGCATAAAAAAATATAATATATATATATATATGTGTATATGTATGGTAAATGGTCTCAACTTATATAGCGCTTTTCCACCTACATTAGGCACTCAAAGCGCTTTACAGCAAGGAACCTCTCACCCATGCATACACCAATGTACGCAGACACTGGAGGCAAGGTGGGTGAAGTGTCTTGCCCAAGGACACAACGACAGCGTGCACCTTCAGGAGGCGGGATTTGAACCCCTGACCTTCCGATCATGAGACAACCCGCTCTACCATCTGCGCCACCGTCGCATCCATGTATATATGTAGTCTACACGTATATGTATATATGTTTGTATGTATGTATTTGTGTATGTAAATGTTCATATACATAATTTATGGAACATCTTAAATAGTATAATTAGAAATAAACCAAGAACGATTAATTATCCAAAATATTTCAAAGATGAGAATAACACTTTAAATAATATGAATGAAGTCGTCGAAACATTTAATAAATTCTTTGTAGATGTTGGACCGAACCTTGCTGCAAAAATTGCAAACGTTGAGAACTATAATTGTGAACTGATAGACACAAATCCTATGTCCCTGTTCCTCAAACCTGTGGAGGAAAAGGAGATACATTGTTAACATTGTTAAAGGGTGTAAAAATAAAACTTCGACCGATTACCATGACATGGACATGAAAACTTTAAAAACTGTTATTGAAAGTATCTCTAAGCCGTTAACTTACATTTGTAACTTATCGTTGCAAACTGGACAATTTCCTGACAGTATGAAAGTAGCAAAAGTGATTCCTCTGTTCCTCTGTTGTAAAGAGATGTTTATCTCCTGCCTTGAACAGGCAGGAGATAAACATCTCTTTACAAACTACAGGCCTGTTTCCCTTTTACCGCAATTCTCTAAAATCTTAGAAAAGGTTTTTAACTCTAGACTTGACGGCTTTATCGAAAAGTGTAATTTACTCTCGGACAATCAGTTTGGTTTCAGGAACAATCACTCAACCTCACACGCGCTCTTTGATATAACTGAAGAAATAACTAATGCTGTAGATAACAAGAAATATGCAATAGGGTTATTTATTGACCTGAGTAAAGCGTTTGATACAATAAACTATGATATATTAATTAATAAACTAGAACATTATGGGATTAGGGGGGTAGCTCTACAGTGGGTCACCAGTTACTTAAAAAATAGAAAACAATGTGTGAAAATCGGTGATTATCAGTCGAGTTGTCGACAAATTGTCTGTGGTTTACCTCAAGGTTCTATTCTGGGCCCAAAATTGTTTAATATGTATATTAACGACATTTGTAAAACGTCTGAAATACTTAAATTTATCTTGTTTGCTGACGATACAAATATTTTTGCATCAGGAGACGACTTGCAACAGCTGTGTCGGATTGTTAACTTGGAACTCAAAAGTGTCAATAAGTGGTTCAAACAAAATAAATTATCTTTAAATCTGAGTAAAAGCAAAATGATGATATTTGGCAACTGTAATTGCAATGCTCAGGAAGCAATTCAGATAGAGGGTGTTGTTATCGAGCAAGTGCATGAAATCAAATTCCTTGGTGTGATTATTGATGACAGAATTACTTGGAAATCTCACATTAAATATATATCTACGAAAATTTCTAGAAGCATTTCAGTAATAGCAAAAGCAAAGCACATTTTAAACATCAAAGCTCTACATACCTTATACTGTTCTCTGATTTTGCTCTACTTATATTATTGTACTGTGGTTTGGGGTAGTACTTATAAAAACACAGTTAAACCAATAATATTGTTGCAAAAAAGAGCTATCCGAGTAATTCATAAAGTTGGGTTTTTGGACCACACAAACTCATTATTTTTCAAATCAAAGATCATGAAGTTTTGTGACATTGTTGAGTTCCAAACTGTACAAATGTTATACAAAGCAAGGTATAAATTGTTACCAAACCAAATACAAAGAAGGTTCCAAGAACGTACTGGTCGTTATGAATTACGTGATGAATTAAACTTTAGGATTCAGAAACATAGCACAACTTTGAAAAGTTTTAGTCCAACAGTTAATGGTGTACAATTGTGGAATAAACTGGAGATGGATTTGAAACGATGTCCAAACATCAACCTGTTCAAATTTAAATACAAACAAAAGACTTTTGAAATATACAGACAAGAAGAAATGTGTTGCCACTAGGGGGAGCAGTAGGATGGATTATGTGTATTTTTCCTCTATAATCAAGGAAGAGTGTTGCTGCTTGGAACGGTTGTCATTCTATTGCTCAAATTCACAAACGGAGAATTAGGGTTGGCAGGTTATGGATCTGTTGAGAGGAATCCTCCCAACGGGCTCTAAACCTTGTCTTTTAATGCACCACTCAGCATAGGAACATCATCTACAAATCAGCTGTTAGGGGGTTTGTTGAAGGGGAGTTACTGCCCTCTTCAACTGGCTCACTCTCTGGCTTTTTAATGCACCACACTATGCAGGGCTACAGCATACTTCACATATAACTCAATTAAATAAATATATAATAATGATGATGATAATTAAACCCAAATTAAAATTATACTGAGAATGGTAATGACAACTGGAAAGTATCAAGATCTCAGATTATAATATCTATTAATGTACCTTTATACCATAAAAGTAACTATGTAATCACGGGTAAAAATATGCAAGCAATATATTAAGTAACACATTTTTTTTTTTACTTGCTTTGTTCTAGACATCGTATATGAAACTAGATTGTTGTTGTAGCTGTGCGTTGTTTCAATTAATTATATAAAGAGTTAATATATTTTTGTTGTTTGTTGTAAGTTGGTCTGTATGAATGTAGCTGCTTGAAATGTTTTGAAATGTTCTTTTTTTTATTTTATTGCACTTGGGGGTGGGGGCTCATAAGCTTTTTGCTTCAGCCCACTCCTTTTGAGCACAATGTGTATTGCTCAAATAAACAAATAAATAAACAAATAAACAAACAAATAATGTGTGTGTATATGTATGTGTATGTATATGTATGTGTGTGTATATATAAAAAACAAACACCGTTTATACCCCAAAACAATATACAATTGGTTCTGCTTTAGTAATATTTTGTCATTATTGCTGCTGTTTTTGTTTTGTTTTCTGTTGTTCTTGTTCTATATTGTTTTTGTTCTGTTTTGTTTGTCATTATGTCTTGTTTGTCCAATTGGGGACTAAGAAAAAACAAAACAAACAAAAAAGTCTACTTTGTGATCTTTGTGGCTGATGACAATTTCAATTTTGGCGTAGAACAAATGGGGGAGAAAATCACTGCATGAGTGGAACAAAAACCTAATTTTGAGAAAACCAGCCCTCAAGTTTTGTACTGTGTCTGAGTGCGCAGTCCTCCGCTCTTCCGTACAGGATGTTTTGCAGAAAAAAAAATTCGATATATTGACATAATGTCAATATATAGCCGGCTTTGAAAAATTATACAGTTATATAGCTACTTCGCGGAAATCTCCAAAACGTCAACAAATTAAGCAAAATCTTGACTTTTTTATACTCTGACATGAAAACTAAAATGTTACGGGAGGAAACTAGCAAAAAATCTCCACTTTGTCCACTGCGTGAACAATCTGTACTTTCACCCTGCTGTGTCTTGCCTGTAAGTAGGAAATAAATATGGGTTTTGCATGAGAAACCTGTACCGTAATTTGCAGCTGAACGTTCAATCAAAGTGGATCAGTGCATGTATTTTTGCCTTCAACTAAACGATTTCAACACTAATGTTGCACCCAACAGGGTCCATTTCCGAACCCCCTCTGATGACAAGGCCTAATAATTGCGCAGCCTAATTCGTGCATGACAAATGGTGTTTTGTTTGTGGCGTTTCAGCCCTGAGTCAACTCCTTTGTGCAGTAATGATGTTTGTGGTTGAGATTGCAGTTTGTAAAGCCGCTCAGTGATGGGGACGTGTGTGGTTCTGTCCCCGTGTCCCAAAAATTACCAGCTTGCAGAGAAATGGGAAATGTTTACTTTGAGAATAGTTTAAATGTCGAATTTTTACATGACCTTAAAACAACAATATTCATGCTTTCCACTCCAGTACCATTAAACGCTGAAATATCTTACATCTTACTGCTCCAAATCCAACCTCCATTCAGAACAATGAGCTTTCAGTGGCTATTTTCTTAAAATATAGACGAAATCAATCACACAGTCTTGGAGCAGATCAATTAAAACAGTACTAAGTAACGTGTTTACGTTAATAAATCCTTTCCGTAGTCCCTCTGGGGGTAATACAAGAGTTAATGGGATGATTGGAGGGTCTTTCATCGCTCCCTGGTGGCTCTGGCCAGAAAACCATGCTTGCAACTTGACTGCCACCGGGTCGGAGCAACCAATACACACTAATAGAACCACAAAGAAGAAGATAACAGGCTAACGGCAAAGCTAACTGCGGGCTAGCGCCACTTTAAACAGTATTTACAGCCAAGTTTGAGTGAAAACAATTATTTCCATTGTATAACTGGATGTACAACATCCCTCTCTCCCTTCGTCTTTTCTGTCAGCGTAGTATTTACTCTCCAAGACACTTAATAATAATTACGAAAATCGTAACTTGCTACGACACCTGCAGTTACGCGTATGGCCTCTAGGGGCAAGAGTTACTTAGTACTGCTTTAAAGGATCTTTGTGCTGTATGGAAGGGTAAGACTATGGTTCCATCTGAGAATGAGGGCAAATAAACAAAATTTGGCAACAGAGTTTTTGAATTGTCGTAAGACGATAATGAACTTTTTTAATGATTGTTCATGGTTTTATTGGAGGAAAATGTCATATTTATACACAATGTAATGCAAAATGGCCTGAAACTGTTCAGGCTAAATTTGCTAAAACAACAAAAAAGTGCATCCCTAGAGCAGATAACTACAGACTATAATGGAATACGCAGTAAAGGCAACTGACATGCAAAAGTGGCGTTGCTCAGGTAATTTGAGTGCCACAATGTCCACAATAGGTGTCTACGACATGTTTACAGTGTGTAGAGGGACAGGGACTTAATATTTAGGATGTGGCACAAAATTCAGCTTACCTTTTGATTGTATTAAAGCCGGCTGACAAGCTGTGAAAGTCAGTTAAAGAACCTGCTATCCACAGGTGTTGTTTCACATTTATATATTGATATTTCCCTCGAGACAACTCTCTCTGCAACAGCTCTTTGAATTAGTTTATCCCTGGAGCAGAGGGCTCCAGGACTCTGCTGACTCCCTGTGAGGAGCACATGCCTGAAGCCTCCTGCAGGCGAGACAGGACACTCCAGCCTCTCCATCTTCTATCTCTCTCTCATTCTTCCCTTTCCCTTGGTCCCTCCCTCCCCCTCTCCATCCATCAGGCCCCGTCCTTCAGCCTGTAACACTCCTCTCCCCCCCTCCTCTGCACTGCGCTGAGGGGCCCAGAGCGGCTCCATGGATCAGAGGCGGCCATGTTGGAGCTGTTGACTCGCGGCGGTAGAAGTGGGTACACAACATGAGGGCAGGCGTCTCCAATCCCATGCATCAAGCCCGGGCAGAGGAACGCAGTGATCTATGGGACAGACGGGTCGCCCTGGGTTACACTGATTTGATGTCCTTCAGACGAGAGGGAGAGAGATGCGGCTCTTCGATGCAGATCGTCAATAAGAAACAGAAATATTAAAGAGCTTAAAGAAAGTCCCCAGTTCGTTTCAGTCATGCATATTTGCGTAATCCTACATATTCAGTCTGCCTCCTCAACATATCGACATGCTCCTCCTGCTAAAGTTAAACTCTCAAAATTACACCAGTACTATTTGTAGAATTACATTAATGTTAAGTTTAGATGTAACAGTTTAATAGTTGGTGCCCCCTCCACTAGAACCTGAGTTTCTCTGCTCCGGCCCTGCAGTCACGGCTTCTCACTTTGTGCCTTCCCCTCCTTCCTTTTCCACTTGCCACTGCGAGCAGAAGCACCAGAGAACCCTACATGATGCAAAAGTTGTGTCAGGATCTGAACTGAAGTTTGCTAGTGAATTTATGTTTATGTGAACGGGCTGTGCGTAAAGTCTTCTCGTAAGACGCAGCGGCGACCTCTTCACAACTGGGAAGACATCTCGGAGACGTCACCGTGACTTCCGGACGATTTAGCTGTCACGTTGTTGTGAAGACATCGCCGAGACATTGCAGTGACATTATTTGGTGAGCGCTCAATCCAATCCAAGTTGCGGAGAGGTCGTTGCAACGTCTCCTCTGGTGAGATAGGCCCTTTACTTCACATGTGCTGAGAGAGAGGACGTTGAACTTTGTGACACTTTGTTTCGTGTGGATAGGTCCATTACCGAGATATTAACCATGAACTGAACCAGGAAGTCGAAAATGTGGCATTATGATGGTTATCGTAGTACCACAAATTCCTCGCTGCCAACCAACACTTTTTTTACGAACAAAGTCTAAGATTGCAGATGACCTTGAGTACAACCTGAAGAAGCCAAAGTGTTACAAGTACCATAGCTTGAGAACAACAACATCTATGGTTTATTGCACGAAGGCTTCAAGAGAATGACAATTCCGCCTCTGTATATGCTTTACATGTTGATTAAGCTAAGTGAACTGAACTGAAGCCATTAAACGTGAAACACCGATGCTTAGGCCATGACCTTTCGTTGTAGAGTCTTTAGGTTCTGGACAGGCTTCCTCCTGCTGCTCCAGCTTCTCCCATAGGTTCTCCTTCCCAAGATCCTGCCTCAAGAAAGGCCTATAGCTGTCTTTGTGGGCTATTGGCAGATTACCAAGGTGCACTAGTTGAAGGATGGGTCCAATATTTTGGTAACAATAAAGTCCACCAACTCCTCTGCGTAAATGTGAGGCTGGTGAAATTACAGTGAGTTGGACGTGTCAGTTCAGATGGCGGCTCGGACATTGGCTAACAGGATGCCGTCATAAAAGCGTTCTTGTAAAAAAAGCTCATCTGGCACACACCATCTGTAAACACCGACATGAGCAGCACAGCGGCAGCCGGGCCCCTTCAAAATATGGACTGTATTATCACGCAGACAACAAATGTTCAGAATGTCTTTTTGATCATTTGTGCCTTTTTTGTTGTTGAGATTATCAAAGATGTACAACTTTTTTCTGATGGTGGGAGTAATATTGTCGATAATGTCCAAGCTGCTAGCTAACAGTTGATACAAATGCTTTAAAATAAGATGCAACGTTATTATCCATTATTATTTATATTTATAGTGTATTTACAAATAACGTTATGGGGTCATTTTCGTTTCCCTGCACTTGAATTTTATAGTTGTTCCAACCCTCCACAAATAGGCTTAACATGAACTTTGTTTTTGTGTTTTAATGATCAAAAAAGCCATCTGTTAACAGAAGCACAGAGATCACACGGAAACCCCACACCTCTAAATCTGAACTTTCCATTCACACCACTCGTCTTTCATGCACAGAGGGGGGAGAGAGGGGAGGGGCAGGAACACTCCGCCGGCACTCTTCAACAAACATGAAGAAAGCAACAATGTCTGTGAAGCGTGCGGAGGAGAGCCCCTTGGTTGGTAAAACAAAAACCAGTGGCTCAATCATTTGGAGATGGTTTGGACAGAAGTGAATGTAGCGGCGAGATATGGTGGCGACGTGCGCTGCGCCATGTGCTTTTGTTTACGTGCGCTGCGCCATGTGCTTTTGTTTACGTGCGCTGCGCCATGTGCTTTTGTTTACTTCTCAGTCTAATTAAGGTTTGCGGTAGATCGTGGATGTACTGTGAAAATATCAGCGTTTGTAATGCTGCCGCGAAGGAAGAAATTATATGGGCTATTTATTTATTTATTATATTTCATGATTATTAAGGACTAAAAAGTAAGTAATACTTTAATAAGTCATTTCATTGTCTCAGTTTAGGCTTTAGTTTAGTTATATGCAACATAAAGTTATTAACAGCAAATGGGGTAGAAGAAAATACAATAAAATCGCAATATTAAATATTAAAACACTCCTATTTGGCAGTGACTTTGACAGCTCTCACTTTGTGGAAAAAATATCGGGATATATATCGTATATCGATATTCAACCTAAATATATCGGGATATGACTTTTGGTCCATATCGCCCAGCCCTACCGGAGTGGCAAGCAAACACATAGACAAATGTTAACGAGACGCATGATCGAATTGCGTTCAGGACTGTGATGTCATATCACTAAGCATCATGGGATTTGCAGCAATAATACACTTTAAAAGGTATGATACTGGAGTTATTGTTCACATTAAAACACTTGGATACTAAATTTATAGTGCGTTAGATGCATTTACCAGTAATTACTCAACAGCTAACGGAGCTGTTCCATGGTTTTTTCTTCGTTTATTGTTTCAACATTTAAAAAAACGTTTTTAGATAGATACAAACAGCATTGCGTCATATACGGGGGGTGGCCATGTCAAGGGGGAAGGTAGTTTGTTTTAGCTCTTTTTAGCCGTTTTCTGGCTAAATATAAACTTATTTATCACAGACAGATAAAGTCAAGTCTAAATTGTGTCCAAACCGTTTAGTAGAAGGGGGGGGGGGGGGGGGGAAGCAGTCGTAGCTAGCATTAGCATGTAGCATGATGTTAACATGAAGCATCATGTTAGCATACTCTGTTATTTACTGTATGTATTTATGGGCTGTTGAACCACTTTCACAAGTCACAATCAGCTGTCAGGCATGAAAGAGAACAGCATGCATTTTCATGTTAGCACACATAATGGCTAACAACTGATTAAAACCAAATTGAAACTGTACACAAATATCAAATAAGAACCGGCTGCAAAATGAGCTCTGCAAATTCCGATGTTATCCAGATATTTCCCATCCAAATCCTGATTGAGGCTTGCAATCCATAACTGTCTCCTTTATTTAGAGAATGGTTGTGCTCCCTGACAACTTTGGCTACTTTGGTAATGCTGCAA
The DNA here is from genome assembly GCA_021464625.1 of Proterorhinus semilunaris. Lineage (NCBI taxonomy): Eukaryota > Metazoa > Chordata > Actinopteri > Gobiiformes > Gobiidae > Proterorhinus > Proterorhinus semilunaris. The sequence goes on along the minus strand of CM038345.1, from coordinate 31,500,211 downwards.
ATGATCTTTGGCTCACCATTTTGCTGTTTCAAACGTTGCGGCACTTTGTTTGTTTTGATCCCTGTTATGGCCGACTTCCGGATTGTTGACATCACGGGAAAACACACTGTTGTGTCGCAGAGTGACCTTGATTTGTGTGTGTGTGGCTTGGGGGTAAGAACAAAACATCACCTTTGCGGACAGCAAGTTCTGTTGTTGCCCAGTTTTAGTTCAGTCTGAGTTTAGTCCTATTTTGCTTCAATGAAAACAAAACAAAACAAAAACTCCTAATTATTTAGTTGTTATTATTGCATTTAGGCGCGATCCTCTCTGCCCTTGTGAGGATGCTCCCGAGTAATTGCCGTATACGAGTGTGATTAATTACAGTTTGCGTCGATAAATTGGTTTATACGGCCGCACATGCAAGCATCTCCTTACCCTGACGTAAATGGAGATGATGCTCAGTTAATAATCGTGAATATTCATGAGTTGCTTTGCGTATCCGGTTGCAGAGAGCGTTCGCCCGGGAGAAAATCGCCATTATCCGTCACAAAACACTGTATTATTCATCTCGCATAAATATTCCATGCATATTTGCCGCACAATATATTACAGACATATGTTATTGCAGTTATTAAAACCTCAGCTGAATAAGTGTGAGTTAGTGTTTATCGCTGTTTTTAAACACTCAATTCTCAGGGCATTTGTTGATAGCTGGGTTCATACAATGGATGCTGTTTTTTAAACAGCACTTGGATAAACGAGTCATGGTCGAGAGCATGATTTCTGTCATCTTACCTGTTTGATTTGATTAGATTCATCGAGCAGTAGGGCTGCATGGTTTATCGATATCGAATCACAATCAAGGTTTTGACTACTGAATGACCTGACCTCAAGAGTAATAGATGATCTCAGGTTCAGCTGCAACAGATAAAAGGTCTGAGTTTCCATAAAGTAGACACTTTGTGATACCATCCCGGATTTATTTTAGTCACATGGCTGTCCCCCAGTGGTACTCTGAATGTTGGGGAAACTCCACATGAAACCAAATATTTTTGAAAGTGGATTATTGTGTATTGTTCTAATGTGGGGAAATTTGAGGAAGAATCTGTTATTTGATGGACTTAACATGACTTCCTTCCATTTTAGCAGTTTATGCATTTAAATGTATGATATCGCTTTGTATTAAGGTGTGCTGGTTACAGGTTAGGGTAGGCTTTGAAGCATATTATTCATGGTCTATTAGCATGGTAGTTGATAATAGTATAATGATCAGCCCAACCCCTTAACTGCGTCTCCCCTGATCAGGGGGCTAGGGTTAGGGTTAGTTAACCCTAATCAGGCTATAATTAGGGTTAAGAACAGCAAATGTAACGTAAGTTGTGTTTCATTCACACAGATCTCACATATTTTTAGAAACTAGAAGGTCTTGGCTTTCAAATTAGATATCACTGGCATATAGACTGTAAACTCTCCAGTCAATACACTTTGAGACTTGGATGTAAATACCCTAATCCTTAACCCTAACCCTAGGGTGGCAGTTAAGTGGTTAATAATACCTTTACACGCATATTATCATGACCTATTAAATACTAGAAGAAGAGCCTTATTTTATATACTCTAGTGTCGGAGTAAGATTTGAGTGATGCTTCTTTGGAATTAGACAATGATTAAAGGCAAGTCGATGACGTGCCTTAGTAGTGCCTTGGTGACGATCACCCACAAACCCCAACACATCAATGTGTGTGTGTTCGTTGGTTGGTTAGATGAGATGACGAGACTGGATAAACTAGAGCCAAACCTGGACTAAATCATTTTAATTGGCATGTATTAATTTAAAGATACAACACATTTACAAACGTACACAAATGTACTTGTACAAATAGTAAAAAGACAGAAATATAGCCAAGGCTAATTTCCATTCTGTGTCTCCTGCTGGGCCACTCACCACTCACTTGGCAAAACAACAATCATTTAATGAAAAGCATTCAGTGTACTCTGTACACACTCTCACACGCACTCATGCATCAGCTCACTTACCCACAGACATCCACCTACATACAACTCAACGTCCCAATCCCAACCCTCCAAACCCACCCTTAAAGACATTTACAACCATCTACTGTATAAACAATCAAAGGTAACATCGTCCTTACATACAGTGCCCTCTCATACTGCATGTCATAACTACGGGAGAGAAAAAAACAAACAAATGTCTTGCTAAAGAGTTAAATCATGCCTGGTTGTGTGGGCAATTTGGATCATCCCATAGCCAATCTCCATGAGCAAATCGGAACAAAACCATAGTTTGGTAATTTCTAAACTAAGAAATTACCAAACGTACCACCCCCTCGAAAACAGGATTTTTATTTTATTTATTTATTGGTTTATTTGCTCGGGACAGTGCATGTTAATGAACATACATGGGTCTCATGCATGTAAACAATTACACATCTCAAGGGGCATTACATTATTAAACTCACTAAAAACCATGAAATTGCATGTAATGAAAACGATTTAAATTGCAGTATTAAATAAAGTACCACCAGAAGAAGACCTAGTGTCTTGGTGAAAACGAACAGGTTTGATTTCAGCTGAGACATTGCAGGGACGTCGCACAGGTTGAGGACAACAAATAGTGTTAGCGACGTTGCCACAGCTGCTGCCTGAGACCACGCGGAGACTTGAAAACGTCTCAGCTGAAATCTAACCTGTTTTTTGTCTTCACCAAGACTACCTGGAGACTCGCTGTATCTCCAGGTGGATATCTCGGCAACATCTTCTCCGTGACCAGCGGCAACTCGAGTCTAGTCTCTAGTCTAGTCACCAACTAGTCTTCAGGCCGGTGAGATGGGCCCTTTAACCAGTTATCTGCCGGCTTAGGGTTAGAGTTAGGGTTAGCAGTTGTTTATATCCAAATCTCAAAGCGTATTGACAGGAGAGTTTACAGCCTATATGCCAGTCTGATAGCGCTGTTAGGGTAATAAAAAGGTGCAGAAGAAAAGATTAGTGCCAGCTTAAAGTCTCTGAGAATTGGAAAAATGTAAAACAATAAATGTGTTGATGAGGGATTCATAAGATATTGCATTTTGAAAATTGTGGTTACTTTCACCCAAATAACACGATTTTGAGGTCTTCGCAAAAGTACAATATTGCACATTTTGGAATCAAAGGGCATTTTTTAAGACATGAAAATTATTAATTTAAATGTAAAATGGAATATCCCTATTGGATGTAATGAGGCTGTGACCAACTGTTCCAAAACCATTTGGTATGTCCATTAAGAAATCATTATCAACTCTTTCAAAAGCAATTGTTGTTTTTTTGTGAAGGTGAGATAAATAGTGACTGTTTAGCTGACCTCAACATGCCTCTAGCAAAAACTCCTGAAGTCCATTGATCTTTTGTTTGGCTTGTCTGCTTTAAGAAAAGCTCATCCATGACTGCTATCATTGGCATTGTTCTCGAGAGAGTACTAACGTATTTCATTGAAGATTTTGATCCAAGTGATCAAAGATTGCCAAATGGTATCTGTACCTGCTGAAGACACATCCTCTTGGATGTAGACAGCTAATCTGGATGATCCAGTTGATTTTTCAACTTTGAACTTTCCAGCCATGACAAGAGCATTTGGAGGAGTCACTGAACTTAAAGATTTGCAGAGTTGCCCGTGCAATATTTGTATGAATGCTAGGGCCAACCCTGGTCAAGAAGGTCATGAATTTGGTGGCAAAATCAAGCAAAAGGCCTTTTCCTCTTGGAAGGCCACCTTTGCCATGTCCTGAAAAGAAAGAATCTTTAGGAGCATTATCTATTTTTGCCTTATGAGAGCGAAGCAGCCATTTCTGCACCTCTTGGATCTTGAAGCATCTCATCTTGCAGCTCCTATCAGATCCCTTTGCCAATCACCTGCCTACAGCGCTTGCAGATTTGGACTGGCTTAGGCATGGCTAGCCTTTCAGGACATGGCAAATGTGGCCTTCCAACAGGAAAAGGCCTTTGCTTTTTATTCTTGTAAGTTTATGTTTGCATCCTCTTTTTCTGCTTAAATGTCCGATGTAACCCTATGAAAAAAATAGAATGGATGGTTTAACCCTTCGCAAAGAGCGTGTGCAATCCCGCAGCGCAAAAACTTCACATGTCCGCGCGTTTCCACTCCGACGCTGTGAATCTCACATTTTTCAACGCAAACAGGCACTTTTCACAGCCGGAGCCGCTTTCCCTGACTATTATCTTGTACAATGAATCCTCCGCCTACCACATTCAAATCCCCAGAGTCCCCCGCTATAACCCTCGGGGAGTTCTTTCACAAGTGCTGGAAACATAGAAAAAAAAGCTCTGGCAAAGCTGTGTCCACGGGAGCCACATTCAGACTGCAGTATTTAAGAGACAGCTCAAGTGTGACTGTGTGGGGTATAAGCACTTTTAACGGAAAGTACTGTGTCTGCAGCCATGTGGGCCTTACTGGCACGCCCTCGAAACAACGGCATCTTATCTTAGATTAATCGCTTAAAATGTATGCTGAGTGTGGCTACTCGGACACCTGAATTTGCCCTTTGGGAATGAATAAAGTATCTATCTATCTATCTGATTTGGAGCAGGTTTGGACTGAATCCCCGCCTTAACCGCGTGGATTTTCTCCAGTTTGGCTTGACAGAAAGCTTCTCGACTGGAGAGCAACAGTGTAACACCTCATTTGAAAGCTAAGGCCTACACAAGTGACTGTAACTTTAAGAGATTTGTTTTATAACAAATCCACAGTTTCTACAGGCAGGAGAAGGTCTAGTTTCATTATTTTTAAATAATGAAACCAATATGATGCCCAAATGCAAAGGAAATACAAAGCAACATTAGGAAATGTTAAATGTAATTGATCACAATGGGCAAGATCTGAGCAAAAACAAAAATCAGATCTGAGATTTCAGCAGTAAAATGTGTTATATTTTTTTGTGTTTTTCATTTTTGGACCTAATTTTTTTAACTGACTGAAAACTTTCAATTGAACGTCTACTACTTTGTAATTACATTTCATTCAGCCACATAAACCATATGATACTTTTATGATCATTACTGTGAAAGCACTAGTTTAACACTTACCAAGTCACTAACACTAAATAGTCAAACACAGGACAAAATACTCATAATTCCAGTATTTAACAAACACGTCTATCTAATGACACAATGGGAGACATGATACGAGTGAATAGACCCATTGTTTGGGGGAGGGTTTGGGACAGAAGCAGCAGACAATAATGAGAGGCAGTTTGCAAACGGCTCTATTTATCCGTTATTCCGTCACAAATACAGTGCCCCATTGACTCCCCCTTCGCTCCTACACTGAGCCGCTGTGCCGAGCAGCTGATGTGATGAAGACTCGCGGGTCTGGGAGCAGAGTGTGATGGATGGACACAATCACAGCTCTGTTCCTGGTCTAGATGTAAGACTAAAAGGTCTTCTACTTTTGAATAACATCACAGTTTTAACAGGGCACGTTTGAGCGTAGCAAGACGGATTAGCAACTCTGAGCGGCAAACTAGATCATCGTCTGCATTTTCATTCCCCCTTTGAAAGGCTTTAGCTGATACGTTTTGGCTCAAATCCACTGGCGGTTCGGGCGAATCGCGTGGCAGTGCAGCCCCGAGTGGGCGGGTTTTACATTTGTAGACACAAAGAGCAACCGCTTTTATGGATACGCGTTTAACAACTCACGCGTAAACACGATGTGCAGATAGATGCGCTTGATTTACTCAGAAGCAATTATCTCAAATCAGAGTTCAGGATCGTGATCGTCACATTGTCGAGCATCATGGGATGTGCAGCGAGCGTTTCCCTGAATAAACTAACGGCAGCAAAGTCTTTCAAATGTGGTGGCTGCCAACAATAGCTCAGACGTCTTATAAAACTGCACATGGACCTCTCAGCAAGAATATTTCACTGTCACTCGAACAATCACAGCTGATCACTTTAATAGCCCGGTGGCAGTGGGACCTGTCGGAGAGCTGCATATGATGCGTGCACTCACTCAACATTAGGCCGTTTGTCGGAAAAGTAATGCGAAATTGCTACCTATAAAATTATTACCTACTGCCGCCCCGAGAAGCATTTTAATTTGAACAACCCTTTATATGTGAAACCGTGACTAAAAGTACCTTTGTGGTTGAGGCTAGTGATTTATGGCTCTTTTTGATATACTTTTCAGAGGTAGGGAACGTCAGGCCCAGGGATCAAAACCGGCCCTCCATCATAGAACCTGTGCCCCTCAAGAAAATGTTGAGGGATATTATTACACAAATCAGAGATGTTAAAGTAGATTTGGGGAAGAAAAAATACTATCAATTCCTTTAAAATTTCTTAGCAGAACACTGATTTGGGCCATATATGATGTATAACACAGGAAAAATGTATATACTGTATCATCTGAATTTGGAGATAACCAAACATAACCACCTCTACTACATCATAAAGACAGAAGTGTAACGGAAACAGCGCCTGAAAAGAGAAGGAAAAGCTTTATGTCAACTGCTGCAGCTGTGGTTTGAAATGTCTTTCCCGAGCCCAGGCATTCGGATCAAGGGAATTATACGCTTCTATAAACGTATGAAAACACTGACGGGACGCAATAAAGAATGCACTGGATTACAAACATGTTCTAAAGGGGATTTTATCATGACATGAGATGCTGGACAGACAGGTACTGCACACTCCAAACCCACACATATTGAAATAATATCCGGGAGAGGCCGGAGGGAGGAAAGTGGTGATTGCAAGCCTTTCAAGCGACCGAATAGAAGCAAACTCCACACAGAAAGGCCCCGTCCAGGTGGGAATCAAACCCCGGACCTTCTAGCTGTGAAGCACGAGCGCTAACCACTGTACTACCGTGCTGTGGTACCACTTGCGTAGCCTGCTTTGTTCTTGGGGTGCTTTTCAGTCTGTCACAGGTAGTTCTTGGTCAAATGGACTGGGAATAAAAGATCCGGCTCTTTTCACAATGAAGATCCACTTCAAGCCGCTCAAAAGAGCCCAGTAATGAACGTTTCATTTCTGAAACTCTGGACAATAATCACTGAGTTGCATGACAGATGCTCAATATTTATCTGCAATGGGACATTAAGGAGTACAGGATTGTAGCCACAAAATCTGCAGTATTTACTGAGTGCAGTGGGTCGTGAGCTTTTCCCAGGGAACATTTCTTTCCATGTTTATCTTCAAATAAAGTCTTTAAGAATGACTGCCATTTTGGTCACCATTTCAGCTTTGCAGATGGATTTCATGCTTATTCAACATTAATTTATGGGAAAATGAGTTTTATCATTATATATGAGAAATTAAATTCTCAGTCCATGCATTGCCATCCTCGGCTTTTGGAGTGTCCTGAAGGCGTCCCAATTGGGAACCACTGTACTAGGTGATTGAGATACAGCAATATAAACTTTTAGAGGTATGACTTCTCGGCAAAGAAACACAGTAAATTATTTAATGTTACGAAGTGTCTACGATGCCTTCACTTATGTTTGACATGGACAATATAACTGGTAAAGGTTAGGGCCAGGAGTTGGAAAACGCTTTTAAGTTTAGAAACAGGAAAACAATTGACCTTAAGGTTGGGAAAATGGTTTGGATTCGGCTAGGAAAAGGTTATTTAGCAATATGTAATGACGTGACATTTTTAAATTTATTTTATATCTCGAAAACCAATACTAAGTGCATAAAACTGACAAAAAGCACATGTTGAGCCGTTCAAGACAATAAAAAGTGGTGTGAACCCTTGGTCATTGGACGTCTTTTTACGCATTGTCTAGAGGAGACGGGCAAAATAGCAAAAACAATTTGTAGCCATCGGACAATTCTATAGAGACTTAATGTTACTTTTTTTGAAAGTTAAAAACATTATTACGGTACAAATTACATTCCAAGCATCTTGACAGTTTCTAAAATGTCTGAGCTCAAGTCTCCGTGTTACAGTTTCCGGACATTTTCGGGTGATGTATTGCATCATGACTTCATAATGTCGCCAAAATGTCCCAAATAACAGCGTCATAGCTTGAATAGTGTAATTCCACCCACAGCAACACGGCACCTCCTTTTAAAGGAACGGGCAATAGGAATATGCACATCCACACAGATACGCTCACTCATATCATTACGCTTGGCCGCGGCTTTTGCACGAGGGATAAATGCATTTTTAATGAGAGAAGTGACATTATCTTTCACATTTGCAATCGTAAAATAGCCAAAGGTTACACCAACTCCTGACACGCGGCGCCATTAGCATCTAAACAACGCTATTTGGCTAACGAGCCCAAACCAATTACTCATGCTCCTTCACCAACTAGCGGCTAATTAGCCACGAGGCTGCCAAACGCGGCGCGATGCTGTCGGCGAGCGGACGCGTCCCTGGATTTGGAAAGCGTGCAACTGTGGGTAAATTGCTGCAGTTGCAAAACAAAACAACGTGATATTCAGTCCGGGGCTTTCATTTAGTCGCGCTCTCTGAAGATTCAGCGTTGAGGCAGCTTGGTTTGAAATGCTAAAAGGGCCGATGAGACAGTGTTTACAACCCAATGAGTGATTATTATGAAGGACACGGGAAACAGGTTAACAGGGTTTTTAACCGGCATCAAATCTAAATTTCTTAGTAAATATATCTCTATATGAGACAGAACCCATAAAACGATATTGCTCAACTATTTTTAATGCATAAATTTGTCCAAAAAAAACACAAAAACTATGGTCTGAATTCAGCTGAAGTTTTGGCCAAATATTAGGGTGACCAGATGTTCCAGTTTACCCGGGACAGTCCCAGTTTTTAGTCCTTTGTCCCATGTCCCAATAGATTTCTCCAAAACCATTGATTTGTCCCAGTTTTACTCGTAATCTGTCCCAGTTATCCTGGTTTTGGCCAATGTAGTCCCCAAAATCGCATACTTCGCTTGAAAATTAATGCCCATGTGAATATCAATTACAGTGTAAACCAGTTCAAAATCTCAATTCGGGATGCGGATTGGTGCGTGTCTTAAGTCGTTGACAATTTTACCATTGTGGGCAAAGACTGTTTAGATTTGGAACCCCTGTGGCCGATTCCCGAATATTGTCCCAGTTTTTTTGTTGGAAAATCTGGTCACCCTACTAAATATGGTTTTTAATATCTAAATGTCCTCTCATCCGTCCGTTTGCACTTAACCAGATAGTGACTTCACAATAGAGGACGAACCCTGATCAGAGAGCGGACAGGGGAAAAGAGACCAATTTACTCCGGCAATTGGAAAGTGGAAGAGCATTGTATCTCCACACATAAAGGCTCACGCAGTCAGGGAAACAAACCAGCAGCGATAGATACAGACGGCATCTTAGGCATTGCCCATATGGTCATGTTGAAAGCAGCCAGAGGGAAAGCAAAGAGGGAAAAAAAAACTAAACTTTATCCCATTTCTCCATCATTACCTTAGCAAATGCTGAATTATGAATATATTTTCAAACTAAATAAAGATACAGAGCCATGGATTTAAAGATTAAAACAAAACTGACAATGCTAACCAGGAAGCTAATGTTAGCTTCTACATATGCTAACGTTAGCGACGAGTGCCGTTTATTTCCCCTTCTACTGAACAATCTGCTGTGAAAAAACATCCATAAGGACCCGATTTTGAATTGACTTTATTGTGTGTGTGTGATAAATATGTTTTATTATGATTCCCATGAGAGGTTTCCTTTCCCCTCAGCTAGGCCACGCATGACTCGTTGCCGTCGGTATTTTTCAGAGATGTAACATCGTTCCTAGCCTGGCCTCAAGAACTCAAGAAAGTAGAATATTAGATGATAAAAGAACAAATCAGCTGATTTCCGCAGTCAAGTTTGAAAGTTGGGAAGCCTGTTTTGACTTGAGTTCAGAAGTTGTTTTCCCCAGTTCCAGAGGGCCACATGGACTCAACACAACCGCTCAGCCACTATGCCGCAGAGTTAGATTCCTATCCAATATATGGCATTTTTATGACAAAATATCCAATAGGAAGTATTGATCCAGATCATTTTTCTGGGTGACCAGCTCAGTACTGTTATCTAAACCCAGCCAAAAACTAGCGTTGAGGAGAGGTTTATGATTGTCCATTGCCGTTTATTGGGCGCACGTAATAATAATAATTGTAATATTATTATTATTATTATTGATACATTTTATTTGTATAGCACTTTTCAAGACACTCAAAGACGCTTAGCCAGAGCCAATCGTATCATCGTATCAGATGACGTATGACGTACCCGCTGTAAACTTTCGAGCTAAACTATTTAGAACACGGTCTATGGCTTGATCGAAAGATTGCGTCGCGTCTGCTGCTGTCATGTTGGATCCGTAAATACATTTTTTTTAATGTTTATTCCGAAACAAACTGTATGTCGAAAAGCGCGTCGTCCTTCCGTCCATCCTCGTTCTGTGATTGGTTCCCCAAAATCAATGCGAAGATTTCGGCCATGGTCCCCACACTGCTGTGAAGTTCAAAATGATTCGGGCGCACACACCAGTCTGGCGTTAGTCGGGCTAGCCAAAAAACTCAATTTTGCCAAAAAACTATTCTCAATTCAACGCTGCAGGCCTATATCGAATAGTGTGACGTCGATCTTTCACACCGTTAACTCACTCTAAATTCACAATTTTCCTCACTGTTTTATACCTGTACTTACATATGCAAAATCTCACAGGAGGCAAACGCAAAATTATAGAGAGCCGCGGTGATTGAATATACAGCATTTACAATGAAAAGAAATGTCACCTTTATGGCTCCCGCCCCGGGAGCCAGTCATCCATTGCATCCTAAAAAAATTTTTTGGCTAACGGGCCCCTGCCGGTGCCGCTTTGTGTCACGTCTGTTGGCATTTTCAACATCTTCATTTGAAAAGCCGAATACATCAGGGCCGTTTCATTATAAAGTGACAGATACTGATGGCACACTCCGCCTCCGAAAAGGTGTAATGTGCAAGAACCACCGGGGCACGCGCCGAGCCGAACGAGAATCCGCGGGGAGAAAAAGAGCTAAGGAAGCCAGCCGAACGACCGCGGGGGATGATTGCTGACTGCATTAAACCTGTTAGGCGGCGGGTTGATGAATCCACGCTCTCGAATGTGACGGTAATAGTCTTGACATAGCAAAGGCATTATTCACAAAGCCATACCTGAGAAGGGAAAAAGAGGGGGGGAAAAAGTTTCCCCTGCGAACATAACGGGAGCAGATTCAAGCACGGGCCGCTACCCCTCACTATGAATGAGGACTTTGCTTTTATTACCCTCATCATTACTGTAAATCATAGCCCAATGTTCAGTCATTTGGGTTCATTTAAATGGAAATCTGCCCGCTGACGTGCGCACAGGCGTCTCGCGCGCGGCCCGGGCGTTCCACACGGTCCCCACGCGCCCCGCTGATGATTCATTTTTCAGATCCGCGGCGGGGGAATATGGGCCTCTGTTACTTTCTCCGAGGGGAAATAACACATCTGACCTTTCCTGGGTGCGCGGAACGCTCCGCACGCGGCACAAGTAATCAGGAGGTCCAGAAAATGCTGAACTTCCCTGTTTTAATGTCCCAGGTGGTGTTGCAACTGGATTTGCTCATGTAAACGTGGCAGTTCCACAGACTGTGGCGCTTAGGTTTCTGTTGTGAAGTGGTATTTTGCTCTGCTCCCACCGTTTTAAGTAATCCTGTCGTTTCCTCTACTGCTGATCAGTATTTCCTGGATTATATGGGTAGTATATTGTATATCGGTTATTACACTGTGTTCTTCAGACCATTCTTTATATCTTCTTTTTAAGAATGATCTGAAGAAGGCAATGCCGAAACGTTATCTTTGATTAATAAAGATATCTTTGGACATCGGCTGTTTGAGTGTGTGATGCTGCTTTTTCTGATTTTCCTCAACATCTGCACCTCCTGACACACATTGTGGTGTGCATTGCTCCTCTTTTCTCACTGTCAAACAACATATCTTTAGTCAAATTGCCCCACGTTAGAACAATACAGCATAATAAAAAATATTTGGTTTAATGTGGACAGCACCCTCTTCTGGAGGAGTTACTCCAAGATTCAGAGTACCACTGGGGGACAGCCATGTGACTAAAATAAGTCCGGGATGGAATTATTATATTATCACTTTAGAATCTGCTGTATGGAAGCGCAGACCTTTTATCTGTTAAAGCAGATAGAGATCAGAGGCTCGACAATTCTGATTAGTGAACATCAAATACCAAACACAGGAGGAAAAAGAACCCCAGCCTCTCTTTGGTCAGGGCAGTAGTCAAAACCTGGATCGTGATTCGACATCGATAAACCTTGCAGCCCTAGCTCGTGGTCACTGTTTTGTAACATGTCATACAAACACTGCCTGCAGAAGGAGCTCCAGGCCAATTTCAAATCCTGACCAGCCCAATCTTCCATTTTTTACTGCAGTTTCTTTACATTGACTTCATTTCAAAATGTTAAAACGTGACGTATGAATGATTTAAGCCCTAACGGCCCTATACCTGATTTCTTTTTTATCATTATTACAAACAATGAAAGAGGAAGCCACTAAATGTAAATGTTAGTTGTGGTCCAAACTCATTCGAAACCTTCTTAACATATTTCTCGCCTCTCAATTAAAAATATCCAAAAGGAGATGAGAAAAAAAAATAAAAAATAAATCTGGTATAAGACCCTTAATGACGCATATGTCCATTGTAATTTAAAACCATGGAAAGGTGACCAAAAGGCGTTTAAAATGGGAAATGTGCTGCACTAACTGTGCGACACTGAACTACTGCTCTGACCTTAAAATTCAATTGCTGAGATTAGCTTTGGATCATTGCAGTTCAGTGATTATCTCTGCCTCATTTAACACTGAAAAATCTGCGTTTGAATGTGCTTCCTGTGTTGTTTTTTCCTCCATGACAGGGCAACGTCAGCACTTAAACAGTGTACGGTGTAGCCTTCCCCCGGCAGCATTCAACCAATTAGACTGCTCGGTCCAGGAATATTCTCAACAATAAAGCCTCAAATTAACATTGTCGGGCTTCTTTATTTATTTTTTTTACCAGCATAGGCACAAATTGTAAACCGGTGCATCAGCAGGAGTAAATGGCTAGGACCAAACCTAGAATAAATCTAAACTAAACTATGTTTCAAGACTAAACTGAGAGGAGATCAGAGGCTGAGCTAGAGAAAATTCTAGCGATTTTAAGTCATTTAAGATTTAAGGTCCTTTATTCCAGTGCAAATACTTGGTTTACGATACCGGTGCGTGAACAATTCCTTTTTCAATGCCTTCTTGCATTATTCCTTGCCCACATCCAGGAAACAAAAGTACTTTTCTTTGGACACGTTTCAGGATCCACAAGGAAACAAAACCTGTCATCTAACATTTATTTTTTTGTTATTTGTTTTGTCCCCCGATACCTGTTTTCCTTCCCCTACAATGCTATACTTTTACCTTTTAACTGTACCCAGCCCTACCCAATACTCATATAGGTCATACAAGCTTAAAGATCGAACACAATCCTGGCATCAATCCCTTTTACCGGCCCATCCTTTAACAAAACAGAAGCGAGTCAAGTCTGAGTGCAGGGAAGTCACACATGAATGTGTCCTCTGCAATGCAGCGGAGCGACCTGTCAGGAGCAGTGGGCCACTTCTCCTGGAGCTTTTGGTCTGGAGAACCACAGCGGGTTTGCCTGTTGTGCGTGTTATGCTTTGAAGGAAGACGCTCCACACAGAAACGCTCTACGCAAACCAAAAATCAAACCCTGGACTTCCTGGCAAGACGAGAGAGCCAACACTTCAGCAACAAATCACATCTACAAAAGGGTGACGACTAAATCGCTGCGGGAGAAACAGGTAGGTTTCCGTTTCTACATCAAGTAATATCTGCTGTGACTAATGAACAGCCGCACAGTGCAGTCTGCAAAGTGGGAAAAAAGGAAAAAAAATGTCCGCCCCATATGTCAACTACTCATCACACCATGTGGCGAGACTTCTTCTGAAGACGGGGCACAGTCTGGAGACGAGCAGACTCCACTGATCACGTTGGCGAAATACGCTGTGGACTTCCATTCATTTCCACACCAAACTACAAAAGCTTCACATAGAATCGTGTGTGTCGATTGGCTATTAGGCTATTGTATGGGATAGGAAACACAAAGGAGCCCGATTAGAAACGGGCAAAGTCATACCTTTGACTCTTTATGGATTCAAATCGGAGCAGTCTTTATTGTATGACGTAAAGTGGGCATTTCATAAACATGCTTTAAATGTTTCCAAACTTCACATAATGTTTGTGTGTGGAAAACGACTGTTGGTTTTAGAGGTGGGTAATATATCGTCTACAAGATATATCGAAATTGCTGTTTGGAGGATATACAAATGTACAATAGAGAGTTTATCTCCATTGTGAAGAATTTGTGGACACATTTTGGTGAAAATTTGGAAACAATTGCGGAAAAATTGTGGCAAATGGCAAAATATGAGGCCAAACTAGGTCAAACATTTTGGAGAACTGCCGTTTTGTAGTTTAGTACAATTATCTTTTTGTGCAACAAAATTTACAACGTAAATGTAGATTTTGCAGGATTTTTTTCCCCCCATATTTCTGATGGTTTGCAAACATATCGCTTCATCATCGTTATCGATAAATTCCCCAAAATATTGTGATATCCATTTTTTGTCAATATCGCCCATATTTTGTTTGCGGCTTGCAGGAGTTGAAGCAAATCGTACATGCCGAAAATGATCATACAAGCGATGATGAAACACAGCTTGGGTGTGTTTATCATGCCCAGGACGGGTTCAGCGATGGTTTAGGTTTTTTTTTTTTTAAATGCAGAAGGCTTTCGCAGGGGAAGGCGCAACCAGTGAAGCAAACGGGATTACTCAAACCTGCGTGAATGAAGCAAAAATACTTCTGCAGGTGTGGCTTCTTTGGGGAACAGACTTATGGAATGGTTAAAAGCTCAATAATCCCAATTTCGCATGATACTGTATGCCTCCTTTGAAGTCGTTATGAGAAGAACATGAACATAAAGGTGAAGACCTGCCAATGAAAGAAAAACACAAAAGGACTCTGACTTCTTGTTCGCAGCAGCAGGGTGACAGCGCCATCTGCAGTCCCACTGAAGAAGGCCACAGTTGTTGCCGAAACGGTCAAGAATGAAATAACACACAAGTCTGGCTATAGGAACATATTGGCATCATTACAAAAAAAGATCTAATGAACCTTTTAAGCTTTTTTTTCTTATAGACAGATGGTCTGTCTATAAGAAAAAAAAGCTTAAATAATTCTTAGAAGACCTAATGAATCTAATCGAACTACTGAAAGAAAATCATGGACAAACTTGTGTCAAAGGTCTGTCTATAAGAAAAAAAAGCTTAAATAATTCTTAGAAGACCTAATGAATCTAATCGAACTATCTAATGAACCTAATGACCTGCCTGGTTAAATGAATGTAGAAAATAAAATGGTAAAAAAATAAATGTGGAGCTGGCTTACAGGGGCTCATTTTTATCCATGGAAAAATACACAGTCTGACCAAAAAAGCTGCTACCTGGATTTAAAGCTGGTTAGAGTGGTTTTGCTGTGTAGTTCAGGTGCTTGGAGTTGTTTTACTGATTGGTTCACACGTGCCTGAGTAAACGTCCCCTACCTTTGTGTGCTCTGTCTCTGTAAATCTCGATCTAGACAACCCAGGAAACGCACAGTCCTGCTCTCACGTCAATGATGTTTTTGGATTATGTTATTGTGCACATCTCCCTCCCATATTGTAAATAGTTTTTTTGTTTTTTCATCAAGTTGAGTGACGTTTGCTGGGTTGGGGCAGGGTTGAGTCCAATCCACGGGCTTTGGAACAAAATTATTATATTTCCTCTTGCAATTGTTGAATAATGTTTTATGTGCGTCATAATTGATCACAAAATGACAGAAAAATGCCATGATATGCCTCGTTTAACTAAATGTCACGATGTAGGGGGGCTGCAGAAGGTCAGGTCTAGGTTCAGCCACACTATGTGCCCGAAGAATGATATCAGCCGACGACCTGCATATCCTGAGTGACCAGGTTATTCCATCAATGGATTTCTTCTTCCCTGGTGGTACGGGCGCAATCCAAGATGACAAAGCCAGGATTTATTGGGCTCACATTGTGAAAGAGTGGTTCACGGAGCATGAGGTCAGATCTTAACCCCATTGGTAATCTTTGGGGTGTGCAGGAGAAAGCTTTGCGCAGTGCTCACACTCTCTCATCATCAATACAAGGTCTTGGTGAAAAATGAATGCAACGCTGGATCTCTGGACATTGCACAACGTGTTAGAATTAGAGACCTTTTTTTTGGGTCAGGCAGTGTAAAATCAGCTCATGAAGACATTTTTTACATTATGCCATATAGGAAAAATACAGAAGCGCTTTGTAGCAGCTTGAACACAATGTTTCTGCATTACTTACTCTCCTGCATAATACTACGCTGCACAGTTTGAGTTATTTTGCCATTTAACCCAGAATTCATCAAACATTTCTTCTGAAGCTGTGATTCCATGCCGAGTCTATTACCGTAGCATTAACCTCCAAAACAGTTTGCGGCGTGGCACTGCGGCAAGCTACATTTCAGCGTGTCCGCCGCTCACGTTTTATGTGGCGGTAATTGCGTACGACGAGGAGATCCCCTGCTGCGGTACCTACACGTTTCCGCCTCAGCTCTTCTCCGGCTACATAGATGTGAAAAATCCGTCTTTGCGGCGGGCAGACATTAGCCGCGGCGCGCCCTAAATCCCCGAGCATATTTATGATGGATAGAATTAGAATAAGGGGGCAAGCTCAATCGCGTGAAAATGAACCTGGCGTCGTCAACAATTCAAAGTCAAACATCGGCTAATCCCTGGGCTGATTATGTACCGCGCGTCCTCCCCGCTAATACAAACATCACATAAATTAATCACTAGGCCCGGAAATAAATTCACCTGCACGTCCGCGGGAATCCACAGGCACCTCATCAAAAAAGATATTTAACAGCCGCATTACATTTCAGAAGCTTAGCCTTTGTGCGTCGGCGAGAAGGACGCCATTATAGAATCAAAAGATCATTCCTCATTTATTAGAGCGCCGGTGCTAACAGGGCGCGGTAATGGCGGGAGAGAGATCGGCGTGCGTCTGTGTGTCGGCGATTGGCTGTTACGAGATACTGATGGTCCAGCTGGTGCCAACCCCGCGGCCAGGACAAGACAGTACCGAGGATTTACTATTGTACTCCCCGTTTATCTGGACACGATAAGGACATTGGTCTATATTGTTATTCATCAGTTCCGCGTAACTAGCTCGACGCTAAATAATTCAGCATGGAGAGACTTGGGACGACTGAAATTCAAATGTGCCAGTGTTTCTCAATCTATGGATTGTCTTCCACCGCCGGTGCCCTGGCTTCTACACAGTCTGATCAAACAAAACAAACAAAACAAGGAAAATACAATACTTTTAGTTCAATAATGACGTCGATAAATCCATTTTTAATTTCTACAGTCTATGGGACAAACAGAACAAGACAAATTTCCAACATTTGAAGTTGAACATTTGAAGTTCGATATATTGATGCAGGAAATATCGCAATAAACGATAATATTGAGGACGGCTTGATGCCGGAAATCTCAGTAATACCTTGTTCTAAAAGTACATATTGACATATCCTTGATAACACACACATTGCAATTAACTTGAAACTGAATGAAACTCGGATTTGTTTCCGTAAAATTGTTCAAGTAGGCTAAAACCTAATGAAAAATGTAAATTGATGTACTGATTATAATATATTGTATTTGTTGTATGTGTTTAGCCGTATTAGCATCGTTTTCTCCATTCATTCCCAGGGTTAAGTGGTTAGCATTTCGATTAATAGCATTCATTATATCAACTGCTCCATGTTCAATAAATATTGGTCCTGTTGTGTTAAAAAATACAGAAATACTGTTTTAAGAGAAGGAAACAAATGTTATATTTGATATATATTGAACTGAATGATTTGAAGTGTTTGACAGAGGAAAATCCATGAACAAATGTAGCTCCTATAAAACTGAAATAATATTTGAAATACTGCAAACACTTTATTTTCTTGCTATATGACAAAAGTTCAGTCACAATTATCAGAGTCATGAAATAACTAAAATAGATCAAAACAGTATGAAGGAAATAAGTGGTGTTTCCATTTGATTACATTGCACTGGGTTAGAAGGACCAGTCACAAGATGACTGGCCAGAATGACCATTCGTTCCAATGTATTACTATGGCCATGTGCTATCTAGAGTCTTATTAACCTGTTACTTGCCGTTCTCCCTGATCGGAGGTTAGGGTTAGTTAACCCTAATCAGGGTTAGGAACGGCTAATGTCAAGCGAGTTGTGTTTCACTGTTGTGTTTACACAGATCTCACACATATTTTTAGAAACTAGAAGGTCTTGGCTTTCAAATGAGGTATCACACTGGCATATAGGCTGTAAACTCTCCAGTCAATACGCTTTGAGATTTGGATATAAATAATTGCTAACCCTAACTCTAGGTGTAGCAGCAATCTTTGCCTACGGGACTATAAAATTGATCTTGCCCTTGACTCTGCAATAGTCTTCCCCTGTGAACTGGAATGTGTCAGCGCCCAGCTCTACAACATGGTGAGCCTCAATATCTTGAGATCACCGCTGGTTCAAATCATGATTCAATCCACAGAGAGGCCATCCACTCATTACATCCTGAAGGAGCATTCTTCTTCACGCCTATCCTGGGTTGCTTCGTCCGTATGGCAGCTCTAATCAAGCCTGGTCCGCGTCCATGTTCTTCAGCTGTGACTAGTGATAAGCCCCCCCCCCCCCCCCCCGAGGACCTCACTACACGTCAGACTGTCCTCAGTTCATCATCGCTCCCTCCATTGGCGTCTCCATTGATTCTTAAGCAACTCCCACGGAGACCAGGCAGGGTCCATCGCTGGGTCCATGGCATTTCGAGATGGTCGGGCCTCAAAGAGAAGTGAGCGACACACGGGTGATGTTGTTGCGGTACATAAAAGGAGCAAGAGACAGCTCCAAATGTCACACCGAGATGTGATCGCGATCAAGCCACAACAGTGAGCAACTCGGAGGAGCGAAAAACTGGAAGTGAGGAGTTTAGGTCAAGACACGGCACATGAATAGGGGGAAAAAAATATATAGTTTAGAGATATCAATTTGAGACTTTTGCCGGAGACTACTCTAAAAACATGATCCAAACAAAACCTGAATCACTGAATGCATAAAAATTGCTAAATCTAAGTAATGGTTTGACTTTATGGTTTCATTTTGTTTTTACGTACAAAGATTGTTCAGCTGGGTAACGTCATACAATATTTTTTTTTTAACACTCTGACACTGCGTGAAAAATCTATGTTCTCACATGCCTTGTCTTGCCTCGAGGTGAGAACAGAAAGTCATCAAAGATGGACAAGTTTCTCAAACCAATGACACAGGACGATTGTCATGGTCAGACAAAAATTGCAATTGAAATTTGTTTATATCAACGGTCTAACCAATCCCACAGGGTAAAAAGTAATACAGTATTAACGTCCTCTAGGTCTTTCCGCTGGGGTCCTATTAGAATAGAATAGAATAGTCTTCCTGATGTCTCTCTTCAACAGCAAACAGCGGAATTTTCTTTTCAGCTGGCACATTTGCAAAAATCTTGTGCACGGCCTATTTGAAAAGTGGGAGGCGATTTGGCACAACAAAATGTGCTAATTCCCTTAGAGCCAGTAGAATCAAACGGCAAGATGATCAAACCTGTGCTTCTTTTTCGGGAGTTCACCCATCTTTGACTGAACGCTTGAATCCGCCCATTAACTGTCACTCACTCAAAGCATGACAAAAGGAGAAGTGCGTGGATTAGGCATCGCACTGAAAATCAAAACTGGCATCGGCCTCATCCAATCGCCTTCCTCCGGTCGTGTTACCCTCAAATGATCTGTAACTCCTCAAAGCGCTTGGGACAACGCCTCTCCGCTCGTTGGGTCACACTAGGACAAGTTTCCCTACGGGGCAATGAAGAATGCTTTAACCTTGGTACTTTATAGATAGAAGGATCATTTATTTTCTAAAGTACACTGGTCAGCAACACACTTAATATATTTCTGCGGCGGTGCCTGGACTATGAAAGCTCGCACTGCTTCAAAACGGTTCTCCATAACGTTAACAAATGTGTCGGCCAGTGATTTTGAGACCGCATTTTTTACATTCCCGACACTGATTTTGATGTAGTTTTTGAATTGAAAACAGCAAGTATCAAAAATACTGTATCCAAACTAATGTCGTTAAAAGGAGCGTTCCCCATTGGAAAAAAAATTATCGGAAAGAAATGAAGGCTATGGGTGTTTACGTATTATCGGTAACGCGTGAGTGCTCCAGCGCTTTGCTTTCGTAATAATAATAGAGTTACTTTCCCTGAGACTAGTTAACCCAACGAGTTACTACTTTAAAAGTAACGTCACCCAACACTGCATTGGTCACCACAGAGTCCGGACCTTAACCCCGTTGAGAATCTCTGGGATGTGCTTCTTTGCGCAGTGGTTCGACTTTTTTTTTGTTAACCTGGTGGTTTATTTCTCTCTAATAACATTTCTGCACTGATTCGTTAGACGTAGAACAACCATTTGCATGTAGGACACATAACCCGGAACAACCTGTGGTTAAAAATAAACCTGGCACTGCATGGACCGTTTGGAATAGACCGGTCCGGCATCAGTGGCCGCGGCCGGCGGAGTCCGGACGACCTCAATCGAGCGCAACTTGTACTGAGAGGGTGGTATTAGAGCCCTTGGGAAAGACTTGGGAACTGGAAAGCGAAGCATGTTCAACGCGTACTCTAATGAATACGGAGCAAACACGAAAACAATCAACCGCTGCTTTGATGTCGCCAAGCATGATGTTTTACTCCAGGCGATGCTTTTAACACGAAAACATTCACAATCCGTCATGAAAAGTGTCTATTTCCCTCAAAATAAGACAAGTTCGACCCGACATTTATCAATGAGAGTTACCAAAGTCAAGTCAATATGGAATTAATACAATATAGAACACAATTCACATTAGTAGTTCGTGACTAGGGCTGGGTACAGTTAATTTTTCGTCGATACCGGTACTTTAAAGGACCTATACCTGGCTTTATTTTCCCTTTTGTTGGGAAACATTCTTTTTGTCCCATAAAATAATGTTTTAAAAATTGTAATTTGTGAAAGAATCAGCCTGATGCGTGAAGTTTGAATTATGACGTCGATGTTGCGTATGATCAGCCCAGACAGTCAATATGTGAAGAAAAAGGGGTTCATATTGACTCAGAAGGACGGACAAGGTAAAAAATAAAATAATTTTAGTCACATTTTGACTAATAAGGCTCCAAATTGGGTACAGTGCCCTTAGCGATACTACGTTTACGACACCGATACAATACTTTTTTCGATACCTATAGTCAAATATTTGTCATGTAAAAACCATAAAACAGAACATGTTCATTCGTTCCATAAAATACAATTTATTTCCACTTTGTTTCATTTATTTGAGCTGAAACAACCAAGTCACTTCCTTTAATGCTGTCCCTGGACCCAACAGGCATCAGTAGATGATAGATAAAATATTTTCCCCAGTACCTATTTTTACTATATCATTCGTACCTAACCTTTTTTTCTGATAACGTACTGATATTGCGACTTGGCTAAATAATAAAGCGCCCCAACCTCCACATATTGATCCCTCTTGTAAAAAAGAAAAAAAAAATGGCTTTTGACGTTTCGAAATCAACCTCAGCTTCAATATCCACCGAAGGACACCCACTGCAGTAAGCTCTCACACAATAGTTTCATTTGACTCCACTCCAAACAATGAGCTGTTACTGCCACTGGAGACCATATATTTCTAATCAAGATACAATGAAAAGTCCATTGTTATGCGCAGCAGGCAGCACCGGTTAGTTCTCTAAAAAAAAAAAAAAAAGACAAAAAAAGAAAAGCGTGCCACTCTCCCTTGAAATGATCATAAAGCAAATTCAATCGAGCTTGTAAACTCCAAGCCTCCTTCTCCAAACCATCTCTGACAACGAATAAGATGTTTAATCCACGTGAGGGGGAACACACCATATATCCAGCAAATATGGCATGCATGTGAATGCACTATACAATCCACACACACCCAAACAACAAAAGGCAATTTGAGTCATAAAAGCTGAATGGATGCTTCACTATCCATCCAGCTTTACATTGAACCATGCGCCAATCCTCAACAGGCTGCTCCTTCTCCCTCAGCACCGCCAGCCCCATAATGAACCAATTTCTCCGCGTATAAAATATGTATAAACCCAGTCCGTGATCGCTGTTGAACACACACACCAACAGATGGCTTTGAGCAAATCAGCAAAACGGGCGCTTAAACGCACATGGCTCGTTCTCCTGGCGCGTAAAACCATATAGTGAATGCCGCCCCGCGTGATCATCAGTTCCCTCGTCGTCCTTCCCCTTTGGGATAAGGGACTCACAAATACGCGCGTAAAGCTGCGTTTCCAACAAAGAAAGAAACAAAGAAACAAAGAAAGAAAGAAAGAAAAAGAAAGAAAGAAAAAGGAGTGGTGAAAGCTTTAACAGTTAGGATTTTGGGAGTCTGTACACAGCCAGGACGCGTGGACTTGCCTGTTGCTTTCGCAGGCGTGCCCGACATAAAAGAGCCCTTGTCCAAAGCGTTGGCAACAACAGTGTTATTTAAATAAGGCTGCCCCGGCCCAAAGGGAAAAGGCTGGAGAAATACAAATCAAAGCGCGGTGAACTTGACAGAAAGCGAGGCAGGTTATTTCTAGGGAGATGGTGTGTGCAGCGGCTCCGAAGTGTAGAAGGAAACGCGTTGTGGGGTCCCGAGTGAAAGTCGTGCGTAAAGACATCTGGCACGTTTGGATGGCTTTTCCCCCCTCGTTTTTGTTGTTGTTTGATGGATCGATTCAAAGTGCGGTCTTACCTCTGGAGATCACGACACCCGCGCAGTAAACCAGCAGCAGGAAGCCAGACGCGGCGAAGTAATGTCCTTTCGTCAGCGCTCCCATCCCGGCGCGTTCCGTAGCCCTCCACGCCTGGGCCGAGCAGCAGCGGCAGCAGCGGCCGCCGGTGCCTTGATCAGCGGGCGTGCGGTCCGCTCTCCTCCTCCTCCTCCTCCGCGCGCCTCTCCTCGCGGAAGTGGCAGAAAGCGCAAACCGGGCAGCTCTGCGTGGTAGACTCGCTCGACGGACGCGGACTGGGAAGATGCTGGCGCGAGAAGAGGCAGGGGCATCTTCGCTACACTCCGGACGGTGCGTTTGTGCGCGGAGCCGAGACGTGGCCCCCCTCTCTCTCCACACGAGCCTGCCGCGTGCTGATAACCAATGGAAGCACGAGGAGGAGAGAGAGAGCGAGAGAGACACACACACACACACACGCACTCCCTCTCACACAGGAGCTGCTATTGAAAACATGCGCTGCACATCACAGAGGCGAGGGATGGATGACAAATGGACCCTAAGTGTGATGCATGTTATTTTCTTGCATTATTTCTTTCTTTAGACGGATCTTTTACGAGGAAATGCGTTTCTATATCCATCCTTTTGCGCAATGGGGATTGTTTCAGAGTTTCCATTAAAAAACAAACAAACAAACAAAAACGGATAGGTAAGACTGCACGATACTTAAATTATCGTTATTGACGCAATAAAGCAGATCGTAAGAACCCTTACACGGGGGCCACACGGGGTTCACGAGCGTGACGCAAGACTGGCCCCACCAGCAGCAGCTGTCAAATCAATGCACATAATGCATGAAAGATGGCGTGTCTAATTTATATAATATTGCAATGCTCGCTTTCTCCCTGAATTAAAATTGTTTGAGTAACTATTGAACAGTTAATTTAGTAACTAAATGTAATTACAACACAGTTCGGGAATTTGGTTTACTGTTGCCATGGAAATCTGCCTTTTTTACATTGACCACATGCGTACTATCATCATAGACTGTGTACAAAGTCTCAAAAAGAGGTGGATCGATTCTAGAAGTCTTTCTTTCGGGACAGTAGACCAAAGCTTGACGCACGCCCCCAAAAATAGGCTTGATTCTATCTTCTAAACGCGTGGCGCCACTTGTGCGCTGTCCCTCGTGCGTGGTATGTGCAGACAGTGTGGCCACTTCCAATCCGCTTCAATGAAAGCTAAGTAAAAACTCAGCTGACACCAGGCGATGTGACCCCGGCCTTAGGCCTGTTTCACACCACACGCCGACCGCAGAGCCGAGAGCCCTTTGCGGCTGAACTACCTCGCGGCAGGCGGCATATTTCAGACTTCCACGGAGCGGGGGCGAAGTAGTAGAGGGTATTGGACTCAAAACAACTCCTCGTGGTTCATTCTAAAGCAGCACTATTAATTATAAGATAGGAATACAACTGATATGTCTCCTTAAAGTGCAACATGTGTTTTATGCATAATTTAAAAACAATCTAAATGTATTAGTACCAGGAAAATGATGTTATTAATACGCCTAAAGTTATATTTCCTTATGTATTCCAAGTACAAGATTGGATAGACGTGAAATTGCTGTGATTGTTGGACACTTGGTGCTGAAAGTCGCTTCGCTGCGCAGCCCACACGTGGAAAAAAGGCGCTCGAGTTCCATTTTTGGTTTCAGGAGCCGGTCTGTGCACACAAGAACTTTCTAATCTGCACAACAGGACGCGACTTGAAGCGAGCCTTGGGAATGCACGCGGAGAGGGACTCGAAGACGAATTCGTTCACGACTCCGCGTGCGGGAGATTAGTCACACGCGCATGGGAGATTAGTCAGTTTTACTTTTAGGCTGCATTTGCACGAAAGAGAGAAAGCGTGTCTCCAGTCGGCGGTAAATGACCAAAAAACACATCGACAAGAGGTGAGTTTCGTTATTCATAATCCTGCGCAAATATTAACGCAAAACCGCTAATAACACCACATCAACAGCAGACGCCCGCCCTTCGCTGATTGGTTTACTCCGCTTCCTGTTTGCTTGCGTATCTACCGCTGTGGGAAATCGATTCGACGCAGGGGTGACCAGACTCACCGGCTGGTACAGCGGTGAGTCTGGATTTTTCCAGGCTATGGCTAGGTACCATTATTTATTTTTTTCTCAGATACCAATACCTGTACATAAAATATTCATCATCTGGATCCAGAAAACAGAACAATAATGTTAAAGGCACACTGCGTAACATTTTCGACTATACCGTTGCCATCAGTACAAAACATGCTCCTATAATGACCAGCTCGACACAAAAAAAAATGCTATTACTGCAGTGGGTATTATTAAAGGATAGGTTTAGATGAGGACCTGACCGGTTTAAATCTAGAATTCTGTAGCTTTTAGTCAACATCTTCATGGAGATGAGCTGGTGGTGTCTGATTGGAGGAAAAAGGCTGTTGTACATAACATCGCCATTGGCCATGGGTGTTTCTCCACCCCATGTACGTCCCACTTAAATGCTGGGTCTAGGAGATGCAAGACCTCAAAGTGAGCTCCTACTAAGCGCAAAATGTTACGCTGCATTTAGAAACACACGAATGAATTCTTTTAAGGCAAGACGCTGCAGGTGAACAGGGGAAAAATCAAACTCAAAGAGCACTGAGACACAAGACCATCCATGAGTTTAATTGAAACCCTTTTTTTTTTTGCGTTTATGACACTGAAATACAATTTGCATAATCATTTGGAACATACGTAGTGGACAAAAAGTCATAAAATACCTTTACTTTCCCTCACTGTGGTCTCTAAGACGCCCCAGAATCAATTGTCTGGAAGGTTTTCATTGCTGAAAACTCCAAACCTCCTTGAGCGTCATAGAGACCACTGTGACAGAGAGGCCCCCTGCTGACCACTCATACAGTCGGGGTCAAGTAATATAAACTTTAAGTAATATAAAATATACACTTTTTTTGGTTAAAATGTAGCATAATGCACCTTTAGATATGAACTTTTTGGATTTTTTTTTGTGCACAAGTTTAAACACCATTTTAGAACTGACTCAACAATAACGGAAGTGTCAGTCTTATCCTCGGCCAATTCGACCTGAGCTAAAACCTGACGCTTATGTCTGGTGACGTTTGGACATTTAAAAGGGCTACAGGGCGCACCATTCAAACCATTACCGCAGGCTCAGACATTTCAAACCACATCCCTGTGGCTCCTGTCTCTGAGCATTTTGACAAAAGTATTCCAATTGCACACTGTCGGGGCTTGCATTTGTGTCAGAAAAAAAGAGGATGGCAGACCTGAATTTTTCCCAAATGATTGGACATTTTTCTCATAGTTCTCATGAGAAAAATGTCCAATTATCTGGGAAAAATTCAGGTCTGCCATCCGCTTTTATTTATTTTTTCTCCTGGAACCGCCACCTTAACGTGGTGGAGAGGTTTGAGCACCCGAATGATCCTGGGGGCTCTGTTGTCGGGGGCTTCGTGCCCCTGGTAGGGTCTCCCATGGCAAATAGGTCCTAGGTGACGGGTTAGACAAAGAGCGGTTCAGAAGCCCCTTATGAGAGACCAACAGGCCCGGGTAGAACCATGAGGCCGTCCTTCTGTGGACCCACCACCTGCAGGAGGAGCCATAGGGGCTGGTGCAATGTGATTTGGGCAGCTCCAACAGCTGCCCCCACGACCCAGCAACGGACAAGTGGAAGAAGATGGATGGATGGATGGATTGGACATTTTTCATTGTAACCATATACCCCAGTGGACTGCCCATGGATTAGTACACGAATTCCATTTTCAATGTATTTATTCATTTGAGCAGTAAAGTATTTCAAACATTTTTACAGAAGAAAGAAAACAAAACAAGACTGATTGTGCTCAGGAGTAGGAAGAAGTTCAAAGAACTTATAAAAAAAACCTACTCCTTATCTCTCATTAAAGTAACATCACATAAACTTTCAGCATTGACTCATGCAAGAAACTGATGCATGAGTCTATGCTTGTGCATTAATATAAATCGTTAAAGATCATACAAAAATGTCATAAGGATTTATCATTTACAGTTTTAGATTTGTTTAGTTTATCTGTTTATTTGAGCAGCAAACACTCTGCTCAAAAGGAGTGGGCCGAAGCAAGACCTTATAAGCGCCCACCCCCAAAATCAATACATCATCATTTCACAAGAACATAGTGGAACAACAAAAGGAACAAAATAGCAACAAGGAAACAACAGCAAAACAAAATAGACCCTACACACCCGCAGCATCCGACCATACCCCAAAACTGAGCAATACGGATTACGTAACAACTAATTACGAAACAACTATAATAATGCTACATACTTGCAAACTATTTACAAACTATTTACAAAGAACTATAACATACAAAATACTATTTGAAGTGTTCGTACATCAACAGAAAGAAGCACAATTACAACAACAAACAACAAAAGGCGATCATTACATTTCTTTCAGACGGTTACCATGCCTAACATTCTTAGTATTACCAAAAGTCACTAGTTTTATGTTAAAAAGACAGATTAATATACATATTATACTCCATGAATATTATTATGTACATTTATTATGTAAGCCCTACACAGTGTAGTGCGTTAAAAAGCCAGGTGTAGAGCGGGCCAGTTCTAGAGGGCAGTAGCTCCTCATCAACAAACCCCTACACAGCTGCCCTAACTAACTGATTTTGTAGATAATGTTCCTATGCTGTGTGGTGCGTTAAAAGATGAGGATTACGAGCCCGTTGGGAGGATCCCTCTCAACATATCCATAGCTCACCTACCCTAATTCTCTATTTGTAATGTTGAGCAATAGAATGACAACCGTTGAGAGCAACAACATTTTTCCTTAATTAATAAAAAGCTATTTGATCCTATTGCGCCCCCTAGTGGCAACTCATTTCTTCTTCTCTATACTGCAAAAATCTTTTGCTTGAATTTATATTTGAACAGGTTGATGTTTGAACCTCGTTTCATCTCCATCTCCAATTTATTCCACAATTGTACCCCATTAACTGTCGGACTAAAACTTTTCAAAGTTGTGCTATGTTTCTGAATCCTGACGTTTAATTCATCACGTAATTCATAACGACCAGTACGTTCTTGGAACCTTCTTTGTATTTGGCTTGGTAACAATTTTATATCTTGTTTTGTAGAACATCTGTACTGTTTGGAACTCAACAATGTCACACAACTTCATCCAAAAACCCAACTTTATGAATTACTCGGATAGCTCTTTTTTGTGGCATTACTATTGGTTTTAATGTGATTTTGTAAGTACAACCCCAGACCACAGGGCAATAATGTAAATAGGGCAAAATCAGAGAACAGTATAAGGTATGTAGAGTCGTACAAACATAAACACGCCATATGTTACTTAAGATTTATATCAAGGCACATCTGTTTTTCATTCTGCTCATACAAAAATATACACTTCAATATCGCTCAGTCCTGCTATACCAAATATAACCATGTGTACTAGTGCTGTATAATCATATAGAAATACAAACTGTCTTCCTATAGTCATACACTTAAGATTGACAGTAAACAATTACATGTATACATTTGTACAATATACATATTTATATGTAATCCATGAACATTTAACATTGGAAATATGTGTTTTTGTTTATAGTCATGACAAATTTGCAAAATACTGTTGTTAATGCTCAATGATACATTAGGGTCTTAACGACGCCGAGTCGCGGAGGCAGCAGTCTCAGCAGAGATGCCCAGACTTCCCGATCCATGTACACCTCCTCCAGCTGTTCTGGGGGGACCCCGAGGCAGCACCAGGCCAGCTCAGAGACATAGTCCCTCCAGTCCTGGGTCTTCCATGAGGCCTTCTCACAATAGGACATGCCTGGAACACCTCCCGAGGGAGGCATCCGGAACAGGTGCCCTTTCAATAAACATAATACTTCAATATTCATATTCAGGCAACCACACACAAAAACGCAAGCGTGTGCCTGTCTATGAATGCACTAGTAATTATGATTCTACACTAGCATACTTTTTAAAGATAATGTCTTTACACGTTCTTTTAAAGTGTCTAGTGTTTTGCTCCAATTAATCTCTTTATTGAATTCATTCCACAATGTTATTCCTGCTTGGGAGATACACATACATTTAAATTATAATTTCCTTCTCTGCTGCTGAACAATTTTGGGATGTTTCTAGAGAGAAGATTTGGACTTGCTTTATACATTACAACAAGAGTTTAAACAATCAGCCACAATAATAACAAATAACAAAGAGAATAGAAATCAAACATCCTCAGTGACACAACCAAGACTACTGTATGGCACAGAAAGACGGAAGATGACTAAACAAGTGGATAGAAAGCTTCCTGAATCCATTGGTATCATTGTACAGCCAATGAAAAAGTGCGACAAAAAGGCAAGTTATGAGAAAGAAATTGGTCATACTGGGGACCTGCTGGAGCTTTGATATTGACACACAAAAGACATAAAGGAAGGCCCAAAGAAACACTAAAAGAACCCTGTGGCGGTAGAGGCAAGAAAAAAAGATCTCTGCCCTTACGTGTTAACAAAGTCACAGCGAGAGATTAAGCAAGTAATGGGTCTCAGCAGTAGAGAATAAACGGCCTATCTTTAAACATAATTGCCACAATAAACGGCCAAAGTTTCCGGCGAAAGTGGTTAAAGGTTAAGGTGTACTTCATCGCGGGATCAACCTGAAGGATCACTGTGTGACTGTAGCGCAGAGCGTTATGACCCACGTATGGTCAAGGTCAACACATTTACAACCACCACAGCTGCCCAAAGTGCTTTACACAAAATACAGCACATCAACAACAATCAAGAGATACAAAACAAGGCATGATAAAATTAACATAGCGAAATAAGAAAAATAGAGGAAACATGCAGGGGCAGCTCAATTTGTAACGGAACGTGCAAACAAGTAGGTTTTAAGAGCAGATGTGAAACTGCTTAACGTCAGGGCCACGGAGATGCTGAGGGGACCAGCAGAGGCAAAAGCTCCGTGTCCTCGGGTTTTCTGATTCCCACCTGTATGGGGCCTTTCTGTGTGGAGTTTGCATGTTCTCCTCATGTCTGCGTAGGTTCTCTCCGGGTACTCTGGTTTCTCCTACCACAAAAAACAGGTACAATAGGTTCCTCTCTGGGGCCAGGACTGTAAAAGATTCCTAATTTAGGTTTAAATTTACATTTATAACTTTTTAAATTGGTTTTTAAGTTATACAGTCACAGCTGCCCTGAGATAGACTTAAGGAAGCGAGGCTGCCAATCAGCCCCTGAGCAAGGGAAGTGTCTGACCTCAATAAAAACAATGAACTACAAGCATTTGTTTTATCACAGATAATTTCATTACTGAAATGTAATACCTAAAAACATGAGGTGGCTGTGAACGGCTGGAGTTTGCATGTTCTCTGTGTCTGAGTAGGTTTCCTCTCCGGTTTCCCCTACGACTAAAAACATGTACAATAGGCCAGGATGAATGACAGTGTGTTTGAGTGTGTGACTGGGGGACAACGGATGGAAACGGAAATTAGCCTAAGGCTACAATCTGACGTGGTGTGCTCCGGGACCCATCTCCAGATGTGAAGCCAGACTACTGGCTTCACATCTGGCTGGAGGATTAACCTAATGTACATGTTGTCATGGCCCTGTTTTGTTGTTCCTTGGTTTTGTTTAGTTTTCTAGTTTGAGTCTTGTCTTTGTCTCTGTCCATGTTCTTAGAGTTGAATTTTGACATACTGTATCTGTGCTGTCCTTGTGGTTTTCCTTTACTTCCCCTGCGTTGCTTACCTGCCAACGTGGGGTCGGCCCATTAGTCTGACGCCCCATTAGTCTGACGCCCCATTAGTCCGACGTCTCATTAGTCCGAAAATGTCCCATTGAGTAGGGGTTGAAAAATATAATTAGCTTCAGGCAAGAGTCCACTGACCTTAAGGTTAGGGCTAATCCACGAGACAACTGGGTTGGACTAATGGCACCTCTGCTCAATGTTACATTTTCGGAATAATAAAACGTCCGACTAATGGGCTGTCAGACCAATGGCATGGCACATGTCATCTTTTCCTTGTGTATTTATACCCCTCTGTTTTCACTTGTCTTGTCACAAGCGTTCAAAATTAGCCCCTCATGCAATATGTGAGGGCAAAAAGCAGCCCCAGATCGGTGGAGGAACTGAATGGGCTGTGCCAAAAGCTCTCACGCATCACATCCCCATCCGCAGCAGCGGTAACAATTCACCACTCTCATATTATATGATATGGGTAGGCTAGGTTAGCACCATTTTACTCACAACAACAGCGACACCAAAGCATTACTTACCATTGATGTCTTCGTCAGTCCTCCAACATGTGAGTCATTGCCAACATAAATGATGTTAACCTTTAATCTGCACTCATGTGTGTAGCTGATACACGTGTTTCATTGGAAAGAGGGAGTTTCCGTCAAATCTACTTCGAAAACCCGCGAAGAGACGCAGGACTTTGTGGAGAACAGCAGTGGGACTCGAGGCCGGACTTCCCGGATGAAGAAAGAAGTTTCCCCGCATCATACGCACTGGAACCCGGCGCAAGAGCCGAGGCTCACAGCGGTCACCGGACAACGGGACGTAGGGGTGACAACATTAGGGCGTTTGTAGAGGACAGTGATGGAATTGGACAGATGAGCTATGGAGTTGGCAATGGCGCACATGTTGGAGGAGAAGAAGGACTGACGAAGACATCAATGGTAAGTAATGCTTTGGTGTTGCTGTTGTTGTAATTAAAATGGCGATAACCTAGCCTACCCATATAATATAATATGATCATATTTGGCACGTTCAGGTCCTCCACAGGTGTGGCAGGGCTGAAGATCTGGCGCTGCTTTTTGTCCTCACATATTGCATGGGGGGCTCATTGTGCAAGTTTGTGATTCATTTGTTTGCGTTTGAGTTTTGGAATCGTCATCACAGTTGACTGCGTACAATAAAGTCGTTTCTGATTTGGGTTGGGGCCTCAATGGGCTCTTTGGGGCGCTGTTTTAGCAAACGTCTTATATGGTCGTAGTTAATCCATACGACCACTTGTGTCGTATGGATTTAGAAGACTTGTTGGTTTTTAGTGGTAGGGGAAACTGGAGTACCCGGAGGAAACCTATACTGACACAGTGAGAACATACAAACTCCACACAGAAAGGAACCACAAACCTTACAATACATTTTGGAAGACCTGCTCTACCATGAGATTCACCTGTCTTCCTCCGTCTTCTCATTAAAAGCAACAACCCAGAAACCCCATAAATATGCACATTCCCCCCGATAAGCCTCATATTTTGCAGTTTAGTCAAAATGGGGTCAATATAAGCGCAAATAAACACTTTCTGTAAACCACAACTTTATTTTTCATAATAATCCTCCCTCCTCTGTCAGTACCCTGCCTCCCCCTGCTGCTGATGTGTCACATATCTGCCGCGCTTTGCTCTCGTCTGCTGCGAATTTTTGGGGAGGAGAAGGAGGAAAGTCTTGACCTGATTTTGTGTTAGAGATAGAGTGCATTCAATTATGGCTTCCCCCTGACACAGATGTGATGTCGGGTAATCGGTGTGACCAGCCCGGAGCGTCACATTTGAATTTGTGTCAGGAGTATTGGAGCCAAACTGCAAGATCCACACTAAACTTTTGGGGTAAAGTCTGCGGATAGTTTTAGCGAGGGAATACAGGTATATATTCCATCCATTTTTTCCCACTTGTCCGTTGCCGGGTCGTGGGGGCAGCTGTTGGAGCTGCCCAAGTCACATAGCACCATGCCCCTATGGCTCCTCCTGCAGGTGGTGGGTCCACGGGAGGACGGCCTCATGGTTCCAAACGGTTCCAAACGGGCCTGTTGGTCTCTCATAGGGGGCCCATTCACACTCTCATTCATACACCAGTGTACGCAGACACTGGAGGCAAGGAGGGTGAAGTGTCTTGCCCAAGGACACAACGACAATGTGCACCTTCAGGAGGCGGGATTCGAACCCCCGACCTTCCGATCATGAGCCGACCCGCTCTACCATCTGCGCCACCGTCGCCCCTAGGTATATATTTATTTATATATATATATATATTCCGTTTATAATAAGGGGGGGCGTCACAAGATTCTCGTATAAGTTTTAAATAAAAAATGACTTCTCTCCACCTGAAGTGTCTTTCTCTCGCGAACCTTTCTCAAATTTAATCAAGAGGGGCAAATTTGCTTTTTCTTCTGTCGCTTATGGATTAACTGATTAGCAATAACAAAAGTTCTGCAATTAAGCCATTCCTAGCTTGGTTAACTTGCCTAAGCAGTCTCATGTCTCGTGGGTTGTGGCACTCATACTTGGAAGTGTATTATTTTTTTTCTCCCGTAAATGAAAATGGCAAATTTAGTGAGAACTTTCTATTCAACCCATAGCGATTCATTTTTAACAATGAATCCCTCCATACCTGGTTAACAACGAGCCAGAGCTGCCCTGGGACAGACACACACGCCTTGCAATCATGCATGCAAGGTGGTGGTTTTTTGCCCAAAGACACAACAACAGTCTGCGTCTATATCCGTTTTCAGGCCACCCAGAGAAACAGCGCACTGTGTTGACTTGTTGGCGCAAATGAACATCGGACATTTTACACAAATCTGTACTGTACGTCAGACTTTAGCGGCGAACATTTTTCCTCACTCTTCGCTTAATGAACGGACGTCCCATGTTCAACAAATATTGGTCGTATCGTGTTAAAAAGTACAGAAATACTGTTTTAAAGCCACACCGTGTAGAATTTTACCCATCCGCGCATCCATCCATTTTCTTCCACTTTATCCGGGGCCGGATCACGGAGGCAGCAGTCTCAGCAGAGATGCCCAGACTTCCCGATTCGCGCACACCTCCTCCAGCTGTTCTGGGGGGGCCCGGAGGCGACACCAGGCCAGCTCAGAGACATAGTCCCACCAACGTGTCCTGGGTCTTCTGCGAGGCCTCTTCCCAATAGAACACCTCTTGAGGGAGACGACCAGGAGGCATCCGAAACAGATGCACTAGCCACCTCAGCTGGCTCCTTTTGACGTGAAGGAGCAGCGACTCTACTCCGAGCTCCTCCTGGGGAACAGAGCTCCTCACCCGACCTCGAAGGACCTGCGAAGGAAACTCATTTCAGCCGCTTGTATTCACGATCTTGTCCTTTCTGTCATTACCCAAATCTCATGACCATAGGTGACTCAGCTCCCTCTTCACCACAACAGTCCGATACAGCGCCCCTCATCACTGCTGACTCCGCACCGATCCGTCTATCGATCTCACGCTCCATCCGTCCCTCACTCGTGAACACGACCCCAAGATACTTGAACTCCTCCACTTGAGGCAAGGACTCTCCACCGAACTGGAAGCCACCTTTTTCCGGTGGAGAACAATGGCCTCAGAACCATGGCCTCCTGCCCCAGGCTGCGCCTAGAAATTCTGTCCATATAGGTAATGAACAGAACCGGTGACAAAGGGCAGCCCTGGCGGAGACCAACACGCATCGGGAACAGGTCTGACTTACTGCCGGCAATGCAGACCAAGCTCCTGCTGCGATCATACAGGGAACGGACAGCCCTTAGCAGAGGCCCCCGGACCCCATACTCCCGGAGCACCCTCCACAGGGCACCACGAGGGACACGGCCGAACGCTTTCTCCAGATCCACAAAACACATGTGGACTGGTTGGGCGAACTCCCACAAACCCTCGAGCACCCGATGAAGGGTATAGAGCTGGTCCAGTGTTCCACAACCAGGACGAAAACCGCATTGTTCCTCCTGGGTCCGAGGTTAGACTATTTTAGAATTTTACCCAATAAATAAAATTGAAATACAAGCATTTATTTTATGACAGATATTTTCATCATTGAAAAATACCTCATAAATGTACAAACAAACTTGTGCTTTTGCTGTGAGCGGCTCAGCTCACAGCAGCTTACCTAAGACATGACGTTTCAAGCTCGTCTCCATGGAGATGTCAAGTACAATTAGCAGAATTTTAGATTTAAACAGGGTAGATCCTCATCCAGATCCATTCTTTGATTACCCACTGCAGTAATAGACTTTACTGTATTGAGCTGGTCATTGAGCATGTTTTGTACTGATGGCAACAGTATAGTCCAAAAGTTACTATAAACTTTTAACCTATAAACTAAACCTGTTAAGGTTTAACAGACCTTAAAAGGTAGGTTTCGAAACAAATGTTATAGTTATACAGAACTAAATTATTTGACGTGTTTGACAGAGAAAAATCCATGAACAAATGAAGCTAAAGTCTAT
The DNA here is from genome assembly GCA_021464625.1 of Proterorhinus semilunaris. Classification (NCBI taxonomy): domain Eukaryota; kingdom Metazoa; phylum Chordata; class Actinopteri; order Gobiiformes; family Gobiidae; genus Proterorhinus; species Proterorhinus semilunaris. The sequence continues at coordinate 31,464,934 of CM038345.1, read as the reverse complement.
GCCTCTTATAAAACTGAAATAACATTTTAGAAACTGCAAAAACTGTATTTTCTTTCCAGATATGACATAAGGTCAGTCACAATTATCAAAGAGTCATGAAAAACAAAATAAAAAAACAAAAATAGATCAAAACAGTGCCATGGAAATAAGTGGTGTTTTCATTGCACTGGGTTAAAAGGGCCAGAATAGCCATTTATTCGTTTGACGTATTACTATGGCCACGTCCAATCTTGAGTTTCATTAAAGATCTTTGGATCCACGGGAATTGGAACACCACCTGCTCTAATTAACATTTCATAAAGTACCCATGTCTTCTGATAAAGTAAGCATGTCCATATCAAATGTGGATTTTTACTGTTAACAATTGTAGTGTTGACTTATTCATAGTGATACAACATTATAATTTTTCCACAAAAAAGCAAAACCTTGTGTTATTGCTCTGGTTCTTACATAATCAGAAAGCCCACAAAGCCCCAATGCTCCAGGTTGTCGGACTGTGACGAAAACCAGGCAGTAAACCCAAATATATGACACATTTAGGCTTCCCTTTGTTATGTCATTTTAAAATGGTAAGTATGAACAATACCTTTTAATCATCACGCAGACTATAGAATAGGTACATTCTTTTTGATAGAATCATTTTTACTTTCAAAACTCGCTTGTTTGGAACGCATGTCATACTATTCTCAGCATTGTAAAGATAATAGTGTGTTCTGTCCCGGTTGCTAGTGACAATGGTCCTCGCTGCTGTGTACTTAAGGGTGATACTTGACAGTGACTCACCTCTTACTGCTTTTTATTGAAAATGATGGCGAGTGCAATCACAGTAAGTACCTCCAGCCAGGCGCACAACAGAGAGTGGCCAGGCTTTTGTTCGGATCCGGCAAAGAACTCAAAAACTGGTTCAGCACGGCACAGGCCTCTTCACTGGAGAGAGGGACTACAGCTGAACGGCGCTTTGTTAGTTAAAAGGCAAAGCCAATCATCTAAAAAAAAAAAAGATGTTCCACTTATCATTGTTCAGTAAAATGTTAGAGTTGGACAGAGTTTGGTTGGAGCCTTTCTTTGTGGACAGTGGCGTAGCGAGGGTGCCCGGGGCCCCAGGCCAAAATTCCCGGTTAGAAACCAATTCCATCATAAAACAGTGATTTAATACTATGAATACTTTGTCATTTCACAAATATAAGTTGTTAAGCAATCTGAGTGAAAAGTCTCTGACTCATTTGCATTGAAACAGGAGTCTATTAGAAAAACAATAGGTCGCTGTAAATTAAGTCATATATTATTAATCCTCATAGGGAAATTCGTTCTCTGCGTTTGACTCATCCTCAATGCCGCTGGGACAACCTGTAGAAGCAGTGAGCTGGAGGATTAACCTATTGTACATGTTTTTAGTGGACCTTCTAGCTGTGAAGCACGAGCGCTAACCGCCGCCCGTAGTCCATTTTACAAAGTGGATTTGAAGCGCCATCACCGCTGGAAATGAAAAGCTTTGTGCTTTGTCACATTTTCCAAGAACGGCAGGTACATTTACTTTTATAAAAGTGTGTTAAGAACTCAACAGCTAGGGTCATAGCGTTAGGGTCATAGATACTTTCTGTCTGAGTTAAAGTGCAGATCGTCCGTGTGACACCTACCGCTCTCCATCGTCACGCGCATAACTATGTTTGGATTTGAGCTGTTGTTTCATTTTTCTCACGTCGTTCTTTCATAATAAATAGACGTATTTTAGACCCACTAAAGCACTCGTGTAGCACTCAGTCTCAATATAAAGGTGCAGTGTTATTGATAATAAGCCACATTCATTATATTTTTTTTTTAATGGCCAGTAATCCTTGTGAATGGCTGGCATTTTACGGCCACGCCGGCCAAAGTGTCCAGCAAAAACAGTCTAGCGGAACCTCTGGCACTCAGTCTATAAATATTGTAGCGTACAATTTATATTAACATTTGTAAAATGACTAAACAACTTTGAAAAGCGCTCTTCGTTAATGGTTCCACTCGCTTCCTTTTTTGGTCCGTTGGCTTTACTAGACAACTTTAAACAGAGCAGGCATTTAAAGGTGTGAAGACGGAGCTAAAAATCTGCAGTCTTGTTCAATGGGTCACCTCTGCGCACAACCTTTTGACTTACCTTAAATTCAATTACTTCAAGAATCTTTAAGATATTTTTTTAAGTATTCTAATGATGTAGTGACATTTATGGGTCGGGCTTGTCGTGGAATTTCATACCCCAATAAAGGAAAAAGCTGGAAAGGTATTTGTCTTAAATCAAAGATGTAAACACATTTATTTTACACATATATATATATGGAGAGCCGACATACAGTCTTGCATCGTGAGCTCTGCTGGGGCAGAGCTACTGTACCAATACATATACTCAGGAGGCGCACAGCAGGGCCCCAAAACCGTGACGTCACATGGGCTGAGATTATCATGCAAACATCACCTTTTGTTTTAGCGCAAGACACAGGAAGGCCTTTGTCTTAGGTGTGAAAGGAGCAGCCAGCAGGGGTCTTTGTGGCAATGGTGATTCTTCAGGTGCGACGCAGAAGGCCTGTGCTTTAGTTCAAACTCAGCATGGCGTCAGACGGCCGTCTCTGCATTAATTTAAAGGCCCAGTCGTCCACCAGACAGTAGGTTCAGGCTGTGCATTTGCTGCGAATAGGTTTAGCTTAGTTAATTCCAAAAACTGTCATTACACTCCCCTCTTTTGATAATTCAAAACCACTTTTGCATTAATCACATTCAGTTAAATACCAGAGGCATTGTAATCACATCACCTTCAAGCTTGAAACACTTCAATTATTGCTGTCCAAAATGGACAAGAAAAGAAACATGTTTGTCAATAAAAGAAAGAGCACATTATAATAACACAATGGATCCGGACAGCGATAAGAGTGCGGACAGTGTGTCCAACATAATAGGCCACGGGCCCATGCCGGTATTTAGCCGTACGGGACCTGCTACGGGTTCAGTAGTCTTTTCCGCGGAAATGCTCACGAGCGTTCAGGGACACCGCTCCCTCTGAGCGCGTGTGAAGCGTTAGTGGTCATGGCGATGTTCGGTCTTGGAGCGGCAAGACCCTAATCGCGTTGGGGCTTTGGCCTCGGCACTTCGGGGTGTGACCTTGGGGTCCGGGGGCAAGGGAGTTGGGGCGTTGTGTTGTTCCTGGGGATGCGCCTCGGGAACGCTGGGATTCTCTGGGTGTTGTTGTTGTTGTGGGCCTGCTCCAGTGACGGGGTTCTCACGCCGGCCGACCCCTTATGCTTAGGGAGCCGTGAATATGCCTCCTCCGTCCCGACCCTCGGTGGCCTCGTCTATGGCCCTCGGTGGCAGCGCTGCACGACAGTGGTCGGCGTGGATCCAAGCTGTCCTCTCTGCGATCTTTAGCGGCCGTGTCCGTCACCAGGAGGACGAGGATGGGATCCATGTTCCCGTCTTGTCTCCTTCACCAGGACCCAGTCGTATGGCTCGATCTCGTGCAGAGCCGCCTGCGCCGCCTGTGGCAGGGCGCTCCTGACCTAGGCAGAAATAGATTACAGTAGTGCATTCATTTCTTTACAATAGGACAGCATGTCGTCATCACACAAAAGGTGCATGGCAGATCTCTAGGTCGGGGTCCCGCTCCCAAGTTGGGCGGTCTGGCAAAGAGGGTTTCGAATGGGTTTAGGTTTTGACCTCAGAGTGCCATTCTCTCGCTCGCAATGTTTCCTTATATCAATGCCCAGAAATTGACCTACTTCCTCAATAATTTTGCTACAAAGTGACTGCCATTGTCACTAGAAATTATATATTATTATTTTTTATTATTATTATTATTTTTTTTTTTTTTCTCCTTTCCGGGACACCCCATTGTGGCACAATTTCTGTGAGCAGAGCTTTCACCACCGCGTTGCTCGTGGCGTGTTTACATGCAAATACTTCAGTCCATTTGGACCAGAGATCCACCAGAACCAGACAGACAGTATTTCTTACCTTGGCATGGTGCGATGGGGCGGGGCATGGGCAGCCTAAGGAATAATTTGGAACTTACCCGGGTTCTGTGCCAAAGGTTTGGCAGAACCTCAATTGTGTGTAATTTAAGTTACACATCCCTCCTTTTCAGGCATGGTCTCGGTCATGTGCTAAAGGCACAAAGTCTCTGAAGAAATGCTGTGGCAAACCCGGTTTGAGGTTTACCCAGCAACCCACCAAGGCCATTTTTCGCCCACGGCTCCATCTCGTCTGGAGTAGCCAGTTCCTGCATATGGGCAGAGGCAGGTATGCCTTGTCTGCCTTTGCTGCATTCGCCCGCTGCCTGCTCACGAGCCCCAGCGAGCGTGACCAGTTTGTGCTGAATGGTGTTTGGGCAAACAATATTAAAATCAGAACACACAACATAACAGACTCGGTTGTAAAATTGTCGACACTCGTATGTTCTCACACTTCCAGCAGCCGGTCTGTACCTGTGGAATCCTGCTCCAAAAGAAACAGCAACGGTTCGTTAGTTTCAAGTCATTCAAATGAAACAATGGTGTGTTATGTGTCAGTTTGTTAGTGGTTAGTTGTCATTAAATGCACTGCTCAGCCTGTTGAAAAAAAGGAAAAGCAAGAATTTATCCAGAATTTATCCAGCGGACACAGTTATCCTGTGTCCGCTGCGGGTTGTGTTTGTGGTCATATGCCTGTAAATAAATGACCAGAAACGCACATCAAATATACACACACACACACACATACAACGATCAACTGAGACACACAATGACATCAACACAAACAAAAACGCTTGCGCAGTAAGTTGTCAGGTCAGGTCAGAAAGTCATTGTAAAAAAAAAAATGTTTGTTCAGGCCATCAAATTTCATATCTTTTCATATCTTTCAGCCCAGAATTTGTTGAGCGCTCTTATTTTGAAAGCGTGATCGTCTTTCACCCATCCGTTCCACTAGTGGAGAAAAATAAGACACCACCGCAGTGCAAAAAGGAAAAATAAATAAATCAAAATGTCAAAAACCACAACCCTAAAACTACGTAAAAAGTAAATTCAAAAGCATTAAAACAATAAGGACCTGAGTTACCAACGTCATGCACTATTTTGATTGGCTTTTTGCCCCACGAGAGTGTGATAAAAATAAGTCCCATTTTGATTTCACCATGTTGATTGTTCATTCTTTGTTTAATTCAGTTTAGAAGATCAGCTTTGGCCAGCCAATTTAGAAAATAAAAAATTGTTTCAACCCTCTGATCATGTTGAATTTAGGTATGCATTTTGGCATCTGTCCATCAGATTATGAAACAGATCTCTGTTGGGATAAAATTGTAACCCTTCACACCGTTTGTTAGGGTTTATCTCTTTGTTTTTGTTTTTTGCTTTTATGCAAACTTGGTGGAGAGTCAAAGGCACTAAAACACAAGATTCAAACCGGTTTCATTCAACCCAAACAAGTGGCAAAAATCCAAAAAACCACTCCAATTTTATCAGGCCTATTCAAAATCCTTCAGTGGGACCGTGTGCAGCCCCGGCGTGGTCGCTGCATACGGCGCTGACAGCATGACCCCCGCCACCCGTGGGGCTGAAGTGATGCTGTCAGGGTCAGAACACACATGTCTTGCGGCCAGAAAACAATACAAAATAAAAAATAAAAAGGGCTTCTCCATGCGTTTGCTTTTCTGGAGAACCACGAGTGTCCATCTTGGACCTGTGTCCAGCCTCCAGCACTGCTACACTTAATACATGCAGGGACCTCCCTCCACGCTGCAGACGTGGGTTCGGACAAAACTGTGTGCAAAGTGGAGCACAGTGGGTCGATAAACACGTTAGGTAATACCGCGGAGTCGTGCCTATCCCAATAAACGTACTCCGTTAGCCTATCTTCACTACACTGAAGCCATGAGTTTTGTGAAGCGACCACTCATTTGAGAAAGGACCAAAATCTGTCACCTTATGTTTTGTTTTTAACACAGGATTTGTTGTCCCTGAATCATCCAGAATTTTAACTTTTACACCACAGATTGTTAGCGTATATTACGGGAATTCAGCATGAATTATCTCTAAAAAGTGCCAATTGCAATTTGTTCTTGTTCAAACTTACGTGACATGAGCGGTCGCTTTGGTGACGAATGTGAATCCGGGTTTGGTCAGTCGCTCGCGTTTCCTCCACGCCCGCCTCTGCCGTCCTCTGGCCCCGTGTGAGCTTGAGAGGCCCTCTTCCTTTAACGCCTCCTCCGGTAACAGTCCTTCGACACATGTCGAGCACACAGTCTTTCCGCCGGGCTGTGGAAAAGCTGCCGCCAGTCCGTGACACATGTTCCTGCGCGCTCCGCAGCACCGTAGTCCTGGCTCTGGCACCTATGGCTTAAGTTTCTCAAAGTCCGCAGGAGGCCCAGGTAGCCCAAAGCGTTCAAATAACGTTAGCCTGTGGTCCATGAGGGTTGGTTAATAACCAAACGTGCCGGTCCCAATGGCTTCTTCTGTTTGCGGTGCGGGGGCAACTTTCAACGGGGTTTCAGCGGGTGCGTTTGGTGTTTCACGCTGCCGCCTCCGTGGGGCAACAGTCACGGGATTTGGAGCAGTTTGTCTCTGGCCTCCAAAGCAGTTGTCGGTGTCTCACATAATGTGTCCACGGAGTGAGTCGTGAGCTTCGGTTTCCTGAGCGTGTATCTGCTTCCGCCGCTTCTTCTTCTGCTCCCGGGTTTGGGCCCACTTCTCGCGGGGTATCAGCTGGTGCGAGAGGCTCTGTGAGCCGCCGCCGTGGTTGGGGCGTGGGGCTGGTGCTGGGGCTTTGAGGCGGAGGGCAGGGCAGGGCGCGGAGGAAAACGCCGACAGACCTGGACAGGGAGAGGAAAAAGGGGACAACAGTAGTCTGCTCATTTTTTTAAAAACCCAACGCCTTGTTTGGGTGCGCACTTAGTAGGGGAGTTTGGGGGATATTTCTCGGGGCTGATCGCCTTACGCGTTCGCCTGTGTGTTCTCCGCTTCGGTGAAAAGCGGAGGAGCTATTGTTTTTACATATTTCTTTCTCTAACGTCTTTTGCCGTGATATTCTTAAAACCAAGTAATATTTCCCTTCCTTCTTCTAATTTTCACGCAAGACGCGTAATCGATTGAAGGACATAAAAAAAAACCTCCCTCCGGAAGATCCGAATGAGCAGCACATAATTTGCAACCGTTTTTCCATTGCCATTGTTACGGGACGTCTGAATCCCTTTCTAGTGTACTTCCCTCCATTTTCTCTTAAAGAACAAATGGATCTAGCCCGCTTAGTCTCTCCCTGCTCTTCCTCACTCTGGAGCGATCCGTTCCCCCCCCGTTAGTTCAATACACCTAACGGGCGCGCATTCTTGAAACGGACCGGGCCCGGCTGAAGGCACAAAGAGTTCAGGGTTGCTTACAGAGCAATACTAACACGCAGCCGCTAGCTTAAATCTCATACCCTACACAAATGGCAATGAACAAAATACCCCAAAATACGTAAATAAATCAAATACCCGTGTACACTTAAGCGCTGCCCTGGGCTTTACATGTTTGAAAAGACAAAACTCACCACAAATCAGGTTCTTTTTGGTCTTGTGTGGCCAAAGATTCCTTTCATGCGCCGGACGAGCGCGCCCTCCTTTCGTCTCCAAATAGAGCGGAGGCTGGTTTTGTTCCAGGTCGGCCGAACGCACCCGCTCGTCCCCGCCGAAAAAACCCAGGCCAAGACATGCCAACAACGCCAAACTGTCGTGGAATTTCATACCCCAATAAAGGAAAAAGCTGGAAAGGTATTTGTCTTAAATCAAAGATGTAAACACATTTATTTTACACACATATATATATGGAGAGCCGACATACAGTCTTGCATCGTGAGCTCTGCTGGGGCAGAGCTACTGTACCAATACATATACTCAGGAGGCGCACAGCAGGGCCCCAAAACCGTGATGTCACATGGGCTGAGATTATCATGCAAACATCACCTTTTGTTTTAGCGCAAGACACAGGAAGGCCTTTGTCTTAGGTGTGAAAGGAGCAGCCAGCAGGGGTCTTTGTGGCAATGGTGATTCTTCAGGTGCGACGCAGAAGGCCTGTGCTTTAGTTCAAACTCAGCATGGCGTCAGACGGCCGTCTCTGCATTAATTTAAAGGCCCAGTCGTCCACCAGACAGTAGGTTCAGGCTGTGCATTTGCTGCGAATAGGTTTAGCTTAGTTAATTCCAAAAACTGTCATTACAGGCTCAAAGGTGAAGAGAGGATCACGGCTGTGTCCTTGGGCAAGAACACTTCCCCGTCGTTAGAGAGTGTGAAAAGGTGAATGGTTTATTGATTTAAAGTCCTGTGCATGTCGTATGGAGGTGGAAAACCTCTGTAGGTCATTTGTTAATCATTCATCATCAAGTACCGTATCGTCCACCATGGTGAAGAGACGCTGCGCTCCACCTGACCTTGGATGCAGGATTACCTGAGGTTCTGCCTGTACATTTCACCACTTCTCACTCGCAATCCCTATTCGGACTCTGGGTTTGCCCGACTCCGAGTATTCTTAATGGCAGTGACGTTTTCCTGCCTCAAGCTCAAACATGTCCGTCTCTGTCAGTAAACTTTTAGACTTTACTTCATTCCTTATTGTGTCCTTGGGCAAGACACTTTACCCTACTTGCCTCCAGTGTCTGCGTACATTGGTGTATGAATTGAGAGTGTGAATGGGTGACTGGTTCCTTGCTTTGGGCCCGATAAAGGTAGAAAAGCGCTATATATAAGATGAGTCCATTTACCATTTAACAAAACAAACCAGCACAGTAAAAAATGTGATGAGTATGATAAGGTATAGAAAATGTATCTATGTAGCAAAGAGCCACAAATTTTAATGAATAGCACACAAAGACCGATCTACAGCACCCTTGAGACAGCTAAGTGGTCGACCACATTAAACTAGCATGGAGAGGTACCTTGAACAGAACACAGATAATGTATAGGAGAGAAGTAGAAAAGGCAATGGAAAACAATGCAACTTGCAGCCGGTACAATACAATATGCAATGCCATGTGTATTTTTAGCCCAGGACGCAGATGTAGCGGCAGAAAATCAGGTGTGAGGAGAGGAGTGAAGACGCAAGGTGGTTGTGCTGCTCCCCATGCGTTTCCCTTACATAAATAATCAACGGTTTTCAAGTTTTAACCTCTTAACCCCCGCCTTAAGTATTTTCTCCAGTTTACCCAAATCTAAAAGCTTCTTGGAAAAAAGCCACAAAATCGAGTGACAAAAACGCAGCAAAACAGGTGACAAAAAGTAATGAAAAATAAAAAAAAAATAAAAAAAATGAACAGAGATGCCACAAAATCACAAAAATACGGTGAAAAAATTGACAACAATGCGGCAACAACGGTGGGGAAAAATGTCAGAGCACTTTTGTAGGTCTTTGCTTTCAAACAGTAAGACCTGGCCTATAGGCTGTGAACTCTCCAGTCGAGAAGCTTTTAGACCTGGAGAGAATGTGCCCGGTTAAGGCGGGCGTTAAGAGATTAACATTATAAGCAGGGAAATATAACAATGACAACGAGGCTGCCCCCAAACCTTAACACATTTCGGCATAACATGCCTTCGCCCTCGTATTTTTAACCGGCCCACCGGCTTTCATCGCTGCCCACCCACAAATTAGATCCTAGTGCCGCAGCTGGCCTATACCACACGATTTGAATAAGATTTTAAACAATGAACAGGGTTTTTTGAAGGCCCCTCCTGCTCTAGTCCCTGCAGTCTCCTTTACCCCTCCAGTCTAATGTCCCCTGTGAAATAATAACAAAAACCTTGCACCAATACAGACAGGCAAAATACCACTTTAGAAGGGAAGTGGGAAATGCCAAATCTGTATACTCAGCCCGTCTCCAACAACAATTCTCCTCAAACGACCCGGGAGCAGTGTGGAGGGGGCTTAAGGCCATCACGAACTATAAGCCCAAGGCCCCCCGGACTCTGAACGACCTGTCCCTCGCCCAGGGTCTGAATACTCACTACTGCCGCCATGAACGCCCATCAGCTAATCACACTCCAGAGAACCCAGCCAAATCTGCCCCCCCCACCACCGCCATCAATGACCCCAGCACTTCATCACAGGCCTCCACAGACCCTCCCCTCCCCCCTGCTCTCTCCATCCAAGAAGAGGAAGTGCGCCGGCAGTCCCTGAAACTGCGGAAGGCCCCCGGGCCGGATGGTGTCTCCCCCTCCACCCTGAGACACTGCGCGGATCAGCTGGCTCCCGTCTTCACAGACATTTTCAACACCTCCCTGGAGTCATGCCACGTGCCGTCCTGCTTCAAATCGTCCACCATCGTCCCTGTCCCTAAGAAACCACAGATCACAGGACTTAATAACTACAGGCCGGTGGCGCTGACGTCTGTGGTCATGAAGTCTTTTGAGCGCTTGGTCCTGCCCTACCTCAAGGACATCGCCTCCCCCTTCCTGGACCCGCTGCAGTTTGCCTACAGAGCCAACAGGTCTGTGGAGGACGCAGTCAATCTGGCCCTCCACTTCACCCTGGAGCATCTGGACTCACCAGGAACCTACGCCAGGATCCTGTTTGTGGACTTCAGCTCTGCCTTCAACACCATCCTCCCTGGACTGCTACGAGACAAGCTCTACCAGCTCAGCGTGCCCGACTTCCTCTACAGGTGGATCACTGACTTCCTGACAGACCGGAGACAGCACGTGTGGCTGGGGAAGATCGTCTCGGACACTCGGACTACAAACACTGGAACTCCTCAGGGCTGTGTACTTTCCCCCTGGCTCTTCTCCCTGTACACAAACTACTGCACCTCCAGTCACCAGTCCGTTAAACTGATCAAGTTTTCGGACGACACCAGCCTCATCGGGCTCATCACCGTCCGCCTACAGGAGAGAGGTGGAACGGCTGGCGTCCTGGTGCAGCCAGCCGGACAGTGGAGATGATCGTGGAGTCTAGGAAAGACACAGCCGCACCGTCCCCCCTCGCCCTGACAGACTCTCCCACCCCCATTTCCATTGTGGACTCCTTCCGTTTCCTGGGCACCACCATCACCCAGGACCTCAAATGGGAGCCGACCATCAGCTCCCTCATCAAGAAGGCCCAGCAGAGGATGTTCTTCCTGCGGCAGCTGAGGAAACTCAAGCTGCCAACCAAGATGCTGGTGCAGTTCTACACGGCCATCATCGAGTCCATCCTCACCTCCTCCATCACCGTGTGGTTCCCCGGCGCTACAGAACGTGACAAGCACCGACTGCAGCGCATTGTGCGTGCTGCAGAGAAGGTGATTGGCTGTGAGCTCCCATCTCTCCAGGACCTGTTCACCTCCAGGACCCGGAGGCGTGTGGGTCGGATTACAGCTGACCCTTCTCACCCTGGACACGGACTATTCACCCCTCTCCCCTCAGGCAGGAGGCTACGGTCTATCCAGACCCATACCTCCCGCCACTTGAACAGTTTTTTCCCCTCCGCCATCAGACTCATGAACAAAAACAAGTCTCTGTGGCATAGTTATAGACTCATGGATGTTTCTGCACTTGCACTGTGTGGTGTGTCCACACTTAGACCCGCTGCTATCACTTTATAACACTTAATATCACTTTATATGCCTACACATCTGTAAATACAATTCGCTGTTGTTCAATGTCAAATTGTTGTTGTCTTACCACACGCCACTTTATTTTATCTTATTTATTTAATATTTTTTATTCATGCCCCTATAGCCTTATAGTTGAAATTTCTTTAGCTTATTTGTTGTCTTATTTCTGTGTTATATGTTTTATGTCGCACCGAGAAAAATTCCTAGTTTGTGAACCCTGTTCTGAAACAATGGCAATAAAACCTATTCTTATTCTGATTCTGACAAGTGATGTCTGAAAACAACCTTTTAGAGCAACAATTTTGACATCCTCATTACTCTGCCTGTTGTTCCTAGCGAACACAACCTCATCTGCACTCGGTAAACAGTGTATTTCGTTTACACCCCATTCTTATATAAACAAGACGTTGCTATTGTTTGCGTTGCGCTCGCTGTGCCGTGGACGCACAATGGCAGGTATACGCCCATGACCCGCTGACATCAGCTCAGAGCGGCTGGATAACAAGCCGTTGGAGCAGGCAGGAGGCTGAACCGGGCACCTGGAGGGATTACCATATTTTAACATACATTCGACACCCACTGAGCAACTTCTTACTTAATGCACACACGAGATGCATAAAATGTCCGTGGGTCTTCCGCCTGGGAGCGCCTGACGGTGTTCTTCCAATTTTAGCTTTAATAAATCAATTCTCCGACGAGGGGATGAGGACTGATGTCTTCTTTAGACCAATGAGCGTTTGATGCATGTGCGATGTGAGATGAAGGAACTGAAAGTTAATGGATTTGATGTTATTCATGGTGTTTTGATTATACACACAGTAATATTGCTGACAACCAACAGAATCTGTTTGTTATGTGGTATTTCAGTATAATAGTTTTTTATTTTTTCTACTGTATTTTTTTTTTCATGGCGCCCCGCATGACACCCAAGAACCTCACAGTCAAAGCAATTTAATCAAACAAGCAATGAGACAGAACAGATTTAAAGGAGACATGTATAATTTATATTCCATAGCAACTTTAATAGATGAATTCTTGACCCAGTCATTAATAATGTTTATGACAAAATGAATGACAGCTCTTAGGGTTTGATTGATTTATTGATTGGATTTATGAGTGATTATTTACATTATTTACATTAACATTGTTGCAGTGCAGAAAATCAATTAAGTAACAAAAACTCAAAAGGAGTAGGCCGAAGCAAGAAAGCTTTTAAGTGCCTACCCCCATATTTAAATTTATTTACATTCCGGACACAGTGATACAACATCCACCAGGTTCATCTCTCGCCGGCCCCGTTTAATTTTGTTTAATAGTGACTAGTGGAAACAGGCTGTTACAGCTACAGGGTAGTGGTGTCATTGCAATATATTTTATTAAAGCTTTTCAACATGGTATCTAATTCAAACTGTCAAAAATAAAGCTTTAAACATTATGAAATCGAAAATCAAATGTATGTAGGGGGAGATACTACAGCCAAAACTCCATTTTTTGTTTAAGGTTTTGGGCCAAATTGATCTGATAACATATAGGGCCAGATATTGTGACTGTACAAACTCTAACTTGATGGCTATTTTCTGAGTAGCGGAGCTGTAGCGCTATGCGCCTTCGCCACTTGCGAGAGGGTGTTGCTTATAAAAAGAGACAGGACTGAGGCATGGATTATTACATCACCACTGGAGTGGCCAGATCTGAAAGTGTGCTCCTAGTCAGTTCAAAATGCCAGTCTGTGTTTAGATCGGGCCCATTAACTTTCACCTGGTAACAAAAAAAATATAATAAAATGAGCTTCACAATAAAATGTTTCTCAATGTTTATTTATTTGTGAAATTGTAATTTCCCTCAAAATGTATTTCTCTGGCATTTGTGCAACAATATCTACACAAAAGTAACACCTACAGACAGACCTACAGTCTTGGACTGAACAATATTTTCCAGAGGTATTTTTTCATATCTAATTCCTAGCCTGATTTATTGATTTTCAAATTTCAAAAAACAAGGTAAAATTTCACATTTGTACAGATTTTGCCACTAATAATCATCTTATTTTAAAAATAAAGAAGTTATCCATAATCCCAAACAGAAATTCAAACTTGGATCAAACTTGCAATACCCTTTTTTACTCATATTTATGCCAGAAATCTACAGCATAAGCATTTCAAATTGATACCTCTAAATTTAAAAATATTCCCTATTGCCTTAAAGGGACTAGCTTAGGGTGACCAGATTTTCTGACTAAAAATACAGGGTCACTATTTGAAATTTAGTTGCATGGTCAACCATTGACTGTTATTCCCACGCTAAATGGTAAATCTTCTTGTTACTGTCTTAAGCCATGCACCAATCAGCATTAATATGATAGACTTGATATTTTTTACTGGTTTCTACTTGGTAATGGACATTTGATTGGCCCAGAGACATGAATTTTCAAGCGAAGTTTGTTACTTTGTGGGTCATATTGGCCAAAAACTGGGACACCTGAGACAAATGAATGGTTTTGGAGGAATGTGTGGGGACATGGGACAGAGGACTCAAAACTGGGACTGTCCCGAGTAAACTGGGATGTCCGGTCATTTTTGACTAGATGCAAGTTGGTCATTTTTATACTCACAACTGCCACCTCAGGCCTTACGCGTAACTGCAGTCTCTATATTAAGCTCATGCAGGACTTTTTTGAGTGACAGTGCAGGATTTTAGAGGCAGTTGTGGTGAACAGGTCTGGGCTCATTCTACACATTAGGACATTGCTGGAACATGTAGGGGGAGGAAAATACATAATTTTAACATTTTAACATGCCCTATTCCGTAAGACCTTGGAAGCTATACAGAGAAGGGCCTGGTCGGTACTTGGATGGGAGACCGTTTGGTAACACCGGGAAGCCTACCGATGCAGTGATCTTAGTGCAGTGTTTTTTTGTAAGGGCTTCTTCCTGGCAGAGTACTTCTCAGCCCATGTCGCTACAGTACTTGTTTCACTCTGGATAATGACAAACTCTTACCAGGTTCAGCATCTTCACCAGGTCTTTTGCATTTGTTCTTCGGTTGACATTCACATTTCAGGCCACAGCACGTTCATCTCTGGGACACAAATGGCTCTTCATTGTTAGCAGATTTAGCAGAGGTTTTGATTCATGGCCTTTTTAAGTGAGCCTTTCGACTACTCCCAGCACAAAACAACAACTATGATCAAGAAAGAAATGAAAAGGAACAGAATTAGCTATACAGCATATATGGCTTATAGTGGTTTGTGTTGTTGCCTTCAGGAATCAAAATTGATTTTTTGAGGTGGTGGAACTATTGTTTATCATAGCAACACACACACTTTTAAAGCTGGAATTAGTTGCATGTATGTACTTTTTTATGTAGGCTATAGTCAAAATCCTTAGTGTTTCTACCCAGTCCTTCTGCAGCCTGTGTCAGCTCCCCCCTTGTTCCTGCTTTTGTCTGTAGCTGCTGCAGCCTCACACTGAGAGAAGAACACAGGCTCCAGACATCACTGAAGCCAAAACTTTAGCAGGACTCCTTTAGTACCGTTTTTGTTGCTTTTGTAAAGGGCTCATACACATGAGAAAAGGCCGACATTGCGACGTATCGGCGCGCGTGATCTTATTGTTTACTTTTCACCCCACAAACCCAGCGTAACTCTATCTACAGCAGGGGTAGGCAAGTTTGCATCGTGGAGGGCCAATTTTCATTATTTCTAGAACACCAAGGGCTGAACCTCACCATTGTAGCCTAAAGTAAAGAACTTTTTTCTACAAATACCAATGTTTTACATCAGTGGTTCTCAAATGGTTTGGCTTCAGGACCCAACATTACCCTCGTTTGACCAGCCGCGACCAAAATTAAAATGTAATTTGTCATATATCGTATAAAATATTTTATTTTCCACATAAGTTTTTGTTGAACAAGCAGTAGATCTGCCTTTAAGACTGAAATTAGGATCAAAACAACTCAATAACATACATTTTAACAGACTGTTAGTGATTCCATGCAGTTTTAGATGGAAAATATTGAATACAAGTTCTCGATAGGCACCCACTGAAAATGGTTTCATGACCCACCACTTTACTTTTACTTTTATAGGTATTTGATTTCTTATTTGCATAATTGCATAATAATATTTCTCAAAATCATCTTGGGGG
Source organism: Proterorhinus semilunaris (assembly GCA_021464625.1). Classification (NCBI taxonomy): domain Eukaryota; kingdom Metazoa; phylum Chordata; class Actinopteri; order Gobiiformes; family Gobiidae; genus Proterorhinus; species Proterorhinus semilunaris. The sequence goes on along the minus strand of CM038345.1, from coordinate 31,449,236 downwards.
GAGAGAGGTTCTGTGCTGGAGGGCCGGATTTTGTCCCCGGGCCCGACGTTGCCTACCCCTGATCTACAGTATTCATAAAACAGAAAATATGAGGCAGATTGTTCCCAAACAGGAAGTGTCTAAAAGCTAAAAATAGGGGACGGCATGGTAGCGCAGCGGTTAGCGCTTCCACATCACAGCTAGAAGGTTCTGGGGTTCAATTGCTCTCCCCGTATCTGTGTAGGTTTCCCCTACCACTAAAAGCATGTATAAAAGGTGAATCCTCCAGCCAGGTGATTCTGACCATCAGCCTGGCTCCACATCATGGAGATCGGGCCCCGGGAGCGGAACTGCTGTCGCCCACAGCTCCATATTGAATTTCCTCAAAGCCTCGTTAGAAATCATCAACGAATGTACAGACCTTTGGAGATTTTATTTTAGATACAAATTAGAGTCAAGTTGCTTTTTGTTATTGGGTTGAAACAATAATGTTTTGGGGACATATCGTGCTGCCCCAATGGCTACGTTTTCCGCTCAGAAAACTCATAATAAAACCAAAAGCATTCGACCTTTACTCAAATTTCAAATGGCTCTGATCTAACTGTAATGATGTGGAGATGGAGCTTCGTGCTTCAGTGATAAAAGCAGGCATCATTTAGTTGGAAAACAGACATCTCGCTGCATCCGCCAGCAACAAAGCCCTTCTCCACAATAGCGTCTGCCGCGTGGTGTTCCTTCAAGGCCACTTTCAGCTCATTATGTCCTCAGACCTCCATTAGCTTATCTCAGTATGTCCCTCTCAGACAGACATCCATTGTGGGCCATTGTGAGCGCTGACATTTAGAATAAGCCAGGTGGAACTAATACTATTAACACTCAATCAATTCAAGCCACGAGGAAGTGTGACAAAAGGGAAGCTCAATAAACCGCCGCCATTCATGTTGCTAATTACATTATTTCTGGTTTACTGTGTCATGGATATTATAAGGCTGTACTTCATACTTGACAAAGGAGAAAAACAAAATGGCAACTTCATGGTGCCGCGATCAATACACTTTGAGATCAGAATTTCTCTGAACCGATACAATGCTGGATTAAAAAAAAAAAATAGTTTTTTTTTTGTGTGTGTGTGTGTTTTTTTTTTTAGAATAAGAAGAATTACTCAAAACAAATACAAAAAAAACTGAAACTCTACTACAAATTATGTTTTTTTACTGGGGAACAACGTAAAAACACGTTTCAAACCTCAAAATGTTAAATGATTTTGTGTCATTTTTTTTAATCCAATCCACTTTATTTGTATAGCACATTTACGCCTCGGTTACACCGAGTACGTTATGTCCGCGGCCTGTTTTAAGTAAGTCTGCCATGACAATAGTAAGTAAATACAATTAAATCTGGTGGTTCACATCAAGTAAGAATCCTTGGTGTCATTTTTGACCGCTCCCTTACATTTGAAGCACACATTGTTGGATTTGTGTTCTCATATGTACTGTTAGTGCATTTTATTGTGAAATGTATTGACCTTTTAATTTGAAGGAAAACTATGCAGCTAATGTCCTGTTTGTTGTTATTTCCTGTGCCCGCTTAAAAATTATGCGATGGACGATGGTCTCTAACGCACATGTTGGAAAAATAAAATAAAACAAATAAGTAGTGATCTGTCTGCTCATTCGACAATGGCCAACGGAACTGAAGATGGACCAAACGCAACAGGTTATGGGCCCAGGCGCGATATTAGCGGACGGTGGCAAAGGTTGGTGTTTAGTGGAGATGAAAATGACTATGAACATTGGGAAGTAAAATTACTCGCCCATTTACGTATCATGGGCCTGAAGGATACTATACTTTCAACCACCGATCCCGATGCTGACAATGCCTACGAAGCTATGAAGAAGCTATGAAGCCATGAAGGAACTGAGAGATTCGAAAACAAAAATAACCCGAAAGCAGACAATGTGATGACAGTTGACCTTAAAACAGTCACATGTTACTGATGTGGGAACCGCGGACACGTCGCCAAAGACTGTTGTCAAAAAGCTGTTCCAAAGTGGTGTACTTATCACAGAAGTTCTACGCACAGTGATGAGACATGCAGAATGAAAAATAAGCACAAGGATGAAGCCAAACAGACAGCTTTGCAACCGCAAATGGAGCCCAGGTGGTCTTCAAGAAAGGACCCAATGAACTCATCCAGAAAGATGGGACTGTCTTCGCCATTGAAGAATACAACAGACTCCACTACTTGAAAACGGTAAATGGTGACACTTCAGTCAATGATCTTGTGATAATGTAAACTTGTCGTGTGATGTAAAGACGTGGCATGAGCTCTTAGGACATTGTAATGTGAGTGATGTGCTAAAATTACCTGAAGTTGTAGAGAGAATGAAAATCTCAGGAAATGCAAAACTAGAGTGTGAAGTGGGTACTGAAGGGAAATTCACAAACCACAGAAACAGAAACAGGAGCCAAAGTGGCCATAGGTATGCTATATCATTCACAGATGATTTGTCAGGGGCGACGTCAATCTATTTCCTCAAACACAAAAATGAAGCTACAGTGGCAGCAGAAAAGTTTATCGCAGACTGTGCACCTTACAGTGATGTTAAGTGCATTCGATCAGATAATGGCACTGAATTCACAAGCAGCTTTTAAGGGAAAAAGGTATAAAACATTGGCACCATATTCACACCCTCATCAGAATGGCACAGCTGAGAGGCCATGGAGAATTTTTTTTGAAATGGGTAGGTGCCTGTTGTTTGAAAGGAGACTACCTAAAGCACTCTGGCCTTATGCCATTCAAAATGCTGCTCACATTCGAAACAGGTGCTTCAACAACAGAACTAAAAGTACACCATATCAGATGTTGACAGGGAAAAGACCAGATCTATCAAAATTATGGATATTTGGATCTGAGTTTTACGTTTACATTCATGATCACAAGAAGCTTGACCCCAGGTGTGAAAAAGCGATATTTGTGGGTTATAGTAAGAATAGCCCAGGCATACCTTGTTTATAACCCTCACACACGAAAAGTGTTAAAGCCTAGACTTGTAAAGTTGATCAAAAAGAGCAAAGCTGAACAGACTGAACAACAAAGACAGACTGAAGAGTGTGACTCAGAAATCCAAATCCAACTACAAATTACCCAGTGAACAAAATGAAAAGGCTACTGAGGATGAACAAGTACAGGACTTTGAGGGAGAGACAGATGAAACAAAATATGACACTGTAGAAACAACACAAACTGAGCAATAGGGTCAGCAACGTTATCCAAAAAGGAAAAACAAAACTTCCAAAATACTTGGAGGATTACACATCAAACTGTATAGATGAACCAAACGTAACCTCTGTAAGTGTTGATTATTGTTACAGCGCAGCCTGTGGGATCCCCCAAACCTATAGAGAAGCCTTGATGTCACCAGAGGCATCCAAGTGGGAACAAGCTAGGTAGAACCACTGTGGGTGGAAAATGGGTATACGCACTTAAAGTAAACGACCATGGAAAAATATTCAAAGCTAGATTTGTAGCAAAAGGATATAGCCAAACAGAAGGAATAGACTACCATGAAACATTTGCACCAACAGCTAACATTACATCTGTACGTGCTCTTATGCAGATAGCAGCTCAGAACGATCTTGTTGTTCATCAAACAGACGTCAAGACAGCATATTTACATGCCCCCATAGAGGAAGAAATATTCATGGCCCAACCTGAAGGTTTTGAACAAACCCGGTCACAAAATAAATTGGTGTATAAGTTAAAGTAATCTCTTCATGGCTTGAAACAATCTGGTCGAAACTGGTACAAACTTTTAAACGATTACCTAGAACAAAATGGTTTTGACAGAAACCCCTCAGATCATTGTGTTTACAGGAAATGCGTTGAGGATGATCTGTACTTGTACCCATTTGGGTTGATGATTTAATCATCGCTGTTAGCAACCTTGAACTACTTAATGCATTTAAAGAAACAACGAGATTGAAATTTAACATGAAGGACTTGGGGAGAATATCCTATTATCTCTGGATATACAGTAGTTTGAACAAAGAGAGAATGAAATCACAATGAACCAGAAAAAGTACATTGAAAGAATGCTAGAACGTTTTGACATGTCTGAGTGCAGACCCAGGTCTAAACCTTGTGAGTTGAAAACGGACACTACCAATAGTGAAGAAAATGACAAACATGAGACTGTAAATCCCAGAGAGTACCGGGAAACTGTGGGCAGTCTTATATACGCCATGACTTGCACAAGACCAGATATAAGCTGGGTTGTAAGTAAACTTTCACAAACTTTAGCATGACCAAAAAGGGAAGATTTTGTAACTGCAAAGCATTTTGGTTTATTTGGTCGGGACAGTGCATGTTAATGAACACAGATGGGGCTCATGCATATACAGTGGTCCCTCGTTTATCGCGGGGGTCACGTTCTAAAAATAACCCGCAATAGACGAAATCCGCAAAGTAGTCAGCTTTATTTTTCACAGTTATTATATATGTTTTAAGGCTGTAAAACCCCTCACCACACACTTTATACACTTTTCTCACTAGTTCACACGGGTTCTTCCTTATGCCTGGTGAACACTCTGCGATATTTTTTTTGTCTTATAAGATTTTTACCGTCACTGCATTTATGCTTCCACACGTTTCTATGTCCAGCCTATTACCACCAGAGGGCGCTGGAAGTGCGTCAGAAAATGTACCTAAATGGGAGAAGAAGGACAACACAATATGGGGGCCAGTCACAATGTTTCTTTTACACCACGATTCCCAAATAACAGTCAAGCAAATGTGGTAAAGCAGTCTTGGTTTGTTTGCAAATGGATCCCGTCACGGTTTGTTCCGCTTCACCTGTTGACCAGTGAGCAATAGCGTCCCCAGTGGTTAGCTCATGCACTGCTTCGTTATTCTGACTCCCGGAGATTCGCGCAGACATCTCCATGCGTATCAATTTCAAACATAGAGCAAACGAGTCCCAAGGCGGCCTATTATATAACTCTCTAGCTCCATCACTGAATAAACAAGCACCGAGTATAATAACTAAATGTTACTGCGTCCGTTGTACCATGTGGCCTCTCTGTGCAGGTAAATGTGTTTGGCAATTGCAAACGTTTTATTAAATTGAAAATGGCGGGATGTCCCTGGGGGGGAAATGCCATCACATCATCTGCGCAGCGCAATATTAAATACGTTTCTGAGCGTTCCCATTTTTCACTGTGAAGGGCCTCGTCGTGTTGATTACTTCCTCCACTAAAGTAATGTTTTGTTATTTCCACTGTCATTGGGTCTTACGCAACTCGTCTGTTACTTTCAAGCACAGAATTTAGGCATCATTGGGGCCACCCGAGTCAGTGACTACGTTTACATGCCACCAAAATTCGGGTTAAGGTCGATATTCAGGTTTCTGAACCATTTGGAATAACATGTTTACATGCGTGAGCAGACAGAGTCACTCCTGTTTACATGGTGTTTGAACATCATGACGCAAATATGCTCCCAATGCTTTCTACCGTCAATATTCATGTCTTTCACCACGCTAATAAAGTAATCGGTTTATTCCTCGCTTCAAAAGTGTGGTGCGTCTGTTTTGACTGTTATGCTGTTACGCACACTTTCTGTGCCGTGTATGTCTCGGCATGCTAGTTCTGGGTTTCATCCATATATAATATATGTTTTGCTTTGTTTTTATTATTAATTTATTATTAATGAAAGATCACCTGCTGAGCATAATCAAAACATTAATGTACATAAAACAGGGAGGGATTGAGACATGAAGAGAGGGGACATAACAGAAAAATAAGAATAAAAGACTAGACACATACCTCTTGCTGGCAGTTTGGAAACTGGATAACAGTAACCAGATGATGTTTAAACTGGATCAGCAGGCTGGTCTCTGGCGGAAACTTGGCATAAAGATCTTCTTCCTGCATTCGGCCGGGCTGGAGCTGTTAGACCCGGCCTGGAGCTGTTGGGAAGAAGAAGAAAAAAGATCTCAGAGTCTGTATCTGTACTTCCTGGTTTAGTCTTGGTTTAGACCTCAGTTAGTGGTTAGCCCCGGTTTGAGTCAAAGGATTAAAAAAACCCTGTACATTAAACTCTTTACTCCTCCTGGAGCCGCCACCTTAACGTGGTGGAGGGGTTTGAGCGCCCGAATGATCCTGGGAGCTCTGTTGTCGGGGGCTTCGTGCCCCTGGTAGGGTCCCTACCAGGGGCCCCTTATGAGAGACCAACAGGCCCGGTTAGAACCATGAGGCCGTCCTTCTGTGGACCCACCACCTGCAGGAGGAGCCATAGGGGCTGGCGACAGACAAGTGGAAGAAGATGGATGGATGGATTAAACTCTTTATGAATACTTTTACTTTTGACTTATAACGCACGAGTGTCCTGAGCTAGCTAATAACAATAATACCTATTGTTATTAGCTAGCTCATAAGCGAAAGTCTAAACATGGACTAAACATGAGATAACGTACGTGTTTTTAGAATGAACACAAGACGACACACTTTGATGTTTACTTGGCCATAGTGATGGACATAGTGTAGCCTACTCTTTAATTTACAGACAAAATCCTGCGTGTTGAGCTTCTGTGTCGGAGCTGCGTGTGTCTGGCAGCTAGCTGTCTAAAGAAATTATTTCTTTATATAGACAGCTAGCTGGTTTTTTTATCCGAAAACCTGGAATTATAAATAGTGCTGTTTCAAAGGAGCCACACTTCCAAAATCATCAAGCAAAATGTGTGTTGACAACACAAAAAGCACAATGAACAATGTAATGGACATGGACATTTGTTTTTTGTTTTGAGTCTGTTTTTTTTTTTGTCTTTGGTTCAGGCAAATGTTGATTACACCAAAAACTGAAACAGACGTGTTGTTCCTACAAATTTCACACCGAGGAAAAAGAAAAAAAAAAAACGGATAAATTACACTGAGCCCAAATCCCCAAATACTTTCTGCTGTCATCTGCTATTGTCAAAAAGCTGTCACTATTGTATTGTTTTACTCATGCAGAAAATTGTAATACCACTCTTCTCAACTCATTTGAGATTCTTGTTTTGGACTGAATTAGATAAAAAGCCTGTTTGGCCATATTTTCTGTTGTTAGAACACATTTTCTTGTCTATATCAATACTTTGACTATATAAGACCAAAAGTAATACAATTTTGGTGAAATGGTTTAACCAATTACGCAAAAAATTGGTTAATTGGTAAATTGGTAATTAACCAATTACGCAAGAAACAAAAACAGGCCTCCTGTTGCACTTTGTTTGTCTGGTGGCGTTGAGATTCCAGTTCACCAGCTGGTTTGGAAATCTGTTGGTAAGACACAGGAAGGATTATGGCCGCTCCTTGCTATGGCTGGGTACCGTTATACTATACCAGTGTGGTATCGAAAAAATGTTTATGTACTACCGGTATAGAAAAAATATCAAAAGCAGGGACCGAATTTTTTTTTTATGTTGTTGGTCCAGGGACAGCATTGAAGGAAGTGACTTGGTTGTCACTACACATATTTTCCTTATTTTTGCCTTATTTTTTTTATTACTAATATTTTCCTTCTATTTTCTTCAATTTAAAAAAAAAAAAGAAGAAAAAAAAGATACATAAATATTTGCTCAATATTTCCCAATCTTGTTTTTGTCACAATTTCTCATACTTTCCCCCCATTTTCTCCCAAATTATTCCCCGTTTTCCCACATTTCTTGACGCTTGTGTTCGGATTTTCTGGTTCTGATAGGTATTGAAAAAAAGTGTTGTTCAGGTATCGGTATCAGTATCGTAAACCGAGTATTGTTAAAGTACCGGTGTTCTGTTGTGTTGTAATCAAAGCTAAAGGCAGTCTCCTAAATCAAATTGGTAAGAGCAGGTTTTTAGCTACCCAAGCTGTTCCCTCTCCCTTTCTTCTCCCCCATCTGAGAGAGTGCTTTGGCTTTAACTCCCCACAGACCTCTCCTTCCTGTATCGATCGGTAAAAGCTGCCCTTAAAACGTACACATTACCTCTGGCCTTACATTTCCAAACTTAATACTGATACACAGGAGCTGTCAGGGTCCCAAAAGGTCATCTCTAAATTTATCTCACGATCCTGAGCAACACTGAGCAGTTTGATAAATTCATATGGATTTCTTTGCGAGTCGAGGATTCAGGAGGATACAGAAGCTCAAGCTTAAAGTTTCAACCCTCCTCTTTTCCAGTCTGTCTGCGCTCAGCTGATACTAATCTGACTCTTTCACTCCGGGCAAAGAGACACTTTCAGTGGAAGACTATATTCGGTTGTATCTTCTCTAAACACAGGAATCCGTCCTATACATGTACAGAAATGCATATTTTTTCTCGAGTCAAAATAATAGACAAAACATTTTTAAAGATGCTAGGATGATCAAGGTCATACCAACACAACAAATATACCTTTTAGCTACAGCTACAACAGTCCGATTGTGACTTCAGCTAATAAGGTGTATATATATTTCTTGCATTGGTATGACCTTGATCACCACTGGGAATTATGTGGTCAAAACAGAGTTGAATCGAAAGGCAAGCTCTCGATTTATCGGTCGACGCACGTTCCCACCCTCACCTATAGTCATGAGATCAAGATAATGACCGAAAGGACAAGATAACGGATACGAGCAGTCGAAATGAGTTTCCTTCCACTGTTTTCTCTTCAGATCCATCCATTTTATTTTGTTTTATCCGGGGGCCGGGTCACAGAGGCTGCAGTCTGAGCAGAGATGTCCAGACTGTCCAGCGATCCACGCACACCTCCTCCAGCTCCAGGCCACAGAGACTTAGTCCCTCCAGCGTGTCCTTCGTCTTCCACGAGGCCTCGTCCCAATAGGACAGATCTAGGTTAGGGCTAAAAACAGGGGTTAGGATTAGTACTGGGCTCGGGATGAAAGGCTCGATGTCTGACCCGTCTGTGGATGCGCACGCAGGGAAACATTAACTGGGTCGAGGTCGGTGTTCGGACCTGGAGGTGGGTTTGGAGCATGGAACGGACTTGTGTCCAGTCCATCCAAAGCCCCTAGTTGCGGGAAATCTCATGACTATCTAGCCATTTATTGTTACCAGAAAAGTCCCACTGCAATTCACAAGCTCTTTTTTCAGGGGAGCCCTGGTGGGAGCCCCTATATCACACTTGATTTGGGTTGTAGGAGAGGGAACCAACACCGTTAAAATAAAGGAATTGAATATCGTTGAGGGAAAAAAATGTAACTCATCTATTTTCTTGGCCTGGGCATCTTGGCTTTGCTTGAGATATACCTCCTCCACCATTAATGCTGTTTCTCTGCCAAGTTACAGTTTGTCGGCTCCGTGGCCGACTGTTTTATTTTTATTTTTTTAACCTAACGCTCATCACGATGCATCTCGCTTTATGAGTCCATTAGTGAGGCATCAGCGACCACACTGTCCTGTATATAACAAATTAGGCTATTTAGATCAGAGAGAAAACATTACTGACCAAGACGGCTGATTTACTCCATGCAGTACTAATTAAAGGGCTTTCAACTATGGGCTCCATCTGCCTTATGCCATATGTCACAGGGACAGCAGGAGCAAACAAGTAAACTTGAGCTTACTGCTTCTTCTGCTGCTACATGCTGAGGTCCTGTAGTTTTTGCACTCCAGATATAGGGACACTGTACACCCCTGATTTAATTATTCTCCTGTCCTTTCTTTGTCTCCTTAGCATTGTATTTATTTTAAGGCGAGACATGGCAGGTGAAAGTATTGATTTTTCACGTAGTGGTTGAAGTGGAGATTTGTTTCCTCCGTTAACATCTTCGTTTTAATGTCACAGTATAAAAATGACAAAACTAACCCCGTACGATGCTTATTTTATGATGTTCTGTTGCGAGGGAGCTGGAGACATCCCGGAAGTAACTCTAACATCAAATACATTTGATTAACTGTCCGTGAGAGTAAATACTACGCTGACAGAGAAGACAAAGGGAGAGAGGGATATTGTACATCTAATTTCACAATGGAGATAATTTTTTTTCACTCAAACTTGGCTGTAAATACTGTTTAAGTAGCGCTAGCCCACAGTTAGCTTTGCCTGCAAGCCTGTTAGCTTCTTCTTTGTGATTCCATTAGTGTGTATTGGTGACTCCTACCCGGTGGCAAACTAGTTGCAGTTGTGGTTTTCTGGCCGGAGACACCAGGTGGAGACGAAAGACCCCCCCAATCATACCCTCAACACTTGTATTACCCCCAGAGGGACTACGAAAAGGATTTATTAAGGTAAACTTAGTTTACTTAGTACTGCTTGAACAATATTGGGTTTGTTTTAGAGGAAGTTTTTAATATCTAATTCCTAATCTGATTAAATGAGCTTTGACCACACACACACACACACACACACACACACACACACACACACACACACACACACGCACACACATATAACTAATATGTCACAAAATAAAACCATTCATTTAAATTTGGGTCTATGCATTATTTAGATTTCGTTGCTGAAAATATTGGCAATTTTGGCCAATTATTATGCACAAAACGCCTTATTTTTTATATGAACACATACAATGACAGAAGATTTGCATTACATTTTTGTCTCATATTTACATCAGTAATGTTAATCAAAAGTTTCAAATTGATATCTAAAAAAAAAAAAAAAATCCCCTATTCATCTGCAGTGTTAAATCTCTTGTTTAGACTTTGATTTAATTGCTTTGGTCTCATCCAACATCTCACTTTCACTCTCATAAGGACACGATAATTCAAACACCAGTCTTGCCTAAAGACAACACTGGCTGCATAGCAACCATTGGGCCAATGTTTTGCCACTGAGATGATTTACTGTGGTTTATACTCTTCCATTATTGTATTTTAAGGGTTGTTTAGCTATTTAGAAGTTGTCACAGGGCAATCGATGTGGCTGGATGTGTCTGAAAGGCTTAAAAATGGGCCAAATTTATCCGTCAAAATGACTTTCCGCGCTGACCCCTGAATGAAACGGGTCAACAACAATCCCCGCCAAAAACTGCTGCGAATTGTAAGATGAATGCCGCTAATGATTTGAGCCACCAACACAGCTACCATTTGGCAAAAACTCCAATTTCCCTGTCACCAAAAATGAACAAAGAAAATGAGAAATTCTCTTTATTTTTTGATTACAGTTCCTTTTGAAATTCTGCCAAACTGCAATTCACTCCCGCGTTTAATCATTTTGGGCCATTAGTGGGCACTTTTATAAAACAAATTCTGTATTTAATGTGAGTAAACTGTGCTTCAGACAGTGCAGTAACTCTGATGCCCTCTGATATGTACGATCCATAAACGTCATTGCTTCCAATTTATATGGGTGTGTTAAGCTCGATTTTGTCCTTGATCCCTGTAACTTGCTTGTTAAGTCATCCCTGTGAAGAATGAGAATGTTAGAAATACTTGTAAAAACAACAATAAAACTGCCCTAAAATATTTCAATTTTATGGCCTTCTTCTTCTTCTGGTGTTATAAGTGATTTGCCTCAGGTGCCGGGTTTTCGAAGGATATTATTGTCTATAAAGCTAGAGTTCCCTCCTGTGACGTTTTGTATTTTTGACAGCCTGATTCATGCTTTATAGATTTGTTTTAATGTGTGCACATTACATAAACGCCCCGTGAGGGCCGAGTTTACAGTGAAGATACCACCAAATAATATAAATGAGGAGCAGTGACGAACAGAGAGAATATAACATTATTAAAAGTAAAAAAAATAAAAAATAAAAAGTTTCAGTGTGTCCTTACATAGATGGAACTCAAAGTAATTAAAACTTTGCGACTCTCAGTAACAGACTTCATATCACACAGTCTGGATATGTTGTCGGAGAAAAGCCAAAAGCTTTTTGGTGTACGCAAGCCACTGGTCCAGGCCTGGGCAATCCCCAGGGGTCTGACCGGAGCAGCTTTCCCAAAACCCTATCTGTTATATTCATTAAGAGTCCTGCAGAGCGTGCACAGTGCTGAGGGCACTGCGTAAGTGAGCTGTAACAACATGAGAGCAGGAGCAAAAGAATGAAGCTCTCCGGCTCCACATAGTATTCAGAGCAACAACGGACTAAATTGCACTAATAAGACACCTGCTGCTATCCCACAAACTGTGTTACGCATATGCACTCAGGCAAAGAAATAAGTGAAACTGTTAGATGTACCTTTTCCAGTGTGTGGTTCGGTTACAGTAGGGCTGTGCCACAATACTCAGGAGGATGTTGATAAATGGTATGAGGATTTTTGTCAATTTATTAGAGGTGAAATAAGTTCATGTCAAAATAGCACATTTAATAAAAAACATTATTTTAAAAAGGGTGTAAAGCCTTTTTGGAACGCCCATCTTCAAAAGATATGGGATGAGCGAACAATAGCAGAGAGAGAGTTTCTCAAGTGTAAAGCGCCTCAAAATAAACAAGATCTGAGGGAAAATTATAAGCAGAAACACTGTCACTTTTTGACAAATGTGTAAGATTTTACAAAAGAAGGTTTAATAGGGGTCAAGCATTAAAACTTGACCATTTACAAACAAGCAATCCACAACAATTTTGGAAAGCGGTTAATAGATTGGGACCACCAAGAATTAAGACAATTCCTATGGAAGTCATTATGGAAAACGGTGCAGTGGAGTTGAGAAAAGAGCGAGTTGTTGGGAACTTGATTTCTCAAATTTATATTCAGGTTTGACTATTATTGAAGACTTTGACCCTGCTTTTAGTGTTCTCTCAGTTCAAGTAAAAGAAAATCTTGAATTAATTATGGGTGATAACAGCCGATCAAATATGTATCTGAATTTTGATATTACTTTGGAAGAAGTGAGCGATGCTCTCAATAAGGCCAAACTGAGGAAGGCTATGGGAGTGGAGGAAATTCCAAACGAGGTGTTAAAGTCTCCACATCTTAGGCATATGCTTCTCGGTTTATTTAAATAAACGGTATTGTTCCCTCTACGTGGTATAAATCAATCATTAAACCTATTCCCAAATCAGCGAAAGATGACCCACGCATATCTCTCAACTACAGAGGAATGAGCCTCCTCAGTACTGTCTATAAAATCTACTCTAGTATTTTTTTGGAAACAACAGAGTATCTAGTAGATGAACAAAATGGATTTCGAAAACACAGGGCATGTATTGATCATATTTATTCGGTATCAACAACAGTCCGAACCAGATTAATTGAAAACAAACCAACTTTTGTTTGTTTTGTGGACTTTAAAAAGGCCTTCGACTGGGTGAATAGAGATCTGGTAAGTTTGAAGCTTCTCCAGGCCAGGGTTTATGGGCGTTAAAGTCCCTGTATGCAGACTGTGTGGGATGTGTGCAGGTGAATGATGAGCAGACTGAGTGGTTCCGTCCCCATGCCTGTTCTCTCTGTTCATAAATGATTTGGCTCTTGAAATGAAACATCTGAACTTAGGAGTGCACCTAGACAGGGTGATTGTGGGCATTCTGCTCTATGCTGATGATGTAGCACTACTGGCTGAAACTGAAGAGGATCTACAGAAAATGTTAAATGTTTTACAAAATTGGTGCTGTAGATGGAGACTTGTTATAAATCAATCAAAAACACAAAAAATGCACTTTAGGAAAAGATTTATTTCATGAAGCACAAACATTTTTTCTTTTGGCAATACCATCCTTGAGTATGCAGCCCAGTATAAGTATCTAGGATTTGTATTTGATGAATTAATGACATTTGACAGAGGAGTTAAAATCCTAGCTGCTTCAGTCAGTAGAGCCCTGGGTTCTGTGATAAACAAGTTAAAAGTCTGTAAAGATCTTATGGAACATTCTCTCAGTTGTATGCTGCCTGTGTGTCTGTGCTAAATTATGCTGCTGGTGTGTGGGGGGCTGTGCAGAGCCCAGCCTCGGACGCTGTAGAAAACCGTGCAATCCGCTGCTTCTTGGGAGTTCATAAGTTTGTCCCAGTGCTCGCAGCGCAAGGGCGATATGGGCTGGGTTCCTGGATCAGTCCAAAGGAAATGTGAAATGGTGAGACTGTGGAATCGACTCATTAACTTGTCTGACAATAGAGTAACAAAAAAAGTTTTTCTATGGAGTAAAAATAAGTGTCTTTGGGCTGCAGAGCTCCGGACTGTCTTTGCTGAAGCACAACTCCAGTATGTATTCCAGAATAATTTGTCCTGTAGTGTTAAAACCATTAAATTAATTTTAATGTCAAACTTTGAACACAATGGTTGACTGGGATTATGGCAAAGCCAAAGCTAAGGACTTACTTACAAATTAAAGATGTATTTGAAACTGAGTTGTAGGTAAAGGCAACCCTGAGAAGGAACCAAAGACCTTTGATGGCTCAGCTGCGAACTGGCATCCTTCCCCTGGCCTTAGAAACTGGCAGGTTCACTCAAAGAGGACAGACTCTGTAGACTATGTGAGTTAGGAGAGGCTGAAAGTGAAACTCATTTTGTGTTATATTGTCCACAGTACGATGATCTTAGAAATGTATTGTTTGGTGAATTGTTTGTTCAAAAGACTGAAATGTTTTGGATCAGTGATGACGACAAGATGAAATGGTTGTTTAATTCTAATGTGTTTAAATTGGCTTCTTTTGTTTGTAAAGCCTGGATGAGGCGGCAGACTTGTTTGTTCAAATAATTAATATATTATGTATCGTATATTGTGCCTACTGTCTGGCAAATGGTCCTTTTGCTGGTGCTATTGGTGTCTTATAAGCCCATTGGGGCTGGGCATACAGTGTGTATGCAAGACACAATAATAAAAATTATTCATTCGTTCATTCATTCATACAGTAAGGGAAGTAGCATTGATTGTTCCCGTTGGGAAATTAGTCATCGGCACTTGACCCACTGGAACCCTACAGGGGCCGGGGCAACTCCTGATCCTGAGGCTTTAGTCAAGATCTTGGCCAGACGTAACCTCGCTGGAGGAATTGTAGTCCAGATTTAAATGTCGTTGATTGGACGGGTTTATTGAATGAAGGCTTTTCATTTCCTTCTTCAAGCTTCTTACCGCTTTTGAAGAGAAATGTAAGACTGGTTAAACACATAAGTTTTTTAAACACTGGTAATTTCCAAGAGGAGTGGTCAGAACTTCCATAACTCCACCTGTTTCTTCTGATCGAAAATCATTACAATATTTAGCAAGTTTTGCACAAGGAATTGCCTTCTGTGTACCTTTTGTTAGATGGTTCAGTTTGATAGTATATAAGAGGGTTTGAACAGACACGCACATTACAAATAAGTGCAAGAGTTCGATAGTACATACAATGGAAGGATTACAGACTCTGCACCGCTGTGGTGCTCCCATAGAATTTGTTTAGCACCCCACGGTAACGTTTCGGGAGTCACTAGCCCTTCATCAGACCATCAGCCCCTCATCACCTGATGACGCTAGTGAGGCCCCAAACGTTACCGTGTGGTGCTAAATAAATTCTTTGGGAGCACAACAGCGGTGCAGTGTCTGTAATCTTTTCAACTTAGTTGAAAGGATTGAACATACAATTACACAGTCACTGAGAGATGTGTTAGCTGTCTGTAGATAGATGGAACTTGTCAGGTAAAACCCTAAACTAGTACATGCAGTAGTGTTGTGTGGGTCGACCCGAACTCCGTGCTCAACCAACGGCAAACTTCGGGTGCGAGCGGGTCGGGTTAGAAAGTGCATATATTGTTTCGCCTTCCATTGTTGGCTTACAACATACAGTAAAGTGCATTCTTATCCATAAAGGCCACTCAAAGTAGGCTATGTTTTGTTGAATGTCTTGTGTTATGGGGTAAACGTATCATTAGCATGTTTTGTTTGAATGTAGCCTATAGCTCTTGTATTACTCTGATCACAACAGCAGTGTCCAACATGCACGACAGGCTGTTTTGATGAAAACGACGTTGCTGCAAGAAACAAGGCACAGCTAGAATAACAAGGCAAGAGCTTCTTACTGACCTGAGGAGTGCAGCTTCTCTAAAGCATCAGGTCGGGTGCTCCTGGGCCACTTTAGTCCAAACTCCTGTTTAGCTTGACAGAAAGACTCCATGACTTAGTCAAAGTAAAGCTTTGTGATGCGCTCCCGTTGGGGTTACTTTTTAATATGTGTGAGTTCGGGTCGCCTCAACAAATTGAGACAAATTTATTTGGGTTGGGTTTGATTTTCATCGTGTCGGGTTGGGCCGGGTCAGAAAGAAGGCTGACCTGTGTATCACTAGCAGGCAGCTATTCTCAGTCTAGGAATTTCTTTTCAACACCCTAACTCAAGCTCATAAGATTTGTTCCAAAGTGCCCTTGACCCAGACACATGATAGTAGGATAGCTGAAATGCAGAAGACAATTTTCTAAGGGGGACGGTAGTTCAAGAACTGTCCATTCTTATTTCCCCAAAACCAGATTGCAGATGTGTGCATGACTGTAGATATAAGGTGTTACATATAACTGTGCATCGTACTGTCAATCGTACTTGTTATACTGTCTGTGCTTCACTTCACTGTAATGTATGGAAATGACATTTGAATAGAGTTCTTTGACGTGCTATGGGAAATAATGACTGGATTGAGAGAAGTTTCAAAAGTTTACAGACGTGACTTACAAAAGGTAAAAAGTTTCCCCAAGTTGGAACAAATCACAGGAAGCAATTATGTACTGATGTAATAAAAAGGACTTTTATTGTTGTTCAGTCAGCAAGTGCGGGCAGACTTTCATTTATTTATTTTTTTCATTCTCAGCTAATGCCTCAAAAGGTTTTGGAGACGGCACAAGACAAGACCAAGCAAGGTAAGATTATTTGTGCAGCATAAAGCATACATAAATAAGTTATTCAAAGTGTTTTGTATAATAAGAAGGCAGTATTGAAAAAGAAGGCAAGTAAAATAGATAAAACATATAAGATTATCATAACATTTCATAAAAAGAGAGAAGAGTCTAGATGGAAAAACTTTAAGTTGCCATATGCACTCCTAAATAGAAGCCTTTTAAACATTGATGGGAACATTAAGCCTCTCACTTTGTCAGGACAACTGTTCCAGATTCTAGAAGTAGAAGAAGATGATCTTTATTTATATAGCACCTTTCACAGACATGGTCACAAAGCGCTTTACATGAGGGCATTTTACATTCACCCCATACTTGGTGATGGTAAGCTACGTTCTAGCTTCTATGTTCAGATTCTAGCTACATAAAACTGAAACGCAGCCTCGCCAAGTAGAGTCCTGACTCTGGGACCTGCAGGACACCTGAGGTTTCTCAGAGCCCAAGATGGTTTATCTGGCATAAACATGTCAAATATGTGAAGCTGTGAAGCTTCATTTGAGAGGTGAGCAGTTTGTTCTAACCAGCTGGAGACGAACACATGGAACGCTCTAAGTCTAGATACTACACCTTTGAGTCTGATTATGCTTATTACATGCTCTGTTGTTGTATTTCTATTTAAGGGAAGGGGACGGGAGCTCTACCGGTATAGCACGAAGTAGAGAAGGAGGAAAAAATATTTGGCGCTAAAATATGACGTACAGTAGATTCCATCCATCCATTTTCTCCCACTTGTCCGTTGCCGGGTCGTGGGGTCGGCTGTTGGAGCTGCCCAAATCACATTGCACCAACCCCTATGGCTCCTCCTGCAGGTGGTGGGTCCACAGAAGGACGGCCTCATGGTTCCAAACGGGCCTGTTGGTCTCTCATAGGGGCTTCACCCATTCACACTCTCATTCATACACTAGTGTACACAGACACTGGAGGCAAGGAGGGTGAAGTGTCTTGCCCAAGGACACAATGACAATGTGCACCTTCAGGAGGCGGGATTCGACGTACAGTAGATTGATTTGTGGAAAATGTTCATTTGCACCAACGACTCAAAACACTGCACTGTTTTTGTGGGCGGCCTGAAAACTGCTTTGTGTCTTTGTAGAAACAGTTTATCTCTTGATGTGCAGTCCTTAGTAAGCTAATATGAGAGAAGGCACAATTCATGGCGGCACCCATGGGAACTTATCACGTGGTTAGAAAAATGCCGATGACTATAAAGCCAATGCCTCATATGAGTCTCATTATCGAAGGTTGGCGGTTCTATCCCGGTTGATCCTCCCGTTCTTTAAGAGACCACCATGTTATGAGTCATTTTGACCCCGCATTATATAATACATAAGACAAATTAGTCATACATTTCTTTGTGGCACTGTTCTTGCGCATAGAGTGAAAACACTGTACATCCAGTTCTCCAGTCGTTTAATCCTTAAATCCCCCTTTGACACCAATCCTTACTCTATTGTCGATTTATACTACAGTAGGTCTTTCTCCAGCCAATCTTTGTTCAACATCTTCGCAACGACACGCATCAGCACAACTGCGGACCGTGGAAGGAAAGAAAACAAGTGTTCTCTCAAAGCACCCGCAACTACATTAAAAGCGTATTAACTAAACTGTGATGTCTTTATTTCCTTTGTGCTGAAAAACGCTGCCAAGTTGCATTTACTTTACAAGACTGTGCCTACAGCTTGTGCAATTCCTCTGTGATCACAAGAGTCCATTAATAATGCCGCACTTGTAAAGCGTTTTAATTAAAAGTACATTGGAGAGTTGTCTTTCTTCCGGTTGTAATAGAAAAAGCAAGCGCTGTGAATTTTTTGAAGCTTGTTTTTTTTTTTTTCTTCATTCCGACAGTCCAGCATTACTCATACCCATCTATGCTGCGCACGCCATATATATTTCATATGATAATAGCTATCTGCCACTGCAAGAGGAATACTGCAGATAGGCATCAAAATGGGGCTCCGCGTGCAGTTATTTCGCGGCATAGCTAATTTTTGAAGACAAATTTCTGCTTTGTTATCGCTTCAGAAAACCAGCGCCAGACGATCTATCTCCTTGAAGTATAGCGAGGAGTTCAAGGGCTGGTTCAGAGCGGTTTGGTGTCTTCAGGGAAAATCCACAGCAGACCGGATTAAGACTTGCAGAGGGCTTATGTCTGACCCAAACAAGCAATGCACTGTTTGTTCTGTATTTAAAGAACGCAATGAGTGTGGGAAGACATTAACTGGTGGGTCGGGACACGAGACACAAGAAATACAGCTGATACCAGCTTCACGGGGGCGTGTAAACGAGTAGCAACTTCCTCTCTCTTGTTACAGAGTTTTTTTTACTTTTTCAAGTTCATTGGTGGTTTCTGTTTTCTACAATTACTGGATGCTTTTGTACATCGTTTTTGTGAGGTTCGGTGGATTTTTTTTCACACCAAAGAGTCCAAAATGGTCCTGAAGAAAGGTTGACCCACAGTGGTGGCATGGCTCAGGACTAACGCCATAACAAAATTTTGTTGAAATGACAAATAAAGTACTTGCTAACTTATTAATGCTGCGTTTACACATAAGCACGATGCGTTACGAATGCCACAAATGCACATTCGTGGCCAAGGATCACGAATTTGATGATTCGGGGTCGAGGTTTCACGCGCCGCCACTAACTGTTGCGACCTGTTACTACGCGTTACGATTAATGGCACGAATTATCACGCACGGTCACGAATATGCGTCCCGCGCTGCTGCGTGGTGTTGCGCGCTGCTGCGTGGTGATGCGCGCTGCCACGGGATGTTACGGGTCACTAGGAATATTCGCGTTCTGTCCGAAATCTGTCAAGAATTGGGCGAAAGTGGAGTGATCTTCTTCCACCGGGTTGGAGGCGGAGCAGAGGCCGTGCTTTCCCCTGAGTCATTGGGCTCGTCTGGCTCCAACTCCCGAACATCAGGTACGACCGCAGGAGGAAGAAACACTTTCAGCACCCCGAGGAGCGGCAGTGGCTCGGGGTGCTGAAAGTGTTTCTTCAGGTGCTGTCCGTCGCTTGGAGCGCGGATTGGCCGACTTTGTGACACTTTTCCTTGGCATAGCGACTGCAGGTACCAACATTTACTTTGGGCGTAGCGTGGGTTTCTGTCAATTTTGAGCGTAAAAACAGTGATTCTGCTCCACGAATGCTCCACGAATGCTCCACGAATGATCTACGAATGCTCTCACGCTGAATTACGAAGCGCCACTACTCCTCACGAAAGGACACGCTCCGTTGCGAACTCCACGAACAGAGGGTGATTCGTGACATTCGTGGAAGATTTTTTGACAGACAAAAACTTTCTCCACGAACGTCACGAATGTCACGAACTGTTGCGTTCTGTTAAGAATCCAATTGAGATGCGTTAAGTCACGTCACGAACGTCACGAATGACGGAAAAATGCCATTCGTAACGCATCGTGCTTATGTGTAAACGCAGCATTACTTACTACTACTACTACTACTACTACTACTACTACTAATAATAATAATAATAATAATAATAATAATAATAATACTGTAATACATTGGTTTTACATAGCACTTTTCTGGACACTCACAGAGTGTCACATAAATTGCATTATTCATTCACTCCATATTTGGTGGTGGTAAGCTACTGCTGTAACCACTGCTGCCCTGGGGTAGAATGAATTGTGAATGGTGGCAATAAACTTGTCTCTGTGAAGAAATGGGATGCTATGTTCGGAAAGTTAGGAATGAATTTGGACCACAACTAATATTTGAATTGTGTGGCTTCCACATTCATCAATTGTTACAAAAAAGAAAATGTTATTTAGGTCCTAACCTTACGTACAATGACGTGACTATTTCCTGTCTTCCTGTCTTATAGCGTCAAGCAAAAGTGAACTTGTGAATTGTGTAAAAAAATATTCATAATGTCTGTGGACGTTGTATGGTTATATCGAACTTTAACATTGACAAAGATTATCCTCTACGTGTCTGGTTCTCACGCAAGTTTGTCACTAGTGACTCGAGAACAGAAAACAGAAACCCTAGCCGAGATCTCTCTGCTACACATTTGCTTGTCAAATGAAGGCATCAGATGGATTCGATCGTGTACCTCGATGCCTCACACAGAGTAGGTCTAAGGTGCAGTCCCCTCGTGGTTCTGCGGAGTGCTGCAGTGGGTTGGCTCCAGGCGTTCTGGCTTCAAACCCTACGCGTGTTCACACTGGAGATTGGCTTCCTCTGAAAATACTATACTGTGTAGCAGAGATATGTACGAGAAACCTCTCTGCTAAAGACTGATATATCCCGTGCATTTTGGATTAATTATGTTCAGATGTAATTGGGCTCCAGCACAAATCCCGACAGATATGAATATGAACTGAGCAAGAGGGCAAATTGGCTATAGGCGTGAAAATCTATACAATGATAATCTACGACTGATTATGTCGGGACTCAAGCATGTTCCCCATGTGCAAACCATAGTTCCCTACAGTCTCTTTAATTATTCATTTTGTAGGTTTTGTTTTTCTGTCAAACTACAAGTGTAATGGGGGTCAAGCTCAGGGTCTTTTAACAAAATAATATACAAAGAGACGCTAGACGTTTCAGTAACACTTTATAATAACGCATTTAGAACCAAAAGGTTGATCATGAACTAATACAAAACTAATAATTATGAATAACGACTAGTATTTAGTAATGAACGAGCATATTAGTAAACAGTAGGGCTGGAACAAAATATCGAATATACTTTTCGGTGTAATACCAAGTATTGATACTTCATCAAGTAGCGCAATACGTTCAACACTTTTATTTCGAGGCATTTGTTTTCCACACTTTGTTACATTTTGTGTTCATGCACTTTTCAATCTTAACACTTTTGCATTTGGTTTATAAACTTTGGACACGTGACTTTTTACACATTTTAAGGTAAACATATTACTTAATTACTTACTGTATCACAATACGTATCAGATCGGCCCCTGAGTATCGCAAAATACGTATCGGATCGTGACAAAAGTGTATCGTCCGAACCCAGTAAACAGTCCACTAAATCGAACGAGGCTTCTCTGGTGACTTTCCATCACTCTTCCACTCTACAACCTGAAGGGACTGAACAGTTCAGAATGTATTGTGGATTTTAGTGAATGTTTGTGGATGTTTATATATTATCCAGGATGATTGATATTAGTTTGATATTGATATTAGTAAAGCATTGTTTCAAGATTTGGTAATATTTAAGAAAGTATACAAACAAGTACTTTCGAAGCACTTCCAAGCACAAGTTAATGAACTAATGATGGACCGATTATTTACAAATGACATACAACTTAGTTATTCCTTTATTGGCTCATCAAATTGCGTTTATAAAAACATCTGTGCTTTATCATAAAGTGTTATCAAAGATTGACTATATTAAATATAGTCAATCCTACACACATATACAAAAGAGAATCTTGGAAAAATAATATTGTTCTATAAATGAGGAAAGCAGTTTTGGCCCGTATGACGGGGAGCTAACAGAGGGCCAACAGATTTGACAGGAACGACCAAGAGAATAAAGTAAAGTCACTGCAGTAGCAGTGACAAGGTGCAACGACAATTGGCCGTTGCATACTCCCTGAAAGGGCCCCATGAGCCCAGCCCCTCCCCCACCTGCTTCTCAGAGGGTAAGGAGAGAGAGAGAGAGAGAGACGGCACAAACCCACGTGTTGGTGTAAACAGAGCAGCTACGCGTCTCCTCCAACAAAATGAAGAGAAGTTATGCCTCTGGCAGCAAAAACTAAAGAAAATAAGGAGAAAGAAGAGGAAGGAGAGGAAGACAGAAGTATAATAAGTTACTGTAGTTGTCTGTGTAAGTTAGTTGTATGTCTCTGAAGTTTCTTCTTTTAGCAGCCTTCATTGCTTGGCATGCAAATATCATCGTGCAGGACGTTCAGGGCTTGTTTTCTCTGAATAAGGATACAGGTGAACCCATATAGTAGCTCATACAGACTTCAAACTTTCCAGTCTTGGACTTAACAATATTTTGAAGGTTTTTTCAGGGGTTTTAGGGGTCTAATTCCAAGCCTGATTTATTCAGCTTTGAACCCAAAAACACAAATTTTTTTACTTTGATTAGTTTATTGAAAAACTAAACAATATTATCCCTTGTGGCGTCCTTCAAGTTTGCACCCTTTAAAGACCCTAAAAGACCCACTTCAAAAAAGAACCTGAAAATTACCACACATTTTACAAAAATCCTTCAGTGGCTTTTGAGCCATTTGGATAGGCTCCAGTCCATAATGATGAAACAATCTTAGTTACTAATATGTCAATAAAATAAAACCATACGTTTGGCTCAATCCATTGTTTAGATTTTTTGCCCAAATATAGGTAATTTGGGCAATTTCTCAGATTTATATCAGTAATGTTCAGCAAAAGTTTCAAATCGATATCGCTACATGATTTTTTTTCCATATTCACCTTCTGTGTCTATTTGGTCGGGACAGTGCATGTTAACGAACACATATAAGACTCAAGCATGTAAACACCACGCCGGACTTTAGCCGCGGACTAATTTCCATCCATTGTCCCCTTCTCGCACCCTCAAACACACACTCTCACACTCTCATCGAGGCCTATTGTACATGTTTTAGTGGTAGGTGAAATCGAAATTGAAGCCTGCCAAATCGAACAATGCCATGAAGGAATATCTACTATTTTTCACATAGACTTGTTTGTTTGCGCTGAGGCAGTATTAGCCACTTGCTTGAGACAACCAGCCTTTTGGCCACTCTTCTCTCTTCATCAACACCTTTGCTTGTCATTCGGACCATCGGGACTCGCACACAAATCAATAGCATTCAAAAGCTTTTAAATTACAGTGGCCTCTCGTTGACATAACTGCTCCAGTAAGATTCTATCGACTTTCCATTCCAGGGACAATGCAATTACAACTCTAACATTTAACTGGTCCCTGCTGACTGCCGTGCTATTACAGCCCGCGCTGCAGGCCGTAGGTAAAACCGAGCGAGAAAATATAATGTTTCTAACACTCTAGGTGAATAAACAAGTGTAGGACATGTGTTTACAGCTTGTACTAGAATTTTGAGTCGATCTCTTCTCCCCTGCGTGAAGCTGATCAATGTTTTAGTAAAGATACACAGACGGCATATGGTGTTCACAAATAGCCATCATAGGGAGAGAACAGACGCAGCAGAGCTTGGTAAATTGTGCATAAGGCGAGGTATTTTTTCAGTTCCCTGTTGGGAAATTAGTTCTCTGCGTCTGACCTGTCCATCTGAATGGGTCTTGTCTGTCAGTTTGATGCGTCCTACACGTTCAAAACATTGCGGTAGTAATGGCAGGAGATGTCCGATATCGGATGTTAGTTCAGCCAACGAAAAGCCAAGATTTTTTTTTTTTTTCTGAACCCTCACGAATCTGTCTTTTCAGCCCCTTGCAGTTTTGTCTTTGAAGAAATGCTTCATCTGTATCGCTGTGACGGGTCAGACCTTTAGATCCGTCATCAATACGAAGCAGTTTGTAGAGAAGTGAAAGGATTTGTCTTGGCGACGTGAAAACAGGAAGCGACCTCCCTCTCCTCTTGTGCAGCTGAGTTGTTTTGCCTTTTTCTGCTAACTGCATTTGTGGTTTCTGTGTTCCACATTGTTTTTCTGGATACTTTTGTACGTATTTGCTGTGTTTTTGTGGAGGTTTGGTGGATTTGTTTACTTTGAGAGTCCCAAATGGTCCTGAAGAAAGAAGCTTTTTAAAGGTAAACAAAATGCTAGCTTATCAGCTAAACCCATTTGAGACCTACAAATGTCTTCTTCTGAGACACTGAAGAGGCACCAAGAGCCCCCACAGCTGCAGCACAGTGGAGGAGTCACAAGAGGAGCTACAGGAAACAAAAAAGGACAAACCAGAGATGGTGAAAGACTGTTCTGAAGCGGAGGGAGGAAGAGAAGGTGGAGCTGATCAGTGCAGGACACCACGCTCTGAAACGGGGACAAACCCAGGAGGCGCGGTGGGTCAGGTTGACACAGTGGCAGCACGGCTCAGCAGCAGCAGCTCAGGACTAACACCTGAACACTATTTCGTTGTACACTTGTACAATGACAATAAAGCACTTACTTATTTATGGATCTTAAGTGGGAGACAAATCTGCCATTCAAAAGATATAAATAAAAAAGGAGAAGCGGCATTCCAGCCTAACGTATGCGGATAGCTAACAAGTAGACTAGACCGGGATTTTGTGTGTGTGTGTGTTCAGAGTCTGTTAGCCTGCTCAATGTATTTTCTATAGTCGTTAGCAATAGCCTCCAAACATCTCAAATTATGAACGATCCAGATGTTTTCAGCCGTCAACCAGATTTAGGTCAAAGCCTACCGGCAGTTAGAAATCGATAATAAATGAAACAATAATCGCAAGTTTTTACTCTAGCAGAAGTCTTAAAAAAACAAAATCAGGATCAAACCAAAAGTAAAATTGAACAAAATAAGGAAATATTTAACTAAAACTGAACTTTTACACATTTTTAAGTTCTGTCCATTGTTTGTTTTTGGCTGAGTTTGAAAACAATAAATAAGTATTTATCTGACTGAGATTGACATTTGAGTGATTTTACAATATATTTTGGCATCTTGTGATACGGATATTGCATAACCTGATATCGCAATCCGATATTATTTGCGATATATTGTGCAGCTTTAGGTCGGATACACATCTAATGGCCACTAAACTCCATCTTCTAATAAGTTCATGAGAAGGAAACCACGGAAATTATATAAATGACATGATACGGACAAAACATACCTCGCTATAGGTTAGTATTGCTCTGTTGCCTCCCTGTTCATTTGTATGGAGGATGGAACGTTCAATTCAAATTTGGTCCGGGATTCGACGGCGAACAAAATGTGCACATTTGTGGGAACAGGCTCAGATTGCTAAAGTCATTTCTGGGATTTGGTTTAAATTATTTAACAATGTAGCCAGCTGGGGTTGGTTCCAAGATGGTGGATACGTTGTGGATGTGGGAGCTCTGATGAAATGTTGTCGATTTATGAGTCATTCATGTGGTTGGACAAGATGGAGCCTGTTTAACATGATTCAGTGATTGTGACAACATGCCAAAGAGGAGAGGAAACGGTCATGCAATGAGATGCAACACACCGAGTGAGGAACCAGTGTCAAAGATGCTAACGCTAACCCTGTTGCTGGGGCTGCAGACGGGGACCGCGTTGTTCGCAGAGATTAACACATCAGTGATGACCTTTTGCCACAAATGTCACAAAGGGTATTGACACAAAAACAGCCACTGTCTTGGATAGAGCTGGATACAGTTTAAAAAAAAGAAAATTCGATTCCAGTATTAACTATACTTGTTCCAGATTTAGAATATGTGCCCCGTCGTGGAATCCAGGGACACAAGTCGGCTCACTCAGCTTCCCACAAATCGAGAAAGAAGAGCACTTTTTGAAAATTGGGGATTTTCGTTTTTTTGCGGAATCGTTCAGTTGAGATCACCGAGAAGCCTCTCCATGTTTAAGCTAGCAGTATTGGTATATTTAAAAGCGTAAACTTTTAGGTTCAAACCGGCTTGATTTGGGAGATTTCGGAGCGAGCAGTGGGGCGTGACTTTGTCTGTGTGTATTTACATACTGGATAAACACCGCGGAGGAGGAGGCACCGCTGCTTTGGTTTGCGTTGCTGAAACATGCTTTAGCAAACAAATGCCACGCAAAAAAAGTCAGTTTTATACATGCGCCTATTGTCTTGTTTTGTCGGAGAAATAGCGCACGCCGTGGGGGCGTGTCATTGTGTGTCTGTGGCTTCATTATTATGCAACGCTTCATGTGTGGCTGACGGCGGCCGCTTAACGCTGGAATACTACTGCAGGCTAACATTTCCAGTGCGACCGATGATGCCCTGGCTGTAAGCATGCACAGCGCCCTGCTGACCATTACGTTTCCCGAGCCAACTCGCCTTTAGAGTGTCTTTTAAGACAGAAGGATGTAGCACGGATTTGCCAAACTCTACATTGAAAATAACTGAGCGAGGAAACTGGATTTTATCAACATAATGAACGAGTTTGCTGAGTATAAGGCACACAAAGGATACTTCAGACAGGTGAGTGCAAGTTTGTTTGTTTTTCGCTTGTGGCCGCTGTGCCATCGTGTCTGTTTGTTTTTGGTCGTAAGCTGTGTGTGCAGGTTGAGGATAATATAACGTAGTCATTGTCCATGGCACTAATGATCGTGTGTGTGTTGGGATAATGTTGCTAGTTGTCATTGTGTTGCTAGTTGCTGTAGAGGTAGGCTCTATGGGAAGTGGATTTATGCAAGAGACATTTATTTACCTGTTACCTGTTATATTACCTGCAAACCTTTTCTTTCTTTCTTTGATGTCACATTTTTCTTGCTTTTTGCCTTTTCTCCAACGAGTATGGCTAAATGCGATGTAAATGAGCCCTACTGTCACTCCCGCAGTAGAGTGTTGCTGCTGGGAGCAAAAATTTAGAAGCCTTTTTCTCTGCTTAGAAGTATCCTGGGTGCTTGGCTTCAACTGTTCACAGGTTCTCCAAATCTTATCAGAGTTCCATGTGTTACACATCATTGGAAAGCTTGGAAACTACACTTTCATAATCTATGTCCAACTCAAAATGCCCCAAAACCAACTTGTGTCCTCCGTGATGGGTCACATATCGGGTTAATCTCGAATATCAGGAAATCCGTGGAAAATGGGGAATAATATGAGGGAAAAAATGCTTAAATGCGGTCCATGGTCCAACAGCATCAAAACTTGGATCTTAAAGATAACAGATGTTTTTTGGTACCTGCTTTCAATACTTTCATACCACACTGGTATCTTTTAATGGTACCCAGCTCTGGTCTTAGAAGCAATTACAAAGCGTTTCAGAACCGTCATACGACCAAAGACGAGCTGCGATCAACATCAGGCAGTGTTGAATATTTTGGAATACTCATTGCAGAGTGAGCCATCCTCTCGCTGCCCATTGTCAAGTGCCTTGTCAACAAAATGTCATCTGCCTGTTTTCAAATGGAAGACATGAAAATGTCTTCAGCCATTTTCATGGAGGAAACTCCGCATACATGGACTGGACAAGAATAACTGAAGCTCCAACAAGCACTGGACATTCTTCTGCGGTCTTGGCCCGTCTGCAGAGGGACTCCCCTCGGCCCTGGGTCTATTTATTGCCTGTCCGTCCATAAGAGTGGATCTCTCCTTCTGTGGTTCTGTTGTGATATTGGGCTATACAAAACAATTGATTGACTATCGCACAGTGGAGGAGCAGGCTCACGATTTTACAGTCCCCATGTCTTGCAATGTGACATCCTACAAGACAATAATGCTTTCTGACCTCAGCTGAAATCAAGTTAAAATTGGATAAAAAAAACCTGTAAAGATATTTCTCTTTAAAATGAGACCCTGTTGGATCAGTTCTTGTTAAAGGGCTGTACTGAGAGCCGATTCGAATATGGCACAGCAAATGAACCGCTATAGTTTTCACCAAGGGATTGTGGATTTTTTACATCGCGGAAATGCCTACTCAGTAATTTCCTTCACTTCCACAACCGTAATACTTCTTGTGCACTCCTAAATAGAAAACCAGCATAACCTCGACTGCCCTGCCTTCCACGACCGCAGCTGACGACGGGTACAATCGGCAGACATGATGAAGGACCCTTGTTAAACAGTCCAAACACATCTCCCAAGCTCCCCCCTTTCCCCCCAGGTCTCCTGTAAACAAAGCGTACCACCCCTGTACTGAAAAATGTCCAGCTAGAGAGGCGAGGCTAGCACGCAACGGTAGTCAAAGCCACGGCCCTGATCATGATAAATGGTACTCCGGCCGTCCACGTTTTCTCGCCCAGCTGTCGTGTCTTTAAGGAAGAGTAATGTTGGGACAGGCGCAGCAGAGCAAAGGGAAGAGCACCTGTGGTTCAAAAGGCCACACGCTTCCAGGGTTCAGAGCAGCGCGGAGGCTAAGCAGACGGGAATCAATGGGTGCTCGAGCCAGACGATGGAAGTGTTTGGATGTGTTTGACACAGAAGAGTGCAATATTTTTTGGAAGTTTTGCTGCTCGTCTTTTGCAATGATGGTGAAAGGCAAAAAGTTCCGCCAGAACTTTCTCTGGCAGAGTGAAAGCCAGAAAGGACCCCAAAAAATGTGTCACACAGCCTCACAGCACAATATTTGTTGACTTACCTTTTTCAGACATTTATGCTATAAGACTAATGATATGTCAAAATAGAATTTTTTGTCTAATATAAACATGGCTCCAAAGGGTTGAGAACCACTGGGTTATTGTAACTGTGGATTTCATGCAGCGCTTACGAATCCCCATTCTACTATTAGAAAGTTTAACATAATGGAAAAAAGTGAATGTTTATTTAGATAATTTGTTTTCAGTGAGAAACATCAATTACTGATTATAGCATGTGTTACACCCTCTAATGATGAGTGAAAAACGCCTCGGTAAAGTTGTAATTGAGGATTCACCAATAGAGAATAAAATGATCGAAATCAAACAAATACTAGACCCATCTACTGTACTACTAAGATAAGTTAAGACAGGACTTTATTGATCTCACAATAGAGAAATTCACTCCAAGAAACACTCGGGGGAAATTCGCTCCTTCCAAGAAACACTCAGGGGCTGCTACTAATGATTATATGCAGATGATTTTTACGAGCATGAAAATTTGATATTTTGTCAATCTTATCACCACATGAAGCTTATGTGGTGCCACTTGAGCTCATATAGATGGAGTAAACTTAAAGTGAACATTTGTACATAAGAGGCATGCTAATTCTGCTTTCTGAATTGTCCAGATATTGAAATTTACAATGTACAAAATATTCTACATACACTAACTTTAAAAACGAAGTTCAGTTTTTCATCAAATATACTACCTTTTGGTGTTACATTTTTGCTCTTTTTTCAGTCTGTGTAAACCAGAAAACGATGAATGGATTACTAAAATAGTTGTCAGCTACTCCAATAATCGATTACTTGTCAATTGATCGATTAGTTGTTTCAACCTTAGTCAGGAAAAGTGCAATCAACAACAACAAAAATTAGAACAGTGCAGTGACAGCAGTGCTACCTGGACCATTTATCTGAAAAAATAATTAAATACATTTAATATTGTCCTAATCGATAGACCTAATAAGACCGAATGAGACCCCGATTGTCACAACCTTTCAACCACAGTTATTGCATTATTGATGTAGCTTCCTTGCATTCATAATGAGCTGTATTTACTCCCATGAAATACAGTAAAAGTGTCGATATGTTTGTTATTCAGTCGCTGAACTGTCTGCTGTTGTCTCACAGAAATCCCCTCCGCCTTGATCTAAATGCAGAAGGTATTGATTAGAAAGAGTGGGCCGTTAGTGTTCAGTTAGTGAGACATTTCCTTGTTAGGTACAGCGCACTTCCTAAGCCCGGGATTTGCATGCTGTGGTGCTCATTGAAAATCCATAAGCATCGCGGCTTGTTACTTGTGCATGCGCGCCGCTGTCCCCTCATCTGTTACTGCGTCTCCCGGGGCCACCTACAGTAATCAGCCCATAGACACCGGCTGGACGCACTCACTGCTGCTTTGTTTATGGATTTTCACTGCGCTCCCTCCAAGAAATGAAGCTCCGGATCCCCACGGGACGCCAAACATTATGAGCCGCTCAATACGCTCTGGCAATAAAGTGACGGGGACGAGCTTTAGACAACCTTAAACCGTCAATGTGGAGAGGGTGACTTGTTCAACGTTAATGGTCCATATACCTGACAACATTTTTTTTTTTTTTTACCTGATGTTGTCTATTGTCACTCCCAATATTCAACAGATGTTGGCATATTTAAGTATGTCGAGGTTTAAATGCCAAGCAGGCAATTTAATGTGTTTAAAAAAAAAATAAGATTGGGGGCTGATGGTCAGAATCACCTGGCCTGAGGATTTTACCTATTGTACATGTTTTTAGCACTAGGGGAAACCGGAGTACCCGGAGGAGACCTACGCAGACACGGGAGGAACATGTAAACTCCACAGAAAGGCCCGTCTAGGTGGGAATCAAACCCGGGACCTTCTTGCTACAAAGGACAAGCAGTAACCGCTGCGCTACCGTGTGGCCTGGTTCTCGACTGGTGGGTCAGGGGCCAAAAGTGGGCACCAGGACCATTTTTAGTGGGCTGCGGGCCTTTGCCAAAAACATTCTGCATATACACTGTTTTAATAGTTGGATGGTCAGCATCATGATCAATGCTTCATCAAAAGAACATTGTAAGAAAATTATTCTACAAAATAGAAGAATGCAGAATGTTTTCTAAGACTATTCACAATAAAAATGTAGGGGCCATAATTCGTCCTGATGGGTCAAATCCAAATAATACATTTGTTAAGGGGAGAGTCACTTTACCTTGTCAAAACAAGTCATAGAATAGGATGTAGAAACTGAAATGTAAGCATACCATCCAAAGTAGTTTCTAATGTACAAAAGAAACCCACTTTTCAGAACAGCAGATTTTTTTTCACATCCGTGTCTCTTTTATCTTCAAAGTCAATGGGAGTCAAACAGCATTACGCAAAGCAGCGAAACATGCTTGATAAGTGCTGGATTTATTGAGTTTGAACCGCATTTCTTTTATCTTTCCTATGTTTTAATTGAAGGCGCTTTAAGTGATCATTCACCTTGAGGCCAACCCATCCAAGAAACAGATTCCTTTCAACAAAAGCATCGGTGGTAACACATACAGCTTACATACTTGTTGGCTCTGATCTCTCTGCTGTTCAACTGAGCCTTTTCTTATCCTCCAACTCACTTTATTCACAGTTCAACTCACAAGACATCTGTTCAATTACACTGAAGGATGTCCGAGTTCAAGAGGAAGATAACATTTGAGTTCAACTGGTTGGGTTACTGTGTTAGACATAGACATGTTTTGGACATGAGTGTGTATATCTTTTATGTCCTATAAGAAAATGTGTTCTCTGCATATGACTCATCCTTCCATTCTGATCGTGAAGCCTGTCAGAGGCTTGTTTGACGTGTATTTGACCTACTGGCTCTGCTCGTCATCGTGCTTATGTTCATGACAAGCTGAACCTTAGTTTTTCATTACTACACTCAACAAAAAAATAAATGCAACACCTTTGTTTCTGCTCCCATTTTTCATGAGATGGACTTAAAGATCTAAAATTCATTCCAGATACACAATATTACCATTTCTCTCAAACATTGTTCACAAATCAGTCTAAATGTGTGATAGTGAGCACTTCTGCTTTGCTGAGATAATCCATCCCACCTCACAGGTGTGCCACATCAAGATGCTGATCTGACATCATGATTAGTGCACAGGTGTACCTTATACTGCCCACAATAAAAGGCCACCCTGAAATGTGCAGTTTTTTGCTTTATTGGGGGTCTGAGGACTCAGAACCAGTCAGTATCTGGTGTGACCACCATTTGCCTCATGCAGTGCAACACATCTTCTTCACATAGAGTTTATCAGATTGTCAATTGTGGCCTGTGGAATGTTGGTCCACTCCTCTTCAATGGCTGTGTGAAGTTGCTGGATATTAGTGGGAACTGGTACACGCTGTCGTATTTGCCGGTCAAGCACATCCCAAACTTGCTCAATGGGTGACATGTCCGGTGAGTATGCTGGCCATGCAAGAACTGGGACATTTTCAGCTTCCAAGAATTGTGTACAGATCCTTGCAACATGGGGCCGTGCATTATCTTGCTGAAACATGAGGTGATGTTCATGGATGTATGGCACAACAATGGGCCTCAGGATCTCATCACGGTATCTCTGTGCATTCAAAATGCCATCAATAAAATGCACCTGTGTTCTTCGTCCATAACAGATGCCTGCCCATACCATAACCCCACCACCACCATGGGCCACTCGATCCACAACATTGACATCAGCAAAGCGCTCACCCACACGACGCCACACAAGCTGTCTGCCATCTGCCCTGAACAATGTAAACCGAGATTCATCCGTGAAGAGAACACCTCTCCAACGTGCCAGACGCCATCGAATGTGAGCATTTGCCCACTCAAGTCTGTTACGGCGACGAGCTGGAGTCAGGTCAAGACCCCGATGAGGACGACGAGCAGTTGAGCTTCCCTGAGACGGTTTCTGACAGTTTGTGCATAAATTGTTTGATTATGCAAACCAATTGTTTCAGCAGCTGTCTGAGTGGCTGGCTTCAGACGATCTTGGAGGTGAACCTGCTGGATGTGGAGGTCCTGGGCTGGTGTGGTTACACGTGGTCTGCGGTTGTGAGGCCGGTTGGATGTACTGCCATATTCTCTGAAACGCCTTTGGAGACGGCTTATGGTGGAGAAACGAACATTCAATGCACGAGCAACAGATCTGGTTGACATTCCTGCTGTCAGCATGCCAAGTGCACGCTCCCTCAATGCTTGTGGCATCTGTGGCATTTTGGTGTGAGATAAAACTGCACATTTCAGGGTGGCCTTTTATTGTGGGCAGTATAAGGTACACCTGTGCACTAATCATGATGTCAGATCAGCATCTTGATGTGGCACACCTGTGAGGTGGGATGGATTATCTCAGCAAAGCAGAAGAGCTCACTATGAGACATTTAGACTGATTTGTGAACAATGTTTGAGAGAAATTGTAATATTGTGTATCTGGCATGAAGTTTAGATCTTTAAGTCCATCTCATGAAAAATGGGAGCAGAAACAAAGGTGTTGCGTTTTTTATTTTTGTTGAGTGTATTTTCTTCCACATTTTCCCATTATTTAATTTAGTACTAACAGCTGATTTTGACAACATTATGTCTGAAAATGGGAACAGATGGGTACATTAAAGGTTTATGAGGTTTTGGACATCTACAGAAGACTTCTCTATTGTGGGCTGTTGTACAGGAGGCAATAAAGGTGAAGAAATCTCCTGGGTTTCCTTTTTTGATCACTGCAAGGGATTCATTTGGACAAGTCGGAAGCACACCATCTGGAAATCCTGCTCCAGATCAGGAGTGACAGTGGTTCAGGCAGCATGGTGGTTGCCTCTTAAGTGGAAGGTCTATGGTTCAATTCCAATGGCTGGATGGATGGATTGTTGGAGAGGATATGGCTACAAAGCGTTCCTCAGAACATCAGAAAACTCACCTCACCAGGCAACTAGAAGTTCTTAGCTTTCAAATGACATATCACACTGGCATATAGGCTGTAAGCTCTCCAGTTGTTATGCTTTGAGATTTGGATATAACAACTGTTAACCCTAACCCTAAGGTGGCAGTTAACAGGTTACTACAAATGGCAAACTTTTATATAATGATTTTGTTCTATCACACTGTGATTGGTTAAATTCACCTGTCTCCAACCGTGGGCGGGGCCTGTGTCTGTGTTGCCCCTCCCGCGCCTGGCGTGGGCTCAAGTGGGGTGAGCATGTTAAACCCTGAGAAGGAAACAAGAGAGACTATGAGTTCGCTTTGGTATCGCTCAACTGCAGGGTTTATTCTGCCGTTATGAAATATAGATGACATTCACATTTTATTCAACAATTTACTTTTTACAGTATCTAATAATCATAAAATGATGTTACTTTGCTTATTATTCAACATTGTTCAAATTAAACATTTCCAACAAACCAAAATACAAAAATTACATTTGGTCTACAGTACTGCAGTAACCATAGCAACGGCAACACATCTACTACAAATTCAATATGGCGGTGTCTCTATTGGCGACCAGCCAACAAGTTGTAGAAATTACACTTGAACCTGAACCTTAACTACGACAGGGCTCTTGTAAATCAGGGCTCAAAAACCAACATAAAATATAACTCTAAAAGGGCACGCACACTCGTTCTACAGTGGTGCTCTAACGTTAGCTTAACGTCTTTTAGATGAGCTCACAATCAAACACATTTATCCAAGTGAATTCACTTTTACACATACCTTTCACAAAGGTCTTAACTCAACACCAGTATGGTGTATATGACATTCAAAGAACATTAAACCAACCTGAGAAGGAAACAAGAGAGACGATGAGTTCGCTTTGGTATCGCTCAACTGCAGGGTTTATTCTGCCGTTACGTACCTCTGGCCCCGACTCATATTACCGGTGTGCCCCCTTGTGACACTCCAAGGTACAACTCCTGCACTATTATTAAAAAAAATAATGTGGGGTGTCTGATTTTTTTTTTATTACTTATGAAATACGTTTATGAATTGTAATTATTTTTAATAGCCCATAGAAGCTTATATAGCATTTTGTTTTAGGTATAAAACGATGCTCCTTACATCTGACACAGAGCTGCTTAAACCGAACAGACCTAATATAGACTTTTTAAACAATGTAATAATGTAATACTGCACACACTTGATGAATATAAGCACGATGGATAGAAACATGGAATGAGTCTATTCCGTTTCCAAAAGCTCTTCTTTGTATCAGCCATAACTGAAAAAAACGTGACTTCTTTCAAACCCTGGTGTCAGAAGAGAGACTCCTCTGCTGTGATAGATATTTACATGTTATGCTTCTATTTATATGTCTGTAAAGAAGCAACCTTCAGTTGTGTTAATTCCCAGTTTATTCCCAGTGATTCCCATATGTTCCCGTTAATTCCTATACATTCCCGTTAATTCCCTTGGAAAATGTCCAATGTTGAAAATTCCTGTAATTTTGTAACCCTAACTATGCTGAACTTAGATCGTCAGAAAAGCCTTGTGGAGCGAGATTAGCATTGTGTACGTTTGTGTAAGTTCTGTGTTGTCTTTTAAATTGCAGCACACCTTTTCAAAAAGCAGTCACCTGGACTGGGATGTTGACATTAAAGATATACCTCATATTGAAGAAGCTTCCTCGGTTCTCGTTTTGCTGGTGACTATGCAATCTTCACCTGTTGGAATATGCTTACCACTCACTCAAACGTCTTTTTGAATTGGATGAATTTTGAAATGGCAGCTAAGTGTTCTCTTCCAGAGAGGTAGGGCTAGGTATGCCCTAAGCCTTGACCTGTTGTCTACTCTTAAACCTATTGTTACTTGAACCTAGTGACTTACACCTGAACTGGAGAGAAACTCAGGGTCATTGGGTAATCTTTTGACACATTCGCATGACTGGCCTTCATGTTGTTGTTTGGATCCGAAGAGGCAGTTGTAGATGGGAGATGAGTTGAATTGGGTTTCTGCAAGGATAGCCCCTTTCACACCTCCTGACACAGGGAGGTCAGAGTTTTAGGTCAGGAGGAGTGCATAAATCTTTATTCTTATTATAGAAGGTTATTCTCAGGAACGAGGAAAAGCTTGTAATCTGACATACTGTATACAGGAATCCGAGTTGTTTGTGCTGAAGGAAGGAAAACAAGTTTGCCCCCTGGATCAACTAAGAAATGTGTGAAACGTGAGGAAGAACAATACTGTATGTAAACAGTGTTCCTTACATATAGGCTCTAAATTGTACTTTCCACCGGGCCTGTGGAATGCCGAGCAACTGCGTGAGATATGGCTGAAATAAACAGAGATGGCGAATGTGAAAATGCATAGAATTACGGCGGCTGTGGACGCGGCGCGGGAGAAAATGTGTTTGATAAGAAGGCGGGCTCGTGCCTGGCATGATAAATGGTGGCACTCGACACCCCTCCAACAAAAAGCCGGCTCCGTAATGAGAATACAGTAAGTAGTGTCATTCATCTGTGCACGGACCAGCGCATGGAGCTATCCGGCAAAATAGGGTGCACTGTATGGAAATATAGCCCATGCATACTGTCATATACAAGGACTACTCTGTGTTTGTTGACTGCGGGAGAGTGAGGAGAAGAAGGTGAGCTCCACGGATCATTGTGCGCGAGAGAAAATCACCACCATCTTTTCTTACACCTGAACATGCATTTTCCTGAATGACTCGTACTCAATTTAACAGCCATACGGGCATCATTTCATCCAATACAGTCAATTAAACACAATAGTTTATTCCATTACGGTTTAATGCGTGGGCTGTGGGAGCTGGAGCTGCTTTTATTTACTTGTTGGTGTTTTTTTTTTTATTGTTTAATGTCATGTTTTTACCTTGTAGCACTTTGGTCAACCTGCTTATTTTTATATGTTTATTAAGTACATTATGAATACAGTTGTAGTTGCAGTTTATGACTGTACAGTATAGCCCTTATGATGTAATAAACATTATCGCCAGATATGTTCTTAAGTGTGGTTTTACACAAATAAAACATAGGAGATACATACTGCTACTACTTTACTTAAAGCCACGGCACATAGCATTTCAGATATTATTCCTCCTCTTTTTCCTCTTCCTTCTTCTTCTTCCATCTCCTTTATCCTCATCTTCTTCCTCTTGTTCCTTTTCTTCTTCCTCGTATTTTCCTTCTTCCTCTTCCTTCTCTTTCTTCATCCTACTCTTCCTTTTCTTCCTCTCCTTATTCTTCATATTCTTCTTCTTCTTCTTCATTTACCTTATTGACCAACATAACACACAATAAATTCCAGGTCTGTGTGGTGGAAGAGCGTGACATCTACAGCTTGATATTGGGGGAATTGCTGAAGGCAAAATACATCTGTTCTTTAACGGCTGAATCTTCTTTCTGAGGGTGTGCTTCAACACCCATTTCCCCTGGAAGCGCCTTTTCAAACTATTAGAAAATAAAATAAAATCCAACAAACGCCGTCAGTAACTTCACAACATGGCTTTTATAATTCAGACTTGATTTAGCTGTGCACCTGTTTTCCCAGCACTAATGGGATTTATTATTTGATTCATTTCTGGATCAAAGCTTCCCTTTTTAGGATGCAAATTGTTTGAGGCGCATCTTTGAACTAAAATGAAGATATTTTTGGTCTCACATAATAGCACATTTAAATACGCTTTGAATTTCAAAATAAAATAGGTTGAACATTCAAAGCGCTCTGTTTTGTTTTGAATTAGTAGCACCGTTTCCAGTAAATTTCTGTCAGGTGCAGCGTGTCACGGTTCATAATTATTTACAACCTATTTTCCATGTTGAGAAGGAGCCCAGGGCCATTTCTGTGTGCAAAATATTCCCATTAATTACATTGGGGGAAACAAAAGCTTGCCGCCGACAACTTTATTTGCAACTCGTTTTATAATTGAGGCATTTACCAAGAGACGCTTCTCAAAGGTCTAATTATTCTACAATCAACTGTTGTTTGTTGTTCGCCTGGTATTAAAATGGCTTTTATGTTTGGAGACTAAAAATGTACCTTGGAAAGGACATTTTGTTTCAAACCATGTAATCATCGCCTTCCAATAAACAGATTTATACAACAACCCAGAGACAATGGTAAATCCTCTAAAATCCTGGTTTGTTATTGTTTGTAACAAACTTTAAATGTGTGGGTGTTTGTTGCAAATAATAAGAAAAAGTAAATTTGTTTTAACCTTTGTTTAAGTGTATACAGTGCTTTAAAGTCTAGAGTTATGATTTGTAAAATAAGACATTTAGTGCAATGCGGTTTCCAAACTGTGGTACAAAACGACTCACGCGGTACATGAAGAAGAGTAGGAGGAACGCTACGAAAAAGGAAATATCAAATGACATGAGACTTTTTCTAAGGAAATCTCGCTTTAAATAAGAAAGTAAAACTGCCAATGGGACGGGAGCAATTTTCTTATCCCATAGGCAAATAAATCAAGCTGAAATAAAGACAAAATGTATTGAACCGAGGGAGAAACATCACACTGAGACATTTAAAAAAAGGCAGTTCAATGTGGAAGACTAATTTCAGCGTCAACTATAGCCAATGATCGCGTCTGTGAGGGTCACACCTCCACCTCAGCCTATCAGTCTATATGTATCTACTCAAAACATGTACAATAGGCCAGGATGAATGAGAGTGTGTTTGAGAGTGCGCATGGGGGACAACGGATGAAATTAGCCCAAGGCTGCAAGGCTCCGGTGTGGCTTGTTTACATGCATGAGACCCATGTATGTTCATTAACATGCACTGTCCCAACCAAATAAACCAATAAATTAAAATTAAAATAAAATCAGCGCACATTCACACTTTCGTTGCTGCCAATCATTGCCCTCGGTCCCATGTTTAAGTCTACAGCGTTCATGGCTCGTCCGCTTTCCAGCTGTGCTGCGACCCACCTCCACCCCTTCACCGCCTCATATAGCCACGGCTTCGCACTGCTACATCCTTCATACCTCCCACACCACCATCAGTTTCCATGCGCCGGGGGAGGCCATCCCTCGATGTCTACTGCCGGGGTCTGATTATCAAAAATCAACTAAACTAAATGTTTTTTTGCAATGAAAAAAATAAATAAAAAATATCAAAAAAAATTCATTACATTTTTACATTTTAAAACCACAATATGGGAATTATTTGTCTCAAGTCTGTTATTGGAAGTTTATTTGATTGTTACCAATTAATCAAAAGTAAAATGTATTATTGTATATTTGATAATCTTGGAACCCGAAGCCTAAGGAGATACACGACTGTAGTGATGGGATTTAAGGCTCTTTAATGACACAAATGGATTGGCCTCAGCAGAGTCCAGATCTTAACTCCATTGAGAATCTTCTTGGATGTGCTGGAGAAGGCTTTACGCTGTGGTTAAACTCTCCCATCGTCGATACAAGACCGTGGTGAAAAAGTATTGATGCAACACTAAATACTTTGACATTGCAGAAGTTGTATTAACAACGCCACGGGGAATGTGCTGTACTCAAAGCTAAAAGGGGGTCCAACAAAATATTAGAGCTTGTGATGATGATGTGCTCTACCCAAATGCTAATGCTGAAGTTTCCAAATGCAGTGTTTTATTTGGCGGATGTTTGTGAGTGAGAGCTAGAAAATGCGGGACAGTAGTGCAGTGGCGCAGTAGTCCCCTCTCAATGATAAGTTGAAATTATTATCGTAAAAAAAAAAAAAAAAAAAAGAAGACAAAGAAACAAGTGTTAAAATAGGCCAACCATTCTGGAAATGTTCCAACGATTTGGCCCTTGTTACATATTAAATAGCTATTGTTTTTGCCGCTTCACCACGAGGAACAATGAGCGTTATTGTGCGGACGGCGTGGGCGGTGCGCACCTGTCAGCCCCGCGCTCTGTTCCTCTGCGCGTCTGACCTCACGTCCGAGTCGCTCCCAGGCGCCTGACTCCAAGGGCTCCGGAGAATTTACAAAAACAGGACGACTGTTTTAACCTCGCTGCTTCAAGGATCCAATCTGAGGTTTGTTTTGTAGCGCCGGTGTGACCTTAGCTCAGGCGAGGACATGGGCGCAGGTGAAACAGAGTGTGTGGGATAACAAAGCAGATTGGAGCTAGCGCTAGAAAATACTTTTTAATTAGGAGAATCTGTGTACCTGTTACACTGGGTTAATGTTTTTGAATATTCACAAGAACATATTCACTTGCACATAGCGAAAATGCTGCTTACACAATGGGCACCAACATTTGCTTATTCAAAAGTTGTCTGAAGGAACTTTTTGTCATATACTGTTTGCATATTAATCAACACTAACTGCCAAGAACTGAAACACAGTCATTGAACTCCGTAGCTATTGATTTCTCTCACAATTTTACGTGACAAATTCTTTGCTATTGACCTTTCGCAAAAGTCCCACTTAGTTACTGTCGCTAGGTCCGTCAAACTTTCTGATGCCGATGCTGGAGTGACTCGTGTTAGTGACACTTACTGGAGCAATTATACCTGCGCGATATTCTAAAGATCGAGGCGAAAATGGGTTGCAATACGCAGCAGAGGCATATATTCAAAATATTACACTATCTAACGATGGGTAAAGTACAACGACTGAGACTACAGCACACAGATCTCAGGCAAAATCAGAGAAACCTCATGATCTCTTCCTGAAATGCAACCACCACAGCTTTGTGGACCAGTCGTGTTCTTGCACTGGCGGGTGAGCGCTCTATTATTTTTGTAGTATTGTTCGAAATATGAGCATTGCTTTGATTTGCAAAAGTTAGCTAACGCTAGCTAACCAACTTGTGCTCCAATGATAAAAAGCTGAAGCCAGTTATCATTAAAACTGTTACAAAATGCACAGTACTTTTTATCATAAATGGAGACGACAAAAAAGAAAAACAAAACCTGTACCACTCACAAAAGAACATTTTTCATTTACTCACAGCTTCCACTTGTAGCCACAGTTGCCTCTTTGTGGGTAGACTCACAGACACGTCGGTGCATTTACGCCAACCACCACCAACCACTCATTCGTGCATTAACACACAATCACACAAAGGCTACCTGGTTGTCCCTCACGGCTTCCCATCCAGACACAATCCTTCTTAGCCTCCAAGAAGTGATTGAGCATTCACAAGTGATGTGGCCAAAGGAATCAAAGACAACAATCCAGGACCTTCTTGCAGTTAGGTGAGTATATCACTTCACAATATAAAAATTCTCACTACAACCTTTTACTCAAAAACATAATTGAAATTATGGAAATTCGCAGTTTCAACGTCTTAGTTTTAGTCTGATGTAATTGTACCCCCAGGGGTGTCCGTAGCCTTGGTTTGAGCTTTTTATGTACAAATTGTTGGTTGTTTGTCTTTGAATTAACCCATGATTTCATTCCTCTGTTTGATGGAATGTTTTCTGACCTTTGGAAATGAAATATGCACAGATATGTTTACGCTTGTGACATATTGTACCCTAGTACCCTACGCAGACACGGGGAGAACATGCAAACTCCACACAGAAAGGCCCCGTCCAGGTGGGAATCGAACCCTGGACCTTCTAGCTGTGAAGCACAAGCCCTAACCGCTGTGCTACCGTGCCGCCACGGGTATAAACCCTGCTAACGTTACTCCTGACTTTCTAATACAGTGATTGATTTTTTTCGAAGAATATGACCAGTTTTTAAGACGATATGAAGTTCTTTTGTCTCCTGATGAATGCACAAATGCTCCAAAGTGAAATGAATTTGTTGTTATTTTATTGCGGTCCCTGTGCTTCGGTGACGCGGCCCACTCTGGTTTCTCTAATAACTCCCAGATATGCATCGTCACGGCACGGCCTGATAAAATGTGTTTAAGGAAACTGCCTCCTGGGCCCTAAATGCCTCTTTAGAGTAATTGCTTCCATTTCGTACAAATGTAGTTTATGTATTTAGTCAAGTAGCACACTTTGAGTAATGGGCGCATTAGACTGGCTGGGCTGGGGACGCTGGAGGCTGCTCATGCCTTTAAAGACACGCACGCTTCATATACAGACATGGGACTTTCCAAATGTAAATTATTTTGAGATGGCGAAAAAGTTGGCAATTAATCAGCCATGTTGGAATTAAATAGTGTATGAAATTGGTTATGGTTCCTCGGCATAAAAGGGCTTTGGGAGCATACATACTATATGTACAGTATGTATGCACAGACGTTAGAGCAAATGTTTTACAAGACTTTTCGACAGCCATACATTCAGAACATGTGCGTCTCCCGATTGTTTTTTTTGGGCCTTTTTTTTGCAAACTGCTATTGTAATTTCTGCATTCCACATTGTTTTACTGGATACTTTTGCACATCTTCGCTCTGTTTCTCTGAGGTTCAGTGGATGTTTTACTGCAGATAGTCCGTACTAACCATGAAGGACCCAGCTTTTTTTAAGTATAGAAACAGCTAGCTTATGAGCTAAATACATTTAAGACCTACACATTTCTTCTTCTGAAACACTGAAGAGGTACCAAGAGCCCCCCACACAAGCTTTCTATTCCTACTATTGTCTATTGACTAATGTCACTGGCGAATAAGATGGATTATATTCGTCAGCTATGCTCTTCCCATAAGATGGTGAAAGACTGTTGTGGAGCGGAGGGAGCTGCGCAGGAGGAAGAAGGAGGAGGAGGTGGAGGTAGGGACAAACCCAGGAGGTGGTTCACTTTTTCAGAGGAGCACTGCTTTTGAGGTAGGTTTTCCCTACCTCATGCTGGTCAGGACTAATCCAACATCTGATCTACGCAATTTCGTTGTATTGTACAATGACAAGTCAGCAAGTAAGAACTTACTTACTTGAGTAAAAGATGAAGATGAAGTTTGTGTTTTATTCTTCTATTTCTTTTCTGGCATTTCCTTTCCATACACCAGCTGCCGTCTGAAGGTCCAGTCAGAAGTCAGGTGTCTCTTCCTTGTGTAAAGACGATAGGGGACCCTTCATCACTTACTACACTGCCTGACTGAAAAAAAACTGTTGCCACATAAACCACACGCTCTAATACTTGGTTGGACCGCCTTTAGGTTTGATTAAAGCACAGATTTGCTTTAGCAGCATTTTAATAAGCGTCTGAAATGTCAAAAAATCCAGTGTTGCATTCATTTTCCACCAAGATCTTGTATTGTTGATGGGATAGTGTGACCATTGTGCAAAGGCTCCTCCAGCACATCCCAACGATTCTCAATGGGGTTACGATCTGGACTCTGTTGCGGCCAATCCATGTGTCAAAATTGCTGTTTCACAATGTGAGCCCGATGAATCCCGGCATAGTCATCTTGGGATATGGCCGTACAATCTGGGAAGAAGAAATCCATTGATGGAATAACCGGGTCATCTCATTCTTTGGGTACAGAGTGTTGCTGAACCTAGACCTGACCAAATGCAGCAACCCCAGATCAGAACAGTTAGATCAATCCAGGTGATGACTTTGTTTTTTGGGGGGTCAGGCAGTGTGCAATAGTATCATATAGCGCTTTCCAAGACTCTCAAACCTGCTTTACAATTTCATGCATTGCTGAACCATCACCTGTATTCGAAGCCGCAGTCCTTTTTGTGAGTGACGGCTTCCCCACTGGGCGACTGTGTGGGTTTGCATCTGGCAAGAAATAGAGATAACCTTTCGGGGACTTTATCTTCAAACTAAAGACTACCAAACAATTATTATTGGGAATGTGGCCCTCACACACTATTTTAAATGCCGTTATCGCCTCCGTGCTTTAGCGTTCACACCAGTTTGATCGCAGCTAACTTCCACAGCAACGCAACAACAGGCGCCGTTCAATTCATGGCAAATGTAAACAACATCTGGCAAAACAACACATGGCGCCACAGATCGTGTTTCTGCTCATGTTGTTTGGGCACGTAAACAGAGATCAGAACGGGTGGAAAAT
This sequence comes from Proterorhinus semilunaris, assembly GCA_021464625.1. Classification (NCBI taxonomy): domain Eukaryota; kingdom Metazoa; phylum Chordata; class Actinopteri; order Gobiiformes; family Gobiidae; genus Proterorhinus; species Proterorhinus semilunaris. Next base: position 31,405,417 of record CM038345.1, on the reverse strand, counting down.
GTTTATACAAATGGCCAATGATGTGGAAAATATGTGGTTGGAAACACAGCGTATACCTGCCAGTATGTTCGGATAAAACATGCCAGCGAGGTTGAGTAAAAGTGTTTAGACTTAAAGCAGAACTAAGTAACTCATGCCCCTAGAGGCCATAAGCGCCACTGCAGCTGTCGTAGCATCATTAATTGTCCGTGAGAGTAAATACTATGCTGACAGAAAAGACAAAGGGAGAGAAGGAGATTGTACATTGTTCCACAACCCAATTACAGGTGAAACTCGGAAAATTAGAATATTGTGAGAAAGCTTTATTTATTTCTGTAATACAACTTAAAATGTGAAACTAATATAATAGTATTTGGCCCTTTTTACTTGAATTACTGCCTTAATGCGACGTGGCATGGATGCTATCAGCCTGTGGCACTGCTGAGGTGTTGTGTAAGACCAGGATGCTTCAACCATTTGATCTGTCTGTGTGTTGTGGCTCTTGATGCACGGACTCCAGCCTCAGTCCACACCTTGTGAAGGTCCCCCACACTTTTGAATGGCCTTTTCCTGACAATACTCTCTAGACTGTGCTCATGCTGAGATGTTTCTGAGATGCTTTATTTGGGGTTTTTTACAAGCTGTGAGCCATAATTATAGAAATTATAACAAATAAAGGCTTGTGTCACTTTGCATGTCATGAGTCTATATCATTTATTAAGTTGTATTACAGAAATAAATGAACTTTTTCACGAAATTCAAATTTTCACCTGTACACAACGGAGATACTGTTTTACTCAAACTTGGCTATAAATACTGCTAAAGTGGAGCTAGGCCACAGTTAGCTTTGCCTGTTAGCTTCTTCTTTGTGATTCCATTAGTGTGTGTATTGCCCCTCCGGGTCGGAGCAGGGAAAGCTGCAGGCATGGTTTTCTGGCTAGAGACATCAGTGGGAGCTGAAAGAGCCCCCCATCATCCCATCAACACTTGTATTATCCCAGAGGGACTACGAAAAGGATTTATTAAGGTAAACAAGTTATTTAGTACTGCTTTAAGCTGAGCACAGACTTTATCAGTCTTAAATGATTTTGTGAGGAATGGGGGTCCACGCGACTGGATTTAGCGCGATTATAGAACGTCTGGGGCGTTCACACCTAACGACTGAGAATCGTAAGCTTATGTATACAGTGGGGCGTCTGTGTCCTCTCTTCGATTGGTCAACAGTGTCATGTGATCACTGTCAGCACAACACAGTTCTGTGCTGCAGATTACGAGTCTGTCTCTTGAACTTGTTTATTGTTCTCTCCAGTGGAAATAAAAGTAGGTGACACGAAGAAGCGGGATGTAATTCCAGTGGATTTAATATATAGGTTGGTGGACAGATATAAGCCCCGAGATGGCTCCAAACACAGTAAGTGCCGCTGAACTCTGTGGTTAAAATGTATCTGGAAAAAGGTGGATGATGTGAACCTTCGGTGATACCGTGTTGTGCTGTTTGGCGTGGTCTGTGTGGGGCTGTGGCCATTCATTAGTTGTTTGTGCCTATGTTGTTTATCATTGTGTAGTCCACTTGTTCATCTGCTTTCTGTACGTTCACTTTTGGGGACGGCAATATCAGCCACGCTTCTCCTGTGCGTCCAAAATCGGGCTTAAAAATCAAAAGTCCGATTTTCTGCAACAGAGGTTTTGACGCGTCTTTCTGCCGCCCACATTTCACAATTCGACTGAGCGCAACTGAGAATTACGGAAAAATCCGGCAAAAAAAACCTTGTAGTGTGTGCTCCGCTTTAGTCAAGCCACGCCAAGTGTTTCATGTAGCACTTTCAAAACCAAAAGCTCTTCACAATGTAACATAACATGGATAAAACTGGATGGAAACTATTTGACTAAATCTTGACAAAACCTTAAATAACCTGCAATTTGTGTTAAAGGACCGAAATGAAAATCACCCGCCAAATGAACACTCGTTTGAGCATGTTCCAATAATTTTTTTCCTTTTTGTTGGTATTATAATTAAACTCTCCTCACAACACATTGTTCATTTGCCATCTCAGGTCTGTAGGAGTCAAAATGTCAACAATAATCCCTCATATATAAGTGCTCCATAGATTCTGCTGTCATTTGAAAAGGTCGTAGGTCATTTTGAGGTTTAATTGTCTATAATGTGCCTCCTCCACTGCGTGTGTTAAACTGCGCCTGTGGCATTGACAGTCTTTAATGTATGGATTATGCAAAACAGCCTCTCTGCTTGTTTTACACCAGGCAAGTCTGTTCAAGTTCATCTTCATCTGTAAATCAATGCATTTGAATAATAATAATAAAAAAATATACTGCACTTGGAATAATGGTAAAATGGTAAATGGTCTCAACTTATATAGCGCTTTTCCACCTCCATTAGTCACTCAAAGCGCTTTACAGCAAGGAACCTCTCACCCATTCATACACCAATGTACGCAGACACTGGAGGCAAGGTGGGTGTAGTGTCTTGCCCAAGGACACAACGACAGCGTGCACCTTCAGGAGGCGGGATTCGAACCACTGACCTTCCGATCATGAGACGACCCGCTCTACCATCTGCGCCACCGTCGCATAAAAAAATTAAGCATGACTCAACGAAATCTTTCTAAATAAAATACCCCACATTTTTACCCATATTACAACAATCTATGGAAATCTGATTAGTTATCAATTCACATGTAGAGGGCGGAAACTGTGTTACTCTCGGTACGAAAAAAAAAAACAATATAAAAAATATATGCACACAACGGGAATCGCAGAGGAGGCAAAGGGAAGAGTTCAGCTAAGTGACAGCCTCATGAGTGAAGCATCCCTTCAGTCACTTGGACCTGGCACTGATCGAGACTCTGCAGTCTTCTGCCTACGGCAAGACTGAACAGTCTGTCAAACGTTTGCATCATTCATTGTTACTTGTTGTAGCAGGATTCTTCAAATATGTAGGCTTAAGGGCCCATCTCACCTGAGGAGAGTTGCGGAGACTGCCAGCGTCTCTGCAACTCGGATTGATTGCATGCGTACAAAAGGGCAGAGACTAGTTGGAGACTTGAGTTACCATTGGTCATGGAGATGTGTCTCCGAGACGTCTCCTAGAGATAAGGCGAGTCTCCAGGTAGTCTCGGTGAAAATAATCAGGTGCGGTTTCAGGCTGTTACTAGACATTGTAAAGCAAAGAAGTGGATATAGCCTATTGCTAACCACCCAAACTAATAAACTATCCCAAAATGCAGTGAATCTCCCACAAAATGAAGTAGCTTTGATACCACTGAACACTGTGAATGCTTACCTTCCTCTCCGTATGAGTCACTGATGCGGTTTATTCCATCAATACTCCGTGCGTCGGACTCATCTTTTCACACAAAATCCATTATTAATCCTTTGTCCAGTAGTAAAAGTTTGGAAACCGCGCTCCACACAGGCCTATGACTGCATGTCAGCGGTTTGTTCCTCACACGGAGGGATACAGCACGGTCAGGTGTCCTAGACTCTGAGAAGTGTGTCGCATTCTCCACGCGCGATACTGATCCTTGGTTCACTGTAAAGACACCCAACGCCTGCGCCTGCCTCACCATGACCCTATCGGAGACCACATGGAGAATGCACTGAAATCCACTGTTTTCACCGAGACTACCTGGAGACTCGTGTTATCACTATGGGACGTCTTGGAGACATCTACGTGACCTACGGCAACTTTAAGTCTCCAACTAGTCTCTAGGCCGGTGAGCTATAGGCCATTTCATTCACAGTAACTCAAGGCAAGGCAAGGCAAGTTTATTTGTACAGCACAATTCATACACAAGGCAATTCAAAGTGCTTAAGATAAAATACTTTCAGTTTTCATATGTACGGGTAAAAAGAGCTGTTTCAGCCTAGATTTGAACATTGTCAGAGTTGAGGCCTGTCTCACATCCTCATGAAGACTGTTCCAGATTTTAGCTGCATGAAACTGAAACGCAGACTCACCGTGTTTATTATTGACTCTGGGAACCACCAGGAGACCCCTCCCTGAAGTTCTCAGGGCCCGAGATGGTTCATACGGCTCTAACGTGTCAGAGATGGACTTTGGTGCTAAACCATGAAACGACTTGTACACAAGCAGAGCTGTTTTAAATTCTATTCTTTGAGTGACAGGAAGCCAGTGCAGAGACCGGAGCACTGGACTGATATGGTGGTATTTCCTGGTTCTTGTCAGAGGAGTGTGGACTCAGTACAACACACAGGGTGTTAAAATGAGTCCAGAGGGGACCACAGTGCAGTATGTGTAAAGCTGGTGAACAGAATCTCCAAGTTGTTTTTATTTTTTACACAGAAGTCCATGGGGAAATTCCTTCAGGCCCCAAGGGATCACCCGCTGGTGAATGTGGCAACATGACTGCTACAGGTACCACCGCGATTGCCACAGCATCCAGTTCATAGCCTCAAAAATGTTGCAATTATTTCCTCCAAGACCTTGACAAACCCGAGACCGGACTGAATGAAACCCACGGGTTATTAGTAGTTTGTCACACCAAGCGCCCGGTGCTTTATGCAGTGATGGAAGTCTTTACAAAGCTGGCGAGGATATTGTAAAAAGGGTTTTATTAGAATTGGAGATTATAGGCGCCGGTGACGGGGCTGGTTGGGGTTTTGATGGAGTGGAGGAGTGCGTGTGTGTGACAGGTAACCCACGCGCACTACCTCCTTTCACTATCGGGGCTCCGGCTAATCCATTCAAGGCACTATTCACAGCCTCAGTGCTTAATGCACCCGAATTAAATAGACTCTGCGGTTTGAGCTTTTATGGCTTTTTAAGGGCGTAAAGCTCTTCATGACAACGGCTGCGTGACTGAAAATGCTTTGGAAAGTATAAGGAAAAAGATCACAGTCAAATGTTTTGTTTCTAGAGTTTTCCCCGTAATCGTAAGGTATTGCAGTGATCCGTAGCACTTTTGGGGACACTTAGCGGTGGGCCCTGGGGCTGAATGATTAAGAAAGGGCTTCAATTCTATATGCTCACTACCACCAATCGGTCACACATGCAATATTATGCATTGCTATTTCATTGTCCTCACAAGACACGACCTACTCTGTTGTGAAATTGAGGGGCCACTAGGGTTTGATTATTGAGGTACTTTTATGTAACAAAAATTGTGTAAAAACAAAAAAAAACACACATTCCAATAAGTCCATTATAAAATTAACTACAGAGATAGGGATGGCAAACATATCCGCAATAAAAACACTCCGCTTATGGCAACAAAGGGCTAAAAAAAAAAATCTGATTTGACAACAATATAACGTTATGAAACATAAAGAGCTCTAATTGACAAGTATATGTATTTATATTTATTTGACACATTTTGACAATTATAACTGCACTCAACAGAGATCAAACCGTCTGATGCAGTTCACCAAGATGCTGAAAACATACTCAATTACTTGGATGAGGGCCCCTAGTTCTATATATGTAGTGAAATACTGACTTGAGAATGGTGCTCGAGTTTGGGCGGCAGTGGAGAGGTTCGGCCTCACCTTTGCCCTCACTGGTCTACACTGCAGTCATTATTCATTCACTCCATATGTGGTGGTCGTAGGCCCCAGATGTAGTCACAGCTGACCCTGGGTAGACTTAATTCCACGCAAAAAAGCCTGCGCCTTCTAGGGAATTGAACTGGCTACCTCCTCGGTGTGACACAAGAACGACACCACTCATCTACCGTGCCACCGTTTTCATTAAACGGTTGATTGTTGCCTTTAGGGACATTTAGCAGATTCGAGCCCAGAATGGTTGTCACACTCAAAAGCGAGGCTGATTTTGGAATAAACTGCTGTTGTGACTTGGATGTAGATGAATTGAACGAGAGAGAGAGAGAGAAGGCGAACCTTCTCCTCTCCAAAGCGCTTGCCGGCGGATCTGTCTTGGCGGCGCGCTGTAGCTGTCGCAGAGATGAGACCTTGAAGGAGGCTGGGGACTTCACGTTTTGTCATGTTCATTGTCTGCTGCTCCATATTCTCCCGGCGAGAGCTAATGCTAATGGCCGGGCTGCTGACAGCGTAACAAGAACGCACTGGTTTAAGGATGAAAGATGGGCCTGTTTTGCTGTTTGTAATCCCTGCCACAGAACTAATTGATTCAGTCTAAGATCCGGCTTCCTCTTTAATCTCAAAATAACAGAGCCGCCTAATTAGAACTAAAAGGGTCAGGGGGACTGCCCCAGTGCAACGTAATTACCTGTTTGGCAGACAGGCATGTAATCAATGGAAATCAATGGTAACATTCCAGTATATTTCTGAAAATGTTGCCCTTTTTATTTCATGGCAATTGTTTTTGCCTGATGCTGCCCTAACACTGACAGAGTGAACATTGTTGGTAAGGTGTTCCTCAAGAGCATTTGCCGCAAGAAAGAATGGCCACCTACGGTTTGGTTGTGAGGCAATGACAATTCCATCGTTGCCTGTGAATGATGTTGAAATCTGATATGGAACCCCAAAGGATGGATTTAGAAATGCAGTACCGGTGAAAACACTTTTTTTCTTTTTTTTTTTACTATTTACATTGTAATTTCTTACTGAAGGCCATCATTTACTAACAAACACATATGGAATATGTTTTAAACAAAACATGTATTCATTCTTCAAAATAGATGCCTTTGGCTTTGATTACATCTTTGCACCATTTTTGAAAGGGAGCTGTGCAGGAGGAAGGTGGAGGAGTTGATCAGTGTGGGACACCACGCCCTGAAACAGGGACAAACAGCAGTACTCCGGTTTCCCCCGACCTCCAAAAACATGGTCAGGTTTAGGGCTCGGTACCGTTTAATGGTACGTACTTGGTACCGACCAAAAAGCTCCAGCAGGGGACGGTATCGAAAAACAAAAAATATTTCGGTGCCTTGTTTCGGTACTTACCTCTCCTCCAGACGTGAATATATGACTCGCAGTGCGTCAAAATAAGCAACATGAACGTGTGAGTAGATCATTAGCCGCTTCAGTGCAAATGCAGCTATTTTCTTAAAGCGAAGCAAGGCTTTAACTTACTCAAACGTTTGTAATTATTAGAGATGGCAGATAGCAGGTCTGAGCCAGGACTAAACCACTTAGACTACACCAGTTATAAACCAGGACTAAACCTGGACTGAAAAAGAAATTAGAATTCTTGGACAAATTGAAAATAACAGAGCATTGACAACAAGAAAGACATCTTTACCTATAGCGACAGAACCATGAAGGCTGTTGTTTACTCTGCAGCGAGGGGAATATCAAAATGGTTTGTGGAAAAGTGAGCGCTCACTAAGTATTAGACATTTTTTTATCGTTTTGGTAGATTATTAGTGACACTGTTAAGATTTTCGACGTGTTTTGAGATTTTAGCTCTCTTTTACAAGAGAGACCTGGCCAAGATGGGCCGCAACACATGGTTTCCATAAATAAATAAAAAACATACATGGGAAGATGATTTCGTTTTGTCATCGAGCAGTACAGCTCGTGTTATAAAGTTTAGCTGAAAGAAAACAGTGTCCTGATGTGGATCTGTCCCTGCAGCTCAGGAGGTAATAATGTCCTTCCTCTCTTTTTATCGCTGCTCAAAACATGAAGTTACATGTGACGCTGCTGCGGCTTGTGCTGCATTCTGTGCTGTTGTATGACATGCAGAACTATACTTTTTATACATATTTATTTTAATTCAATTAAAATAACATAGGTATTGATAAAAGTACCGTTAAGGCACCGCTACTGAAAGGCAGGTATCGAGTAAGTAGTGGTATATAAATAGTGGGATCGAAATAAAAACGGTGCCCAGCTGAGGTTGGCCCATAATGGCGGCGCGCTCAGGACTCAACACCTCAACGCAATTTTGTTCTACAATTGCACGTTGACAAATAAAGCACTTACTCCCTTACGACACCAACATATTTTGATTTGAATGCATAGTGAATATCTCCACTGTGACACGAACAAAGTCTCACGTTATCTTTTGCACAGTCATTATTTTGCACATCCCGTATAATGGTGGCGAGCCTTTCAGACTAACTTTGTTGCAGAAAAGAGTTAGTCCTGACTGGCCTGGCTTTATCCTCGCACTCGTCTGGGTGGTCCAAGCAGGATTTCATCGACTGTCTGTCTCTCACCATCCAGCACTTTGTTCTCCTTCTGAAAGGGAAGGACTCCCAATGCTATTCCCCAGTCTGTGTCATGGATAAAAAATGTGGAGTACATATACGGCCTTGTATTTCTTTAAGCTCTCCCTTTGAGGCCGCCCCTGTCCCATCAAACGGAGACACCGGCGCCTGGTGTAGGGGTTTTGAAGTAGCGCACTTTGTAGGGAGCTCTGCGCGTAGAGAAAGCGTGCAGGTGAGACATCCCACTCCACCAAGTGTCAAACCCGCCTCGGTCTCGCGCTCTCTAATTAAATCCTGCTTTTGACTAAAAATGCCTGTCTCCGAGGACCTGGGGAGACGAAGGCGCAGAGTTAAGAAGATGTCTAATTTTCACTACTCTGAGAGGGAAGCCACACGCGGACTGTAGATTAATTGATTTGAGAAAGCACACGGAAGATAGGACTTTGAAAAGGTAGAGTCGCCAGGAGTTGGCTTTCAAAAAGGCCACTGAGGTTTTTAATAGAACTCTTATCATCAAGTCGACAAGTGCAAAAGAGCTTTCTGTGCTGGTAAACTGTTGGATATATCATAGAGGCAACATGACACATTTTGTACCTGTCTTTCTTTCTAATCTAGCTTTGGGAAAAGATGCTTCGAGGAGGATTTCTCTGACACAAATGCTGGTACCTTTTTTCCTCGTTTTGAGACCTCAGTTTTAAAAGCGTTAATGTCTCAAAACCAAGGTATCTTCAATGAAAGTACTTGATTCATCTTCTGTACTCAGTAGTTGAAGTCTTCGAACGTTTCACCTCTCATCCAAAAGGCTTCGTCAGCGACAAAAGCATTGACCAAGGTATTTAACGCAGTTTTTTCTGACATTTGGCAAGGCTAACTGTTTTTGTTTATAACCAAAATATGTGCTTCTTTTACCAGTTCCCGAGTGCATAGAAGTGGGACGCGGTCATCACGACAAACCGGCGTTTCTTGGCGAGGAGAGACCGGGGTGAGCTTGTGTCTGACTTTGTGTGTCGGCTGTTTGCCGTGCTAACGTCTCCATCGGGGGCTAGCTGCGATTATGTCTTTTCTGATTTTGTGTGTCTGCTCCGCGCTATGCTAACGTCTCCATCGGGGGCTAGCTGCGATTATGTCTTTTCTGATTTTGTGTGTCTGCTCCGCGCTATGCTAACGTCTCAATCAGGGGCTAACGGTGATAAAACAAAACGAGTCCGTTTTAGTGTACGACGGTCTTACGGGCCACGCCATCTTTGTTATGATTAAAGCGGATCTGACGTGGTGGTGTGATGACGTAGTCAGTATGCGTCTAGTGTTGTAAAAGCGTATTCTTTAGTGCTGGACGAAAGGATGGAGACTCGGTATATTATAATCAAAAATCATTACTTTATTTCCTATTACAAACTAAAAGTACACATACGGTTTCGTGACATCCATTGCTGGGGAGCGAGAGAGGAGAAGGGAGAGCCAAGCCTCCCGCTCAGAACTAGACCCAACACAAAGGAGTGGGTGTGTCTTCCCCAACCAATCAGCTCTCTTGGAAATGTCTTATCGTCACTTCTTCTTCTGCGCAATCTGACTCCTCGTTTCAGCACACTGCCCCCCAGTAGATCAACCATACATACAACAAAATGTCCGCCAAAAGAAATGAATCTCAAAGCACAGTTTACAGATCAACACAGTTTTATATATAATCACTAAAACCTAATATGACAAATATTTATATAAATAATTCCACACTAGCATGATTATAAAACGTCCAGTTTTTCATCACAACAAACATGGCGTAGCAAAAACTTTGTAAAATAAACCGCAAATATGTTTTTCTCATATTTCGTATGTTCTAACAAAACCGTATTTCGACCTTACAACCGTTATGCCGTCACGTTATTTCTCCTCATTATACGTGTGTCTAAGGCAGTGGTCAGCAACGTCCGGCCCGGGGGACAATTTTGGCCTGTTGCTAAATTTGTTTGGTCCGCCAGACGATATATAAAAAAAATTAAATTAAAACAATTAAAAAGCCTTACAGAAACGTAAATGTTCTTTATCCGCAAATCTTGTGCCCCTAATCTTTGCTTGTGTTTGGCACAACACCATTCCACTATTGCATTTTAACTCTAAGCAGCCTAACTTCTAGGTTAAATTGTGGTTTGTCCCGATCCTCATACTTTACCTCATCCAGGCGCTACAGCGCTGCTCACACTGTGCGTAAACAGTGCTGTAGTAGAGCTAGTTTATTGATAATCTCTCCTTTTACATGAGCAGGACTTAGCCATGTGCGACAGAGAATAAGTGTAGTCTGTAGCTTTCTCCAGGGCCAAGACTGAAACCAAAGTATTGGAGGTGAATATCCACCGTCCTTCACCAAAGCGCTTGCCTCTCATGCACGGCCCCCCTTCACTGAGCCTCTTTTTTTCCCCTCTTTGCGTTCATTAACTGTCTACACTTTCATCCATTGTTTTCTGCGCACATAGTTGCGAGTTAAACTCTTTGTTCGGAGAAAAACGGAGAGGAAAGTCTCCATGTGACATCACTGTGTGGAGTGGAGCGGTGCTGCTTCCCTCGCCGGCTTGGCACATGCTGGTGCACATGACGGATGCAGACCCCGATGAGACAATTACGCTCGAGTAGAGAGTATTTAAACGCTGCAGGAGAGTTAGAGTGCAGTAGAATGACGTTCAGATGTCAATGACGGGACACTGAAGGAAAATGAAAGGGAGCAGTCTGACCCGCCACTGTGGCTAGTGAGGGAGATGGCATCACCTGCCACAACCCAAATCTGTTTGCATTTGGCGGGTTGGCTGGTGTTAATTTATGGCAGAAATCCAAAGTAAACTTTCATCCTTTCCTAGTTGGCACAAACGTGGTACACTTCATAATTGACGCGAAAATAACTTTATTCTCACACATTCTCACACATTCCAGTGTGGCTTGGCAGCACACTGGAAGTGACGTGTGGAGCGCAACTTTCAAATGAGACTGTGCAGACCAGTTTCCCAAAGTGGGGTTCGAGAACCCCTAGGAGGCACTGCAGGGGCCCTCCAAAGACTGGCATTATTCACAAAATGCGTGTTTAACCTATTAGTCGCTGTTATTTGTAAATTGACATGTACATTCATGAGGAGTTTATGACAAAAAAGTTCATATTTAAAAAGAGATCACTTCCGGTGACGGTGGCGTGCTGACTGTGAGAAACGTTCTCTTCTCCACGTTTTTTGAATTGAACTTTCACTAAAACCATTGCAAACAAAAGGTCTTCCGAAGAATCTATTAAATGCCACAAGTACCACCCAAGGAGGTAAAGATGTGACCCTAAAGCTAGCAAGCTAAAATGACGGATTTGTTTGGCACGTGTCAGAAGTCAGGGAACGGCAAGCTAGCATGACAAACCTTTTATACTTGTCAGGTGTCCGCAGCAGGCACCGTTTACATAAGGCTAAAGATCTATATGCATTTCGACTGCAAGTGGTAGAAGAGTGTAGAACTTTGCACTCTCTTTTTTATCAACATTTGTAGCAATTTACCAGAAGCCTGCACTAGAAACATGATTGAAGCGAGATACATTTCACCCATCCACAACCTATTCTTATTGTAAACACATGCTATACTCCCAGCCTTATCCTCCCACTGGTAGAATAAAATGTCTCCTTCCTTTTAATGTTTACATGAAAACACGGGCCGTCAGCGCTCGCCTTGTTAGCCTTCTTTCCCACGATCCCCTGCTGCCGTCACATCAGTCCGCCGCGCGCCCACCTCTGAGCTTCTGAACAGGGAGCAGCTTTGGATGTGCAGTCTGCATGAACTCAACGCGCCCCCACTCCGCTTGTTTGTTCGGAGTAAAGATCCGCGTTTGTCAAGCGGTGGACTCCAGAGTCATTTGTCTTACGAGAAATACTGACGGCGGGAAATAAATTATTAAGCCGAAGCATGAATTCAACTAACAGGACTGTGCTTTTATCTCACTCCTGCCTCCTGTCTTGTGTCCGTCGGGCAATCACCTCTCAAGCCACAGATCACTTCGAGAGGGAAGTCTGTCTGACATAAATGTTGCCTTGGACTTTGTGTTTCTGAAAAGCCCGTTAGGCATGGTATGTTTACAGCATCTACCTTTTTGTAACTCTGAAATTTAGTTATTTTTTCCAAGTTTCAAATTCACTCGCATTTAGTCCCAAGTAGCCAATTAGTCATAGTTTGTCTGCTTATAATATACTGTAATTTCCAGACTCTTCATACACTTTGAACCTCGTGGGCCTATATACACAACGGTGCGCCTGATTTATACGGAATATTGTGTCATGTTATCAAGAACAATGCACCTGGGTCCAAAAGCACTCCGTTATGTCTAACGAAAGAACTCCGAGCGCGAGAAAGACGCAATAACGGCTCCAAATCCAAACATAAAGTTGTGCAGAGACGATGGAGAGCTCAGGCAGTACCCTTCGGACGTACCCCACTCATCTGCACAATAACTCGGACAGGTGGCAACCCCCTATCGCTGTCTTCGTCCAGGCTCCAGCTCTGCCCATGGTGTGTACTGCACACCGGAGCGGAGAGAAAAGTCCTGATGGCGCGTTCAACTGCGCTTTGTAACAACCGGCGGCTAAACAGACGGCCTATACATGGAAAACACAATTCTTTTCTACTTTAGTTCGTGTGTCTTATATTCAGCTGTGCTCAATAGTCTGAAAAAGATTACGGTGATAGTAAATGTCTAAAATGCACATCTGCTGGAACAGGTCAGGTCAGGATCTGCATTGTGACAAAAACAGACACCCGTCTAGAGTTGTTTCTTTTTATGGTTTAAAAAAAAATCAATGGCTTTTGTGTCTGTAGCCTCCGAAACCTGAGACTCCACACTTATCCAAGATATCATTCTCATATTATGTTTTATTGTTGCATTGTACCATTTCAAGTTGAAATGTGACACTCCGAAATGACCAAATCAACCACATAAAAGAAAGAAGATACACTATATTAAGCCTTTGCTTTGACCTCTGCAAAAAAGCCACAGTCTTACCAGATCGGTCTGTGGAGGCTGGTTACTTAAAAACTTAAAGAGCTCAGGGGCTAATTAAAAAACAAGGACATCTAATCAATGTTCCCTTGAATAACACTTGTAACCATTTGATTTAGTTCTGAATGATGTTACTTGTTTTAATAAGGCCTGTCTGGCAAACTCTGTCTAATTTCTCGGTTGCAGTAACACAATAAGACGTCTCATGTAGCTCTTTGCTAAATTTGCAGGGGGGAATTTAATAATCGGGCCAACGGTTTATACATTATTCAAATTATATGTAGTGCCAGGTATATATATATATATATATATATATATATATATATATATATATATATATATATATAAACCTTTTAGGTACTACTGGTATCAACAAAAAAAATGTGCGAAAGCAGGTCCCGAAAAAATATTATAGAGCAAGTTGTGATGCTGTTGGTCCAGCATTAAACAAAGTTACTATGCAAATTTAAAAGAAAACAGTCTTTTATGGAATAAGTTGATTTTATTGTTCTGTTTTCTGATTGTAGATGACAAATATTTAAGTATAGGTATCAAAAAGAAGTATTGTTCAGGTATCAGTATTGTAAACCAAGAACCAAGTTAAAGAGTTACTAACCCCCGCTTCCAGAGTCCCATGGAGTTCCAGTGAGCTAACGTGTTTAGCAACATGTTCCAACTCTACAGCTCTCTCTACACAGGAGAAGCACCGTGACAGACAGAGGCCTTGTACCTGAGACTGCTCTGAGGCGCTGGGTTATTTTATTATACTGATTCTTCTGTAATTTACAAAGCTAGCGGCTTAGCATTGAGCTCGATCGATATTAGCATCGCAGCTAACTGTCCTTTCAGAATTGACATCTATTTTAGATGTAGACCATTATTATAATAGATCCATGATGTAGACTTTTTGCTGTAGTCTACGTAAGCATGGGTGATGTATCTCAAGTGTCCTCAGCAGATACTGTGTGAGGTATAGAGACGTGACTATATGTATTACAAAGCTTTATTTTATTTGTCTTATAGCAAAGTGTACAAAACATATCACATAAATAAAAAATATATCTTATTGTGCAGGAACACTGTCCTTTTGAACTGGTTTTCGGTTTGTCATTAAAGATAACACAGAATCATCCAGGTCATGTTTATCTAAAGGCTTGACTAACGGTCTGTAACATTTTGGACCCAAAGACACAGTTATCCCCCTAAGTAAATAACCCAAAGTCATTTCTATTACTAAATTTTAAGTTTAACCAATGTAACACGTTAAATACCACTGAATGATCACTCTGTAGAGTAAAGGCTATAATAAAGTCTCTATTTGTATGCTTATTTAGTTGAATGATGAACAAATAATTAAAATTAAAGCTCTTCATTTTTTAGTGCCAATTTTCTTACTTGATTCTGTGCTTACTGGCGTTTACAGCAGTTCAATTTCCCCATTCAGGCACTGTCATGACAGCTCATATCTCCCTTAAGGTATAGCTGCACTCCATTCACTTGGTCTACATAGATGTGTGCAACACAGTACAATAAACAATATACACTAAAATACACACAATATTGACCACTAAAACCAATACTAACTAAGCTAAATTCAGCTAACTAATCTAACAATAAAAGCAACTAATGGCTAAATATACAATATTCAACAACTAACACTGCTAACTCTATACAATTATCTATAATACAAAAAGCTATGCTAATAAAATCTACCTAAATGCTATGTTAATAATTCGCAAACCTGAAAATATTCTCTCGCTATTCCTTCTCCAACTCGCTACGGGGGCGTGAGCGAGACTGGTCCGCTTTTATAGCCCAGGGCTATAGCAGGGCAACTGACGTAATCTTAAACCTTTTACAGTACCCAGCCCTACTTGCATGCAGTATACGAGCTCCATGGATGCGCCGCAAAGATCTGACTTACTTCTTTTAACAAATAATTGTATCCGCACTTGAAGACGTGTTGCTCCACCTTTAGCCCCATTACACTGTTTGACCAAAAAAAAAGAAGTGTCGCCATCTGGAATGAACTAACTGTTTCTGGGGTTGCTGCTGTTGGTCGGGTCTAGGTTCAGCCACACTATGTGCCCAAAGAATGAGATCAGCCGAACATCCCGAATGACCAGGTTATTTCATCAATGTATCGATGATGCCAAGATGACAATGCCAGGATTCATGGGGCTCAGATATAGCTTATATAACTTTGTAGAATTCTTAACTAATGCCTGACACATTACCTATTGTCACATGTAAAAAAAAAAAGATATGATTTCAACGTTTATATTGTAATGCCCGAACACTCTTGGCCTACACTTTGCAAAATCCAAATGGTCCAAGAAGACTTATTGTGAATGCCAAGCCGGTGTGTTCCAATTTACTGTGAGCTACACAACAGTTTGTAATTACTGCTCAGAGAAGAGACTCAACACTTCCAACTTAATGTGTGTTATATTTTATGCCAAGTACCTGTCACATTATGAGAGCAACTTTATGCAAACAATTCACGGGAGAGAAAATTGCCAGAGTAAGACAAAGAGATGACTTGCTTCCAGGAGCACATCTATCACTCAAAAGCTGGAATGAAAATGTGCTAAAAAGGCTTCTATTGTACTGTGCAGCAACAAAGCCCCGGTTTTCCTCCTGGATTTGTATCTGGCTCCGGAGGACTCAACCTAAAGAGGCCCCTGCTCTAAACATGCGAGGAGCATGAGGGCAATACAGTGGCTGAGTGGTTAGTGCTCTAGCCTCACGACTGGAAGCTCGCAGGTTCATTTACCAGACCATGAAGGCCTTTTTATATGTGACAAAAAATTTGTGGTTTGACATCTGGAGATGGGTCTCTGGGCGCTGCATGTGGATGGAAGGAAGCACTTTATTGTCCTTCCAGAGACATTTCACGAAGCCCTTTAGATGGATTAAGTCCATACATAGTGCGTTAAGTTCATACATAGACAGAAGTGCAGCTGCATACATTTGCGCCAAGGGACTCTCCGACCACATCCATTTCATTCACTCACACATCATTCACCTTGGCACAAATGGTAGAGCAGGTCGTCCCATGATCGGAAGGTTGGGGGTTAGAATCCCAGCTCCTGAAGATGCACACTGTCATTGTGTCCTTGGGCAAGAATTAGAGTGTGAATAGGTGACCAGTTTCTTGCTGTAAAGCGCTTTGGGGCCTAATGAAGTTAGAAAAGTGCTATATGAGAGACCCTTTACCATTCATTGTACATGTTTTAGTGCTAGAGGGCACCTGAGTACCCCGAGGAAACCTACTCAGATACAGGGAGGACATGCAAACACAGAAAGGCCCCATCTAATACTGTAAAAACGTGGTCTCACCAATTGTCTCCTATTGCACCACATGGGGTTCTTAGTTTCTCTTGCACCCTCAGCAGGCTACACCCGGCGCAAAACAACACGCAGGCTGACATCCTCCTATTTGCAACCAAACAAAGCCATGGGGCTTCTGTCTTCTGAGAGTCACATGTTGACTCGGTGTTATTCTGATCTTAACAAGGCGCCTTCATTTGCATAGGTTTTCGTAAAACTGCCGATGCCGGGGTACGATTCCTTCGCGCCGCAGTCATACGGTGCGCGGGTTTTCTGAAGCGCGCATCGATTCGCGTCTGGGGGTGGAGCAGGTTAATTAAATGTGAGCAGCGTGGCAGGGACATTATATCGAGTAGAGAGCGAGAGCCAAGTGGAGGCACGGAGCGAATCGCAACAGCGGCAATCAAGGGCTAAATAACCCAAGAGAGACTGCCGCTGAACGAGAGCGGCTTTCGGAATATAGCAGATGACACGGGGCGATGAGGGTAAAGTTTAGTTCCGTTTTTAACTATAGATCTGCTCGCCTGTCTGCCAAGATCTTATTGACAGGCGTCTTTGTGGAGAGGGTCAACAAGGAGTTGTAAGCGATCAGAGAAACCACTGTCTCTGCAAAACAACACAACGTACAGAACAAGAATCTACATTATGTTGATTTGATGCCAGAAATGTTCTTAAGTCCCCTCTGAACGATATGAGAAGAGGGCAGATTTGATTATGGTTACACATACACACATAATAAAGAAACAGAATGTCAGCAGTTATTGGCAAACAAATAGCCAATACCTATCTGGCTTGGTCATGTTGAAGTGCGGCTGCCAATCTGTGGACCTTCAACCAACAATGAGCCTTTCGCCATGACTTCGATTCGTTAAAAGCCTTTTTCGCCCGTTGTTTGGGTGGCCATGCTGTTTGATCTAGACGTTCAGCTGGTTTGCCTTGTAGTTTGCATCGTTGCTGCTTGCGAGGTAACTCCACATCTGAGAGGGTTGCTAGATTCGGCCCGTCCTTGTCCAACGCAAGAACTTTCCCACCGACGAAATGCGGCGAACCACTATACGCCCTTTATCCGCACCACAAGTTGAAAGTCGCTCGTCCACATAAATATTGCCACTGCTTTGCCTCGTGGGTTTGTTTGGCCCATTCTCTTTCCATGTTGTCATGTTGTCGCGGATCCGACCAGGCTTTGGAAATTGGATTTGAAAAGAAAAAAAGTTCCTTTCGGCAACCGGTCTGGATATCTACTATATCTACTGTAATAGTGCCCAGTTGGCGTTTGAACATGTTTTGTAGCAGAAAATCTTCGAAGACCGACTATTGATGCGACTCAGACCATAGACACACATGCAATATGAGCGCTTGTTTGGCTCGCTCTACACCCCATGATGTTTTGCGGCGATCTATTTTTAGCTACTGTGAAAGACGCTATTTCAAAGTGACGACGACAGCCATGTTGCACCGCGCTGACAGTGTGGTCGTTAGAAAAATGTAAAAAACAAAAAGCTGCTCCCTCGACAGCAGCATGTTGGACACAAACCGCCCGTCCCGCCCCTTCCATTGGGTCCCACTATGACTCTTTTTTCAGGAACTGTACCTGGTTTTCTTTGCTAGTAATGGAATAAAATGTGTCTTGCTCACCTTTAGTATATTGCAAACTCAGACTTTTGCGAGAAAAATGTTGCATCTCATTGTTAAGAATTTGTATCAATTTCCTGATGCTACAAATACGTTAGGAAGTTAGGAATGAGTTTTAATGTAGTGGCCTTATTGTCTTTCACATCATTTCAAGACAATAACCACAAATTAATATTCCACAGCGACACATACATGGATAACAGGTGAATGTATAAAAGGCATGATCTGTGCCATTGTATGCCTGTCACGTTCAAAAGCAGCAGAAGGAAACCAGTTATGTATGCGGTGAGAACAATCTGGGACTTTTTATGATTTCCAAGTGGCAAGAGAGAGGGAGACAGAGAGAAGAAAAAAAAAGATCTTTTATATATTTTTTTGATCAAATTACATGGAGTGTGTGCCTCCCGGACTGATTTTTATTACTGCGTCAACAGCTCACTGGGTTTTCCGCGATCTGTCTCTCCGCGGCTTCTGGAGTGTGAAATCAAGTGTTCAGACAAAGCAGATGACAAAGAATTATTTTAAGAGCGGCCTTTTTTTTAATAGTGCAATTTGAATCAGTAATCAGGTCAAGTTGTGATTTGACTGGTTCTATTCTTCTCGTGGGTTTTGTGATCAGTATGTAAAAACTTGTTTAAATGAACAGGCCACCGTTTTTCCATACTGAGATAGGGCTGAACGATTAATTGCATTTGCAATTTTATCGCGATATTACACAACGCGATTTCGTAATCGCAGGGCACGCGATTTGGGAAGTAAATGGAGCAGTGGGATATGGCAGCAAAGTCCGCTCCGTCGCGTGCTTTTGTTTACGTCTCAGTCTAGTTAAGGTGCGCGGTAGATTGTGGATGTACAGTGAAAATATCAGCGTTTATCATGCAGCCACCGCGAAGGAATATTGCTTTCTCCGTTAGCATTGCGTTAGCCGCAGCGCTAATCACGCCATTCCGTCGCCGCTACTACACGCTCTGACGATCACAGAAACTCCCTCAGCTCCGGATTCACACGCCTCTGCCTCCACAGACATATATAGGTGAGTCTGTGCTGATTGTAAAAAGTAAAGAGTCGTTTGTGGCTCAGTTTAGGAGGCTTATGTTTGGGAATGTTGTGGATAAAGAACTTATCTCAAAAGCATAATGACGTTTCATGACCATTAAGTATCCGCGGAGGCGAAGTGCCATGTGCCTTTATTTACCTTTGCGTCTACCGCATATCCGCTCCGTAGGTCGTACAGACGCAAGATATAAACACTAAACTGCAGTATGAAAAGGGTTGGTAACTAGGATCCGAGGCAGGAGTCCGTGTCATGTCTTATTTTGCTGAGGAAATGTACTGTTTAAGCTGAAATGTCACCAAATGGCTGCGAGTCAAAGAGACGTGTCTGTGTCTGGCACCTCATGTCCCGTCTCCTTGTGTCAGTGTTCTTCTCTTTCTTCATATTGTCCAAAGTTGCATCCCAAAACCAAAATGCTGCTCTTAATTCCACTGTGTTTTGGCGTGTGCTCCATCTGGCCTCTCCGTGTCCATCAATAACGCGCATCTGAAGCAACTACGAGTCGCAGCTCAGACTGGGATTTGATTGGCCGAAATAATAAAGTACTATTTAATAAATTAAATGGCTTATTTTGTATTAATTGGGAGTTTGATTTCCTAAAACTTTTCCAACTAGTTAAAGCAGACGTTTGTTCTTACTTTCCTGCACTTTAGTATGGGTGATGTTACTGACTGGATCAGTGAGTTATTTTTTTTTAATATCTATATAATTTAGCATTTATTTATAGACTGTACTGTTAAGTTCAGACAGTTTAAGAAGTGCAGTCCACATTTTGAATAGGTCAAGCAACAATTTTGTTGCAATTTTCACTTCAAATATTGTTTATTATGAAACAGGCTGATTTATTGCTTGTGTTAGGTGAAAAATACATGAGAAGAGGACCTTGCAACAATAATCGCATATTTAATCGCAATCGCAATATTGAAGAAAAAAAATCGCAATTAGATTATTTCTCAAAATCGTTCAGCCCTATACTGAGATATGTTCTTACCTGAGCTTGGACGAGTTGATGCGAGACCAAAGACCTGTCTGGTCTTTGTGCGTGTGCTCAGTCACGAAAAAGACCAAAGAGGTTGTTAGCATTTGGCCTCTCCCACTATATTCCTATGGCTCCAATTGGGGGTTAGGTTGGAAGTGACCACGCTCTTCCACGGGCACAAAGACCAGACAGGTACGTATCAACTCGTCCAAGCTCAGGTAGGAACATATCTCAGTACGGAAAAAACGGTGGCCTTTTCCAGACAGGCGCTGTGGCTCAGAGTCCTGCACCGGGTCGGGTACCCGCGGGTATCCAATGGGTACCCGCAAAAGTTGCTGAAACGGGCGGGTTTTAAGTCCTGGAATTTTACCCGCGGGTTTGCGGGTGGGTAGTGATAACACACGGACGGGTCTGCGGGTAGCTGCTACCCGCACAATATTTAATTGATATCATTATGGTGTGTACAGACCTAACCACACAGCTCGTGCTGTTGCTTCTAAGATATGAATGAAAACGGTTTCCTGATTCTTTGTACTTTGGTGACAGTATAGTTTTACGAGCCTACATTTCTCTTCTGACACTTGAGGTAAATCTCGCCTTTTTCCCCTCTTCCTCTTTCCCTCGCCTGGATATTATTTAAATATGTGTGGGTTTGGAGTTTGTAGTACCTACCTGTCTGTCCAGCGATCATGTCATGATAAAATCCCTTTAAAAACATGTTTGTAATCCAGTGCGTCCTTTGTTTTGATCGCGCACGTGTTTCCATATGATTCCTCTGATCCGAATGCCTGGGCTCGGGAAAGGCATTTCAAACCGCTGCTGCTTGACATGAAGATTCCCTCTTTCCAGACAGTGTCTCCGTTTCACTTGTCTATATGATGTAGTGGGGGAGGTTATGTTGTTTCAAATTCAGATGATCAATAAATTGTTCGCAAATCTGTGTTTTTACTCCTCCGGCCTCCTCACGCTGCTCTGAACAGCGGGTGCGCCGCTGATTCCCACAGCTCTAAGGGACGTGCCGCCACGCACACTCATCACATGTGCGCGCACTTACACTGACAATACACAGGAATCAACTGCATGTGTGACCAGTTTAAGCTCAACCCTCATTAGCGTCACGTTGTTTCACGTTGCGCATCTGGGAAAAAAAGTGCTTCAATATAATGCTTTTAATTTGTGTGATTTATCACGGGCACGGGTGGGTAACGGGTAGAATATTAACGGGTCCGGGCGGGTGCGGATTCAACTCTTGATATAATCACGGGTTTACGGGCGGGTAGGTGCCGTAGCGGATGGGTACGGGTGGGTAGGGTCTCCAAAAATGGACCCGTGCAGGACTCTGCTGTGGCTCATACTTTGATTGAATTAAGACTTGGTCGATGATACAGTATCCTAAATTTCAGTCAAGACACTTTTTGCACATAATATTGTTCTTATTTTAAATTAACAATGTAATTTATTGAGGACCCCTATGGCGTCAAATTAGGGTCTGCAATGCAAACATAAAAGAGGTATTGTAAACGTAGGTTGTAAGTACTAGGTCTGCAACTAATGATTATTTTCTAATCAATTAATCTATCGATTATTTTTACGATTAACCGATTAATCGCTTGGCGGTGAATGGTGTCGGAACATTGAATTTTTTAATTTTTGTATCACATAAAGCTAAAGTGCCGCCGCTTGAGGACATGTTGATGGAGTAAACGTAAAGTAAATGTTTGTTGGAGGCTCTTAGCGTAATTCTGATTTCTGATTGGATGAGACACAAGACAGATATTTATGACATTTTCAATGTACAAACCACTACAGACCTTAACTTTAAAAACAAAGTAGGTTTTCATGTCATTTTTTATCTATTCGAGTCTGTGTGAACCAGAAAACGATTAATCGATTACTAAAATAGTTGTCAACTATTTCAATAATTGATTAGTCATCGATTAATCGATTAGTTGTTTCAGCCCTATTGTAAACATAAAGAGAGAAACTTTCATTTATGCAGTCACTGTAGTGCGTTAGATTTCAGCTCATGATGACGTAACATCCTGTTACTCCAGCCAATGGGCGTTGAGCCCACCACTTTAAGAAAAGGGTCAGAAATAAATGTATCGTAATCGTAGCTGACCTTTTAAAACAAACCAAATAATCCTAGCTCAGTAAACACTCTTCACGGTTGACTCCGGCAAGATGCTGTTTACCAGAGAATCCCTCCTCACTGTTCAGGTGGTGGACCATAGGTGCGAGCGTCCAGGCAGGGTGCCCAGCGACCTGGTAATTATTTTGTCAAATTAGGATAGCAAGCAGGGAAGTAAGAACTCTACAGTCTACTGCATCTATCTTTGTTCTCCTAAAAGTAGCATTATATTAAAAACAAAGCTATGGAGACCAATACAGTGCACATTTAGGCACATCTGACCCCTTTAAGCACATCTGGCACCTAACTGAAAGCATGGATAATGGTGAAAGAGAGGCCATAAAGTCTCCATCTTCTGAGTAACATAACCTTTAAATCACATCATTACAGTCACGCTCCTTAGTCTTCACGCCAATGCATGCTGGGAAAGTTTCTCAAATGCCTCCTTCACGTGAGCGGCCATGTTTTGATTAGCACTTAACCAGGCGCAGGGCTTATTGATTTTACTCCACAGTGTACCACTTGAGTTTCAAAATAAGAGCCCAGAAATCCAATAAATCTTTGAAGTGTGTTCAAATGCACTCGGTTAAAAATGAACTGGGGTTATTTTTGGGGCTGAAAGCACCGTGGACAGGAATTGGACAACACCATGCTTATTGGGTTAACAACATCCTGCTTTTTCCCAGCAACAAATAAGCACATTTTACAGGAGGCATGTCATGCGTGTTCTACCGTGGGTCGTACAAGAACACCAGAATGAACGGCACTCGAATACCTTTTTCATGCAATTGTTGTATTTCTCTCGGAACTAAAGCTATAACTTTGTTGTGATTTTTCAGCCACTGTGGATGGCTGTCACACTGGACTTTTTACCAAATTCGGCAATGAATGTCAATACAACCACACACGAATGTTGATCGCACGGCCATTTTGAAGGTGCGTCTCTGTCGCGCAGTGTACAGGGGGCTACGAGCCACGATTAGCTGTTCACAACGAACACACGACTGAAAACCGCGCACGGGTGTTCAAACATGTTCCGATATTTTTCGCGAGTAGCGTTAACCTAGCACTGTGGCAGCGGCTAAAATACGCTACCACACGGTAAAGGAGGAGAAACGAAGTAGACAGTGCAGAGAGGAGAGCGAGGGCTAACCACGCGTATATCGTCTTCCTGAACATATCACTGCAGACACAAAGTTTAGCGGTTATCGGCTCATTTAAGCTAGGATACTTGTCATATGTTGCTCAAGTTAGCCTGGCCAAAGTTATTTATTTGATGTTTGGGTGTTTAGGCCCGCTGTTTGAGAGGTCAATAATACAGACCAAGCTAGAATCCATACTAATCCTGGTCATGTCTCTCTTACAGTGTGAGCAGGTCAGTCGTGCACAGTGTGAGTTGATGATTAATTTAGCTTGTTCACAATCGTGTCTAATATCGCACAGCTTAAGACAAATCTTAGACCTTACTGGGTCTGGAATGGGACTAAAATGGGGCTAAAATGCGGCATTCAGTCATGACTTTTCTGGGTGTAAACCGGATCTAAACCAGGACAAGCCGCAACCATAACGTGGGACTAAAGCAGACACAATTCTGTGTCTAATGAAAGCATCCCGAGTACCCAAGACCGTTGTTGCAACTAAACCTTATAGAAATTTTCATTTAAAGGGACATTTACAGGGACTATACGGAGTTTAAAAATGTTATATTTAAGTATTTTCCTCCCCCCACCTGTTCCAGCCATTTCCAAAGCTTCTTAAAGAGACAGAGGCCTATTTCAAGACGTTCAGTACAGCCATTTTGAGAGAGCAATTTTATTCAAGGCAGTTATTTTAATTTACTGCATATACAGACCAACATAAGGTTATGTCATCATTGTATTATGCTATAGACTGGTGCTATGTGAAAAAAGCATAATACCCCCTCTTTAAGGAAATAACCAGCGTGCTCATTCCAGCTACTAAGGGGGCTGCGACCCACCAGAAGCTGGATTTCGGCCCACGACCCAAATGAGTTGGACACCCCTGGTTTAAAGGGTGAACAATATCAATATTTTCACTGACATGAAAAATGATACGACATAACTGTGTCATTACAGTCAAATTGAGAGTTAACTTGTTTGAAATGCTCCAAACTGGTCCGGCCCTGCTGGCCAGTTCGAAAACCCAATGTGGCTCTTGCATCAAAAAGTTTGCCCATAACTGCTCTAAAATCCTGCACTGTCACTCAAAAAGGTGCACGAGCTTAATATAGAAACTGCAGTTAAGTGTAAGACCTGAGGTGGCAGTAGTGAGTATAAAAAATGACCAACTTGCATCTAGTCCCTTTAAGGTAGCCTGGAGAGCCAGAATGCACACTTTTCCCCTTCTTTACATAGAGGTGTAGTCTGGTATCAGGGTTGATTTCTTCGATTCTGATCGATATAAAACCTTTCGAGATTTGATTGGCTGTTTGTTGGCTGCTTTTGAAAGGATACCAAAGCAGGAGTGGACGGCTGGCCAGTCAACATGGTGTTGCATTTACAATGTGCAGTAACTCATTGGTTTGCTCTCCTTCACAGCATCCTCACTGTATGGAGTTTTCACATGCCTGCTGTGTCTGGATTGGTTTTCTCCGGTTTCTCCCCCTTGTAGTATCTTAACGTGCTAATCCTCCAGCCATGTATTCCTTATCAAGACATACTACGTGTTCACAAACTTCTAAACGTCTTTTTTCCTACCTGGTTCTTAGCAGCTTAATGTCCTTGAATCCATCATGGCATTAGCCTGCTCTAAAGCATAAAAGCTAGTCTAATGTACTTTGTGAGACTTGAGTAACGTTTCACCCTGCAGTAGAAGGAAGAACAGTGTCACGGTACGATTTGTATTTTGAAATCATCAGTGGCAGTACATGTGGGTGTACTTCCCTGTGGGAAAAAAAGCAGAGTGCAAAATCCTTGGCGTGATTTTGAGCACGGACTTGCCTTTTGAAGAGATGGTAAAGAGACAGGAGTGGAGTGGAGCCGCAGCCTTCAGCAAGAGACAAATCAAAAATGAACTTGTTTTTCCCCCCCGCTATACTTTCTTTCTTTCTTCAATTTCAGCCACAGTCAGTGACTTTGAAAATAGGCCCTTATACAGACTCTTAAGCAAAAAGCTTTCTCGGTGGCAAAGCTTTTAAAACTCTAATGTAGTTTTTAACATTTTTCCTTGTGTTTTTTTTTTCTACTGACAGATAATAATACCCTGATATTACACCGTTACGGCAAATTACATTGTACTATTAAATTTTTTTCATTTTTTCAAAAATATGTTTATTGCCTCTTTTTTTTTTTTAACACACTCACATACAAAACGACAATAAACAAAACAAAAAGTAAATAAATCAAATAATGAACAATCTAACAAACAAACAAACAGTGGCCCGCAGTAGCGGCTGGTGATGTGAAAACCAGGGGGCGCTGTTGCCTATACTTACTTTCAATTATATTTCAAAAGATACTTATAAACATTGTTTTTAACCTCAAAAGAAAGTAGGTTATCTTTGGGGCATTTTATTTTATGGATAATATAATCAAAAGACACAACTAAACAATAGACATAGAATGAATTTATGCTTTTGGAAAATCTTTTTTCTGACTAAATGAAATATAAGTGTAAAGATAATCACTATACATATTTTTGTGAGATGATTTGTGTTTTGTACCAACAGAACCAGAACAAAGGCAGGAGATGTTTCCTCTTTGATTTCATGTACAGTATTAGGCAAGGCAAGGCAACTCAATGCGCCCAACGGAGTTGGAAGAAGAGATTGCAGTCTCTTTCTCGTGTACCACCGCCATTGTCAACTTGTCAAGAAAGACACTGCCACTTGACAACAAGTAGAGTAAAAATTCATGTTAATCCCCAATGGGCACTGAGGCAAAGCACCCATCAGAGAATTATTACTGCGCGTCACTGATTGGTTGAGTTGATCCTATTTAGTGACGTTTTAATAGCATATCAGAGCTCCATTGGTTCGATAACGAGGGCAAGAATAAAACTACATTTTTATTATGTTGTTACGGCACAAGAGGAAGCTGGCAGACAAAAAAACACCCCCCTCCCTCCAGTATGTAAAACACCTGTACAGACGAAAGTCATGATTTCGCCATTTTTTTACTTGAAACTTTAAACTAATTTTTCTATGTTTTTTTTTAACATTAATTAATAGGAGGAGCGGCGCCCATAATAGACCAGCCGCCAATGAAATGTTTTACTTCAAAATGCAAATGTTTCTTCTACCATTGTTCATTGTACTAATTTTGGCAGGTCCTATGTATTGTATATATGTATGTAGTGTAAAATAAAGTGTTACCCTTTATTTTTAGTAGTTTCCATTTGAAATAAGATTTGACCAAATTCAAATTATGTTACATCCAACCCCAATACCCTTCGGCCAAAATTTGACCGATGGGTAAAAAAAACGGAGCTCATTAAGCAAAACCAATGTTTTCATTTATTTATTTATTTTTTATCAGTACATCAAAATCCTAAATCAGCTCACAAAACTTGGACATCGAGTAGTATAATTGACCTTTCGCAAAACCCTGCCCCAAAACGGTAATTGTCATATCAGACATCCTAGCAACTGTTACTATGAAGCTAGGTCCGTCTAGCCGCAGACCTCCAATGCAAAACAATGGGACATACCAGCAATGAGCACTGAGCAGATGCACTTCTTTTTTACTACTAACCACCACAAACCCTACCAGACAAAGAAGAAGAAGCAAAATGGTGATGCGATCTGCTGATGGAGGACGTAAATCGGACACTATAGGTACCACAAGAGTGTGTGTCTGTGGGAGTGGAGTAACACATAACATTACACAAACTGGCACTGGAGCTGTTTACAAGCAAGAACTGTGAATTTTGTCTCGGTCCTGATGACCGACTGTAGCCTATTATAATGGCACCAGTAGGTTTAGCTAGCGTAAGCTAACTTTACCGAACCGACATTTCTATTCTATTTTTAGCAATAGTAGAAAAGTAAGAGGGTGCTTACCGGGCAGCGAAAGAGCCCAACTGGTCCACGAGGCCATGCTGTTGCATTTGAGGAAGAGATCATGAGGTTTCTCTGATTTTGCTTGAGACCTATCTGTATGCTTTAGTGTCAACAGTTGTCCTTTATCCTTCATTGGATTGTGTAAAATCTATATCCCTCTGCTGCATATTTCAACCACTTTTGCCTCGATCTGGAGGATATCGCGCATTTATTGGTCCAATTAGGGTCACTAACACGAGGCACTCCAGCATCGGCATCAGAAAGTATGACGGACGTAGCAACAGTAACTAAGTGGGCGGGGCTTTTGCAGAAGGTCAATTGAAGGGGTCATCTACGAACCTGGATTAGAGTTAGCGTGGTGAGATCTGCGTTAACCCTGGTTTTGCCGTTACTACAAAGCTGGATAACTTTCTTGCGGGGCCAGGTTTAGTTCCAGCTTTGATAAGAAGACGGCTCTTTGACCAATCAGAGGAGAAAATCCTCCGCTTTGTCGCCCAAACTCTGCAGTTTGCAGCGGGGAGTGACAAACCGAGAGGGAAGAGCACCTTGAGCAGCGGCAAGAGAAGTCCTTTGTTTCAAAGCGCGCATGGATTTTATGAAGTAGCGACACTGTTTGACACTGTTGTAAAATACCTCGCATGTGCCTGACGCAGATTTTTTTATGACTTCATGAAAAGGCTTAAAGCAGTACTAAGTAACGTGTTTACGTTAATAAATCCGGTAGTCCCTCTGGGGGTAATACAAGTGTTAATGGTATGATTGGGGAGGTCTTTCATCGCTCCCTGGTGTCTCTGGCCAGAAAAGCATGCTTGCAACTTGACTGCCACCGGGTCGGAGCAACCAATACACACTAATAGAACCACAAAGAAGAAGATAACTGGCTAACGGCAAAGCTAACTGCGGGCTAGCGCCACTTTAAATAGTATTTACAGCCAAGTTTGAGTGAAAAAAATTATTTCCACTGTATAACTGGATGAACAACATCCCTCTCTCCCTTCACCTTTTCTGTCAGCGTAGTATTTACTCTCCAAGACATTTAATACGTTAAAAAATCGTACCTTGCTACGACACCTGCAGTTGCGCTCATGGCCTCTAGGGGCAAGAGTTACTTAGTACTGCTTTAAATCTCGTCCACATAATACTACATGTGTTGCTTTAAAGTTGTAATAAAGATTGTTAACAAATGTGAACAGTCTCCTTATGCGCCGCTTGGTTCAGACTCATGTCGTTCATGGCGCTGTATAACAGGAGTCATGAGTTTAGAGACGGACTTTGATATTTTCCGATGAACTGTGTCTCTGCCGTGATCGGCCGCTTGGCACTGACTCCTCCCCGTTTCACATGGAGGACGCTCACAAACCCTCAGAGAAACCTAGCGTTAACTAAACCGACTGATAACCACTGCTCATAGAACCACTGATCCGTGGTTTGTCAACCCGGGTTACAGGAGCCAATCCAGGACATGTTCAACCAGCTCCGTAGTACAGCCCTCTGGACAATAACTGACAAATAAAAGAGAAAAACATGAGAGGAAAAACAAAACAACAAATGAAGTGGAAAATCTGTCGCCGCATTTCCACAAATATTCAAATTTTGACTGAAACAATTGACACGTTCATCTCCCCTCGAAACAGCTATTAGCATTCAGCTTCGTGCGCTCATCTGTTATAAATGATAGCTCAATGAATCGGAGATCAAAGTCAGAGTGAAAATGTTTGTTTTGAGAATTCTTCAAAGCAAACCTTTTCGAAATAAATCAATCCACGTCTCGTATCAAGTGTCTGGCTGATATGCTGTTTGAAGCATAGCGTAGTGTAGACTACATCATCATTATTTGGATACAATAACTGCAATAACGTGCACCTACCATGTTTTTGCACTGACAAAAGTTGCAGTTTTATTGTTTTCACGCCATGAAACTGAGAGAAAATCACTTTTTTGTTGTATTCTTTATGAAGTTGAAAGCGTCCTGGGTGGGTTTCAATTGCACCTTCCATCTCCCCCGGTTAGAAGTTTATTGTTGCTTTGTATCCTGCATTTACATCCTCAGCTTGTAACATTTTATTACAAAAAATAAAACTGACAGAATGTAAGAAAAAAAAAAAGACCAGGCACCATCAATTTGATACAATGGCGCCAATAAATGTGTTAAATTTTCCAAGATTGAACAATTTGATCTGCGGAAGCCCATGCACATGACAGCCGCACAAATGACTTTATTTTGCGAGTGAAAGAAGGCTGAATATTTTTGCATGTTTAACTTTCTCCAATTTGCTTTGCCCCGTGGTTCTTTGAAAACCGAGCCATTAAAAGAAAAAAGAAAAAAAGAAGACCATTCTAAATGTATTGAATCCATTTGAAGAGACTGGATTTGCGAAGCCCTAGGTTTCACGCCATACGGGGTGGGGGGGTCTCATTGGACATTAGCCAAAGAACATGAGGGACAGTGATCGGAAACCTGCTGTATCACCGTTGCAGGTGTCTCTTCAAGCGCCAAGCAGTGTGCTCTTAGCAGTATGTGTTACTGGTAATTCAGTACACCAATAAGCAGCGCTACAGGGTTGGTGTAAAAAAAAAAAAGTGTAAATTTTGAAATCAGAGAGTCCAGCCTATCGACCCTTTTTAGAGGCCCTTACACGTACTTTGACGTAAAATGCTACGATATGTACTAATCTCAGCAGTTATAAAGGTTCCAGCCCTTGTTCATTCACAGGTTTTTGTCCTGTGTGTTGAAACGCGTTGGCTGTGCATGCTGATGAAGGACTTTTAACTTTTTTGTACACGGCGTGCCTCGGATGCCCTTTTGAGACTGCACAAAATTATAAAGGTACACATACCAAGTCACTTCCTTTGATGAAGACGTTTGCATAATTTTGGGAGGATTTTTATTGCGGTCCTTCTTGTTTTATAGTGGCTAAAGCCTTTTCCCTGCACTGCTTAGCATGTTTGCTGGAGCTTATCTCTTCAATTTTGCATTTTAACTCTGGTCAGTGGTAGACAAAGATGGGAAAAGTGTGCACTCTACTGGCCTACAGTATGACTGCACTTCATCATATGACTAAACATAAGTATATTATTTTAAAATAAATTATACTACAAAACATACCAAGGATAACGGGGTATCGAGACGTTTTACAGGCCAGATTGATGTAGGGACTAACACAGGACGCGTTTGGGCCTGGAAGGACACTGCGATGTGATTTGATGGTGTTTGCTGGGACGGAGCATCTCGGAATCACCTGAAGAACAGACGGCCTTCAGCGCCTGTGTTGGCGCGGAACGTTGGACACCTGACATTCACAAAGGTACAAAAACAAGGACAAACGCAGCGACAGTGAATGCTCCCTGAGGACAGCGGCCATGTTGGAAAGGTCACTCTGTTTAGCAGCATTCATGAGCTACAGACACAAGGTAATTCGGGGAAAAGAAGTGGAAGAATGGCCTTCATTTTAAGTGTTCCCAGTACATTATGTGGACAGTGTTAGTTACGGCAAAGGACTTATTTATTTTTGTTTTTTATGTATCAGCTGATTGTGGTTCAAATCACATCTCATTTTCAACAGTGAATCTGTATGGACATCATTAGGTAAATAAGATACTGCCACCTGGATTTAAAGGGACTAGATGCAAGTTCAAATCAAATCAAATCAAACTTTATTTATAGAGCGCTTTTCATACAAAATGTAACACAAAGTGCTTTACAGTGCTTAAAAATCATTAAAAATAATAAAAATCGTCCCCACCAGTAAATATACATAAATAACTACAACCCCACCACCCACCACCCGCACACACAGACACACAGACGTACAGACAGCCCAGCAGTTAAAAGTCTTAAATAAAAATGGACATAGAGTTGAGTACGTAAGGCTGGGTACAGATGGACCGAAAGAGGAAACATCATCCAAGGAGCCGTCTGCACCAGGAGCAGCCCATCGCCCACAGCCACAGAGCGCCAACCCAGGGGGCCCGGAGTAGGTGTAGGAGAGACGTCCTACCTCCATCCAGGCACCCCCAGGAGAGCGCCCGCACGGCCACAGCCAACCAGCACTCCCGGGGCAGAGGGCTCCCTCAGAGGAACCACTAGGAGAACATAAAAAATAAATGAATAAAATAAATAAAAATAAATAAATAAATATTTAATAAGAGATACATTAAAAACAGCTAAAACTGTGCGTGAAATAGCACAGGATAAAAGAGGGAAAATAAAGAAATAATAGAACTAAAACCGGTAAATAAGGTTAATATAAGTAAATATTAATTAAAAGCTAAACTAAAAAGGTGGGTCTTGAGCCTGCTCTTAAAAACATGAACGTTCTCTGCGGTCCTGAGCTCCTCTGGCAGGTCGTTCCAGAGGCGAGGGCCATAGTATTGGAAAGACGCCTCGCCGTGAGTCTTTCTGTTGACTTTAGGAATAACTAGGAGACCCCTGCCAGAGGAGCGAAGGGACCGCGAAGGCTCATATGGTAAAATCAATTCTGAAAGATAAGAAGGACCAAGACCATTAAGACATTTAAAAACCATTAAAAGAACTTTAAAATGGATCCTGAAACACACGGGGAGCCAATGCAGTGACTCTAAAACCGGTGTAATGTGGTCCCGCCTCCTGGTCTTCGTCAGGACACGAGCTGCTGAATTTTGTAAAAGTTGTAAACCTGAGATACTCTTTTTGGGAAGACCAGAAAGCAGGGCATTACAGTAGTCGATACGACTGGTGATAAAAGCATGCATTAGCGTCTCCGTGTTGGCCCGAGAGAGAATGGGGCGGACTCTGGCTATGTTCTTTAGATGGTAAAAACCTATCTTTGTGATATTCTTAATGTGTGGAATTAAAGTCAGCTCAGAGTCAAAAATCACACCCAGGTTCTTCACCTGTGAGGAAGGATTAAAAGACAATGACTGTAGTTTGGGTAAAAGTTTCTCTCTCTGGGCCTGAGGACCGATGACTAAAACTTCAGTTTTGTCCTGGTTAAGCTGGAGAAAGTTTTCTGCCATCCAGGATTTGATATCTAAAATGCAGTTAAAAAGTGCATCCATTGGCCTGGTGTCCTCAGGAGACATGGAGATGTACAACTGTGTATCGTCAGCGTAACTATGAAAGTTGACTCCATGTCTCCTGATGACATCACCAAGAGGGAGCATATACAGGTTAAAAAGCACTGGGCCTAAAATCGAACCTTGAGGCACACCACATGTAATATTATGGACCTTGGAGGAGCAGGTATCCACACTCACCATGAATGTCCTGTCTGTGAGGTAGGATGTAAACCATTTGTGGACAGCACCAGAGAGGCCGATGTGTTTTAAACGAGTTAAAAGAATAGTATGGTCGACTGTATCAAAGGCAGCGCTCAGATCCAGTAGAACCAACACTGTCAACCTTTTGGAATCATAATTTAATCTAAAATCGTTTAAAATCTTTAAAAGGGCTGTCTCGGTGCTGTGGTTTACCCTAAAGCCAGACTGAAATTTCTCAAGGACGTCATGTGCATTTATAAAGTCGCTAAGTTGGGTAAAAACAAGTTTTTCTAAGATTTTGCTTAAAAATGGTAAGTTGGATACCGGTCTAAAGTTGTTAAAATCATTACGGTCCAAATTGCTCTTCTTCAGCAGAGGCCTCACCACCGCCCCCTTAAAGGCAGCAGGGAAGACCCCCGTCTGAAGGGAGCAATTCATCATGTGTAAAAGCTCGTCTCTAAGAGATCCATAGAAAGTTTTAAAAAACGGGGTTGGGACCGGGTCTAAAGGACATGTGGTGGGCCTCACTGAGGAGAAAACTTTATCAAGCATCTCAGCATTAACCTGGACAAAACTGTGCAGTGTTTCCTCTGGAACAAGTAGACAACCAGATGTATTTAAAACCGTGTTACTTTGAGTAGATAAAATATTACATCTGATAGTGTCTATCTTTCCCCTGAAGTGGTCTGCAAACGCCTCGCAAAGGGAGTCACTTGGAGTAAAATTGGTCTTGTTAAAATCAGGATTGATTAGATGTTCTATTGTAGAGAAGAGTACCTTGGGATTGTTTTTATTATTGTTGATAATTTTTGAGAAGTAGTTGTTTCTTGTGTTTCTTACTGTGTTATTGTAGGTTGATTGTTGTTCACGGAAGATTTGGTAGTTTATGGTAATTTTGTTTTTTCTCCATTTTCTCTCTGCCACCCTGCATTGTCTTTTGAGTTGTTTAATTTCCTCATTCCTCCATGGAGTAATTGGTTTTGTAGGGAGTTTCTTGGATTTTAAAGGAGCGATAGAATCAAGCGCTGACTTGAGTTTGCTATTAAAATTTTCAAAAATAAAATCACAGGGGGCAGGTAGAACAATAGGAGAATATTTCTCTAAAACATCAATAAAATTTGCAGCCACTTCAGGGGTGAGATGACGTTTCCTCACAGCTCTTACCGAGGTCTCCCGCTGGGTAAAACTGGTGATATTAAAAAACACACAGTAATGGTCAGAAACAGCCAAGTCAATGACAGAAGACACAGCTGTGGACAGGCCATACGTGATGACCAGGTCCAGACTGTGTCCTCTGTCGTGAGTTGGCTGTGTGACGTGTTGGGTAAAATCCATATAATTAAGAACATTTAAAAAATTCCTAGCAACAGGGTCTAAAAGATTATCTATGTGTAGATTAAAATCACCAGTTAAAAGAATCATATTAAAAGAGCTATGTAAAAGTGATAAAAACTCAGAAAATTCCTTAACAAAAAGAGGGCATTTTTTGGGGGGTCTGTAAATAGTGACACATAAAATGGGGGGATTGCTAAAAACAACTGCATGGTGCTCAAAAGTGGGGAATGGATCAAATAAAATAGGTTTGGTGGCAATAGTGTTTGTACATATGGAAGCAGTGCCACCTCCCCTTTTCCCATTCCTTATTGAAAAGGTGCTGCTAAAATTAGGTGGGGAGGCCTCAGCAAGAACCGCGGTCGCATCTGTACCCAGCCAGGTTTCAGTTAAAAACAAACAATCAAGATTATTATCTAAAATCAGGTCATTCACAATAAAAGACTTCTTCTGCAGAGAGCGGACATTTAAAAGAGCCATGTTTATTGTGGTTTGAGATGGATTAGCTGTGGACTGTGGGGGGGCTTTGGGGAGGGGTTTTAAAACGTTAATATGGACAGGATAATTCCTGTCCATATTAACGGGATAATTGCATGGAGGGTTGTGTTGTGTCCGCTCTCTGCTAGTGATGACAGGGATGGTTTGTGAGGGGGGCGTGGAAACGATAGGAGGGGGAGTGTTGGCGGAGGCTGCACCTGCGCGTGATTGACTGGAGGCAAACCGTCAATCACGCGCAGGTGCGGAGTGGACTGCCAGGGTCATGTTCTTTGTGAGCAGACGGCTGCCCCTCAAGTTCAGATGTAAGCCGTCGACTCGGAAATGAGAGGGTCGGTCCATAAAAAGGCTAAAATTGTCAATAAAAGAGGTTAGAGGTCTACATACGGATTTAAGCCAGCAGTTCAGATGGAAGGTCCTGCTAAAATGTTCATCGCCACGATTCAGCGTGGGGAGGGGGCCCGAGATGAACACAGACACACCTTTAAAAATCCATGGTCTCAGAACGCTGAGGAGTTCTTTAAAATCCAGTTTTGTACGCTCCGATTGTCTTTTCGATACGTCATTTGTACCCACGTGGACGATCACTCTATGGACGGATGGGTGCATGGACTGAAAAATGCCTGGGAGTTTTTGTGTTATCCTGGAAACTGTAGCACCTGGGAAGCAGTGGGTTGCGGCGTTATAAAAACGGACGTTTCTGATAATGGAGTCTCCTATTATGAGTGTTGTGGTGGGGAATAGTGGCTTTGGCTGGTGGGCGGACTCGGAAACATCACCATGTGGAGAGGACGGAGGAGAGACCAGGGCCGCGGGCTGACCGATGGGTTCAAGTCCCGCCCCGACAGGAGTGGATCCTGGCTGCTGTTGTTGCGCGCCCTCGTCCGGGATCACCGGCTGCACCGCGGGTTGTTGTGTCCGTGGCTCCGCCGGAGAGGACCGCGGGGATACCTCTCGCGACGCGGAATGTTGTGGCCGTGACGCGAGAGCTGACCGCGGGGGGGCCACCGGCGGTGTCGCGGCTTGATGAGACCGCGACACCGTCAGCAGCTGCGAGGGCGCGTGCAGCGTCGGGGACAGCGACAAGACCGGAGCCATACCCGAGGATCCACTGGATCGTCTCCGGACCGCCTCTTTTAGGATATTACGCCTGGCCGATGTTTTTTCCCCCTGTTTGTGAGGCTGGGCCGAGCGGGGATCCGCGCCACCCCCTTGGAGAGCCGGGAAATCCATCGCCGGGTCCAGATTGGGGAGCGCCGTTGCCGGAACAGCTGGAGTAGGTGAGTCCTCCGCCAATACAGAGAAGCGGTTCGTGAGGCTCAAACAGGTAGATCCAAGTGTTTTTGTTCTGTGCACGGTTTGCGGGTGGGGAGTTGAACTAGAGGGTGAGGGACAGGTAACCGGGTCTCCGAGCACTGTCTCTTGGAGGGCAGCAGTCAGAGAGGAAATATGGAGTGATTGTCTATGGGATATTTCCATGAGGTCGGAAACAAGCGCTTCTTTCTTTTTAATATCCTCCGTCAATCGCTTTATGTCCAGTCTTAGACGGTGAAGCTCTTGCTCGGTGCGGCTAGCCATAATGATTGATTTCACCAACTCTTAAAATGTTACTGAAATTCCAAGAGACTTCCAGCGAAACAAACAGTTGGTCATTTTATACTCACTACTGCCACCTCAGGTCTAATGCGTAACTGCAGTCTCTATATTAAGCTCGTGCATGACGGCAATTCGGACCCGAATTAACAACTTTTTAAGTGACAGTGCAGGATTTTAGAGGCAGTTGTGGTGAACAGGTCTGGGCTCATTCTATACATTAGGACATAGCTGGAACAAGTAGGGGGAGGAAAATACATAGGTTTTACATTTCTAAACTCTGTATAGTCCCTTTAACTCACTGTTATAATTTGGGGTTAGGTCTGGGCGATATTGACAAAAATTAATGTCTCGATATTGATGGGGGCAGCAATAACTGTTACGAAGCGATAGTTTTGCAAACCATCAGGAATATGCAAAAGTGTGCACGTCCATATATCGATTACTCAAAAAGATAGTTGTCCTAAACTACTAAAATGCAGAAGACAAAGTGTATTTTATTTTAATTGTCTAGCAGTTAATTGAAAGTTTAAAGTATTTTTCTTTTCTTTTATTTAACCAGGAAAGTCCCATTGAGATTAGAAACCTCTTTTTCAAGGGTGTCCTGGCCAAGAGGCAGAATTACATATACATTACACACGCATTATAAAAAAACATTTACCAAAGAGGATGGAAATTATCCCAAGGTTACAATCCGGTGTGGCTTGTTTACATGCATGAGATCCATGTATGTTCATTAACATGCACTGTCCCGACCAAATAAATATGCAAAATTGACTTGATTTTCTATGTTACGTTTGTAATATATGTATTTATTTATTAATTATTTTTGTTGTAAATTCCCTCTTTCCCAGATCGCAGAAACTAATCAGAGTCTAGTATCCTCCCGTGTCAACCAATGAGACGAGCTTTTCCTGTGAACCAGCCTGTCAGGTCCAATCAGGAGAGAGGGGGAGGAGCTTGATGGTTAAAAAATCTGTTCCTGCTGCTCTCCTCATTTTGCAAACTAAGGAGGGCTTTGTGGTTAACGATGGCAGGAATTTGATTGTTTACTCAAATTTCACTCTCTCGTCACTTTGCAAACTTACGGACTATCACTTTAAATTAATTTTGAAATATGATTTGGTTTCACCTGTTTTTCAATCTGAACTCATTCCAAGTAGCCCCAGCTAAGTGCTCAAGTACCCCCAAGGGTCACAATGTGAAATCTTAGGGATATGCTGGTGAAGGCTTTGCACAGTGGTCACACTCTCCCAAAATGAATACAACAATGTACACTTGTCATGGTTGGAGGTGGAGTGAAGAACATTAAACCCAAGATGCAGGACTGCAGCAAAACTGATGATGTTAAATAAATTTACGAAAACCAAACTAACAAAATCCAGAACCTTTTTTTTTTTAGGCAGTGTACATGTTGCGCCCGCTCTAAACTTTAATTAATTTAATTTGTTCGTTTTTTTACAATTCAAGTTCTTTCTCACAAATTATAATTAAAGATTCATGGAACAGACCCAACAGACACCTTAGTCTTTTCTACCGATGGATATGTTTTTGTACAGTATAACATACACATTTCCATTGTTTTTTTGTTTTTTTTTCATCCTCGGCAAAAAACATTCCACCCACCTTGCATATGTGTAAATGTGCTGTGTTAGTGTGTGATTGCTGGTGAACATCGGGGGTGGAGAAAGGATGAATAATGCATGCATAAAGCAACTTTTAAAAGCGCTAGGTTATATAAAATCAAAGCATTCAATGACATGGAGGAACGGCATTTAATTTTGTGTAGGTAACGATAGTTGAGGATGCCTTTTCCTCTGTTGTTCCCCTAAAAGCTAAAAAAAAATGTATTTGTTTGGTCGAGTACAATAACAAAACCCACTTTCAAACGAAATCATCCCCAACTCCAGCACAGGATTTTTCTCACCAACTCATTTTTCTTTTCATATATATATATATACACTCAACAAAAATATAAACGCAACACCTTTGTTTCTGCTCCCATTTTTCATGAGATGGACCCAAAGATCCAAAATTCATTCCAGATGCACAATATTACCATTTCTCTCAAACATTGCCCACAAATCAGTCCAAATGTGTGATAGTGAGCACTTCTGCTCTGCCGAGACAATCCATCCCACCTCACAGGTGTGCCACATCAAGATGCTGATCTGACATCATGACTAGCGCACAGGTGTACCCTAGACTGCCCACAACAAAAGGCCACCCTGAAATGTGCAGTTTTTTGCTTTATTGGGGGGTCTGGGGACTCAGAACCAGTCAGTATCTGGTGTGACCACCATTTGCCTCATGCAGTGCAACACATCTTCTTCGCATAGAGTTTATCAGATTGTCAATTGTGGCCTGTGGAATGTTGGTCCACTCCTCTTCAATGGCTGTGCGAAGTTGCTGGATATTAGTGGGAACTGGTACACGCAAAAAACTGCACATTTCAGGGTGGCCTTTTGTTGTGGGCAGTCTAGGGTACACATGTGCGCTAGTCATGATGTCAGATCAGCATCTTGATGTGGCACACCTGTGAGGTGGGATGGATTGTCTCGGCAGAGCAGAAGTGCTCACTATCACACATTTGGACTGATTTGTGGGCAATGTTTGAGAGAAATGGTGGTATCGTGCATCTGGAATGAATTTTGGATCTTTGGGTCCATCTCATGAAAAATGGGAGCAGAAACAAAAGTGTTGCGTTTATATTTTTGTTGAGTGTATATATATATATGTATTTTTTTTTCAATTGTTTGTTTTGTCCCAATTCTGTCATCCATTTCTCTCCATCGCAAAATCACTTGAGGAAGAACCGTCTCTCACAATATCTGTGACTGTGAACCGACGAGCGGGTTTCAACATATCCACCAAGGGGAGTGCCGAACTTAACTTCGCAGCCCACATTTTACAAACGCTGCCCCCTGCCGCGCGGACATGCACATCTTAGTTATTAATTTGTGTCCCCAGCGAGAAGAAAACCGGCCTTTTAAATCTGACTTTGAAGGCTTAGTCATGCACGGCTCCTGCTGGCTGCTAATTGCCTAATGATAACACTGCCATCTCCTTATTGCAGCATAGTATAGTAAAGCCGCTGCTGTTTATGGGCACACATGCAGCACGATAAAAGCAGGCCTGTGATTTTTCTTGTAACTTCAGATTATATGCAACTAGAAGATACAGTAAGCTGTGTATTTTAACTGACTCTCCAAGCACAGGCTAATCCAAGATGGCAGTGTATTAATGGCTCGTGCTCATCGGCGTATGAGCAGTTTGTTTTTTTACATGGCCGCTCTATGACAAAAGTCCTTTCTGGGCCTAAAAGATTTCCTGCCACGCTGTAACCACTAACTGCACATGAGACAGGCCCAAGCTCTTTCAATACATTTATGAGTCAGCCCTGCGAGCATATCCCGGTGAAAGCGCATGTACGTCTTACTCTATTCTGTCGAAAACAGATCCCCGGGATATTAACAAAGATGCAAATGGGAGTACCGGAGTTCAGCCGCAGATACAGTAGCTAAAGCGCCGGCGTATGATTGATGGGGTCCTTATGTGCCACCGCTACGGGCCCGGTGGAAACGTAGCTGTCACTGTGGACGACCGCGGCGCTCAGCACACGGGGCATGTCTACATTGCATCAAACCCCACGTCAATAGAGATGTGTGTGGAACCCGGGCTGAGTTTTACCATCGCCCCCGAGCGCTCCGTTGTGAAATGAATATGGACTTTTCACGGGAGACACTTTTCATGTCTCATTTCAAACGGGACATGCAAAAAGACAAGTGTATGTTTTAGTAGAAGTCTGAAAGCGAAGTCTGATGGGATAAATGGGCCCCGAGGAGGCTTTCACTTGAGTAAGATACACTTTAGATAAATCTGTCGGTAAGTCCGGGCTGAGCTGGAGAGGTTTTATTGTAGCGTCCTGTAATACGACTAAAATAAAAGATATACTGTTGGTTCAAAAACTATTATGCATGGTATTTGACTTTTAGTTCAGGCTTGCACTTCCCATATTAAGTCAGTATACTCACAGTCAAACCAGTAACTCTGGAGAAGGGTGTTTCCTGCGTACGCTACCGTGCCCCAGTGGTCTCCAGACCTTCTCTTAAAGGTCCTATATCATGCAAAATCGACTTTTTGAGTTTTTAACCATGTTGTAATGCTATTTCCTTATCAAAAACACCCCCAGAGCGGTGTTTGGCTTCATTCACGCAGTTCTCAGTAATCCTCCTGAATCCTGCGCTCTGAGCAGCTGATCCGCCCTCTCCTGGTAAACGACTGACATGTTCAGTTGTGTCGTCACAGCGGAACGGAAGTGCTCGACGTCTGTAAGCTAATGCCTTACGGCATGATTTTTATTTGTAAAACTGCTTTTTTTCATTATTTCTGTCGTAAGAAAATAAATAAATAAATAAAAAAATAAATAAAAAAAAGAGGATGTGCCTGACGCTGCGCTGCCCCTGTACCGAAAACAAACGCTCCCCCTGAGCGTCCGAACGGTCTGAACAGATGTCATGTCATGTTGCACCGAAAGTTGTGAAGAGGGAGCTTTTTCTAACCTACTCTGGAGTCTGGACACCTGTTCTTTTTTCTTACCTCACGATAATGTCACGGAGAAAACCGCGTTTGGCTGCGAGGACAGGACTTTATTCAACCTTCCTAAAGAAGAGGCCATAGAAGTTAGGATTTCCCTCCGGGATTCAGCGATTATCAGCCACAATAGTGTTTGTCTGTGCCTGTCGCTGATGGATGCTAATGAACCTTGGCCAGAATCAAAGTGGATTAACTTTTATAACCAGCGCAAATCCCATAATGGAAACATCAGAGTGGTGAGTCGATCAAAATGCATGTTAGCGTGTGTGTGTTAGCGTGTGTGTTAGCCATTTAGCCATGAAGCTGTGTTGCACATGTTAACTCCTTATAACAGCATCATGAAGTAACTTCACTTTTTGCTGTGATATATATATTTCTACTACTGCTAAAGTTGTATGAGCGGCGAGAGGGGGCGGAGTTAACTGAATCCAAGCGTTTTGTCTTCCGGGTTGGAAAAATACCTCCAGAAAATACTTATATTTATCACAAAAATTTGTGCCCGTAGTGGTAGAGGTACAATATATCATATAAATGCCTATACTTTCCTTTGGAATGGCTAAAATAGCATGATACAGGTCCTTTAACAGAACAAAACAACATACCTATACACTCTCAGTACAAATACTGCTGAAGTTGTTTTTTCTCCATCCTCTTCTAAAGCTTCTTTTAGGATTTTCAGGGGGTAGGATTAGTGATGCGTGGGTTAGAGGTAAGATTTTATGCCCGAGCCCTTTGGCCGAGATATTACACATGACAGTCGGGTTTGTGTCGGCTCGAGCTTCAAGATTTTTTTTCATTTTATTTTTTTTATTTTTATTTTTTTCATTATTATCTCTAATAAAAATCTAAGCTAAACGCTTAATCTTTTTTTGTGTTATTTTTTTGCCATAGGCTTAATCTATTGCATACAAAATGTGGGTCTTCTCAATATAAAACAGTGACAACACGTCATTGCTATTCACTCTTTCTCTCGGGACAGCGTTTAACTCACAGAGGATAAATAAGCAGTTTGGTTCCTGTTGCTGTGCGTAAAAAGTAGGCTATTGTAAATGCAGCGCGATGTTTATGAACAACAAGGAGAAGGAGATCGACACGGTAAAGAGGAGACCGAGAGCCTGAGCTGCACACCGCACACCTCTCTGCTCAGGGATGTGCGTGTGCATGTGTGCTGTGCACGTACTTCTCACACACGGCGCCCTCCTCTCGGTCCTGCTGCTGCTGCACTGCACTCTGACCGAGCCTTAAATACATAATTATTTACGTTGGGTTTGTTTCGGACTTGGGCCGACAATTCAAGTTAATTGCTCGATTTGGTCAGAAGCTCTGGAGCAGATATAAAGGCTATAATGTTTTGTTTTTATCCTGATCTCTTATTATGTCAGTGCCCTCCGCTGGACGTGTGGAAATATTTCTTTTTATTTTAATGTTGGTTGTCCTCCCACACAGAAATGGATAGAGACTTACGGGCCAGATATATTTATTTTTATTTATTTATTGGTTTATTTGGTAGGGACAGTGCAAGTTAATGAACAAGCCACACCGGATTGTAGCCTTGGGCTAATTTCCATCCGTCGTCCCCCATGTGCACTCTCAAACACAATCCTGGCCTATTGTACATGTGTAGATGTGGCCCACGAGCTTGTGTTTTACACATTAACACTAGATGTAAAGGAAACTTCAAGACTAGCAATAAAAACTCACGCACTAAAGTGCTTGAATGTGGGGATTTAGAAAACACAGTGATCAAACTAAATAGTAATAAGAAAAAGGTAACCAGCTCCTTACACTAGCTCCATTGATGACCTGGATCCACCCCTTGTCAGCCCAAGTCTTGGATTCAAGGTTTTATCATTTGAAATTAGTTTTTATTAAGGATTATGCAACTTTGTATAGAAAACATAAGAGCCAAAACAGGCAAAATTTTCTACCTGAGGAAAAAACGGATGTCATTGCTTTAAATCTGTGCTCTTGGCTTCTCCAACTAAAAACAAGTCATACGTTCACATTCACTCAGGTGAGGTGGTCCTGGACTGAGATAAACAGGCCATCTTCGAAGACAACTTTACGCTTCCCAAAAACAGTTTTCAGCACACGGACAGACACCTGCACGTGGCATTGTGTGTTTTGTTGGAAAAGTCTGGAGTAAAACTTGGCAAGCAGCTGGATTGAGTCGCACAGTTACAGGGTCTCTTCTCTCCTTCAGTAAAATAAAAATATAAAATAAAATAACAAAAAAAAAAATCTACAGAAGGTTTCGCAGACTGCAGTGACATTGGAGCTGCGATTCAGAGGAGGGCTGACACTTTGACAGGCACACCCTAAGCCTTTGAGTTTTCAGATCCAGCCTCTCGAATACAGAGCTCTGCTGAATACTAAACTTGTCCCTATGTATCTGGCGGTTTGACAAATCACCTAATAATATCTGCTGGTACGATTCACATTCAAAGCTGCAGGGTTTTAGGTGAAAGAATATCGAATGGGGTTAGTGATGTTTGCTTCCTGTCCTCATGTCTCTGGGTTTTTTCGGATGCGGGAACAGTTTAATCGCTGTAACCGTCACGTGCCGGCCATGAGCTTTTTAAGTGTTTTGTTTTAGTTTTGCTTTGAACCGCAGCTAAAATCATTCAATTGTTTTGTAGAACACAATATCACAACAAGAGTTTCCTCACAGGGTTGCGCCAAACATTGAAGCAATTGAAACAAAACAATAAAAAAGACAATGTAAAGTTCAGGCAAACATAATGTCCAAATAAGCGTCAGCAGCAGGTGGTGTCCCCCGTCCTTAGGCTCTCCTAGACCGCGAGGAAACGCTCAAAACCCCAGGGGAGAAAAAAGAAATCTCGAGGGGAACCACAGAAGGAGAGATCCACTCCCATGGACGGACAGGCTATAGAGACCCAGGGCTGATGAAGTCCCTCAGCAGACGGGCCAAGACCGCAGAAGAACGTCCCAGTCCTTGTTGGAGCTTCAGCTCTTCTTGTTCAATCTTTGTAGGTGGGGTTCCTCCGTGGACCGGGCTGAAGACCGCGATACGGATGACCCGACACACACAGAGCAGTGCATTTGATTTGAGGCTCGTGTTTGGACATCATATTTAAACATTTTTGGAAACAAAGCTTATGACAGAGATTGGATCTTGCAACAAAACTACTACTCTGATTCATAAGTTTTGTTTAGTGTTAAGTGTTTTATTTGTCATTATTCTTTTGTACAACGAAATTGCGTAGATCAGACGCAACATACATCTTTATCACGACACTTCCTTGTTATATCCAGCTGATTGGGCGATGCCATGCCAGTTCACAATATCCTCCTGACTACCAGGGGGGAAAAAATTGTCTAATCATCTTTTTTTTTTTATTCCCCAACCCAAAGCCCCACCCCTTCATATTTGGTATCATTGAAAAGCCCTAAATGTCTTCTGTAGATAGCAAAGGGAGTTAATGCAGTAGTATGGAGTGGGTAAGAGATATTGAGGTTTACAGATGTCCTCCACAGAGGACAAATTTGAACTACTGGTAGTATTCCCCAACCCAAAGCCCCACCCCTTCATATTTGGTATCATTGAAAAGCCCTAAATGTCCTCTGTAGATAGCAAAGGGAGTTAATGCAGTAGTATGGAGTGGGTAAGAGATATTGAGGTTTACAGATGTCCTCCACAGAGGACAAATTTGAACTACTGGTAGTCAGGAGGATATGGGACCTATAGGATGCTATATGGGGTGCAGCTTGGCATCAAAATGGCAATTCCTCCAGAAACGCCACAAATCACTTGCCTGGATTTGCCTTGATTTTGGACTAAAAACAGAACCAACGGACATTCCATACATTTATTAAACCGCTACATAAGAAAATAGAAATGATTTATAGGGGTCCAACAATTTTCTGAACACACTGTATTACTGTGATAAACGTCCTTGTGAACAACTGCCTCCTGTCAAAATGTCCATCTTTAACTGATTGATTTAGTTTACTGTGAGGGTTTTATGTTGACGGAGGAAACCATCTGGAATAGGAGACCCATTTCGCACATTCAGATTGGCCGGGCATTCAACCTGAGACCTGCTGTGCGGCTAATTTACTGCATATACAGTATAAGCGTGTGGCTCTGACTAACCTCATGTTTGACGGCTTGCAGAGGAAGTCGTGGTGCTGAGGTGTCTTGTTTGATGAAGCCCTTTTGCCTAAACAGAGTAAAGTAATCCCTCAGCAGCCTGTGTGTTCTGCTGATTCATGAG
Source organism: Proterorhinus semilunaris (assembly GCA_021464625.1). Lineage (NCBI taxonomy): Eukaryota > Metazoa > Chordata > Actinopteri > Gobiiformes > Gobiidae > Proterorhinus > Proterorhinus semilunaris. The sequence goes on along the minus strand of CM038345.1, from coordinate 31,360,675 downwards.
CGCGGCTTCACAGTGGGATCGATGAGTGACTGAGAATATCACTGTCCCGGGAGGCGACACACAGGCGACACCAGCCTCAGCCTCCAAACCCGCGGCTGTCAGGAGAGAGGGAGATCATCATACAGGCTTTTATTGGGGAACTAACAAGCCAGGACTTTGAGATGCGGATGCTTTGTCAAAAAATAAAAGAAGTTAATAAATAAATGAGACAAGACAAGTTTATTTGATGAACACAATTTATAAAAAGAGTAATTCAACTAAACTGCTGTTTACAGCCTGGATTTCAACATTGATAGGTTTGAGGCCTGTCCTACTTCATCAGGAAGTTCCAGATTTCAGCAGCTTAAAACTGAAGGGCTGACTGTGGAATCAGCCAGGCCATTAAGAGATGTGTACATACGCAGAGATGTTTTAAAGTCTATTCTCTGAGTGAGCCACTGCGAAGACCTGAGCACTAGACTAATATCATCCTATTTCCAAGCTCTAATCAGGACTTGAACCACGTCCAGCAGAGAGTTGTCAACACAATGCAACACAATCAGTCCCCTTTCAAACCGTTTCTGCTCTTTAACACCTCATTTGGCTCCAGAGCGGAGGACTGGGGTGATGTGGGGCGACCCTACTGGTTCAAGGCCATCAATGCCCATGTCGCCGAGTTAGTGACGGTCTAAACAACCAGTCAGAACTCTGCGCTCCTCCGCGTACACCACGCTGGTCACTCCCCAAGTTCTACGATAAAAGGTCTGGAGGCCAGTCATTGGCCCCAAACTGTGGAACGCACTTCTAGCACACCTACGAAGCATCACTGAGTTGAGATCACATGTGAAAACACATCGCCACTGACTGGACTGTTTGACGTTCTTTTTATGTACATGTTTTTATCTATTTCATTGTTTCATTGATTTTACTCGGAAAAACGCCTTGGCTGTTGTAAGGCACTACACAAATCCATCATGTGAAGGCCTTCTCTGGTAGCGTGGCGTGGGAATTGTATTCTCAGAGTTCCATCGCGTTTTTTATTCCTTTTTCTGTCACTTGTACATTTATCCGGCTAGTCGAGGGAAACAGCTGCGCGACAAGCATGACAATGGTAACAAGATTACAGCCCCTATTCGTATTCTAACCAAACACAAGAGTCCCGCCGTCTGCGAAAACCTGCCTGAACCCTCCCCGACTGGAGATTGTCTCGTTGGTGTGAAAGCGCCTTTGTGCGACGCCAGCCCGAGAATTGAACCTGGGACCTTCTGCCGTGAGGCCAGAGCAATGACAAATGCTGCGGTCAAATCCACCTCTCAAATCGCACAAAATTGTTCTGAATCTGCTCTTAAAAGGAACAGGCCACCATTTTTCCATACTGAGATATGTCCTTGCCTGAGCTTAGACGAGTTGACGCGTACCTGTCTGGTCTTTTATGCGTGCGCTCAGTCACGCAAAAAGCCCAAAGATGTTGTTAGCATTTAGCCTCTCCTCTAGGGGGCCAAACAGGGGAGAAGTAAGAAGCGGCCAAGCTACTTATGTAACCGTATTTAAATGGGGGGAAACGTGGAAGAGCTCGGTCGCTTCTGACTTCACCCCCGTTTGGCAACATAGTGAAGAGGAGGAGAGGCTAAATGCTAACATCGACTTTGGTCTTTTTGCGTGACTGAGCGCACGCGTAAAGACCAGACAGGTGCGCAATTCGTCTGAGCTCAGGCAGGAACATATCTCAAAAAACGGTGACCTGTTCATTTTAATATCACCTTGTTTATTTATCCACCTCCTCTGCATTCAGTCTCTTCTCAGTTGTGGTCTCGGCTGGTTTTTGAATCCAAAATCCCCGGGGTTTTAAGTTTAAGAGCGAGACCTTTTAAAAGTCCACCACTAATTAAGGCCCTTAAGTTACTCTCTTTTTAAGGCAAACTGTGTCCTCTGCTTTTCCCTAATTACTGTTGGCTACGGACCCTCTGCCTCCGATCGATCACCGCTGAAGCCCCGAGGCGTTTTCTAAAGGTTAGTATTGCTCTTTTTTTGGGATGTGCAAGGCCTGCAATAACGCTTCTCTCCTGGTAACTGCACATTCGATGAAAGTTGAAAAGAATTGCAGTTCATTATAGTACGCAACACACACAGGTAAGACATGGCCATTGATTTTCAGCTTTCTATCCGAATAAAATTGTACAAAATTGACCAGTCTTACTTTCTGTGATGCTCATGTCCATGGATATGTGGAGCACAGGCAGTTCAAAGACTGCTTTATGAAATAGTAAATTTTTAAAAAAGGCACTAGGCTTTAAAAATTGGGGGGGTTGGGGGGGGTTTATCCTTTTTGCAGCTATTTGGCAATAATGTCCATCCATCCATTTTCTTCCACTTGTCCGTTGCCGGGTCGTGGGGGCAGCTGTTGGAGCTGCCCAAATCACATTGCACCAGCCCCTACGGCTCCTCCTGCAGGTGGTGGGTCCACAGGAGGACGGCCTCACGGTCCTAACCGGGCCTGTTGGTCTCTCATAAGGGGCTTCTGAACCGGCAATAATCTCAAACACATCCAAATGTACCACTGTCTTACACTTTGTTGGTTAGAAAATGCAATATTGATCTAAGACAGATCAAACAACAATATCTATCAGTTTCACCCCTTAATCTTCCGCACAAGCTCTTGAGCCTGTAAATCAAAGCCCAGAACTAAGACTTCAGCAATGAAAATAATATACAAAATGTGATCAACTGTATTTTTTAGAAAGAATAAAAGTCTTTGGAGCCGGGCTGAGAAAAAATACATGTAGGGTTTGAATAAAAGCTGACATTACTAGCAGGGGCTTTCCCGATAATTACTATATCTACTTCACTAATGGACAGATAAACGATACAGCTTTGGGTTCAATATTTATTAGCATTTTGTAAAACTTTGATTTTTTTTTTTGCAACTTGCGTGGTATGATTTAGCACTTTTAGAAAATGTTTATGCTTTAGAGTTGAAAGTATCTTTTATTGCGATATTTTTCTACTTTAATATATGGAACTTAAAAATTCGCTATTGTGACAGGCAATCACTAGTCGTATGGTTTTTCCTCACAAGTCAACAAGCCTTGCTTACGGCTGAAGAAAAAGCGCGGCACTTGAAACGAGGCAAGTAGCGACTTCAGATCTGTATGTTGAACTAGGATGAAAACTCGCTTTCCCCCCTTAATTATTAACGTCTGAAGTTTTCTGTCGACTAGCATCAGCCTTCAGGATAAAAACTTGTAGCTGTTCGTCAGGGAGCTGTTTGGAGCTACATGCTATACCGCTAACATCTCGCACTTGTCATAAAGACTTTTAGTGCCTTCATCTTGCGGCGGCGCGAGCATTGACAAGGCTCCGATTGTGTGCCGTGAGCCTTGAAAATAAAACTCAAAAAAAAAAAAAAAAAAAGGTGTGACAGCCCGCGTCTACCGCACTCTCCCCGCGGTCCTGTTTAGCTCGTTCGCCGCATGAAAAGGAAAAAACATTGCCGTGCTACAATGAGACGCCAGCAGCGAGTTCTTTGTGTTGGAAAGATTTCTGTCTCGTTGTGGCAACAGTGCAGTCATCGTAGAAAACAATTTAAAAAAAAAAGCTTTGACATCAGTATTGTTATCACATATGACAGTATTCTAGTCAATCTTTTGAGTGCAATATTGGAAGGTTGAAACAAAAAGAGACATTTTTTCTTTTTAAATGGCATTCTTTTCTCATATTTTCCAGGCGTGGCCTTATTTTTTGAGGACACTGTCTATAACCACATGGAGTAATTGAGTGTTTTTCAAATTGAAAGAAGCATCTTAATGCAATCGTTTTCCTACCAGCACTGTCTAAAACAGGTGCGTTTACGATGAAAAACCTTGGAATACCAAGAGACTTTGGGTGAACTCTATCAGCTCCACTGTCTCCAATCAGTCCCGTCTTCCAACCTTTACCCAGAGCTCTGTCGTCCGTGTTGGTGACAAAGACAGACCCAGGACGAGAAAAGATAACATATTACCCACAATCTGCTGCCGCTGCCATGGCTCAGGATGTAGGGAATGAGCAAAACATTTGGCCCAAAGGGGGCATTTAAAAGAACAAGCCCTGAAATAAGCCACACATAGTTATGCTTTTCCAATTTACGCCATATTGTGTTAAAAAATATTACGGTAAAAAAACGCCTCAATATTGGGAATACCTGGGATCCTTTATTTGATCATGTAAACAGGGGATTTGAGTTTCACCATTTCTCAGTAAACACCATATCCCCAAAACTGCCATAACCAGATTATGGCCAATAACCAGCATGTTATTGGCAATGCATGTGCAGTGCATGTAAACGCACTCATTAACCCATTCCATTTTTTCCCGGTGGCTCTGGTTTCTCACAATTGGCCAATACTCCTGCTAGGTACTCCCAATAACGAACAGCTCAAACTGAAAATAAGATAAGAAAAGATTGCATGTTCTCCCTCAGCCTGCGTAGGTATCCTCAGTACAGTCGAATTTCCTTCACCAGTGAAAATTCTTGTGCCTGTAAAACCTCATGTTTAATAACTGAAGCAGCAACAGTTCAGCAAGCTATTTTAATCACCTTTTGAAAAAATGAAATAATGACACTCTTGAACAAAAAAAATGGCACGGAACTTGGGGAAGAAAAGCGGCAGCACATACTGTAGCGGGACTCTGATCATCGCTGGTTTGTTGAATTATGCATCGCTCAAGACCAGGTTTCTACTTAAAGGGTGTCTTTTTGAACAGGCAGCATTTCCTCGCATGAGATCCCAGGTGGAACCTGAAGAAATCCCGCTCTGCAGTTCTGTAAAGCTTGCATCCTAAAAGTTTTGCTAATCATTTAAACAATTCCAGAATCTTCACGTGCGATGGAGAACCAAACATGAAGGTTCATTTTAAAACAGTAGCTAATACACAAATTCTCTAGCTTTTAGTCGCTTTTTATTTGCCCAATTTTTTCGTTTTTATGGTTAGATAGATTTCCACTGGGAAAGTGGAGTCAAAAGCGCGTATTAGCCCGTTACAAAAGCGGGGACTGCACATTAGTGCCCCTGTCTCATTGACCTTGAAGTTTTCCATTAATTTTATCCATACGTTTGCTCAGTTTTGGCACCAATGGGCTAAATTGGGGTAACTGTTATCCAATTGGGGAAAATAATCTCCAGGAGAGTTTTCTCTACTATTGCAATGAATTCCAAAGGTTGGAGCTTAACTTTTCTAAATTTCAATTTGAAGGACTATCACTAATTGTTGGGTTTTCTAGTTGGACCCCAAAGCGGAGGCGGAGGCAGGTAAGCTTTAAAGGATTTATTTTTCACAAAAACTTGGAGGCAGGCAGGTGAGGCAGGGAGCTGGCCGACTGGAGCGGGAGACCGGAAGGATCTAGACAGATGGAAAATAGCAGGTGAGTATCTTGCGGTAAGTAACAAAAAGGTCTTTCAGAAAATCTAGTTGCAGAGATGCGCTACCGAACAGGACGGAATTATCTGGCAGTGTGGTGCTGAGACATCCAGGTCTTTATACTGTGGTTAATTGGGTAATGATGTGCAGGTGCCGCGTCTCAGTCACCAGGCGGAGTCAGCCACGCCCCTGCCACACACTGCTCTGCTGCAAAGGAAAAAACAGAAGGGGGAGGGGGACAGCATGCAAGCCAAATCATAACACTAATAGTCAACACAGAGGTTACACGTTGCCATTTCGACTTTCGGACTGAGACGTCGGACTAATGAGACGTTAGACTATTGGGCCGACCCCTCACACAAGACAGAAGATTTTGAAAAGTGTAACGACCACAAGAGTACAAGGAGCATATAACCCTTACCCGAACTATTGTCGGAATGGGGGTATCAAAAAGTGTCGGATTGGGGGTACGTCGCAATGGATGGCTAAATGGAGGGTTGTCGGAATAAGGGGTAGACGCCCTATAAGCCAAGTTATGGCAATGAAGAAAGAAAATCTTTCATTTCTAGGTGGATTATTATGTAGTTCCTGTTTTGTGCAGGGAGCTCATTTGACAAGTCATCAATCACAATCTGCTGAAGTTGAAACTGTAGAGAAAAAGAAGATCAGCCATTTGGGAGCCACAAGCGCCGTCTCTTTTTGGTGAACCGGTTCATTTTCAACCAGCGCACCAAAAAGAGACGAAAACCCCATCACTGTAAACAAGTGCAATTTAAAAACATTGGTCAGGCCAGGCTCGGGACTGACCTGTGGACTAATAATAGTTGCTAAAAACATATGTCATAATATCATTCAATACCATTGTCATGTTTTGAGTTGTAGTATTTTTGTGCGGTATTTTTGGTTTGCTATATGAGATTGAAGAAAAACAGAATAATGAAAAATCCTCATGAACCCGTGACTTTCTTGCTGTAAGAAAAGAGCGCTAACCACTTTGCCGCTGTACCAACCAATCTTGTGAGAGCTAAATGCTTTTGGACGCTTTACACTTTTACAAACCACTTTGGAAGCGTTTCTTTTATGTCCACACGGTCACATCATCGCCTTTGTAAAAGTATTCACTGTGGAGTTCATTTCCACAGTATTTGTGGGACTGAATTACAACAACAACAACAGATTGTGTGAATGTTTGTTTGATGTGGGTGGGATCCTGTTGAGGGCAATGCTCAGCCCAGACAGTTTAAAGGCGACTGAGACATGAAGATAATGGAAAATACGCTTGGTTTCTACAGCCTTTACATAAGCCGGCTGTGTATGGACCAGGCCAGGTACAACTGAGTTCCATATTGTAATGAAAAACACTGTCCAAGGACTTCACCCAAAGATTGTAAACATCGACAAAGTGTGTACATTTTGTATCGGTAAGATGCTTCTCCCATGTTGCCGCTTGTTTTGACAGGCAGGGCATCTGATGTAAACATCGGCCAAATCACAGTGTGACTCCACACAGTTCCTACTCCAATTTCAATTACCATTTCCCGAGACACCTGAAAATGATGAACATAATGAACATAGCAAAAGTAAAAATACTAAATAATAATAATGCCTTACACTTGTAATGCATTGTATTACCAAGTTTCTCAAAGCGCTACACTGTCGTCATTGTTCTTTCACACGGAAGCGAGGCAACCAGTCTGTGCCATCGGCCCCTCCGACCACCCCCAACCACTCACTCACACACCACATTCACCCCAGGCTTCCAGGTGTTCCCAAACTCGCATCCAAGTACTGACCAGGCCCTTCCCCGCTTAGCTTCAAAGATCTGACGGGATCGGGCAGAGCAAAGGGCGGTATGGCCTTTGTAATTCCGGTGCCATGCCATTTGTTCGACAACCCATTAGTCCGACGTCTCATTATTCCGAAAATGTACCATTGAGCAGAGGTGCCATTAGTCAAACCCAGTTGTGTTGTGGATTAGAGAGCCATATACAATCATTGGCCCTAACCTTAAGGTCAGGGGACTCTCGCCTGAACCTAATTTTAATTTTCAACCCCTCCTCAATCGGACATTTTCAGAATAATGAGACGTCGGACTAATGGGCCGATCCCGTAATTGCAACCATACACCATGGCTGGAACAACCACCGATTTTTAAAGGTCGGCTTATTTGTCATAATAGTCGAAGTCAAGTTGAAGAGTCGTGTGACGATGTCGCCATAACAGTGGAGGAATAACACCCCATTTACAAATTATGTACAAATTATGTTCACGGCCAAATCTGTCATTTAATAATGTAGGCTCACATTTAAGCAACTAATGCAGCTTATTTTCTTATTTTTTCTAGTCTGTTAAAGCCGTACCGTGCGCACTATTTTACAATTCCTCACTTCCGAAATACGCGCCAGGTCAATGTTGAGGCAAGTTGCACATGTGCAAACACGGGAGAAGTGAGAGAGCAGTTGGGACATAAACTTTTTTCCCAGAACTGTACAAATGTTTGCAGGACAGGGGAGTCACAGCCTACAATGCTGGGAAATACTACCAACTTCAGGTCTCTCTCCCGTGATTGTGCAAGCGCAACTGGACTCAACAATGACCAAGCACGTGTTTCGGAAGTGAGTAAGTGCTAAGTCATATACTCCTATACATTTGCATTCCCTTTACGCACTAAGGCTTTTATTAAAAAAACAAAACAAGGGTATTATAATTAGAATTGGACAGAACGCGCAGCAGCTTTAGTCTGACAGTTGCGCCCTGTAATGTTTTCACACAACGTCACGTTGAAAAGGCTTCGGGGACGGAGCTGCCAAAAGGCCACACGTCTATCTTAAATCATTGCGGCGAACATTATGCTAATTGCGCCTTATGTTGCTGAAAGAGAAATGCCAGGCCGTTTGACGATAAGCCCCTGTGTTTCTCCGGAGACGTACAGAAAGCATATGTAGGGGAGAGCAGGCGCACTTGGAAGAAGGTCAAGTGGCATTAAGGGCTTAGCACAGAGCACACTAACAGACTATGCAACACTGAGCAGATTAGCAGAAGCGGCCGTACAAGTAGCAATGTGTAGAATATGCTAACATTTGCAATAATCCACCTGGGATGTACAGGACTGAGGTCTTCAAAGCTCTTACTGTATTTTGGAGAAGTAGCAATGGTACTTTACAATATGGTTTAGTGTCTATATGAATCACATCATCTCAGAGTCACACTTCAGGTCAGACACCACGAGACAGTAACATGACACTAAATACAATGTGCTCTTTGTATTCAGTACTGAGGCTTCAGTTTGCCACAAACCGACAGGTGAAGAAGGAAGTCATGAGGATTGTCGTCTCCCCCCCCCCCCCCCACACACACACACACACAATATTTAACGTATTTTCCTATAAGTCGCTCTTTTGTCATAATTTGTCTGGGGGTGCGACTTATACTCATATGCTCATACTCATATTTCACATGTTTGTTATTTTCACACTGACAGCCTCTAGAGGGCGCTTCTAGGCTTGTGTACCAGTATCTGCTGCTCCTGTACCACTGAAAAAGACACACACAAAAAACATTGTAATCGAGCAGCAGAAAGAAAGTGTGGAGTGAGCGAGCAACTTGTGAGGGACTGGCGAACAGTGGAGGTTACTCTTAGTGCATTGAAAAAAACAGGGAGATGCTTGTGAACGGTGCAGTTATGCCTCCATGCCCAGGTAGATGCCAAGGCTGGTGCGACTTATACTCCGGAGCCACTTATATATGTTTTTTTCTTCTTTATTATGCATTTTTTGGCTGGTGCGACTTATAGTCCGGAAAATACGGTATTTGCTCAAATGTACTACTTAAAACCAGTATTTCGCTTAAAACCATTGCTAGATGTTGCTTTTTATGCAATTTTACCTTTAAAAAGAAATGCCATTGACTAGAATAAATTATTATTATTGTTAGGGGACCCCGAGACAACTTCAGATCAATAAGGGGCATTCTCTAATCAGCGACTCTCATACACCATACAATACTTACAATATGTCTGTGAAAAAAAATAACTCGATGTTGGAGCGCAAAGAAAACATGTTGCAGATTGTGATAACACAATATTCCACTATATTCCCAGAAACACAAAAACCTATTTCAAACTTGCACAGTTGTCTGCGAGCGTGAGATAATGGCTCTGCTCAGTCAATAGTTAACGGAGATATCGACTGGGAAGGTCGCACTGATTTTTAGATGAAGAAATAGTTAAGGCGCATTGATTAGTACAGGGGAATTAGATAGCAGAAGATAACAATGTTTATTTACCGATTCCAAAACTATTAATTTGCTGACTGCGGTCGATTTTAAAGATCTGTTTGTGGTTACGAGGAGGGTGTTTTACTTCTACTTCTGTTGGCTTCACTTTTGAGCTCACCGTACAGTACATGGGCTGTTATGATACGTATTACAAGAGCTCCACTACTGGATTAAAGCTGCCAATGTTAATCAGCACGTTGGCAGAACAATGAGGAGAAGCCCTATGACTTCACAAGGCTACCAAGGAAATAAAAGACGTGTTAAGACCTTCAGGTAGTTTCGTTTTCAAAGGATGAACAACAATGATAATATACGCTCGTTGAAAGTCATACTTTTGGTGATCCCGCACACACAGTCAAACATACTCAAAACCCTGTTAATACTGTATCTCTAAACTTCCTTTCAAGACTTCTCTCACTGGCAGTACAGTCACTTGACAGACCACTTCACAAATTGAAACTGAGAGGGTTGACAAATTTAGATGACCTTTGTGCCGACGGATACACGAGGCACTAAACTGACTGCTGCAATCGAACAGCCCTGAATATAGCCATGTCAATATGAAATACACATAACATTAAACTTATTCCTTAAGCTTAAGTTTACTTTTTTTTTTTGCCTTAATCGGTTTAACAATTCCACTTATTTACATAATCAGCATTAAAATATTACAAAAAATAACTGAGGTTTACCAAAGAATATAAAGGCATAACTTTCAGGGTTGTCAGACACTAGGGTTAGAGATGTTGAAATCTCTTCCTTACATGTTTCAGCCGCCATCTGCAGGCCGTATAAAGGCAGATAAGTGCCTGTTTCAAAACCCTGAAATGTGGCAGGACTGTCCTCTCTGTGGCCCATTGGTTCAGCATGGGAACATTTACTACAGCTATTCGATGAATACGCGAACCGATGCCTCACAGCAGACATGGTGGTGCATGTGGAGCAGTTATTCGTGTTCTTACCTCCAAGAACGTAAGATGAGGGACGCTACTTGAGTACTATCCTGATCGCTGTTAGCCGTTGCTTTCTTCATGTTCAAGCAGGCGATTAGGGAAAGTTTTAAAATGTAGAGATATTAATTGAAAACTTTTCAATTTTTCCGGCGACAAAATCTGAATAATGGATTGAACCAGGTTTACATGTATGGTTTAATTTTGTTGACATGTTAGTTACAAAAACCTTTTCTGAGGGCATTAAATATCTTTATATATATATATATATTTATATATATATAATTAGAATCATGTAAAAGTGCATTTGCTTCTGTTATTCAACTTAAACTGTGAGACTAATATATGATAGACTCATTACATGCAAAGTGACATATGTTATAATTTGGATTATTTTGGCTCAGCTTGTAAAAACCCCAAATCAAAAATCTCATAAAATTAGAATATTTGAAAATGGACTGTAAGCCATCCAGCCATTTTCTTCCACTTTTCCGTTGTTGGAGCTGCCCAAATCACATTGCACCAGCCCCTATGGCTCCTCCTGCAGGTGGTGGGTCCACGGATGGACGGCCACATGGTTCTAACCGGGCCTGTTGGTCTCTCATTAGGAGCTTCTGAACCGCTCTTTGTCTGACCCGTCACCTAGGACCTGTTTGCCATGGGAGACCCTACCAGGGGCACAAAGCCCCCGACAACAGAGCTCCAGGATCATTCGGACACTTAAACCCCTCCACCACGTTAAGGTGGCGGGTGGACTGTAAGCCATAATCATAAAAATTATAACAAATAAAGGCTTGACATATGTCACTTTTCATGTAATGAGTCTATCATATATTAGGTTCACATTTTAAGATGAATTACAGAAATAAATGAACTTTTATGACGTGTGTATGTATGTATATATATATATATATATATATATATATATATATATATATCTTTAAATATATATCTCTAGTTTTTAAGCAAGCGGAACAATCTTTGTAAGTTGAAATTTCGCTTTTTTTTTAATTATTATTAAAAACTCAATAAATCAGGCTAATTAGACCTGAAAAAACATTCAAAAGTATTGTTCGGTCCAAGACAGGAAACGTTGAAGTCTGTAGGTGCTACTTACGTGGAGGTACACCAATGTGGGAGAAAATGCATTCGGAGAAAATTACCCATATAAATCTATTGCAAAACATTGAATCCGTGCAATAATCAAGATTAGGCATTATTTTTGTTGAAAGGTGAAAGTGTATATATTAAGAGACCAGGCCCAAAACCTGAAAATTAGATCTGATTGAAATAAAAGTGTCTGCTACTCTCCCTTCCTTTGTTTGTGTAGCTAACAGTGGCGTGTGTGTTGACCACACTGATTTTGTTATATTTAGAACAATCTTTTGTCAAAGGTTTTCAGCTAATTAACGAAAGCGGCGCTTTCCTTTTACTCTCCAGTCGGTCCGCCTGGTATAGGAGCGCGTGACGTTACTCGCCAACAAAAATCCCCTTTAGTCCAGTGACAGTTTCAATGTCCAATCACAGAGAACCACACATTAATCTGTATTACCTTTGCAAATCCCATCTTGAGTGATTGAATTACCTCGTGCACAGTATCCTCTCTTCAGTTGCCCCAATGTCATTACGATGTGGTTAGTATTGACAGAGGAATGACAGAAACCACAATCTCCGATACCCACAGCCCCACGGTGCAGCAACCACCATTGATCCGGGCCGACTGTACAAATGCGTTTACTCCTGTGTATTGTCATCCCATAACAATTCAATTCTCAGGTTGTTTTCCCTTTTTTTATACACTAAACCAATGTTTTTCAATCACTGTGCCGGGGCACACTACTGTGCCGTGAGATACTGTCTGGTGTGCCTTGGGAAATGATGCAATTTCTCGTGACTTTTTCAATAAAAAAAATGTGCCTTGGCTCAAAAAAGGTTGAAAAACACTGCACTAAACAAACCTTGTACGTGGGATTTTTGGACTCACAATAAAGAAGTGCCTATAGGCCTCCAGTTATAGACTGCGTCCTTGGGGAAGACTGGCATTGAATGACAAACACTGGAGTGAATGTGGAGCGCGAGTGAATGATAAGTGATGGTTGATGGGGCACAAATTGGAGCCATGTTTCCATCTGTCAGCCTCAGGGCAGCTGCGATTTTAAGTGACTTAAATCGCACTTAAAATCCACAACTGTGGAAAGTACATACATAATTCAAATAATGGACTATTTTGCTGTTTGCAAACAATCTGAAACACATCTTGATCATTATCTTACTCTTTGTTGGTTAGAAAAACGTATTCACAATATCCCACAGTTTCACCTTGTGATTCATTGAGAGCGCCGTCCCTAAGCCCGTCGCTCCCCTTTGCCACATAGCTCTCCAGCGGACAACATGCAACCTCCACACAGCAAGGCCCCGTCCAGGTTGGAATCGGAATCGAATCGGAATTGACTGTTCAGATTTGTGATCATTAGCAAAAACGGGCTAATCGGGGTATTGTTAACAATGTAAGAAGTTACAATGTTTTTTTAAAGTTTATTTATTTATTTTTTAACTGTAGATATTTGTAGTTGCAATTTTAAATACTGTAAATATATTGGGAATGGACCACTGTATAAACCTGCTGTCACTTTGCCTCTGCCCAGGGACTACAGATGAAAAAATTAGCTTGTAGCTATCTCTGGTCTGTGCAACACATTTGTAAACACGGTGAGGCTGCGTTTCAGTTTCATGCAGCTAAAATCTGGAACAGTCTTCATGAGGATGTGAGACAGGCCTCAACTCTGACAATGTTCAAATCCAGGCTGAAAACAGCTCTTTTTACCCGAGCATATGAAAACTGAAAGTATTCTATCTGGACTTTTACTGTAATTGATAAATTTTAATGTTGATGTTTTGATTTGATCTGTTGTCTTGTAACTTTATGCAACTGTGAAAGCACTTTGAATTTCCCTGTGTATGAATTGTGCTCTACAAATAAACTTGCCTTGCCTTGCTTTGCCTGCCTGGTGCAATATCCCTGTCAAATAATAAATAAAATAAAAGCTCTAGAAAGTCGTACAATAGTAGTAAACAATAGTAGCCCAGTGTCGTGGTAATGAATGAGCTGAGTCTATACGACGTTGTCCTGTTTGAACCCTGTCCCCTCAGAGGATCTGAAGCAGGACACAGCTGTTGTTCGTGTGGCCCAGTGGGACACACGAACAGAACGTCTCTCGGTGCCAGAGCGACAATGGGCTTTAGTTAATTTGTGGTTTATTCTTACAATAAAACCACGTCGGCAGGCTTTTATTATGCCTGATTGTGTTTGTTTTTGCATTGGTGCACTGTGGTCTGAGTGAACATTTAGTCCATGTCTCCCTTCCGCGTAAACAGGACTGGCTTTGATCATGACAGTGCTCAAAGTATGAACCTACTTTTAATTGATACATTGAGAACAGGCCAATGTAGCTGAATCAAAATGCATAACTTTAAATCCAATATTTTTTTTTATGCTTAAAGTCTAAAATGTGAAGGGGTTCTGATGGTTGCCATTTAATCTTTATACAACCAGCAGCTAGTAGCTACCCAAAAGTTTTAATGATTTGTTTGTTCAGGAAAATTCATAGGATGCTCTCTCCCCGGGGCTCATTGACTAGTCCTTTTAATTATTTACGTCTCTCTCCATTTTTCAATATGTCGAGGCTTTACATTTTGTAGAAATAGACAGTCACCTTAAGTTTCTATAGAAACACCAACAAGATAGGCTGGTGAGACTCCCTTGTTACCAGGCAACCACTTAGAGGTATAATTAATTATTATGATTTTTCCACCAATTTATGGCATTGAGCTGAAAACTGACTCCATATGTACCAGCCCCTCTTTACTTGATGACACGAATGGATGATGTGTTGTTGAAACCTGTTAGAAGCAGTGGCCAAGTGGAGACCAAGTGCCAGATCTTTTGCAAGGCTGCTTGGTCGGCCAAAAATCGCCACGCCTCATCCACTCTTTTTTTTTTAACTGATACTACTGATAAACTCATACGAACCAGAGAGCGGCCCTGCTTGATGTGGATTTCAAACTTGTCGTAAGTCTCAATAGCAAAAGTTATAACCTAATCAATTACGCCTGGCTAAATACTTCTGCGCAGCTCCGAACAGCAGGGCCTCGGCGTAAATCACGTTAAAACGGCACTATTTCAGCCCCAAACAGCCTCCATTTTGTCCCACACCTGCTCCCGCGCGCCGCTTTATTCCACCAGCGCGTTAACTTGAAGGACCCCCAAACAACATCACTATAATTGGTCCCACGAGTTCGGAGAAACGCGTCCAAGTAATCGCTTCCTTAGGCAAACTCCGGAAAAATGCGCCTGAAAAGTTGGCAGGCTCAAATTCCAAACATAAAAAAAAAAAATACATAAAAAAAAACTGTCTCTCTTTATTATTCCACTTAAACATATTGCGAATAAATTCCGGCAGAAATGGGTGTTTATGATTGGATAACAAATGGCCAGCGTTGGCAGTGATCGCTCATTTCCACCTCGCATGAAACACGACGTATATTAAAAAAAGTGCTTTGCTCTTTCCAAAAATTAACCAACAAAGAAAGAAACGACAAAAAAAAAAGAAAAGAAAAAAAACACTGGTACATTAGGTCATATCCTAAAGCTATTGTGTGCATCTTGCAACCAAACAATGCCAAGTGCAAGAAATGTGTGTTTAGTCCTTGAAGTACAGTACAAGATTGTTTTGATTTGCAATTAGATGCAAAGAGGCCACCCACGCACAACACTAAGCATCAGGTTTTACTGGCATCTTGTGATTTAGTACAGCTGCACAACGTTGGCCAGAATTAAAATGGCTACGGGGGGTGTCCAAACGTATTGAGCTAGAACCTCATGTCCTGGGCACTAACAACTTTCACATTGATAAATAAACTTTTAAGGGAAGGTTTTGGGAGCAGAGTGCACAGTGGGAGGGAAAAGTATGTGAACCTTGTGGAATTTCTCACATTTCTGCCTAAATTCAGTCATATTTTCATTGGCCATAACATGCAAACATTCCCAGGACAGTGGAGGAATAAGTGAGTACACCCTTGACTCAATAGCTGGCTGCAACACCTTCATCCAGACGTGTCCTGTGGTTGCAGATTAGACGTGCACAGTGATCAGGATGAATCTTGGACCGTTCCTCTTTACAAAACTGTTGCAGTTGCGCAGATTCCTCAGATGTCTGGGGTGAATGGCTTTCTTGAGTTCATGCCACAGCATCTCCATTGGGTTAAGGTCAGGACTTTGGGCCATTCCAGAACTTGTATTTTATTCTTCTGAAACCATTCTGAAGTGGATTTGCCATTGTGCTTCGGGTCATTGTCTCGTTGCAGCACCCATCCTCTGTTGAGCTCCAGCTGTTGGACAGATGGCCTCAGATGGCCTGGGAGTAGGGGTGGGGACCTCTGGGTAGCTCACGTTTCAATACGATACGCGATACATGGCTTACAATGACGATTATCTCACAATACGCCGATACTGCGATAATCGATATATTGCACAAAAATAATCTACGATACATCACGATATAAAAAAATAAAATGCTACTTTAACCTTTATTTTAACAGTCTACATATTATTCATCATTTACATTTCTTTTCATATGCTTTGTACCACTTTTATAAATGATCCGTGACTTACACACGGGGTCTATAGATCTGTCATCGACTTCATTTACAATTAAATAAACAAGAAACCACAGTCCTATTTAAAAAGTAATAAATAAACCCCAAAATATTCTTCTTTTATAATGATAAAAACTATCATTAAAAGTAATTTATTTGTGTGACAGTGTTTGGTCCAAGTGCTTAAAACTGTAGTGCTGCCCCCTGCTGTCCTGACTGAATTCTTCATCACTGTTGGCCTCTATTGACTGTGAAAACAGTGGAGCCCTGCTGCCTCATTAATATGCATGACGTAATCAAAAGTATCGATATCGGAATAAAAGGTATCGGTATTCACTTTTTTGCAGAACAGTTCAGTTGAAGTCACGAAGAAGCCTCTCCATGTTTAAGCTAGCAGTATTAGTATATTTAAAAGCGTGTCTGTGTCTATTTACATACTGGGTAAACACCGCGGAGGAGGAGGCACCGCTGCTTTGGTTTGTGTTGTTGACAAAAGCGTTACCAAGCAAATGCCACGGAAAAAAGGCAGTTTTATACATACGCCTATTGTCGATCTGTTTTCAGGTTGAAAAAGTCTTGTTTTGTCAGAGAAATAGCGCATGCTGTGGGGGCGTGTGTGGCTTCATAACTTTGCAACGCTTCCCCTGTGTGGCTCTCAGAGGCCGCCGCTACTTACGCTGGAAAAATGGATTTACCACGAGTTTGCTGCGCAGAAGGCAAAGGTTACTTCAGACGGGTGAGTGAAAGTTTGTTTTATTTGTTATCACTGGTGGCCGCTGTGCCAATGGTTGTTTGATGAGGCTATTGTGCTGTTGTAAGCTAACGTGGTGTGTAAGCTAACGTGGTGAGTTAGCATGGGAGACAGTCATGTAGTGACGAGGAATTAACCTGCTATTTACACAAAATCAAGATCTCTAATCGAGAACGTAAACTACTCCATAAATATGGTCAGTGCATCCCATATTTTCGGTTTTATGGTCAGATAAAGTTACGCTGGGTTTGTGCAGTGAACATTAAGGCAGGCAGCATTGTTACGGATAATATTTCGCTAATTATATATTACCTGTATACAAACCCTTTTTATTTTCTTTGATGGCACATTTTACTTGCTTTTTGCCTTTTCTCCCCCCTGTGCTTTACAGCTTTACGGGGGGATCGGCTTTGGCTTATATAAATGAGATGTAAATGAGCCCTATTGTCACTCGAGCAGCGGAGAGAGGTGAGAACTGAGTTTTTTCAGCCCTTTGGCCTTTTGGGAATTGTTAACTTCAAATCGCCGCTACGTCTACACATATGATCAGATTTCCATGTGTTACACATCATTGGAAAGTTTGGCATACATTATGAGAGCTACACTCTCATAATGTATGCCCATCTCAAAATGCCTCAAAACCGTGTTGCGTCCCTGCTTTCCGTGATGGGTCACATTTGTCTAATTAGCTCTTGGAGGATCCTTAGCCAGGAGGTTCACTTACTTAATCCACGCTGTCCGGTGAATGTTATGGCCAATGAAAATATGATAACATGTAATTGTTTGGGTGGTATTAACTGTTTACTCATTCTTGTGATTTTAATAAAGATCAGACCACATTTTATGACCAATTTATGCAGATATGTGAGAAATTCCAAAGGATTCACATACTTTTTCGTCCCACTGTATACAAGTCGTACAATAAAGAGTATTTCAATATAACACTGCTTAAAGGTAGAGACTGCTCTCTCAAAAGAGATGAGTGATGAATGTACAGAAGGAAGAGGAGGACGCATAAGAAGTTTGTTGTTGTTTGAGACAAGACTTGTTCACTCAAATATTCACCATCGCAAAGCAAGTCCGACTACTCTGCCTGACCCAATAAAACGGTCACATGCTGAAAATATTGATTTTTCACACCATGGTCAGTGTGGAGATTTTTAGCAAGTTTTCCCTCTTGGCGATATGACAAAAATAGAATATCACGAATTCTGAATTATGAACTGTTTTTTAAAAATATATTATTTATAACTTAAATTACACACTGAGGAAGACAACGATTGAATTAATATACTAATTTATTCAACTTTATGTAAATCAACGCAGCAATAATATAGACCTAAAGCAAACTCACTCTAAAAAACACAATAAAACTCCAGACAATGAAAGTACAAGAGTAACATTACGTTTGGTTGTTTGTTTGTGTCTGTTGGGCATCTTTTCTGAGAAGTCCCTTTCATGATGCTGTGATGTGACGCTCTGTCGCTGTCTGACCCTTTCACAATTAGAGTCTTATTAAAGCAATAACATGCAGTCACTTTTGTTGTGTAAAATGCAAACCGGAAGCAGTTACCATTAGTTATTACTTGACAATAATGAATTCAAGACTTATATTTTCAAAGAAATGGATAGACAGCGTATTTGTGAACAAAGTCCACGATATAAATTAGGCAAATGAGAAGGATGTGGCGTCGGAATGATCCACGCAGAGCAGTTTGCTTCACTGACAATGAAAAGAGTAAATTGTGCAGAAGTGCTTTGAATCGTGATAAAAAGATCCCGGAAAAATTACGGACTTCCGGTCTTGGACTTAACAATATGTCCAAGCTTTTTTCAAAAGGATTATAATATCTAATTCCTAGCCTGATTTATTCAGCTTTGAACACAAAAAAATGGCTTATGATTAGCTTATTCAAAAATTAAAAAAGATCCAAAATCCCTGATAACTTAGTAACTAATATGTAAACAAAAAAATACAATACATTTAAACCTGAGTCTGTCCTTTCATTGCTGTAAATAAACTGAATCTACATACGTAGCTTACCACCACGGTCTGTGGAGTTAATGAAGAACACATCTCCGACACTGTGTGAAGCGTTTTGTCATTTGAAAAGCAGTATACAAATACAGTAAACTTCCGTTCCATTCCAAGGTCAACTTTTAATAAATGTACAAAACTCTGATATGGTGTACAGAATGAGTACAGAAACAAGATTATATTAATATTTGACAATAATGTCACAACCATTTAATTTTAAGGGGACAATTTGTCGTCAAGCTAAATACAAGAAGACAAAGGATTTCCTGAAGTTGACTGGGTTTATGCAACTTCTTCTGGCTACACCATATCACTCTCAAATAAAGATCTATATTTGTGACTAAATTTGAGTTTCCAACATAAAAAAAATCCTAATTTAGCTAAGGTCTCCGCCTCGGAGAGGAATAATTTGAAGTATTAAATTAGAAAATGGAGGCTCAAAAAGTCTGGCTGTGAAGTTAATGCCTAATTAGCTAACATGATAGCGGTCCATGGAGCGCACTTGGCCTGCGATAACAAAGTGTGTTCTGTGCCATGGATGGGCCTTCTGCTTGTTAGAAGATTATAGTAGAGCATTCATTAGTATGATTAAATGAAATAATCCCAAATGTGATCTTCTACAACTTACATAGTCGCAAATGATTATACTATGATTTTATCTCTATTATGAGGTGGTTTTCTCGTAGAAAAAGGTGCCAGTAGAGGTGGCTTCCATGTTTTAATAATCACTGCTTCAGTCCATTTTCAAAAACTATTTTTTTTTCTCTCCAGTTGTTTTCAACAATAAAAGCAAGGCAAGTCAAACTAGTTAGAATCTTCAATTTCTAGCATTTTTTTTAAAGCCACGTCAATCAAGTCCGGGGTTAAACAATTGTTGGAAAAAGAAAATAAATTAAGCTACATTGGTGTGCCACCTTATTCCGAAATTGCAAATGCAGCAATTTGGGGGTGAGAAGGAGGAGAAGAGAGAAAAAGGAGAGAGAAGAAGAAGAGAAAGAAAAAGAAGAAGAAGAAGAAGGGAGAACAAGGGGGAGAACATGAATAGAAAAAGGAGAGAAGAAGAATATTTAAAAGGAGGAGAGAGAAGGAAGAGAAAAAGAAGGGAAAAGAAAAGAGGAGAGGGGGAGAACAAGGAGGAGAAAAAGAAGAAGGGAGAACAAGGAGAAGAAGAGAGAGGGAGAGAAGAAGAACAAGGGAGAACAAGGAGGAGGAGAAAAATAAGAAAAAAGAAGAGAGAAGGAGGAGAGAGGGAGAATAAAAAAGAAGAAAAAGGAGAAGAAGAAGAGATAGGAAGAAGAAACCTTGTCCACAGTCATTAGTTATTTATCAGTGTCGTAGAAACACTCATTAAACGCCTCTGAAAGATGCATTCATTAATTCACATGAATAATCGCAATGTGTACTAAGGTGCACTAGACATAGACTTTGAGGGATTGATTGATTGCCAGCCCCTCATTCATCAGCTTACCCCGGGGCAGCCATGGCTATGATAGCAGTTTACCTCCACAAAGGATGGAATGAATGAATAATGACAGCGAGTGTGTTTACATGCACTCGAGTTTCCCGGTTATTATCTGGAGTTTTTAATTTCCGGTTTTGCCTTTGGTTATATAAACGCAGTTTCCCGACCGTAGAAACCCAAAAATTTACCAGTTATGAAAAACCTGGACCCTCTGACTGGGATTCTCCAACAGTATTCGGGATATAGCGGCATGTATAAGAAAAGAAGAATGAGCCCAAATGGGCGTTCAAAAGAACAAACCTCGAAATATGCCTTTCATATTTTTGCCGTATTGCGCTCAAAAATATAATTTATGCCCCTGTACAGATGTGCCTCAATATCCTTTATTTGATCATGTAAAAAGAGGATTTGAGCTTCCCCATTTCTCTGTTACATATAAACACCAAATCCCCAAAAGTGCCAGAACTGGCCAATAAATGGAATACTCCAGTGCATGTAAACACGCCCAGTGCTCTTTGAGATTTAAAGCGTTATACAAGTGTAATCCTTTGCTATGATTGTGCTCTGTACATTGTTTTCAGTCAAACATAATAAAACGGATGAAATGTCAATGCCAAGGCGCTCTAAAGTTCTTTGAAAGGCCTGTGAAATGCGATGACAGTATTCTTCTTCTTTTCCTCCCCGCAGTTCCAATTGCCCTTTCATCCCGGACAGCCTTGTTAGTATGCTCCGAGCGTCGTGCCCTCTCTATCACACCACTGTCACCCCCCCCCATCTCTCTACCCACAATGCCTCTGCACCTGTAAGTCCCCGAAGCCCTTTGCGTGCACAAATGTTGGTGAGCGGGGCCCGGTGGCATTTTACACAAATCGTCACCTAATCTGTCGCGCTAAGGCTAAGGCTAAGGCTCGTGATAGATGAACTTTGAACTCGGAGGCAGATAGCTCTTTGTAAATGTCGCGCGCAATGAAAACGAAACGCGGCGCATTTTCAGACAAAAGGTAAATGTGCTCAATGATCCCAGGGGCAATTCTTTGCTTTGTTTTACACAGGGTGGAAGCAAGTCACGTTGAACGCTTTTTAATGCTATTTTGAATGCCCAAACACTACATTTCATCAAACGGAGGAAAGAGAATTGGACAAAGAGTGGAAATTAAGTGTGGTCAGTTCCAGAATGAATGAACTGAGGGCTCACACTGAGAACTGAACGGAAACGGACTCAGCAAGAGATCAAAACTCATTCAAGTCAACGTTACGCCTGTGTTTGGATCATATACATTTATTAGAGCAGCAGCGGAAAGGAGGACGCTTAGACTGGAGTGAATGGTGAGTTTCATCAGCTTTTTAAATGTGCTGTTTGCTAGTGTTTCTTTATCTGCATAGTTGTTATCGCTGTGAACTTGTGGTTTTGCGAGTGCACCGTAGAATTTATGTTGTTATTTATTATTTTTTTAGTAAGCGCTTTTCACATGACACAGGTCTCGCAAAGCGCTTCACACCATGTACGGAATTGTATTTATGTGGATACGGCTTCCCCCGACAGGAAGACCGATGGACCCTTTGACCACCACCATTCATTCATGTGCACACACACACAGACAGCCTGGACTATTGTTCATGTTTTGACAGGAAGGGGAAACCGGAGTACCTGAAGGTAGCCTACGCAGGCACAGGGAGAACACGCAAACTCCTCAAGGAAAGACCACGTCCGTGAAACACAAGCACTGACCACTAGGGATAGGCGGATCGATACCATACTATCAGTTACTGTATATCAAAATCAAATGGCTACTTTTTAAATTTCGATAACGGGTAAAATATGCATATGTAAAATGGAAGGCATAGCAGCAATTATAAACACAAAAGGAATTTACTTCATTGTTATGCGCCAAAACACCCCACAGTAGCAGAGCATTCTACTTTAGGATCTGTTTGTCATTTCAGTATAATCTTTATACTTTCTGTATTTAGTTTCACATTGAGATTTATTTAGCAGTTAACCAGTTAAAGTAACATCATGCGCAGTGGTGCAGCGGTTAGTGCTCGTGTTTATTTCTTCTTTTCAAAATGTGTTTATAATTTACTTGAAAATATGCAACAAGTGCATTCTCAAGATTTAACAATTTTGAAAATTTAGGCGGGGAGTCCTTGCCCCAAGTGGAGGAGTTCAAGTATCTCGGGGTCATGTTCACGAGTGAGGGACGGATGGAGCGTGAGATCGGTAGACGGATCGGTGCGGCGTCAGCAGTGATGCGGTCGCTGTATCGGACCGTTGTGGTGAAGAGGGAGCTGAGTCAGGGGGCGAAGCTCTCGATTTACCGATCGATCTACGTTCCCACCCTCACCTATGGTCATGAGATTTGGGTAATGACCGAAAGGACAAGATCGCGAATACAAGCGGCCGAAATGAGTTTCCTCCGCAGGGTGGCTGGGCGCACCCTCCGAGATCGGGTGAGGAGCTCAGTTACCCGGGAGGAGCTCGGACTCGAGCCGCTACTCCTCCACGTCGAAAGGAGCCAGCTGAGGTGGCTAGGGCATCTGTTCCGGATGCCTCCTGGTCGCCTCCCTCGGGAGGTGTTCCAGGCATGTCCCACTGGGAAGAGGCCTCGTGGAAGGCCCAGGACACGCTGGTGGGACTATGTCTCCGAGCTGGCCTGGTGTCGTCTCGGGGTCCCCCCAGAACAGCTGGAGGAGGTGTGCGTGGATCGGGAAGTCTGGGCATCTCTGCTGAGACTGCTGCCCCCGCGACCCGGCCCCGGATAAAGCGGAAGAAAATGGATGGATGGAAAATTTAGGCTAAAATAATTTTTTTTTAAATCTAATGTTTTTGTATATAAAATTGAAACACAGTCTTTTAAACATGAGCTGCTTTCCCCTGCAGTCTGAACGGTAAATATAAAAGAAGATTTTATTTTTGTTTGTTTCTGACAGTTTTGTCAGTGGTTCCCCTGTAATGCCCCAGCCCCTGTATACTCGGATCCACCCCAGCTCAAAGTAGATTCTGCACAGCCTTCAGCCCCACTGTCACTGGGCTCCGTGTGGATGAGTAAAAGAGCTGTTAAAGGCTGCAGCTTCTGGAGGCCGCCTGGCTGCGTTAGGTACAGTCCATTATTTTGAACTATTCCTGTCCTTAAAGGTCCTATATCATGCAAAATCGACTTTTTGGAGCTTTTAACCATGTTGTTATGCTATTTCCTTATCAAAAACACCCCCAGAGTGGTTTTTGGATTCATTCACGCAGTTCTCAGTAATCCTCCTGAATCCTGCGCTCTGAGCAGCTGATCCGCCCTCTCCTGGTAAACGACTGACATGTTCAGTTGTGTCGTCACAGCGGAACGGAAGTGCTCGACGTCTGTAATCTAATGCCTTACGGCATGATTTTTATTTGTAAAACAGTTTTTTTCATTATTTCTGTCGTAAGAAAAAATAAATAAAAAAAGTGCCTGACGCTGCGCTGCCCCTGTAGCGAAAACAAACGCTCCTCCTGAGCGTCCGAACGGTCTGAACAGATGGTCATGTCATGTTGCACCGAAAGTTGTGAAGAGGGAGCTTTTTCTAACCTACTCTGGAGTCTGGACACCTGTTCTTTTTTTCTTACCTCACGATAATGTCACGGAGAAAACCGCGTTTGGCTGCGAGGACAGGACTTTATTCAACCTTCCTAAAGAAGAGGCCATAGAAGTTGGCATTTCCCTCCGGGATTCAGCGACTATCAGCCACAATAGTGTTTGTCTGAGCCTGTCGCTGATGGATGCTAATGAACCTCGGCCAGAATCAAAGTGGATTAACTTTTATAACCAACGCAAATCCCATAATGGAAACATCAGAGTGGTGAGTCGATCAAAATGCATGTTAGCATGTGTGTTAGCGTGTGTGCTAGCCATTTAGCCATGAAGCTGTGTTGCACATGTTAACTCCTTATAACAGCATCATGAAATAACTTCACTTTTTGCTGTGATATATATATTTCTACTACTGCTAAAGTTGTATGAGCGGCGAGAGGGGGCGGAGTTAACTGAATCCAAGCGTTTTGTCTTCCGGGTTGGAAAAATACCTCCAGAAAATACTAATATTTATCACAAAAATGAGTGCTCCGTAGTGGTAGAGGTACAATATATCATATAAAGGCCTATACTTTACTTTGGAATGGCTTAAAATAGCATGATACAGGTCCTTTAATAAACGTCTATGAAGTCTATTATGAATCTTCATCTCTTCACTCACTGTAGAAAACGTTTAATGCACCCAAAGAAACACTCATTTCCTCCTGCCTTTTCATGCTGTATTGATTAGACGCGCTCCATCGGGAAGCCGAACAAGAATGTGGCTAATTATCATGAAAACATAGATGTGCTGTTTTTTATGCAACAAATCCTGTTCAACACTTACACAATAAAGTCACAGCAAGTCAATGAGAGTCTTTGGCCTCAAGTCCAAGTTAAGTCTCAAGTCACAAACAGCGAGTCCTAAGTCAAGTCCTAAGTCAAGTCAAGTCTTTTTGGAGCTTTGGTCAAGTAAGTCTCAAGTCCCGAAAATTGCGACTCGAGTCCGATTTGAGTCAGGTCATCCGACTCGCGTCTCCTACCTCTGCAAGAAGGTCGCACCTGACGGGGCCTTTTGTGTGTGGAGTATGCATGTTCTCCCCGTGTCTGCGTAGGTTTCCTCCGGGTACTCCTGTTTCCCCACCGCTAAAAACATGTACAATAGGCCAGGATGAGTGAGAGTGTGTTTGATAGTGTGAGGCCACGGATGCAAATTGGCCCATGGCTACAATCCGGTGTGTTGTGTTCATTAACATAATGTGTGGTCCCTACCACATAAATCAATTTAAATTTACATATTAACCCTTTAATAATATAAAGGTTTTAGAAATGTATATTGATTAAATGTATTTAAATGCGTGCATACGATATGACTAGTATCGGTAACGACAAAACCGACCCCAAAAGCATCAGTATCATCTTGCCCACCACTATTGACCGTACCGTACACAGAACCATATTTGATGTGAGTGTAATTCAGTGTAATCCATCAGGCTATTGCGGCACACTGTAAAAATACCTTTTCATTAGTAGTATTTTTTTATTTGACACTAATGTGTTTTGCCGCATTCCCATATAAGGCAAACGCACTACGTCATTTTAGACCTGATAATGCACTATGGCAAATCACACTCATGGAGGAAACATGAGTTGTGCACAGTTTGACATTCCCCACACTAAAGTTAATATTTCATCTCACTGCTCAAACTTTTTGGAAAAAATTCCGAAATTGCCTGAAGTGAGAGAAGGAAAAACTTTCCGAACTATTCAGTTTCCATTAATCACTTTTTCTGCAATATTACCCAATGCAAATTACATCAGTTTATAGTCCCCCTCTGCAATTAGGAATTAGCACACATATTAAACCAAGCCGTCTGCGTCTCTGTGAACTCGCAGTCCTAGATAATAATGAAAGCAAAGAAAGTGAACAGAAATGTTGCAAACACATTTCCAATCCCCGTGCACGGTGGGAGTTGCAGTAGCAGCGGAGCTGGCTGGGAATAGACTTCAAAAAGTGTCGTTCGCGGGAAAGAAAGACACACCGAGTTAAAAGCAAATACAATTCTGTGCTCCTGTGTTCTCTTTTCTCTGACTGACAGTTGTGGAGGTGCAACGCCAGGCTCCAGGCACCGCCACGAGGAATAAAATCTCCGCTAGCCCTCGTCCAATTTGCGCCACGCGGGTTACGGACTCGAGCGCTGATTGAAAAAGACAAGGGCCGGAGAATTGGCATGCGGCTCGCGGTGCGGAGGCGGGGCGCTGTAGCATTTGGGGATGGAAAAAGGGAAAAGATCGATGGCGGGTTTTTGGCACACAGTCATCAGACACTAGTGAAGGAATGAAAAACTGAGACCGGAGTGAACGTTGAAAGATGAAGAGAGGTGCACCGGTGAGAGGACTCCAGAGAGGAGGATTTTTTAAATAAAGGGTCAGGGCGTGTTGAGCCGCATTATGCACTGGGTCACCTGTGGCTTAAAAAAATATATTTCCAGTGGTTCAGATACAGTACAGTCGCCATGTTCTCACTGTCACTCTGAGATAAAGCAGTTCCAAAGTGATCGCCATTATTTGCTTCGTACAACTAAAGGTGCTTGGTGTTATTCCCATGTTATGTGGGTAACAGTTATACAATACAGGGACCATGGTCTCACTCTGGAGCCCAATGCAAATGAGCCAAAGCACTTAAAATAATGTTGTTTTAGTATCTATGGGAGAATAATAGCCGCTAATAGTACTGCAAGGGGGGATGGGGTTATGCAAAATCAACAAAGTTTTTGCCATGTTACAACGTTGTTCATCATCAAAACCATGGAGCTGTGTGTGGAGACGCCATCATATGCAACGACTCCCGACAAAACGCCACCTTTTCCCAAGAAACTCCACCGGAGGTCCTACTTATCCAGGAAATGCTTCCTCACCCCTCAATCTCATGATCCCCCCACATTGTTCCAAATCCTTTTTCCTAACCCTAACCTTAATTCCTAACGGTGCATTTGGAGTGACATCCAATGACATTTCGAGGGGGCGTGGCTTATGGCTTAACTTGATTGGAAGTCGGAATGAGGCTGTGCAAGCACTCACCATACCTGGAGCCACAGTCACACTCTCCGATTAGGGGATTTGTTTACTCTTCTTTTTAGGCCCGAGCGGCCTGCCGTAGCAAGGGCCTATTGTAATCGCAACGCAGTGCGCGCAGCGCACTGTACCGAGGTGCGCGGAGCGCACGAAAACAGCGCGAAGCGCTGTCCCCATGTCAAACGTAAACTCACTGTGTAAAACAGTGACTGCCCACACCTCTGGTGTGGGCCCTTATACTTATAATTGCATGAAAATCAATGGGGGTATATGGCCAACTGTCATACGGAGGTGGATGACGAGCGCGAAGCGCTCGTCATCCACCTCCGAGCCCCACGGGTGCGTGGGGGAAGTCGAAAGCTTTCCAAAAATGCATAATATGTTGTAGTCGCGAAAGCGACTATATTGTTTTTGCAGGAAATATTATTAGGCCCGAGCGGCCTGCCGTAGCAAGGGCCTATTGTAATCGCAACGCAGTGCGCGCAGCGCACTGTACTGAGGTGCGCGGAGCGCACGAAAACAGCGCGAAGCGCTGTCCCCATGTCAAACGTAAACTCACCGTGTAAAACAGTGACTGCCCACACCTCTGGTGTGGGCCCTTATACTTATAATTGCAGCAAAATGAATGGGGGTATATGGCCAACTGTCATACGGAGGTGGATGACGAGCGCGAAGCGCTCGTCATTCACCTCCGAGCCCCACCGGTGCGTCGGGGAAGTCGAAAGCTTTAAAAAAATGCATAATATGTTGTAGTCGCGAAAGCGACTATATTGTTTTTGCAAGAAATATTATTATTCTTCTTTATTCTTCTTCTTCTTCTTCTTTCTTCTTCTGCTCTTTGAGCAGGAATTTGACCCCCTGAACGTAGTCAAAAACTCACCAAACTTTGCCCAAAATTCAGATCCGGCGAAAAATTTATTAAAATGTGTGTTTCGTTTTGGGGAAATAAAAAATGGCGCGACAGCGCCACCTACAAAAGTGAAAATACATTGCGCCTATGGGGAGGGGGCCAACATAAACTTTGTCGCAGAGCGACGGGATTCGGTACAGACCTTCGTCCTGTGAGGACAAACAAAATATATTATTGTGGCCACGCCCCCAGACAAACCGGAAGTCCGCCATTTTGACAGGAAGTCGGGAAAATGGTGAGTCAGCGTTTTCGCTGACGTCGCATTTTAACGAACTCCTCCTAGGGCGTTTCACCAAATGAGCCCAAAATCGCTCCACTTCATCTCGAGATGTGGGGCATCAAAAGTTATCCAAATTTTTTGGCTAAGTTTTACGGTTTGTTTGCGGCGAAGCCGCAATCTTTACGAAGATTTTTGCGACTTTCCGAAAACAACAAAATGCTCCCATTTGCACAAACGAACTCCGATAAAAAATCGGAAATATACATTTTATTGACCTTTCACCCCCGGACACAACAAATGTGTGAAAAAGTGAGATTTGGCGCGATAGCGCCCCCTCCAGGCTGAGAAGAAAAAATGCATTATGGGAAAAAAATTAGTTTCTCGGAAATGGATAAAATTCGGCACAATAATAACTGATGGCATCCCGATCCAAAAAGCCAAAGAGACCCATACCGTATTTTGTACGGTGTTGCCATGGAGACGACCGAGGCTCGCCATGTTATTCCAATGGGACTGACCCGCATATCACACATTATACACAATTACAGCTCGTTAGCGCCCTCTGTGAGGAGCTTGTGGACAGTAGTGATTGAAGTACGGCCCGTCAGGGCCGTCCGATGCTGCTTGTGAAATAAAAAAGATTTGGGGCGCGCTAGCGCCCTCTGCAGGTTGGAGCCATCATTCACATGGAGACGCTAAAAATCTCGTTTTGATGTTTACTCACAAAGATTAATGGCTCATCAGGGCAATAAAATGTAGTGTGGCCACGTTGGCGCCCTCGGTAGGGTTATGGCGCGGCAATGGAGGCACTAAGGGAGGCCTCCATTACATGGTTGCCAGGCGACCGACAGGAGGTCGGCCATTTTGGGAAAAATCGAGCAATCAGCGCCGAAGGCGCCATTTCTCGCCTTTGCTCTTTTATAATCTCGACCTAGGGTGGCAGCGACATTATAACCACGTAGGGCGCGGCAGCGCCTCCCGGTTATTGCGGCGGCGTGCGGGAACCGGCGTCAACCGGCCAACGAACCCCCGCGAGGGCCTCTCGATGCCGCTTGCGGCTTTAATTAGGCCCGAGCGGCCTGCCGTAGCAAGGGCCTATTGTAATCGCAACGCAGTGCGCGCAGCGCACTGTACTGAGGTGCGCGGAGCGCACGAAAACAGCGCGAAGCGCTGTCCCCATGTCAAACGTAAACTCACCGTGTAAAACAGTGACTGCCCACACCTCTGGTGTGGGCCCTTATACTTATAATTGCAGCAAAATGAATGGGGGTATATGGCCAACTGTCATACGGAGGTGGATGACGAGCGCGAAGCGCTCGTCATTCACCTCCGAGCCCCACCGGTGCGTCGGGGAAGTCGAAAGCTTTAAAAAAATGCATAATATGTTGTAGTCGCGAAAGCGACTATATTGTTTTTGCAAGAAATATTATTATTAGGCCCGAGCGGCCTGCCGTAGCAAGGGCCTATTGTAATCGCAACGCAGTGCGCGCAGCGCACTGTACCGAGGTGCGCGGAGCGCACGAAAACAGCGCGAAGCGCTGTCCCCATGTCAAACGTAAACTTACCGTGTAAAACAGTGACTGCCCACACCTCTGGTGTGGGCCCTTATACTTATAATTGCAGCAAAATGAATGGGGGTATATGGCCAACTGTCATACGGAGGTGGATGACGAGCGCGAAGCGCTCGTCATCCACCTCCGAGCCCCACGGCTGCGTGGGGGAAGTCGAAAGCTTTCCAAAAATGTATAATATGATGTTGTCGCGAAAGCGACTATATTGTTTTTGCAGGAAATATTATTATTCTTTCTTTCTTCTTCTTCTTCTTCTTCTTCTTCTTCTGCTCTTTGAGCAGGAATTTGACCCCCTGAACATAGTTGAAAACTCACCAAACTTTGCCCAAAATTCAGATCCGGTGAAAAATTAATTAAAATGTGTGTTTTGTTTTGGGGAAATAAAAAATGGCGCGACAGCGCCACCTACAAAAGTGAAAATACATTACGCCTATGGGGAGGGGGCCAACATAAACTTTGTCGTAGAGCGACGAGATTTGGTACAGACATTTGTCATGTGACGACAACCAAAAAATATTATTGTGGCCACGCCCCCAGACAAACCGAAAGTCCGCCATTTTGACAGGAAGTCGGGAAAATGGTGAGTCAGCGTTTTCGCTGACGTCGCATTTTAACGAACTCCTCCTAGGGCGTTTCACCAAATGAGCCCAAAATCGCTCCAGCTCATCTCGAGATGTGGGGCATCAAAAGTTATCCAAATTTTTTGGCTAAGTTTTACGGTTTGTTTGCGGCGAAGCCGCAATCTTTACGAAGAATTTTGCGACTTTCCGAAAACAACAAAATGCTCCCATTTGCACAAACGAACTCCGATTAAAAATCGGAAATATACATTTTATTGACCTTTCACCCCCGGACACAACAAATGTGAAAAAGTGAGATTTTGCGCGATAGCGCCCCCTCTAGGCCGAGAACAAAAAATGCATTATGGGAAAAAAATTAGTTTCTCGGAAATGAATAAAATTCGGCACAATATTAGCTGATGGCATCCCGATCCAAAAAGCCAATGAGACCCATACCGTATTTTGTACGGTGTTGCCATGGTGACGACCGAGGCCCACCATGTTATTCCAATGGGACTGACCCGCATGTTACACATTATACACAATTACAGCTCGTTAGCGCCCTCTGTGAGGAGCTTGTGGACAGTAGTCATTGAAGTACGGCCCGTTAAGGACGTCTGATGCTGCTTGTGAAATAAAACAGATTTGGGGCGCGCTAGCGCCCTCTGCAGGTTGGAGCCATCATTCACATGAAGACGCGAAAAATCTCGTTTTGATGTTTACTCACAAAGATTAATGTCACATCAGGGCAATAAAATGTAGTGTGGCCACGTTGGCGCCCTCGGTAGGGTTATGGCGCGGCAATGGAGGCACTAAGGGAGGCCTCCATTACATGGTTGCTAGGCGACCAACAGGTAGTCGGCCATTTTTGGAAAAATCGAGTAATCAGCGCCGAAGGCGCCATTTCTCGCCTTTGCTCTTTTATAATCTCGACCTAGGGTGGCAGCGACATTATAACCACGTAGGGCGCGGCAGCGCCTCCCGGTTATTGCGGCGGCGTGCGGGAACCGGCGTCAATCGGCCACCGCGGCCCGCGAGGGCCTCCCAATGCCGCTTGCGGCTTTAATTCTTCTTTATTAGGCCCGAGCGGCCTGCCGTAGCAAGGGCCTATTGTAATCGCAACGCAGTGCGCGCAGCGCACTGAACCGAGGTGCGCGGAGCGCACGAAAACAGCGCGAAGCGCTGTCCCCATGTCAAACGTAAACTCACCGTGTAAAACAGTGACTGCCCACACCTCTGGTGTGGGCCCTTATACTTATAATTGCAGCAAAATGAATGGGGGTATATGGCCAACTGTCATACGGAGGTGGATGACGAGCGCGAAGCGCTCGTCATCCACCTCCGAGCCCCACGAGTGCGTGGGGGAAGTCAAAAGCTTTCCAAAAATGTATAATATGATGTAGTCGCGAAAGCGACTATATTGTTTTTGCAGGAAATATTATTATTATTTTTTTTCTTCTTCTTCTTTCTTCTGCTCTTTGAGCAGGAATTTGACCCCCTGAACGTAG
Organism: Proterorhinus semilunaris; assembly: GCA_021464625.1. Classification (NCBI taxonomy): domain Eukaryota; kingdom Metazoa; phylum Chordata; class Actinopteri; order Gobiiformes; family Gobiidae; genus Proterorhinus; species Proterorhinus semilunaris. The sequence continues at coordinate 31,328,782 of CM038345.1, read as the reverse complement.
TTGAAAACTCACCAAACTTTGCCCAAAATTCAGATCCGGTGAAAAATTAATTAAAATGTGTGTTTCGTTTTGGGGAAATAAAAAATGGCGCGACAGCGCCACCTACAAAAGTGAAAATACATTGCGCCTATGGGGAGGGGGCCAACATAAACTTTGTCGCAGAGCGACGGGATTCGGTACAGACATTCGTCCTGTGAGGACAAACAAAATATATTATTGTGGCCACGCCCCCAGACAAACCGGAAGTCCGCCATTTTGACAGGAAGTCGGGAAAATGCTGAGTCAGCGTTTTCGCTGACGTCGCATTTTAACGAACTCCTCCTAGGGCGTTTCACCAAATGAGCCCAAAATCGCTCCACTTCATCTCGAGATGTGGGGCATCAAAAGTTATCCAAATTTTTTGGCTAAGTCTTACGGTTTGTTTGCGGCGAAGCCGCAATCTTTACGAAGAATTTTGCGACTTACCGAAAACAACAAAATGCTCCCATTCACACAAACGAACTCCGATTAAAAATCGGAAATATACATTTTGTTGATCTTTTGCCCCCGGACACAACCAATGTGAAAAAGTGAAATTTGGCGCGATAGCGCCCCCTCTAGGTTGAGAAGAAAAAATGCATTATGGGAAAAAAATTAGTTTATCGGAAATTGATAAAATTCGGCACAAATATAGCTGACGGCATCCCGATCCAAAAAGCCAATGAGACCCATACCGTATTTTGTACGGTGTTGCCATGGTGATGCCCGGGGCCCACCATGTTATTCCAATGGGACTGACCCGCATATCACACATTATACACATTACAGCTCGTTAGCGCCCTCTGTCAGGAGCTTGTGGACAGTAGTCATTGAAGTACGGCCCGTCAGGGCCGTCCGATGCTGCTTGTGAAATAAAAAAGATTTGGGGCGCGCTAGCGCCCTCTGCAGGTTGGAGCCATCATTCACATGGAGACGCTAAAAATCTCGTTTTGATGTTTACTCACAAAGATTAATGGCACATCAGGGCAATAAAATGTAGTGTGGCCACGTTGGCGCCCTCGGTAGGGTTATGGCGCGGCAATGGAGGCACTGAGGGAGGCCTCCATTACATGGTTGCTAGGCGACCAACAGGTGGTCGGCCATTTTGGGAAAAATAGAGTAATCAGCGCCGAAGGCGCCATTTCTCGCCTTTGCTCTTTTATAATCTCGACCTAGGGTGGCAGCGACATTATAACCACGTAGGGCGCGGCAGCGCCTCCCGGTTATTGCGGCGGCGTGCGGCAACCGGCGTCAACCGGCCAACGAGACCCGCGAGGGCCTCTCGATGCCGCTTGCGGCTTTAATTCTTCTTCTTCTTCTTCTTTCTTCTTCTGCTCTTTGAGCAGGAATTTGACCCCCTGAACGTAGTCAAAAACTCACCAAACTTTGCCCAAAATTCAGATCCGGCGAAAAATTTATTAAAATGTGTGTTTCGTTTTGGGGAAATAAAAAATGGCGCGACAGCGCCACCTACAAAAGTGAAAATACATTGCGCCTATGGGGAGGGGGCCAACATAAACTTTGTCGCAGAGCGACGGGATTCGGTACAGACCTTCGTCCTGTGAGGACAAACAAAATATATTATTGTGGCCACGCCCCCAGACAAACCGGAAGTCCGCCATCTTGACAGGAAGTCGGGAAAATGCTGAGTCAGCGTTTTCGCTGACGTCGCATTTTAACGAACTCCTCCTAGGGCGTTTCACCAAATGAGCCCAAAATCGCTCCAGCTCATCTCGAGATGTGGGGCATCAAAAGTTATCCAAATTTTTTGGCTAAGTTTTACGGTTTGTGTGCGGCGAAGCCGCAATCTTTACGAAGAATTTTGCGACTTTCCGAAAATATCAAAATGCTCCCATTCGCACAAACTAACTCCGATTAAAAATCGGAAATATACATTTTATTGACCTTTCACCCCCGGACACAACAAATGTGAAAAAGTGAGATTTGGCGCGATAGCGCCCCCTCTAGGCCGAAAACAAAAAATGCATTATGGGAAAAAAATTAGTTTCTCGGAAATGGATAAAATTCGGCACAAAAATAGCTGATGGCATCCCGATCCAAAAAGCCAATGAGACCCATACCGTATTTTGTACGGTGTTGCCATGGAGACGACCGAGGCTCGCCATGTTATTCCAATGGGACTGACCCGCATATCACACATTATACACATTACAGCTCGTTAGCGCCCTCTGTAATGTTCTTGTGAACAGTGGTAAATTGAAGTACGGCCCGTCAAGGCCGTCCGATGCTGCTTGTGAAATAAAAAAGATTTGGGGCGCGCTAGCGCCCTCTGCAGGTTGGGGCCATCATTCACATGGAGACGCTAAAAATCTCGTTTTGATGTTTACTCACAAAGATTAATGGCACATCAGGGCAATAAAATGTAGTGTGGCCACGTTGGCGCCCTCGGTAGGGTTATGGCGCGGCAATGGAGGCACTGAGGGAGGCCTCCATTACATGGTTGCTAGGCGACCAACAGGTGGTCGGCCATTTTGGGAACAATCGAGTAATCAGCGCCGAAGGCGCCATTTCTCGCCTTTGCTCTTTTATAATCTCGACCTAGGGTGGCAGCGACATTATAACCACGTAGGGCGCGGCAGCGCCTCCCGGTTATTGCGCCGGCGTGCGATAGCGTGCGGTAACCAGCCCACGAGACCCGCGAGGGCCTCTCGATGCCGCTTGCGGCTTTAATTAGGCCCGAGCGGCCTGCCGTAGCAAGGGCCTATTGTAATCGCAACGCAGTGCGCGCAGCGCACTGAACCTAGGTGCGCGGAGCGCACGAAAACAGCGCGAAGCGCTGTCCCCATGTCAACCGTAAACTCACCGTGTAAAACAGTGACTGCCCACACCTCTGGTGTGGGCCCTTATACTTATAATTGCAGCAAAATGAATGGGGGTATATGGCCAACTGTCATACGGAGGTGGATGACGAGCGCGAAGCGCTCGTCATTCACCTCCGAGCCCCACCGGTGCGTGGGGGAAGTCGAAAGCTTTCCAAAAATGTATAATATGTTGTAGTCGCGAAAGCGACTATATTGTTTTTGCAGGAAATATTTTTAGGCCCGAGCGGCCTGCCGTAGCAAGGGCCTATTGTAATCGCAACGCAGTGCGCGCAGCGCACTGAACCGAGGTGCGCGGAGCGCACGAAAACAGCGCGAAGCGCTGTCCCCATGTCCAACGTAAACTCACCGTGTAAAACAGTGACTGCCCACACCTCTGGTGTGGGCCCTTATACTTATAATTGCAGCAAAATCAATGGGGGTATATGGCCAACTGTCATACGGAGGTGGATGACGAGCGCGAAGCGCTCGTCATCCACCTCCGAGCCCCACGGGTGCGTGGGGGAAGTCAAAAGCTTTCCAAAAATGTATAATATGATGTAGTCGCGAAAGCGACTATATTGTTTTTGCAGGAAATATTATTATTATTTTTTTTCTTCTTCTTCTTTCTTCTGCTCTTTGAGCAGGAATTTGACCCCCTGAACATAGTTGAAAACTCACCAAACTTTGCCCAAAATTCAGGTCCGGTGAAAAATTAATTAAAATGTGTGTTTCGTTTTGGGGAAATAAAAAATGGCGCGACAGCGCCACCTACAAAAGTGAAAATACATTGCGCCTATGGGGAGGGGGCCAACATAAACTTTGTCGCAGAGCGACGGGATTCGGTACAGACATTCGTCCTGTGAGGACAAACAAAATATATTATTGTGGCCACGCCCCCAGACAAACCGGAAGTCCGCCATTTTGACAGGAAGTCGGGAAAATGCTGAGTCAGCGTTTTCGCTGACGTCGCATTTTAACGAACTCCTCCTAGGGCGTTTCACCAAATGAGCCCAAAATCGCTCCACTTCATCTCGAGATGTGGGGCATCAAAAGTTATCCAAATTTTTTGGCTAAGTTTTACGGTTTGTTTGCGGCGAAGCCGCAATCTTTACGAAGATTTTTGCGACTTTCCGAAAACAACAAAATGCTCCCATTTGCACAAACGAACTCCGATTAAAAATCGGAAATATACATTTTATTGGCCTTTGACCCCCGGACACAACAAATGTGAAAAAGTGAGATTTGGCGCGATAGCGCCCCCTCTAGGCTGAAAAGAAAAAATGCATTATGGAAAAAAAATTAGTTTCTCGGAAATGGATAAAATTCGGCACAATAATAGCTGATGGCATCCCGATCCAAAAAGCCAATGAGACCCATACCGTATTTTGTACGGTGTTGCCATGGAGACGACCGAGGCCCACCATGTTATTCCAATGGGACTGACCCGCATATCACACATTATACACTATTACAGCGTGTTAGCGCCCTCTGTGAGGAGCTTGTGGACAGTAGTGATTGAAGTACGACCCGTCAGGGCCGTCCGATGCTGCTTGTGAACTAAAAAAGATTTGGGGCGCGCTAGCGCCCTCTGCAGGTTGGAGCCATCATTCACATGAAGACGCGAAAAATCTCGTTTTGATGTTTACTCACAAAGATTAATGGCACATCAGGGCAATAAAATGTAGTGTGGCCACGTTGGCGCCCTCGATAGGGTTATGGCGCGGCAATGGAGGCACTAAGGGAGGCCTCCATTACATGGTTGCTAGGCGACCAACAGGTGGTCGGCCATTTTGGGGAAAATCGAGTAATCAACGCCGAAGGCGCCATTTCTCGCCTTTGCTCTTTTATAATCTCGACCTAGGGTGGCAGCGACATTATAACCACGTAGGGCGCGGCAGCGCCTCCCGGTTATTGCGGCGGCGTGCGGGAACCGGCGTCAACCGGCCAACGAACCCCCGCGAGGGCCTCTCGATGCCGCTTGCGGCTTTAATTATTCTTTCTTTCTTTCTTTCTTTCTTCTTTCTTCTGCTCTTTGAGCAGGAATTTGACCCCCTGAACATAGTCGAAAACTCACCAAACTTTGCACAAAATTCAGATCCGGTGAAAAATTAATTAAAATATGTGTTTCGTTTTGGGGAAATAAAAAATGGCGCGATAGCGCCACCTACAAAAGTGAAAATACATTGCGCCTATGGGGAGGGGGCCAACATAAACTTTGTCGTAGAGCGACGAGATTTGGTACAGACATTCGTCACGTGACAACAACCAAAAAACATTATTGTGGCCACGCCCCCTGACAAACCGGAAGTCCGCCATTTTGACAGGAAGTCCGGAAAATGCTGAGTCAGCGTTTTCGCTGACGTCGCATTTTAACGAACTCCTCCTAGGGCGTTTCACCAAATGAGCCCAAAATCGCTCCAGCTCATCCCGAGATGTGGGGCATCAAAAGTTATCCAAATTTTTTGGCTAAGTTTTACGGTTTGTTTGCGGCGAAGCCGCAATCTTTACGAAGAATTTTGCGACTTATCGTAAACAACAAATTGCTCCCATTCGCACAAACGTAGTCCGATTACAAATCGGAAATATACATTTTATTGATCTTTCGCCCCCGGACACAACAAATGTGAAAAAGTGACATTTGGCGCGATAGCGCCCCCTCTAGGCTGACAAGAAAAAATGCATTATGGAAAAAAAATTAGTTTCTCGGAAATGGATAAAATTCGGCACAAAAATAGCTGATGGCATCCCGGTCCAAAAAGCCAATGAGACCCATACCGTATTTTGTATGGTGTTGCCATGGAGACGACCGCGGCTCCCCATGTTAATCCAATAGGACTGACACACAAATCTCACATTATACACAATTACAGCGCGTTAGCGCCCTCTGTGAGGAGCTTGTGGACAGTAGTCATTGAAGTACGGCCCGTTAGGGCCGTCCGATGCTGCTTGTGAAATAAAATAGATTTGGGGCGCGCTAGCGCCCTCTGCAGGTTGGAGCCATCATTCACATGGAGACGCTAAAAATCTCGTTTTGATGTTTACTCACAAAGATTAATGGCACATCAGGGCAACAAAATGTAGTGTGGCCACGTTGGCGCCCTCGGTAGGGTTATGGCGCAGTAATGGAGGCACTAAGGGAGGCCTCCATTACATGGTTGCTAGGCGACCAACAGATGGTCAGCCATTTTGGGAAAAATAGAGTAATCAGCGCCGAAGGCGCCATTTCTTGCCTTTGCCTCTTTTATAAACTCGACCTAGGGTGGCAGCGACATTATAACCACGTAGGGCGCGGTAGCGCCTCCCGGTTATTGCGGCGGCGTGCGACAGCGTGCAGTAACCAGCCAACGAGACCCGCGAGGGCCTCTCGATGCCGCTTGCGGCTTTAATTTCGCTTTGTTATTGAAACAGCTGCATTTTATAGCCAACAAAGTGCAAGTTAAGTTACTGTATGCTCTGCATTTGGCCCATCCTCAATACCCCTGGGGCGACCTGTAGGAGCAGTGAGCACCTGGGGCCAGGCTAATGGTCAGAAACACCTGGCTGGAGGATTAACCTATTGTATATGTTTTTAGTGATAGGAGAAACCGGAGTACCCAGAGGAAACCTACGCGGACACATGTAGAATGTCAATGTCAACTTTATTTCTATAGCACATTTAAAACACAAAAAGCCCCAGTGCTTTACAAATTGACAAGAAAAACACAGTAAAAAAAAACAACACAAATGTATAATAGGCAAATATCAAAACAATAAGTAATAGACGTTCAGCTCAACTCATGTTAAAAAGCCAGTGAGAGAAGGTACGTCTTGATGTGATTGAAGTGATTCAGAGGCTCTGACCCACAGAGGCAGACTGTTCCAAAGCCAGGGCCCGGCCACAGAGATGGGACCTTCTTGCTGAGAGATACGAGTGCTAACCGCTGTACCACTGTCCCACACTACTACTACTACTACTACTAGTACTACTACTACTACTACTACTACTACTACTACTACACTGCCTGACCAAACATTTAATTCAGTGTTGTTTTCGTCAACCAAGACTATAACGTTATCGTTTCACTCATTTGCGGAAAATAGCATTTTCGTGATACTAAATCATAACGAGGCATTTAGGAGTTTACGAGACAAAAAATCAAATCAAAATCAAATTCCCCTCCTGGGACCGCCACCTTAACGTGGTGGAGGGGTTTGAGCGCCTGAATGATCCTGGGGGCTCTGTTGTCGGGGGCTTCGTGCCCCTGGTAGGGTCTCCCATGGCAAACAGGTCCTAGGTGACGGGTCAGACAAAGAGCGGTTCAGAAGCCCCTTATGAGAGACCAACAGGCCCGGTTAGAACCATGAGGCCGTCCTTCTGTGGTCCCACCACCTGCATTTCAGTTTCATGCAGCTAAAATCTGGAACAGTCTTCATGAGGATGTGAGACAGACCTTAACTCTGACAATGTTCAAATCCAGACTGAAAACAGCTTTTTTTACCCGAGCATATGCAAACTGAAAGTATTTTACTGCAATTGATTCATTTTATGTTGATGTTTTATTGATTGATTTGATCTGTCTTCTTGTAATTTTATGCAGCTGTGAAGCACTTTGAATTGCCTTGTGTATGAATTGTGCTCTACAAATAAACTTGCCTTGCCTGCAGGAGGAGCCATAGGGGCTGATGCTATGTGATTTGGTCAGCTCCAACAGCTGCCCCCACGACCCGACAGCAGACAAGACGAAGAAACTGGATGGATGGATGGATGGATGGAGACGAAAATTGGAGAGAATGGCAAGTTGTTCCTCATACTCCTGCTCCTTCACCTAGACAATAAATATGAACTCTATATTTATTTAATTTTTTTATGAAACTGACTACGACTAAAACTAAGAGGGCTACCGAAAACAACACGGCCTGGATTTAATTAAGTGTTATGTTCTGGGGTTGCTGCAGTTTGTCAAGTCAACACTATGTGAATAACTGAGTTTTTCCAGGTAGTCCAGATCTTAACTCCATCGAGAACCTTTGGGATGGTCACAATCTGCAATCATCGATACGAGATATCGGTGAGAAATGATTGCAGCACTGGATCTTTTGACTTTGCAGAAGCTTATGGAAACCACGCCACAGCAAATGAGTGTTGTTGTCAATTTTGTTTTTGGTCCGGCCGTGCAAGTTTAGGCACTCTCATTTAACAAGGAGACGTTATTAAGGTATTTTATGATTTATTTTTTTTACACCAACACCCATAAGAAATTACTGCAGCAAGCGCATCTCGTTCTTTCTCACCTCTGCATTGTTATTACTTTGTTAAAGTTTTTCAAGGATAACAGAAGGCGAGTCTGAAACTGTACATTTTCTCGCACAAGAAAACAGCCCGACTATGGACCGCATGTTTGAGGATCTGCGTGGGAACCCTGCCAGCGCTGCCCTCTGACTTTGCTGTTTGGAGCAGCATGTGTTTTTTTTTCTCTCTCTTTTTCCTCCCTCAACTTATCAACTAGCCAGGGAGAAATATCATTAAGCCGCTCTGCTTCCTCCGCCTGTACAGTGGGTTGCATCATTGTTGCCATAATTACAAGCAGGGTTGGAGTTATTGTAGGCAGACACTGGAGAAGGATTGAGAAAAATGGGAGCGAAATTACATCACTTCCATTCTTACTGGTGGGGGAAATGGCGAATGATGTTCCCTGGGTAGAAAAGCCCTGGTTCCTCCCAATTACAGCGGCGGCACATGGAGGCGGCGGCATGTGACAGAGTCCAGGCTCCGGAGAGAGTGAGGCTGAGAGTGGGCCGGGCGGACGGAAATGTTTCAAATTTGATGCAACTTTCAGTGGGTAGACTTGTTATGTGACTGATGAAAGAGCATTTAACAAAGTCAGATCTAAGGGATGGTGATGGATGGCTGTAATAAACTCATCACATTTGTCATCATGCTGTCAGGAAACTGAACTCTCACTCTCCCCTAACTGCCCTACCTCTGCTTTCACCTGCATTCACAGACTGTGGTCCACTCCAGCCCCCGGAACTCAGCACTGATCTCTGTGAGTCTTGGTCTTCAAACAGTGATCAATGTTTGACACTACAGTTCTTGATGCTGCACACTAATTTGTTGTGGCTGCATTAATCAGTCAGGAGCAGTTGGTGACAACAGTGTAGCTCCCATGTCACCTGGGACTTTGAGCCAGGACATTGAGGAGTACCTCAAGGAGTGTCTCTGGGCGGCACGGTAGTACAGCAGTTAGTGCTCGTACTTCACAGCAAGAAGGTCCGGGTTCGATTCCCACCTGGATGGGGTCTTTCTGTGTGGAGTTTGCATGTTCTTCACATGTCTGCATAGGTTTCCCCTATCACTAAAAACATGTACAATAGGCCAGGATGAGTGTGTGGATAGGGGACGACAGATGGAAATTAGCCTAAGGCTACAATCCTGTGTGGCTTGTTCATTAACATGCACTGTCCCTTCACCAAATACACTAAACCCAGCTGGAGTTAGTACTTTAGTCATTTAGTAATGGCCCAATTTGCCAATACTTCAACAACCCATCAAACAACTGTTTGCCATTTCAATTATTCTTCTATTGACATTAAACTTAGAGCGGGTACTTTGCTTTTTGCAGGTATTTGGTAATACTCTTTATACCATAAGCATGGTGGTGCAGCAGTTAGTGCTTGTGATTCACAGCTAGAAGGTTCTGGGTTCGATTCCCGGGACCTTTCTGTGTGGACTTTGCATGTTCAAATAAATGCTGTCTTCCCTGCTCAGGACTTTGAGAGCGTGGTGCACATGTTCATCACATGACTACTGTAATTCCCTTTATTTTGGAATAGACCAGGCCGCCCTAAAGCGACTGCAGGGAGTTCAAAAGGCCTGTTGACAGGTACAAAACGCTTTCAACATATTACCCCTGTCCTGGCATCACTGCACTGGCTTACAGTCCCGTACCGAATTCAGTATACAATACTGCTTATGGTTTTTTAATGTCTTCATGGGCTGGCTTCTCTTTATTTGATTGAACTATTGTCTGTTCATGTTCCTGTAAGAACCACAGTTGCTCCTTGACGTTCCCAGGTCCAATTTGAAGAGTACAGTATGGTTTGATTCCCACCTGGATAGGGCCTTCCTTTGTGGAGTTTGCATGTTCCCCCCCCGTCTGTGTAGGTTTCCTCCGGGTACTCCGGTTTCTCCTACCACTAAAAACATGTACAATAGGCGAGGATGAACTAACACAAGTTAAATCAGAGGTTTGTAATGAGACATTAGAGAGTACTGTAATCTTATCCAACCTCATGTCATAAGACTTCCGTTGTATTCTTCCGCCCCGCAATCTGTTTTCCAGGATTTTGTTGCATCTTCGAACAAAACTGTCCTCCGCATTTTGAAAGCCACGAAGGCATCACCGGACCTATTTCACGCTCACAGTTAATTAGTGAGCTGAAAGTGGAAGCTTGTTTTCACTGTGTCACGGCGCGTCGGCCCAGTTATTCACTCCCTACCGTCTTGTACTACGTAAAATACCAATGCCAAGGTACTCGCAATGCTTCGAGTTTCATTTATGCATGATATGCCAACTTTAAAACCCATTGACAGGCACCTACAGCGGCTCTGACAGCGCTGTGTTCCGCGGCTGTTTTCGGGCATAAAATTTGCCGTCCACTCTTCAAACCGGTGCCAGTTCACAGACACGATTACAATATAAAAGGGCCACATGTGCCTCCTGCCTCTCTCCTCCTCTCTCGTCCTGTAGAGTGCTTCAGGCTGAAAGGATTCGGAGATGTTCACTACTTGTGGCCGTTGGCAGGGAGCGGCGGTTTCCTGTTTTGCATAACCTCCTCTCGCCAGCCTCATTACGGCTTCTCCTCCTCGGCTCTTGTCCTCTTGGCCACATCCAGTCCTGTCATTTTCCAGGAATACCGAGTTGTTCATGACAAGATTATTAGCCACGAGAGCGAACGTGGTTGGATTAAGTCGGAGGCGCGAACAGAAGTGCCCAGTTCTCAATTGCTTGGCGTCATCTGCAGCCCCGAACTCTTGTTAATTCCAAATCATGATCACACATTTGGTGCAATTTTACTTGTCTAGTGGGTTTTTTACTGAGGCCCACGGATGCCATTGACCGTGGGACTGTGCATGTACATGGGTTTAGGTAGCTGGGCAATGTTGTTTCATACATACGCTTGAAATTCTGAACATTTACGTAAAAGTGTGCGGCTCATTTCCTCCTGTCTTCAAGCCTGGGAAGTCGGAGATGATTGAACATTAACTGTTAGTTGCAGCAGCAACTTGTGTCGAGCTCCGTCAATACCTAAAGCACGCCCGATTCTCCATGCGGGAAAATTAATTCAGGCCTCGAGTCCACACAGCCTCGGTAAAAAAAAAGGAGCCACCCACACCTAACTGCGTAAATGTGTTAAGTGTATTTCTCCACCGCACATTCTGTTGTTGGAAGCTGTATGAACTGGGGTCCCAAATGCACCATTATTGCTTTACTAGGGTGACCAGATGTCCCAGTTTACCCAGGACAGTCCCAGGTTTGAGCCATAGACTGTAAAAAAGAATAGACAGCTCCTCCTCACTCCTCCCCGTTTACCAAAATGACCACGTTCGTGGGGGAAATCATGGTGGCTCCTCTTCTCCAGCTCTGACAAAGGATGTTCCTAAAAAGGGCATAAGGGAGGGATCTTGACTGTAGACCCGGCCCTGCTTGGCCCTCGCGGGGCGTGTAATGGGCGTGAATTTCTGTTGTAATCGCGCCCTGTCAATCAAAGTCAGGCCCTAATTAATTATGCAAGATTTCTAAAATTTATACTAATAACCAGCCCGGTGCCCCAGATTGTTTTTAACCCAGCGTAATCACAGGAGGAATATCTAGCTCTAGCCACTTCTAAAACATTAGGCACCGGGCATTAAAGTAGTTTTTAACGTGTCTAAAGTCCAATGCATTGCAATGGGGGAATAGCGGCCATATGGAGGGTACTACAGCAAAGGTGGAGCAATGGCGGCCTCCAGTGTCGTAGTCACAAAGCAGACCAGTCAGCGGCCATTGGTTTGAGCCCTCTGTCCCATGGCCCAGTGGATTTCTCCAAAATCATTGATTTGTCCCAGCTTAACGCAAGCTTTGTCCCAGGTGTCCCGGTTTTTCACCAGTACCATGCCTTACGCAGCTTTTTACTTGAAACATAATGACTTCTGGCAATGTATGCGTCAAACACGGAGTTTGATCCTTGGCTGAACCAATTTAACAGCAATCACCTCAATGCTGGTCGGTCCATTTAACTGCGATCAGACTTTCATAAAGAGTAAGTTTGACCATTCAATGTGAGTGAAAATAGTCACAATTTGGCTACCCTTCAAAAATGTCCATTGTGTCCCAGTTGTTAATGTGGAAAGTCTGGTCACCCTAAACTTTACCCACCAGACAAGTTTTAAGACCACCTACCTTGACAAACCAAATGCATTTGCCGTTTTTCGTAATCATGTGGGATGGTGCCAGTTAGTGTTTTTAATAGGTAGCGTTCACGTGACATCACAACATTCTAAAGAGCCTATAGTTTAACATTGAGGTGGAGGGCAACTGAAAATTCCACGTCCGTAACCATAGTAACGCTTAAAATGCAGATTTATAGTCTTAAATCATTGCTAATACCTCTGTAATTCCTGGGCCAATTCACATGAAACGAAAACTGACGCAAAGTTCAAAGTCATATCTTTCAGCAGATATGAACATAGGTCGAATTATTTCCTCACAAAGGCGTCCAACAGTGGAGACAATATTCAATAACATGTGCTTGATGTTGGCCAGTAGAAAGGACTTTCAACCATAAGATTCACATGTCAGGTTTGTGAATCCAATCACTATCACGTGATGATCAGAGAAAACATTTGGATATTTTCTTTTTGGAAATTTCTTTCAAAAACTGTTTATCTCCCATAGAGTTGTATTGACACCTGCCCTCCAACTGAAATGGAATTCTATAACGTGAGCGCAACCTATTGTATGGTTTTATTTTGATGGTTTTAAACGCATGTTTTTTTAATTCTTTGTAACCCATTCCACCCATCACCTGACTTTGGGGCCCAATCCCTGAACACGAGAAAGACAGAGCGGGAGACTGGGAAGAGAGCACAGGAGGGACATGCGGGAGGCGGACGCACCGATGATATGCGGGAGTTGCAAGGAGACGGGACGGCCTGAACGGGGTCGTGCTGTGGGACGGCGGTGAGGGAGCAAGACGCCAAGGACCGGGATGTTCCCCGAACAGACGTGGTGGGATGGAGTGGCAGGCTCTCCGGGCACATGTCCCGAGGAGGAACACCTGGGCCACCTCCTTCGGAGCCTGCCGGAGCCGGCCAGACCCCCTTCCCGGAGGCGAGTTTCTCGGAACAGCACCTTATTCGTATATTAGTCTCCACATGTCTTTCAGCTGCATTTTATCTTTTTATCTAGTCTTTTTGATCTTAGGCTTATTAAATGATATTTTAATCATTTCAATCTGGCTTTTTCATTGGCTACACCACAGCTAACCCTCCAGTACTCGAACCTGTGACAATCGCACAACAGTAGACTGTCTTTCAATGGTAGAACGATGACAACGACAGGAGCGAGGGCCGGGACATTTGAATCCCGCCACTCCTCCGGGAGAACGACTTCCCCATATAAATCTATGGAGAAACATTCAATCAGTGGATAATTACAGATATTATTGGTAAGATTTTTGTTTTTTGTTTTCAGGTGATAGTGACCAAATTGGCCCAAAACCTGAATGATTTTTTTTTTTTTTTAAAGAGCTTTTTTTTTTTTTTTTTTTTTTATTTATTTATTTGAATTAGGACAGTGCACATTAATCAACACGTCAGCCAAAAGCATCAATGGAAATGTACCAGAATTAGCGTGAGAGCTAAATTGCATCCGTTGTCCTAAGGCAGGTAAAGAAACATTGACAGAAGGAAAATACAAACATACAAAGTACAGAACAAAGTTACAGTCACAGAGGTCAGTTACAAGGACAGACACAGGTAAGATAACATAACACGCCCAAGAAATTGATTAAGTATTGAACTTTAATTAAACTACCTGTGAGTGCAAGATTGATTTGTTTTTAACCAGATTTTTAGGACCTTTTTCAAGGTGTGGTAATTGTCACAGTTCCTGATATGAGCAGGCAGCGAGTTCCAAAACTGCGAGCCTCTGATAGACTCCACCGTTTGACCGAATTTAGTTCTACGACGTTGCGCAATACAGTCTCCTCTGGTCAGAGCTCTGGTATTTACTCGAGTGTTACTTATTTGTGATATAAAATTCCTTAATGGTGGAGGGGCAAGACCTTTTAAAACTCTAAAAACTAAACAGGCATCCAGGAACTTCTGATAGCCGTCGAAATCTAAAATATTATACTTACTTACAATGTGGCAGTAATGATAATGTAAAGGCTTTCTATCCAGAGTTTTCAATGTTTTCTTAAAAAGAGACTTGATGGGGCTCATGTTGGTCTCTGATGTTTGGGACCATGTGGTATAACAGTACGTTATATGGCTGAAGATCATTGCATGCATATAAGCCTTTGCCGACTCTGTGGTCAGACATGGTCTTATATGCTTACAATTTGACAAATTGAATTTAATGATGTGCCTATAGTGCCTCCTCTTAACGACAGAAATCTGTGGTTTGGTGAGGATGATAGGCCATAGGAAAATATCTTCCTTATGTGGGATACCCTGCTATGTGTGGACAAAGCCGATACTTGGGTATAACAGAATAGACTTGGGTACCAAAAGGACTTGACTCTACCACAAGTAATTTATTTGGTTATCTCAGCATTAGCACGAATAACACATTTGAGCTGTTCAATCAGTGAAAGTCTGTTTTTTACTTAAGAGTTAAGAGCTGTCCCCGTACCGACCTGCAGCCCACCGTCTCCCACAGCCGGAGCTGAACCACCAGCCTCCTCGGACTCTTTATCTCCTCCAGTACCGATGCTGGGGTGTTCAAAAGTGCATTCAAAAGTCTGCTATTGGAACGTAGACAGCTCAGTAGCTATGGCGCTCGGGGGTGGAGAAAAAAGGTCTGGTAATACAACTCGGAGTGTCTGTCATGTTAACACATACAAAAATCATCCAGGGTGATATCTTACCCAGACCTTACTTTTAAATTCAGAGTGGAGTCTGCGGCACGTCCCGGGTCGGTCGGTAACAAGGCACAGTGGACAGAGAAGGTGAGATTTAGCTCTGCAGGCTGGTTCAACACTCTATCGATTAGCAAGTAATATTTCAATCCAGCGGGCTCCAGACAGGCATGCAGAGGCAGCTCGATACTGTTTGTCCTGGGGAGGAGCAGACACAGACATGTTCTTACGTAAGATAAACACGGCAGAGAATAGCGCGAAGCTTGATCTTTCTAACCTTAAAAGTCAATGCAGGAGAAGTTGCAGTGTTGTCTCTTAATTGGGTGATTTGACAAGAATATTCAGACTTACCCCGGGCCATGTTTTAATAGTTACAAGGCCAATTCTTGCGCCGAAGCAAGAACTTTCTCTCTCGCACATCGGGGCTGTGAGTGGAAAATTGTGTCTCTTTATTTTCTATTTCTATTTCTACTATTATCTATATCATTTTAGATGGTTAAAGCGAGACACGCCAGGTGAAAACATTGATTTTTCACGCGGTGGTTAAACTGGAGATTTTTGCTAGTTTTCTCGGTTCTTAGTTCTTATTTTATGACGGTTTGTCCACGAGGGAGCCGGAGATATCGCGCCGCCAAATTGGGTTCCAACACTTATTAATAAATATTGATATATTTTATATCCACGTTCTCGAGATGGCGCTGGAAACCCAATTCAGGGAGGGAAGCAGCTGCAGAAGACCGTAGAAATGTGCATGCAACCATGTTACAAAACGTTCAATTTAGAGGTTTTCGTTCCACTCATGCAAAATCTCCACTTTAGCTCCTACTATTAGACTCCACACTTTCCAGTCTTAGACGTAACAATATTTTGATTTTTATCTTTTTATTGAGCTTTGAACCCCAAAAACAAGGCAAAATGCAAATTTTGACAGATTTTAGAGACAAATCTTTGTTAATAAAAGGGACTATACAGAGTCCCCTCCTGGAACCGCCACCTTAACGTGGTGGAGGGGATTGAGCACTTGAATGATCCTGGGAGCTAAGTTGTCGGGGGCTTTGTGCCCCTGGTAGGGTCTCCCATGGCAAACAGGTTCTAGGTGACGGGTCAGACAAAGAGTGACCAACAGGCCCGGTTAGAACTATGAGGCCGTCCTTCTGTGGACCCACCACCTGCAGGAGGAGCCATAGTGGCTGGTGCCTGGCAACGGACAAGTGAAAGAAAATGGATGGATGGACTATACAGTATACAGAGTTTAAAAATGTTCAAATTATGTATTTTCTTCCCCCTAGTTGCCCCAGCAATTTCCTAATGTGTGAGCCCAGACCGATTCACCACAACTGCCTCTAAAATCCTGCACTCACTCAAAAAGGTGTTCATTTGGGTCCGAAGTGCCATCATGCACGAGCTTAATATAGGAACTACAGTTACGCGTAAGACCTGAGGTGGCAGTAGTGAGTATACAAATGTAAACTCCCATCTAGTCCTTTTAATGTCAACAATATAAAACCATAAATTCAAACCTGGGTCTACCCATTATTTAGATTTTGTTGCTGAAAATATTGGCCATTTATATGCATCCATCCATCCATCCATCCATTTCCTTCCGCTTTATCCGGGGCCGGGTCGCGGAGGCAGCAGTCTCAGCAGAGATGCCAGACTTCCCGATACACGCACACCTCCTCCATACAATTGTATATATGCATACAATTATAAAAAAAAAAATCTTAGCAGAGGTTTCAAATGTATTTCTCTACATTTTTCATGTTTCCCTATTCACCTGCAGCATCTCGCCTTAAATCATTGTCCACCAGTCTCTTTCCACTTCTTCTTTTACCACTAGATGGACGTTGTCATTTTTATACTCGCTACTGCCACCTAAGGTCTTACGCGTAACTGCAGTTTCTATATTAACAGTTAACAAGGTACATTTTTGTCCCATTTTTGTAGCTTTTTTGTGACTTCTTCAATGTTTTTTGGTCACTTTTTTATTGCGTTTCTGTGGCATCTTGGTTTTCATCTGTTTTTGTTGACACTTTTTATCAAGAAGCTTTTAGATTTGGGTAAAGCTAAACTGGAGAAACTGTGCTCGGTTAAGAGGTTAAGCTCGTGCATGACGGCACTTCGGACCCGGGTGTTGGAGAGAAAAGTTATTTTTATTAGGATTTTGAAATGACTGACAGCTAGTGACATAATAGAGGTTAAGTTCCATTGCAGTTTGACTCACTCATGACATAAAAAATTACAACTTGTTGGCCCCTATCTACGTCACTTACTGTCGGTGTCCAATAAGGAAATGAAACTATAAACATCACAAAAATGGCCAAACTAATACAAGTGGCTGCATTTCTTGGTAAAATCTGAAATACATTTGTGTTAACTATATTACAAAAAAAAGTGTGTCTGATGTGTCATATGCACTTTAAGTCACAACCCTTTCCTACCTGCCACTGTCTATGTGCCAATATCAGGTCAATGGATATGTGTTTTTTTTAGAAAGTACCTGTGGGAGTCCAGGCTTTTGCCATACAAACAACCCAGGACCCCCACTGTAAAAGGTCATTTCCTCTTTTAGGGAAGCGAAACATTTGAAATCAAGTGTAGAACATGTAATTAAACGATTAAATTTGATATTTGACTGGATTTCACCAATGATAGGCTGTTTTGCGAAAATTATACAAATCTGGTGGCATTTTGGTGCTTGAAATCATCTAAGAATCATTACAACTGCAGTTATACTCCCCATTGCCTCTGGTCTCAAACCACTTTAAACCCACTTTTGTTTTGGAAGCCGGAAAATCTTAAATGTCAAGACAATTGAAGATGTTGACACAGCAATGTTTAATACATAATCTGTCCCCTCAAAAAGTTTGAAACGTTCCCAAGCATAAAATCCATGAAACTGATGATCCCTTCACGCTACTTGAAATTTATATGTGTGAAATACTGCTCTGTTAAAGTCATGTACTGCTCCAAAGATACAGGCCGCTCCCTCTCTCTTAAAAAAAGCCTCGTAAATGTGGTCCGGCCGTACATCAGGCCTCCGGATGTAATCACGGAAGCCCTCGCACATTGACGTTGACATTATTTTTGAGGTAGGACTTTTTATCTCAGAGCTAAAGACTAGTATCAACAAAACAACACCTGAAAAATTAAACAACTAAATAAGATTTATACTTATTAAGCTGACAGCCTATAGGCCAGTGTAATGAGAAAACGCCTCCAAACCTTTCTGCACAGGTTGCCGTGAAGACTACTTGGAAATACAGCAAATATTCAAGAACAAAAAGAATTTAATGTTTAATTGTATTTATAAATTAGTTGTAACATAATCGGACTACTCTTGAAATGCAGTACATTAGTAAGTGCAAAGCAACACATTCCTCCCTCGCCCCTGAACCCGTTCGGCCGGGGGTGGGTCTGCAGGTTTGATCCCATCTGTGGCTTCCCTCTCCCCAGACGTCGCTCCTGATGGATGGCACTGCCGTGTGCTAAACAGCTCTATTTTTCTCTGCGTCTAGCACACCGGGGCGAGGCCCAAAGCAAACATGTTGTTGACTTACTGCCGCCTTCACACGCCCGCCACTTCACGTCAGCCCCGATCTGCGGAAGGAAACTTTTAACATCATTCAGTGGGAAAATCCGAGAGCTATTTCTAAAAGAGATGCTTTGACCACAATTTCAGTGATCTGATTTAAAGGTTTTGTTGTGAAATTGGCTGGTGAGACATAGTGATCTAAAAAAGTTTGTTCACAAAACGATGCATGTCTGAGGGAAAGAACTGATTTTATTACACTGCAAAAAAATGGCTTGGTAATGGAAGTCCATTCCCTGTAGATCAGGGAATGGACTTCTACGTGTCACTGACGGCAGGTGAACAGGGGCCTGTAGATACTCTCTGTCACTGCATCGAACAGATCAGTTTGTGGATGCAAAACAACTTTCTCCAACTAAACACAGACAGAACAGAGATAATTGTTTTTGGCCCACAGACACAAAGACAACCTTGAGTCTCTCTCTCTCTAAAACCAAAAAATCAGGTTAGAAATCTAGGAGTAATCATGGACTCAGACCTGAACTTAAACAGCCACATCAAAGCAATAACATCATCAGCTTTTTACCATCTGAAAAACATTAAGATCAGAGGAATAGTGTCAAAACCAGACTTGGAGACACTCATCCATGCATTTGTCTCCAGCAGGTTAGACTACTGTAACGGCTGCTCACTGGCCTTTCTAAACGAGCTGTTAGAGCTGCAGTACACCCAGAACGCTGCTGCTCGAGTCCTGACAAGAACCAGGAAATACCACCATATTAGTCCAGTGCTCCGGTCTCTGCACTGGCTTCCTGTCACTCAGAGAATAGAATTTAAAACAGCTCTGCTTGTGTACAAGTCTTTTCATGGTTTAGCACCAAAGTACATCTCTGACATGTTAGAGCCGTATGAACCATCTTGGGCCCTGAGAACTTTCAAAGAAAGTTGAAAATACACTTTATCTCTGCCATCTGTTTGTCAGGGCATCATATTTTTTGATGAATTTATGGCGATTTAGTCTTTTGTGTAAGAATAGAGAGATTTCAGTGGATGGCCGCATTTGCACCAATGTCGTCCTGTTCTTCCTCATCAATCCCAATGAATATATTTAGCCGTTTATAAAATCAAATAACACACTGGGCCCCATCTTCCGCCTGGCACGACAACACTGTCCAGACGAGGCCGGTATATTGCATGCTCACACCTGCCGAGTCAGTGTTTGTGGCCAGTAGTAGGGTTGCCAGGTCTCGGCAGCTGAACCTGCCCAAAAAATATCTGGAAAATTGCCCAAAACATGGGTGAAATTGGATTTCCGGAAGGTTTTTTACTAGTTAACAGAGCCCATGTGCTCCTGCGATGATAATAATAATAATAATAATAATAATAATAATACCTTTAATTTGTAATGCACTTTACATGGGAATCTCAAAATGCTACAACACAAGTGACAACTAACAACAATAAAAGCACAACAAATGTACGTTAAAACAGGTGTTAAGAAGGGAACAGAAAAGTCTTAAGTCCTATTCTGAAGGCCTCCAGAGACTGTGGGGCCCTCAGGTGTAGTGGTAGGGGGTTCCCCAGTTTAGGAGCGCTCTGTCGCCCATTATCCGGTGTTTTGTTCTGGGGGCAGCGAGAAGGTTGGTGTCTGTGGATCGAAGTGCTCTGGTTATGGGCGGAGATGTGAGGAGTTCAGTGAGATAGTCCGGGGCGTTTCCATGGATGCATTGATCAGTGAGCAGGCAGATATTGTATTGGATGCGTTGGACGATTGGAAGCCAGTCGAGGTCACGGGGGACTGGAGTAATGTGCTGATGCTGGGCGTCCCCGTCAGGATCTTGGCCGCGGTGTTCTGAATGTGCTGAAGCTTTTGAAGGCTTTTTGCCGGGATCCCGACGAGGAGGAGATCCAGCCTGGAGGAGAAAAAGGCATGAACCAGTGATTCAGCGTCAGAGGGGGAGAGACTGGGGCGGAGTTTGGATTCTACAGACATTTTGTATGTGGTGTTCGAATGACAAGGGTCGGCCTATTAGTCCGATGTCTCATTAGTCCGAAAATGTCCCATTGAGTAGGGGTTGGGAAAAAAAATTGGTTTAGGCAAGAGTCCACTGGCCTTAAGGTTAGGGCCAGTGGTTGTATCTCTCTAATCCACAACACAACTGGGTGAGAGAGATTTCAGACTAATGGCGCCTCTGCTCAATGGGACATTTTCGGAATGAGACGTTGGACTAATGGCATGGCACCAAATGACAAAAGAGGGTCAAAAATGTCTCCCAGGTTGCATACAGTGGAGGAAAGGGGGAAGGTGATTCCAGAGAATGCAATAGGCTGCCAGAGATTGGGGTGAGGATTTGAGTTGGTGGGGGGTCCCAATAGTTTTGGCTATGGTGAGAAACTGTCCCTTTCTCCCTCTCTTATTGAAAAATCCAAATAATAGTAAATACTTTTTTTTTTTGTCATTCAAAATGATGACTGCGATCAACAAATGAGATATACAGTAATTAGCCTATTTGACATTGAAAACAGCATGGCAAAAAAACTGTTTATTTCACCCTCAGCAAGGGTTGAAAACCCGCCCAATTCCATGGTTTAAAGCAGTACTAAGTAACTTGTTTACCTTAATAAATCCTTTTTGTAGTCCCTCTAGGGGTTAATGGGATGATTGGGGGGTCTTTCATCTCCTACTGGAGTCTCTGGCCAGAAAACCACAAATGCAACTTTCATGCCAGCGGTTCGGAGCCACCAATACACACTAATAGAATCACGAAGAAGAAGCTAACAGGCAAAGCTAACTGTGGAATAGCGCCACTTAAACAGTATTTACAGCCATGTTTAAATGAAAAAAAAATATTTCCATTGTGTAATTGGATGTACAATATCCCTCTCTCCCTTTGTCTTTTCTGTCAGCGTAGTATTTACTCTCATGGACAATTAATTAAAAAAACGCAACATGCTACGACACCTGCAGTGGCGCTTATGGCCTCAAGGGGCATGAGTTACTTAGTTCGGCTTTAACAGAAAAACAGAGGCCGACTGGTGTGCTGCCAGAGCGCTAAAGCCGCTCATGTACTTAATTTAGCATATGGGGTACATACTTGATGAGCTCTAACAGGACAAACTACAAACTTTATCTATCCCACTGTGAGTTAAAGTCCGTGTCCTGAGAGAAAGAACAAACCGCTGGTCCCGCTCCGGCGCTGGTATTGAAGAG
The DNA here is from genome assembly GCA_021464625.1 of Proterorhinus semilunaris. NCBI lineage: Eukaryota > Metazoa > Chordata > Actinopteri > Gobiiformes > Gobiidae > Proterorhinus > Proterorhinus semilunaris. The sequence goes on along the minus strand of CM038345.1, from coordinate 31,307,094 downwards.
CTCAGGGCTCTCCATGTGTCAGAAACATAATCAAACACCTCTCCCTGTGTGCCCGTTAGTGAAAAATCTTTAAGGCACTATACCTTTTTTCTAGTAATGTAACAAAAAATGCTTTGTTCTCCTGTGGTATATTGTAAACTCAGATATGTGTAGGGAAAAACACTGCATCTAGTTTTCAAGCATGTCTGTGAAAGTGACCCTGAAAGGTGACCCTGCAAGTTGTGAAATGATCCTATAAACTCGTCCCTGTGTAGAACTGGGACGCTACAAATATGTTGGGAAAGTTGAGTTTGGACCACAATGAGCATTTTAATTTTATGGCTTCCTCTTTCATTCTTTGTTATAAAAATTAAATAAATAATAAAATCAAGTATAGGGTCTATAACGTTGCCATTTGCTATTGGTGTCTGTCCGGCCCACTTGCCGATTTCACAGAGCCCCCCCCCCCCCCATCAGCGCGAAAGGTCTAGCCCCCCCGTGCTTCTCATCTGAGAGCGAGCAAGTGAACACAGGAGTCGGTCCTAATTAGTTTTCGGAATGGCGTGTTCCTCCATGTTATAATAATACCCATGTGGAGCGCTTGATGTCATATGCACAGCCTGTCCTGCACTGGTATTTACCATCGCCTCGGTGCCTCTTTTTTAATGCGTGGTTGTGACGCGGCGTAATATAAATTATAATGTCGAAGATGAAGGGAAGGGGAGAGAAAAGCTAATACACATGCTCATATACTTCTTGGGTAGAAGTTCAAACTTTTCAGTCTGCAGGAGGTCGCCAAAATTAGAAGAGCAACACTTCAGTCGAAAAAGAAATAACAGGTAATTAGTAGCTGTTCTGAAATTCATATCACCTTTACAAGATGGCTCCCTGCCTTCCACACCACACGCCGCTGTAATTGGAGCCTGACATTCTCTTGCTAAAAAAAAAATTTAAAATAAAACTACGATTTTCCATTTGAGAGCTGCTAATTACCCGCCATTGCTTTGCTGTTTGAACGATATTGTGCACCTATAATGGTCTTCCAATAGAGGTTTCTAAAACGTGAACGCAGCTGGGCCTTTTGCCCAACAACTGCACTCTACGCCGCGCAATGGATGTTTTTTATGCTTGGATTCAACGGCTGGCGAGATTAATGCCCCAAATAAAAAAAGGTATGGAGCTAGCCAAACGGCGAGCATGGGGGCGCCGTGAATAAGGCGGAGAGGAAGCAGCTGCGGAGGATCGCTATAAAATGTACTCTATGGGAACACTGGCTTTATCAAATCTTCATTCTGTCTCCTAAATAGAGCTCCAATTTCAGCCAAAATGGAGGACAGGAAGCAGAAAGTGATTTTTTATTTGTATTTTTTTCTTCTCCCCCGGCAGAGGAGGAGAGGGCCTTGGTTGGAAAGAGCCAAGGACGCGATGTTTAATATTTACAAGAGTGGGAACGCACGGTGATTATGTGCGAGGCAGAGAAACCTTGCATTGGATGTTAGCCACCCACTTTGTGCTAAAAGCTGAATGACAACATGGCTTTTCATTGAGGGACGGAGAATAAAAATCAAGGCTGCGAGTCAGAAAGGGAAGGCAGATGTTCGATGTAGCTCAACGAGTTTGGGACCGTGCCCCTTACACTGGATTGATTGTCAGATCAAGTTGAAGAAATGCATTGGGATGTGATGCACTTTGAAACTTGCTTATAAAAAGTGCTATGGAAATGAATACATGAACCAGGTTTAAATAATAAGACAAAGCCTCCGAGACTAAATGGTCTTCGGGGCAATTCTGTGCGGTGTTTGCATGTTCTCCCCGCTCCGGCGCATACGTTTCTTCCGGGTGCCGTGTCCATACGACTAAAAACATGTACCATAGAGTTCAGGAAAATCCACTGCATATTTGCGGGTGCTAGCGTAATAATTTCCATTGACTAACATTAGCTAGAGACAGTGTAAAAAGTGGAGGAAAGAACACCGTGGAACAACTACTGGTAAATACATCTAACACACTATTTTACCTTTTCAAATCTCCATGGCTGTGTCTGAATGTCCACCCTAGTCCCCAACCCTTCATATAGTAAACCATGATATAGTAAACCCTCATGGTTTACTATATGGTTTACACTATATAATAGTAAACCATAAAGTGCACTGATTCTGAACTTTCTGTTTCATTTATTTATTGGTATGTATACAACAAAACCGTGAAGGCACTTGGATGACAATAACAAACATATCTGTATACAACTTTTCAATTTTGTGTACAAAAAATAAAAATAATACCAATATAAATGGATATATTCAAAGTCCGTGCAATAAAAATTAAATATAATAATTGGTATGTTATTTAGAAAAAAAAAAGCCTTCTACTTTCTCCTCGCTGCGTGAGCCCGGTGTCCGGAACGCCAACAGTTCGCTAAACTGTAATGTATTTCTGCGACTAACCAAACTCAAGAGAGAATATTAGTCAGATACGTTTTATTTTACAAACTGTTTGGATTATTGCCTTTTTGTAGTTGCGTGACGTTCATGACCGACCGGCTCTTTTGAACGGCTCTTTAAGATGAACGGTTCGATCCGGATCGCAATGGTGAAAAGAGACTGATTTTTTTTTGGGGTCCATTTTGTCCCAGAACTCCCCCGAACGAACACAAGAATCAGCCCAACATCGCCCCGCTTTTTGCACTTAAATGCAGCTAAATGCACTAAAAATGATTTGTCAGCCTCTTTTCAAAAAAAAAAAAAAAAAAAGATGATGCCCCCCCCCCCCCCCCCCCAGCACACACACACACACACATAAATGCATAACAGCTTCGGTCCTTAAATGAGTGGAGGTTTTGATGGCCTTTCTGAAAGTATATCAAAAATATGTAAAGCGCAGAGGAGAGTTATGCTGCTGCAGAGTTATGGGGGGTGGGGGTGGGGGGTTATATATCACCGCGCACACGTTTTTATTCCTCAAACTTAATTATGACCTTGATTCGGCACCGGCAGCTTTTGTGATGCACCCGGAATAATTCCTGTGCCGCACTAAATTTTCCACAAGCACATTTTCAGCAGAATAATAAGAGTCCTCTCCTCATATATTACAGCTCACCTTCACTGGGACACGGCCGCTCGCAGGAAGCGGGAAATTAGTGCAGTGTTGGAACTATTCATATGCTATTTGGAATGGAATCATTTGTGCAAGTTTTTTTTTTGTTTCTGTCAGTGTATTGTCGCCAGGTTTCAGAACGTACACAGACTGTCTATAGCCGTGCTAACCTGGGAGCGATGGATTTCACTAAATATTAATTCTACATAAGACACCTCTAGTTACTGTTACTCGAGTGTCTGTTTGCACCGCTGAGTGTTTCTAGTCGGCTGATGTAACAAGTGAATTTCTCCACTGTGAATAAAGTCTTATCGTATCTTGAATTAGTCCTGATCAAAGACATTCCTTGTAGTGTCACTTTGGTTATGAGGGAGCATGTCAAGCATGATTTGGTGTGTGGGATCCCGGTTGTCCAGTGCTTTGCTGTGCATTTGCCCTGTTAACGGACGTCAGAAGCCCACGTTATCTCTTCTTTTTGGTTCACGTGTGTTCACGCCTACGAAGAGCTAAATATTTATCAACAAATATGTTTTTGGTAACGATCTCTCTTGCTGCGTCATGGCGACACGTAAACAAGCGGCGACCTCTTGTTATAGCTGCGCTTTTTTTTTTTTTCTGCAAACAATTTGTAGTTTCTGTGTTCCACATTGGATATTTGTGTACATCTTTGCTGTGTTTGTGAGGTTCAGTGGATCTTTTTTTTAACTGCAGAGATTCCGTACTAGCCATGAAGGACCATGATTTTTAAATCTGAATGTATGGGTGTAATGGGTGAATGTAGTGAGTGAGTGAGTTGTTGGTGGTGGTCGGAGGGGACGATGGCACAGACTGGGTGCCTCGCTTCCGTCAGTCTACCACAGGGCAGCTGTGGCTACAACAGTAGCTTACCGCCACTGAGTATGGCGTGAATGATTAAATGAGAAACGCTTTGAGAAACTTGGTAATACAGGCTTGTAAAGCGCAATACAAGTGTAGGGCATTATTATTATTATAATATTATTTCTCTCTCTCCGCACTACAATCAGCGTACGTCCTCCATGGAGCACAGCTGACAGTGATGTCACAGGGACTTTATCTTTTCTCAGTACAGTTTTAAATACCGTAGCATATGAATGCAGAAAGCATGTGGATGAACGAATGTGCCGACTTAAAACAAAGTCTCGAAGCGAATAATCAGAGGGCGGGAGTAGGGCTGGGCGATATGACCATATTAGACCGTCTTACAAATTCCAGGGCTGACGATCTCTCCTTTGTGTGGGATTGTTTTATCGCGGTTTTCTGCACTTCAGCACAGTTTACTCTTTTCACCGTCAGTGAAGGAAACCCAAGCCGCTAACTTTCTGCTACGTCAATGTCAGACGCTAATGCGAGCGTTTGGCAGCGAGACGCTCCTCTCCAGGGCACATATGTGACCAGGCTCCTCAATCTAGAGCTTAAACATGTTTGAAACCCAGCGTTCGGTCTCTATTTCAGTAGTATTTATGGCTGTGTCTTTCCCCCCTGACGCCGCTGCTCTGCGTGGATCGCAGCGTGTGTTTATTTATTTACCTGGCGGCACATGTGTGAAGAAGCGAGTGTGTCCTTGGTCCTTACAGTCCTGTAGGCGCTGCATCCTTCTCATTTGTTTAATTTAAATCCTGGACCGTGTTCACCAATGCGCCGTGTCCTATCCATGTCTTTGAAAATATAAAAGTTCCCCAAAAACACCGTGACTCTGAGTTCATTACTGTCAAGTGGCCTAACAGTGACAAACTGCTTCGTGAAAGGGTCGACAGCGACAGAGTGTTACATTTACAGCAGCTCGATATCATGAGGGACACCTCTCAGAAGAAATGACAAACAGCAACAGACAGGCAATACCGTATACTTACTATTTTACTTACTTCTACTTCTGTCTGGAGTCTTATTGTGTTTTTTTTTATTAATAAAGTGAGTTTGCTTCAGGTCCAAGTCTATTATTGCTGTGTTGATTATCACAAAGTTGAATAAATTAGTTTAATTAAAATTGAAATCGTAAGTTTATAATTCAAAAATCGTGATATTCTATTTTTGCCATATCGCCCTAGCCTGGCTAACGCTAGATTGCTGTGTGAGCTCGAACCCTTTCAAACTGCACAGCAGTCTGGGGATCATGGCATGGATTTGGGGACCGATCACAGAACGAGGAGGGACGGCAAGACGATGACGCACTATTCGACATACGGAAGCTTGTAGTTTGTTTACGGATAATAAAAAAAAACGTTTATCTACAGATCCAACATGACAGCAGCAGACGCAACGCCATCTTTTGATCAAGCCATAGACCGTGTTCTAAATAGTTTAGCTCGAACGTTTACAGTGAATACGTCATCTGATACGATTGGCTATGGCTATGTGCAGACGCATGGAGAACATTTGTAGTGCCCAAGAAACGGCTTTGGAGAATCGTAAACCACACCTCCCCTACCAGAAAATGAATCGGTGGTCCCCAGAATAAGTATCACTTGTGATTTTAGTCTGGCGTTAGCCTGGCTAATATCGCCCATCCCTAGGCGGGAGCTTTTATGTTCACAATGACACTTCTGCCAGTGCTTATTGTGGCGTAATCTGATTGTCAAAAGCATACAACAGATGATTATTATTATTTATCCTTATTTCCAATACTTATTGAAATTAATTATTACTTTTTAAAATGAAACTGACTTTAATGGTTTTTAAATGTCTTAATGGTCTTGGTCCTTCTTATCTTTCAGAACTGCTTTTACCTTATGAACCTTCACGGCCCCTTCGCTCCTCCGGCAGGGGTCTCCTAGTTATTCCTAAAGTCAACAGAAAGACTCACGGCGAGGCGTCTTTCCAATATTATGGCCCTCGCCTCTGGAACGACCTGAGGAGGAGCTCAGGAGAACGTTCATGTTTTTAAGAGCAGGCTCAAGGCTGCCAAAAACAACACTGCAAGCAGCTTATGAGCTGAACCCATTTGAGACCTACACATTTCTTCTTCTGAAACACTGAAGAGGCACCAAGAGCCCCCACACCTGCAGGACAGTGGAGGCGTCACAAGAGGCACTACAGGAAACAAAAAAGGGTCAAACGCGGAGAAGATGGTGAAAGACTGTTGTGGAGCGGAGGGAGCTGCGCAGGAGGAAGAGGAAGGAGGAGGTGGAGCTGACCAGTGCAGGACACCACGCTCTGGAACAGGGACAAACCCAGGAGGCGCTGCACCTTTTCAGAGGAGCACTGCAGGCAGTACTCTGGCTGCCCCCCAACCTCCGAAAACATGCTGGTCAGGGTGGCCCACAGCGGCTCACGACTAACCCACCAACACCTGAACGAAATTTAGTTGTGCAATTGTACATTGACTAATAAAGCACTTACTTACTGTGGAACTGTAAGACACATATTCAAGTACCTGTGCCCTTATTCTTGTTTAGAAGCTAAGGATAAAAGCTTGGAGCACTACACCTATTATACACATCGGAAGAGTCCGATCTAATTGAGCGTGTTGCACTCACTCAGGCGAGCCGCTTTTTTTCGATTTAGGAAAGCTACTGCTTGGTGGTTTTCAGATAGATGAGCCTAAAGTTATGAATGAAAATGCTTTTCTGGCTTCGCCCTCAAGACACTAGAACAGTTTTTCAAGCAAAGCTACCCACCGACAATACTTAACGGAAGCCTCACCAGGCTTTCTAACCCGCTGCCTCCCTTAGACACTCGATGATAAACTTCCTGACACTGTATCCACGCTCTCTGGCCCCGTGCAGTCGGCAGGCGGTGATGACTCCCCCGGAAACTCTGCACTACGCAATTTCCCAGCCTCGAGCTTTCTCTGGGATACACTACAATAAAGACTGGTGATGGTCAAAGGGGCTGATGGCATACAGTCCAGATCAAAAGTTGACCAGACCAGTTGAAAGATGCCAAAAATTTATTTGTTTTGCATGGTTGAAACTTATTAAGGTTTCAAGTATAACTTCAACATGCAACAAGAAGAAATGGGAGTGACAAAAAAAAAAAGTGTAAACCTTTTATTGAAAGCAACAATTAAACTGAAATGTAAACCTTTTGTTTTGTTTTTGAAACCCGTCCGTCGCGGATGCCTCTGATGGGCTGCAGTCGGCTCCAGTAACGGTCTTCCTTTGGTGTCTGGAAGAACAGCCAAGAGGATCCTTTTTGGGGTCTTCCACTTTACTTTTTTGTTCCATAACCCTCAGGATCTTTTCAGAAATTCTAAATGTCTGTCTTACTCAATGGCCACTGGCTGCCCTGCTTTGTGACGACGACACTAGGGGTCGCCATTAGTCTGCCATGGCAGTAGTACCTCCATATAGCTGCTAGCCTCCCACTGGAAAGCATTGCACGTTAAAAAACACTTTAAAGCCTGGTTTCAATTTTTGTTTTTAGTTTCTACAGCTAGATAGTCCTCCTGTGATAACGCTGGGTTAGTTACAATTAATGAAAATGTTTAGAAATCTTGTATACTAATGCGGGCTGGACTTTGATTGACAGTTAGTTAGCATTAGAGCTAATAGTGCGGGCGCGGCTACAAGTGAACTACGTGCCACGCGAGGGCCGAGTCTATCAGGAGGTCATGACAGTGACAGAAAATGCCACTGAATCCACATCTTTACAGATTTGGCCTTTTAAACTTTTGATCAGCTGCAAACACAGCCTATTCCAGTGTAACTGTTGTTTTCACTAAAAGGTTCTCTCAATTTTTTTCTGTCTCACTCCCATTTCTTTTGGATGAATATTGAACTTCTACTTGAAACTTTGTTAAGATCCAACCATTTGTCTTAAACTTTTGATCGGGACTGTGTGTAAGTTGTGAAATAATGAAAGACGTTTTGCAAGAAATATGGCGTTGGACATGAACACCAGTGGGAGACTTATGCAGCGTGGCTACCTTGGTATGCAGATCTTTACGGGACTTGCTGGCAAAAGTTTAAACCAGGACAGGAGGGGGATTTTGTTGTTGGACTATATTTATAACTTTAAAAAGTTGGCTAGCGTGCGGATTTTTTAAATAAAGATATTTACCGTTCTTATCCGCTTGTATTGATATTGGATTTAATTAGGTGCCTACACTAAGCCCAGCCGTGATTAGTGATATCAGTGTAATTGGACTGTACGCAAACACCTTCATTAAACAGGTTTTATCTGCAGACCGGATGATTGCAGTGAGTCACCTCCAGATCACGACGGCTGGTGCAAGAACGAGAGAAGATTATTGTGCCGCTACAGTAAGTTGTTTATGGATATGTGAATGTAATAATGATGAACAATTTCAACGTCGATCAATTCTGAAGCGTTTTCAATTCGTAGTTGTTGAAGGAACTTTACACTGAATGTACCATAAAATCATGGTTCTTATACTGTATGTACTAAACAAGAATGCCCCTGCTTCATCTTCTCTAAGAGGACTTTCTTCTTGTTGGCATCATAGAAAGTGTTTTCGTCCCTTTCCAAACACACATTGATTGAAACAGCCGTTACGCATTTGTGTTGAATTCTCGTATATGTTTCAAATCTGATGCCAAGGACTCCTTGTATGTTGTAGCAAAAGACTGAACGCCCATCGGGAATTCGAAGAAATCACCCCTGCTACAATACTACTATGACTACTTCTATTTCAGAGGTGGGAACACTTAGAGCCCAGTTCCACGTGTGGCTTATTTGCCTTTCAGTCCACCAGTAAAACCATTGTTTTCACTGACAATAAGAAACTTAAAGCATAAATAAAATTGTGTTTCTAATATGTATATTTAATATTTCAAAAAAAAAAAATACATTTCCTTTCTTTACACTGGTAAACTCAAACCCCTGTCTTGTGCACAAACCAGCCCCTCCAGGATTTTGTGATCAGTCAATCAAGAAAACTCAAATCACAAAATCAATGCGGCATTGCAACTTAAAGGGACTAGATGCAAGTTTATAATTTTATACTCACTACTGCCACCTCAGGTCTTACGCGTAACTGCAGTCTCTATATTAAGCTCGTGCATGACGGCAATTCGGACCCGAATTAACACCTTTTTGAGTGACTGCAGGATTTTAGAGGCAGTTGTGGTGAACAGGTCTGGGCTCTTTCTACACATTAGGACATTGCTGGAACATGTAAAAAGTGTTTAACTCTGTATAGTCAGAGTTTTAGTTTTGATTTATATTCATTTGGAAATATGTTTCTTTTTTAAAGCTATCGTGCCAGAGACGGACGCACATATACTCTCTTTATCGTGGCCATGGCTATCTGAACATGTTTCTAATGCTCCAGAGTCTGAATGAAAATCTGAGTATGTTTGGAGACTTTCCTGTTGGCTTCTTCGAGACTCTGTGATCCAGTTTTATGGGCGGAGGCGTGCCAGGCAGTATATAACGACGTCGAACTTCACTCTGGTTTATGTGCGGCCAATGTCAAAGTCAACGGCGGTAAATCCGGTCTGAGTAAATACCATGTAAATCTCGGTGACTGGAGGATGTCCTGTTTATTTCAAAATAAGAGCCGCACTCTTGGGCTAAATCATAGGAGCATTGTGGCACAGCTGGTTCAAGGCAGTGCAGCAGGAGGAGGCTGTAGTTCTTATTATGACGTCCGTTGATATAGAGATGCAGTTTATATTGACAAAAACATTACTGGGAAGCATTAATCCCTAGTTCGAATGACAAACCGTATTCAGCATGGCTTTGTGGGGCGATAATGTCAGTTCTTTCAGCTTCTATATAAGTTCATACTTGTCAAATTTAAAAGGGACTTTTAAATGTATAAAAGATTACAGGAAATGCCTTGGTTTCAAAGGTGATAGCAGTAGTAGTAGTAGTAGTAGTAGTAGTATGTTTTCAATGGATTTCTGCCTTACACCCAGCAGCTACTCAACAGCCTTGACAGCCTTCTCGAAATTCTATAACTTCAAAAGAAAATGTATGAACCGTGATTCATACAGTGATTGACCTCCGCCTTTGGATGAAGTTCGGATTTACTCGAGGTGTGACACAGTATTTTCCAGTATGCAGTTCAGTGAAACGCATTTAGAACCAAGAATGCTATTGATAATCTGCTCTTGTGCTACAGCATTCATATTACAACTGAACAAATCTGAATATGACTGTTGCATATACTACAATTATTGTCCCATACTATGAAGTTTAAAATTGTATTCCAGCGCGTGCACAATTTATCTTTAATGTATTGGACTTTGGTGGTTTTACTGATGAACCGAGGGATCACAGGCTCTACCTGAAACACAAATTTATCATGTTCCTGTGTGATGCTAGCCTGGCCAATTGTGAAAATCCAGACCCTTGTACGAAACAAAATAAGTACGAGGGTATGGTCAAACCAGGCTAGTGTGATGCACTTGACCAAGAAAAAGGGACCACAGTCTTTTATGGTTGTGAACCTGAGTATAACAACACTTCTGTTGGCAAACTCCACTGGGCACATTTTCTTAGTGATGGGATTCATGGCTCTTTACTGGGAGTCGAGTCTTTGGGATTCGTTCAAAAGACTGGCTCTTTTGAATATAAAAAGGAAATACCAGCACCCAGATAACTCACAATATCTAACACGCGATCGATAGAAGGCACACTTAAAGGAATAGGCCACCGTTTTTACATACTGAGATATGTTCTTACCTTAGCTTAGACGAGTTGATGCATACCTGTCTGGCCTTTGTGCGTGCGCTCAGTCACACATATTTTGTTAGCATTTAGCCTCTCCCAGCAAAGGTATAGTGCCAAACTGGGGTTAAGATAGAAGCTACCAAGCTATTCCACGGTTTCCCCATTTAAATACTGTTACGTGAAAAGCACGTATGCATCAACTCGTCTAGGCTAAGGTAAGAACATATCCCAGTATGTGAAAACGGTGGCCTATTCCTTTAATATCTAAAATTACAATGGTACCGATATTTGCATTTTGAAAAACATGTTTGTGAATAAAAAAATCTTGCACCACAAGTGATAAAAAGAAACTGCCTTAATAATATATTTTAGTGCAGAAAGCTTTCACTTGTGTTGCCTGCTCTATTGTTGGGCTGATTCTTGTTAGTTTAGGGGAGTTCTGGGTAAGATTGAGAGCAGGTCAATCATGAACGTCACATCACTTCATTTCCCATTAAAACTTCAAAGAAAATGCGCTTCCCATATGAACTTCCGATCTGAAATAATATTGCAACCCAGGTTGAAAACCACTGACCTGAACCACCTATCTGGTTTCAACTAAGTGCCGGAGAAAAGAAAATCTACCTCAGTAAAAAAAAAAAAGAGAAGCAGATAAATGGGATTATTATTTGATCTAAAAAAAACATTTTGCTGAACTTGTGATCCCACACACCCATCACAGTCTTTTCAGTGTGCTGCCTTCAGACTGCAGAGTCTACTGACCAGGTCCAGCTGATTGAAGAACACCTGATCAAGACACACCAACTAAAATAAATGTTCCATATTATCTTTCTACATCTTGACAAACATCTCATTTCCAACATGTTTTCTCCGAAGATGTGGAAAAACATTGCGTCAGTTGACTTTCTTTGCGTCTTGAAATAGGGCTGCACCAATCCGATTCATACCGGTAACGGATATATCGGATGCGATACTGGAAAAAATACAATATTGGGTATCGGCTACAAATATCTGATACTGAACCGATACCAGTTTGGGTTCTCACCGCTTTAACAACACAACTTTCTCCAACTAAATCTCAGTGAATACAGGCATGCTCCTTTTGAAGGGCTGAACCTGGAGAATTCAGTCAATTAGTTTTAACATCCGCAAACCTATTTCTGATCGCTGCGCAAAATGCTACGGCTAGCAACAGTATGCCAATGCTAGCGGCAACGAATCAAGGCTGGGACAGACATTATGATGGGATCACCTAATTAAATAAATCAAGCCACGTCTTGTAATGCACTATCTGATCACTTTATGCTGTGAGTTAATGTAACCTAAATACCGTAAATTCTCTAATATAGGCCGGGGCCTTTATTTCCTCAAGTGCATCGATGACCAGGCCTTTATTGGATGGAGCCAGGCCAAAATTAGAGACAAGCCTTTATTTCTATTTGAGCAAAACGGACTTCCAGTAGAATGTAGAAAAACGAGATTTGTGTTGAGATTTATTAATTAACATTTCAAACACTCTCCCAGCGGCTGGAACATTGACGCCTTTTATTTTGTAGGAACAACAGGGAGCGTTTCGCTGCTGTTAGCAGAACTTTGACATCAATGTCTGTGCAGATTTCTCTACTTTCGTTTTTACCCCGGATTTGGGATTATTGGTTGTAATCTCATGTAAAGGCGAGTTTAGACGGAGCGTTTGTGTTTGTGATCGATCGTAAAACAGACCCGACGAGACGAGACGCTCGCGCCGATCGGAGGAGGTATTTTGAGGCGTGGGCCTTACCTGCACACGGAGAGCCGCTGGATGTGCTTTGAGGACGCGATGGTGACTTTATTAAAACCCTGGAGGGTCACCCGACATTTGTTGCTTGCCCCAAATATAGTCACAGGAGGTTTGAAAAGTGGCTAAATCTGTGTCAAAGCTTGGATCAGCTCCACTCCTCCTGGAGGGTCACTCCTCCTCCCTGGTTCCCGTTTGTTTACTTCCTGCACGTGAGTTATCGTTTAAACTAGTATGAGACAAATTCCTAACATGGGAAATGTGTCTAATAATAGCCCCGGCCTGTTTTAGAGACCGACTTTTATTTGCCTCCGCCAGCTACGAACCTGGCCACTGTTGGAGACCCGGCCGGTAATGGAATACAGGCCAATATTAGAGAATTTACGGTAGCTTTAATATATCCCCAAGTACAATTAGTCGTTTTAGAAAAGTCCAGTGATCCTTGTGTAATCCTTTTTTCCTTTAGTTTATTAATAGATATAATTAATAATTGATCAAACATGCAAAAAAATACTTTATTGCTCTCACACTGGAGAAAAAGAAGGAGATCAATCACAGCAGCCACTTTTAAGAAAGTCTGTTGGTATCGGTTAATATCGGATATCACCAGATACTCAGGATCGGTACCGGAAGCAATAAAGCTGGATCGGTGCATCTCTATCTTGAATAGTTCTCATGGGCGTACAATGCTGCCCATCCCATAAACAGTGTTGCACGGCTCCTCTTCATCTAAACTCCACACGTGCAGTCTCTCCTTCCCTCCTCTCTTGTTTACTGCTCCCTCCTTGCCTTGGGGCTTATCTGGACCATTTGATCTCCCATCTCCTGAAGCGCTTGTTGATTAGATGTTTGATTACCGCTCCGAGTGGGCCGTCGAGCTCGCCACCGCGCCCTTGATCCCATATCTTTCCGTGGTCAGGGGGCACTACGCCTCAGTGATTACCAGACCGAGCCGATGAAAAAACAGACTTCTCTCTCTGGCAACGCGGGGCTATCGGCGGCAACAATTACCGCCGAGGTTCGCGCACTTCAAACAGCATCGCAAGTCAGTGCAGATAAGATGGAGAGGAGATGCGAATTCCCCTACATTTTGCCTTATCACACGACTGCTGGGTGTTGGAAGAGATGCATGATGAAACGTGACCGAGTTACGCCTAAAAATATTCCCTGAGTCTTGGTTTAAAATTGAATTACAGATGGGGGAAGATGGTTCAAAGTGCATCGCAGCAGAAGATAGAGATTTATTTGAACAGTAGAAACGGCAGCAGGATTATTTTGAGATTACTGGATGAACTATACATTTCTCTGTAAACCTTCTTATCGAACAAAGGTAAAGTACAAAGGTATGTCGACTTCTCCAGTGGGTTTGTCTGGAGTGAGCATGGGCTGGATTCTCATTAGGGTTTTTATGTGATATTGTCATGATGTAGCCGTTTCGGGGGCCATGGATTGTTAGCCTGGCATTCCAAATGTAATGCTTTTCATAAAAACAGATCTGTCGGCCTACTGTGACCTGCCATTATCCCCACATAGGGATGCAAATGTTTTTTGGCCCGCCAGAGGATATATATATATATATATTCTGCCTTTACTAGTGTGTAGAAACCAGCTTTGCAGATAGCTAACAGTCTCCAATAAAGAACCAGGAAGCGTCTTGCTGTTTTGGTGTGATTTACTGAAGTATTGTAAAACTGTAACATACAGAAACACAAAGAATGCATATTACAATCTTATTAGAGTAAACAAACAATGTGAATATAAAATAAGTAGCTTAGAGAAACTAAACCTCAAAGGAAAACGATCGTATTAGCGAGCGATTAGCACGATGCTAATTTACATGGGAAAAGCCATAGGGATGCTAACAATATTAGCGCCCAATATATTCTTACAAATTACGAATTGGAACATACTAAATTGACTAAATTTGGTATCAAAGGGAAGCTAAGAACACCACAATTCTGATACTTACAGACAGATATTTTTGTAGGGCCAAAATAAAATGTACAGGCGGAAACACTGCAGAGTTTGACTCGTTTTATGACTGCTAGGAGCATAACTGAACTACGGAATCACCAAGTGGACAAAACACACGAAACTCAAAATGGAAACAACTCTTCCCACAAGGGGGCAGTACACTCCCTGCCTGGTATACTGCTATACCACTATTAACCTTTAACTAATAACACAATTTCTGAAATAGGTCGAGTGTACACCTTAGCAGTACCTTCTTTAATTACTCTTACATCTACTTTACGTACTCTTTTATCTCGACCAGGATAAGTATTCACAATAAGTCCGGTAGGCCATTCGTTTCTTTGGACCTGAGTGTCCTTTAGAAGAACAACGTCACCAATGGCTAAGTTTGGTTGATCTGCTTGCCATTTTCTTCTTGGTTGAAGGGTTGCAAGATACTCTTCTCGCCATCGTTTCCAGAATGAGTTGGCAAGACCTTGCACCTGTTTCCATTGCTTACGGTACAAATCCTTTGGATCAAAGTCTCCAGGTGGAATAGGGACGGGACAGATTTTCTGAGTTAGAAGGGCACTTGGTGTCAGCAAGTCAGGCTGATGAGGGTCGGAAGACACAGGTACTAATGGACGACCATTCATTATGGCTGTTACTTCTGCCATGAGCGTCACAAGCACTTCATGAGTGAGGTTAGGAGAATGGACTTTCAGCAGCATAGCGTCCAATATACGACGTGCCACTCCGATCATTCTTTCCCACACCCCTCCCATGTGAGAGGAGTGAGGTGGGTTGAACTCCCATGTGCATGTCTCGTTTTTGAGGTAGGATCGGAGCTCTGGATCTTCGGAACTTATCTGAAGCTCTTTGCATGCTCCAACAAAGTTCGTTCCACAATCTGATCGAAAGAGCTTGGTTGGGCCTCTTATGGCCAGGAACCTTCTGAGAGCATTTATGAAACTCGAAGTTGAGAGGGACTCAACTACCTCAATGTGAACTGCTCGTGTGACTAAACAGGTAAACATCACTGCCCAGCGTTTGTTCTCTAACGCTCCACCTCTTGTCCGGCGGATGCTGATATTCCAAGGTCCAAACACGTCAACTCCGACATGTGTGAAAGGAGGAGCTTGGGTGAGACGATCAGCTGGAATGTCTGCCATCTTTTGTTGTTGTACATTTCCTCGCAGCCTGCGGCAGGTTGTGCATTTGCTGAGAAGATTTGACACTAACCTTTTTCCTCCAAGGATCCACAGTCAAGCAGACCTGATGGCTCCTTCTGTGATGTGTCTGCCTTGGTGTACAACCTGTTTGTGGTAGAACTGAACCAGTAAAGTGGTAATGTGATGCTTCTTTGGAATAACGATTGGCTGGCTTTGTTGTTGAGTTATTTCAGCAGAAGACACACGTCCTCCTACTCGCACCAGTCCTTCTTTATCCAAAAACACATTGAGATTTTTCAGTGGACTGTGTTTTAATATGTCCTCTCCTTTGTTCAAAGTTTTGATTTCCTTTTCAAATGTCTCGCCTTGAACAGTTCGTACAATAACTAATTTTGCTTGTGTTAGAGCGTCCATCTTTGGTTCATTTGGCTCAGGAGCTTTTGAGATGGATCTGACCTTTTGAATGAGTTTGACGATAGCTTGTGTCAGACGTTTCCAACTGGAGAAGCGCTCAAACCTGTGTGAGCCAAGCGATTTTGTCACAGTTGTGGTTGCAAATGTTGAAACTTTTGGGCGGACTTCAGTGTCGGTGGTAGGTTCAACAAGTTCAAAGCTGTCTGGTTGCACAGGACATTCTCCATCAATTTTCCTTAAGAAGTCCGGTCCGGTAAACCAGTTGGTTGAGCTTAGTAGTGAAGCTGGCACATGTCGTGTTCCATGATCGGCGGGATTGCTTTCCGTGCTCACAAAGTGCCATTGACAGGGATCAGACGACTTTCTGATGCGAGCAACACGATTGGCGACGTAAACGTAAAATCTTCGGCTGGTGTTGTTGATGTAGCCTAAGACTACTCGACTGTCAGTGTAGTATTTCACTTTGTGAATTTCAATGTCAAGTTCATCTAATAGCATGTCTGCCAGCTCTACTGCCAGAACTGAAGCGCATAACTCCAAGCGAGGTACTGTGTGGACTTGTCTGGGAGCTAATTTGGACTTGCCCATACAGAAGCCTACGTGGACGTGACCTTCAGTGTCTACAGATCGAAGATACGCGACTGCTGATATGGCTGATGTAGAAGCATCTGCAAAAACACACAGCTCTCTTTGACAGGTAGATTGCAGTGACGTGTTTACATACTGTCTTGGGATTTGTAGTTTCTCAAGGTCAACGAGTGAGTTTTTCCAAGATTTCCATTGTGCCTCTTTTTCTACTGGCAGCGGAGTGTCCCATTCACAGTTCTCTGAGCACAATTCTCTGATGAGAGCCTTGCCTTGCATGATGATAGGGGCTGCAAACCCAAGGGGATCATACAAACTGTTCACAGTAGAGAGTATGCCCCTTCTTGTGAATGGCTTGTCTTCTCGTGACACGAGGAAGGTGAAACAGTCATTTTGCAGATCCCAGTTAAGCCCTAGACTTCTTTGTAAGGGCAGGGGCTCTGCACCGAGGTCAAGGTTTTTCAGTTCTTTTGCACGTTCTTCAGATGGGAACGCTTCCATTACAGCTGGACTGTTGGAGGCAATTTTGTGCAAGCGAATGTTAGAGTCTGCAAGCATTTCTTTGGTGCTTTTCAAAGTTTGGATGGCGTTGGCGTCTGAAGGAAAGGAAGCCAGTCCATCGTCAACGTAAAAGTTTTTAAGAACGAACTGCTTGGCCTCGTCACTGTACTCTTCTTGTGTAGCCAGAGCCGCCCTCCGGAGGCCATATATTGCTATGGCGGGAGACGGGCTATTTCCAAACACGTGTACAGTCATCCTGTACTCTCTGATGGCCTTGGTGGGATCGTTGCCTTCATACCACAGGAAACGGACAAAGTCGCGGTGGTCCTCACGAATGACAAAACAATAGAACATTTGCTCTATGTCCGCAGTGATTGCCACAGGTTCTTTGCGGAACCGCAAGAGGACGCCAATAAGTGTGTTGTTCATGTCTGGGCCGCTCAACAAAACATTGTTCAAGGACGTGTCTTCGTGAGTGGCACTAGAGTCAAATACTACACGTATCTGGGTAGGTTTGCGAGGATGGTAGACACCAAAAAACGGTAGGTACCAACACTCTTGGTCTTTGTCGAGTGGCGGGACGGGTTCTGCATGTCCTGACTCAAACATTCTCTGCATGAAGTTGAAGAATTGTTCTTTCATGTGGGGCTTTTTATCAAGCATGCGACACAGGGAACTGAGACGTTTGACAGCCTGGTCTCGGTTGTTGGGTAGTTTGCGCCTGTTTGTTTTGAAGGGTAGGGGCGCCACCCAGCTGTTGGACTCGTCCATAAACATTTGCTCATCCATAATCTCCAGGAAGAGTTCATCATCCACTGACATGGCGGGTTTGTCATCATGTGGGGTTCTCTTGAACAATTTCTTGCTGAGACAGTCATTTTCATCTATGTCCATCAAGCTGGTCATGTTCGATGGGTAAAAGAGGGAACATGAGCCCAGGACCTTTTCTTTGACATGGAATGAGTTGGGACAAGAGTCCAAGAGAGATGTGCGGCCGTTGTTCAACACTGATGTGCGGTAAACACTAACTTTGCTTGGCACGTGAGCACCCCCTAGGCAGACCTCTCCTATTATGACCCAGCCGAGGTCAAGGCGCTGGGCGTACGGAGCGTCATGGGGGCCGTTGTAGTGTTCTCTGACCTTGTGCACTCTTGGTATGTCCCGACCGAGGAGGACCAGTATTTGCGCATTTGGGTCCAAATCTGGAATTTTATCTGCCAAGTGCTTGAGGTGAGTGTGGTGCTTTGCGACCTCTGGTGTCGGGATCTCAGATCGATCATCTGGGAGCATGTCGCACTCGATTAAAGTTGGAAGCCGGACACTAGTGTTGCCGTCTAGAGACTCTACAATGAAACCGTCGGCTTGGCGTGCCCTTGTTTCACCTACACCTGAGCAGGTTTTGAAGGTGTAAACTTTAGTGCCTGTGTTAACGTTAAAGATCTCAAAGAATTCTGTCTTTGCTAAAGATCTATTACTTTGCTCGTCTAACACAGCATAGGCTTTCACTGCCTTTTCTTTGTGCCCAGCAGGATAGATGTTTACTAGACAGATTTTGGAGCATGAGCGTGAGCTGTCACCTTTACCACAGATCTCTGTACATTTGGATACAATGGCTTGGGTGGGACTTTCTAGTTGCTCCCCGCCATGCTCATCTGGGGCTGCAGAGTCTGGAGCTTGAGTTTTCCAAGGTGCTGGTCCAGGGTGCAGCGCGGTGACATGGCGGTCGCTTTTACACTCATTGCAATGCACACTTGTGTCACAGTCTTTTGCCATGTGGTTGACAGAGGAACAACACTTGAAACAAATGTTATTTTCCTTCAGAATGGCTTTTCTTTCATCCAAGGTCTTTGCTCTGAAACCACGACACTTGCGGAGGGAGTGTGGTTTGTTGTGGAGCGGGCACTGTTTATCTGGGTCAACCACCTTTTGGTCAGGGAAGTCACGAGAGCCTTTTGGAGTAGCTATTTCAGTTTTGCGGACGGATACTGCAGTTTTGAAGTTGGGCTTGTTCAGTCTTTCAGGCCTATTAACACTTGGGCCACCAGTAGAGAGCAAGGGGGCGAAGCTTGGGTCATTGAGAGTTTTAGCTTTGTCACACACAAACTTCACAAAGACAGGGAAAGGTGGGTAGGAAGCGTGGTGCTGCTCTTTGTAGTGAGATGCCGAAGTGATCCATTTCTCTTGGAGGTGGAATGTGAGTTTTTGAACTATAGGAGTGATGCCCCGGGATGTATCTAGGTAACTGAGGCCAGGCAGGAAACCATCTAAACGGGCAGCATCCAGCTCTGTGAGGAGATCACCTAGCTCCATCAACTTGTGATTTTCTCTGTTTGCGATTTTGGGAAAATCTTCCAACTTTTTCAGGAGAGCATTCTCTATTGCTTCAGGGGACCCATAGCTGTCCTCCAGTCTTTGCCACACCATTCTTACACCAGCTGTGGCGTCATAGATGTATACAGCCCTTAATCGTTTTGCTTGCTCTGATGACTTGGGGCCTAACCACTTGCAAAGGAGATCTAACTCCTCTCTTGGGGATAGATAGAGTCCTACTATGGCATTTAAAAAAGATGCCTTCCAGGCCCAGTAATTTTCGGGCTTATCATCAAATGTCAGGAGCCCTGAGCTGACCAACTCTCTGCGGACCAAATACTGGGCTAAGTCTGTGGCTGCGGAATTGGACTCGTTAGCACTGACAGCAGGGCGTTGTGGAGGAGATAGTCTGGACTGGAAGTTAGCTGACTGACTCCTAAAGCGTGGCTGAAATCTTTGGTTAGAAGTAACTGGGGTTGGATACTGTGGGTGAGATGTGAAAATGGCATTTTTGAACGAGCTTTGAGCGAAGGGACGACCTACTCCACTGTTGGTGTTATACTTCGGTGATTGCGCCACTGGTAGCTCTTGGAACTCACATTCACTGTTCTCATTGCTTTCCATGCTATGCTTTTTTACTTTATTTTGCACAAACTCACCCCTGTCCATTACTTGCTGAGCTGCTGGAAGCACTAGTGTGGTAGCTTGTACAGGGTCGAAGTGGGTTTTAGCTGGCGGAGGTGGAACTGGCTTGTTCTGGACGATGTTGTCGCTGTCCGTTGGAATCCAGGTATCTCCACCTTCATCCCCGACGGCTTCCTCTAGGACCTCTGCTTCGGCGTCGGCAGCTGCAGCTGCACTCTGTAGACGCAGTTTGAGGAGATCAGCGCTGAGTTCTGCTTTCTTTTTTGTAGCTTCAGCTTCAATGTGGGCTTGTTCCTTCATCACCTCTGCTTCTTTTTCAGCGTATAATGCCTGTGCATGAGCGGCTGCTGCTTTAGCACGTGCTTTTGCTGCTAAAATACTTGCACTGGACCGCTGACTGGCACGTGAGATGTTGGAACAGTTCGATTTAGTTTCCCACAGGCCACAAACGTTGTCGACTGCACCATGGAGGTCGGGGACAGCAGTGTTGTCTTCTGTATTGACTTTTGGCTGACTTTCCATCATGTCTTTTTACTATTCTGCCTTTACTAGTGTGTAGAAACCAGCTTTGCAGATAGCTAACAGTCTCCAATAAAGAACCAGGAAGCGTCTTGCTGTTTTGGTGTGATTTACTGAAGTATTGTAAAACTGTAACATACAGAAACACAAAGAATGCATATTACAATCTTATTAGAGTAAACAAACAATGTGAATATAAAATAAGTAGCTTAGAGAAACTAAACCTCAAAGGAAAACGATCGTATTAGCGAGCGATTAGCACGATGCTAATTTACATGGGAAAAGCCATAGGGATGCTAACAATATTAGCGCCCAATATATTCTTACAAATTACGAATTGGAACATACTAAATTGACTAAATTTGGTATCAAAGGGAAGCTAAGAACACCACAATTCTGATACTTACAGACAGATATTTTTGTAGGGCCAAAATAAAATGTACAGGCGGAAACACTGCAGAGTTTGACTCGTTTTATGACTGCTAGGAGCATAACTGAACTACGGAATCACCAAGTGGACAAAACACACGAAACTCAAAATGGAAACAACTCTTCCCACAAGGGGGCAGTACAATATATATATATATATATATATATATATATATATATATATATATATATATATATATATATATATATAAAAAGCCTAACAGAGACTTAATTGTTCTTTATCCGCAAATGTTTTGCCCCTGATATTTGCTTGTGTTTAGCACAACACCATTCCACTGTCTAACTTCTAGATTAAATTGTGGTTTGTCCCGATCCTCATACTTTACCTCAGACACACGCATTTGAGTGCCTTCACACGCTCTCACGCCACACTGCTCATATCACACGCTCAGCCAAAAAATATCCCTGACTTTTAAAGACATTAAAAAAAAAAGACTATCTCTTCTGGTTAAATGAGCTATGGTTAGTCAGTCTTACATAAATAAATACACAGAAATGGGCTATAATTGTTAAGAGACAGTCCTAGAAACCTTCCTGTCGTTGTTTCATCTGTGCGCGGTAAGAGGGGGTGCATTTTTCGGCGGTCATGCAGTTTTTGGCGTAACACTGGGCCAGAATCCAGGACGCTTTAATCGAGGCACTGGATACCTTTTCCTGTGTGGTCAGGCCTCGGACTAGGACCCTGCTGCTCCGGATATAACTGTCATAAAGAGCATCGATTTTGAGACGCCTTGACCCAGACTGAAGTGGAAAGGACGCACTGAATGACCCAGGTTTCGTTTCTTGATGTCGCTGAATATTGTTCTCTTTGCAAACGGAGATGACCTCGTTGCAGATGAGGCAGAGAGGTTTGGCATTCACATATCCAGGTAAGATGAAACCATATGTTTGTCGCCTTTCCTCCCTGAAATTCCTGTTTTCACTGTCCACTTTTCTTTGTTGTCCTTTGGAAAGCGACATGTTTGTGATGCTAACTTTATTTTTTGCTAGTGCTGTGTAACCTGCGAAAAATTGTTTCAAACAATATTTTATTTTTAAACAAAAAATATGTATAGTTTGGGGTTATCTAGTATTGAATATCCATGCATGAATAAATCTCTTTTTTTTTTTAATCAATTGACCGGCTGGCCCGCCATCTATCGGGGTAAAAAAATATTGGCCCGAAGCCAAGCCAACTCGCCGACCCCTGCACTACATGGTCAAATTTACTATGATTCATCTAAACCTTTGAAATGTTAGGGACTTTTTTGCACAAAAAAACACAGTTTTCTTGTGTTTACTCTGTTACATTTGTGCAATATTACAAAAAAAAAAAATAAACAGACAGAGATTCATCCGGCACGGTGGCGCAGCGGTTAGAACTTATGATTCAAAGCTAGAATGTTCCAGGTTTGATCCCAAGCTGGAGGAGCCTTTCTCTGTGGAGTTTGCATGTTCTCCCCGTGTCTGCATAGCTTTCCTTGGGGTACTCTAGTTTCCCCTGCCACTAAAACATGTACAATAGGCCAGAATAAATTAGCTTGTAAGTGAGTGAGTGGTGGTTGGAGAGTTCCATGGCGCAGACTGGTAGTCTCCTTTTTCGTCAGTCTACCCCAATAATTAGCTTACCACCACTGAGTATGAAGTGAATTAACAAGGACTAAAGTGTAGTGTTTTGAGAAATGTGAACAGCCCAAATCAAGTTATTATCATCATTATTATTTCGAGCCACTCACTTCAGGAGTCGTTCAAAACAACAGAATGAGTTCCGATGAGCATGGTTGACCAGCAGATTGACTAACCAGAGAAACTCATGGGCTGTTTGGACAAACTTGCCAAACGAACTGGGGGACCACTGATATCGGTTCATTACAGTTGAGTGATTTGAAATGGTCTTCTGCATTTGAGTGAGAAGCTACAAATTAAAAACATAAAAAAAAATAATAATAATAGAAATACTGTAATTGGCTGTAAGCAGGGTGCTTGGGGAAAGTAGCATTGGCAGTCCAGGCTGCAGTGGATTATGGCATGTGCAAGCTTTGGATTTATGAGGAACCAAGGCCTCGGTTCGGGGAGACCATACGAGTTCCTCATCGTAAAGTCTGGAAGTCAAACACAGAATGTTCTTGCTGTGTTAGCAAGTGTTAGGACGGGACACATTTTCATCAATGTGACAGAGTAGGTAGACACCTTCATCCCGGTTTACTGTCCTGGGGTTTATTTGCCATCTAAAATCTAGGTTAAGCCCTCGATTCCAACGATTTTGGATGTAGATTGTTTAAGAGTTGACTTACGGTAACCTTGCCTTTGTTATGATTTTACGTTGTGTATCTATTTATTTGAGTTAGCATTTACACAAGTTCATCCCGCTGTTGCATTCCTTGGTATTGCCTGATCTGTGTTTTTTGAAAAGCCATTTAAAAAGTCCTTAGTTTTCACATGTGGTGGGAAAAGTTGCCGACCCATTGCTTTTATAGACTTGTATGTATTTTATATGCTGACCATTGGCACATTGTATAAAGGCAGTCATCTCTGCTTGCTTGTTTTGTTGGTGGAAAAAGACCAAAGCTGGCGTCCTGCTGGCCTCGATGCTATGGTAATTATTCTGTTGTTTGAGCAATATTTGGCCTGACATTTTATATTCCCTTTTGCACGCCCCGTGAGATTGGAACAAAAGAAAGCATTGTGGTTTGCCCTGCCTTTTGCGCTGGATGTTTTCTCTATACATCTGCTCTCCTTTTATTTATATATATATTCCTTGTTTGATTTTTTTTTTCTCACGGCCTATCTGAAATACTGTCGCGGAGCATCACGGTCCGTCTCTGTGTGCATCCAAGCAGAAAATACCGTGGCAGCATCCGAATGGTTTGGAAGCGGCTGCAGAAGAAAATGTCATTGGCGTTTTATATGCAGAGCGCAGATATGTAAACACGAGCGAGTACAATGTCAGGCAATTTAGTGCAAAGAGTTTATAAAAGAAACTGTTCGAGCGTGAAACAGTGGATATCTTTCTGTCTTGTACATGGAAATAAAAAATGAAAACACTACTCTTGATTCCGCGCAAACAACAAAGTGTGTCAGGGCTCTTACCAGGAGGTTGTGAGTTCCTTTTTTTGGCTCTTCCACTTGCACATAATCTGCAGTAGCCTGGTCCTACCATACCCTCGTACTCATTTCGTACAATGGGTCTGGAACTTCACCATTGAGCTCCGTTTTCAGGTGGGAGAGATGAACTCCTTTGAAACGATTGGATCTGTTTTCAAACTACAACCAGCAAATGCTTTACGTCAACGACAACACCCGCCCCCCCGCTCGCTGAATGGTAGGTTGGAATTCAACCGATGAAACGCAGTCACTGAGATCAGACCCAGATGTACATGTAGGGAAAAGATAATTGACCGGAGTTCACGGATGGCAAAGGCCAGGCTAAAATCCAATGTAACTAGTATTGAGAGTCTATACAGGCAATAGCATTTGACCCATGTAGTCGTACTACATGGGTCAAATTTGGTGCAGATGGGCAAGCACATTGAAGGCTCTATCCCAATTGTTCTCAAGTGGGTCACGGAATCAAATACAGTGGGTCGCCCAATGCTTAATTTGATCCAACATTTAGGGGAATCTTTCAGTTTTTCCAGGGTAAAGGATTCAGCAAAGATTTGGAATGATATAATGGTGTTTAATGAGAATGTTCTGGAAACTATTCTGGCCTGTTCCCCGAATCCATCAATCATCAATCCAAAAGTGTTCCTGAAACTACTAATTTCAAAATCAAGCACGGGGGTTGCAAGCCTTATCCAGAGTACGAATCTTTACATCTCCTCAATAAAAGTATAGAAAACATCTGATTATTAAAAAATGAAAGTTGTTTTGATCATAATTTCAGCTTTATGGGTTATGACTCACTGCTGTACCATCGACTGAGTCTGTTCACCATGGCATCAACTGTGTTCTGAGGTAATAGGAAATAGGAAGTGGAGTAACTGGCGGAGGGCGGATGTGTGTCGTTGTTGAGGTGTTATTAGCGGTTCCACACTAATACTTGAACGGCATTATAAATCACGAAACTCACCGACTGTAGATGTGTTTGTGGTCATTTATTTGGTCCGATGGACTGTTATTGAGGGGACTTCCGTGTCCCAAGAGTGTACGCTGCTAGCTAACGACACATGAGTAGCCAATGCGAGGGGCCCAGACTGATATCCTTGTGTATAAAAATACAGAGGGAGATCATTCTGGACGTGCCACTGCTCGAGCCACTCGGCATATGGTCATTTCCATTTTGGTAGGAATCAACCGCATAAGTCTGCGGAAAGATCTTTGGCCATATCCTTTTTTTTATGGAGTTCAGGATCGTGATGTCATATCGATAAGCATCATGGGATTTGCAGCAATAATAAACTACTGGAGATTTTAGAAGGTAAACCATTGGAGTTATTGTTTACATTAAAACACTTGGACACCACAGTGAGTTAGATGTATTTACCAGTATTGGCTCAACAGCTCACAGAGTTGAAACTTGTTTCAACACTTTTTATACTGTTTTTAGCCAATGTTTGTCTACGGAAAATGTTTGCTAACCCTACAAACAGGGCGCATCTCTTTTAAATGTCATACAAACATAATACACTTTGAAAATACCTTTGTAACTGATGTCAACAAAATATAAACCTGGCTCTTTGTGTAGATTATAGACAATATTTTCCAACCCACACAGGAGGCTGAATGAATGTGTGATCGGTCCTGGATGTCTTTAGGCGCCGTGTGTTTTGTAGGTCTCGGTGAAGTCCAGGTGCTTCAAAACAACACAGAGCTTGGTTTAGACGAGAGAAACACCGGCCCTCTGTTGTGTTCTTATGCAGGGGAGCCTTGAACAGTGCGGCTGTCTCATCATTTATTCATGTGCAGAAAGGCCCGGCGTCTGAGAGCATCATATGACAAGGGCAGAGCACCACTGTTGGTATTACGCTGCACTTCATTACTTAAGCATTAGCCCGTGATCTTAGATGAATAATCCACGCACGGGGCTCTGCCTTAATTAGTCTCGTATTGCCGCTCACAGGCTCAAAATCATATCTCTACGTATTATTAATTCATTGTGACGGTCTACCGCTGGTCTTTGCGAGTCTTAAGGCGTTTGAAAGGATTCCAGGTGGAGCAGGCGCCCAGTAATCTGCTGGGTGGTTCAGTTTACACACTCACCAGTACCGTGGTGTCCCGAAACTCATGCCTGTGTGAATAAACGTGTGGTTTGTGATTCGAACAACCTATGACAGTAAAGTTGACGGCCAAATGTACCTAAAACTCCATTAATGCTCTTCTAGCCCCCTGACACCCCTCCACGAGTGTCTTGGTGACATCAAGACTTGGTTGGCCCATAACTTTATGTGTCTCAATGAGGATAAAACTAAGTGTTCGGTAACACTGACCCCCCTTGTGGAGGGTCCTTTTAATTCACACGCGACACCCTCAGCAGCCTTGGCGTCAGTGTTGATAGCAATTTTAACCAGTTGTCAAATCTGGCTTTTATCCAGGGTGAACAAATGTTTATCCCGAAAAACGGTTACGCAGGTCGTTCACACTTTTATTTTCTCTAGACTTGACTACTGCTTACAGTTAGTCCAAAATATTCAGCAGCATGTTTTTTTTTAGCTGGGAGCAAGAAACACGAGCACATCACCCCGATTGTAGCCTCCCTGCACTGGCTCCCAGTTGTTTTTTTGTTTGTTTTTTTAGCTTTTTGTGCTTCTTTCTCTGCTTACTGTTTTTATGGTAGGTCTTTTATGTAGCTTCACCTGTTTAGATGGTTTTACTAATTTCTACGTTATACTTTGCATTGTTCCTCGCTTGTGCAGTACTTTCTTAGTTGTTGAACTATGCTAGATAAATGAAGTTGGAGTGGACTGAATCCATTAATGCTGCACTCCGTGAATTACCCCATTTTCAAACCGTGAAAGTTGCAGGAAGCGGAGTAAAATCTCTTTAGCAGCTGCCTAAACGCGTTTGAAGCACCGTCTACACACCCCGATCGTTCACGTGAGTTAATTAGATGTGGTTTTAGACCGAAACAGTGATGAGAAGTGAGCCAGGCGGACTGCCAACAAAAACGCTGTGCTAATTAAGACTCTTACTTCCACACTCGGAATGGGTAAAATGTGATATATTGAGACACAGAAGAGCGAAAAAACTAATTGCAATTTTTCCGACAGATATTTCTGTTTGATTTGCGATTTTAATATTTTATATAATCCATGTTTTATTTTCCGTGCAATTGAGCATTGAGCCGCATATAAACTTCTAAAACCGCTGTTAAACGTCATGGTGTTTAGTTATTACATTTCAGCTTCGTGCAAATCTGCAAGAAGCAGCAAAGACGCATTTTATGGAGTTGTCATAAAATATTAACCGTTCTAGAATTGTCTGCCAAGTGTCGGCTATTTCTGCAGGCCAAATGTTTTTGTCCCATATTAAGAGTACTCTTTTTCTGTAGGGGGCGCATGGGCTCTGAAAAAATAGTTAAAACATGAAAAAAATTCATGTCCACGGAATTTGGGAGGTTTTTCAGATATTTTGGAGCGGGTCGGGCTGCTGAGACCTGGCAACCCTGATCGCTGCATGCACACCTTTAATTCAGCACCCTGTGACACGATTTCTTTGATATGTGGACCACTGTGGTTAAATCAATTAAAGATGAGTGCCACGCATTTATAAAAAGCAATTGGGGCATACATAATTCATCTGTGCCCAGGCCTTATTAAAACACGGAATGGGAAACTCCATTGTTACATTACCATCGCATTACCATAATTATCTTCTTTGGAAAGTAGGGAGATTTGATTAAAAATACTTAAACTGATTGGATTACACCACAAAAGGATGCTAGAGATGGACGCTTTGGACTTGAACATCACAATCAATAATGGGGTTGTTTCGAAAGCACGGAATGGGAAATGACGCGCAATTTAGGGGAGGACAAATTATTTATATTGCGCCTTTTCATGGACACTGTGCTTATCAAGAGGCCATTGTTCATTCAGTCTCAGTTCTTGGTGATGGCAAGCTATGCATCATTGAACCTTCTGACCACTAGACAATAAACGTAAAATTAAGTATCCCTTTAGTGAGATTCAAGAGGGGTGAAAAAAGCCCTGTTTTGAGTAGCCTGGTAAGCCAAACCTACTTATTTTCTGCTCGAAAAGAAGGCGGGCCCGGACATAAACGGTAAACAAGTCGCCGAACTATTTGAAAGAGGGGATTTGCAAAACAAACAGGCGCCAAAAACTAAGTCTTCCACAACTTTCGCCAGTCCCATGAGCCAACGGTGTGAAATCTAACTAAACATTGCGCGCGCTCCCCCCGGTTCCCGCTTCGGCAAAATGCCCCGCGGCTGGTGATGTGCCGCGGCGGTTCGGAGGCAAAGCCGCTGAAGTGTGTGTGAAGCGCAACATCAAACCGCTCGTTCACACGCGGCAAACTGGCGCTGTGATCCCCTGTCAGGCTTTTTGTCTCCTCCGCTGCACTGATCAGACAGACGGCGCTACAGGAGATCCAACATGGCTCCGTGTTTGTCTTCACTGGGGCCTTCGGGGGGCGGGGAGTGTGAAGGGAAGTCTTAATCACCAATGCATTCGGCTTAACTTTGGCTTTCGGATCTTTCCACCACGCTGCGATGTTGTCCCCCGATGAAACAAAATGAATAAAAAATAAACGTCCCTGCTTCGTTCACACATCTTCCTTCATTAAGTTCTTTCACCTTTTGCGTGTCTTGGCATTAGCCATTTCAGCACTCGAATTGCCTTCTCAACAGACCAACCTTCACCAACAGAATTTGTCAGTAGTCAGAAGTTTCGGGAACACTTTGGGGCTGGAGTGACGGATCTGTGTATGGGTAGGCAACCACTATCTCAAGAGCCACATGCGGGTCTCAAAAGCCTTGAGGTTTGATGAAAAAAATCTTTTACGGTTCTTGAGGCTGTACTCTGTAGTGCGAATGTTTCCAAAGTGGGGGTCACATTTGAGACAATATTTATTTTACATTCTGACATTTAATTTGATGTATTTTTGATTGAAAACAGCATCTTTAAAGCGACTTTACGGAGTTTAAAAATGAAAAAAAAAAAAAGTATTTTCCTCCCCCTACATGTTACAGTAATGTCCTAATGTGTAGAATGAGCCCAGACCTGTTCACCACAACTGCCTCTAAAATCCTGCACTGTCACTCAAAAAGGTGATAATTCGGGTCCGACGTGCCGTCATGCACGAGCTTAATATAGAAGCTGCAGTTACGAGTAAGACCTGAGGTGGCAGTAGTGAGTAGAAAATGGCCACCTGGCTTCTAGGCCCTAAGTGAAATTAAGTCACGAATCCAAACTAACATCATTAGCCACATTCAAAAATGTTTGCACGTAAAATTATTATAATGACACCTCTCTGCTGAACGCTCTAAATGAATTGTTTGCTCGCTACGAGGCCCTCAACAGAACCCCGGCAAAAAAGTCAACACCACCTCCTGAAGACCAAGTGCTGAAGCTATCTCCAGAGAGTGTGAGAAGATCTCTGAGCAGGATCAACGTTCGCAAAGCACCGGGTCCAGACAACATACCAGGTCGTGTACTGCAAGGTTGCGCTGATGAACTCACTGAAGTCTTCACAGACATTTTTAACACATCTCTGCAGCAGGCTGTGGTCCCAACGTGCCTCAAAGCGACCACCATCATTCCGGTGCCAAAGAAGTCACCACCCTCCTGCTTTAATGACTACCACTCAGTAGCACTCACTCCAATTCTCATCAACAACAGAGACGAGTCAAACTACTGGAGTGAGGTGAGCAGTCTGGTCATGTGGTGCACACAGAACAACCTCTCTCTAAATGTGGAGAAGACAAAAGGGATTGTTGTGGACTTTCGTAGAGCACGGGTCCAGCATGCTCCTCTAACAATCAATGGTGCTGCAGTGGAGAGGGTGACCAGCACTAAGTTCCTGGGTGTGCACATCGCAGAGAACCTTTCCTGGACCATGCACACTACATCTCTGGTCAAGAAAATTAATCAGCGTCTCTACTTTCTCCGCAAGTTAAGAAGAACTAGAGTCCCAGCCTCTGTTATGTGCAACTTCTACAGAGGGACTATAGAGAGCATCCTGACCAGCTCCATCACTGTGTGGCACGGCGCCAGCACTGCCTCCTGCCGGAGGAGCCTCCAGCGCATCGTGAGAGCAGCGGAGAAGATCTGTGGAGCTCCTCTCCCCTCCATTAAGGACATGTACTCCACCCGTCTCACCCGCAAAGCCCTCAGAATCACCAGGGACCCTACGCACCCATCACACAGTCTCTTCAAGGTAATGCCTTCAGGGAGGAGACTGCGGAATCTACGGGCCAGGTCGAGTCGACTTAAGAACAGTTTCGTACACAGGGCCATCGGGAAGCTGAACTCCCTGCCCTCCCTTCCGCCCCTCTTCCCCCACCCCCCGCTCCACAATCAAGAATGAGAGAAATATAATTTCAAATCAGTCACATGGTTTGACAAATAAAACAAATCTTGAATCTTGAATAAACGCTAATAATATTTTGCAGAAAGGGGTCCTGAGTTGTTGTTTGAGCGATTTTGTGACAATCTGCTAAAGTATGAGGCAACATCTGTGCGAGAACGAAGGCTGTGTCATTTGTTGAAAGCTTGCAGTGAAGCTTCAAAGATTTTGGAATTAAATTAAAGCGATTTTGTATAGCGCTTTCACACGCCACAAGACACACAAAGCGCTTTATACATATGTAGTTTCCCCTGGGGTAGCCTGAACGGTCCCTCAGACCACCACCATTCATTCACGCACACCCATCTTTCATCCTGGCTTATTGTACATGTTTTTAGTAGTTGGGGAAACCAGAGTACCCGCAGTAATACACGGACATGGGGAGAACATGCAAACTCTGCACAGAAACCCCCTGTACGCCCAGGGCCCTGCTTGCTGTGAAGCACGTGCGCTATCAGCTGCGCCTTTTAATCCATATATGTGAGTCAGTAGCATTTAGCATGTTCAAAATCGCCTCAAACATGTCCGTTTAAGGCCAGTTTTAGCATGTCCGGCATGTTCCAGAGCCACACGTGTCACTTTGTCTGTTTTTTTAATTAAACCACGAACAGCGTAACGTGTTCCAGAGCTGCGCGAGGACATCTTTTCAAATGTTACGGAGGCTGATCGTTTGGGCAATCATCTTAAAATGGGAAAATAAAACGCTATGTGAAACGAAAACTCGCCCTGGAAGCCAATGTAAACCAATGGCTCAAAGCGACTTCCGGCATCTCACCGGAAATTCCACTAATCCTCGTTTCTACATGAGCCGCCCCAGGAATAAGGTGGATACACCTTGAACTTTTGCACATTTTGTCATGTTTACAACCCTAACCGTTTTACTGAAAGTTCACACACAAGTAACAGACAACTGTGAAGTGAAAGCAAAATGATACATTAATCTGTTTTTTTTTTTTAAATAGAAAAGTGAAAAGTGGGGCGTGCATAAGTATTCATACAGCATGACTTAATACTTTGTGGAACCCCCTTTTTGCTGCAGTAACAGCAAGGTTTGCACATCTAGAGACGGACATTTTAGCCCATTCCTCTTTACAAAACAACTCAAGCTCTGTCAAATTAGAAGGAGAGCGTTTGTGAACAGCAGTTTTCAGGTCTTTCCACAGATTTTCAATAGGATTTAGGTCAGAACTTTGACTGGACCATTCTAACACATTAATATGTTTGTTTTTAAACCATTCCATTGTAGATTTAGCTTTGTGGGGTTTCCTCCAAAATGTCTCTGTATTTGGCTCCATCCATCTTCCCAACTATTCTTACAATCTTCCCAGTCCCGCTGAGGAAAAGCAGCCCCATAGCACGATGCTCCCCCCACCATATTTGACACTGGGGATGGTGCACTCAGGACAATGAGCAGTGTTAGGTTTGCTCCATACATAACGTTTTGCATTTGGGTAAAGAAGTTTTATTTTTGTCTCATCTGACCAAAGCACCTTCTTCCACATGGTAGCTGTGTCTTCCATATGACTTCTAGCAAACTTCAAACGGGATTTCTTATGGCCTCCTTTCAATAATGGCTTTCTTCTTGCCACTCGTCCATGAAGGCCAGATTTGTGTAGAGTACGACTTATAGTTGTCCCATGTACAGATTCCCCCAGCTCAGCGGCAGTACGTCGCAGCTCCTCCAGAGTTATCTTGGAGCACTTGGTTACATTTCTTATCAGTGCTCTCCTTGTTCGGTCTGTTAGTTTAGGTGGACGGCCGTGTCTTGGTAAATTTGCAGTGGTGCTATACTCTTTCCATTTCTGAATGATGGATTGAACAGTGCTCCGTGAGATGTTCAAATCTTGGGAAATCTTTGTATAACTTAACGCTGCTTTAAACTTCTCCACAGCTTTATCCCTGACCTCTCTGGTGAGCTCCTTGGCCTTCATGATGTTGTTTAGTGACCAATACACTCCGACCATAGCTCTGAGGCCCTCACTTTTCACTTTTTGATTTTTTGTAAAATAACAGAATCATGTATCATTTTGCTTTCACTTCGCAGTTGTCTGTTACTTGTGTGTGAACTTTCAGTTAAACATTCAAAATAAAATCTTTACGTTTAGGGTTGTAAACATGACAAAATGTGCAAAAGTTCAAGGTGTATTAGTACTTTTGCAAGGCACCGTATTTGTCATACTGTCAATTACAAATGTAATATACTTTGTTAATTGCGGTAAACAATACTTTGGTAAATGGTAAATGGTCTCAACTTATATAGCGCTTTTCCACCTACATTAGGCACTCAAAGCGCTTTACAGCAAGGAACCGCTCACCCATTCATACACCAGTGTACGCAGAGACTGGAGGCAAGGTGGGTGAAGTGTCTTGCCCAAGGACACAACGACAGCATGCACCTTCAGGAGGCGGGATTCGAACCCACGACCTTCCGATCATGAGACGACCTGCTCTACCATCTGCGCCACCGTCGCCCCATTTGCTCCTCTTTGTGACTTTCTTTTGGTTTAAAACTGAATAAAGTGGCTCTTTTGATGTTGAAGGTGGCAGACCCTCGGATTAGGGGAACAGGCCAGAACAGAATTCATCTTAAATGTGTACCCTTAGATGATGTCCATGGTGCAGCATTATGTGTACAAAAATATTTTCTGTGTGTCGTGAGCCTTTTCGGGAGACCATTTCTTCCAATGTTTATCAACTGCAAACGCAGGAAAACACAACCCGAGTCTGTTACAATCGATATAGTTTCCACGATGTCAGCTTTGTGGGGGGATTTCAATGCTTAAATCAACAATACTCTCATGGAAAATATGGAATTTGACATTATATAAAAACATTGCGCTGCCCAAAAGAACATAAATCACTAACCACACATAAAGGCTCCGCATTTTAGCATTTACCATCTCCGTGTAAATGAATAAATGCTGGATAAACATTTGGCCTTAAGTCACTGACACTTTCCCAGAGTGCTTGTCCCGCCGAGAGGATGAAGATAATCCAAAGTTTGTTGCATTCAGCCAGCTCTGCTCCAGTCTCGATCCTTGTGCCCAAATCTTGCTCTAAGGCCCCGGCCCGAGCGCTGAGCCTTTTTCTTTTTTTCCCCTGCTTTTCATGGCGCGGAGGAACTCGGCAAGGGAACGCAGCCATCCGAAACAGAGTGGACTGGAGTGCAGACTGAAGAAGGAGAGGCAGTGGTTGCTGAGCCGGATCACAACGGGCAGGAAACGGGCATTATGCAGCACATTACAGCAGCAAGTACAGTGTAAGATACATGAGAGGAACATGGATGTGGCACAAGACATGAAAAGAAAAGCCCTATGTTATTGCACACTGACACTGATGGGGAATCATAGATTCATTCGGCCTTCACATAATCCTTTTATCATATCGTACTGTTAGAATCAGACACGGCGGCCTCGACCTTCCACACGACGTGTGGCCTAGTCGACGTGGCGCACTGTCTGTAGGTGGATGGTCATCGTCTACGTGGCACTCGCGACTATTTAACGCTCTTCATGTGGATAGATAACCAGACTCTGAATGGTCCATGCCCTAACCAATGTATTGACTGTTCAGCTGTCTCCAGGCCTGTATTATTATGTGTGTGTTAATAAAACTTCTCTCTACTTAAGACATCCAGACTCGGTTCCATCCTTCCACTCGTGTCTCTCCAGGCCCCTCCAGTAATCCTCTAACAGACACCTTTTGAGCTTTGAACTTGAGCATATAACGATGTTTCCTCACCAAAAAATGTGCGAGACCTTAAAAGGTTTAATCCCACCGATGCAATAACTTGGTACTAATTCAGGTAGTGCTTTTCTCCACGCACCTTCATCATTCTTTCTACAATTTCAAGGTTCAAATTGCCTCGCCGGGTGTGTCAGCCACTACCACGTTCTTCAGTAATGTTTTCTGGAACATTTTCTCTCAAATAACAGTCATTTGGTGCCAACTTTATGACTTCTCTTAGTACTGATCAACAGCCTTTTATTGCTTTACTTGTTGATTGATTGATTTATCTATATCATTTTATTTGTCTACTTGTGTAAGCCGCCATGTTTTTGTTTTTTGCGTGCATTTCTCTTCGTTAATTGATGCTTAGTCAGTAATGCTTATATGAGCTAAGGCAAGGCAAGGCACGTTTATTTGTAGAGCACAATTCATACACAAGGCAATTCAAAGTGCTTCACAGTTGCATAAAATTACAAGAAAACAGATCAATTCAATCAATAAAACGTAAAAGGCAAGAGTGCAGATAAAATACTTTCAGTTTTCATATGCACGGGTAAAAAGAGCTGTTTTCAGCCTGGATTTGAACATTGTCAGAGTTGAGGCCTGTCTCACATCCTCATGAAGACTGTTCCAGATTTTAGCTGCATGAAACTGAAACGCAGCCTCACCGTGTTTATTATTGACTCTGGGAACCACCAGGAGACCAGGAGCTAAGGCATATAAGAAAAGATCCCAGAAAAGCCTTTGTGCTCAACAGACCCATTTCATGTGACGTATGCATACTAAATTATGTGCGCACGCAAGACTCAGTGTAAAAACAACCACGCGGTGTCATCGTGTTGTTGATTGCACAAATAGGAGAACCAACAACCTGGGTCTTAACTTTTATCTTAAAAAAATGGCAGGTGGTTTCAGAAGTAAAGAAAAGACTCATAGTTGTATGCGCAACGAGAGGAATGGTTCGAAGTTGAGATCAAGAATGTACGCATTTGTGGCGCTGTTTTTTCTATTTTACAAAGGAATGGTTTTTGACATGACATTCAATAATGTTGTATTACCTTAATGGTATCGTTATGGTAAACCACCCTGTACAGAGAGCTGCATTAATGTGGGCAATACCTATGTTGTGCACTGTTGTTGTCGTTTCCAGTGTGAATCTAACCGCAGCACTTTACGACGGTCTAAACAGCCTCTCTCGCATCTCGCTCTCTGCGTCGGAGCGGTTGTGGTGTGAAGGCGGCCGACCTCTGGTGAACTATTCTCGCTTTGATGCCTCTTTTCGCACGAAGAAAGAATGACTACGAGGACGTTTGGATTACTCTGACGAGGCTAAAATGGATTCACTTTAAATCATCAAGGTATGCCTCTCTTTCCCTTTCTGCTGCAGTGAAACTTTCCTCTCCATGTGCTGATGAAGTACATTGCTCCGCGCTTCGCATCTATAAGTGTATCGTTGTCGGCACATTGACAGGTTGATGCCCGTTGTCATGGGAATAAGTGGCTGATGTTGCGATGTTTTGTGCGAGCGCGTGTAAACACGGAATTAACTAACTTTGGAGTAAATGCAGCTGGAGCTAAGGCAGTCTCGAGGCGACCTACAAAGCGCTCCGACATGTGTGAAAACGGCCTCAAAGAGCTGGGTCTGTTTTTTCAGTCAATTTTATCCAGAACTCCCCTGAACGAACACAAGAATCAGCCCAACAATGGAGCATTAACATAGTCCCGAGGCAGGCTCTGGTCTGCAGACCCCGCACCGGTTTAGGTTTAATGTATTTAGTCAGTGGGGGCGGAGCAAGACTATGAAGTGCTGTGTATATAAGGCAACAGTTGTCGGTGTCAGGGAGGACTTTATTGCACAGGTTGGTCCAATAATTATAAGTACTACAACACTAATACGTGGTTTTGGTTGTTTACTCCAACACAAGAGAATGTCCCTGATCTCTGATATGAGATTGTTTACCTCGATGTCTTTGCAGCAAACCCTTTTCACTGCTTGGTCATGGTCATGTCATATCCACGGATACAACACACTCTTATTCTTTCACACACAAGGGCGGCACTGGATGAAAAAAAAACTCAATACACCTCTTCCACATCAGCTGTGAAGGTCAAAGTTCACAATATTGCCTTTTCTTGTGGTATCCAGCGCAATAAGACTCCTGCGATATCTCTACCGTTCTGCACTTGCAGGACATAGAGGTTCCAATATGAGGAGGAAACGTACTTGGAGGTAAATGCATTCTGCATTGTGCTGCCTAGAGGGTTAAAGTTTTCATTGCGTCTTGGCTCTGGGGACCAAGGGCCAACATTATGAGAAAATATCTGACGTACACTGTCAAAGCTTTTATTGCAATTTGAAACTGTACACAATTGATGAGAGACGTCAGCTGAGTGGAGCAGGGTCAGGGATATTGACACTTTGCAGTGAGGCCAAAGTTAAAACTCAATATGTGGAGGGAAAAACAAACTATAATCTCATTGTCGTATTGTTATTAAAGTCAAATGTACTGCAGTCGTAAATGGAGCTGTACCCACTTTAGGGCTGGAGAAATAAAAAAAATCAAAGTACTGAAAATATATTTAGAGACCAAGTTGTGATGCCTGTGGGGTACAGGACCAGCATTAAAGGAAGTTACTTGTTTGTTTCAGCTCACATAAATGATACAAATGCAAAAGAAATAGTCTTCTATGGAACAAATTTACATTTTTGTTCTGTTTTCCGGTTCAAGATGACATGTATTTTTTGCATTCACCTTAATCCGCCCCGCCCACTTGTGCATCTATTTGCGTCTTGACCCCTCCGGAAGGGTCACCAAGCGGAGAACGAGGGGTAATGTTTGCTGCTAAAATATGATGCACAGTCGATTGATTTGTGTAAACTGTTCATTTGCACCCACAAGTCAAAGTGCACTGTTTCTATGGGCGGCCTGAAAACGGCTTTGTGTCCATGTAGTAACTTGTTTTCTCTCGACGTCTCCAGTCCTATGTAAACTAATGCGAGTCAACGGGGCGGGCACAGTTCATGGCCGCAGAAATAAGATGAATAGGAATCAAAAAAAGTATGGTGGAGGTATCGTAAAACAAGTATCATTAAAGTACCGGTATTGAAAAAATAAATAAAACGGTACCCATGTTATACTTTTAGTACAGTGAAATCCATTTGGCAGCCTTGCAATCGGCAATATTATGGCTTTCATGTAACGTATTATAAACGATCGAAAGTAGCAGTGACGTAGTATTTTGTCGTTTGGCCCACAAATAAAAATGTCATCTTAACTTGCTATTTCTTTAAAATTAGTATTATTATTATTATTAATTGCAAAACCAGAAAGACAAAGGTACGGGTCATTTAATTAGATAGAAATGTTGTTCGTCCTGGGCCTAGTCTTTTTGATTAATGCTACAAAATGTTAAATACCAGTGTACATTCATTTGATACAAACTTTAGTAATAAATGATGATAAACATTTTTCAGCAAAAGATTTCCACGGGAACTGTTTGGACTGTTGGGAAAATAAAATGAGGTAACTCTTTCAAAAAATTAATTAAGAAGACAAATCCACGTATTATTCTGTTATGGCGGATATTCATTGAGTAGCCGGTCAGTGCGTCAGTGCAAGGAAAAATGTGCAATGTTATTTATGTACGTAATTCGACTGATAATAAATATAGGTTAATCTTTCTTATGAATATATGAGGCAATTTGGAAACTATTGCCTGTGTGTTGTACGGCATTCATTACAAAGACACATGAGGTGGAGGTGCTGTGGGAATACAGAGCAGGGTTGTCTATGGTCCTCATCCATATTTGTTAAAACCATTGTGAATCTAAGCCATAACATAAGCAATTATGTCAGTCTGCCTTTTTTCTAAAGGAGCTCTAAGAACATTGCTCCTTACCCCCCGACTCACATCTAATCCTGACAGTGGAGCCTCCGCAAGAAAAAAACAATCAAAACTCATACAAATGAATGTTGATGGCTCACAATAGCCCAGCACACTGCAGAGTAACTACGTATGCTAATGTTAGCAATAAGGGCCTTTTTGTGTTGTTGCTTCTACTGAACAATTTGCTGTGAAAAAACATTCGATGGACCCGATTTTGGCTTGACTTTATTGATTCGTGATAAATATGTTCATAGTCTGCCAGAAAACGGCTAAAAAGTGTGAAAAGTGACTCTCTGGGAGCTTTTCTTCCCTTGCTTTGACATGTATTTTCATGCGTAAGATCATCTCTATAACTCATGATTTATTTTGTCCACCTAAAAGTTGTCCTTTATTGCGCGTCCACCACTTCACGGGGGTTTAACTAACTCTTCACAGACAGCAGAGCACACTGTCTAACAGAGGAGAGTCACATCTGGACAGTTTGATAGAAGTGAGTAAAGTGGAGTAGGCGAGTCGGACTGAAAGGAGCAACGCTTGGTAACCTACTTTTTTTTATAACCACAGTTCTATGAATGTGCAGGGTTTGAGGATAATCGTATTCAGACCTGAAGCTAAGTGGCCTACAGTTAATGAAATGAGTGAATGAAGTGAAGCCGGGACAAAATGAAGAGGGTGATGAGAGCACAGTGGTGTCAAATTGTGGGACAGGGCCCAAAAATATAGTCTATGAAATGATTATTACGTTGTAGCAAACAGTTTCCACCGGAAGGGTCGGGGGGTGGGGGTCCATGTTAAACGGGCTTGTCCCGGGCCCCACCAAGTTGTTGTTACCATAGTGTCAAACTTAGCTCTGCACCGTACACAAAACTGTACACAGTTTATTTAAAAATAAACCAAAAAAAGTTGGTTTATAAAAATAAAAAAAAAGTACAGAATACGAGCAGAAGCCAGTTAAGTATGAGAACACAGGCAGATGTCTTTCTCAAAAATCTTTCTTTTTTTTTAGCTTTGATCAAACTGCGGTCGCCAAAACGTCCATCTAAAAGGCGGCTGCTTTCCCTCGAACATATCTCTGTATGTCTTCCCTCAGAGCACTATCTTTTACACCTGGGCGCTTTGACAAAAGACACTGAACCTTGTTATTAACCCGACAGTAGGCGAAATGCCGAATGTGTCAGACCAACGCGGCCGTCTCTTTTAGTTCTGACATTTAGGTATTAACTATGATAACAGCGAAAGGCCACAAATCATCGCTTGTCACGCACCGATTAGTTGAAGGGACTGTCACTGATATGAGCTCTGTCTGTCTGAATTCCCCCCCAAGCAAGACCACCGACAGAACATAAGATTTCCCATTAAAAATATCGTATGCATTTTTGAAACTCTTTTCACTTTATTGTGCTTATTAAAAAATAGCGTATTCCTTTTTTCATAACTTGGCTCGGGTGAATTTGCAATTGGGGATTTTGGCTGTGGTAACCCAAGGTCAGTTACTTTTTAAGAGCCTAATCTTTTATTCCGATGTCTCCAGTCTAAAAATTTTAAATGAAAAAGAGTAATTTAAATTTTTACGACTAGAAGTGAAAACATTCGCTATATTGGATAGCGCTTTTGCCTGTGAATGACATATTGTGTACAACAAATTGAATAAAGTTCTCAGTAAATAAAGTTCTCAGTAAGTAATTTCTTAAAAAGATGTTCCATTTCATCGGAATTACCTTAATGAATAATTTATACTGAGTAAGTTACTGATTCGAATTGACATCCACAGATCTAAATAAATTGTGTGGATTATGTTTAACGTAACGTTGTGCTGGACACATCAGGGCTTCAAATTCTATGGTTTATTTTAGCTTTAAACATAAAATAAATTGTTTTATCAAACGTTTAATGTCATGACATGCTTAGATCCTGCGTAGCTAAATCTAAAGCCAAATACACGAGAAAGAACGTCGCCTAAGAGCTTCCTAAACATTTTCTAGTCAGCATTACGTTTTACATAGATCATGATTATTTCCCAAAATGTTTAAATTCACCATGGATGGATTAGTGAAGCTTCCGTTTAAGTCTTAATATTCATAAATATAGAAAAAATGCTTGAAGGTGCTCTTGGCCAACTTAGCCGTTAAACATTAAAACAGATCTTTCACTTCATACAACTGATGAAAAAAAGTTACCTGGTGCGAGGTATACAGGTCCTTGTGCTCCAAATCTAGACATTTAGTTGGACCGTTACTCCCAACATTCATCAAACATTAGACCAGTTCTTTTGCCTCTAAAGGCCTCTATTATCATGGTAATCAAAGGACACTTCATGACAATTCGACAATCATTCAGCTTCAGTGCCAGTCAAGCTGAGCGCATTGTTTTCCCCATTGCAAACCACAATTCTAACGTTAGCTTAATGCACAGGCTAACGGCTAGTTACAAGTGCTGTTTTTTTTCTTCAACTGGACAATTTGCTATGTCAAAATGGCTACGTGGAGCCGATTTTGACTTGACTTTCGTTGTGTGTGAGATAGTGTTGTTCCGATACCAGTTTTTCCCATTTGGTCCGATGCTTGGGTTCAGAGTAGTCGCCGATACCGAGTAGCAATCCGATACCACAGCAAGGGAATAAAAACAATGACAAAAAGATGCCAAAACCTATAGCACGTGGCTCATTATGCCGATTAAACAAAGTCTGTGCACTGTGACTTATGCTGCTTGAGTCTACGTTGGCAAAAAAATAAAAAAAGATAACGCAATAACACAAATGTTATTATTAGGAGATAGTTTTGGGTTTAGGTACTCACCGGTACCAGGACAATCGTCTCTTTAGAACGGCTCTTTAAAGAGAATGTTTGGAATCGGATCTCGTTATTGAAGAGTGACAGGTCTTTTTCTGACCCTTTTGCTTTGCACTTTCGCACAAATGAGAAATCACTTGAAAACAAGCCGAGCAGAAACGACAAATTGCAGTTGCACCCTTTTTTTTTATTGATCGTGGCGCGGTTTCATTTACACCACACACATTTAAAGGGTTATAATGAATCCTGTTGCGGGCAGTCATTTGATTAAAAGCAGTCATTTCAATCAAAACGCCTCAGAGCAAATTAGGTCTAAGATAATCGGGTTGACTTCTTAAAGGCACACTGCGTAACATTTCACCCAATGAATAGAATAAAACGTAGGAATTTATTTTGTGATAAATATGTTTATCATTGCAAAACACCTAAAAAAATGACCAAACAACTAAAGACCTGACTTATAATTTTATTGGGGGGGGGGGGGGGGGACGTCTCCAGGTCGTCTCCGTGGAGATGTTGATTAAAGGCAGCCACATATGAGACGTAGATAGGTTAGGTTCTCACCCATTCTTTGTTTACCCACTGCAAATATCCCTTCCTGTGTCTCGCTAGTCATTAGGAGCACGTGTTGCATTCCTGGCAACAGTATAATCCAGAATGTTACGCAAGTGTGCCTTTTAAAATGTCAATGTAATTTTTTTGGGTTCAATTTTGCATTTCTCTGCTCATTTTTCTCATTTGAGTTTGATCAAACGTCCTCCTAGATTCTGTCATGAAGTCCATGAAAGGCCTTTGCTTGCGGACGAAGAGCACCTGTTTTCCCCCTCAACAAAAGTCCAGGTGTGGAAGTATTATTTATTTCATGGATGATTGTGTGATTTGAGCAGCTCCCCTCGCCATTTCACTGAGTGGTGGCCATTATTCGTGAGCGCTCGCTGACAGACAAGAGTTGGCGGGATCGCTTTATTCCTTGTAATTATCCTCTCTAGACGGTGAGTGCCGTCCTTGTCACGCGTGTTGATTTTTGAAGCACTGTCCAAACACTTTGCCTTTTCGTAAACATCGCTCTCCTTTTAATTGTACCGTCGCACCGTTTCTGAGCTGAACAAATGTTCAGGTCCTTCAGTTCTGCTTGGCGATCGCTCGGCGACTTTGTCTAATGCAAATGGTGAAATACGTTTTGCAATCTTCATCCCCGGGCTGGCATGCATAATGAGCAGCGAAAGGCCAGATGATTGCATTGGCTTGTCACCCGCCATTTCTTTGTATTATGAATGGCGGCATGCGACTTTATCTGTAATAAACGCCCTTGTGTGATGTGGGGGACAAAGACTTGAAGAAGCTCAATTTGGAGATAGAAAAGTCGTGCTATTATGCCATTAAAGTAGCACTGACTGAGGGTGACACTCTCTCAACCACCACAACAAAAGACACTTTACAGCCATATTTTATGTAAAGAAAGTCAATTATTCAGACCGTGGCATTCAAAAGCATACAGAAAGTTGGATCGAGAGTCTGGCATTTCTGGATTCTTTGTTTTCTTCTTCTCTTCCCCAGTGGCCTGCCCCTACACATTACAAAAGCTCAATATCAAGCGTGACATTTCTCACTGGTTCTAAGGTAATCTTGCTTGAAATAAGAAAGTAAAACTGCCAATTGGACAAGTGCACTTTTCTTACCGCATTGGCAGATGACTCAAGCTGAACTAAAGACAAAATATATTGAATCGAAATCGTACGAAATGAGTGAAATAATGTAGGTCAAACGCCCAGCTAAATGTAATAGTCATTTACAGGCTTTATATAGACTCCAAATGTTTAGAATTGTTCACAATGTCGGGTATAGGGACCATACAAATATACTGTTCTTAAAATCAAACACCATGAAACTTGATGACCTTATAAAATATAATACTTTGTTACAGATATATAAAGCAGTAAACAATTAGCTCCCTAGCAATATAAAACTAATGTTTGGTAAAAGAGAGGGAAGACACGATCTAAGGGGTACTCATAATCTGAAAGTACAATGTATTCATTCTACCCTGAAAAGTCATTGTACCACCCGGAGAGGCGTAAACCTGTGGAATAATCTAGAGGAACCCTCAAAATGTGCTGATAGTCTACAGCAATTTAAAAAACAGTATAAGAGAAGTGTGTTTGAGAAAAATCGAAATATCCTAAAGACTTGGGACCTTGTACTTATTATCTACAAGCAATTTTGTATTACTGTGAATTTGTTTGTTTGGGACGATAAACAAAAAAGCAACAGAAAAGGGACTCAATAGTGATTAAAATGTGACATCCTGTAGACATCAGACCTGTGTTTTGTCTCCGCATCGCTTTAAGAGATACTTAGCTTTTTTCTCCTCCTGTGCCCAAGGTTGCCGCCGCCGCCTGCCCTCGTCACCTCAGCCATTTTGAGTTTGTTCGAAATAAACTGTTAAACCTTCACTGCTTCCGTCTCCGCTTTAGGGTCCAACTCTGCAAATCTTAACAGAAACAATAAAAAAGGTCTTAGTTTTCAAATGAGGCCTTCAGGCAGTACACTTTTAGATGCAGGTAACGCCACACTGGAGAAAATGTGCTCAGTTCAGGTGGTTAAGAGGTTAATTTGTTGAAATACTAATGCTTT
Source organism: Proterorhinus semilunaris (assembly GCA_021464625.1). Classification (NCBI taxonomy): domain Eukaryota; kingdom Metazoa; phylum Chordata; class Actinopteri; order Gobiiformes; family Gobiidae; genus Proterorhinus; species Proterorhinus semilunaris. Next base: position 31,263,553 of record CM038345.1, on the reverse strand, counting down.
TTATGTACTAAAACGGACAAGAACTTGACTAAAACCTTTTGAGTTTCCGTCAACTAAAACGATCACATATAGAAATGACTACAAAGGGACTAAGACTAAAAAGCATTTTAGTCCAAAAGTCTACAGCGTTGCCAATAAACAGCTCAGCTTTTAGAATGAATGTGACCACAGCTCAGTCTCAATTTAAATAAATGTTCTTTATTTTGTCTAGACGTTTACATGGTGTATATGCTTGAGTAGAACTTGCTTTCTTGATATAAATGGTCTCAACTTATATAGCGCTTTTCCACCTAGATTAGGCACTCAAAGCACTTTACAGCAAGGAACCTCTCACCCATTCATACACCAATGTACGCAGACACTGGAGGCAAGGTGGGTGAAGTGTCTTGCCCAAGGACACAACAACAGCATGCACCTTCAGGAGGTGGGATTCAAACCCCCGACCTTCCAATCACGAGACGACCCACTCTACCAGCTGCGCCACCGTCGCCCCCATATATATAAAAAAAAAAATATATATATATATATATATATTTTTTTTTTTTTATTCCAGATCTTGGCCGCCATATTCCCGGCATATGGTGCCATGTGGTGCTGAGGCACAGGCTGCTCAAAATGCAGAAAATTCACATTAATTTTCCCCGTTAAAGTCGGAGTCATCCGTTTGCATTTGCTCGATGTGTCACCGTCCAGGGCCACATGGAAAACGAGGAGGAGACTGCGACCGGAGAGCAGCTGTTAACCCGAATATAACTTCAGAGGAAATCTCACCCTATGGCTTCCCCTACTGTCAGTGTTTACAGGCGGCGGCACGAGTGAGTCTGAAACGGATAACGGAGAGAGACGAGCAAACAAGTCAGGCGCCACACAGTTCTTCAGAATGTCACCATTTGGTTAAATAGAACCAAAGCAAATGAGCTCGATAATGCTGACATACCGTGATCTCATTATGTTGTGTCCTTCACAGTCACATGTCCCTTTCCTTACCTCCATTACAGGAAACACATGAGGTAAAAACCAGGCGCTGTTCCTGTTGTTGCCGCCACATGCTCGTAGTCGGCTGCCGTCTTCACTCAGCACCGCGGCCAAACGGAGGCGCAGCAGAGCGGAGACGAGACGACGGACGACACAGGGACGCCGTTCATTATTCAGCCGCGGTTTTTGCAGCCCGCGCGCCGCACAGTCATGTTTGATTCAAAATGCGATGTCGCCGCCGCCGCCGGAAAACACGCTTCCCGGCGCGTCCGCGGGGCGAGGGGAGGCCGCCTGCGCTGTCCTCTGAGATTGTGCGGGAGCGAAAGCGGCGTCCGGCCTTCCATCGAGAGCGTCGTGAGTGAGAGTAATTACAACATAGTTTTTTTTCTTTTTTATGATTCTGTTTTCCCGTTTTTGTCCGGTTAAGGCTTTTATGTGGACATAAAGGGAGGCACTTCTGAAACGCAGATGCCGGTGTGTGTGGGTGTGTGTGTGTGTGTGCGTGTGTGTGTCGCTGAAACGCAAATAATCATAATTGACTGCATAAAGTGTAATCCTGATGTGCTCTGTAGGACTGGCATTTCAAATTCTTTATTCAGTAAAGGAGAAGCTCCGTAGCGGTTGATTCCAGGCCGCAAGTTCTACGTGTAGGTACAGGTAACAAGAAAGTAATTACACATGTAAGTACACACAGACTAATAAAGGTGTACAACATGTAGGCGCGTGTGTGTAACAAAGGGGTACAAGGTGTTCTGAAAAGGTGTATAGCGTCTCACTTTAGATTGACGTGTGCTCCCACATGACAACGTTTTTTTTTTTTACCGCATAAGTTCATCGAATATACGAAAACTATAGGCCAAAACATACTCGGCTACAGTTTTGGCTGAAGTTTACTTCTTTTTTTTTTGCTCATACGTTTCCCGTTTTGTCCAATTCTCTTTCCTATGTTTGATCGAATGTTAAGAAATTAAGTATGCGCCGATAATAATTTTTTCTGTGTTTGTGGTGTTAAAATATAGTATTTGGGCAGATGCAGATTACTTTGTGAAATGTACTTTTTTTTTTATTGCACTGAATTTGGGGGTGGGCGCTCATAAGCTTCTTGCTTCAGCCCACTCCTTTTGAGCAGAACTTATACTGCTCAAATAAACTAATAAACTAAACTAAACTTTGATGTTCAGAGCATTGGGAATCTTTTTATAACCTAACCCAGCTTCATACTCCTCCATAACTTTATCCTGGACCTGTCTGGTGTGTTCTTGGACTTCATGATGCTGTCTGCTCCCCAATAGTCTCATAACAGACCTCTGAGAACATCACAGAGCAGCTGTATTTGAACTGACATTATATTACACACAGGCAGACTCGATTTAGTCATTGAGTCAACATGTGATCATTCAGAAATCCTCAGGCAACTTCTGAGGGCAATCGGTTGCACTAAAAGGAAAGGGGTGATTCAGATTTTATTCATACAAAAAAGTTCAAAATCATGTATGAATTTCATTTCACCTCACAATTGTGTGTCACTTACTGTGTGTCTTTGACATAAAATTTCAACTAAATATATCGTGGAAAAATGTAGAAAAGTTAAAGGGGTACAAAATATTGAACAAATATGGTCCAAAACATGCTCCATTGAATGTTTAACAAAATATATCTATATTTACCCAAACGTTGCTAGTTAAACATTCAAATGTTCCTACATTTGCATATGTGGCATTCAAAATATTGCATTAAAAAACATTCAATCTGTCCTGCTGCCACCTGGAAACCCTTATGTCTTTTTCCCATGCCATTGTAATGGCCCGCACTTACAGGCAAGTAACCAGCCCACTTAGAACATCGGCTTGTTAATAAAGCACTTCGTATTGAGCCACAGAATGAGCACAAAGAACAGAGGCTAGTCTGAAAAGGCTGTCCATCCGTCTGTCTCCCAACTCCCTTGCCTCGTTTCCTTTATAAACAGTTGTCTTAGTTTGGGCACTGTTCCCACGGCTCTCAAACATGCCATTGTCAGACCACTGCTCAAGAAACCCAATCTCGACCCCTCCACACTGTCCAACTTTCGCCCAATATCTCATCTGCCATTCCTGTCTAAGTTGATGGAGAAACTTGTTGTCTCCCAGCTTCAGTCTCACCTCCAACTGCATGCAATAGGTGATAAATTTCAGTCCGGTTTCAGGACTAGGCATAGCACTGAATCAGCGTTACTGAGGGTCCATAATGACATTCTTGGAGCCCTGGACAGTAAAAGCTCTGTGGTTTTGGTGTTACTGGACCTGACCGCTGCATTTGACACTGTGGATCATGCCATCCTCATCTCCCGACTTGAACACACTGTTGGTCTGCAAGGCATGGTTCTCAGATGGTTTTCATCATATCTCACAAACAGAACTTTTTCAGTGATGCTCAATGACTTTTCCTCCTCAGCTGCTCCTCTGTCATCCGGTGTGCCTCAAGGCTCCATTCTCGGTCCTATCCTGTTCTCACTCTATATGCTGCCACTTGGTCAACTTATTTCTAATCACAACGTCCACTTCCATTTCTATGCAGATGACCTCCAGATCTACCTTCCTGTGGTTCTGAGCAACCGTTCTGCATTGGACCCTCTCTATAACTGCCTTCACATCATCAAACAATGGCTCTCCCAGAACTTCCTTCACTTGAATGAAGGAAAGACTGAGTACATCCTGTTCACCCCGGACTCACCTAACAGCTCCCCCAGTTTTGGTCATCCTACACCTCAGTTTGCTCCCGCCATCCGTAACCTGGGTGTTATTTTTGACAGCAGTATGATTTTTGACAAACAGATAAGTGCAGTTGTGAAAGCGAGCTTTTACCAGCTAAGGCTACTCAGTAAGATCAAACCATTCTTGTCCCGAGCCGACCTTGAAAAAGCCATTCATGCCTTCATCAGCTCGAGGATAGACTACTGTAACGCCCTCTACACTGGACTTAACCAATCACTCCTCAATCGACTTCAACTGGTACAAAACGCAGCAGCCCGTCTTCTCTCCAACACCTCCAGACGCTCACACATCACCCCTGTCCTCTTCTCTCTCCACTGGCTCCCAGTGCGGTTTAGGGTGGAGTTTAAGGTCCTGATGTTTGTGTTCAAGGCCATCAATGGCCTGGCCCCGGCCTACCTCGCCGACTTAGTAACGGTCTACCAACCAGCCAGAACTCTGCGCTCCTCTGAACACACCTCCCTGGTCATCCCCAAGTTCAAATACAAAAGGTTTGGAGGCCGTTCTTTTGCCGTCCAAGGCCCAAAGCTGTGGAACGCACTTCCGGTACAGCTTCAAAACATCACTGAGTTGAGTCTTTTTAAATCACATTTGAAGACACATCTTTTCAGACGAGCTTTTGATGCATAGCCACTGACTCGACTGCTGTTTTTATGTACATTTGTGTTTTTATTGATGTCTATTATATCTTTTATTTCTATTCTGGAAAGCGCCCTGGGCACCTTCTGGCTGTTGTAAGGCGCTATACAAATAAAATTTGATTGATTGATTGATTGAACTCACATTGCACAACCGCCACCCCAACATGCCCACAGCGCCCCCTTGTTGCACAACAGGAACATAACAATAGTGAATAGAATAGAATATAACAGGTAATACATAGCTATTGTTCTATTTCGACTGACAAAAGCATTGCAAGATTTACAAATCATTGTAATTCATAAAAGCCAAATGTATTTTGAGGTGCATATAACAGGGCTGCTCAAAGTGCGGCACGGGGGCCAAATGCGGCCCTCAGACCAGTTTTTGTTTGCCCGCTGGCTTCTTGCTTTGTTAGCACACATCAGCAGAACTCATACTTTTCACTTTTGAATAGCCCAGCTTGCACAGAAGCAGCGGTCCATGCATGGATATCTGCTTTCTTACATTGTGTTTTAACTGTGAAAATACGATTTTACCTGAACATGTATATGTGAAGACAAGAGATTGCGGCGAAAACGTTCGGGATTTGTCCGCACTTTCCTTCTTTGGGCTAACCATGAACTGACCCACAACTCTGTTTCTTTCAAGTCTACCGGCACCACCTAAAAGTGGCTACTCCACACTCAGACACGCAGCAGGCAAAACTGTGGCCCTCCATGCCATAAACACTTCACTATGTGGCCACCCCGGGCATATAATGACCAGACCTGGACGGTAATAAATGCTAATCCTGTAATCCTCAATGTTGTTGCACCGAGTACCAGCTTGAATGAACTGAAGTCTAGACTGGAGTGAACCTGCTCTTGACCTGTTCTAAACTTCCATTATTTCCGTCTCCCCCGTTCTTTCGACCTGATTACACTTAATGACATAACAACTTAAACAGTGAGCAGTGTAAGAATAGAGCTGTACGTTTTGACGCATTGTTTCCGCAGCTCCACTTTGTCGACGAGGAGCTGATTGTGTAGGACTTGTGTTTGATTAATGTATGTATGAATTCACGCCGCAGCGGGACAACGCCACAGGTGCATTTGTGTGTCTGCGTTCATCACACGTCATATACTTATTATTGTCGAAATGGAGCAGAATGTTCAGAAGGAGAAATATATAAAAGATTGCAACATATTGAGATAGCACTCATTAAGGTGCCCGTCTGTTTACAGAGCATAGTGCAAGCTCAAAAGTAATATCTCACTTGCAAAAAATATTACCATTACCAATGTGAATGGGGTTGAAAAGTCCAATAGCCGATATACATAGCATTAGTTACTTTGGCTGTAGGCATTTAGACATTTTGGGCTATAATTTTTTACTTTGGATTAAACTTGGGACCAACTCTGATTATTTTTGGAGACCCGGATGAGCCTCGTAGAGATGTACTGTAGACGTGTTCTCAGAGCGCTCTCACATTAAGCCTTCGGCGTTTGGATGCGATTCAAGTTATATGGGAACTGATATCAAGAGAGATACTAAAGCTAACGAACAAACAACGACTAGCTCTTTTTTTATTTATTTTTTATTAATAGAAACAGCAAACAAAAGCAATAAAAAATGACATAAAATATCTACAGATGTACTGTATATAAGACAATTGCATATTACAGAGAGAACATAAGAAAAGATAAAATATTCACAAAGAGAAAGGGTAGTAAGTAAAAGAGTTATTTAAAACAGAAACAAAAATTCATTAAAAATAGAAAGCATATTATCAGCTTTTTTATAGGGGAGGTTGTCTATAGTTTTAAGGTAATATTTTAATATTCCTTTGAAATAAAATATATTTGGATTATCTTTTGACCATTTGCTAATATGAATATAAAATTTGCCATACAGGATTAAAACATTTAAAATAAATAAATGTTTTATGTCAATAGTGTTAGCTCTGCTAAAGCTAACCAATCTGCAGAAACCATGGAACTGTCAGCAGTTATAGAGGCAATTGAAGCCATGAGGGCCGAACATCTGGTAAAAATGGATGAGAAGGCCAAGCTGCAAAATGATTTTGACAAATCAATATGCTACAGAAAGAGATGAAAGTGGACAACGAGCAAGCTAATAATACAGTTGGCATGTTAGATGAGTGCAGGGTTAGCTAACACTCACTTGGACCAGATTGCTACACTGGTGCAACAGGTTTTGAGAGAAAGCAGTCACTAGTTTGAAAGCAAAGACTTAGGACCTTGAAGGAAGGTCGTGTAGATGTAATTGATGTGTTTTCATAATAAAAGGTCAGGAAATGTGTGCACCACACGGTGAGGACGGACTCGATGATGGCCGTGTAGAACTGCACCAGCATCTTGGTCAGCAGCTTAAGTTTCCTCAGCTGCCGCAGGAAGAACATCCTCTGCTGGGCCTTCTTGATGAGGGAGCTGATGGTCGGCTCCCATTTGAGGTCCTGGGTGATGGTGGTTCCCAGGAACCGGAAGGAGTCCACAATGATGGGGTTGGGAGAGTCTGTCGGGGCGAGGGGAGACGGTGATGCTGTGACTTTCCTAAAGTCCACGATCATCTCCACTGTCTCGTGGGCGTTCAGCTCCAGGTTGTTGTGGCTGCACCAGGACGCCAGCCGGTCCACCTCTCTCCTGTAGGCGGACTCATCACCGTCCGAGATGAGCCCGATGAGGGTGGTGTCGTCCGCAAACTTGATCAGTTTAACGGACTGGTGACTGGAGGTGCAGCAATTCGTGTTCAGGGAGAAGAGCCAGGGGGAAAGTACACAGCCCTGGTGTGGTTAGTCCAAGTGTCAATGTATCAAGAGTTTAAAAAAGATGTGAACTGTAAAAGCATCTTCCCAACTAGTTCAATTGTAGTTGAATCCACGTGAAATGTCCGCGTTTCTTTGTTTGAAAGCCCAATATCTGCAGCTTCTAAAACAGAGTGACAGCTTGTTGTAAGGCGTTCAAGTGGTGTAGGATATAAAGATCAGCACAATAACCGTGGTTCTAAATCCTCCAAACTATAACAGTATGTTCTGAATGCCAACAAAAACACCGACTTACAGGGGAATTATACCTCAGCAACGACAGATTATACAATAAGATTACAAATTATGCATTTTGTAATCAACACTTAATTGGGTTTATGTCTCACAAGCGCTGATAATCTAATCATTAAAACAGCATCAGTGTGCCTTAGTCCTTTCATTAATTACAATTGGCTATTTGCGAATCGCACATCACAGATACGAAGAAATAGTTCACGTTTGTAATAATGTTTGTTAGTGTAACGTGTGTTGAATTAATTTGCCCTAAACCTGAATACATTTCCCCCATCAGATTAAGACTTCTTGGTGCAGCAGTTACTTGCGAAAGGCTTTGGCACGTTTAAAGATTTATGGGAATGGTTTAGTCGAGATCATTTTTGGAGTAGAATTGAAATGAAAGTCAAATTCGCCTGGCCAGGGCTTAGGCGTGTGTGGAGGTAAAAAAATAAAAAAGGGTTAAGTGCTGTTAATCGCATCGGCAGGAGGCGGCCTGATGATATATTGATAACGAGTAAAGACTGCAGATCCAAGCATTAGCCCGTGGAGAGAGAGATAAAAACTATTTCTACCCCAAGTTGTATGCAGCCTGTGTGTCTCCAGGGCGAAACTAGGCAGCTGTAGAAAACCATGCAATCCGCTGCTTCTTGGGGGTAAGTTTGCATAAGTTTGTCCCAGTTTTGGCAGCGATGTGGGTTGGGATCCTGGATCAGTTCAAAGGAAATGTGAAAGGGTTAGACTGTAGGATCGACTCATTAACCTGCCTGATAATAAGAGTAACAAAAAAGTAGGTGAGGCCAGGATGAGTTCCCCTGGGCTGCAGAGCTCCGGACTGTCCTTGCTGATGTATTTCATAATCGTGATAATGAAATCAGATGTAATGTCAAACTTTGTCAAACTAAGCCAAAATTTTACAAAAATAAAGTTGTATTTAAAACAGAGTCATATGTACAGGCAAACTTAACAAGGAACCAAAGATCTTTCATGGCTCAGGCGCGAACTGGAACCCTTCCTAGAAACTGGGCAGTTTCACTGGCACTCCTGCAGAGGACAGACTCTGTAGATTGCGTGAGTTAAAGGGACTAGATGCAAGTCGGTCATTGTTATACTCACTACTGCCACCTCAGGTCTTCTGCGTAACTACGGTTTCTATATTAAGCTCATGCATGATGACACCTTCTTGAGTGACAGTGCAGGATTTTAGAGGCAGTTGTGGTAATTAGGTCTGGGCTCATTCTACACATTAGGACATGGCTGAAACGTGTAGGGGGAGGAAAAAACATAATTTTAACATTTTTAAACTCTGTATAGTCCCTTTAAGAGAGGTTGAAAATGAAATTCATGTTGGGTTTTATTGCTCGCTGTGTTGTTTGGTGAATAGTTAGTTCAAAAGCCTGAAATGTTCTGGATCAACGACGACAAGTTGAAATCGTTATTTAATTTGAATGTGTTTACATTGGCTCCCTTTGTTAGTGATGCTTTATATTAAGGTGTGGTCATTAAGTATTAATAAGCATTGGTAATCATTTTAGGTTTATAGGTAAGAGTTTACGTTAAGGTTAGGGTTGGGGTATGCTACAAATAAAGATATTATTCATGGCCTATTTGCATGGTAGTCGATAACAATATAATGATCACTCTATCAACATCTCTATGAGCATATTACTAATGGCCTACTAGTATGCAAACAGGTACAAGTATAACAAGTAGGGATGCACCGATACCACATGCTCGTACTCATTAATGGCTCTGGGTCTCTTCCTACCACCACCAGTGTCCGGGCTCCGGGGAAAGATTCTGGCTAGCATCCATCATTGCTATGTATTCCATATCGTTAACGCAATCTTTCAATCATGATTCACGTTCAGTAAAACTTCGTAACACATTATGTCTCTGTGAGTCTTTTCAGGTCGAAACACATCAAAGTTTTCTCTGGTCCTACATTCTGACCGCACCGGTGAGAAGAAGCGTCTGAAGATAGAACTTCAACATCCTCAACTAAGTCAACCCAATCCAGTCAAAGGTACTTGCAAATCTCTTTTATGAGGTGATTACTTTCTTTATACGTGGCTTGTCAAATCATTTAGAGCTTTTTCAAGAAAGTTATCTTGTCTCTGTCACTTTTAGACTCTCACTTTTCTGTCCTTGTACTGTTTCGCTATCACCCTTCAAGCCTTTTCACCTTGTATTATTATTCTTTGCGTTCCTTCTCTCTTTGTCACAGCCTCTCCATTGTGCTGCCCTCTCTGTTATTTGTGCTCCGCTGCCCAAACTATACTCTTACAAGTGTTTGACTGGCCTCGGCGCTGATGAATCCAGAGAAAAAAAAGGTCTGCTCAGGTCGCGACATCACTTTTGTATTGGCGTTTTCTCTCCTAGATTGTCAAGATGGACTTTTTTACTGTTTTTGTGTGTGTTTAGATTGTGGTCTTGAAGTTGGAGCGGCGTCGTCAACTTCAAAACCTTGTAATTCATTGACGGTATTGTGGAAATAGTGCCAAGTTACTTTGCTATAAAAATTTTAGCCTCTTCCTTTTGTTTTTACAAATGTCATAGTTTGTGTATAATTGACCACCTGGGCCTGCAATTTGACATAATGCGAGTAATACAAACCAGTTCTGTTTTTTTTAGATAGTCCTTTTTTGCTGACTACAATTGAGACTAAAGCTATGACTAAAATGTCCAAATATTTTTTGGACTATTTTTTCCTGTATATTTACTTAAATACAGTATGTTTATCCCTCATATAGGGAAGGGGAATCTTATTTGTATAGCACTTTTCACATGACACAAGTCACACCCAAAGCGCTTCACTCATAAAATGGAGGGGGGTTCATTCACTCCATGCTGATGGTGGTAAGCTACATTTGTAGACTGGGGCAGACTGACAGAAGCGAGGCTGCACACATCTGCGCCAACGGTCCCTCCGACCACCACCAACCACTCACACATAGGCATTGGGTGAAGTGTCTTGCCCAAGGACACAACGACAGTCTGCGCCTGCAGTAGCCGGGGTTTGAACCTCATATCATTTAAATCCACTGCCAAAGGAACAGATCTGTGCTTTGTTCATGTGACGGACAAACATAAAGCAGCAGACCTTGATTAAATATGATTATAATAAACATTATGAATGCAAGGTTGACTAAATTCATTCACTTTCTAAATGTACATCAGGACATTTTTGTCCAAATTGTGGGGATGGTTTAGCCGCCTTTTATACTCTTTGGTGTACCTTGGCAATTTGGGTAACATTTCAGTGCTGATCATAATAGCGTAAGTGTCAAACTGGTTTAGATGACAATGTATACTTTGTAAAAGGTAAATGATATATAGCGCCTTTCTACCACTCAAGGAACCAGTCACCCATTCACACTCTCATTCATACACCAATGTGTGCAGACACTGGAAGCAAGGTGGGTGAAGTGTCTTGCCCAAGGACACAACAACAGTGTGCACCTGCGGGATTTGAACCGCCGACCCTCTGATCACAAGCTCTACTATCACCGCCACTGCCATTGCCACCCCACCCAGTGTTAGGAGTTAGTTTGGACTGGTTTAATGCACACTGTCTTTTTAACAATAATAATAATAATGGCTTACACTTGTATTGCGCTTTACAAGCCTGTATTACCAAGTTTCTCAAAGCGCTACCGTCATTATTCATTCACTCAATACTCTGCGGTGGAAAGCTACTAATGCAGCCACAGCTACACCTTGGGGTAGACTGACGGAGGCGAGGTTACCAGTCTGTGCCATTGGCCCCTCCAACCACTCACTCACTACATTCATTCTTCAGCGTACTGTGCATTGGCGGGTTCACTGATAGTGGATAACAACGTTCAATGTGCATATCCTGCAGTTTGAGTAAGAAGAAAGAAGATACTGTATATGACCTTTTGAGCATTACAGACGTTTATCACTATGCGACATGAATGAATGAACCCAATAAATAATCTGAAAGCCAAAATGTTATACCCCCACCATTTCCGCTAGTATTTTTCATTTCCTCCCATTAAAGAAGCATACATCTGTAACCAATCGGTCGGAGCCAGCGCTGGGTACGGGAGGTCACCGTACCCTTCCTACCAAAGCCGAGGCCCGCGCAGGACATCAATCACCGCTTCACTATCTCAAATCCTATCTGACAACGCAATCTATGTCCAACCTCGCGATTACAAATTCCGACGCGCTGCTGATAAGCGCCGCGCTGCAGCGCTCCACAACGCGATGTTCGGGACAACCTTCCTCCAAGGTGCCTCCGTGAATGGAAGCGCGGAGATGATGGCGCTGTTTGCAGTCGCCTAAATGACTCGGGGCCCATTCAGAAAGCCATTGTAAACAGAGGACAAATGAGCAGATGTCAGGCCGCGGGTCAGTCAAGGCGTTTGTCAAGGCGCCTAGCAAATCACCGCCAAGAAGATGGAAGGGAAATAAAGGCTGGACCCGCTACAATAAAAGAGAAGGGATGATGTACTTGAAGGTGTTACCGTTAAATTACATACCTTTTAAATGTTATGATTTGATCATGGAAAGGCACACTTTTTTAATAAATTTTTTTTGTCAACAGGCTGGAGTGAAGCATTTAAAGTGAACATGGAATGGAAGCGTATTCTTATAATGCTTGTCCCATGACACAAGTCCCCCAAAGCGCTTCACATACTGTAGTGTAGGGGATTTGTTCTCCAATACCTCCACACACGGTGATGGTAAGTTACCTTCGGTCTGTGCCGACCGTTCCTCTGAGCACCATCATTCATTCACGTACACACATCATTCATCCTGGGCTGTTGTACATGTTTTTAGTGGAGGAGGAAATTGCTATACCTGGAGGAAACCTACACAGACACGGGGAGAACTCCCGTGCAAGCTCTACAGATAAAAGCATCAGGGCCGGGTTGCCAGGACACGGCAGCTGAACCCGCCCAAAACCCACGAACATACGGCGCGGCTGGAATTTTCTATATTTTTATTTAATATATAATTTTACTAGTTAACAGCCCATGTGCTCCTGCGATGATGAGAAACCGCCCCTTTCTCCCTCTCTTATTGAAAAAGCAGCTCTCAGACTTTTATTTGAGATTTTGTTATTCAAAGTAGCAATTTTGATCAAGAAATAAGATATAAATAGCCCATATATTGAAAACAACAACAACAAAAAAACACAAAGCAAAGCTTAGAAAGCCACCCACCTGGCCACCCTGCGTCTGAGAATTGAACCTGGGAACTTCTTTCTGTGAAGCACAAGCCCATATATCGTGCATTCTTAAAATCAGGCTTAAAGATTACATTTTTAGTACCATAGGTTGATATTTTTATGTTTTATAATTTGAAAAAAGGTTTCTAAAACAGTGGCTCTAAAACATGTCCACCAGGGTTCAGGGGTTTGCCTGAAGCTCCCTCTGTAGGCAGCAGTGGGAGAGACTGACCTGGAGACATGAACTCAGGGCATTGCTCTAGTCTATGGCGAGTTTCCCCATGCGTCCACATGAGGGATACATAACCTTGGTTATGCGTCACACTGATATGCAAGCCAAAATATGCAGTGCCTCTACACTAAGCAGGTGCCTAAAATACAAAGTTAGGCTTCATCTCGCTGTGCTACAGTACACCATGACCCAATATGATATGAATATGGTTTGATTTATTATAATAAAAGAACCTCTGCACACTCGGCCTCTCAGGTCAGCTGACCAGCTCCTCCTCAGCGTCCCAAAGACCAACCGAATGCTCAAATAGGGCTTTTGTGGTGGCTGCACCAAAATGATGGAATGAGCTGCTTTTGCAGACAGGCTCTTCTGTGCCTTTGTTTTCTATTCTGAAAATGCACTTGTTCACTTTGGCCTTTGACACAGCCTGAGTTTTTGACATTTAATCAGATTTTTATTATTTGTATTTAATAACTTTATCGTATTGTATTTATTTTTTGTAGCACGTTGGTCAACTTTGTTGTTTTAAAGTGCTTTTTAAATAAAGTTGCCATTGCCAACTAGAGCAAAAAAAATTAAAAAAAGATGTTGAATAAATCAAGATTACACAGTAAAGCTATTTGTTTACCTCATATCTGGGGACTTTCTTATGAAAAAGGTCACAAAATCATTGCAGTGTAACATTGTTATACACGCACAAAAAGCTAAAGCCTCCAATCTGATTATATTATGTTCAACAGTTCAGAGAAGCATGAAGCCATTTCAACCACTTGCAAATTCAAATCAGATTTTTCCAGAGATTAACTGAGTCCAATTACTTCCCCCAGTGGAGCAGTCAATTATTCTGACATCAGCTTTATCTGTCCACTGCTGTTGGACATTACTCTTATTTTATATTGACCCTCATATCTTATGCACCAGACTCAATCAAGGCCCAGTAACCTTTAGCCTGCACACTTTTTACTAATATAGGCTTTCTCTTCAAAATGTCTCTAGCATATAGTAGTTACCGTTTTCTAGTCAAATCAAATCATTACATGCACCAATTGACATGTTTGAAGTTACAGATGCAACTTCTTTACAAAGTAGTGATGGGATTTATTGGTCTTTACTTGGCGTAAACCATTTTTCTCCACACCGTGTCTTTGTATTTTTTATTTAGTAGAAAAACATACAGTGGGATGAAAATGTATGTGAACGCTTTGGAATTTCTCGCATTTCTGCCTAAATGTCATAAAATGTGGTCTGATCTTCAACAAAATCATAAGAATGAATAACAGTGTTTGCTTAAACTAATACCACCCAAACAGTTACATTTGATCATATTTGTATTGGCCGTAACCTGTAAACATTCACAGGACAGGGAGGAAAGTGAACCCAGGAATCTCGGTGAACTGCAGCAGTTTTGTAAAGAGGAACGGTCCAAGATGAATTCCTGATTGTTATCTTCATAAACTTGTGAATTTTTCCATTATTTCTAACAAAACAGCCCCACACCATGGTTTTCCCTGCTCTATACTTCAAAATGAGCATAGGGTTTTGATGTTGATGTGCTGTTCCATTTGTCCTCCACAAATGATGTTGTTTGTTCCTCCTAAACTGTTCAACTTTGGGTCCAACAGTGCACAGCATATTTATCCAGTAGTGCAGTGGAGCGTCCCAGAGCTCTTTCGCAAACCAAAGTTCACATACATTTTCCCAATGGCTGTATGAGTGTTTAGCATTGTGCTTTTACTTTCAGTCACAGTGGCCTTTATGACGCTCCAAGATCAATTGTTTGGTAGGTTTTCACTGCAAAACGTCTAAAACAATTCATCCGGGAGCGTTGTAGTGGTTCACTGGGATGGAAAGTAAAGGCGCCATGTTAACCCCTCATTGAGCCATTAGGTCACAAAAAAGTAAATTATGCACAAATATCAAATTTTTTTATCCCCACATAAAAATTGCATAATACGCCTTGAACGTAGTGGTGTAGAAATGGGGGGCACAAATACTTGAGTCTACTAGCCTGGCTAAACGGACCACCAATTCATTTTCTGGTAGGAGAGGTGTGGTTTACGATGGTCCATAGCCGTTTATTGGGCGCTACGAACGTCTATCATGGGTCTGCACATAACCATAGCCAATCGTATCATCGTATCAGATGACGTACCCGCTACACTATTTAGAACACGGTCTAAAGCTTGATCGAAAGATGGCGTTGCGACTGCTCCTGCCATGTTGGATCCGTACATATTTTTTATCCGTAAAGCTTCCGCATGTCGAATAGCGTGTCATCGTCTTGCAGTTCCTCCTCGTTCTGTGATTGGTCCACAAATCCATGCGAAGATTTCGGCCATGGTGAAGTTCGAAATGACACCCACATCTCTCTCTTCGCCATAGTCCAGTTCTTTTTCTCAGTCAGCCACGCCACATACAAACCCTCCATGGACCTCAACTTGTGGCACTAATACCATCATATTGTGAACCACTCTATCCAACATTTAAATGTATCTGGAAAATAAAGTTTCCGAGGCACAACTGGATTCAATTCTATTTATTTAATGCCGACACGTTTCGACCTTTAGGTCTTTGTTGAGGCCGTGTCAAACGTGCCAGCGTTAAATAAATAGAATTTAATCCAGTTGTGCCTCGGAAACTTTATTTTCCTAATTCATTTGACTCTGCCCGTTTCTTCCGAAGAGCACCACAGACGATCGAGATCCAGTGAGCCCCTCCGGCCTCCTCCTCATTTAAATCTATTATTATCTATCTATTTTACAATGAGCCATAACCAGAGGCTGGGGGTTCAACCTCATCACCTGTTACTGTATACTTATGTTCATTTGCACATGTGCCTCTGTGTTTCCACTTGAGGCAGAAATATTAATTTCACCAAATACAATTTCTATGTCCCTCTTGTTTGTTGTTAATTCCAAATAATACTAAAGAGAGAATTAGTTCTCGATTACACTCTGTAGAGTACAAAGTTAATTACCAGGAAACAACAGAAAAGATAAAGAGGTTATTTTGTGTAGAGCAGGTTAGGTCTTAATACTTGTTGTTTTTCTGGCTCGCTGCCGAGTCTCGCTGCAGCCGCACCTTTGGGGGTTATGAAAAATGAACGCTAAATTATTCCAAATCATCAATAATACTCCCCATAGAGCCGCCTGAAAGGGACTTCTGATGCAATTTTATTCAGCTGCGAGCGCCCGGGCCAAAACACAATCAGCAACAAGCAGCCAGGAATAATGGCTAATCTGTTTATGTGCCCAGGATTTCTCACTTCTGGAAATGAGGGGCTCGCTGCTGGCTGTGGATGTGTGGTTGGAAGGAAAAATGAAACAACAAAAAATAACTTGTTGAGATGATGATTTAGACTTTGGATTTTGGAATTATCTGTGACGCGTACTTGACTTTGCATGTGACCCTTCAACAGCTGCACATGTACAAGTTGTTGGAGGATTAGCCATGTTGACGTGAGAAAATGGAGAAAACGGATTACATTTTAAACAATTAGTTAAGGTTTATCACACCATAGTGTTTTTTTTTTACTGCTACTTAAGTTGATGGTTACGCAGTAAAATTCAGAGCGAGGTTTTAACACTTATTTTCAACACTATTTCTGCGCTTATATGGTCCTAATCTAAATAGTGTAACATTTACACTGGAGATAGTGTTTATTTCTAAGTGTTAATTCTACACTGTGAAGTGTCAGTATTTGACACTGTGCAGACACTGCTTGGTGTTGATAGGGTTTGACTCTGATGTCAAAACAACACTATTCAGTGCTATCTACAAATGACACTAGGTTCAGTGTTAACAGAATTGACACCCATTGTAGTTAATTCTAATTAACACTAATGTTTAACACTATTTAATTTGACACTAAACAGTGTTAATTAAACAAGTCACACAATCAATTTATACCAATTTATTTAAACTTTTGGCATAATAAAACAATGGTAAATACAAACTTTTGTTTGCATGTTTTTCTTGTAAGTGATATTCAATAACAGTGTGGAACCATAGACTGTTAAAATTTCTAGCCGATGGCCAGGCAGCGACGTAAACGGCCTGTCAATCAAAGTCAGGCCCTCATTAATTATGCAAGATTTCTAAAATTTCTACTACGATAACCAGCCTGGTGCCCCAGATTGTTTTTAACCCAGCGTAATCACAGGAGGAATATCTAGCTCTAGCCACTTCTAAACCATTAGGCACCGGGCATTAAAGTTGTTTTTAACGTGTCTAAAGTCCAATGCATTCCAATGGGGGAATAGCGGCCATATGGAGGTACTACAGCAAAGGTGGAGCAATGGCGGCCTCCAGTGTCGTAGTCACAAAGCAGAGCAGTCAGCGGCCATTGTGTGGAACAGCATAGTCAGGAGTTGTCTGAAATGTACAGTTTGAAAATACAGTAATTCCTTTACATAAACAACCTGTTGGTAATTGTTTTAGAACAATTTCAAAAGCTCGGTAATGTTCATCAAAACAGTTTTAAAAGATGAACCACTAAGAACAACATCTTTATCTTTCACAATAATGGGCTCCATGCACTTGAGCATCACGTGACTCCGAGTGCATCCTCAGGAGCAGCTGCTCTTTCTGCCCTATTATTTCCTTACAAGTTCAAATAAATATCTCAGAATACAGACAGACAGTGAATTACTGATGGACAGGTACACGACATCACGTCAGGAGCAAATAATTAACTGAAGGAAACTTTTGAACGAGCCGCTCAGAAAATAATTGGCCTGTCTTAAGTGTAAATACTTTTTAGTTGTTTAATTGTTGTGATGTAGTTTTTGATACTAGCCATTAGGTCCAGGATAAAACTCAACAAACACAGACGTTACCTGCGTCAAGAATTTACACCCAACATATTGTTTCGAACACGTAGCCAGTGACTTCCGTGATGTTTTTGTGACAGGGTGCACTGTGTGCCCTGAAATGTCTTGCGTAAATGCTCTCATTCTATTCGTCTATACCGACGCGTTGCCCCTTTAAAAAGCAACTCCCGTTATTAGAATGGCTCAGTTCTCCAATGTACTGTAGTTCTAACATCTATCTGTATCTAGGCTGCGAGCTTCCAGTGCTGGTAACTGGGACTTTTCAGCTGCTGCCCTGTCTTTTTGGGTTCCGTTTTACCGAATGAATATGGATTCTCCAGCTATGTTCTGTGGCTCAACTAAGCTGCAAAAAATGTGGTTTAACTAAAAGGTCGTTTTAACTGATGGAACTAAAATGCAACTGAATGAAATTGTACAAATAAAACTTGCTACATTTGTAAATAGAACACTGCCTGTCATTTCTCATCATGTACTTACCTGTGAGCTTTGAGCTCTAAAACCCGTATTATTCTTTAGGTGAAATTCCTATCGTGGCGTTGTCAGCTATAATAATAAAAACATCCTAGAGTAACCCCCGTCCTGCCACATTTGGCGTTGTCGACAGGATCATGATTAATGACACGGCATGTTCTAAAAAAAAAAAATATTGCACAGCTTTTTGGTTGTTATGAAGCCGTAGCCTGCTAACCATTGTTCTCATGCATTATCCTTCTCCACACCAGACTCGTGACCTATTTTGCGTGGTCATTTTGTGTTGCATGTTTATGTAGCCTATTTTGATTGTAGTGTGTTTTCCCGTGTGTGCCATATTTTAATTTTGCTTATATAGACTTGCATTTGTTTTCATGTTTTAAATGACATGTGTTATGGTCATGTGGAATGGGTTGGGGATAGCTAACTTTGGGAAATGTTGTTATTGCTACTACCTTCTCAGCTGTGCAATATGTGTTCTAAACTTGTGAAATGTTTTTGTTTTTTAAGACAGGGCAGCAGCAGTTTTTAATGGACTCCTGTACAGTGAAGTGACGGGCGGTAGTGAAGGAGGTCACAGCAGTTGGTAGTCCTCAGTGGGTGCTGTGCCTGGCGGCCTCCAATGGTGGGTCATACCCCAAACAGTGTCAGTGAGGTGAGGTAAAGAAATCCTTACTAGCTGACAGCGCGCAACTGTTTCTGTTATACTGTCAGTGAGGAGGCGCTAGCTACAGCTTGGGGACCCAGCTAGTTTGTTTTTTTTGGAGTCGTTATTGACTCGTGCCAACAGTGGCCTTCACGGCACCTCATTGAGCCAAGGAAATGTGCGGGTTAGTGAGGAAGCACTGTTTCAATGTTTGCGTGTAGTGGCTCATACCTGGGCAGCGGTGGGTGCATTGGGATGTAGGATGCCTCAGTAGCCCGTTAGCGTTAAGCTACCGCTGTAGTAAAGTTATGGTGCCCCTAGTGTATATGTGTGCACTATTAGTCCTCAACACGCCCTTCTGCAGCCTTCACGGCACCTTGTCTAGCCCGAGTACAGGGGTGGTACGACTTGGAAAAACGCAGTCCCGGTAGTTGGTTGCTTTAGTGTGTATCTTATTTTGGGAGAGCAGCGCGTAACCGCCCCTCTCTCACCTGTGCGAATGTGTGTGGCCAATGTGGGTGTATGGCTCAAACCTGCCCATGGCCCTGGAAGCGGGAGGCTTCACCGCGCCCTTCCGTCTAGTGTGTATTCTTGGTCGTGTCATCGTCGGGACGACGATTTAATTTGGGGGGGAAGAATGTGACAGGGTGCACTGTGTGCCCTGAAATGTCTTGCGTAAATGCTCTCATTCTATTCGTCTATACCGACGCGTTGCCCCTTTAAAAAGCCTCTTTTCCTCCCTCTCTCTCTCTCTGACTCCTTCACTCCGCCCCTCCTGATGTCCGTCCTCCTTCCTGGTTTGGGTGCGCGCTGCGTAATGGGTGCGCAGGTGAGCGTTAGCCTCTAAATCCCTGCCTTTTTATCCTTTTTAAACTGATACTAATTTAGCGTTCTTGTGCAGCTCAGCTGCGGCATGCCTGCGCCCCCCGGTGCGCTGAATGTTGTCCTCCGTGGTGCCTCCGGTGTGCGGCTTGGAGGTAAGGGCTGCCGCTATCAGCTGCTCTAGTTTGCCCAAAACAACCAGTATAATTCTAAACGTATATTTTGTTTTGTCAGCGTCTGTCGTGTGTCCATAGACCTAAGGTCTCTGTCCCCCCTGCTTCTTTAGCAGGTAAACCAACTCCCGTTATTAGAATGGCTCAGTTCTCCAATGTACTGTAGTTCTAACATCTATCTGTATCTAGGCTGCGAGCTTCCAGTGCTGGTAACTGGGACTTTTCAGCTGCTGCCCTGTCTTTTTGGGTTCCGTTTTACCGAATGAATATGGATTCTCCAGCTATGTTCTGTGGCTCAACTAAGCTGCAAAAAATGTGGTTTAACTAAAAGGTCGTTTTAACTGATGGAACTAAAATGCAACTGAATGAAATTGTACAAATAAAACTTGCTACATTTGTAAATAGAACACTGCCTGTCATTTCTCATCATGTACTTACCTGTGAGCCTTGAGCTCTAAAACCCGTATTATTCTTTAGGTGAAATTCCTATCGTGGCGTTGTCAGCTATAATAATAAAAACATCCTAGAGTAACCCCCGTCCTGCCACATTTTCTTGAACTATTTTGTGCAAGACATCGCTACAATCCTTATTGGGAAAATAGCGAGTGACGAACGACATCAGCATCTGGAGCTCGCACTTGTCACTTGCATGCATAGAGCCCATAGTAGTATGTTAATATTTTCCCAGGAAGGGAACCATGGATTAGCTTGCCTAAATAACTTTTAACTACTGAAGAAATCTAGCTCTAACCTCCGCAACACGTGGACTCTCATGAATCTTGCCAACATCTGTGTTGTATACGGTTGTCTGTATGAATGTGTACATAGCATGAAGAGAGAGGTTGTACCTTGTACCAAACACAAAGTGTGCGTTGAAGAGTTCATTAAAAGCTGAAAGAGAACTTGCAGACCTGCATGGTATGGCTTGTTTGTCAAGGACCATGAAGAATTCATGGATGAACAGAGCCGTGGGAAGACATTTTAGTTAGGGAGTGCTGAGGGATAAAGTTGACCCCAAAACCACTTTGTCTGTGCATATTTCCTATTTAATAATATTGCCTGCAGTTTGCAAACTATCCACCAGGGGGTGCTGCAGCGCCCTCAGCACCCTGGGTTCCCACGGCCTTGTGAATGAAGCGCTTCTTCCCTCCCACAGCAAGAAGATAAGGCTGAGTGGTCCCACTTATGGCATCAACATGTTCCTGGATGCTTGTGCCAGTCTAAAAATAAAACACAATGTTAACAAAAGTAAAAAACAACAAAAAGTTTAAATAATTATGTCCCTTAAAGCTGGGGTACTTGAATCTTGTGTCACCAGGCAGAATTCAAGCTGTAAATCCCGCCCCCCACTCTATGCAACTGCGCACCTCGCTGATTAGTCCCTCCCAGTCTCCACCTCTCTGGAAGTGCACGAGAGCTGTACGTGCACACGCATACGTTGTTGACAGTCTGAAAGTTGCATCCAAGGATCCCCTAGTTCATATTTTGTAGCCGAAAATAAATGTACAAGTACGTGTTTTATTTACTCTAATCATGAAATACTCATTTATGTTGCTAAGCTGTAATATTGCCATATATTATACAAAGATTTAGCTAAACTCTAAATGCAAAAACAAGAAAACAGACAAGATCGTATGTGGAAACTGACAGATGTGTGCTAACTTTGCTAAGCTAATATTTTTCTGACTGAATGTATACGCTAGCAAGTCTGTAACAATACAAGAACTGTGGAGTTTCTAAAACGATTGTCATTTGTCTGTTATGAATGGTATGACGAGTCTGTGATTGATCAACCCTCTACAAGTAGAGGTCAGGGCAGAGGTGGCTGTGGACAAGGGGCTGGCCGAGGCGCAGGACGTGTCCTCAAAGCAAAACACGAGAGACTGGAGGAAAGCGAAAGGAAATCTCTAACTGCACTTTTGCTCAGTGGCATTATTACCATTTACAGTTTATATTTTGCGAACAAAGTAGTGTAACTCAGCTACATTTTTGAAACAGAATGTAATAATGTAAAAATGTAATACAAACGTATTACATTTTTAAAGGTGTATTTAGTAATGTAGAATATATTACAATGTAAGTAACTTGCCCAACACTGCACTTGTGTAATATTATTTTGAAGTAACGTTACCCTTACTTCAGTAAATAATGTTTGGTTATTATTATGTTATTATGTTGGGTACTCTCCACACTACATCAGTATCTACAACTTTAGACAACAAGCTACTCCAACTGACTTTTATTTAATTTACTCCCAATGACAACAGGACAGAACATTTCGATCATGTGTTTTGATTGCTAGTTATCTTTATTTTGAAAAAAGTGTTCATAAAGACCTGAGAGCAACGTCACTCCGGTTATTTCTACTATATCCTCATTCAACATATGCATACCCAGGCCGCGGCTGAGTTGGGTTTGTAACAACTCCTCGTTGGTTGGACGTGGAACTCCAGGGAGAAGTCCTAACCGCCGTGGGTCATCTGGTCTCAGTCTCCTCTTCGCTGGCATGCCTTTCCCTGAAGAACCCCGGCACAACAGGATGGCTCTCTGGAGATCTGGGATGTACCCATAATCATTTTCCTCTTTCACAGGGTACATACTCCACCGGCGTTACTTGTTAAAAAGAAACTTGTACCTATTTTGATGACAAAGTTATATACAACTTTATTAGTGAAGATGTATGGGTACACATTTAAGTAATGTTTAACTTAATCCAATGAGCCGTCAGCATTTCTTTTGAGTGGTCTGTGATTATAATCCAAACCAGTAAGGTGTGTCTGTGCTCTGTAGACTGGCCAAACAAAGTAGAATCTTTTTCCAGCATACGTAATAAAGTGATTGTAAAAAGATTCCAGCTCAGCAGTGGATCTTAAAACAAAAACACAGCATTATTTTTATGTTTACACTTGATCTGTGTCTGCAATATAATATAAATAAATATATCTTAATTATTATTTGTGATGGAGAATAGAGCACAAAAACACGACACGTTGACATGGATACACATACTTAAACAGAGGAACTTCTCAACCTCTTTTAGCCACCTCGCATTCAGAACGATGTTTTCAGTTTCAGTTTAGTTTATTACAAATATACGGTAAAAGCATTTTAACATTCATTCATAGATGATAGTGCATATTCATAAACGGGACACCCTTGAAGCAACATTTAGCTTATGTATGGGGCCCAAGACAATACACAATATTAAAAACACAGATATACATTAGTAACCTGGGATACATATTACCCAAGATACCTATTACCTACCAACTAACCTTACCTACTCTAATTTAAAACTGTCTTACCTTACTTTTACTAGCTTAGGAGTTGCATGAATTTTACTTTAAAAAGGTACGTATTTTTTTATTTTAATGTTATTTTTGAATTATTTATTTTTTGCTTACACACATTAGTCCATACTACCATCAGACATAAATTACATAAGTCTTGTTAGAGGTCATCAACTAGGGTTTATTGTAATTTTCTAGAAGCTCAATTTTTAGTTTCTTTTTAAAAATAGCCAGAGATGTAACGGTTTTAATGTAAATATTCAGCTCATTCCAAACTTGTGGGCCTTTACACGCCACACTGAAGCTTGTGCACTTGAGTTTTCTAATTTTTCCTTGTAAGAGGGTTTTACGTCTTGTATTGTGATTATGAGCAGGTGTAGAGATTGGGATGAGCTGAGCCAGTCTGTCCTTAGGTCTAAACACTACATTAGACATTATACATGCATTTTGAAAAAAGTTGCACTCGGTGAGTTTCAGAAGCTTATATTTATAAAATAAGTGATCGGTGGGGCTATTAAACTTGGCCCAAGAGATGGCTCGAATAGCTTTCTTTTGAAGGGCTTGTAATTTCAAAAGATAGCTGGGGAATGTGTTGCACCAGATCACGTTGCAGTAATTTAGATGGGGTTCAAAAAGGGATCGGTACAAGATCAAAAGGGCCTCAAGGGGAAGAAAATGTCTCAATTTATAAAATAAGCCGACATATTTGGATAATTGTTTTACAAGATGGTCAATATGTTTTTTGAAATTCAGGTGCTCGTCAATTTGAATTCCAAGAAATGTAATACTGTTTAGTCTTTCAATATTTATACTATTTATTGAGATATGTAGATTTTCAAGATTTTTCCTGTTTCTATTAGACCGAAATACAATAAATTTGGTTTTATTTATGTTTAATGATAATTTATTACAATTGAACCAGGTGTCTACTTTTCTTAGTTCATCATTTATAGTGTTTTGTAGAAGTATTGGGTCGTTGTGGGATAAAAATAGGTTTGTATCATCGGCAAACATTACTTTATGGAGGATTTGCGATGAATTTGGAAAGTCGTTTACATAAATAATAAATAGTAGCGGGCCTAGGACTGAGCCCTGTGGGACCCCACATTTAATGGTTTTACGGTGTGAATTCTGATTATTGGTGTGCACATATTGCTCCCTTTCATTGAAGTAGCTGCTGAACCAACTGAGTGCTAAACCTCTGACACCATAATGTTGCAATTTGCCAAGGAGTATGTTAAAATCAATAGTATCGAACGCTTTCGATAAGTCAAGGAAAACACCTATGCCACACTCGCCTTTATCGATAGCATCGTTGATTTTTCCTACCAGATCCAGGATTGCCATGCAAGTGGTGCTCTTTTCTCTGAAACCATATTGTGATGTTGTGAGAATATTGTGTTTATTTAAGTAGTCAATCAGTGCTTCATGTGCCACTGATCCTTTGCTGATCCAAGCGTTGTCTCTTTCTTCTAACAACGGACCATGATGATATGCTCCAAGAACCCATTCATATTCTCCAGTGGCATGGTGAAGAACCCCCTTTTTATTTATTTTTTATTTTTTGACCTTTATTTAACCAGGAAAGTCCCACTGAGATTAAGAATCTCTTTTTGTTTTTAGTGGTAGGGGAAACCGGAGTACCCGGAGGAAACCTACGCAGACACGGGGAGAACATGCAAACTCCACACAGAAAGGCCCCGGCCTTGGTGGGAATCGAACCCGGACCGGAAATTTGCAATAATAATAGAACAGCAGACTTACAAAGAACTCATCATATGTTGCAGCAGTTTTGGCGCAAAACCAGAAGTGGTTACATGTCCTTCCACCACGCGAAAAGAATTGCACAGCCTTTTCTTTGCGCTGCCTAAGCACAGAAAATAGAAATTATGGACCATTTGCAATGACAAGCAACAGTGTGTGAAAACCTTGTGAAGACTTACAGAAAACGTTTGACCTCTGTCATTGCCAACGAGGGGTATATAACAAAGTATGAACTTTTGTTATTGACCAAATACTTATTTTCTACCGTAATTTGCGATTCAATTCATTAAAAATCAGACAATGGGATTTTCTGGATTTTTTTTTTCTCATTTTGACTCTCATAGTTAGGGATGGACACCGTTAAACAGTGCCTACTTGGTACCGACCGAAAAGCTCCGGTCGGGGGTGGTATCGTAAAACTAAAATTCTTTCGGTGCCAAATTTCGGTTCTTTTTCTCTCTAGACGTCAATAATATGACCCGCAGCGAGTCTAAAAAAAGCAACATGAACGTGTGTGGAGATAATGAGCTGCTTCAGCGCAAATGGAGCGAAGCAAAACTATAACTTAAAGAGAAGCAAAGCTATAACTTAAAGAGAAGCAAAGCTATAACTTGCTAAACGTTTGTAATAGAGATGGCCCAGCCGCGGTCTGCGGCAGGACTGAGCCAAGACTAAACCAGGACTTACACCGGTTGCAAAACCCAGAGCTAAACAAAACCAGTTATTATAAACCAGGACTAAACCAGGACTGAATAAGAAACTTGAGTTTTTTGGTAAATTGAAAAGCAAAACAGAGCAGTGACAACAAGAAAGACGTCTTTACCTTTAGCCACAGACCCGGAGGCTGAGTTTACGAGCTGTTGTTACAACTTTACAAGCAGCTGCAGCGTGAGGGGAATATCAAAGATTGTTTGTGGAAAAGTGAGCGCTCACTCTGTATTAGACATTTTTGGTACAGTTTTTGTAGATTATTAGTGACAGAGTGAGCGCTCACTGTGTAAAGATCTTTGACGAGTAAGTGCTTCGTCAAAGTGCAGTGTGTTTAGAAACGTTTATCCGAAAGAAAACCGTGTCATGATGTGGATCAGCTGCAGCTCAGGAGGTAATAATGTCCTTTCTTTCCTTTTATCGCTGCTTAAGTGGAAATTGTGCTCAAAACACGAAGTTACAGGTGACGCTGCTGCGGCCTGTGGAGCTTCTGTTTTGCGGTTTTAGGACTTTTTCCTGAACGATACTTTTTATACACGTTATTTTAATTGAATTAAAATGACATAGGCACAGAAAAAAGTACCGTTAAGGAACCGGCACCGAAAAGCAGGTATTGTTAAAGTAGTGGTATCGAAAAAAAAAAACTAACGGTATCCATCCCTACTCATAGTTGAGGTATACCTATGATGAAAATTACAGGCCTCTCATCTTTTTAAGTGGGAGAACTTGCACAATTGTTGGCTGACTACATACTTTTTTTCCCCACTGTAAATACAATAAATGAACAAGGAGTCATTTATTTCAGAGATTCATGGAGAATATCTGATATCACTGTCCTTCTAAAATACAAATGAACAAAGTAAAGAAATGTACACCCATAACAGGTTCATGTGGCATTACAACATTCTAAACACCCTATAGTTTAAAATGGAGGCAGTGCGTAGCTACAAATATCAATGTGGCTTAGCAGTTTGTTATAGGAATTTAAATTTTTCACAGTCTTTAGCCATTTTCCTGCAGACTATAAACATTATCACATACAAATATAGTCAAGTCAAAATTTTATGTTTTGTCACAGCATGTCCAGTAGAAGTGAAAAACTGACACTTAAGCTAACATTAGTACAGGTGCTCGTCATATAAGTAGAATGTAATGAAAAGGTGCAATCACTCCTGTTATTCAACTTAAAATGTGAAACTAATATACGATACTCATTACATTCAAAGTGAGATATGTTTGGCCTTAATTTGTTATAATTTTTATTATTATGGCTCAGCTTGTAAAAACCCTCTCTGGCAGCTGGGCGATTCCAGAGATGTAAATATAGGCACCAGCCCTCCACCTGAACACAACCTATTTAGACCATGTTAAGATATAGAGTAAAAGATCCATGAATGTTACCATGGAGATCCGCCATTTTGCAGCTGTTAACATACATTTTCCATTGACTAATATTAGCTAAAAACAGTATAAAAAGTGATAAAATTCATGGTAATTACATCTAACACACTGTGGTGTGTTAATGTGAACAATAACTTTAGTTTTTTGTCTTTTAAAATCTCCATTAGTTCATCATTGCTGCTAATCCTATAATTCTTAAGGCTCATTCAATGATAGAACTCTACAAAACAGAACATTGTCCATGGTAACCTTGCCAACTGTTGCCTGGTTACAAGGTGCATTCCATACCTGTGATGTCATGTAACCAGGCAACAGTTGGCAAGGTTACCATGGGCAATGTTCTGTTTTGTAGAGTTCTATCATTGCACAGAACTTTGTAAGCATATGAACATTCTTCCATAGCTCATTCAACCAGGATCACTTGAACCGTTCGCAAAGTCGCTTTTGAGCAGACCGATAGTTTGAAAAATCACTGTGTTTCTTACCGACTAACTTCTGTTCAAAGAGGAACAATGGAAAAAATCTTTGACGCATTCTTTGAGGCCAAACGCGCCCTACAGCAGGAAAGAGAGGTACACCTCGCAACCTTTCAGGACAGAGAAATGCTATGGGCAGAGGAGAGGCGTGTCCTACAAGAAAGAGGGATTGAGTCTGCACAGACCCTCCAGGACAGAGAAATGCTATGGGCAGAGGAGAGGCGTGCCCTACAAGAAAGAGGGATGGAGTCTGCACAGACCGTCCAGGAGAGAGAGATGCTATGGGCAGAGGAGAGGCGTGTCCTACAAGAAAGAGGGATTGAGTCTGCACAGACCCTCCAGGACAGAGAAATGCTATGGGCAGAGGAGAGGCGTGCCCTACAAGAAAGAGGGATGGAGTCTGCACAGACCTTCCAGGAGAGAGAGATGCTATGGGCAGAGGAGAGGCGTGTCCTACAAGAAAGAGGGATTGAGTCTGCACAGACCCTCCAGGACAGAGAAATGCTATGGGCAGAGGAGAGGCGTGCCCTACAAGAAAGACTGATGGAGTCTGCACAGACCTTCCAGGACAGAGAAATGCTATGGGCAGAGGAGAGGCGTGCCCTACAAGAAAGAGGGATGGAGTCTGCACAGACCCTCCAGGACAGAGAAATGCTATGGGCAGAGGAGAGGCGTGCCCTCCAAGAAAGAGGGATGGAGTCTGCACAGACCCTCCAGGACAGAGAGATGCTATGGGCAGAGGAGAGATGTGTCCTCCAAGAAAGAGGGATGGAGTCTGCACAGACCCTCCAGGACAGAGAAAAGCAATTGGCAGAGCAGAAGGGTGCTCAACAGGAGAGAGAAGAATCTTGGAAACAGAAATTTGAAGAGCAGCAAAAAGCCACTCATGAGAAGCAGCTAGAGTTTGCCAGAGCTGCTGAGGAGTGGAGCGTCAAGGAGCAGCTCTTGTTACAACTGCAGAAAAAGAGAGAAATTCCCGAGCTGTTTTTCAATATCGATGAAAGCTCCAGTGGTTTAATCCCTGAGCCTAAAATCACACGTGTGACCGGGGAGGACCAGATAGAGGTGACACAGATTGAACTGGGTATGCCTGCAGAAAGTGTTCAGCCTGGTGACAACTTCTACCACTGTATTGTGACGGTCCAGGTGGGGAATTCTCCTCAAGAGGGTCTTAATCATCCCTCTGTGACAGTGGGGGATATAACTGAACCACAAAACTCTCCTGAAGCACAGTTTACGCCTCCCATCAGTAACAACACAAATAATATGATAACAGAGCAGGAAAAGCCAGCTGCTGAAGTATCAGATGGGGTCCAGGATACAGAGGGGCATCCAGTAGAGCCACAGGACACAACTAACGATGTTCAAGTTAAGTTTGAGAACGCTGCACTGCTCAAGATTGAAGACCTGGGTCTCTCCAGTGCTTCAGAGTCCCAAGCAGAAGTCTCCAAAGGTCAAGACACCATCACTGTGGGCCAAGGTGTTTTAATATTGGAGGATATGATAAATGAGGATTCTACTGAGACTTCAGAGGAAGCTACAGAATCCAGTTTAGCGGAGCCCAAAGGAACGATAACAGAACCAGTTGTGCAGGATGAAATCCCCAGCACCAACAAACAAAAGAGAAAAAGGAGAAAAAAGCAGGCTAACAAGCAAGCTGCTGATACAAAGGAGTCTCTAACACACAACCATAGCACGGAAAACAACACTCAAATTGAGGAGGACCACACTGCGCTGCTCCAAACTGAAGACAGCAACACCATAGCAGCTTCAGAGTCCCAAACAGACACACCAAAGGATGAAGACGGCATCACTAAGATTCAAGGTGCTTTAGACATGGAGGACCAAAGTACGACTCCCCCAGAGACACCAGCACCAAATCTGCTGGCGAATGAGGTCCAGTCTTTTTTGGAGGCTACAGAGCGCAGTTCACCAGAGCCCAGAGAAAAACCCGAGGCTGAAGTTGTAGCAACAAACACCGCGCTGGTCCACACTGACAACCAGAGTGACAGCAGTACTGTACCAGCAGGCAATCATTCAGATGCTCAAGCAGTAACTCCTGACGTTCAAGACACCATAATAGAAGATCAGGATGTTTTAAAAATGGGGGAAAAGGCAACAGAGATTCCTCCAGAGCCACCAGCATCACTGACTGAACCACAGACCATTCCTGAAGCACCATCGGCTGCCGAGAGCGATTGTGCAATGGAGAACAAGCTAACATCCAAGGTAGTGGAAATGCCTACTGACCTTCCTGAGGTAGAGAGGCAAAAGGTTAGTGAAGCTGCCCTGGCTGAAACGTCCAGCACCAACATAGGGAAGAGAAAAAGGAGAAAAAATCAGGCACAGAAGCAATCTGCCGAAGTGCCTGATGAACAGGAGTTTTCAGCTGAGTTCCAGAGCATTGCCAATGATACTCAAGTGGTGGAGGATAACACTGCACTGCTCCAGTCTAACGGCCAGGCTGACTGTAGTAACACAGCAGCCGTAGAGTCTCACACAGAAGCTTCAAAAGATGATGACGTTATCACCGAGGACCAGAGCACAGCGATTCTTCCAGACACACCATCAGCTTCACTGCCTATGGCAGATAAGACAGAACCAGCTCCAGAATCCCAAACAGAATCCCCAAAAGATGAAGACACAACTGATGAGAACCGAGGTGTTTCAGTCATGGAGGACCAGAGTACGGAGGTCCAGTCATCATGGGAAGTCGCGGAGCACAGTTTACCAGAGCCTTTAGAAATAACAGAGGTCGAGGTGGCTGACACACATTTTCAGACTGACGAGCAAGATAATTCTTGTGGCACATCCGCTGCATCAGCGTCCCAAGAGGTACCTATCATAGATACTATCGCTGAGGGGCAAGGTGTTTTAAACATGAATAATGTGATGGATGAGGTTCAGGACCGTGATGAGGCTTCTGAGGAAGCGACAAAATCCAGTTCAGCAAAGCCCAAGAAAACAATAACAGAACCAGTTGTGGAGGTTGAAACTCCCTGCACCTTCAACGGAAAGAAAAAGAGGCGACAAAAGCAGACAAACAAACAAGTTGTGGATACAGAGGAATCTAAAGCAGGGCCCCAAGACACAGCTAAAGATGCTGAATTTGAGGAGGATCATACTGTAATGCCTCAGTCTGATGTTCATGATGAGTCCCATACAGAAGGTCCAAAAGCTGAAGACTCCATTGATGAGGACCAAGATGTTATAAACATGGAAGACCAGACTACAGAGATCCTTCCAGAAACCCTGCCTACCAATAGCACAAAGAAAGACAAGAAAAAGAAGCGACAAAACAAGCAGGGAGACTTTCAAGCACTCAATGTTGACTTCAGAGGTGCTGAATATGAACTGTTAAATCATCCAAAGTCCAAGCCCAGGAAAGATTGTGACTACAGCATCCCAGCAGAGGAGAAAGTGGCAACAAAGACCAACACCAAAGCTCAGAGACCGGATAACAAACAAAACACCAAAGCTGAGAAGAGGAAAGGCAAAAGACAGGGCAATTTTGAGCTTGCCCAGGAATCAGACGACGATGATTTTACCTACCAGATCACCAAAAAGAAGGGAAGGAGAAAAAAGCATTAAGGTGCCAAGGCCCAGACTTTCTTAAAGCACCTTGTCTTCAGTGATGTGACCCATTATCTTTCACCACTTTCGATGAGCCTCCTTCAGTTTAATTTTCAAAATAGAAATAAAGCTATTTGCATCATATTAGAATCTTGTTGGATTATTCATTACGAAATTCAAAATGTCTCTTTCTTGTTTTATATTTGTTTTGTTTACCGCTGCTGCACAAACTTTGTGTGGATGGCTTCCCCGCCTCACGCCGGCTGCCGTGTACAGGACACCAGGACTCACCTGGGTCTGCGCGAGGCCATGCTCCGTGTTCTAGCTGGATTGAGTGCCGAGTCTGTGGACCGTATTCCGTGACGCGAGTAACCCGGGCGTCAAACAAATCCTTCGACAGCTCCACAGCTTTCTTTGGACCGGGTTTGAGCGTCGCACAGGGTCTGCTGACCGCGCACTCTCCTCTCGTCAGGGCAGTCCTTCTCAATCATTTTTTGCGGCGCCCCCCTTAGGAAGAAGAAAACATTTCGCTCACTCACTCACTGCATTCATTCTGACCTATTGTACATGTTTTTAGTGGTAGCCACTAAGCACACAAGCCTCACATGACGTCCGAGTGGATGTTGTTGAGATAAGATTCAAAAAGATTTATTGTGAATTCTCATCAGAATCGAAATATTAATTTAAGTCCTTGGTGTGGGGCGGAGGGTGGAGGGTGAGGGGTGGAAGCGCGCAGGGAAGCGATGGTTCTTCAGTCGACTGGACCTGGCTGCTCCCCCTTTGCGCTGCAGGCTTCTACGGCAAGCCGCAGTGCTA
Source organism: Proterorhinus semilunaris (assembly GCA_021464625.1). Lineage (NCBI taxonomy): Eukaryota > Metazoa > Chordata > Actinopteri > Gobiiformes > Gobiidae > Proterorhinus > Proterorhinus semilunaris. Next base: position 31,231,748 of record CM038345.1, on the reverse strand, counting down.
AAAGTTGAATATTAAAGGAGACTACCACAATGAACATATGAAGTATTTACATCCAACGTAATGTTTTTAAAACGAAGCAGTGACATCCCATCAGTGACCGTCCGTCCGTGATGTTTTCTTCAACTACTCGTTGATTAATGCAGGACATGGCTGATCCCTATTGGGAATTTAGCAAGAGAGGAAGCCTATTGTTTTTCAATCAAAATAGTTGATATTGTGGTGCTATTTACACATTTGTTACTGATGAATTAAGAAGTATTTAAGTATTTTATGCACTTTACCTTTAATTTTTCTCTTTTTTTTATCACACTGTCAGTTATTGAGGCTGCGTTTCAGTTTCATGCAGCTAAAATCTGGAACAGTCTTCATGAGGATGTGAGACAGGCCTCAACTCTGACAATGTTCAAATCCAGGCTGAAAACAGCTCTTTTTACCCGGGCATATGAAAACTGAAAGTATTTTATCTGCACTCTTGCCTTTTACTGTAATTGATAATTTTTTATGTTGGATGTTTTAATGATTGATTTGATCTGTTTTCTTGTAATTTTATGCAACTGTGAAGCACTTTGAATTGCCTTGTGTATGAATTGTGCTCTACAAATAAACTTGCCTTGCCTTGCCTTGCCTATTATCCGCCATCTGCATAGGTCCTGGCTGCTACAACCACATCCTTTTGTCATATCTTTCTGTCCCTCCTCGATGCACGTCTATCCACTAATACCGTCGGCAGCCTTCACCACAGTTTCTAAAGCGTGCCAGTGTACAGCGAGTCATCGATTCCATGTCGCTGAAGTCATTGGATGCCTGGAAACCTATGGGTTTGAATAAACTGAAACAAATTACAGGAAATGAGAGAACATCAATAAACTCTACCTTTCTTCTTTTCTAATTAATTATCAAGGAAGCTGCATGAAAAAGTCTATTTGTGGCATTTAAATGCGTTTCCTAGCTTATCTCACATGTGACGAAAATGTTCTCTGTCTACGCTGTCAAAACCGATTTGATTTTGACGGGCGTTCATTGTGGATTTTACCTCTTAATAATAAAAAAAAAGTCCAGATTTTGAGTTTGAAAGCCGGGCCTTTTTTTGAAACGCTGTATCTGCATTTCCCTCCCCTCCGCTGTGATTTTTTTTTTTGTGCTGTCAAGGGTTGATTGAAACGCATGTCAAATCAAAGCAATCAGAAGCTATTCATTGAACGAGCAGGACCGCTGACGAACATAATCCATCCGACTTGTCAATACACTCCGAGATGAAGACACTTGAGAGGATATGCGAGAAGATGGAAACATTTTGACTCCAGTGTTGATCAAGTGGATATTGTAACTAAGAGGCAAAAGGCTGGTGAAATGATGAGGAAATGAGTAAAAGTGCCACCGTCGAAGCTGATCCTTTCGATAGACAGCTCTAACGCTAATTCGCTTGGGGGGGGGGGGGGGGGGGGTCATTTACGCATTGAGTTTGCTCATGTGTAGCTTGTGCTAAAGTGTGCAGAGTCATCTGTGCATTATTTACTCACGTCTTATTTATTTACATATCAGATTTGTGGCCCTTACTGTGAAGGGAACTACCTGCTCTTGAGAACTGAACTAATGCTGAGACCAAGTACAGTGCCTCTTGAAAGTACTAATACAGCATGAACTTTTGCACATTTTGTCATGTTTACAACCATAAACATAAATATTTTATTTTGAATATTTTACTGAAAGTTCACACACAAGTAACAGACAACTGTGAAGTGAATGCAACATGATACACGATTCTGTTATTTTACAAAAAATAGAACATTGAAAAGTGGGGCGTGCATAAGTATTCATACAGCATTTTCTGAGTGCAATACATTGCCTTTATAACATTCCAAATGAGTGCAGAATTGCCCTAACCATTAATCTACTCTCAGTATAATTCCAGCTGTTCTATGAGGGCCTCAGAGCTATGGTCAGAGTGTATTGGTCACTAAACAACATCTTGAAGGCCAAGGAGCTCACCAGAGAGGTCAGGGATAAAGCTGTGGAGAAGTTTAAAGCAGCGTTAAGTTATACAAAGATTTCCCAAGATTTGAACATCTCACGGAGCACTGTTCAATCCATCATTCGGAAATGGAAAGAGTATAGCACCACTGTGAACTTACCAAGACACGGCCGTCCACCTAAACTAACAGACCGAACAAGGAGAGCACTGGTCAGAAATGTAACCAAGTGCCCCAAGATAACTCTGGAGGAGCTGCGACGTACTGCCGCTGAGCTGGGAATCTGTACATGGGACAACTATAAGTCGTACTCTACACAAATCTGGCCTTCATGGACGAGTGGCAAGAAGAAAGCCATTATTGAAGGGAGGCTTTAGTCAGATGAGACAAAAATAAAACTTCTTTACCCAAATGCAAAACGTTATGTATGGAGCAAACCGACCGCTGCTCATCGTCCTGAGTGCACCATCCCCAGTGTCAAATATAGTGGGGGGAGCATCATGCTATGGGGCTGCTTTTCCTCAGCGGGGACTGGGAAGATTGTAAGAATAGTTGGGAAGATGGATGGAGCCAAACACAGAGACATTTTGGAGGAAAACCTGCTGGAGTCAGCAAGAGAATTGAGGCTGGGGCGGAGATTCACCTTCCAACAGGACAATGACCCTAAACACAAAACTAAATCTACAATGGAATGGTTTAAAAACAAACATATTAATGTGTTAGAATGGCCCAGTCAAAGTCCTGACCTAAATCCTATTGGAAATCTGTGGAAAGACCTGAAAACTGCTGTTCACAAACGCTCTCCTTCTAATTTGACAGAGCTTGAGTTGTTTTGTAAAGAGGAATGGGCTAAAATGTCCGTCTCTAGATGTGCAAACCTCGTAGAGTCAAACCCCAGAAGACTTGCTGCTGTTATTGAAGCAAAAGGGGGTTCCACAATTTTTTGAAAAATAACAGAATCATGTAACATTTTGCCAATTAATTATACATTTATGAACCATTACTGGAATAATTCTCTTCCTCCTGAGAGTGGAGGTTTGAAGCTGCTGGACCGCTTATCTCTTCTACGCAGTCAACACTTTTCTTTCAAGGCCAAGCCACAGGGCTAACCCAGATACGGACTGAGCTGTCTTGGTCATATTTCGCATAACACTGACTTTCAGAATTGTAAACAACTGCACACATATGCCTAACCACGCCCCCGTTATTCTGCATCTGCCTCAACACATTTCCTCAGCCCCGGAAACAATTTCGCACGTGACCCTGTGTACTGTGTATTTCCCATGTCTTGATGTTTTTTATCTATGCGCTTTGCCTTAACTTAACCTGATTGTAATTTCGCATATCTTCTTTTGTAAGGCGCATTGAGTTGCCTTGTGTACGAAATGCGCGGAACAAATAAGGTTGCCTTGCCTTGCCTTACACATCATTTCAAACGTTCGTCTAGGTTTACACTTAACGAAGACAAGTCACGTATGTCACGAATCCGAATGTGGATGGAAATGGATGATTCAGGGCAGAGGCTTCACGTGCCATCACAAACTATCGCAAACAGTTACCACATGTTAAAATGAATGGCATGAATTATCAGGCACGGCCACAAGTGTTGCCCCGCACTGTTGCACGCGGCCACAGGCTGCTGCGGGTTGTCAGGAATCTGACAAGAATATCAAGGAAGAGGTGATTGTGGTATGTGGTAATTGATCAATATGAATCGAAATAAAAATCGCCCCTATTCTCGTTTGCAGTATATTGTCAGAGTTTGCGCAAATTAGCCACGCGGACTTTCAGCGATTTTCGTCTTTCACAGCTTCGTCTATGAGCGGAAACAAAGCTGCCTTCATTTGGGCATTATTGTTGCTATAATATTTAAACATAATTGAGAAACTGTGACTCGTGTTTAACCTGCGCCTCTGCCACACAGCACGCTGCGCCCTCCCTCCACGGCTGCTGCTGCTCACTGGCCTCCCCATCGGCGCAGCGTGAGAGGGAAAAAAATATTACGAAAGTTGGATTGCGAGTCACCGTGAAAGATTGGTGAAAGAAACACGATACGGACTGGTTATCCCTCCAATAAAGCAAAGCTGAACATTTCATAGTGTCCTTTTATTGTAGACAGCCCTAAGGCATCTGTGCAATATTCATGCGTGCTAATCAACATGTTGATATGGCACTGCTGTGAGGGGGGAATGGATTATCTGACAAATGAGAAGTGCTCACGGACACAGATTTGTGAAAACATTTGGGAAGAATTTGTCTATTCTGTTTGGCGAAAACGTTTTAAGTCTTTGAGTTGACTCCATGAAAAATTTAAGTTGTGTGTTATTTTTTCAGCTTGCACTCGCTGTTAAGCATCGGTCTCGATAAATGACCCCCTTGGTCTTCTTGCACAACATCAAGACACCCCTTTCCAGCCTCCCCATTCTTTATCCACTGTTCCTCCTGTAAACACGTCCAAACCTCCTCCATCTGGACACAGTAGTCGCCGAAACATCCAACGTGAGCCGCCTCTGATGAACCTGGAATTCTCTCCATCATCGTCAACATCTTCAAATCTAACCTGAAATACGCACAGGACAGGCGAATCTTCATTTCAGTTCAATTTACTTTTGAATTGCCCAATATCACAGCTGCAGTCTCCTCATTGCTGGAGCGTCACGAAAACTGTTTCAGCAGGTGGGAAAAAAACAACAGAACTGCTTCTCCCAACAGGCTGTTGTAGGACATTGGTCCCACGTAGTGAACCATATGTTACCGCTTCTTACCTTTTTCTGACGAACACAAACGGGAACGCCATACTCTCGTCGTTTTGATGAATTTAGATTTCCACATAAACCTCATTTGTAAACGCCTTTCTTTCACAACCTGCCCGCAGCTCCGAACTCTAAACGGATTCCGAAATTGCAGTGAGAAGTGCGGTTGGCCTTCTAAACGCCGTCATTCTTTCAAAGGTTTTTTTTCTTCTTCTCCCGCAGTTTCATCTGATCCAGGATTTCATTTTGGCTCTTGACACTTCTCCGTTTCTGTGTGCTTGCGCAATACAAGCCTGCAGCGAACTGTACACCGCCCTCCTCCCCCTCTCTCTTCCTCTCGTGGTCTCTCGCACCGTGTCAAATATTTACATTAGGACGACATCATTGAATTCAAAATCCTAATCTTAGTTTTTGATTATTTTCATGCATTTTTAAATACATCCATCTATTCAGCATCTTGACTATTAGTAGAGCTCTACTGTATTCAGAAACATCTTAAAAGAAGGAAATCAAAGTGAGATAGTCAAGCCCTACTCCGTCTCTGTTTTACTTCCCTATTATTTCTGTTTAAATGCTGTGAAAAGCTTAACTTAAAGTGTCAGATCTACAGCTAACAAAGTAACTTTGTAAGATGGCTCTCAACTCCAATTACTAAACCTTTTGCAAAAGCTGCTCAAGCTAAAAATAACGGTTGGATGACTGTCAAAACGTTCTTGCAGTAAGTAGTATCAAACTTTAAGCATGTCCAGTCGATAGAGTTTTGTTGTCGAACATCTTGAAATGTTGCTAGCAGTGTTGTTTACGTTAACTAAGACTATTATGGAGTCATCTTGTTGACACAGCTTTTTTTTTTTTTTTATAAATGAGGCTAACGTTACAAAGAAAAGCTAAAAAAAAAAAAAGCTCTTTGGCGATGTAAACATGGCCAATTTTTTGTGGACAAGCCGAAAATGGGCTTGTGTGTGGAGCGGGAGTACAACACCGCCTGGTCACGTGGACTCACATGCGGCAGGCTGCGCCCCCTCTCTCCCCGCGTTCCAGTCTGTGCCTATAGCTCCATGGTCTGAGCGCGACTGACAGCAATCAAACTGGGACTTTTTAGTCGCAATGAGTTGCCTTGTGTACGAAATGCAGTGCCATGCCATTAGTCCGACACCCCATTGGTCCAAAATCTCTCTAACCCAGTTTTGTTGTGGATTGGCCACCGTTTTTACATACGGAACTATGTACTTACCTTAGCTTTGACGAGTTCATTTGTACCTGTCTGGTCTCCACGTGTTCCTTCAGTAACGTAAACACAGCACAGACGGCGTTAGCATTTAGCGTCTCTCTTCTCCTCTATAGCTCCAAACGAGGTGAAGATAGAAGTTACCAAACTCTTCCACGTTTTCCCTTTTTAAATATGGTTAAGTGAAGTGTTACATTCATCCATCCATCCATTTTCTTCCACTTGTCCATTGCCGGGTCGTGGGGGCAGCTGTTGGAGTTGCCCAAGTCACATAGCACCAGTCCCCTATGGCTCCTCCTGCAGGTGGTGGGTCCACGGAAGGACGGCCTCATGGTTCCAAACGGGCCTGTTGGTCTCTCATAGGGGGCCCATTCTTCACTCTGTCATTCATACACCAGTGTACGCAGTATACCCCCCCCCCCCCCTCCCAATTAAAGACAGTAATGTATGTACGCGGAAAGCATGTAGATGAACTAATGTAGTGCTGTTAATAAAAAATCTCGAAGCAATGATCAGAGGCTGAGGAGAGCGGCCGTCATCCAAACTCCCAATACAAATTAATAATGTGACTAAAACTAAAAGCATTTTCGTCCAAAAGACTGAGACTAAAAAACTAAGAGGTCTGCCAAAAAGCTTTTATTAAAGTTTATTTACAGTGGTGTTGCTTAGTTTCACTTTAATGACATTATTCGGTAAGTTACCACCGCCACTCGATATGCCACATACACGTTAATATATAAAGTCAATTCCGTCATTTGTATTCCTCTCTTTCTTTTTCTCCTCAGCAGACATATTCCTAGTTCAACTCACCACCAGGCTCTTGTATCATTGGCAGGTTTTTATGCAGCCCCGCAGCAGCTTTGCCCTCACACAATCGATTATTGCGCGGCGGGATGCGGTGCAGGTGCTGTGGCGAAGTAATGGGCAACCAGCGTTTTCCTGCGAAGGCTCCATCCATAGCAACACTTTCATCAGCCAAACCTCCTTCCTCTGAATCCAAGAGCTCAACGTGATCTTGTGGCCTCACCTTTACGGTGTACTTTTGAAACAAGAAAAATAAAGGAGGAAGAGGATACGGAGGTCAGAAACTGCAAAAGGGCAAAATGAAGCCGGGTTTGAGCTTGGAAAGTTACCAGAAGAGTTCATGTCGAGCTTCACTGCGAGAATAATGCTTACAAATAAAATAAAATGGATGTCTCTCCTTGACTACCCGATAATTTAAGCCAACATGTATGGCAGTAGGTTCGAGTGCCAGCTCCGGTAATTTGCTAATGTATTTGTACTCATAAAACACACCAATGTACATGGACACCGGAGGGAAGGTGTCGTCTCTGGGCTAAATATACACAAACGCCACGCACCATTTCCTTGGCTGCCTTTAGCTGTAATTACAGCTGTGGCATTGTTTCAATAAGCTTCTGCAATGTCAAAAAGCCCCAGTGTTGCGTTCATTTCTCACAAAGATCTTGTATTGATGATGGGAGAGTGTGACCACTGCACAAAGCCTTCTCCAGCACATCCCAAAGATTCTCAATGGGGTTAGTGCAGTGTTAATTTTGTCGTGTTTGACTAAAATATTTGGTCATAATATTAGTCAATGTATTTGACTAAATTTGGGCGAGGAGAGCACCTCTCTTTGGTCCTAATGTCCCGGAGCTGACATTGGTGTAATACCACACCCGGTATCCAGGGTTGCTATTTAGCTTTGCACTGCATAAAACCCTGGCTACAAAGAGTTTATATATTTTAAAAATTGCTATGACCCATGTGACAACGCTGGGGTAGGTATAATATTTTTACCCACGTTGGTTTTTGTACATCAGCAATAAAAAGTGGAAGCCTAAATCTATGATTAACAGGCTCTGGAGCACTGTGGAGGCTCGTAGCCGGTCTGCCCGCCCTGCGAGGGCGGGGCTTCCAGCCTTTTTGCCCTTTTAAGGAGCAGGCTTTGTAGGAGACTGGGCAGCCATGTTAATTTCACAGACCACTCGGGATCATTACTATGGGGCTGAATGGAACACCGGCTATCTCTTGTATCCATGGACTATACCTAAATTAAAAGTTGTTGAGACTAAAACTATGACTAAAAAGGCTATATATTGTTGTCGACTAAAATAAGAAAGTAAGTAATTAAGTGCTTTAATTGTCATGGTACAATTGTGCAAGGAAATTGCGTTCAGGTTCAGGATAGAGCGGGAAAATATGGATGGATGGATAATATCTTTGAAGATAATGCACAGATGCAATCCCAACATGTATTTAAGGGCTTTTAAACCGAGGTTGCAAAACATCAAGAAACATCTTGAAAAGACACTTCCAACCGCTCCCTTTTTCCGGGCGAGCTCCGTGTTATCCAATGCATTCTTCATTTGCACTAATCAGTTCCTTAAGATAAACACTTCTTCCTCATTAGGTTTACAATAACCCAAAGACAAAGCAGTGCGCCGACATCGTAATTTTAATTGTGTGAGCTCCTCGAAGTGGAGAGGAGGGCCCTGTGGCGGCGAGTGTGCGAGGAGCAAAGTCAATTTAGCGCCTCCTTTCTGCGAAGTCTTGTAAATCTTCTACTTAATTAAAAGGAGCCCAATTTACTGCTCTTATCGTAGGTAATCATGTTAACCAATAGGGGTGCTAAAAACTCGTTAGGGGTATGGATTTTAATTAGCAACCCTGTAGATGCAACATAAAGTATGCCCCACTCCGCCAGGAATCCTTTAGTAATGGGAATATCAGGCCGTAGCTTTGTTTAGAAGGATAATTATTGGCTAATGGACTGTACTGCGCAGTCTTTTGTGTTTTTTTTTTTTTTTTTTACCGGACGGTCTTTTAGCAACGACCCCCGCGTTAATTTATGGGTGTATTTAAGAAGCAGCGGAGTGCACTAAATCTGTGCGGTCCGTAATGTGCTTTAGCAACCGCACAGAGTCGGCTCTCGAACTACGCACCATCTGCCAAACGCTCGGAAAGCCTTGCTCATCTGTTTCCGGGAAGAACATCGTTAGGGAAACGGATGCTCCGCCAGCTTTGGTGTGGCCTTAATACTCGTAATACGGTGTTCCAGGCATTTATACAACACACATAAATGCTAAATCAAGTTTTTATAGTCCTTAAGCCATCATTTCAATGCTCAAATTGCCTTTTTTGTTTGTGTGTCTTAGTGTTATTTGACTTTTTTCAAATACTTTGCTTCTGTTTTACACATAGCTGATGATGCACTGTTTTAAATTATTTGGAAATATAAAATCCCCCAAACTGGAGAAAGAAACAGCGTTGGAAGCGTTCCTCGTGCAGCTTGTTCCTATGTGATATCCAGCGTTTCTCTAATTGGTTGTTGCCGTCAAACAATTACGCCAACCGGGAAATCACTGCGATCACACACGCTCCCAGGCTACATATCTTTAAAAAAAAAAAAATCTTTGAAAAAGCATGGAGTCTGGCAGGCCAGGCAACAAATTGACTACGTTTGTATGACCGCGTGAAGTCTCCTCACAAGAGATTACGACGTGTTATCGGTTGCATTCGCCACATTTCTGTAACTCTTCCTCATCGTTCTCATTAATTACGGGCCAGTTTTTTGTCAACTGCGTTAACAAAACAACGGCTCAATTACTGTACAATGCCATTCCCACTGGTGTGCCGTCAGGGCCAGCAGGGCATTCAACGCTGGCCCTGACCAAACGAGGAAAAAAAAAGTGTAAAATGTCTTAATAGCATATTTAATTTCTAATTTATTTATATAATGTACAGTTGAGTCGCTTATATTGGTTTTGTTTGTAATTTCCTACTCAAAAAGTGCCTTAAACATCTCTGGCGAGCTGCTCCTCCTCAGGGCCTTCTTCACAGATTCTGCAGGCCCTGTGTTGTCAGGCAGCACACGTGATTGACAGAATTATCAGCCAATCAGAATTCAATGTTGACAGTACGCCCCCCCAGGGCCTGCAGTTGCTCAGTAGCTTCCCCTACGTTTTGTTCGCCTGGGAAAACCGCTAATGTAGCCGCGCATGGGCAAGACGTTCGAGGAAATCAGACGTAAACCGGATAAACAGATATTCCTCTTCGAAATATCCGAACGAAGTAGATTTATTGGTCACAGATTTTTGGGGCCCCTTCCTCATGAAGAGCTTCCAGAGCATAGCAGCGGAAACAACACTGGGACGTAGACACTTGGCTCCCTGGACAGGAGAAGAGTTTCCCCGTGTCAGCTGCTGGACTATGAGAGCTAAAAAATAATTTCACATAGCACCAAACTGTAAATTTAGGATATTTTTATTACGGTGGATTTTGCCTTTGAGTTCATCTCTGCCTGTTTCCACGTTATAACGCGCTCGTCTCCGCCTGTCATCTGTCGTCTGTTTCCGTATTTTAGTACGAGCGTTCCCGAAGGTGTTTGCTTTTGTTTGGGGGCAGAGGCGCCGCTGCTTTGGTTTGCGTTGTTGATACATCCTTTAGCGAACAAGCGCCACGCAAAAAGGCAGTTTTATCTGTACGCCTATTGTTTATATGCGGTTGACAGACCCCACGGCCCGCCACAGGCCAGTCCATAACACTGGCCTCAATGTGGTGCCCCTCTGAGACTTGATGCCCGACGTACAGCTCATTATGAGCGTATAAGGAGCGGTGGCACTTGCAGTGTGATTTGCATAAGAGACGACCGAAAGCTGACCTGAACACCAAAGAGGAGTTCTTCAAAGCTCGAAAAAGCAGAAATATGAAGTTTGTATAGCTTAGGGTGGCACGATGGCTTTGTAATTAATTATCTTGCATCACAGCAAGGCGGTCTTTGAAGCACGGACTGGATAGATCTGTGCAGAATGTGCATGTGCTCCCCGTATCTGGGTGCTCCGGTTTCCCTGACCTCCAAACACGCTGGCCAAGTTGGCGCTGAAGGCGCCGCATGGAGTTGATGGGGTTATAATTGTATCACGAGAATGAAAGCACTTCACTAATTGAATATATAATAATGACACTTTACATTATATAATTGTGCATAATTGAGCTTTTTTGTGAACCAATGGCTGTATGAGTGGTCAGCATGGAATCTTTACTTGCGATCACGGTGGCCTTTACGTTGCTCCTGGATCAATCGTTTTGTAGGTTTTCAACTGATCCTGGAGCATCATAGAGGCCACTGTGATGAAAAGCAAACGCGACATGCTAAATACTCACTAAAATACGCAATCGTAATTTTTTTTGTTTTTGTTTACATAAAAAGTTCCATGATGCACCTTTAAATTGTTTTAAATAATAATAATAATAAAGTATCTTATGTCAACCCATTACTCCACGTAAGTTCCCCACTGCCTGACCCAACCATAGACATATTATCAATAGACCGTCATTACTCACTCCTCCCCGTTTACCACAATGACCACGCTCGAGGGGGAATTCATGGCGGATTTACAGACTCCTCCTCCCCAGCTCTGACGAAGCATGTTCCTAATAAGGGCATAAGTGCGGGATCTTCACTGTAGACTCGGCCCTTGCGTGACGTGCAGCTCGCGCAGCTCCAATGCTAACAGTCCGACCCTCATTAAGTACGAGATTTCTAAAATGTATCCTACGATAACCAGCCCGGGGCCTCTGATTGTGTCTAACCCAGCGTAATCACAGGAGGAATTTCTAGTTGTAGACAGTTAAAAAAAAATTAGGCACCGGGCATTAAAGTTGTTTTTAACGTGTCTAAAGTGCAATGGATTCCAATGGGGGACTAGCGGCTGTCTGGCGGTACTACAGCAATGCCGGAGCAATGGCGGCCTCCAGTGCCGTCGTCGCAAAGCAGAGCAGCCAGCGGCCATTGGACCCAACAAAAGAATGTCACCACCTGGATTTATCTAACTGTTATGAACTGCAGTTGGTCAGGTCTAGTTTCAGCAACACTATAAGCCCGAAGAAGGAGATCAGCTGAACATCCTGAATGACCGGGCACTGGCATATTCTGTATTTTACAGAGGGATATCACGCGAGGATTCATTGGGGTCACATTGTGAAAGAGTGGTATAGGGAGCATGAGACATCACATTCACACACGGATGGCCGCCACAGAGTCTGGATCTTAGCTCCATTAGCAATCTTAGGGATGTGCTGGAGAAGGCTTTGTACAGTGGTCATACTCTCCCATCATCAATAAAAGATGTCGGTTAAACATGAATGCAACGCTGGATCTTTTGGCATTGCAGAAGCTTATGGAAACAATGCCAAAACGAATATGTGCTGCCATTAAAGCTAAAGGCGGTCCAAACAATTATTTTATTGGTAGTATAGTAGTATAGTATTTCATTTTGGCAGTGTATGTACCTGCCGGTTAACTCTTGGGAATAAACATTTCAGCATTGTAAAGCTAGAGGTCACTGCATTGCACAAACTGTAGGACAATTTATGCACCAACAGGGAGTGATGAAAACATCCACAAATGCGTAAGAGTCGCGATCGCTTGTGGAAACTGTGGTAATTCCGCTCGGAAAGCCGCGCGTATCCCGCCCGTGTTGGAATCAGATTAAAGAGCGGGTATTAAATTGTATTGCAGCTGCAGCTTCGGCCCCGGGGGCGGGAGGTGACTGCCCCCCCTGTCTGCGCTGCGGGGTAATTGCTTTTCGGCATCGGGGTATTCATGTTCGGAGATTGGATCGTCGGACCTTGAACGTTGAGGAGCATTGGTGGGAAAGGGTTGTTTCTTTAGCGGTTTTGCCTCCGACCTGATTGTTTCTGCACAGCGCTGTGTACTGCCAGGCAAAGGAGGCGATGATAGCGGCGTATTCAGCATTCACAACAAAATCACCGGGAAAATGAATTATTAAAACAGGTTTCCAATCAGTGGCACCTTCCCCTGGTCTATTACCCACCTATGCACCTCATTATTTCTTCTCCTTTTGACCGCTTCGTGGCTCAGATTTAAATTAACACCTGTAGGATTTCAGGCTCATGTTTTAATTAGGCTTTCTTGTGCCGGAAAAGAGCGTAACATTGTATTTAACGTTTTGTCCTAATGTCTAGACAGCTGTTATGAAAGCTGGAAGCGTCTGATTTGTGATTGAAAACAAGGTGTTCCGTTTTCTTTCTGTTATTTATATTATGAAAATGGCATTCTAATCAACTCGCCCAACCCAGTCTAGACGACAAAAATCTCCATTCTAATCAACGGCTTGGTGTGAGTAAACGACGCTACAAAAGGACCAGACATCTGTATTGGTCAGTACACACTAAAATACAAATTCATACCATTGTTTGCAATTCATTTTCTTGTAGCATTTTATCATAAACATTTTAGTCGATGGTAGAAAAAAATCATCGCTAGGGAGAGGTATCAAAAAAACTGTTCTTTTGTTCTTTCTTTTCTTTTTTCTCTCCAGAGACATCAATATATCAAAAAAACAAAAAAAGCAACATTAACACGTGAGCAGATAATTAGTCAAAGCGAAGCAGGGCTATACAGGTACTAATCATATAATTAGAATATCATGAACAAGTTATGTGATGCAACTTAAAATGTGAAACTGCATGTAATGAGTCTATATCATATCTATATCAAGTGACATATGTCAAGCCTTTATTTGTTATATTTTTTATGATTATGGCTTACAGTCCATTTTCAAAATATTCTAATTTTATGAGATTTTTAATTTGGGGTTTTACAAGCTGAGACATAATAATCACAATTATAACAAATTGCTGGGTTGCAGGTTCAAGAATGTGATGATGTCACCGGACCCAGTTTTTACATATAGGGCTCTTCTACCATCCGGGTACTTTCAGTGCGCCGCAGAGGTGGAGGTGAAAACAATGGCGGTATTAAACAGCGTTTTTGCCTGTGAGTGACAGATTGTGTTCGATAAATTTAGTTTTTCTCAGTAAATCCGGCCTAAAAGCTGTTGTGCGGTCGGATGTTCCATTTGGTCGGAACTACAGCTTCATTCTTGTGAACTGAGTACGTTTTATGATTAGAATCACGTCTGCAGATCTAAACACAGTGTGTGGATTATGTTTTAAAGTTTAACGCAACTGTGCCGGACACATCAGGCTCTAAATTCTTTGATTTAAACATAGCATTAATTGTTAATCAAATGTTTAATGTTAGCTAAGTCATGCTTTAGCTAAATCTAAAGCCAAATAAACTAGACAGAACGTCACCTAAAAGCTAAAACATTTTCTCGTCAGCATTAAGTTTAACTTAGATCATGATTATTTCCCGTAAGGCGAACATCCAACACAAAGTTACGATGGATTAGCGCCGCGTACTAGGCGACCTCTTGGCAGTTTGTACAAACATTCATCGAGATTTCCAATTTCTGTTTATATCAGACGTTATCATGGGGATCAAATCACATTTCATCACAATCCGACAATCATTCACCGTAATAAATCGTCTCAAACAGCCACCCAATATCAGCGATCTCCCATTGTTTTCAATGAAGCGAGAGCGCTGTATTCGCCTCCGCTTCATTTGTGACGCAAGACCATAGAGCCCTATTAACAGCATTACACTTTCACAAGTCGTAGCTCAAAAGAAAATGTATGAATCACAAAAATGATTATTAATATCAGTCACTGGGTCCATGATCTCTCTGTACAACACCAAACATTTCCTCAAAAACAAAATAATTTTTCCTCCATAATATGGAGGCCACAGTATTGGCCTTTAGAATGCTGTGATGTCACCCCGGGATAATTGCAATAAAAACCTTAAATCATAAAACATTAAAACATCATTAAAACCTTAAATCATACACATTAATATACATATGCCTAACATTGTTAGGGTTACCAAAAGTCACTAGTTTCATGATAAAAAGACACATTAATTTACATACTATACTCAGTGAATATTATTATGTACATTTTACAACTACAACAACGCTCTCATGTCATGTGCGATGTCTGGTACAAAGCAAGTGAAAAAACAAAGATGTCGTGTCTTTGGAAAAGGGACTTCTCTCCCCGTGCCAGTTCTGCCGTGAGACGGTACTACACGTTTGTTTTACTACAGATCTCAGACTGAAGTTTTAAAATTGAGTAGGGCTTTTATAAAACACATTTTTTTTTTCTTTTTTTTTATGAATGTTTATTGAGGAAACACGTTAATGATAAACATTAAGAAATTACATTGTATTCCTCATAACATTTTCTTATTTTTCTCCCCAAACAATAGGCCTACAATGAACAAAAATCAAGTCAAATTGAATTTAAAGGCCATTACATATAACATAAAAAAAAAAATAAAAATCTAAATAAATGTATAAACATGTTAACGTCCACACACACCAACACACACATAGGGAAAGGGAGGGGGCAGGGGGGTGTATTAATCGGAAGGCAAGGTTTGAAGTGATTTACAATATTCAATATAAGGAACCCCATTTAATGTTTGAATTTTTTCTCTTTTCCTTTCATTGCGAGATTTATTTTCTCCATTTTAAGAAATGATAAAACCTTGTGAAACCACTGAGATATCAAAGGTCGTCTTGCAATTAGTGATGTAAAAGACAATATTTGTAGTTTCGTTTATTTGAGCAGTTGAAGTTCTGCTCAAAAGGAGTGGGCCGAAGCAAAAGCTTATGAGTGCCCACCCCCGAAATCATTACAATAAAACATAACATATCACAATAGTACAAAGGAACATATTACAAGGAACAAAGTACAAGAGCATAGGAACACAGCATGCACACAAACACACAACGTACCCATTGTGATTTAACTTTGCACGTTATCAGTGATACATTTAGTACATCAGATTGTGATTTTGATTAATTTTGCCTCGTTAGCAAAAGAGAACCTGTTACACTTCAAAGCGGCTGTTTTAACACGGATCACACTTACAAAGCACTGTTTGAGATGTTCATATAATTCACTGAAATTAACACATTTTTGAGTGCAAAGAGTCTGTTAAAACAGAGTTTACTGGAATACAAAATACAGCTAAATAAGGATTCAAATCAACTTGAATTTTAAGGGCTTTAGATAGAATAACAGTACATTGGTTCCAGAAATTATGAAGCGTTGGGCCCAAAAATATCATGTGGCTCAGGTCGCATGGGCTTGGATGAAATCTTTCACACTCACTATCTCTGGATACATTTTTGACAGGCGCGACTTAGAGTAATGAAACTTTGTACAATACTTTTGTTAGTTTAGTTTGTTTATTTGAGCAATTTCTTTTTTCTTTTTTTTCACTCAAAAAGGAGTAGGCTGAAGCAAGAAAGCTTATGCCTACCCCCATTCAAAGTAATTACTTACATGCATTTCAGATTATTACAAGAAATACAAAACATAATTTTAAGTCCTTTCAAAAGAAAAGGCCCATCCTAGCACTGAGAATATACATAACTGAAACGCATGTGTGCAGCTGCAGGTAAACCCCAATAGGGGTAATAATAACGGTGATACAAGCAGCATCTCGTGTTTTCATACAATATAACACTACATTACAAATTCCTCAGTTACCCAGGCACATGTGCAACAGATGCCTGCATGTACCTGTTTACGTACAAGCAATTAGTAAATGACAAGTTTGATTTTCCACACGTAGGCACACACACAGCCCTGTGGGTGTGCCCATCCATGAATCACTTTCAATTGTTGCAACCTCGCCGACGGTGTACTAGATCGAATAGTTGCTATTGCCTTTTCCCACTGCTCATCCGAAATAGTTATTCCTAGTTCACGTTCCCAAGATGTTTTAACTTTAGATGTTGTGTACGTATCCAAGTCCATAAGTTGTTTATATATTACAGATATAATCGACTTCTTATTAGATTTAAGAAATAACAATTCTTCCCATGGTTGGGTATTTGGAAGAGAAGGGTAAGATGAAAAAAAGATATTTTCAGATACGACACTGTATAACAAAACAAATGAGTCGCAGGAAGCTTGTTGTCAGAGGACAAATCAGAAAAGCTTCGAAAAGTGCCATCTTTAAATAGATCCTTACAAGTTTTACCACCAGAGTTAATCCATAATACATAGGTAGCATCAGCAAAACCAGGAGGAAATAAATGATTGTTTACAATGGGCATTGTTATTGATGCAGAAGCAAATTTAAAATGATTTCTGTATTGTGACATATTTTAAGAGTGGATTCTACCGGATTCTTAGTGAAAAGCAAAGGTGAAGAGGACACCAGAGCCTCGAGTGATGACGAAGTACACGACTGGGATTCCAGTTTACGCCATTCGTGTGACTGAAGCCCGTATGTCAATTTATGAATATGAGCTGACCAATAATAGTATAAAAAGTTAGGTAGGGAAAGTTGCGAAACACTATTTTAAGTCATGCTTTGATTTGACCCGATCCGCTGTCCCGCGTTCACGCTTGACCCGCTCCCCTCCCTCCCTCCCTCCCTCATCCTCTCCTCACTGTCAGTGGAGTTATTACTTGTGCCTGTACCGGAGCGCAGGGCTGAATACTGACCGCCATCTGACTGACGTGTCTCTCATCCTGCGTAGATTTATCTGACATTTGGCGCCGTCTCAGTTACAGATCCCGCGTATCACCTCCTTTGATTCGTCTGCGCGCCCTTGGGGTCGCACTCGCGCAGATTGTCCCGATGACATTTCGGGACGGATGCGGTTTCATGCCTGACCTTTCTGCGCACACGAGTCCCTCCTGTCTTTTTTTTTTTTTTTACTTCATGCATTCAAATAACACACGAGAAAAAGGATTCTGTGTGTTTTTAAATCTTTCCATTTCTGATTTGACAGTTTAGATCAGTGAAGGGCGATACCTGAGCCTTTTGTTTAGAGTCAATACCAGAAATTGTCATATAGGGCTGGCATTGTGGAACTGATCTAATACCAATATCAACACGTTTTATTTAAAAATTCATGAACTCCTCCGCAATGAGGAGTTTACAGTAGGGCTGGGACAAAATATTGTATGACATCACAATACTTTTTGCTGCAATACAAAGTAATAATAATGTATATGTACATTGGTGTATGAATGAGAGTGTGAATGGGTGACTGGTTCCCTGCAGTAAAGCACTTTGGGCCTGATGAAGGTAGAAACAGCACTATGCAAGTTGAGACCATTTACCAAAAAATGTCAAATGTCATTTGGCTCATAAACTTTGGACACATGACTGTTTTCTCTTTACACATTTTAAAGTAAACATAATTACTTTATCGCAATACGCATCGGACCCTGAGTATTGTGATACGTATCGGATCACGACAAAGGAATATCGTCCCAGCCCTTGTTTACAGTATACGGAGTTGAGCTGAGTGGAAAAAAGTGGAGGAACTAGTAGCTCTTGGCAATGTACAGTTATAACTAGGGTTGGGCCATATCTTATCGCATATCAATATCGCAATATAATGTTTTGATATCGTTGTAATTTTTTATCTCGGTGTTGACACAATATAATTTATGTTATGCTCCGCTCCATCAGAGCAGCATAAACGGTGACTGTAGAACACGGGGACACGTGCTGAAAAAGTAAAAATGAAATGAAGGATGTAAACTGCTTGAGTAGATCATATTTGTGAGACAATTATGCCGTAAAAAAATATATATATATATATCACTAAATGAATCTTCCCAATAGGCGTAAGGCTGGGATTTTGAAGTAATTCGTCCATTGTCAATTATATCGTCAAATATATCGTTATCGTGATATTTATTTTTTCATATCATGATATAGATTTTAGGCCATATCGCCCAGCCCTAGTTATAACTATTTAAAATACTTTGTTTAATTTGTCATCGCCTCACGGTGCTTCATAAAGAGTCTCACAAATTGAAAGTAGCGTGAAAATCAAAGTTTAGATGGCCAACTGTCCCATGGCATCCCTAGTCCCGGAGAGAAAAAACTCAAAATGAGAAGCCATAAGGAAGTGCTGATTGGTGTTACAGCATATGCCCCCGCTTAAACCCATCGAGAAGAGGGCGGACTTTCAGCTGTGAATGTATTGCTGATTTAATGAAGTGCATCTTGTTTTAGTCCATCACGGCAACAAGGTGTATTTATGTCTGTGTAAGCTCACAGTCGTACAGGAGTTGTCCATCTTCAATGAAGGTACTTGAGTCACCTTCTGTACTCAGTACAGTACAGTACAGTACAGTCTTCGAATGTTTCGCCTCTCATCCAAAAGGCTTCGTCAGCGGACTAAAGTCCCGCTCAGCCCGCAGCTTAGATAAAGACCAACGGGGAGGAGTTAGGGTAGGCCCGTCTCCTCCTCTCTAATCACAGCTACTCTCACCTGTGGGTCAACACCTTTGAAGTAGAGCGTCTCTAACGATCTGTTCACCCCAGTATCGGTCAGCCCTGTCCTATTCAAAGATGATCACTGCCCATTATCTGTCCTATCCATGATGATCACTGCTAATTACCTGCCTATTGTTCTTTTGTTAGCTGAGGTGCCGTCCCCTTGGGTTTCCCCCGAAGGAGTTTGGAGTAAAGTGACAGGAGATTCAATCTGAGCCCACCATTCCGGTTCATGGAGAGATTTTCCTACTTGACAAAAATAGCTAATTTTACTCCTCTTTAAAACCAACGTTCTTCTTTAGCTAAAATCTTGACCTCCCCATCCTCAAAGGAGTGGTTGGAGGCTTTGAGTTGGAGGTGCACCGCCGAGCACAAACTACGGGTCATCATGACGCTCAGACATAGAGCTAAAGAGGTGCCTACGAGTGCAGAAGGAAAGACCAAAGAGGAGCAACATGTCCAGAGAGCCCTCTCAGACTGTGGCTATCCTAACTGGTCTTTCACTAAAGCACAAAGGGCAAGAAGACCCAAAGAACAACACAGACAGACTCCAGAGCCCAGAAGAAAGGGGGTTGCAGTGCCGTATGTAGCCGGGGTCTCAGAGAAACTTCAGAGAATCTTTAGGCAGCACAAGATTCCAGTGAACCACAAACCGGTGAACACATTGAGACAAAAATTAGTTCATCCCAAAGACAAAACTCCGAGCCACAAACAAAGTAATGTGGTTTATTCTATTCGATGCAAAGAAGAAGAATGCAAAGAACATTATATTGGAGAAACAAGTTTTACAGAAGAGACTTTATCAACACCGAAGAGAAAGGCACAAGCGGCCCTCAGTCTGCGGCGCACCTCCACCTCAAAGCCTCCAACCACTCCGTTGAGGACGGGGAGGTTAACATTTTAGCTAAAGAAGAACGTTGGTTTGAAAGAGGAGTTAAAGAAGCTATTTTTGTGACGCTGCAATCGAGATATGGTCATTTATTTCTGGGTCATTTTTGAAGCTTCTACAAACTTATGAAATTATATTGATTATTTTTCAGAGGGATTTTTTATCTAATTAATGGACATGGGTTTGGTTGAGGATGGTCTTGAATTTTTTTTTAAACATAAAATGACAGAAAGTTGCGATACAGGTTTTCCACTTATTCATATCAGTAATCTACAGCTATTCCTATTCATCTGCAACGTCTTGCCTTACAATAAGAAACACAACACTTTAAATAAAGTAAAGGCAATGGCAAAAGGCAAATTAAAGACAGTCCAAACCGCCTAAACCAGCATAAATTCTCTTACTTCAAGCACTTTTAAGTCTTTCTCATCCAAGACATTTATTTTTCCCTGCGTGTCTTTGTGAACTACTTGAACAGAACTCCAGCAGCTCGACCAAATGAACTCTTAAATATCCCAGCTGCTCGACACAGTGCGCTTTTATTAGACTTATAAAACACAATGGAAGGGGCACATCGATTATTTGGCTTGACTGGGGCTGGTGGATGTGGATCTCACCTGGATACAAACAGGAAGTGAATTATTGATTGAGGAAGCCTGTTTGATGTGCCATGTTGGAGGACGTAGCGCAGACTTTAAAAGCATTTATGAGTTTTGCATCGGGGCGAAGCGTGGCCACTAACCTTTCTGTGAAAAAAATCATTCATTATTGAAAATGTCCTCAAAGGTGCATTGTTAGCGGGGTTAATTCTGTCAATAACAATGTTCTGTCGTATTTTCTACCGACAAAATGTAAATCAAAATGACTTAGTGATGAGTAAAAATATGAATAAAACGTAAAGCAGATATTTTCAAACATGAAAAGAATGAGATAAAACCATGTAGTCGTTCAATGACACCGTGTGAAAGTGTCCCAAATCATTCAAATTCAATGCCCAAGGAACACTTTTGGTGCTTTGTCCATTTGGGAGAAGATCCATGAAGCAATGCAATAGGATTAAATATGCTTTAATAGAATTATATTAAGTAGACTAAAAGCGTTTAATATGGGAAAAATATGGCAGAAAACAAGGAATTATTGAGAAATATGTGAAAACAAATACTCAGAACTCTTTGATTAAGATTTGTTTGAACCCGATTTAAGCTACCCGTTAGCTAGTGTGTTAGCTCGTTGCTGAAGTACTTCCAAACAAGTTTTCCATAAGCAAGCATTGCACTTTAGATACGACTAGATGCAAGTTTGTCATTTTATGCTCAAAACTGCCACCTCAGGGCTTACGCGTAACTGCAGTCTCTATATTAAGCTCGTGCATGACGACACTTCGGACCCGAAGTAACAACTTTCTGAGTGACAGTGCAGGATTTTAGAGGCAGTTGTGGTGAACAGGGCTGGGGTCATTCTACACATTAGGACATGGCTGGAACGTGTAGGGGGATAAAAATACTTCGTTTTAACATTTCTAAACTGTATAGTCCCTTTAAGGCCTTGTGCCTAATTTATTAAGTTAGGCACAATTGCAGGGACCAGGCTGGTGTTCGTAAGGAACATTTTAGAAATCTCGTACTAATGAGGGCCAGACTTTGATTGACAGGCCTTTAGCATGAGAGCTAATGGCGTGGGCATGGCTACGGCCGAACTACATGTCACGCGAGGGCCGAGTCTACACGCCCTTATGCCCTTTTTAGGAACATGCTATGTCAGAGCTGGGTAGGAAGAGTCTGTAAATCCGCCATGATTTCCCTCGAACATAGTTATTATGGCACACGGGGAGGAGTGTCGAGGAGCTGTCTATTAATTCTACAGTCTATGGTTACAGCAAACCCAACAATCCTAATGAATGTTACCTGTTCATTGTGGAGTAATTGACCAAGAAATGTCCAGAAAATAAAGTGATACACTGTCCTACAGTTTATATGTTCTGTCCTTGTCACATATAGTGTATGTTCTCAAAACGGGACGGCACACTCGACTGACTCCCTCACAGTCAAATCTCAAACATGGGCTCAGTTTGGATCATTTTTTCCCGCACACCAACCCTGTCCAAGGTGATCTTCAGTTGAATTCTGTCTACAGTTCATTTGTCAACCTGCCCACTACGTCGTAAACAGGCTAGCCAAATTATGCCACTCTGGACTGAGCTGTACATGTAGGCCTATCATAACTAGATACCTAAATAGTGGCCACTAGCAGACACAAAGAGAACTAGCATCAAGTGAACTAGTCTACCAACCATTGACTTACTTAGACCCCTTTACCGACATGCACCCAAAGATTACACTATTGAAAATCGTCAATTACACTTGTACTGTTTACGGAGGGTTTTAAAAATAATCTTTCTGTGTTATCCACCCCAGGCTTGGTTCCCAGCTAGGCACACAGTTATTTAAAATCATTTACATTTTTTAAAGACCAGTTGTGAATGATGCCTCTTTAAAATGGTTGAAATGTTGTGACAGACTGCTGTATCTGTCTTTATTATCTCGCCAGGCTGGATTCCCAGTTTGGCCACCACGACTGTCCCGAATGAGAAACCAATGGGGGACTATTACTCACCGGACCATTTGCTCCACACTGTACTCCCCCACAGCAACCAACCCCTGCCCTTGGCCTGACTTTGGTGACTGGGGGCGTCTCCCTCTCCTCTGCTCCGGCGCAAATGGACTCTTGACTTCGCTGGACCACTCGCTGGAGAAAGAGGTACTGTAGCTCTTGTTTTGTGACACACAATGGAGCATTATGGGTTTTGTCCTTCGAGCATCCTATGCTAGAAAAATGCCTACAATGCCAAAGTTAACTAAAATAACACATGTTTGTACTTTTACGGCTGAAATTTCGAGAATCATTCAAATTCTCTTCTTCAAAGGGCCAAAAATGCTAAGTCCCGTCACACTGTAGACTGGAAAATGGCACATTGGAATGTGCCCAGGGGTTGTAAGATTGATCAGTCTCCATGCAAATGATGCCAAACTCAAGTCAAATTTAACAAGAACCATCCAGCGTTACAGATAAAAGAGTTCACTAAACCAACACAGCTAGATATTTCTGTACTTACACAGTCGACATTTCGAGAATCATCCAGTTTTCTACAGAGATTAGGTCAGACATAACTTTATTATTGCAAAGGAAATTCTAGGGCAAGAAGGAGCAATATAAAATACAAGACACAATGCGGTTTAAAAGTATAAGAAACACCAGAATATGAATAGAGAAACTAGACGCAAAGTGTTCACGAAGTCAATACCATAAAGTGGTTTTATTGGGGAAAGGTGCTCTTAGGTGTTCGGGCAACAGAGAGAAAAAAAAAAAAACAAGGCACTCATCACATTCTCTATTTACATTTTCTAAAAAGCCTTTATTGGGCTGGGCTTGTATCTATTGAAATCTTTTAAAACATATTGCTGGTCAAGAAGTGTAGAATATTGAGAAAACATAATAACTATAACATCTAATGCAGTGTTTCCCAATCAGAGCTGCGGAGTATTCGAGCGCTTTCCAGGGAGTACTTGGAATTATTTTAAATTAACAGAAGAAGGTGTGTAGCATTTCAGTTATTTTCAATAGAAAGTTCTGTTTTTAGTAAAAGGTTTGAATTTGAGAGTATTTTATTTTCCATTTAAACACAACGCTCTACTAAATACTGAATAATTTCAGTTTACTGAATTATTTAAAAAATAAAATAAAATACATATATTGGCAGGATCGTCAAGGCAGGGAGTACTCAAGAGTGTAAATTAATGACTCAAGGGTACATGACCCAGTATACAGTATAATCTATATCTGGAGAGCGAATAGATACAGACAGCAACACGTCATAATGGCTGAGTGGCCTAGCCAAGGGGGAACAAAGTTTGGTTTGGGAATCACAATTTGTCACTCTAAGCTAATGTTAGCTTAATGATTAACATAATCCGTTATTTATGTATTTATATGCTGTTGAAACACTTCACTCCTCTCCATGTCCTCCTGCATCCTTAGTTTGAAGCAGTTTTGGAGTAATGGGAGAAAGCTCAGTTTTTCCTTTCTTTGTTTTCCCTCTGACTGCTTCGAACACGTCCATACAGTATGTGGCTGATTCCAGCGACGCCGTCTGTATCTATATTGGTCCTTCGAGATAGGTGTACCTTGCATGCCAATGTGAGCTATGGATTGAAAATAGGCTTAATCAATATTTGTTTTCTACTTTTGATCAATCTCAATATTCAATTCGATAAGAAATGAGATGTGATGCCTTTGTCCCCAGTTGTTTTGTGTTCCTGTGCTTTTTTTGTCTGAAAGTGGGGATTTTAATGACAGCACATAGCAAAAGGTCTTTTATCACGCATTAGCGTTTAACGGAGCTATCCATTTAAATTTGGCGTTAGCGTCTCAACAGCAAAACTTTGGTTTGCTAATTTTATAAAATATCATCTACATTTTCTTTTTGCTAGCATGAATGTCGGGCATGTCTCCCGCAGTTATGTCACTCCGAGGACAACTACATCTCACACTAAAGTCAAGAAAGTAACAGAGTTGAACTTAAAAACTCAAGATAGATGATATGAACAATTCAGCTGATTCCTGCAGTCAGGTGTGGAAGTGGGGGAACTCATTTTAACCCGAGTTCCCCAGGCGTTTTCCCCAGTTGAGCGAGCCCCAGTTCCAGAGAACCACAGGAACACAGCAAAAGACATAACTTTTATACAAACCTCAAACACAAACAAATGCTTTCCGCCAGTATCATTTAATCGGCCATTGTCTCGACCAAACTCAAAAATTACAAATAAATAAATGGCTGATGGCCGCACCTCCTCCTCATCTATATGCCTTCTTCCCCGATACTCTTCCTCGGCACCTCTTCCTGCTCTTCCTCATCGCCCTGTTCCCCATCCTCCTCTGCGCCTCTCCTCCCCTGGACTTGGCAGGGCAACCCTTTGTGGAGCAGATGTCCCTATTTCTCCTGGACAAATGTTCCCTCTGGCTCCGCATAAAAGCCGCGCACAGATGTTGGCCTCCCCGCTGCTCATCCTTCACCGCAGCGGACCCGGAGCGCCCAGTGACCCGGCAGATGGGTCAAACGTGATTCCATCTTCAGAGACATCAATAATCCGCCTCCGTCCTCTGCCGGGGTGGAGGTCCGCAGGCAGTTTTGTACCTGCGACGAACAGCCATCAGTCAATGCTGCATCACTGCTATATTTAGGCGCTGGTTACTCTTCCACGCAGCGTGCGGGACTTTAAAACATTCAGGTCTCTTGAAAAATACAATCATATTTCTCTTTTGCGATGTGCGAAACCCATCGTGCTCGCTGTATTTTGGCATTTTGTTAGTCACTGAAAAGTTATTCATCAAACTAATTTCTGTGTTCAAATCCACCCAATATTCTTCGATGGATCTTGACTGCATCTCTCACTAACCATAATTGCAGCAATTTGTAAGCTTTAATCAACTAATTAGCAAAGTAGCTTCGAATATGTTTCCTAAAGAAACATTTCCGCCAATCACCTCCCACACTGTAGGCCTACCATTAGCAACCATTTATAAAAGCGAACATTGGCACGTGCAATAGGCCTAATTAAAACTGAGAAAGATTCCAACCATTTTAGCATCCCAGGGCTAGCTCCAAAATAAATGAGCTTTCCAGTCCAAACCAAAAAGAAAATACATCGATTTAAGCGGATGGTGCTGCATCAGGATTAAAAAGTCTACTTTTGGCACAAAGTGAAGTTAGAGCAGGGTTTAGTTGTGACTTTATGATGCTAAATTGACTATTTGTGAGCTCATGTTATAATGTTGTTCCCTTGTCTATATGTTACCTTTCTGCTTTTTTTTATTCTGGATTTTATGGCATCGTTCAAGGAATGCAAAACTGTCCACCACATTTTTAAAAACCCTTCATACTAGTGATGTGACCAATATATCAGCTTGCTGATATATCGGGCCGATATTTGGGACTTTTTCAATATCGGCTATTGGCCGATCTAATGCTGATAAACACCGATATCTCCAGAACCGAAAGAGACTTCCTTTTTTTTGCTCTGGAAAGAGCTCAGTCAGAGCTTTAATATGAGCTCAACAACACCTTCTTAGGCCTCAAGGGGACTGAGAAACATCACAATGAATATCTGTTTGAAAAAAGAATTCAATCGATGAGTTAGTTTTAACCTCCGCAAAAAGGTTGGCATCAGTGTGCTAAAGCTAGCAAGTTTAAGGCAAGTTTATTTGTAGAACACAATTCATACACAGGGCAATTCAAAGTGCTTCACAGTTGCATAAAATTACAAGAAAACAGATCAAATCAATCATTAAAACATCAACATAAAAATTAATCAATTACAGTAAAAGGCAAGAGCGCAGATAAAATACTTTCAGTTTTCATATGCTCGGGTAAAAAGAGCTGTTTTCAGCCTGGATTTGAACATTGTCAGAGTTGAGGCCTGTCTCACATCCTCATGAAGACTGTTCCAGATTTTAGCTGCATGAAACTGAAACGCAGCTTCACCGTGTTTAGTATTGACTCTGGGAACCACCAGGAGACCCCTCCCTGAAGTTCCTCAGGGCCCGAGATGGTTCATTCGGCTCTAACATGTCAGAGATGTACTTTGGTGCTAAACCATGAAACGACTAAACACAAGCAGAGCTGTTTTAAATTCTATTCTCTGAGCAACAGGAAGCCAGTGCAGGGACCGGAGCACTGGACTAATATGGTCGTATTTCCAGGTTCTTGTCAGGACTCGAGCAGCAGCGTTCTGGGTGTACTGCAGCTCTAACAGCTCGTTTAGAAAGGCCAGTGAGCAGCCGTTACAGTAGTCTAACCTGCTGGAGACAAATGCATGGATGAGTCCCTCTCAGTCTGGTTTTGACACTATTCATCTGATCTTAGCAATGTTTTTCAGATGATAAAAAGCTGATGATGTTATTGCTTTAATGTGGCTGTTTAAGTTCAGGTCTGAGTCCATGATTACTCCTAGATTTCTAACCTGATTTTTTTGGTTTTAGAGAGAGAGACTCAAGATGACTGATAACACTTTGTCTTTGTGTCTGTGGGCCAAAAACAATTATCTCAGTTTTGTCTGAGTTTAGTTGGAGAAAGTTGTAGCAGAATGCTAATGCTAACATCAACTAAGCAAGACTTGGACAGAAACTATGACTGGATTACGCAAATAAATAAACTAAAACCCCTGCTGCAGTGGCCAAGTGTTTGTATTTTATTTTATGAAATAACGGATCTAACATAATATCAGATCACTTTATGTAAGTTATTAATATTAGAGCAGCCTAAAGCCTGTAATTTCCTCGAGGAAATAGTGTAGAATAGTCCAGTGATCCTTGTTTAATGTTTTCACAGTATTTTATCGATTGATATCATTGATAAATGGTGACATCTCTTTTGCAAGAAAAAATGAAGACGAATATTGATGTCACACTGGAGAAAAGAGGAACATTCACTTTTTCACTCAGAGGAATGTTTTTAATAAATCAGCTTTATGCCCCTAATAAAACGCACCCTGCTGTCACAGTTCAACACATTTTACAGTTTAGAAACCACATATAGGATTATAGACAAGAAATTTGAAAAAATCAGTCAAAAATATCGGCCGTGCATATCGGAATCGGCCAATTAAATTCCCAAAATATTGGCATCGGCCTTACAAAACCCCATATCGGTCGACCTCTAATGTGACGTTCATGAGCGAGCGGCTCTTTAAGGTGAACGATTCTAACCAGATCTCAACTGTGAACAGAGCTGGATCTTTTTTTCCCCAGTCACTTTTACCCAGAACCTCCCCAGAACGAACACAAGAATCAGCCCAACAATGGAGCACGCAACACAAGTGAAATCTTTCTGCACTAAATTCAAAGCTAAATGCACTAAAAATGATTTGTCAGACAGTTGCAGCCGTATTTAATCAGATTTTATTCACAAACACGCTTTTCAAGGCATAAACATCAGTCCCATTGTAATTTTAGATGATTTAAATTTTAAAAAGTGCCCTTTATCGATCACGTTAATAAATATTTAAAACACATTTTATATTTTATATTAAATAGAGCCAGAATTTTGAACAACTCTTTGAAATGAACAGATTGCAAAGACTCAGCTCCCAGTAAAGAGCCGTAAATCCCATCACTTCTTTGCTAATTTTGCATGTCATGTCCACTATAAGTATGACCAGACATACTTGATTGCAGGGATTCAGATGGCTATTCTATTCTGAGATGATTGGCGGGAAAAACCATGATTGTAAATGTAAGATTTTGGTCCTAATCCCGACTGTGAATGGTCAGTTTCAGCTTTTGTAACTTTTTTGTTTTAGATACAGTATATGCTGGCATCTAGCCTCTCCTCCTCTCCTCTATGGGGCCAAACGGGGGTGAAGTTAGAAGCGACCAAGCTCTCCCACGTTTTTCCTATTTCAATACGGTTGAGTAATAGTAATATCTTCAGAATTCTTTAGAAGTGAAGATATTACTGCACAGACAACGAAGGCGTTATTACACCTTACACTATAGTACCCCGTTTTAGCCGCTTAGTAAATAAAAATGTTGTGTAACTATACTTGGATCGTGTAACTACTCATGTAACCGTATTTAAATTGGGTAAACGTGGAAGAGCTTGGTCGCTTCTAACTTCACGCATCAACTTGTTTAAGCTCAGGTAAGAACATATCTCAGTATGGAAAAACGGTAGCCTGTTCCTTTAACGTTTTGAATAAAAGACTGCATTAAAAGTTGGATTCGACATGGTCCCTTATCTATGAAAGTAGTGTTCCGTTCCTTTTGACAAGAGTTGCTATCTTGGGACCACAGGTTTCTATCAAAGGTATTTGATAGAAAATGTTGGCTAAATGTGCCATGTAATGCATAATAGGAGTATGCCGGTGATTTGCTAAGGTGACTCCCAGAAATGGAAGCCAGGAGAGAAGAACGCCTATATTCTATCTCCCACTGCGTCTGAGCCAGCAGAACCATCTATTCTCACCAAGAGCTCGTCACGTCCTGCTGCGTGTTAAACATTATAAATCTACTGTTAACTTTTAAAGGTCACTGGGACAATTTCCTTCCCTTATTGCCGGCGCTAATGGCTTCTAATCTTAAATACTTTGGTGATCTTATTATGCAAACTCTGCTGCCCAATTATCATTCTTGCAAAACAGCAGAACTCTTGTTTCTTACAGTGAAAATAAGAGCCTGAATTGGAAAATGAACTTTACCAATTTGGCAAATTTCTGTCACGATAATTACTATCGACTTATTGTTCCACAGATGACATGTAAACAACACATTTTTTGGCTCAATATTTATCGTCTGTACATGTATTTGCATGTCTTCCCATTTATCTAATGTAGTAGTTTATTTATTTACTCAAAGTCAGTTGTGTTTCATTGTATTTAATATTTATTGGAGAATATTTTAAAGGACCTGTATCAGAGGTCTCCAACAGGCGGCCCAGATGATTCAATATCTAACTTGTAGAACATAAGTATGTCAAAAAAAAAAAAAAAAAGAGTACGTCTCTAGCCCATTCTTGTGCGGAGTTATACATTTTTAAAGAAATAGCCAGAAGGCTCACTCCAGCAACTAGGGGGCAGCTTAAATAAATAAAGTAAAGAATTCCACACGTGTCCAGCAGAAAGCACTAATAAACAATCAAGATATAAACAACACATTTTAGCCACATGGTAAACAACGGACAGTCGGTTGTGTCTACATTACTTTACCATCACCGAATGTGGAGTGAATAAATAATGACTACAGTGTAGCAGAAACTTGTGACACAGGCCTGTGAAGTGCAATACAAGTGTAAGACGTTTTTTATGAAGCTACAGTCAGGATCATTATTATCCATTTATTGAAAGTTTCTTTTCACAATCAAAACGTTTTTTTACCAGAGCTTTTGTGTATGGACCCCGGCAATATATCATGCTATTTTAGCCATTCCAAAGTAAACTATAGGCATTATATGATATATTGTACCTCTACCACAATGGAGTACTATTTTTCTTTAAAGAAATATGAGTATGTTCCGGGGGTATTTCTCCAACCCAGAAGACAAGCCGCAGTTCAGAATCAGAATAGGTTTTATTGCCATTGTTTCAGAACAGGGTTCACAAACTAGGAATTTTTCTCGGTACAAACGTGCGACATAAAACATATAACACAGAATTAAGATAAAAAATAAGCTAAAGAACTTTCAACTATAAGGCTATAGGGGCATGCATAAAAAATATTAAATAAATAAGATAAAATAACGTGACGTGTGGTAAGACAACAACAATTTGACAGTGAACAAAAGCGGGATTGTATATACAGATGTGTAGGCATATAAAGTGATATTAAGTGTTATAAAGTGATAACTCCACCTCTCCGCGAGTTGATGCCGCCTATTTCATGACGTCGCCGTACAGCTGGCTAACACACATTATCATCATTACCATTGATTTACTGACTGCTCTGGCCTCTCCATCGGGTGTTTTTATTGTGGGAATCAGTCTGGAGATGCAGTGGGGCAAGCCAGATCAGAGTCGTGCTACAGGTCGGTTGAAGCTTATTTTCATTGTTCTAAACACTTCGGTTCTACTTGTCACTTAACTGGTTTATATGTTAACTCATAGGAGTCTTCTACCGTGACCCAAACCGCGAGGAAAAGGGCTTTTGTGTAGAGCTAGATCGCAAAACCGGTGAGTGTTTGTTGTTGTTATGCTGCGTTAGCATCGGCGTTAGCCGCCGCCGTTTATATCTATGGGCGCTGGTTAGCATGGTGGTTTGACAAAGTTTATGCCCTGTTTCTAATGTCAACCATGAAATGAACATGTATTAATTGCCAAATGTCCAAGCAATTAATCCACCACAGAGTACCGATTTACATCATTTAGTTGATAGGGTTTTCTTTGGTGTTTATCCACTATCCAAGTTAATGCTATGTAACTTAAGTATCTTTAGCAAGGCACTTTATTGACATGATGTGAATCCATTTATGATTATGGTTAACTTGTATACCTGATTGGTGAATACTATTTACTAATATGCAAAACCAGAGGGGTATATGGTTAATGTTTTATGAATGTTAGAAGGTTAATGTTGAACATTGTAACTTTGAAATGTAACTTATTTATAGTGCAGCTAGTGCTATTAATATGACAATTGCTGTCACTTGATCTGAACTATGTGCACATGAGAATAATTTAGCAACCAGCTATAACCTACTTAAGGTATATCACCTGATGATTCATTGGAGCTTTTGGTCCTGTTCTCCAGGCCAGGTTCTAATCTGATGGCGAGCTGATGGAGCAGGCGTAGAGCCTACAGTTGGCAACTGCTGAAGAATCTAATCGCATCTCTCCTGCCAGGTCGGTAGGGGGCTCACCTGTCACCCGTCAACTCACCTGTCACTGCCACACACACACTATTCCCAAACCCAACCCAGACGTGGGTTTCTGCGGGACTTGTGGAAGGGCTGGGAAGTGGTTTTCCTGACTTTGGGGTTTTTCCCCAACGTGGGTTGGTGGACTCTCGATCGCGATGTACTACTCGGAATGTACTTTGTAAATTGTGCATTTATGTGATTGTTGCTACTGATTTGAACTGAATATTGAATGAAGCGCTTGTTATTGAATGGCCATTCATAGAATCTATACTATTGGTTCACTGTATATATTTTGCACTATTGTTGCCCTTTACTACATTTTCTAAATATACGGTACCTCTTAACTTAAATCTGGCCTCCTGTCCACTCCCTCCTTTGAGCTGAAACCTAGACCTTCTGGTCGCTAGCCTATGTTAACATTTATATTAAAATTTTTGGGTTACCTACGTTGTAGTTGCATAAACAAGTACAGGTATTAGTCTTGTATCTTTTGTAGGTTCTATTACACAGGTGCTACATACAGTATAAGAAAAAAAAAGAACAGTTGGTGTCCCTTTACAGAATAGGTTAGAAAGGAGGCCCCCTGTTCGCAAGTTTGGCACAAAAATGACTTTGGTCGACCTCTCGCTGCTCGTACCTCTAAAAAAGGGGGCTTGTATGTTTATTCTGCAGGGGTGGGCACTTCCTGTTTGGGGGTGGCTTGACAATCTTATGTAAGAGGGCGGAGCAGCTGCATGCGTGAATGAAGCCAAAAACCTTTCACGGGGTGTTTTTGGTAAGGAAATAGCATTACAACATGGTTAAAAGCTAAAAAAAAAATGGATTTTGCATGATATAGTACCTTTAAGATTAAGTACTTTTCAAACTAATCTTTTTCTGTCATTCTCTTTCTGAAGCATATTGTTCATCACAATATTGTTATCTGCAATATATCGAACATCTGAATCAGATTTTGTTGTTGTGACAGGCCTAGGCTATATGATTGTGGTAAAAAAAAAAAACTGTTCCACAAAAGAGACCCCTCGATTGATCCTCTAGTCCTGTGTGAAAGGATGTCCCCTGTGTCCTGCAGCCTCTCGCACACCTTTTAGACTCCCCCAATATCGATATCCACTTTTGTATTCGTAACACAAGCTTTCGGAAACCCCATGGATTATAAAATAACATAGTCCCACCTACATGTTAACAATACAAAGATGAAGATGTCCATAATGCCTGACAGGCCGTGCGCCGGGGCTCATTGAGGTTATCACGCTTCATGCAGCTTGAGAGAGTGATGGAAGAGGAACCCGATTATGCACGACTTTAACCTATTTCCCACCGAAGCCCGAGCCGTCTCGGAATCACATTAAGGAAGCCACCAGTGGAATTACAACATACAGGCTACAGGCAAGAGTTACGTGTGCCGCGTGCCCTCCAGACATTTTACTCCAGGTGTCAATGCCTTTAATACGGGATTGGCGCTTCTCGCTGCATACTAGTCTCCACTTCGGCGATCGCACACGCTCGGGGAAATGACATTGCCAACCCTAAGCACGTATGCCGCGGTTTGATGCCGTATGCAATGTTTATAGTCCCTTTTCTTATCTGGAATAGTAAACGGGATTCTGAAAACCAACGGCGTGTGCGATCTCTCAAAAATCCATCTCGTCAAAAGCAATGTGGAGCCAGTGTTGCCTCAAAACAAACTTGAGCCTAGTAGGTTTTGACGTTTCAGTCCGCTGCATATGTGTAGACACAGGTAGGCCATGTTTATGAAATATTTACCAAAATAATCTTACGTACATTGCCTTCAACGACGAGACTTTAATGACTTTCAATAAGTGACACGTGACTTTCGAGTGCGATCTCTCGGAGGTCCCGCCTCTCAATATTTTCCCAATAAGGATCAGCGATGTCTTGCTCAAATCAATGAATGGATGAAGAAAACTTCAGCGACAGTGAGATACTGATGGGCAGTCACGGGCTACACGTTAAAAACATTACGTTGGATGTAAATACTTGACTGCAGGAAACGACTGTGTTCATGGGGATAGGACTTTTTTTTAAATGATCTCAGCGCTAATGGTGAGTATCAGAAAACAACACCACGCAAATTAAACAACAAATAATATTTATACTACGGAATGGCAGATTTTCTAAGCAGGCTTGATGAAAAACCTATAATTTTTATTTACTAATTTTTATTTTTACCTCCTGAGGATTCACTCGGAAGTCACGTGACTGCATGTGTATGGCCCATAGACCTCACATCAAGTGAAACTAGACAAATTAAAATCAAGTTTGATTAAAAGATGAATATAACAGTAATTATCATTCCCCTCCACATTTATTTCCAAGTTTCACCACAGTGAACGAGTGTGTTGCTGAATACATTTGAAAGCATCAAGACAAAGGCAGTCCCCTCTCAGCAGAGCATGCGGCGGTGCTGCTAAGGTTACTGCTCTGAGCGGGGAGCGACAGTCGTGTGTGCCGCTTTGATAAATACAATGGAATCCGAATCCAGTGTCTCGGCAATCCCACCAAGATTAATGCTCCCGGCACTACATAAAGTGAAATAGTTTATCTGCGCCCTAACAACATGAAACTTGTAAATGTGGCGCGCATTATTCCTTCCGCGGATGTGCAGGCACGCTCATGTGGCATTCATTGAGTTCCCGGGCGGATAGCATGCATTGAGAAAAGAAAGCAGTTGCAGGAATAGCGAAATAGAGTCCCCTTTGGACCCTTACATTGGTTGTTTGTCGTGGATATGGGTGGCCGGGGTGTTGCCTGTCTTCATGTTTTGCCGCTTTTTACGTCAAAATCTTGGCAGATTCACAAAAGGTGGAGGGAGAGCGTTGGTTTTTCATGCACAATAGCTTCAAGGCTGCAGTGCTGGAAAATGGGTGCGGGATACCATCAATTCCAGTCAATTTCCTGCGGACCTTGAGATGCGGGCCCCGCTTTGTGTAGCCCCGTGAACTACTTCGGCTCGACGAGGCTAAAACGACTTGAGGTTTTTCTTTCTGACAAGAGCGTCAAGGTTTTTTGTGTGCGCGGCTGCAGGTAATTGGGTTTGTCGAAGCATCGCTGTCACATTGTCTCCACAAGAGCTGCTTTAGGCCTGAGTTAATGCACTGTAGAATGGACCAAACAGAAGCGGCAGATGGAAGAAACAAAGCAAGTGGTGCAGTGATACTGTGGGTTTTACTTTATATGGGTTGAAGCGAGGATGACCAGCAAATACAGAAAAGGTACTATTATAATTACTTATTATTATAATCATTTAGTAAAGTAAATAATTGGTTGTTATTGGTTTTTTTTTATCTTTGTTTGCTACTTAAATAAATTAATAAAGGCGAGACACAACAGGTGAAAACATCGATTTTTCACACAGTGGGTGATGTTGAGATTTTTAGCTAGTTTTCTCCCTTAACATCTTATTTTTCACTCATGCAACGACTTCACCACTATAGTAGCTCGAACAGACTCCAAACGTTCTAGTTGTGGACATGACAATATTTTGAAGTGTTTTTCAGAGGGAGTTTTAATGTTTAATTCCTAGCCTGATTTATTGAGCTTTGAACACAAAAAGACAAGATGTTTTACAGATTTTTTCCCTTATGAATAGCTTATTTAAAAACTAAACAAGATCCAAAATCACCTTTTGATTTATTAATATGTCGTTATTAATATGTTTAATGTATCCATAATTTAGATTTAATCGCTGAAAATATAATAAATTTCTGCAATGTTTAGATTGAAAACAAAAAAATACAGAAAACCAGTAATATACAGCAGAAGTTTCAAACTGATACCACTAAATGTATTTCCCACCATTCACCTGCGGTTTCTCGCCTAAAGATCTGCACTTCAGGTAATGAAAAGTTGAACTGTTGCCTAGCTGTTAACAATTATAAAGAAGATGTTTCATCCTTTGAATGGGCGTAAGCCTTCAAAATGGCGCCCATAACATGAAATAGTCATGTGATTGAAACCCATGTACAGATTGGCTCTTGGCAATGGGTGTTCTAGGTAGAACAAACCTACATTTCCACTGTACCTCACTCCTTCAGTGAGTGCTATTTATAGTCAACACCATCTACATCCCGTCATGAATCGTGAGGTGAGCTGCTCTGAAGTGATTCCACATTATTCCGCACGGGTCATTTTCAAAATCACGATCCCAGAGCTTTCTCTCCATCTGTTTGTCCAAAGAAATTATGCAATTGCCGGTGTCAGATGGCATCCCAGCATTCCATATATCTGTAGTCTCTAAATGGAAATGCTCAGGCAAGAAGATGAGTTTTTTTGTGACATGGTTAGCTAAATATACAGTTGCAGGATAAAAGACCTTGTCACTATATACCAGGGGTACATAGTGACTCCCTGGAGTATGAAGTTTGGATGTATTTACTTTCTGCTTTAAACATGTTGAAGACAATCTGCAACATTTATGTATTTATAGCATAGTTTAAAGAGGAATCTAAAGTGTATTTTTATTTTTCATTTTGTTGAAATATCATCTTGGCTACAACTTTTTGGCAGCCACTGAAGTCGCAATATTGCAAAAGTATCATCATATAGGCTCTTACTTGTGCTTCAATGACACTTTTGCACATTGCTAGTGTGGCTGAGGTCTAATGGACCCTGTGTTGTGTGTTATTTATGGTCACTAGTACCGGTGGATCACAGTTGGAGGGAACAACGCTCCCGCTCCATTTATTATCTGGCAGACAAATAAAACGGCGTTAGCCCATCAGCAGACCTGCCCCAATATACAGTCTATGGACAAAAGAAGGAACATCCACACGCAAGTAACTAATATAAACATATATGACGACAAAACGATACAACCACTTAGAAGACATGTTAAAATCACGACAATGTGGATTCTAACGGGTTGATGTAAAGAGACGCTAAGTAATCCTCACCTCTTCCAATGGAAGACAACACGAAAGGGAAGAGGAATGGGAGGAGCCAACATATATATACCGGACATGACACACAAGGGGGCAGACAACCAAAATACAATACAATTTACACGGGGGAAAAATACTGCCAGGCAAAACAAATTATAACAACCAAAATAATAACTGGAACAAAATGACATGGTTCCCAACTAACCACGCCAGACGATGGCGCCTTAACCCAATTCGCCAGGATTAACTAGGCTTTAATAACACCGTTACACTAGCTAGCAGTAGTAGTTAAAATCGCTTATGGACTTATCCAGAAATGAGGAGCAGAAGCTATCCCCAGGCTTTACTTTCACCACATCATCGACAACTCCTTCTGTCAAAATACACCAGAGTTTTGGAACTAAAGATGGCGAGTGAAGCGGCTCTCTCTTCAGGTTAGTGAGAAGCTCTCGCCTTGTTATTTTATCTGTGCCTTTCTTCTTACTGCTGCATCCTTTTCATCAAACAGTCCCAGCCTATAGCCACATGTGCTTGGGCAGTGCAGCTGTGCATGTATTTGGAGCGGTGATTAAAGTCATAGGTTACGTCTAAACTTGGCACAGTGAAAAAAACAAAACATTAGGGGTGTAATGGTACAGGGGAAATATTGAAAGGTTTCAGTTCAGCACGTTCAGTTCGCTCCGCGTTTAAACCGTTTCTGTTTAATTTTGGTCAATATATTTACCAGCGTAGGTTTAAGTGTAGCAGAACAAATGTTTCACTCGTTTCTTGCTGATACTCTTGGGCTTATTTTTGTGTATTATTTACCTATTGAGTGGTGAGTGATTATACTAATTCATTATTGAATTTGCGAAAGTTTCAGTTTGATACATATGGCTGTTGTTGTTTCCGTGCCCTACTGTGCCTGTCATCGATCCAATCTAATGACACATGGTGCGTTTTGCATGAATCACTGAGCAAAAGGTTGCTTTAAACAATATATTATGTGGAAAATACATAATTTTAATATTTTAAAGTCCATCTAGTCCCTTTAAGAAGTTGATTGAAGAAACAATCTAGTATTCTTGATAAATATGCACATATTGTTGTTAAACATAAATAAATACGATATCTATGAATTATTTTTAATAAGGGAGTCTCTATAGAACCGTCCTATGGCTACAAACCTAAATCAATGATCAATTAATAGAATGGTGACTGGTGTTTATAAGTAATGATTGGATATGGTTATTAAGCGAATGGGAAAGAGGAAAAATAAAATAAAAAGTACAAATTGTAAATAAAAATAAAATAAAAATATAACTTTGTGTTATGTCTTCTTATTTGGGAAGTCTTGTAAACCTCATGTGATTTTCTTCTTGTAAAACATGAATGCTTTTCTTTAGCAATGCTGCCGTTTGTAAAGTTAATGTGGACAATTGTAATTGTGTAATGCAGGAATTTGTAATGTAAAGTGTTATATTGTATGAAAACACAAGATGTTGTATCACTGTGTCCGGAATGTAAATTAATTTTGAATATGGGGGTAGGCACTTAAAAGCTTTCTTGCTTCGGCCTACTCCTTTTGAGTTTTTGATACTTTATTTATTTTCTGCACTGCAACAATGTTAATGTAAGTTAACATTGTTGCAGTGCAGAAAATAAATCCAATCAATCAATCACACTTGTTTTGCTATTTTGCCGTCTCCTTATAATAATGCGTAAAAAGACATCCAGGTACCAAAGCTTCATACAACTTTTTTTTTTGTCTTGAACAGCTCAAAATGTGCTTTGTTCATTTCATGCACAATAATCGGTTATTGGACAAAATTGATTTAAAACTACCACGTCATTATATATTGCGAAATAAACGCTAACCATCCTGTTTTACTGTTTCTAAAGTTTTCTGCTGTTTTAGCTCAAAGTAGCTCATAGTGTATAAATAAAACATTTGTGGATTTGGTGTGGACCTAAAACATTTGTAGAATATTTGTTTTCAAGCCTCAGCCATACAGTGACATTGCCCCCCGCACTGCATGTGAATACCCCTGTATCGGACCCCTCTTGAGATGCTCTGAGTCTGCACTAGAGCTCGAAAGAAAGCGGTCAGCGGAGACGGGAATCCTTCTCCCTTTGGGCGAGAGGAGAATTAGCACAATGCCGGTGGCTATCAATTTTGTCTTTTTAATCAGTCCCATTGTGTCATCGGAGGAAACGGGAGATGGATGCATTCACTCGCTCACTGCTGGAGAATGAATCACGGAGCGGGAACGAGGCCAGGAGTTGGTACAGGCCGGTGTCGCCATCCTTCAGCTGAGAAAGCAGGGTAAAGCAGAGCACTCAATACAAACTCAATGAAACGAAGGGAATAATGAGTTTTTTACTGCAGACTGTACTTTTCCGGGCAATTAAAAAAGGCCTGCTCAATAGTGGTGTTCGGAATTGTCTGAAACATTTTTCTGAAAATGCAACAGTGGAATAATGTAGTACTGTACGCTGCCGTCTCTGGTCAGGCTGGCAACGGCAGGCGAACTCCTGAATGTGAGGAATCTCTTGAAATGCTCTTTAAGATGGACAGTTTGAACAGCTCCTATTTGTGAGACAACACCTTGTTATGTTTTTCTGAAGCTTTAAGCATAACTGAACAAAATAAACAGAAAAAAGGACTGTCATTTCCTGGTTCACATGTTCACTGTCTGAGCTCAATTGTGTACGTCCATTGTGTTGACTATATGTCTTTGTTCGCCTGTGTTGTTCATCTGCACAGTATGTGGTCTATCTACATTGCGTCTTTGTATAGCTTGGGTTTTAAAGTTCTTGGCGTAACGTCGACCTGCCATGGGGTCTATTTCTTGAATCAAGCCGTGAAAGTCGTTGGTAATTGAGTAAAATTTCTCAGTTGTTGCCGAAATGTGTTCCTTGATCTCACAGACTCCCCCACATCCCGATTGTTCACTTGTTCAATTGTAAGCTCATCTCAGCCAGAGTTTATTTTTTTATGGACATATTTTTATCGGAGGATCAACCCCATGTCATGCATCATTCTGTTTTCAAGGGGGTCCTCAGGATCACATCCAAAAGATCTCATCATTCTGAAAATGTTCCATTGAGTAGGGCTGGCATTAGTCCGAGTCCGACATCTCTTTAGTGAGAAAAAAACGGACCCATTTGTCCGACCATAAACAGCGGACATGTGCTCGGAGTTTATGCCTGCTCCAAGTCCGCTGAAGAGAAGAGATTAGCTCTTTCATATGACATTTATTTAACACTAGAACCGCCGCAGCTCGTTTGTTTGTAATGATAATTAATGTTAGGGTTAGGGTGTTTATGGTCGGCCCAACGGGACTTTGGACCAATGGGCCTGTTTTTGACTAAAGAGATGTCGGACTAATGGCACCTCTGCTCAATGGTACATTTTTGGAATAATGAGACGTCGAACTAATGGTTTGTCGGACCAATGGCATGGTATTAACAAAACAGCAAGACATAGTTGAGACGTACACTTGCGCACATGGCCTGTTTTTCTTTCACAAATATTGCGTTTACAATGTAGTAAAGTAGCTCTATGGTGCCAAATTAAGTTTACGCCACTTCAAGCAAATCATTTGATTACCAATGTTAAATGTTCATTAATATGCGCCATTCCCCCTTTTCCCTTAAATACAATAAATAGTAGCAACGATCAGATACTGGTATCAGATATTGGAGCCAATACTGGAAAACAAATACAATATCAGGCATCGGCCACAAATATCCGATACTGAACCGATACCAGTTTTGGTTCTCACCACATGCTGTACCTCATTTTGAAGGACAAAAACTGGAGAATTCAATCACGTAATCGAGCTAGTTTTAATCTTAGCAAATGTATTTCTAATCGCCACGCAAAATGCCGCAGCTAGCAACAGTACGCTAATGCTTGCTAGTGACAACTAATCAAGGCTGGGACAGAAACTATGAATGGATCACCTAAAGTAGCCTAATAAAATAATATTGACCACTGCTGGAGTTTATGAAATGATGTTAAAGAATAACTGGTCTAACATATATGGAGAGTTGAAATGATCAGATCACTTTATGTAATTTGTTTATTAATGCAAGCCAAAGGTTTGTCATATACCCGAGGATATTTAGTGTAGAAATGTCCAGTGATCCTTATTAAATGTTTCTACATTAGTTTGATAGATATAATTGATAATTGATCTGTAACATCTCGTTCGCAAGAATTTGCTTATCTCAAAATGGAGAAAAGCGGACCGTTAACTTTTTCACTCAGAGAACGGCACTTTTAAGAAAGTCTTTTAGTATTAGTTAATACCAGATATCGGCAGATGCTCAAACCCCGGTATCGGAAGCAAAAACGCTGGATTGGTGCATCTCTAATAAATAGATAATAAAAATGTGTTGATAATTTGCCATCGCAAAAGCTCACACACAAATGGAATGGGTTACACACGTTAAACTTGGTCCAGAGTCTGAACTCAGAGTCCCAGTCGCATCATATTGCTTGTAGTACCAGACTCCTGACAAGAAAACATGTCTTTGCCATCAACTAAATTCTGTTCCTGCCCAATAATACAGAAACACTCTCTGTGATCATGCCCTGTACTGATCCCACACCAGACCGTATTTTATTCCAGCATTCATACACTTGTGAATTGAGTTTGGACCCAATATCAATGCCGGACTGCACCACAACAGTATAAAAGGTTATTCCAGAACATGTTGAGAGAAAATGGTTTGTTTTCCCGTCCTACCGTCTGTACTCAGTGAAAACATTCCTAACGTACAGCATGGATGCACCACTCAGATTCGATTATTGAACCTAGTCCATACTGCCCACTCCTGAGTTTAAACAGACCTTCAACGTTTGTGGTTAAACAGAATTACACCTCATAAGAGCGAAAAGAAGCAAAATATCCTCGCTCAACCAATCCAGGCCAGTCGGTATTTGAACAATCTCAACTACCTTGCTTTAGAGCAGTGGTTCTCAACTGGTGGGTTGAGCCCTTTTCAGAAAAAAAGGCGTTTTTTTAATTTTTATTTAACAATCATTTGTGAGGAAAAAAAGTATTTCACATTATATTTTACAAGTTCAAGTCTTATTTGGTTCACGGGTTGTTATCCCAAGGTAATGCTCCATAACAGTAGACGCCGCACCAGTTGAGAACCACTGCGTGAGAGAAATGACTTTCCACCGCATTATTTGCATTTTGAGTGTTTTGCCCACGCAGCTCTACCATAGTTCATGAATACTCCTAACAGTCCCATAGCTAGGCGAACTCCAGTGTGGAAGCCTGTGTCGTTTTATTTTGGCCCATAACAAATCTGTCTGTATGCCTTAGGCCGTTTTCACACATGTCGGCGCGCCTTGTAGGTCGCCCCGAAACCCTAGGTCCAACTGCATTTAGTGAGTTCAGTCCATGTTCACACGTGACGCGCTCGCAACAGACGTCGCACCATTAGCCACGTAACAACGATCTGCTGTTCGCTGAACTTATTCCCATGACAACGGCATGCAGCAGGAAGGGAAAGACGGGCAGAAGAGAGACATACCTTGGTGGTTTAAAGTTGATCCATTTTGCCTCGTCAGAGCCGTAATCTAAAGGTCCTCAGGCAGAGCGTATTAATTCTTTCTTCACGCAAAAAGGAGGCATCAGAGCGAGAGTAGTTAGGCCTGAGGTCGACCGAATTCAGATCACACTCCATTTCCAATTCGTATTAGATTTCCTAACTTTAAGCTACTTAGTTTTTTATTTAAATTGTATATTTGCTCAAATAAGATTGTATTATGCATAATAATACTGTTCTGGTCCAGTACATTGGTCCAAAACAGCAGGTCGCTTCCTGGTCCTTTATTGTAGACCATTAGATATCTGCAAAGCTAGTTCATACACACTAGTAAAGGCATGATCATAACTTTGGCTTTTATTTAAGTTTTTCCTTTGAAATTTGAGAAAGCCTTTATAGGTACTTTCTCAAGACAGTTGAGAAACACCCGGTGTTGGGACATGCTTTCTCCCCCTAAAACACATTTAACATCACATGACACAATTTTTTTTTTAATCTGTGCTTCTATGTTTTCTTTCATCATTGCAGAATTTTTTTTTTTTTAAATTCAGCTAGTGAACTTTTGTCTCCTTCTGTACATACCAACCATTTTATGACACTAAAGTTGGCAAAGTCAATTCGAAAAACATCTCCACTCCTCTTTGTCAACATGTAAATTGCCTTCGGGTGAAGAATGCACATATTTTTTATGGACATCTATTATTTGTATTCAATGTATGTTAAATGAGATACAACACAGGGTATAGCCTGTTGACCATCTGTTCCAATGGCAGGAAGGAGCCACTATGTCCTTGAGAACCACCGCTTTTGTGTTCCTCATTGTGCGCGGTGGATGCATGGCCGCCGGCTGTGTAACTGTCAAATCCTATAGATCTCTGCAACGAACCTCCTTGAAGTATTCAGGACTGGCTCCAAGTGCTTTGAGTGGGCATGGTTTCCTGAGTCGAATGTCCGAGTGAGCGGTGAGGCAACAGACATGAATATCATTATATCTGAAAAGAGGACACACTGAACAGTAACTAAACTGAAAAGAAATCTGTGATACATTGTGCTGCGCTCATGTGAATCTCATTCTAGCGAGATGGAGTGTCGTTGTTCCCAGTTCTCACTGATTAGCGTTTAAACGAGAAAACCATTTGAATTTGCCATTAGTGCCTTCAAAGTAGTTTTTTTTTAAATACCTATGCATTTTGTTGCTAGCATTAATGTCACTCACAATGATGTTACTCTCAGGACAATACAGGTGCTCGTCATATAATTAGATTATCGTGAAAAAGTTCATTTATTTCTGTAATTCAACTGAAAATGTGAAATTAATATATACGATAAAGACTCATTACAGGCAAAGTGACATACTGTATGTCAAGCCTTTATTTGTTATCCTTTTATGTAATGAGTCTATATTAGTTTCACAGTTTAAGTTGAACAACAGAAGTGAATGCACTTTTTCATGATATTCTAATTATATGACGAGCACCTGTACATCTCACAGTAAACTCAAATAGGTATCAGTGTTTAACCAAAAAGCTCAAGGACCACATGAACGAG
Organism: Proterorhinus semilunaris; assembly: GCA_021464625.1. Lineage (NCBI taxonomy): Eukaryota > Metazoa > Chordata > Actinopteri > Gobiiformes > Gobiidae > Proterorhinus > Proterorhinus semilunaris. Next base: position 31,188,307 of record CM038345.1, on the reverse strand, counting down.
GCAACAAACAATGATCAGCAGGCCAGTCACTTTTATCTCTAAGATATTCTTCACCCGAAAAAAACAACCGTAACGATATGAATGTTTGTATTCCACTGGGTGAAATGTTTAACAGTATCGCTTTTAATAAATGTTTGCTTCTGATTGTTAATTTTTTAGTCTGCGCCTTCTGTTGATAACAGTGGGAATGAACGGCAAACACATTATGTTTGTGTAAGCTCAAAAACACACTATTTAGTAATATGGTGCCTGTAGTAGTTTGTTGTTAAGACAATTTGAGCACTGAAATGGTCAAAATGAGTGAATGAATGTCTATAAAAACATTATGTGAACCGGACAGTTCAGGGTGAAAGAGAGTCGAGTGCGCAGAGAGACATTAAGCAAATTATCAGAGTCAGGACTGGAACCCATGATGCTGAGGACAGAGCAGCGTTTCACCACATGTGCCTTAACCACTCCAATATCACAAAACAAAATATGTTTCTGATGGAGAAACAATGATGAAACCTGCATAAAGGCTCACAAAAGTCGATGTTCCCACCCTTTTTGCCACCTTTGACTTGATATATGATATATGAGATGGTAAATGGTACCATCTCATATATATCTCATACATTACCATATATGAGATATATGTGTTTCTCACACATATACAATATACAGTATGCACTGCCTTAATGTTGGCACTGGGCCCGTCCAGCACTGCCCTCCACATAGAGCTGTACCTGCCTGAAGCTCGTTTTCACGCTGATAAATTTCAATGCCGTCCCCCCCCCCCCCCCGAAAGACTCAATACACGTTTGGCTGACGCTGCACTTTTGTTTTAATGTCTCCAACGTGTGATGTTACTTTTTCAGCTCACTGACCTTGCACAACAAAAGGGGAACGGCAGAATTTCTACAAAGAAATTCATATTTATACAATAAGGTCCACCCGCAGATGATACAACCACCATTGGACCTATCAGTTGAAACGATGAATCTCATCATCGTGAGGAGGTGGAGAATGTTGCTCAGTGGAGTGAAGAAAAAAACTTGCCTTTGAACATTATTGTAATTGATTTTTGTCTCAAAAGGAATCAGTGGCTTATTACTATTCATGATTCTGATTTGCAGATTGTTGACAAATTCTTGGGCGTGACTCTTTCTCATGACTTGAATAAGAGCTCTAACGCTACTTATGCTTGGCTCACACGGCAGGATAATTAGGCCAATTTTAGCCCCGATTCTCCCCTTCTGACAAATCTTTTGATTTAGTTTAAACACAACATTGTCTTTTTACTTACAAAGAGCGCTTTTAACTGATTGCTTTCTAAATAAACTGCAACACTCTTGAGGACTAGTCCAGTGGTACATGGACTACCACTGAAAATTCCAACAGGTCCACAAGACAAACAAAGAGGTTCCCCCAGCAGCCATTGGCTCCACTTTGCCGCTCCTGGAGGCCATATAAAAAGCGTGACTCTTAAATCTTTACAAAGTGTTAAGCCGCCCAGCCATAGGGATATTTTTTAAATGCTTCTTTCAGAGAAAATGTACCGCTCGATCAAATGTTCTACTACTGAACAGTTTTTCTACAAGCTGGGATGACTCTTAATTTTGTATGAACATTTTATTGTACAGTATTTTACCCTTACGTTTTTAACATGGTATGTTGGCAGTGCATGTTGAGCTTTTTTTTTTCCAATGTGTTTTTATACTTCAAATGGCTAATAAACTCATCTGAACATATTGGGTACATTATGGTCTTGGGCCATGGATACCAAACAGTATGTGTAGGGTTTTAATTATTTTCCTTCTTCCTTTTTTTGCACTATGAAAACACTGTAGTGCATTCATTTATTGTATACTGTTCAAATAAACAAATAAACTAAACTAAACATTCATTTATTGGGAAGCACATTAAACCTTACGGCTAGGAAGCATGCCCAACCTTTTGGACGAAACTCACCCTTGAATTGCATGAGAAATGTATTAACGCAGCATATGTTCACAGTCATCATTTTTGCACCCAACTTCGTGTTGTCTTCGCGAGACTGTATTTGACAGTTCTGTAGCAGATGGGTGAGGGATACAAATCAAATCAGCAGGTCTTCATGGGTATATACAGTATTTCCCTGTACATGAGGAATAATAATCTGTCAGCCATAAACAAGCGCACCGCAGCCTGAAATATGGATCTTGTTTTGTCTCACAGCTTCAATATTTTATGAGGTCTTCTTCCACATGCAAATAGTGTTCAGGGTGGATGCACTGAAGCTATAAATTTGCCTTCCCACCAAAATAATTCATCGGATTATTATGGAGAAAAGACTCAAGAAAAGCTGGACACTTCCAACAGTTCAGAGAATTGAGTATCTTCATCACGGGTTGTCAACTGAGATTGCAAAGTGGGGGGAGGACAGGTGTTGAAGGCCGAACTTAATCTATCCCTTGATTTAAAGGTGTACTCAATGTAATTTCTTAAGGGAGTAAATGTCTTTTGCTGAAGAGTCTAAAGCCCTGTCCCCACAAAGGCAAGCTCAGGCATTGCTAAACACAAAAAGATTGTTTCAAACTAAGTCCCAGAGTGGAAAGATCTCACAACGGCATTTACGTGGCACCATTGTTACGGCGTCTCCGTCTTCCTAAAATGATGATGTCACAGTGCCAGTCTTGTGTATGTTATCCTTAATCTACTGATTAATCTACTTTTAATGACTTCTACTCCACTCCTTTATGCTCTACCGCGGTCCGCAAGCCATAAGTGACAAGGAGAAAAACACGGCAGAGTTACTCTCCATTCAGTCTGTGTTTTTGGACTGACGGTAAAATTCTGGTCACTAGCAGTATTTCTGCTTTAGTCCCGTGAACTCTGAAGCATAAATTCACCTCATCATCTCTTCTTTACATTGTAAATCCAGGAAGCAGTTTCATTTTCATGCCGCTGTTACGGTTTACTTTCCGGAAAGTTTACTGTGTTTGCGCCATCTACAGTCTTGTTCCATTATCTGTGGTAGCCTCACACAGGCCTGGTGGATGAATTGCGGCGGTTTTACACACATGACGGGCTTCATGTGGATGTGCACATTTTTGTGACTACACCCATTTTTGTCTTCGTGTGGATACAGCCTAAATTAGCGCAGTGTTTTCTTAAGCGGCCCACCTAGTTCACTTCTCAACTCCGACTCAAACGCGCATCTTAGTAACTCAAATGAACAATCTTGTAGCAGCTATGAGATCTAACTCCACCTCCTCCAACTTTCACAGATTGGAATGGAATCTTATTTCTTATTGATTTAAAATCTTCAAAGGATACACGTGTATGGAATTGACATTCATTTTCTAAAAACACCGCCTGCTCACTCATTTGATAACCGTGTCATAATTTCTAGAATGCCCTGCGGGAGTTCCACAAGGTTTCGTATTAGGACCTATACTTTTTTTCTGTGTATAGCAATGATTTCCACTTTCAAATGTATGCAGATGAGGCTGTATTTTCTTATGCACCGGAAAATAAACTACAACTTGATTCAGAGTTTAACACTCTCGATTGATTATTTGAAAGACTATTAATACACAGAAAATCCACAACAATCAGCTGAGGAGATATAATCTACCCTCACAGCAGCCCTAGTAGACATACAGCAGTGGATCACCAACTCATCCGTACTATTAAATAAAAAGAAAACTGTGTCAATTATGTTCACAAAAAAATCTATTAAACAGGATCAGTCCAAAGTGTTCTTTGACACTGAGCTTGACCTTGTTGAGGAGTTCAAGTATCTCAGGTTCACGCTGGATTCAACACTTTCCTTTAAAAAACACATTAATCTCACTGCTAATACAATAACGTTAAATCAGGCCATTTATGACAATAAATTCAGGAAAGATGTTTCTACACTCAATGATATTTTCACACATAGATTAGTGTAGTTCAACCTGGTCACTTACTGGAGAAACATATAAAACCCAGAGAAATCCTGCTCAAAAAGTCCATAAATTATCTGGATCAAAAGTCTTGGTCATATCATCACGGCAATATCCTGAAAAAATATAAAATGCCAAATATTCAAAATGTCAGTCGAAAAACTGTTGCCTTGTTTACAAAGTACTTCATGGTCGTTCCCTGCCCCCTCTCTCTAACTACATTAAACCTCAACTGGTGAGGGGTCGCCGCACCAGAGCCTCCTCCAGAGGAGATGTGGAGATCCCACACCGAAGAACAACATTTGGATGAACTGTGCTGTCCATCAGAGGAGGTCAGTTTTGGAACAGCCTGCGGACAGATATAAAAGAATGCTTTTAGGATTTTGTGGTAAGCAGTTTCCCCTGAGGTAGACTGACAGAATTAAGCACGACTGCACACATCTGTGCCAACGGTCCCTCTCACCTCCACCATTCATTCATGCACATGCATCCCTATTGTACGTTTTTAGCGGTAGGACAAAACGGAGAACCCAGAGGAAACCAGACACGGGTTCATCATGCAAACTCCACACAGAAAGGCCCCGTCCGGGGATCGAACCTGGGACCATCTTGCTGTGAAGCACAAGTGTTAACTGCTGTGCCAGTGTGTTCATAAAAGCAGCCTCTAAAAATACTTGCTTGAGGTCTTTTTGGACTTTCAAATCATCTTTCCCTTTTGCGGGGTGAACAAAAGCCAACGACAGGATGATTTTCTAAAAAGGTCTCCAAATGATGGACTCTTACACGGCTGGGATCACTTGATACGTGCAGCCAAATGACTAACCTGACATTCTCTTGGGAAATGCCCTCTCTGAAAGAATATGATGTTTCCGATTGCTCATTCCACATTGCACCTGCTCACACAACCGGATGTACCGCGTCACACAGGCAAACATAAAGGTGAAATTTAATGAGCAGTGTTTTTCTGGTCTTTGTAAACGTGGGAGGCAATCTACTCCAATGGCAGAGGTCGTCGTATTCTCAAAGGCTGCAATGTCCTGAGCACTTCCGCTTTATAATGGTTGTCTCGAGTAAAAGCGGTTGGCGGTGAGACGGACAGGTGTGAGCAGAGCCTGTTTGCCCAGAGATAGAGAACATAGAGCAAAAAATAAACGTTCTAAAATATGTTTTAAAAAAACAAAGAACATAAAACAAAGGAGAAAGGGACTCACATTATGCACTAGATAAATTATAACAATTGTTTGTAAAATGTAGTCTTGAATTGGGTTGCTGCGATTTGATTCTTCCTCAGCCTGTTGGTTGAGAAACATCTTTGATTCTTTGATTCCAGTTGAGAGAGGCAGCTACTTTTTAAGGCGAGACTCTGCCGGTTGAAAGGGAAACTTTTTGAATATCGACATATCAATTGACATTTTTGCTGTAGATTACTGATATAAAATGTGGAAAACTGTATTGCAAGTTTTCTCTTCTAATGTTTTCATATGAAAGTAAGGCATTTTAAAAATTGCATGTATTTTCCGTGAAGAGAATCTAATGGATCAAGCCAGGTTTAAATGTATGACTTTATATTGTTGACCTATTACGCACATGCACCATTGTGCAAACGTACATCATCCCAAACACTTTTTGGGCATAGGGGACATGTGGAGATCTTCTCATTGTTAGGTCTTTCACTAAAGCTTAACACTAATATGAGCACTTCGGGCTCAGAGAGAGGACGGTCAGCATCACAGCAGTTTTTGTTTCTTGTTCACTGGTGAAATATTCGCAGAGATTGTCACATTTTCGGGTTGCAACAGCAACTGAGCTCCAGTCTGTCCATGGAGCTTATTTACGTGGGCCTGTAGGTCTGTAGGTTTAGATCAGCTGTTTTACTCAAATACGACCAGAAAATAGGTGTTATGCTCTTTCCATTACTTATAGAAGTCATGTGTGGGAGGAGAGGAGAGCGGCATGTTCACTCAGGGTGAGTGCACCAGTGAGGGCAGGGGTTGCACGGGGGAGACCAACTTAGGATTTACAATATATATTTGTGCATTATTTACCTCTAAGTTCTACAAAAAGCTCATTTCAGTTTTTTTTTCAGTACAGATTGTGGATTGAGTCTTTCTTACTGTACTTTGGCCTCTGGCACTTATTCAAATGGACAGCATTGAATTAAAGTTGACGGGGAGGAAGGGCAACGTACGTGCAGCGGCCTTTAGCGTTCATGCAGCACGTGAGTCTTATTCTTCTATGTTCCTTTGACGGGTGAGTCAGCCTAGTTGCCCCACAGTTCGTATTACATCCACTAACCTGCACTGCCTATTGACTGGACTTTCTGCCCTCGCCTGATACCGTCGCACCCGAGTTCAAGAGCTGTTTGACTGGGTTAATGTGGACTTGTATTGTAAAGCCTCCACTCTGCAGATCCAACCCGAGCCATTCTTTCTTTCTAAATATAGCCGCTTTTACTCCGCGCGCCATTGTGCTATCTGCCGCTGAACTCATCCATTATCGGCACAAAGTACTCGCAGTGCACTCTCCTCTCTCCGACGTCCTCCGAAACCCCCATCAAGTGCCTCACGTCTGGTGTTGTTTAAAAGTAGATGTGTTTTTCTTCTGTTCGAGAACAAAAACTCACTTAAACAACTGAAAAAAAAAAAATCATCTGTGATAGTGATCAACAACAGAACAACTAGCCGGAACTATGCTAATTAAGAGAAATTTGATCAGATTGTGTCTGAACTAGGTGAAAAATTGGTGGGCTTTCAAACAGGGGAGATTGTGATATTTCTATGCCTTATCACAGATCTGCATACCCGACACCAACATTGTACCCAAACAGCCTTTTGTGTAGACAAGATTTATTGACACTGTTGACTCATAGTTAAAATCAAAATGTTAAAACTCAACAGTTCAAAAAAAGGTTAAATCTAAGAAAAAACTTGGACGAAACAAAAAAAATCTGGTACTAAACCAGGTCGAAAATAGGACTAAACAAAGAAACCAGGTCCACATTTGGACTAACTCTGAGCTGTTGTGCTTATGTCATCATGATGTAGCTGTGTGCGGCTAATAGCAGCTAAACTAGGAGGCGCTAATGCCAGAAAACACTCTTTACTCTCCACAGAAGTCTCTTATACACAAAAGTACATACTGTTCAAAGCTTCATAAAATATGTCATTCATGACTGACGTAAAGTCCATCTCTGTCATGTCTGGTCTCAGCGGCTTCAGTAACCCTACCCCTAACCCTCTTGTAGCTCCAGTCACAGATACTAATGCTAATGCTAATGCTGCTCTCAGTCACAGACAGAGCACGAGCATCAGGAGGAGGAGCTCTGAGGGACAAGGAGAGGACAGGGAGGACCACACTGAAACACCTGATTAACAACTGACTTTCTCACATTTAACACATTCTAGTGGATTTATCGTGACATTTAACACATACATTTGCTACATAAAATGTATTTCATTTGGCAATTTTGAGAAGCCGCCACTGGTGTAAATCCTGTAATTTATATACTACAAAAAAAAAATGCGTACATTTGAGGCATCACACGTTCTCTAAGTTAAAAAAGACGCCGCATATTAAGATAATTCACTGCCTAAATACCCCTCCTGACACATGTTCGGCTAAACTTACAATGTGTTCCACGCTCGCACGCGCACATGCTCTAATAAATCACAATGTGAACACAAGGAGTCTTCAGACAAACCGAAGCGGCGGATGGGATTACGCCGGCATTTCTGATATGGATTCCTCCAACCTCGCACCCAGCCAAATACGATGAAACAAACAGTCATCAGCCGCACCTTCCGGATACTTATCAGAGGAGCGCGAGAAAAATAAGCCTGTCAAAGCTAATCTCTAATCCTCCCAAGATGCAGTGGACGATTCCTATTGAGAAATAAAGATGTCAGCGCAATGATTGAGACTGAGAAAAGGGTCCCTGGTTTCGCCAAGAGCTTGAAGTTTTATATTTTTTATGGAGTCTCTGGGTCAGTAGAAGCTATAATGTTGTGAAATGTAACCATTAAAATCACCTTAAACTGGCACTAAAGGATAGATAAAGCTAAATAGATAAAGAATACAATAGAAGTGTGGTACATTTTAGGCCGCTCATGGGTCAGAGCCGATAGTTCACTAAATATAGTGAAAAATAACTCTCACTGTATCTTCTATGGAACTGTATGGCTGCAAATACTTATATATATCTTAGTTTATTCAGTGTTTTAATTGGGACAGGAGATATTACAATATTACATACCTTTGTTGTAATGTAAATATTGTAACGAAAGTATCGCAGTTCTTACACGTTATGTTATTAGGGTTAGGATTATAATTAATTATGAATAGTTAATAGTTAATTATTAGTTAATAACTAATAATTAACTGCCAGGACAAGTGAGAACACAATCCATTCAGGCACGTAAGGGCAAGCATTGTGACGCATGGCCTTCGTTTGCGAGACAGATTTAAACATAACAACCCAGACTTTTAAAGCACTTGCCATTCAATATCAGAATCAGATTTATATTTAATTTATACATTTTGGAAACTCACCCTGAATTAATTGGATAAGAAAGCACAGGTTAAGATATTGCAGTTTGTTATAATTAAAAATCATGAATGGAATACTTCTGGCACTGGAATATGGTATCGCAATACGTATCGTATCTGGCCCTCAGTATCGTGTTACGTATTGGATCGCGATAAGACTGTACATGGATTGTGTTCAGTGACTTACCAACACTGTAATAAACTGATCCTGTATTTAGCTGGATAGTATAAGTGAAAGAGTCATATTTGAATGTGAATTTGCCATTTGTTTTTTTTATTGGGTGGGGGATTTCACGCAATATCATACTGATCTACATTTCATTTGACTTGAAAACTGAACTTGCTCTTTATTTGTAAATCCACTCAGGGTAAAGTTCCTGCAGTTCCTCATAGTTTCAAATCCTAATATCACAATACTGATGTTGCAAACGGCCCCTATGTACTGTAATGCATATCATAAGCCCTGTTTTTAATAATAAAATCCTACATTTTTATATATATATATATATATATATATTTTTTTTTTAAATCTGTTCAGTTCAATGTTTTGTTTTTTTCTTTTGACTTTCACAAAACTCACCAAAACTTGTAAGGGTGCAGCAAATGTCAGCACAGACTCTGAAGCCGCTCTCTGCCCCGAAAGGTCTTGGAGCCTATGTTTTTCTTCCTGAACCAAGTTACTATTTTGGGATTATATAGCGACTGCAGCGTAGACAGACTTGATTCTTCTGCAGCCAGCGCGCGATAATTCTGATTGGCGAAACAAGTCTGTCACTCAAATGGCGTGGGCACAAGGCAGGCCATAAAACAAAGCAAAAAGGAAAAAAAAACTGAGCCCCTTGAAGTTATGTTACTGCAATAGCCAAGACCTCAATTTCAATTCGACAAAGGTTAAACGTGCAGCCATGGAATAATATTTCTCAAAATCATCTCGGGGGACAGAACATGCTCGAGGGTCTGACATTGCAAAGACCCCTGCTTTAGTCGCTTCCCATTCTCCAGTGAATATTGAATACTAACAGTTCGACTCATTCAACTAGACACCACCGTCTGCTCCCTTTGCCCCAATCACTCGTTACTCCATAGTCAGAGGTCCAGTGATTTCCCAGTCCAGCGAATACATTCACAGCACATCACTGTTTATGGCATCTGCAGATAAACACCAGCGTGAGCACCACGTCGCTCCAGTGCTCATCCGATCTGTGAAATAAAAGCCGACACTTCCTAATGGTTCGATAAACGCCCGCGCTGTAAATACAATATCGGCGGCGACTCATATAATTGGCCACACACACACATAAATGTAATTAGTCGGGCGCTCGACGTCTTCATTGTTGACTGTGTGAACGTGCGGCGCGGAGGCAGCTGGCGTCCCGAGCATTACGAGGAAATGAGCGGCAATTTTATGAACGCCAAACCGCAGAGGACAATTTGCCATTACAAAGAAAGAAAAAAAGAAAAAAAAGCAATTGGGGTGATTTCTCTTAAGCTGCAGTGGCTGGTACGTAAATATTTTTGAACGATAAACACGTTGCTTTTTTGAATGTCCCCATCGGTCCTGCCTTTTTATTCAAATATATACTTTCACATGCCTCTAGAGGGCACTGCAGGCTATTCGAGGGGCAGAAAGAAAGTTTGGAGTGAGCGAAGCAGCGGAGGTTACTGCAATGAAGTAAACAAAACAAGCTAATCACGGGCTAACAGCTAGATGGCCACCGCTAGAGGGACGAGTTCGCAGGTGAGAGCTTGAAAACATGCTGTTGGGAGAGGCTTGTCGACCGTGCAGTTACGTCTCCGTGCCCAGGTAGTTGCCAAGGCGATTGATTTGGAGTGAGATCGAGAGTTTGGTATGTTTGGTATGCTATCGTTATCTGAACTGTTTATGTGACGTTAACATACCAGACACCTATTTAGTTCATTGTTTATGCTTCATGTTATTAACCATCCTTAGCATACCGTACGCCTATTAAGCCTGTTGTTGTTCATTAGGCAATGTTTGACGAGATGCAGGCAAGGGCACAGTTTTAGTCCTGTTGGACCTTAGCGCTCCGTTTAACACAGTGGACCACAGGATCTTACTAGAGAGGTTAAAAACTTGGGTGGGAATCTCTGCTCTCGAGTGGTTCAGATCCTACCTTGAGCACCAAACATACTATGTCGCGATGGGAAACTGTGTCTCAGACCGGATGGCATTGACCTGTGGGGTTCCCCAGGGGTCGATCTTGGGGCCCCTCTTGTTCAATTTGTACATGCTTCCATTTGGTCAATTAATATCAAGTAACAATGTGTCCTATCACAATTACGCAGACGATACTCAGATCTATGTTTCGCTGACAGTAGGTGAAAATGGACCAGTTAAATACAGATAAAACTGAGATTATCGTTTTTGGCCCACAAAAACACAGAGAGGTTGTCATTGGTCATCTCAAAGCTCTTTCACTGGGACCCAAAAGTCAAGTTAGAAATCTAGGAGTAATCATGGACTCAGACCTGAATTTTCCCAGTCATATTAGGTCCATTACATCAGCGGCATATTATCACCTAAAAAACATTGCTAAAATAAAAAACATAGTGTCCAAGCCAGACTTGGAAAGACTGATTCATGCATGTGTCTCCAGTCGGTTAGACTATTTTAACGGCCTGTTCACTGGCCTCTCTAAACGAGCTGTTAGACAGCTGCAGTATATCCAAAATGCTGCGGCTCGAGTCCTGACCAGAACCAGGAAATACGACCACATTAGTCCAGTGCTCCGGTCTCTGCACAGGCTTCCTGTTGCTCAAAGAATAGAGTTTAAAACAGCCCTGAGATCCTCAGGGAGGGGTCTCTTGGTGGTTCCCAGAGTCACCACCAAACACGGTGAGGCTGTGTTTCAATTTCATGCAGCAAAAGTCTGGAACAGCCTCAGTGAGGACATGAGACAGGCCTCAACCCTGAATATTTTTAAGTCCAGGCTGAAAGGACACCTTTTTACTGTTGCCTATGGAGATTGATTGTTTTTTTAACAAATTTTAGTATGTACGTATACATGCATGTGTATGTGCACGCATGTGTATGTGTATACATATATATATATGTATGAATATATGTGTGTATATATATTGTTAGGGTTTGGCTTCCCCTCCCCCTTGTTTTCTCCTTAGTGCTGGTGGTTGACGGGGGCGGGGCTGAGACCTGCTGCAACGAAGCACACCTGGTCCTTGATGAGGAGCCTGGTACTTAAGCTCTGTTCAGTCCGCTCCACGCTGCCAGATAATTCCGTTACGCTCGGTACAGCCAGTGCTGGGTTGTTTTGATCGCTAAGGATTTTTGTGCTTCTACTCACCTGTTTTCCTCTTGTGCTCAGGATTCCCCGGTGCCTCTCGTTGACCTGTCTCCGCCTGCTCCCAGCCAGCCTCCACCATTTCGGACTATTCTTGTGTTTTGTGAAAATAAATCCGTTAAAGCTTACCTGCCTCCGTCTCTGCTTTGGGGTCCAACTTGAAAACCTAACATATATATTTTATGTAATTTTATCAATTGATTTTTGATTGTGTTTTTAATCCTTTTTATTGTGTTTGGTGTTGCTGTGAGGCACATTGAGTTGTCATGTACATGAAATGTGCCATACAAATAAACTTGCCTTGCCTTGCCTAGTGCATCTTATACTCAGGAGCGACTTATCTATGTTTTTTTCTTCTTCATTACACATTTTTTGGCTGGTGTGTCTTATACTCCGGAGCGACATATAGTCCGGAAAATACAGTAATCATATTTCCCCACAAAAGGACCACGGCACAACAAAGGTGCGATTAGGAATGTATTAACGGTGAGTGAGATGATGATCTCTGGGTGAGACTTTGGGCGGGGGCTCCGTCTTAGGCGTTGTCAAGTTACTCTAATGCAAACTCCCAACTTGAAAAAGAGTTACGTCCACTCTAAGGTTTAGGCAGGATTCCACTCATTTATTGACCATACAAATCGGTATTTAGCTGGTCTGAAATCAGAATTCAAATGACGTCAAATCAGGCGAAAAACCTTGAGAAATCCACAAATAAACTCTTGTAACTACACATGCTAAGCTTTTTAAGGGGCGCTTTCCCATATTTTAATCCAGTAGCTTTTAACCCTTAAACCAAGTGCATTTTCTCCAGTTCACTTTTACCCAAATCTAAAAGGTTACAGCCTATAGGCCAGTGTGACGCCTTCAGTTGAAGGCAAAGACCAACAAAACTCAACTAAATGGATGTTTTTCCTCACCTTGTTGCCACGTTATTGTCACTTTTTTTGCCAAACTTTCATAGCTTTTTGTCACTTTTCTGTTATTCTTGTGTTGCTCTTTTGTGGCTTTCAACGTTTTCATCTAATTTGTGTTGCTATTTGCTTCTTTTTTTTCAAGAAGCTTTTAGATTTGGGTCAAACTGAAATTGGAGAAAATGTGCTCAGTTTAGGTGGAGGTTAAGAGGTTTAACCAGAAGCTAGTTTGTCAATCATTGACAAATTGGTCAAAGGAATAATATCTTCAGAACACTTTAACATGCTTAGCTTTTAAATTATCTGCCTTCTAAACTATAAAGTGATAATGATGCACTTGGCATTTCTAAATCATGAATCTTTTAACGCGTTTAATATCCTAATGAACTCAGCGACCCTTTCTCCTGTGTATCATGGGAACAGAGAGTGATCTTAAAGTCACTCAACTCCTACATTTTATTGAATTAGTTTAGATTAAATCTGAAGTTTGAGTAGATTTGGTCTGGTTTTAGATAAAAACCTCTTATTGCCAGTGGACCAAGTATATATTCTCTTAATTCAGATTATTTTGTAGAATTTCAAGTGAAAAATATATTGTTTTTAATGTAAGAGTTAATTTGTCTGATTTCAAGTGGGATTTCTGCTTGTTCCATGAGCATTGGCATTTTGCCTGATAGATAGATAGATAGATAGATAGAACATCCATCTATCTATCTATTGTAGAGCTGAGACTTGAACATGTCCTGAACAATTGCCTTGCCATTCCCCTGATTATATAGGTTTTCTTTTTGAGTTTAGCCTTTTTATTCTTTGGCGTATGGATTTAACTGGATGTACTTTTAGTGCATTGGTTTCCAGCCTTTTTTTGTTCCATGTAACCCTTGAGGCATTAATTTCTACTCCAAGTACCCCCTAACTCAAGGATCCCTCCAAAATGTTGACAAAATGTGCAACTAAACGTAGATTATTCGGTATTTAGTAAAGTGTTATGTTCGAAATATAGCTACAATACTCTCAAAGTCAAAACTTTTACTGAAAAAATATGATTAAAACTAACTTCCCCTGCCAAGTGCTCAAGCTATCCATCCATCCATCATCTGTCTTAGGGGTTACCAAACTTTTCAGGCCAAGACCCCAAAATCACTCAACCAACAAGTCGGGACCTCCTCCAGTTGTTAGTTTGGATACTGTATTTTGATATTTGGCTCTGATATTTGGCAATGAAAAATACCATCCATCTATCTGTGAATGATGTAATAGTAAAATTTGAGAGAAATGTGATCAGCTAAACTAATACAAGAATCACATCCATTTCTTTAGCTGTTGCCTAAACACGTTTGTAGCTCTCACAGACCCGCCAGCACATTACTTTAGTTAATTAGAAGCACCTCAGTTCATAGCGAGGCAGAGTGAACAGGGCGTATCGCCAATGCTAACACTGCGCTAATTTAGCCTCTTAATTCCTGTGCTACATTTAGACACACAACAGCACACAGCGTCTGTTTTTCTTTAACAAATGCTGCGTTTACAATGTAGAACTATGGTGATTAACGGACTTTACGCTATACCTTAGGAAAATAAATCGATTATCACCACAGCTTTAACTACAGGTTAAGCAGCTTTAAACAACTCCAAGGAGCAGTTTTGAAACGTTTCCAAGGAGACTTTGTGATGTGCTATGTATTTACTGTCAATTTACTGTAATTGCATTTCAACTTGCAGACCACGACTTATATCTGTAGAAATTTGTCAACGAGAGCCACACAAGCATGGCAGTGGTGTTATGTATTTTATGAAGAATTGTGCTGTTTATAGAGAAGAGAATGTCTTTTAAATGTCTTTACATTATTATCTTGGGAGTGGTAAAAAGTGGCATCCTTACTTAACAGGAAAAAACTATGACTGAAACATAGTTATAATATACAAGAGTTATCCATTCAGCCTATTCCTTCAAAGGGCAAAACGGCTCCACAGAGCTCCAGAACCTGTCACTCATAGATTTAGGGTTCCACTTTTTAGTGCTGATGTACAAAAACCAGCGTGGTCAAAAATATTACACCAACCAGAGTGTTGTCACATGGGTCATAGCAATTTGTAGAAAAAATAAAACTCTTTGGAGCCCGGCTTTTACACAGTGTAAAGTCACCATTAGAATCCTGTTTACCAAGTGTCTTTTGGAGTTGCCCCTGGCCACCGCAGGGGGTGGTATTACAGCAATGTCAGCTCCTCGCCACGAGGACCAAAGAGAAGGGCTTTCCTCACCCATTGGACGGAACCAAAGGATTATGACAGATTTAAGGCGAGACACCGCAGGTGAAAATATTATTTTTTCACGCAGTGGTCAATGTGAATGAGATTTTTAGATCGTTTGCTCCCTTAACATCTTAGCTAGTTTCATGTCAGAGTATGAACAAGACTAAACTTACCCTGTACGATGCCTATTTTAAGATGTTTTGTCACTGGCGAGGCAGCGATATCCAGGAAGTAGCTACAACATCACTTCGCAAAGCCGGCTTTCCCTCACATTTTTAAGCAGAAAATGTCTTATTTTTATACGAAAATATAAAGAGACAGAAAACTTGTAATACATTTTTTGTCTCATATTCATATCAGTAATCTAAATTTACAGCAGAAGTTTTAAATTGATATTACTCAATTGATTGATTGGTCCTGCAGTGTCTCAATATACAATATTATTTAGTGATATTGTTTGGAGTTTCAAATAGTTGTAGTATTCAGATCAGTCAACATTTTATTGATACTTATTGATACTCACCACAGCAGGCTGATTCAACATACAGCCTCGCGCTCTCATGCTGACCCTTCAGTGGCCAAACCAAAACCACCATAACTCATAACTTCACTGTGTCTGGCCACTCCTCCTCCGGGCTCTGTTTGAGTTGTCTGTGTGACTGCACCCAAAACTATTTCCTGACCTAGTGGTTCAGAGCTGTGGGATTTATTGGCACACCATTACACCGCGGGCAAGGCCACTGAGCGTTTGATGAGGCTCCACCATGAGCTGCTCTTATCCACTGGTGAAGAAGTTGGATTGGTTTCTCAAACTGTTAACTCCTCTAATCTTCCAAAAAAGTTGCAACATTATTGTAAAAGGTTGGGGAGTGTGCAAGATATTTTTCCTAAACATGACCAGTATGTGTCAGGAAATCCAATTCAATGCCGTTGTTTCTTGTCAGAAAGAAGAAGAAAACCCACACTTTGTGTTGCGAGGATTGTGTGGCTAAAGCATGGGCATTGGAACCATTTCATTGACTTTACATTTTCTAGTTTAGACTGGACCTTTTCAATAGGCTCCCCGAGGGCAAACAATTAAATATGACCCGCGGCTTATTTTAAAAAATATATATTTTTGGCATTACCTGCGCAGCTCCACTTTGCCTAGCTGTGTTTCTGTGGCTCCGCTACCACCGCCTCAGAGTAGTGATGTGAAGTTCGATTCATTTTAATGACTCGAGTTAAAATGAATCACTCACCAAAGTGAATCGGGTGTTTTGAGTCGTTTGATTCAGTGAGTCAGTCTAATGTAAACCACTGAAAATATTACAGTAGTTGGGAAAATATCATAGAGAACAAAAACGTAACCTCCACACATAATTAAATCCATAATTGTTTTTTTTTAAATCTTTTTAATAGAAATAAAAATAAATAAAAAACATGGTGATTTGATTGTAATCTGGTGCCATTTTAGACTGTAAAACTGGATAAAGTTATATTTTATGTAATCCACGATTTGGGGATTTATTTATCATTTAGAGGTTTATTATTATTTTTGTCAGAAGAAACGACTTTCTTCAGCGGCTCCGTGGGAGAACGAGAGTTACAAGACGAGTCAGCGTCATAGACTTTGCTGAATGAGATGAACGACTCGAAGGGGAGTGGGAAAGGGCTGAAATGTAAACGTGGCTCTAAAACCGCTGACAAACGGCTAAAGTGAGAATACTGAGGCTTATCTTTGGACGGACTGACAGATTTGACCAAACCGATGCACAAGGACACTCGTGCATTGTTTCTTCGGAGTTTTTCACGGATTATCACATGGAGGACTTTTTGCGGTCCTCGGCTGGTGGGCAGCGTGTTTCCCTTCTTCATCGGTACAAAGGGCCTGACCAGTAACTTTAAAGCGAGTGATGAAACTGATGTAGCGCGAGTTTGGGGAAACTGCACCGGGCTAGCACGAGTGTTCAACCGGTCAATACGCCCGTTAAACCTCACTGTCTGGAGTCTAACTTAACCAAATAACATCTGAATTATTCATTTGACGGATAAATGTTTGCTTCCTTTACCCCTTGGCTCAATTTGATCTGCGTTTGTGGGAAATGTGAAGATACAAGCGTTGAGATGTTTCTTTGCGATGGCAGGAGTTAACAGGTGTGGTTGAAGCTGAATAAATGTGGATACAAACACGAGCGCCCCATCTCATAAGAGCTTAATTCACTGAGTTTTTCCACAAAGCGTCATGAAGCCAGGGCTGGACAGGAGAACAGCGGCTCCACATGTGTTTAGTTATCCGCCCTATATGTCCACCCAGCTGCGAGGAGGAGGAGCTGCTGAGCTGATCAAGTCTCTCATGTTTTCCTGAAGTAGCGCCCGATTTGGATGTAGTCCTGCTAAAGCTCGCTCTGTTTTTGCCCAGACCTTGTCCCACTGTAGTTCTTCTACCAGTACGAGACCTTAAAGCTTTCCGTGGCCTGGTTCTTGGAGAGGCTGGGGGAGTTGTGCCCTTTGATCACAGTGTGCTGCAGCGGAACCAGGGTACATTCCCTTTTCTCTCAGGAGTGTTCAATTCACTGTGGGATAAAAACAGTACTTTCCTGTGAAAGGATGTAAATGTGTATGAAAGTTGTGAGGCTGCAGCGCGATGGAGAGGTTTGGCGTGTCGAGTGTGAGCTTTCACTTGCGGTGCAGCTGAAAGCCAAAAGTAGGAGCTGCACCAAACACATTAAACTGCTCGAGGCTGCGCCGCTTCTGTCTAGCACATCCCAGATCAAATGTAAAAAGTGCGTGCGGTCATTACGGATTGGGCCCATGCATCTTGGCATTAGTTCGGACAGAATGTGAACGGGCTTGGGTGGGTTGACGGCCTGGTACCACACAGTCCACGGGCAGGTTGTGGGCCCAGATCCCAAGCTTGGGGGCCCCTGCCTTAAGCTTAAGTAAGCAAGTAAGTAAGTAAGTGCTTTATTTGTCATTGTACAACCGTACAACTAAATTATGTCCAGTTGTTGGGTTTGTCCTGAGCCGCGCCGCTTCTGTGAGCCAACCTGACCAGCATGTTTTTGGAGATGGGGGGAAACTGTAGCACCTGGAGGAAACCTAGCTGCCTACAGTGCTCCTCTTATCCTCTGAAACGGTGCAGTGTCTCCTTGGTTTGTCCCTGTTTCAGAGCATGGTGTCCTGCACTGGTCAGCTCCTTCCTCCTATGCAGCTCCCTCCGCCCGACAACAGTCTTTCCATCTTCTGGAAGAGCTTAGCAGTTAATCTGTTTTATTCTCCAGTGAACATCCATTAGCCAGAACACTAGGGATAAAAGGCATGTGCGGCTTAGCTGCGAGTCTTGCTCCTCGTTTGTCCCTTTTTCGTTTCCTGTAGTGCTGCTTGTGACGCCTCCACTGTGCGGCAGGTGTGGGGGGCTCTTGGTGCCTCTTCAGTGTTTCAGAAAAAGAAATGTGTATGTCTCAAATGTCTTTAGCTCATAAACTATATGTGTGTTTGTTAAAGGACCATCTCTTGCTTTCAAAGTCCTAGCATCTACAATGGGAGGAAAAAGTCTGTGAACCCTTTGGAATTTCTCACATTTCTGCATTGGTCATAAAATGTGGCCTGATCTTTATTTAAATCACACGAATCGACAAACAGTGTCTGCTTAAACTAATACCACCCAAACAATTATGTACATGTACAATACATGGTACCATATTTTTATTGGCCATAACATGTATATATTCACAAGACAGCATGTAAGAAGTAAGTGGACCCTTGGATTTAATAGCTGGCTTCACACACTCATTCATACACCAGTGTACGCAGTGCACCTGTGTCTTCCCCAAGGACACAACGACAGTGTGCACCTGCAGGATTCGAACCGCCGCCCCTCCGGTCACAAGACGACACACTCTACTATCTGTGCCACTGTCGATCCGTCCTCTCGCCGCGCCCACAATTTCAGTTTAGCTTTTAATGCAGCTATTTTATCTGCCAGCTTGAAAACAGTTGTCCTTTTACCTTGCAATGACAAATTGAGTTTGCTGAGCAGACTGAATATGTCACAAAGGTAACCCATTCCTTGTCACTGAAATGAGCGGCCAGTGGCAAGTTTTTCTCTGAAAGTAATCCCTGTACTGGCTCTCGTAACTCAAACACTTGCCAGCAATCTCCTTCTGGATAGCCATCTTATTTCGGTGTGTAAGAGAAGACATTTGTGCTCGGCATCCATCTCCTCACAGAGCTGCTCAAATAGACGGGAGTTGTGCCTGTGCTCTGATGAGGTTAATAACTTTCGTTCAATACGCTGTGAAGTTCAACTGACATTTTGCTGCTAGCCAGCATTTCCCCGTGATAGACACAGTGCGTGGACTCGCATTCAGGTGCAACCTCCCTAATCCTTGTAGACAGCCGTCCAGTCTTAGCAGCAGCTCCATCCGTGCATACGCCGACACAATAGGACCAATTCAGTTTTTCTGATTTAGTTTTAGTTAAGTTTATTTGTTTATTTGAGCAGTATACATTCTGCTCAAAAGGAGTGGGCTGCAGCAAAAGGCTTATGAGCGCCCCCACCCCCAAGTGCAATAAATAAAAAAAAGTACATTTCACACAATGGTACAGAAGGAACAAATCATCAAAGAGACCTCAAGAGAATTTGAAACATTTCAAGCAGCTACATTAGCACAGACCAACTTACAAACTTACAAAAAAATATATGAACTGTTTATATAATTAATTGAAACAAAGCACAACTACAACAACGATCTTGTTTCATGTACGATGTCTAGTACAAAGCAAGTTAAAAGAATGTGATCCTTAATATATTTCTTTCAGATTTTTACCCGTGATTACCGTGAGTTACTTTTATGTTATAAAGGTACATCAATAGATATTATACTCCGAGATCTTGATGCTTCCCAGTTGTCATTACCATCCTCAGTATTATTTTAATTTGGGTTTAATTATCATCATCATTATTATCATTATCATTATTATTATTATTAGGGCCGGGACTTTAACGCGTTAATTTAGATTAATTAATTACACAAAAATAACGCGTTAAATTTTTTTGACGCATTTTAATCGCACTTGTTTTTACAACGCGGAACGTTTCTCACTGGATGAGTTTAGGCGGACCGATTATACTGGAGCACCAACTTGTAGCGCAGTCAACATATAATTTATGTTTAACATTATTTTTATTGTAAACGCAATCCGGTGTGTACTTTTTGTTGTCATTTCCGTGCCCAGCTGAGGCAGGCGCGCTCATTGTATTTCTTCACGCACGTGTGTGCGCGCGCCCTCGCTCCCAGTCACACACAACACGGACTAAAGCCCGGGTTTGAAGCGGGTACACGACTCTGAAAGACTTGGAGTTTCTGGACACTGCTCAACAGGACCGGTGAGAGTTTTCCATTACGTTTGTTTTCGGGTTGCGTAGTGTGCTTGGACGGGCGCGCGCTTCAGCTGCGACCTTGCGCTAATAGTTTACGTGCCTTTAAACCAGCTGTTGCTAAATCAACAAAGTCTTTTCTGGCCTCTGAAGCAACAATAAACAATATTTTGTTGCTTAAACTTATGTATTCAGTCATTATTCAATGGTATACTAAAAATCCATATGAAAAAACTTACTTCTCACTGTTCTCACTGTTTATATGCGATTAATTTCGATTAATTAATTACAAAGCCTGTAATTAATTAGATTAATTTTTTTAATCGAGTCCCGGCCCTAATTATTATATATTTATTTAATTGAGTTAAATCATTCAGAGATAATTCTGCGGCTGTACTGTTGGTTGGCAACGATACTGTAGTGCGCGTAACATCCTCATGCACAGCCTCCTGATAAAGATATTGCACGTAAACAAGTAGTATTGCCTTGTTATCAATGTCAGTAGACTCATCAATTTAGATGACGTACAACGGTGACGTTTTAATCCTCTCCAACAATAATGATCGTCAATATCCTCCGCTATGTCCTCTTTGCGCCTGGTGACTGTGCTCGGTGAAAGAGGCACCTGTGCCACCCTTTTAACAGCGGCCTCTCCAAAAAGTTTAATGACGCCCCCTGCTGTTTGTTTGTCGTGTTTGTTATGTGTATGACTGACTGTTCATCGTTGGTGCACTGTCAAAAGTAATGCTGCTCCACATGAAGTTCCCAACGGATTAACAAAGTTCTTATCTTTTCTTACTAATATCCTTGTAAGATGGATCAAGGATGTTCGATCCATCTGCCTAGAACTTATCAAGACCAGGCATTAGGGATGTAACGATTCAATCGAAAATCGATTTTAAAATCGATTTAATATGCGTAAAATGTGGATCGATGTAAAAAATAAAAGAATCGATTTTAAAGCCACCCTCAGCTACTCCATTTTGCGCGACCGAAACAGACCGGAACATACTAGCTCGTTGTTTCTAACGACGTTAACTTTTTCTCAAGACAAGCTCCACACCTTCCCCGCCTCACCCCCAACACACTACACGCCACACCACGTAAACACATACACGTGCAGGCATCGAAGAAACAGACGCCGCTAAAGTTAGCGGCTACGAGATTGTGTTAGCCGCTAACGCTAGAGTTTAGCATTTTGACAGAAGTTTACCAAAGATCGTAAACTGACAAACATAAATCCAGGGTGCTTAGTCTCCATGTGTCGAAGCCGTTTTGAAGGCTTCATTGCCTCGTTCGCTAGCCTGTCCCCACATATTATGCAGAGCGGACTTGGCGCGTGAGAGTCACCTGTCGCATCAAACCCATATTATAAGCACGAGTCATTGTATTGCCTGTGAAAACAAGCCTATTTCTTGGAGGTAGTAGGCTCCTCTTCTGGCTCATCGGTTCCCTTTTGTTTTTGCCTCATTTTTGCTAGCTTGTTTTTTTTTCTCTTTGGGTTCAATTATATTGAAATTAAATTACTTAAATTATCGGCCTTTATATCGTCTTTATGTCATCCCCCTTCATATCAGTATTGGACCCCAACAATCTGGCCCTACACCAGACAGATTTGCGTGTTTAGAACTGCTAGCCCATACCGCTCTCTGGATGGACATCTTGAGCAGTGGACACATTTCCTTTATACCGTAACACGTGGAACACACTTTTCTTATAAGATATTGTGGGCAAGTTTGTTGGAAAATGCAGCACTGCTTTACAACCTGCACTTGGCCGTACACTTCTTGCTTTTGCTGCAGGTAAATGCTGGCCCAGCGGCTCCATCCATCTCCTCCAATCACCGACACCCACCGCCGTTCGTGCACCCTGTTGCTCTGACATCATGGCCGCCGCTGTTTGTTTTTAGGGACATTAAGGAGTAATCTACGATGCCCGGGAGATTCATTTCAGGTCTGGAGGAAAGTAAAAATCACATATATGCCCCTTTTAGGTTTATAGATGGTGGCAATGAAAGGCGGCGAGAAGAAAAAAAAAAAAAAAGAAGAAGAAAGTGTAGAGGCCATTGTTTTGGTTGTGCTTTTTCATTTGCCGTGCGGTGAACTCTCGGCTCCGGGCGACGTGTTGAAGGTTGACTTAAGAGTTTGGGAAATTTTAGAGCAATGCAAATGTAACATTATGTCCACGGTTGAGGGGTTTTGGTTGATGGGTGGGTTTAATATGACAGATTGAAGGCAGCGCTTCCGGCTTCAGTTCAATCTCGAAGCAGGTTTTGGATACGCAGCCTCCAGTAAAGACATCAGGAAGTGTTATCGTCCAGTGTTATTAAAAAGTAAATCATGTTGAACTTATGCCCGTTGAATTGCCTTTCTATCTTTCTTGGAGCTCAAAACAATTGCAGTGCCATTAGTGGTCGTGCTTCAGAAGAAGGTCCCGGCCCATATTCATTCAATCATCTGATTAATATTAATCATTACATGCATTGATGATCATACTTCATTATTCACAATAACACTGTAGGCAACTGTAGCAGATTCAATATACTGTTTACAGGGGCGAGAAAAAGTAAGTACTGTTTGGGATTCAACTTTGGGTCCAAAAGTACATAAGAATATTGTGCCACTAGTGCTGTAGAGCATCCACGAGCTCTTTCGCACACCAAAGTTGAATAGTTTGAGAGGAACACACAAAGTCATGTGTGGAGGACAAATGGAGATATTTTGCAGAAAAACCTGAGACATTCACAACATGCATGGAGGGATCCTTGTATTAAATAGCTGGCTGATCCTTCTTTTGCAGCAATAATTGCTTTTCTGTAGTTGCAGATTAGACGCTCACAACGGTCAGGATGGGTCTTGGACCAGTCCTCTTTACAAAACTGCTGCAGTTCAGTGAGATTCAGGCGGTGAACTTCCACACTCTCCTGTGAATGTTTACATGTTATGGCCAATAAAGAAGGGATTACATGTAAATCTTTGGGTGGTATTAGTTTAAGCAGACACTGTTTAATCATTCCTATGATTTTGATGAAGATCAGACCACATTTAGTGACCAATTTAGGCAGAAATGTGAGAAATTCCAAACTACTTTTTCTCGCCTCTGTAGATAATTCTTATTTAATGACCATCATTGTGTAAACAGAAAAATGTTCCATGCAACCACAGCTCGATAAGATGCAGTGTGCTGTTTTTAATTAGTTTTACATGGTGTGGCAGTGCACACCTTGCTTCATCAGCCTGATGCTTGCCATAATTGTGATTATCTGGAGAAAAAAAAAATGACAACTTGCTTTAAACAATTTCAGTTAATTTTGTTACAGTAACATCTCAAATAAATTTGAATGGCTCTATACAAGTCCTTCCTCCCAAAACGTTCTGATCAGTGCTCTAACAGTGCTTAAATGTTCTCTGATCAAAAACATGGTTTGAGCAGTGATTCCCTTTCAAGATTTGAGTAATGGACCGTAGTCTGTACTTTCTGGGCTATAATGCATCCTGCACATTTTAAAAACCCATAATCCAAATATCGTATATGTTCTGAGCAGTTCAGATCTCAAATGTTTCCACTGGCAGGCCCTACCCAGCTCAGTGCGTGATCTACCTGGTTTGGCGAGCGACCCCGCTGCCCAGGCCAGGACTAATCCGGGATGACCAGGAACAAGTTTTGGGACCGACTTCAGGCCGTGGCCCAAGCGCTGAACTGGTGCTAACGTGATGTGAAAAGACTACTGGCCTTGGACTTACAAAGTAGGATTTCAGAGTGAATCTTGATTGTTGATACCTAATTGTATCAATACTACACTAACTGGTCAATTAGTTCACATTTCATTGATTCTGTAAATGTATCAGTTTTCTCTTCTAAACATAAACCTGCCCAGGGACTACAGGTGTAAATTAGCATATTGTGCTATAACCTGGAAACAAGCATCTTTCCTGACTTTGTCTTGGCCAATGTGTTTGTGCACTGTCCCTGTCAAATAAAAGCCTACCAAAACAGGCAAGTCATACACATAGGTTCATTTAGCTGTCACTGTCAGCACAACTTTAGCTGCAGTTAGCGTAACATTAGCACACAGCTTACCTTCATAGTTTATCTTAAGCTCCATTTTTCTTCTAGTATTTGCCTTGGGACCTCTGAACAATTCCACAAACCCCACCAAAAGGCTCCATTTGTCCACTATGTTAACGGCTCACAAAAGTTTTATTCCATCAGTAATGTATATTGCAGCGGGGCATTCGTGGAGCGCAACACACAACAACTGCGGTCCTTTTGCTATGGAAACGCTCCACGTTGAAGACCATATCGTACATATACAGCGGCCAGGCAGGGCTGCGTAGATGCGCACTACATGGAAACGAGGCTAAAGTGTGTTCATCGCGGCGCCATAGAGTAGCAAACCGCGCTGTTCACTGAAACTGTGAGTTGTTTGTTCACTAAGGCCCAATCTCAATTCTCTTTTCTACCCCTTCCCCCTTGCCCTTTCCCTACACCTTGAAACAGAGGGTTATGGGCGAGGGTTGAAAAGACCGTCCTAAGAAACGGGACATCCCTCCATTTGACTGCATTTTACAACTAACACAGATGATTAAGGTTATGTGAGTTTGGAATGGAATCTTATTTGTATATATTTATCAACTAGAACACATTTATATAAAAGAAAATGTAAAAAAGCAAGCCCCTACTTGTCTCTGTAGCATGTTTCTACTGACCCAGTTCATCAGTAACTTGTAACAGACTGATGCTGTTTTGTGACACCTAAACAGCAGGACTCGGTCTCAGCCCAAACAGATTTTCATCTATTTCTGCTTCATCCGGCGCAACATTCTCCTTTCCCTTGTCCGTGTGTTGCTGCTTCTACCGCCGGGTCGCTGTGGCTGCAGCCCGTTAGCCAGAGCTGCGAGAGATCAGCCTTTTTTTCTGACCCACACCAACCTGACCCCCTGTAAATCAAACCCGAACCGCCCGATCCGGAGAAAAGTGTCTCAGCTTGCCGACCCGACCCAAACCCGCACACATTAAAATGTTGATGCATTATTTTCAACACATGTGCGTATCGCACATGTGCTTGGGCACTGCTGTTGTGCCGCATTTGTAGCGGTGAGTAAAGTCATAGGGCGACAGGCCAGGCGAAAACAACAAACAAAACATGGTAATGATACGTTTACCCCATAAAACTAAACAATCAACAAAACTGACTGTGTGGCATTTATGGATAAGAATGCACTGTATGTTGTAAAGCAACAATGTAACGCCGAATTTACACCAGAGGAATTACAGCGCGTAAGCGTTGTAGCGCAGCAGACGCGCGTCACTTTTTTCCATTCTAACCTATCATGATATTTACACTAGCAGTGTTATACGCGCGTCAGACGGACGTATTGACGCGAGGCTGCGCCTAAATTAGAATGGAGTTCTAATTTTGACGCGTATACGCGGCAAACTCCGTAATTTTAGATGGGAAAATGGCACAGTCTTTCAAAGTAAACTTCCGACACCCTGTCAAAATAAGTTTTCTGTTGATTTGTCGAAGTTCACAACACGCATATTGGTGGTGTCTTTGGCTGTCAAGCCCCAGCTCGGCCACAAGGGGGTAGAAGTCACCTTGCTGATGACGCTGCTGGTTAATTGGATGCATCCATAGTCGCCTGGTCTGTTGTCTCTCCTGTCTCCTCACTTCTTCTACCAAAAGAAGAAAGGCCAAGGTGCGCCTTCTACTCGGCACAGTTTCTATAAATAAATGCACAAGCTAAGCTACGGTAAGCTAAAAAAATATGCAAATCATTTCATAAATTGACAGAGTTCGATGTACGACTAGCAAAACGTATTAACATGAGAAATGTTATTACTTACCCATTTTTATAAGCAAAATTATTCCAAGTGATTTGGGGAAGAGACACCCGAACACAAGCGTAGCTTTAGCTGCTCTGACGCCGTATGTGTAAATTTGCGCTTTCGAAAATGCGCGCGTATAACGCGCCGCGTACGTAACGTCCAGTAATAGCTCCTGGTGTAAATTCGGCGTAAGGACAAAAAAAATTAAAAATTAAAGTGTGCTTTGTAGTAACCCGACCCACCCGCACCCAAAGTTTGCCGTATTTTTGAGGTACCTGAACCGACCGAATCAGCGGATGACCGTGGGTGTCGGGTCAACCCGCGAATCACTAGCTGGACAGGCAGAGATAGACCCGCTCACAGTGCGCTCAGGGCGGGGACAGGCAGCCTCGGACCCGGGCTCAGAGCACAGCGGCACAGGGAGACAGCGGGCGCAGCAGCGAGGTACTGACCTCCATGTGTCATGACAATAGCGACGTATCGAAAGTTTGGAACGAAACTCCAAAGTCCAATACAGCGTGAATAAACGGAGCGTTTGCAGCAGCAAAGCGAAAAATGTAACACTGTCACGTTTATAGCAATGGACTGTTCTAATTGTTGCACAAAGCGAATAAAGTCACAAACTAAGTGTTCTGCAACTTTATAAATGTCTCAAGAGTTCGTAAATTCATTTCGCAGCTTATTTCCGTGTTTTGTCAAACTCCTCCTACCCCTTTGTCTGTAGTGTGCATCTGCTGCCTTCTGAAGGAGCGCCTACTCGCCAGCACTGGCCTGTATCTCATTATGTCTAATAATGTTAGAAGGTCAAGGGAATGTAGGCTCGAAGATAAGGAGGCGAGCATTACAACACTTTTTGTTCCATGTTGATTGGTTAAATATTTGCAGATCTTCTCAATTTCGGATAGCAACAGAGCTCTTTGCAGTCTGTCCAATGGAGCTTCTTTACGCACGAGTTCAGTGGATCAAAAATGTGTCACGTCTCAAGGTAACCAGCCTCTAATCGCCTGATGTTCCTCAGTGTTTGCAAGTTTGCAAAACGCAAAGGGTTTCACACCGGGCGGTCGCCATGAGCGCGCAGCTCTTTACGCACCACTGGACATAATATGTCCAGAGCAAAGCTATATAATATATAGCTTTGCTCTGGACTTGCTCAGCAAGTTTTATTTTATTATTAATAAAATAGTAACAGTTATATTACAATGAGCATTGAAGGTGTCGCTCAGCAAGTCCCTAAGAACTGCTCCAGGCTGTCCACAAAGGCATCCAGAGCACCTGCTTCCGGCGCATTCATGCATAACCCCTAAACCAAGACATAAGAAAGATGGGTGCCATTGGTCCGACAACCCATTAGTCCGGCATCTCATTATTCCCAAAATGTCCCATTGAGCAGAGATGCCATTAGTCTGACCTCTCTAACCCAGTTGTGTTGTGGATTAGAGAATCATACACAACCATTGGCCCAAACCTTAAGGTCAGTGGACTCTTGCCTGAACCTAATTTTATTTTTTCCAACCCCTACTCAATGGGACATTTTTGGAATAATGAGACGTCGGACTAATGGGCCGACCCCAGAAAGATGCCCGTTTTATAGATTTCATTTTTTTTGATTTACTAATTTTGTTTTCAATAAAAAAAACAACAATAAAGCAAACCAATTATTTCGATTCTCACATTTTATTTTGAAATCAATAAACCAAAGAACGAATATATACACGGATTTGTCTGGGGGTTGCAAGCAGTAACCAAGGAGTCTGTATCACAGTGATTCTGGATCAATATTGGAAGCGAACAATACTTGCCCACTCGCTGCTCGTTAAATCACCATCTTGAATAGAAAGTGTGATATTCAGCGCTGTGGTGGACATGCAAACGCAGGCCAAGTAACATCACACAGAGAAAAAGGGCCGAGCAAAGAAGGAAAACCACTTTCGAGACGCAATATCGGGGCCATGTTTATTTTTAGTCAAGCAGCCGCCGAACGAGAACCGGTACAATTTAAATGGCTGTAATCAACCGGCCATTGATTTTGCTGCAGAACATAAACATCACTGGTTATGGGGCGAAATTGCGCTCAGATGAATCGAGGTGAAAATTGGAGCATGGAGTAGCTGTTGACACTGGATGAAAGGGAGTGTGGTTTGGCTGAGGAGAGAGGGGAGGGGGAGAAAAGGGGGAGTAAATGAGGAGGAGAGGGTGGGTGGGGGGTTGCAGAGGACAGAACAGAGAGGGAAAGTGGCGGCAGGCTGTGCACACATGGCTCTGCAGGTGTCGGGGCCCTAATCCAATGAGGCATCTGCTCTAGGGCCCCCTCCAAGTCACCCCAATTACTCTCTGTCCCCCACAGACGATGCAGTATGTAATCTGGAGCCAGTTTGGGTCCGCTAAATTTTAAGTCAACTTTCAGACAATGCAGTGTCTACAGTGAAATGCGAAAGTGAAATGAGCGATCACACTCTTACAGCACCATGATGAAATGAATCGATAAAAGCGGGACACGGCAGGTGACAACAGGGATTTTCCCGCAGAATGTGGAGATTTTTCGCTAGTTTTCTCCCTTAGCTTTAATGTCGGAGTATAAAAAAAGACCAAACTGACTCTGTGCGAGGCTTATTTGATGGCGTTGTGTCCGCGAGGGAGCCGGAGATATCCAGGACATCGTGCCGCAACGACCAGCTTCCCACGCAAATTCATTCACAAATATTGACTCTAAACGTTCCAGTCTTGGATTAAAAAATATTTTATTTATTTAATCAATATAAATATCTAATTCCTGCCTGATTTTGAACCCAAAAACACAAGGTGAAATTTGAAATCTTACAGGGACAAATGAGGAGGTATCCAGGCAAGACTTACAACTAAGCTACACAAGTCCTCTATTGTTCTGACTAATGTCTGTTCACTGGAGACTAGGACAGACTAGGACGCGTGGGAACAGCGACAAACCCACCGTTTCAGAGGATCACTGAAGGCAGTACTCGAGTTTCCCCTACCTCCAAAAACATGCTGGCGCTCAGTCACAAAGGCTCAGGACTAACTCAACACCTGCACCCAATATAAACACTTGTTTACTTATTTACTCATAGTCTTAATATGAAAACATAAAATGACAGAAAATTTGCGATACAATTTCCCCCCTATTTTTTCTATAGGTAATATACAGCAAACGTTCCAAATTGACATCTCTAAACACATTTTTTTTCCTTCTACTCACCTGCAGTTTCTCACCTTGACACAAGATGTGTTTTAATATACCGTGTGTTGCCTTCAAACTGTCGGCCCCATCTCATCTCCGGGGCATGTTATTGAAGTCCAAATAAAGATATATGCCTCAAAACTGTTACAGTGCCTTGCGAAAGTATTCGGCCCCCTTAAGTTAATACTTTGTAGCGCCACCTTTTGCTGCGATTACTGCTGTAAGTCGCTTGGGGTTTGTCTCTATCAGTTTTGCACATTGAGAGACTGAAATATTTGCCCATTCCTCCTTGCAAAACAGCTCGAGCTCAGTGAAGTTGGATGGACAGCGTTTGTGAACAGCAGTTTTCAGTTCTTTCCACAGATTCTCCATTGGATTCAGGTCTGGACTTTGACTTGGCCATTCTAACACCTGGATATGTTTATTTGTGAACCACTCTATTGTAGATTTTGCTTTATGTTTTGGATCATTGTCTTGTTGGAAGACAAATCTCCGTCCCAGTCTCGGGTCTTTTGCAGACTCCATCAGGTTTTCTTCCAGAATGGTCCTGTATTTGGCTCCGTCCATCTTCCCATCAATTTTAACCATCTTCCCAGTCCCTGCTGAAGAAAAGCAGGCCCAAACCATGATGCTGCCACCACCATGTTTGACAGTGGGGATGGTGTGTTCAGGGTGATGAGCTGTGTTGCTTTTACACCAAACATAACGTTTTGCATTGTTGCCAAAAAGTTTGATTTTGGTTTCATCTGACCAGAGCACCTTCTTCCACATGTTTGGTGTGTCTCCCAGGCGGCTTGTGGCAAACTTTAAACAACACTTTTTATGAATATCTTTAAGAAATGGCTTTCTTCTTGCCACTCTTCCATAAAGGCCAGAGTTGTGCAGTATACGACTGATTGTTGTCCTATGGACAGAGTCTCCCACCTCAGCTGTACATTTCTGCAGTTCATCCAGAGTGATCATGGGCCTCTTGGCAGAATCTCTGATCAGTTTTCTCCTTGTATGAGCTGAAAGTTTAGAGGGACGGCCGGGTCTTTGTAGATTTGCAGTGGTCTGATACTCCTTCCATTTCAATTGCTTGCACAGTGCTCCTTGGGATGTTTAAAGCTTGGGAAATCTTTTTGTGTCCAAATCCGGCTTTAAACTTCTCCACGACAGTATCTCGGACCTGCCTGGTGTGTTCCTTGTTCTTCATGATGCTCTCTGCTCTTTAAACTGACCTCTGAGACTATCACAGAGCAGGTGCATTTATACGGAGACTTGTTCACACACAGGTGGATTCTATTTATCATCATTAGTCATTTAGGTCAACATTGGATCATTCAGAGATCCTCACTGAACTTCTGGAGAGAGTTTGCTGCACTGAAAGTAAAGGGGCTGAATAATTTTGCACACTCAATTTTTCAGTTGTTTATTTGTTAAAAATGTTTGAAATAACCAATAAATTTCGTTTCACTTCATGATTGTGTCCCACTTGTTGTTTGTTCTTCACAAAAAATTACACTTTTATATCTTTATGTTTGAAGCCTGAAATGTGGCAAAAGGTCGAAAAGTTCAAGGGGGCCGAATACTTTCGCAAGGCACTGTATAATTATCACTAACTATATCACAGCATTGGGCTGTGCAATTAGCACGTAAAGTGTGCTAATTGCACACATGTGCAAACCTAATGCTTGAAGTCTTTAATTTATGTTTCCGTGGAATTTCGGTTTTAACTTAGCAACTGCTACTGCCACCTTGCTGACAGTGTAAGCACTTAGCCGGAGGTACTTGGGTTTATTATAGATAAGATAAAACCGAGTAGAATTTCTATTATTTTCAAAGGAAAGTTTCTTAGTACAAGGTTTTGAATTTAAGAGGTCACTCCATTAAATACTGAAATAAATAGATTGGTTGACCACTTTGTAAAAATGTAAATAATTGAGTACTTTATTTGTCATTGTACAATTGTACAATGAAATTGCCTTCAGGAGTTGGGTCAGTCCTGAGCCGCTGAGTGCGTCACGATACTGTAGTGGGCCAACCTGAGCAGCATGTTTTTGGAGGTAAGAGAAACCGGAGAACCTGGAGGAAACCTGGCTAGCTGCTTTCAGTGCTCCGCTAATTCTCTGAAACGGTGCAGTGCCTCCTGGTTTGTCCTTGTTTCAAAGCATGGTGCCAGCACTGATCAGCTTCTCCACCCTCTATGTAGCTCTCCCCGCTCCACATACCTTCTTCTTCTACTTTGTCCCTTTTTTGTTTCCTGTAGCGCCTCTTCTGACACCTCCACTGTGCTACAGGCATGAGGGGCTCTTGGTGCCTCTTCAATGTTTCAGAAAAAGACATTTTTAGGTCTCAAATGTCTTCAGCTCATGAGCTCTGTTTACTTTCTAAAAATCGGGGTCTTTCATGGTTTGTACGGGTAATTCGTAGGGACTCTGCAGAGAAAAAAATCGAGTCTGTATGGCACTAAAAAAAAAAAAATCGCTGAACCTCACTAAAAAACAGCAAATATGTTCAAAAGTATCCGAATCTACAAATGCACTTTGCAGAAAAAGCAACAACAACAAGGGAAGTTGCGCTTTGTTTAAAGGAATAGGCCACCGTTTTTACATACTGAAATATGCTCTTACCTTACCTTAGACTAGTTGATAAGTACCTGTCTGGTCTTTGTCCGTGCGCTCTGTCATGCAAACGGAGCACAAACGCAGCCTCCTCCACATACTGTATAGTTCCAAATCAGCTCCCGTTAGAAGCTACCAAACTCTTCCACGTTGTCCCTATTTAAATACAGTTACGTGACGTGTTACACTACAAAGTATAGTAACACAGAAATGTAACATGTCGATTTTCTCAGCGGATAAAAAGGGGTACTATATTGTGAGGCGTAATAATACGAGGAGCACTACGTCCGCGCACTAACTCCTAAAGACTTCTCTCCCGCTCACTTCCGTCAATAGAAGCAGCGTGACTTGTAGTGAGCGGGAGAGAAGTCTTTAGGAGTTTGTGCGCGGACGTAACTGTCGCGTAACTGTATTTAAATAGGGAAAACGTGGAAGAGTTTGGTAGCTTCTAACGGGAGCTGATTTGGAACTACACAGTATGTGGAAGAGGCTGCGTTTGTGCTCCGTTTGCATGACAGAGCGCACGGACAAAGACCAGACAGGTACATATCAACTAGTCTAAGGTAAGGTAAGAACATATGTCAGTATGTAAAAACGGTGGCCTATTCCTTTAAGGGTCGCCATGACACCCCCCAAATTTTTTTTTTAAATGGCAAGATCCTCAAGGTATGGCCAAAAAAAGGTGTGAACTAGTGGTTTAAACATCAGCTTTTGCCCAAAGAGTGCAGTGCTTTGTGGATCGGGTCTTTTTAAAGGAAATAGTGCGCAATGTTTAGGGAAATGTCGGGAACAGTGTCCTATCAATTGAGGGAAACTGAAATAATAGTTCATAGAGTTGGCATCGTCCTCGATTTCCAAAGTGCATCACATTGCATTATTCATGAACTCACTGTTGGCGATAAGTTCCAGTTGCCCTGGGGCGGACTGACAAATGTATTGACTCCTCTGCATATTGATTGAGAACCAGTATTTTGTTGCATTTTAACATTGAAGAACAAAGAGCTCTTGACATAATAGTTTGCCGAAAGGTCTACTGATACCTCGGTCGCGCTATTGTCACCCGCCCGCCGCTAAAAAATAAGAGATGTCACTGGTTTGTGCAACAAGGTTCTTTACAAGGTTTTTTCATTTGTTGTGCCACCCTCCCCGATATTACCTTTAATTCAGAATATACTGTATTTGTCTGTTCAAGTTTTTCCCCCCTTTTTTAGTCTCAAAAGCGACAATCCCTCTGCACAGAAACTGAAGAGTAACCCAGGTTAACGGACCCATATCTTTTACTATTGTTCATCAAAAACAAACACAGCAAACGTTCCGGTTAACTTTAGGTCAGACTTGTTGCTAAGAATGCCATTTTTTTTGCACCAAATCTTTACTTACTTTTGCTCGAACACATTTACATCACATCAAACAGTACACATTATTTAGGTTATAAAACACGGATCGCTAATGCTGAGGTATTCGGAAGTGTTTTTTTTTCAAAACGTAAGACTACTGCGCTATGGACCATTAAACTGTGTTCATACAAGTTCCCGACTGCATCTCTGACACTCCTCTCCATCCATCTTCCCCACGCTCCTTGTGTCATCTGGAGGTGCCTTAAATGTTGACTTTGGCGGGTGGCTGACAGTTTGTGTGTTCAGACGGTCTAAAGGGGCCGCGGTGGAAGGTGTGCTGCGCGCTGTATATGCGGAGGACGTTACAGCGGGTAGAACCAGCTGGCGCGGGCGGGAAAGGAATGGCTCCGGGACCCGCCCATCCATCAAAGTATGCCCTCTTTTTTTTTTTTTTTTTCTCACCAGAATCCATCACCTGAGATTTGGCCCGCAGTCACTTTGTCAACCCGTGTAATTTTCGAACAGAAAGGAGAAGAGGCCGAGAGAGACGGGAACAGGATGTTAGGGTTCGAAAGGTTCATGGTATGGCTTGAATTGATTAAAATATGGCGCGATTTTCAGCTATACGTTTGCACTGACTCCGTATGCTACAGTTGTTCGTAGTTATTAGGGCTTTGTTTATGACGAATGTCCCTAAATAGTGCACAGTGTCTTCTTTTATTTTAGAATCAAATTCATAATGCAAAAGTGCACATTCTTGCAAGACATGAAGTCTGTGGTCAAAACAAATACAGCTATGTTAACTTTTCGTGTGTCTTGTGTGCTTTGAATGACAAAAAAATTTGTCAAGGCGCAACATTGTTAACTGCAGTGTTCCCCATAAAAACAGCTAGAGTTTTGGGTATTATGTTTACATTTATGTCATGGTGACTTGTGTTTAAGGTTTTGACAAGAGACTCGTCAACGAAGGTAATATTTTGTATTTACAGTGCCTTTCTTGCTAATACACCTTGAACTTTTGCGCATTTTGTCATATTTACAACCCTAAACATAAAGATTTTATTTTGATTTTTTTTTTACTGAAAATTCACACACAAGTAACAGACAACTGTGAAGTGAAAGCATAATGATACATGATTCTGTTATTTTTCAAAAAATAGAAAAGTGAAAAGTGGGGCGTGCATACAGCATTTTCCTGAGTGCATTAAATTGCCTTTATAACATTCCTAATGACTGCAGAATGTTCACACCTTGCCCTAACCATTAAATAGAGTCTACCTGTGCGTAATCTACTCACAGCATAATTCCAGCTGTTCTGTGAGGGCCTCAGAGCTATGATCGGAGTGTATTGGTCACTAAGCAACATCATGAAAGCCAAGGAGCTCACCAGAGAGGTCAGGGATAAAGTTGTGGAGAAGTTTAAAGCAGTGTTAAGATATACAAAGATTTCCCAAGATTTAAACATCTCACGGAGCACTGTTCAATCCATCATTCGGAAATGTAAAGAGTATAGCACCACTGCGAACTTACCAAGACACGGCCGTCCACCTAAACTAACAGACCGAGCAAGGAGAGCACTGGTCAGAAATGCAACCAAGTGCCCCAAGATAACTCTGGAGGAGCTGCAACGTCCTGCCGCTGAGCTGGGGGAATCTGTACATGGGACAACTATAAGTCGTACTCTACACAAATCTGGACTTCATTGACGAGTGGCAAAAAGAAAGCCATTATTGAAAGGAGGCCATAAGAAATCCCATTGGAAGTTTGCTAGAAGTCATATGGAGGACACAGCTACCATGTGGAAGAAGGTGCTTTGGTCAGATGAGACAAAAATTTAACTTTTTGGCCCAAATTCAAAACGTTATGTATGGAGCAAACCTAACACTGCTCATCGCCCTGAGTGCACCATCCCCAGTGTCAAATATGGTGGGGGAGCATCATGCTATGGGGCTGCTTTTCCTCAGCGGGAACTGGGAAGATTGTAAAAACAGTTGGCAAGAGAATTGAGAATTGAGGCTGGGGCGGAGATTCACCTTCCAGCAGGACAATGACCCTAAACACAAAGCTAAATCTACAATGGAATGGTTTAAAAACAAACATATTAATGTGTTAGAATGGCCCAGTCAAAGTCCTGATCTAAATCCTAGCTAAAATGTCAGTCTCTAGATGTGCAAACCTTGTAGAGTCATACCCCAAAAGACTTGCTGCTGTTATTGCAGCAAAAGGGGGTTCCACAAAGTATTAATTCATGCTGTATGAATACGCCCGACTTTTCAGTTTTCTATTTTTTGAAAAAATAAAAGAATCATGTATCATTTTGCTTTCACTTCACAGTTGTCTGTTACTTGTGTGTGAACTTTCAGTAAAAATAAAATAAAATCTTTATGTTTAGGGTTGTAAACATGACAAAATGTGCAAAAGTTCAAGGTGTATTAGTAGTTTAGTTTAGTTTAGTTTAGTTTATTTGTTTATTTGAGCAATACACATTGTGCTCAAAAGGAGTGGGCTGAAGCAAAAAGCTTATGAGCCCCCACCCCCAAGTGCAATAAAATAAAAAAAAGAACATTTCAAAACATTTCAAGCAGCTACATTCATACAGACCAACTTACAACAAACAACAAAAATATATTAACTCTTTATATAATTAATTGAAACAACGCACAGCTACAACAACAATCTAGTTTCATATACGATGTCTAGAACAAAGCAAGTCAAAAAATGTGTTACTTAATATATTGCTTGCATATTTTTACCCGTGATTACAGAGTTACTTTTATGGTATAAAGGTACATTAATAGATATTATAATCTGAGATCTTGATACTTTCCAGTTGTCATTACCATTCTCAGTATAATTTTAATTTGGGTTTAATTATCATCATCATTATTATATATTTATTTAATTGAGTTATATGTGAAGTATGATGAAAGCCCTGCACAGTGTGGTGCATTAAAAAGCCAGAGAGTGAGCCAGTTGAAGAGGGCAGTAACTCCCCTTCAACAAACCCCCTAACAGCTGATTTGTAGATGATGTTCCTATGCTGAGTGGTGCATTAAAAGACAAGGTTTTGAGCCCGTTGGGAGGATTCCTCTCAACAGATCCATAACCTGCCAACCCTAATTCTCCGTTTGTGAATTTGAGCAATAGAATGACAACCGTTCCAAGCAGCAACACTCTTCCAGATTATAGAGGAACAATACACATAATTGATCCTACTGCTCCCCCTAGTGGCAACACATTTCTTCTTGTCTGTATATTTCAAAAGTCTTTTGTTTGTATTTAAATTTGAACAGGTTGATGTTTGGACATCGTTTCAAATCCATCTCCAGTTTATTCCACAATTGTACACCATTAACTGTTGGGCTAAAACTTTTCAAAGTTGTGCTATGTTTCTGAATCCTAAAGTTTAATTCATCACGTAATTCATAACGACCAGTACGTTCTTGGAACCTTCTTTGTATTTGGTTTGGTAACAATTTATACCTTGCTTTGAATAACATTTGAACAGTTTGGAACTCAACAATGTCACAAAACTTCATGATCTTTGATTTTAAAAATAATGAGTTTGTGTGGTCCAAAAACCCAACTTTATGAATTACTCGGAGAGCTCTTTTTTGCAACAATATTATTGGTTTAACTGTGTTTTTATAAGTACTACCCCAAACCACAGTACAATAATATAAGTAGGGCAAAATCAGAGAACAGTATAAGGTATGTAGAGCTTTGATGTTTAAAATGTGCTTTGCTTTTGCTATTACTGAAATGCTTCTAGAAATTTTCGTAGATATATATTTAATGTGAGATTTCCAAGTAATTCTGTCATCAATAATCACACCAAGGAATTTGATTTCATGCACTTGCTCGATAACAACACCTTCTATCTGAATTGCTTCCTGAGCATTGTTGTTACAGTTGCCAAATATCATCATTTTGCTTTTACTCAGATTTAGAGATAATTTATTTTGTTTGAACCACTTATTGACACTTTTGAGTTCCAAGTTAACAATCCGACACAGCTGTTGCAAGTCGTCTCCTGATGCAAAAATATTTGTATCGTCAGCAAACAAGATAAATTTAAGTACTTCAGATGTTTTACAAATATCATTAATATACATATTAAACAATTTTGGGCCCAGAATAGAACCTTGAGGTAAACCACAGACAATTTGTCGACAACTCGACTGATAATCACCGATTTTCACACATTGTTTTCTATTTTTTAAGTAACTGGTAACCCACTGTAGAGCTACCCCCCTAATTCCATAATGTTCTAGTTTATTAATTAATATATCATAGTTTATTGTATCAAACGCTTTACTCAGGTCAATAAATAACCCTATTGCACATTTCTTGTTATCTACAGCATTAGTTATTTCTTCAGTTATATCAAAGAGCGCGTGTGAGGTTGAGTGATTGTTCCTAAAACCAAACTGATTGTCCGAGAGTAAATTACACTTTTCGATAAAGCTGTCGAGTCTAGAGTTAAAAACCTTTTCTAAGATTTTAGAGAATTGCGGTAAAAGGGAAACAGGCCTGTAGTTTGTAAAGAGATGTTTATCTCCTGCTTTGAATAGAGGAATCACTTTTGCTACTTTCATACTATCAGGAAATTGTCCAGTTTGTAACGATAAGTTACAGATGTAAGTTAACGGCTTAGAGATACTTTCAATAACAGTTTTTAAAGTTTTCATGTCCATGTCATGGTAATCGGTCGAAGTTTTATTTTTACACCCTTTAACAATGTCCAGTATCTCCTTTTCCTCCACAGGATTGAGGAACAGGGACATAGGATTTGCTTCTATCAGATCACAATTATAATTCTCAACGTTTGCAATTTTTGCAGCAAGGTTTGGTCCAACATCTACAAAGAATTTATTAAATGTTTCGACAACTTCATTCATATTTTTTAACGTGTTATCCTCTTCTTTGAAATGTTTTGGATAATTAATCGTTCTTGGTTTATTTCTAATTATACTATTTAAGATGTTCCATAAACCTTTAATATTATTCTTATTAGTATCTAACAATGTATTATAATAATCCTGTTTACATTTTCTAATGATACCTGTCAGTTTATTTTTATATTTCTTATATTTATCCTCCGCTTCTTTTGTTTTGTTATTTATAAAGTTTTTGTAAAGATTATTTTTTTTCTTGCAAGCATTTAGTAAACCTTTAGACATCCATGGTGTTTCTTTATACTTTC
The DNA here is from genome assembly GCA_021464625.1 of Proterorhinus semilunaris. Classification (NCBI taxonomy): domain Eukaryota; kingdom Metazoa; phylum Chordata; class Actinopteri; order Gobiiformes; family Gobiidae; genus Proterorhinus; species Proterorhinus semilunaris. The sequence goes on along the minus strand of CM038345.1, from coordinate 31,149,837 downwards.
TGTTTTTACTGTATTTCTTCATTGGGCAGTTTTTGTCGTATACCTTTTGAAATACTTGCGTAAACTCATCATATGCCATATTCGTGTCATTCTCTCTGTACACAATACTCCAGTCTTGAGCTAAAAGCTCCTTTTTAAATGCATCAATAGTTTTCTCTGTTTTTACCCTTCTATACCAATACTTGTTTTCCTCTTCATCTTTTACATATCCATTTTTATACATAACGAAAACTGGAAGGTGATCACTAATATCATTTATCATTTACCCGCTGACTGTATCACTTTCAATTTCATTTGAGAAAATGTTATCAATCAAGGTGGCACTATGGGTTGTTATTCTACTTGGTTTGGTTATTAGAGGAAACAGACCTATACTGAATAAAGTATTTATAAATTCGTCCGTCTTTTTATGTTTATATGGGTTTAACAAATCGATGTTGAGGTCTCCCCCCACAAACATGACTTTATGATTTAATCCTGAAAAGTGCTCCTCCATCCACTTAGAAAAAACATCTATATCAGAGCCAGGTGTTCTATAGATAGAACTCACAATAATATTTTTCTTTTTTTGCCTTGTAATTTCAACAGTAAGGCATTCAAGTGTATCTTCCACCACCATTGTCTTATTTTCCATTACTTTGTAACTATAGTTGGAGTCTATAAACATAGCTACGCCCCCTCCATGCTTGTTCCTTCTGTTCATACTTATAAATTCATAACCCTCAATAGAAAACTCAAATTCTCTGTCATTATTGATCCATGTTTCTGTGATTAAAATGACACTGAATGGTGTGGAAAACTGTTTTAAGAAGCTTTTGATGTGGTCAAAGTTTGCATAGAGGCTTCGACTATTGAAGTGGATTACAGTGAATGCCTTAATGTTCTTAAGTTTACTATTGTACAGATCCTCTGTGTAGTATTGACAGTCATTGGTAGCTCTAGAAAAGAAGTTATTTTCCGGGTCGATGTCGATCTCAGTGTTCTGTAGGTCGTATTGAGAGAATGTAAAATCCTGGGAGTTTGCTTCAGCAATTCTCCTTATTGAAAAATCCAAGTCGGTGCTTCCTATAGAACTATATGTATTACTAGACATGTGAAATTATGTGCTTTTACATACCAAAATCCATACGTTTTTCTCGGTGTTTATACTGGATGTGGTGTACTGCTGCGTGGACGTATAATGAGTTTGTCATATCTCAAGAAGGCGATCTCCCCCCTTTCTCGTGCAGCTCTCAGCTCCGGCATCAGTTCTTTACGTTTTCTTTTTATTGATTCGGTGTAGTCCTCGTTAATGAAGATTTTTGTTCCTTTGAGTCGTTTGGCGCGCTGTAAGATTTCTTCACGATCCTTCCACCTCAGTAGTCTGGCGATGATGGGTCTCGGCCAGTCTCTCCCGCCGCCCGGTTTCCCTACGCGGTGAGCCCTCTCCACCTCCACCGCGTGATGTAGCTGGAGCTTCTCCTTCAGTATTTCTTTCACCTTTTCCTCGGCGTCGGCCCAGGTCTCCCCAGGCGACTCCAACACTCCCTCAAATACCAGGTTATTTCTGCGGCTCTGTCCCTCCAGATACTCCAGTTTGTCCGTGATGATGTGTAGATTGTCACATACTTTGTAAAAATCCGTTTGTAAGGTGTTTGTGCGCTCTGTGAGTTTCAGATTTTGTTCTTTCAAAGTGTCTACCTCACCTTGCGTGAACTGCAGGCTTGTTTTTAGTTCTTGAATGTCCTTAGTCTGTAAATCCATGCGGGTGTTTGTTGATTCCATGATGAGTTTAATAAATCCTTTGAAGTTCTCCTGTTGTTGTTGAATTAATTCCCTGAACATGACCCTCTGCTGCTCCATGAGCTCCGTGACTCGACTGAGGCTTACGTATTCATCTTCCACCGCTGAATCTGCCTGTTGCTTCGCCTCTATTTTCGGCGGTTTGGGCATTTTGTTCCCTCTCAGCAGGCCTGAATTTTCTTAACGAATATTTTGATATTCTTGAGAACTTTTTTCGCGTTGGTCTAGCTTTGTCCGTCCCTGAAATCGGTCCGACCGGAAACGATGAAGACAGAGTACTTTCGCAAAGCACTGTATGCCTTCAATCCATTGGTGAGCATAGAGGGCCAGATGTTACACCTGGCTCAACAAGTGTTAGCGCAGACGAGTGACACATCCTGTATGCAAACAAATGGTGTGCTTGTGCTTTCGTGGCCTGGGAGCGAGGGCGTGGCTTAGAAAGACGGGGTCTACTGAAGCATGGTGTGCTGCTAGCAGCCGACTGCAACGAGTGCTTCCCCTTCTCTCTCTTCATCTTCACGTTAACATCGCATGGCCTCATGTATTTCGTTCAGCATTTTCAAGCTATCACAGGACGTACTACAAACTTTACTCCACTGCAAGTTCAGCACTGGCCGTGTCCCGACTTGCCAGAGGAAGAAAAAGCTGGCTCTGGTATTGAGGCGCCGTGCAGGACCCTGTGCTCTACACGTTGTGAGCAAATCACCAGCACATGCGCCCCCCACTCCCGCTCACCCACCGCCACTCCCGCTCACCCCCGTTCCAGTATTAGCCTGTACAAGGAAAAAGCTCTGGGAGGGACAGCTGATGTATATATCTTTGCTATTAGCTATGAATTTCTGTCCAGTCCCCGTACAACCCACTTAACCACTTACTCGCCGGCGCAGTCACATCACTCCAATGCAGCACTCCCTACACTGGCTCCCAGTACATGCGAGGGTTAATTTTAAACTCTTAATGTTGGGTTTAAATCAATTCATGGACTTGCACCTTCTTATTTATGTGAACTGTTCGTTGCACATCAGCCCAGTCTAGCGCTGTGGTCTGCAGGTCAACACCTGCTGGAGGTTCCCAGGACCAAAAGTAAGCAGTGGGTGATCGTTCTTTTCAGTGGCTGGTGCGAGGCTCTGGAACACTCTGCCTCTTGAGTTACGAGCCATCACTGACCTGACACTGTTGAAAGCTAGGCTAAAAACAAAATGGTTTAGCTCTGCTTTTGACAGCTAATTGCACATGTGAAATGTATATGTTTTATTAATTTTTTTCTGTTCTGTGTTGAAATTGTTTTTATTGTATTGCACTTATGAAAACCACTTTGGTTCAGAAGGCTGCTGTTGTAAAGCGCTATACAAATAAAGGCTGATTGACTGATTACTAGTCTAAAGCCTGCGTTTAGAAACTCAGGATCGGGCGCTCAGTATCTCATCCATAAAAGCTGTATTCCGGCGAAGCGTTTTGACAAGTATAACAGTGACAAGACACCAGGAAATGTAAGTATTTTATTGAGTGTGACAAAAACTGAATCACGTCAAAGAACATAGTGCTCTGCAAGATAGAAGCTGTCTGTTTTGTGCCTTGTTTTATGATAAACGTCAACTTTGAGTGTTTTGCGGTCCTTTCAACGACAATCCCCCAGCCACTGTGGCAAGCAGTTAAATTCATAAAGTACTGTGAATCAAGGTACACTGCCTGACAAAAGAAAAAAAAGTGTCCCTCTTCTGATATGGGGTAGCCGCAGTTTGTCAGGTCTAGGATCAGCAACGCTATCTCCCTAAACCAGAGGTGGGCAAACTAAGGCCCGCGGGCCAAATGCGGCCCGCGAGATGATTTAATCCAGCCCCTGACCTGTAGAGCACAAATTCCTGAGTATGTCAACAAAAAAAGTCTCTAGCCCATTCCTGTGGGGAGTTATGATTTTTTAAGGAAATAACCAGTGTGCTCATTCCAACCACCAGGGGCCAACTTAGATTTTATAAAAGGTAAGAATTTCACACGTGTCCAGTAGAGGGCACTGACATAATAAGAGATCAGGGTAACACATTATAGCCACGTGGTAAATGGCCAGTCTGCCCCAGGGCAAGTGTAAGCCGTTATTATTTTTTATTACAGTCCTGTTGGGCTTTTGACCAAATCAGCTCTATTTAAAAATCACAGTTCATAATTATTCATTTATTGGAAAAATATTTTCTCAATAGTATATTCCAGTTTACATTATACGTGACCCACGACCCACCGAGGAAGCTGGATTTCGCCCCACGACCCAAATGAGTTTGACACCCCTGGTTTAAAGGGTGAACAATATCAATATTTTCACTGACATGTAAAGGATACGACATAACTTCTGCAATTTGTTGCACTTTTGTGATGTGTCATTACAGTCAAATTGAGAGTTGTACTGGTCCAGCCCTCCTGGCGAGTTTGAAAACCCAATGTGGCCCTTGCATCAAAATGTTTGCCCATAACTGCTCTAAACGAAAGAGCTCAGCTGATGAACATCCTAAATTGATCAATGGATTACTTCTTCCCTCTAATCAAAGCTGACGGTGGTCCAACGAAATATTAGAGCGTGTGACCTTTTTCCGAGGCTACTTTGTTTTTTTTCCTTCATCCGATTCCTTTCTCTACTGATTTGCCACCACAAACTACTCCGGCGCGCGGTGATTGAAATGTCACTGAAGTACGAGGGGGAGTATTGTCTTGCCCAGAGACACACTTAAAACATTCTTCATTGCTGCCTAAGGCTCTACCTCATTTTCTGGCGAGGCTTTTCAAAGTCTTAAAAGCATCGTCCAAGTCCACCTTAACTGTCAATATCGCTGTTAAAGGCAAAAACTTGGCATTCATCCCAGAACAGTGTGAAAAACCCCAAACCTTGCTGTGTTTAAAAGAGTCCCGCACATTTCTGCCGCTGACATATTGATCCGCGGCTGGTGTGTGTGGACCCCCAGCTGCAACAGTGTTTAAAATCCATCACCCCTGACCCCTCTATTCGCTCGCTGTGGACACATCAGAAATTGCCAATCTTGTTCAAACAGTGTTCCCCCCAGAGGGCTAGAAGAGGACAACAAGTGCTTATACTACACCCCGCAATGTAATGTTAACATTTCGCACCCGCCGTGTTTCTCGTGGTCGCTAAACAAGGCCAGAAAAGCGCGGGGGCAAATTGAAACCAAGACAAATGGAGAGGACCCAGAGGAAGTGGCATTTATCAACAGACAATCTTCTCTAAGGTTCCCGGGAGCGGCGCGGATCTGGGATGTGGTAGTATGATGATTTAAAGCAAGGATTGGGGGTTTTGAAGGTGGCATTCAATATCAGAAGCCTCTCTTTCAGACATGGCAAGTGAATAGAGAGTTTGAATAATGGACTTTGTATTTGTGTGTCTTTTGACCCATCCTTAACCAGTGCCTCAGGAGCAGCAGCAGGGACCCATCCAGATGTTAGGCCAGGAAATCAATCAGGATTGAAAAAAAAGGTCACATGCTATAATATTCTGTTGGCCCAACTTCAATGTAGATTAATCATTATGGCACACATTTGCTGTGGCATTGTTTCAATAAGCTTCCGAGATGTCAAAAGATCCAGTGCTGGACTATTTTTTTTTACTATACAAGAAATTGTATAGATGATGGGCAAGTGTGACCACTGCACAAAGCCTCCTCCAGCACATCCCAACGCTTCTCAATGGGGCCAAGGTCTGGAGTCTGTAGTGGCAGTGTGAAAGCGATGTCTCATTCTCCCCGAACCACTCTTTCATTATGTGAGTCCGATGAATCCTGGCATTGTCATCTTGGAATTCAAGTAGAACGTGCTAAATAACAACATGCAGAATCTGACTAAAGCAGCAGTCATAGCAGTTTTAAACCAGAAACCAGAGAATCCAGCCAGGAATCGAATAGCGTACTCGCAGGTTTAGGACTTTGGTGTAGATTTTCTTGAGGAATCCTTACGAGAAAGTTAAAAACAACGTTAGGAAGAAGAATGTGTATACTATAAATGATGACGTTGAGCCATTTGCATTTATTGCACTGATCTTCTTCACTGTAATTTAAGTTGCAATGCCATTCCTCTTCACATCTTTAGAGAAATGATGATGTGTATAAATCTCTCTAACCCAGTTGTGTTGTGGATTAGAGAGCCGTATACAACCACTGGCCCAAACCTTGTCAGTGGACTCTTGCCTGAACCTAATTTTATTTTTCAACCCGTACTCGATGGGACATTTTCGGACTAATGGGCCGACCCCGCATTGCCACCAGAGTCATAAGCGACAGAGGCCAGGCCTGAGCAGGTCCCACTCCGCATAAACCCTGCTAGTATGCGCCACTTGTCTCGGCTAAACACACATCTTCTGAAGCCTGAAGGCTGCTAACATCTAAAAATCTTATAAGACAAAAAAAAATCGCACAATGTACACCAGGGAGAACACATGTGAACTAGTGAGAAATGTAAGAACATTTTAAGGCGTGTCTAAGATAGTGTATTGTGTGTGGTGAGGGCTTTTACAGCCTTAAAACATATAAAAAACATTTTTAAAAATAAAGCTGACTACTTCTCAGATTTCCCCTATTGCGGGTTTGTTTTAGAACGTAACCCCCGCAATAAACGTGGGATCAATTATACGATGCATCTTTCTGTTTGGTCAATGCTAAATTGTGCACTGTCCCTGTGTAAATAAAAAAACATGCCATACCATACAATAGCTGAGTGCCATTCATTCATCATATCTTTTTATTTGACTGTTTGTCTGCTTCACTGTTTGGTGTTGGCGTAGCCCAAATCAGTCATATTTGCGTGGCCCTGTGACATGAAGCTTAGGCGTTAATTCAACCTGGTAGACTAACTTCAGCATCACCGACCTCCAGCCAATGATCGCTTCCGAGAGGGCCACACCTCCACCTCAGCCATCAGCATAAGAGCCGCACCTCCGTAGCAGCCAATCATTGCCATTGGTCCCGCTTTTAAGCCCCAGCAATCATGGTCCGTTTGCTTCCCAGCTGTGCTGCGACCCATCTCCACCCCATCTCCGCCTCTTCCGTCCACGGCTTCTACCTGCTGCATCTTCACGGGTCTCCTATACCACCACCAGTGTCCAGGCTCCAGGGGAAGACATCCCTAACTCCAAGCTGTTCATCTACACTGACTTATACATCGACGTCACATGTCAATAAATCTTCCTAATCGCTGCTTTTGTCTGTTTCAGTCTATTCAGGTTGAAATAACTGCTGCTGTAATGATGGACGAGGTGACAGTGTGTCACAACGCCATGTTGAAACCCACTGTATTGAGCATTGCATGTCACACTCAAGCTGGCGGTGGAATATTTAACGAAACGCCTTTAAATTCATGGGAAAATGGCAATTCACCGTCGCATCCTGAAGATTTCCAAAGAGAACAGAATTTGACAGATTGTATTTCTGCGGGGACGCAGGATTAAAACATGAAATTAGATCACTTTCACCTGGGGAAATAAAAGGAGCATTTTAAAAGGCCCCTAGCTTTTACAAATTTCATACGATTTTACCACCTGGAAAGATTAGTTCATTTGCAAACACAATGATTAAATTTAGGAAAGGTTATAAGGTTTATATCAGACTAAGCCCGAAACGTTACCACTTAGGTGCTATTATTAATAAATCGCTACTTGGGAGCTAAGAAAGCTGTGCGGATCTTCTCTGTTTTTTGTTTGTATATTCACTCGGTCCGGCACGCTTTTTAAGTTTTTTTGGGATGTGCGTGTCTTCCTCCTTCGTACTATAAGGTTATAAGGTTTACCTTTGCTTGCGTAGTGAAAACAGAGCAACATTTGGCATCCCTGTAAATGATGCCAAATGTTGGTAGTTCAATCCTTGCTGCCAGCAATGCATTCTGCAGTCTTAACCATTTTGACTGAATAAAACACCAAACTGTTAAGACTTTGAGTATATAAACAAAAGCACATTAAGCTGGCTGTGACTAGAGTGACTAGCACTTCATTAAGGTCCCTGGTTTGATTCCAGGGCTGGGGAAACCTTTCTTTGCAGATTTTTAATGTTATCATGAATTGTCCACGGAGGCCAATCGTTTCTCTAACCTAAAACATGCACAATAGGCTTTTCTCCAGCTGTGTGGTCCTGACTAAACCCTGCACAAGATCTGGAGATGGAAACTCCAGGTTCCCTCTGCCCCTTACAGTTTTCGAATGGAAGCTTTCTGAGTGTATTATAGGTACGCATGTTATTGCCCAAGAAAAATTTTAGGATATGGTTATTTATAATTTGTTTGTAAGATTCACAAAATAGAACTAAATAGTTACTCTGGCAGTGCCAACACAAACCGTTCATAAAACTTAGAGCCAACGATACGATACGATATACTTTATTAATCCCGAAGGAAATTCAGTTCATCAGCTGCACAAACAAGTCACACTTGGTCGCTGTTGTCTATTACAGAGAGCAGCTTCTCCAGGGTTCTCTCGAAGTTCCCCTCAGCCTCAAAGTATCCCTCCTGGACTTACCTTGGTGTTTTCTCTCTTTTAGAAAAGCTCCCGGGGGGGCCTGGCTTTATTCTGTGGATAGGTTTTTAAGGGGACAGTCTGGCAGATGGGAACACAATAAGACGGAGCCAAATATTGAAGTAAAATACATGGTGTGGAGCCAGTCCCGGGGTCATCTGTCTGTGGCCGGGTAGTTATTGGAGGGAGTTATATAACGAACGTGTGCAGCATTTGAGAGGAAAAAGATATGGGCCTATTTCACTTTTTGTTGACATTCTTTTGAGCATGCAACGCCTGGCTGTAAATAAATCGGCACCTGGGTTCTGGCGGTGCTATGACCTGGCGTTGTTGCAGTTGGTCAGGTCTACAGTCGGTCCCAGCAACATTATGTGCCCAAAGCAAGAGGTCAGCTGACGAAACGGATGACAAGATAATGCCATCGACAGGACTTTGTCTGACGATGCCAGAATTCAGCCAGAGCTTATAGCAGCACTGCCTGAATTACTCCATTGTCAAACCGCGAAACTCAGAGATACTTGTGTAAAATCCCTCAGCTGTTACCTAAACACGTTTGTAGATCTCACACCCGTCCACATCCCGCTTGATGACTTGAGTTAATCAGAAGCTCATCTCAGCCGGAGTTCATAGCGAGATGTGATGTGAGATGTGAACAGGTTGGACTGTCAATGCTAACGCTGTGCTAATTTAGCCGCTGACGTCCTCATTTGCGCTGGGGTATAAGCGCTATATATAGGCAGGACAGGGGATCTGTTTTTCGTGTCACAAATGTCACATTTACCATGTGTAGATCAATGGTGCCTAGAGAATTTATATCGATTACCACAGCTTTAACCCTGCAATTAGGATCTCTGGTATGTGCTGGACACGGATTTGAGTCAATACAAGATCACACATTTATTTTTTAACTTTTCTTACTTGTTTGTTTTTAAGATGGTCTTTATATGTTTTACGAGTGAATGTTTGAGCTACTTGCTCCTTTTTTCCACTGGTTTTTGCACTAGCAAATAAACTGAATATGAGATCTTGGTGAAAATGAATGGACTTGACTAGGGTGGCCATACGTTCCAATTAATTCTAAAATGAACCCAGTCCTGCATCAGCAGCAGTAGTTATGATTGTCTGAGAGAGCACCAGAGCAGCGGTTCTTAACAGGTTTGGCGTCAGGACCCACAGTCAATCGGAGATGACGAGCCACGACTCAGATACGACTTAAAACTATTTAAACTCAAAGAATAAGTTCAAATAGTCTTTTACTCAAAATTAATATGGATACAAACCTTAAAAGCTGAAGTTAAAAATTAAAAATTATCAAAACGCGATAACAGGCTCAAGTAGTCTTTCTTTACTTGTACTGTACTTAAATGTTAAAAGAAGGATTTCATGACCCACTGAAAACCATTCCTCGACCCACCAGTTGAAAAGCGTTGAACGGTGACGCTCCACAGCACACCCAGGACACGGCAGCATGGCTAATTTCTACAGACAATACATCAGTCTGGGACTGTGACTAACACAGGGATCGCTATAAACTTTGAGGGCAGAGATAAGGAGAAATGCAGCAGTTTTGGAACTTATTTATGTCTTTCCTCGCTTTTATAAAACAGCTGCACTGCCTCATTTCCTCACTGTGTTGCTTTACTCACTCATCATTACGCTAAATTGTTTTGGTGATCAGTGAAAATAAAACACTCAAAGCTGTGAAAAGCCTGGACCATGTCAAGTAGTTATCCTACACTGGACAGAAATAAATCTTGTGACATTGCTTAACAAAACGATGCTAGGCAGTTAAACAAAACCTTTTTTTTAATCTATTTTTTTGCAGCTGCCATCTTTTTTGTTATGTACGTACTTCATATCATAACCAATGTGAGGCATGTGTTCCCGCTGTCGTTCTATGTGTTTTGCCTCCACTTACGGCTCGGACGCCATTCAGTAACCCTAACCCTTACCTCCACTCCATTCTTAACGCTCAGGAACATAAGGCTGACCCGCTTTTGGCCCATCTTTCAACCAGAGCTGCTGGGCAACTTGTGAGGAGCAATATGTGACACAGCTGATAAATGAAGCAAAATACACATCCACCCAGGTACTGTATTTCCGGACTATACGTCGCTCCGGAGTATAAGACACAGCAGCTAAAAAATGTGTAATGGAGAAGAAAAAAAAACGGCTGAATAGGCGTACGGTATGCTAACGTAACACACTGATGGTTAGCTACATGAAGCATAAACAATTAACTAAAAATAGGAGTCTGGTATGTTGACGTCACGGTATTAAGGGCAGGAACACGGACATTTCGCGGAGGAAAAATCACATTACTCATTGGTATCTTTGACCGGCTCAAACGGCGTCATTTATTGAGGGAACTTCCGGTTTGAACCTTTCAGTGTAAGAGCACAAATATACACATATATACACAGGGCAACACCCCCACTTGCTCTTAACATTGCACATCACCATATTTACATTTGCATCACTTTAAATGTACACACCAAACAGAAAATGTGTAAACCTTTAAATTTTCACTTTACTCACAGACTTTGTCATGACATCTGCTGCCATGTCTGCTGTTGCAAGATATACATTTACTTTCTTCTCATTTAGTGCAGCTCGAATGAAATGGTATCTGATGTCTATGTGTTTACATCTCTGTCGGTTTATAGGATTTTTGGACAATGCACATGCACCCTGGTTATCTGCAAAAATGGTAACTGGTGAATATTGCCTTTCTGAGTCCATCCCAATAAGTAGCTGTGAGAGGTATACACTTTCTTGTACTGTGGCGGCCATCGCCATATACTCTGCCTCACATGTTGACATAGCTACTGTAGCCTGTTTTCTGGTTTTCCAACATATTACAGGCCCGCTTTCAGATAGTGCAAAACAGTAACCTGTTGTACTTCTCCTGTCACTCAAATCGGTAGCCCAATCTGCATCGCTGTATGCTATAAGATTTCCGTCTGTCTTTCCATAGCACAACTCTTTGTTTAGTGTCCCTTTAAGGTCACGTAACACATGTTTTTCTGCTGTCCAGTGATGTTCTTTTGGCGCTGACAAATATTGTGACAGTTTGCTGACTATCCAGCTCAAATCTGGTCTTGTACATGTCATCAAATGAATCAAGCTGCCCGTTAGTTCTCTGCATCTCCCAGAATCAACGTATTCACCATCTACCTCAAAGTTGTGTTTTAGCTCACAAGGAGTAAAACGTGGCTTACAGTCTGACATTTTAAATCTTTCCAGTATGTGTATGTACCTTGTCTGATTTAGCTTAATCTCCTGTTTTGTTTTGTGTACAGTCAATTCCTAAGAAATGTTTTAGCTCACCAAGATCTTTCATCTTACATTTCTCACTCACATTTTTAAGAGAATCTTCACAATCTTCACTCTGTCTACTATAGACACAATGATCTACAGGATTTTGAATGTAACCTCGTTCACATAGATGGTCATGTAACATCTTGTTCCAGTTTCTCCCGGAATGTTTTAAACCATATAATGATTTGTTCAGCTTGTAAACTATCTTTTCACCTGTCTCTGACTTTACTTCAAAACCTTCTGGTTGTTCCATAAACAACTCACAATCGATTGGCGCGTGCAAGTAAGCAGTTTACACGTCCATTTGGTGAAGTTTTAAGTCGTATTGAACTGCCATCTGCATTAAACTACGCACTGACGTCATGTCTGCAGTCGGAGAAAAAGTCTCCTTGTAGTCAATGCCTGCAACTTGGCTGTAGCCTTTAGCAACGTATCTGGCCTTAAATGTCTCAGATCGGTCTGGGTTTTCCTTTATCGCATACACCCATCTTCCCCCCACTGCATTTTTACCTTTTGGCAATGTGATCAGAGTAAATGTGTCATTTTCTTTAAGTGATCTCATTTCGTCTTTCATGGCATTAGACCAGCACTTAGACTTTGGGGAGTGCATAGCCTCATCAAACGTCTTTGGTACGCCGACATCAACCTGTAAGAGTAATCAATGGTTAAAGTTTGGTCATCTTCAGCATGAACATAGTCTTTCAAGTATTGTGGAGTCTTCCGGTCTCATCTCGGACAACGTCCTTCCTCAGTGTTTTCACTCCGTTTCTCAAGTTCTTGTTCTGAGTGTTCACTGTCATTTGTTACATTGTCCTGTGTTTCAGTGTCCGGCTCTTTTGTCTCGTTCAGATTTGTATTTATTGTCTTGTCCAATCTTATACGGTACTCTGATATTCCAACTGGTGGTAAGTCATTTTCATCTGGAATCTTGGTCTGGCGCTCATCTGCACTTGTAGTGAGGAACTTAACCAACCTGTGTTTGAGAACTCAACCAGTTTCTGGGTAATAGACTAGATATGACGGACTGTTTTGTATCATATCCCCCAAAAACTCCTTCGTCACACGTTGCATCTAGCTTCTTTTTGTTTTGTCGATAACTCTAAAAAACTGACCCAAAAATTAGCATCTTGGACATGTCAGGCTTTTTCCCTGTCAACAAGTAATAAGGGGTCTGTCCTGTGCATACACCGTGCCATCTCCAAAAGTGTTCTCCAGATTCTCTCGGCTGTCCCATTTTGATGGTGTGAATACGGTGCCGAGGTCTCATGTCTTATTGTGTTCTTTCTTAGCAATGATTGAAACTCTCTGCAAGTAAATTCTGTGCCGTTGTCGGACCTGATTCTTTTTACTTCCCCATAGAGGGGGACATCTGCCATTTTGTCGCTTCTACAGTGTCACTTTTGACTTTTAGGAAGTAAACAAAAGTTGCACCTGAATAGTCGTCAGAAGCTATCGAGTATCTAAACCCGTCTTTTTCCTCTGGATCAATCGGTCACGCTAATGTGCACTAGCTCTAACGCTGCTTTTGCTCTTTCGTCAGGCTCTCTATTTCGGGTTTGGATAAACTTCCCTTTTACACAGACTAGCTTTTCCTTTGATTTGCATGCCCTCAGTAACGTGTTCTAGCTTAGACAAATCTTCATAGTTACAGTGGCCAAGAATGTTGTGCCAAGTTTCAATGTCACGACCCCATTGCATTCATCATTGTCAACATTTACATCAATAGTATTCAAGTGATATTCATTGATGTCAAACCTTGTACCATCCTTGTGAATAAGTTGGTTGAATCCTTTCTTGAATGTGCCTGACACTCACTTCACCGCCTGGACTGAGAAGATGTCCTGTGGATAGGAGGGGATGTAAAGCGCTCCGTCCAGCATTGCCTTTACTCTCCGTCCCTCACTGTCTTGTCTCATTTCTTTCACTTTTCTTTGCATAGCATTCATGTGCTATATGACCTTTCTTTCCACAGTTAGCATGTGATTTCTGAATTTTCTCCATTTTTATTTTTCTGCCCGTTACTTGTCTTCATTACATTGTCTTCAGAGCTCATGGCCTTTTCTGTCATCTCGTAGCTTCTCATCTTAGCCTTGAACTCGCTAAATTTGATTTCTTTCTCGCTCTGGCTAATGTGTATGGAAAACGGCTTGAAACTTTCTGGCAATCCTTTTAGCACCATTGCAACAAGCAACCCATCACTTGATGTCATTTCTGCATTTCTCAGAGCTGTAATGGCGGTCCCTTATGATATAGTCTGTAATGCTCTAGCTAGCTGACTTCTGTAGCGATGTTAGCTCCACGTACAGGCTAATCACACATGGTTTGCCCTTACCAGCATAGTGCACTCTGAGTATCTTTAGCGCTTTACTTCCGTTGTCTGTGGCTTCTCTAATCACAAGCAAAAGGCTTCTATCATCCAACACTTGGATTAGCTCTGCATAAGCTTCTTCATTTTTCTCTTCGTGATAATCGTCCTCTTCTTCGAGTTCGTTTTGCTCAAGCCAAAATTGTGTCTTTTAGCCCAAGTAGCCGCAAGTCTCCTAAGAATTTTGTTTCCCACAACTCGTAGTTTCTTTTGTCCCTGTCAAAGCACAAACGGTTCCACCAGCTTCCTCCATCCCTTTTGGGCCCATAACCTGTTGGTCGCAGCATATTCAGAGCAGGAACACGTGGTAACACGCACATTTCGCGGAGGAAAAATCACATTACTCATCGGTAACTTTGACCGGCTCAAACTGCTCCATTTAAAGCTTCATCCTCTGTGTCACTTCTGGACACTCGCCTTGACACGGAGGACACCTGGACACGGAGGCGTAACTGCGCCGTCGACAAGCCTCTCCCAACAGCACGTTGTTTAAGCTCCCATTTGTAAACTCGTTCTTCTAGCTGTGGCCATCTAGCTTTTAGCCCATGATTAGCTTTTTTTATTTTTACTTCATTGTAGTAACCTCCGCTTCTCACTCCCTCCAAACTTTCTTTCTGCTGCTCGATTAGCCTGCAGTGCCCTCTAGTGGCAAAAAAAGAGGCAAAAACTACAAAAAAAAAGTGCGATTATATATTATAAATACGGTATGTTTTTGTCAAGGGAATAAGATAATACCATGGTTAAAAGCTATTAGGCTTCCTGAACCTCCATGGAATTTCAGATATGTTTACATCTAGTGGTGAAAACAATCGCTATATTGGATAATGCTTTTGCCTGTGAATGACAAATTGTGTACGATAAATTGAAGCCTAAAAGTGTTGTGTGGTTGAATGTTCAATTTTGTCGGAATTGCAGCTATCAATCTTATAAACGGAGTAAGTTACTGATTAGAATCCACGTCTGCAGATCTCAGGGAGTTCAGCTTCCCGATGGCCTTGTGTATGAAACTGTTCTTAAGTTGAGAAGACCTGGCCCGTAGCAAGCTAATACTAATGCTAACAAAAAACTAATCAAGGCTGGAACAGAAACTATGATAGAAATACCTAAAGTAGGGTGACAACATTTTCCAACTTAAAAACTGGGACAAAATTCAGGAATATGCCGAATCTTGACTGTCTTTTCCCATGCTGACCACCAATCCCCATTGAGCTGCTATAATTTAGGTTTGCAATTGGTTATACTTGACATTCACATGGGCCAAAAAAATTCATTTTCTTACTTTGAGGACTACATTGCCTTGCCTTACATTGACCAAAAATCAAACCAAAAATTAGTTTATATTAATGTAACCTAAAGCCTTTAATATACACAAGGATATTTAGTGTAGAAAAGTCATCCTTGTTAAATGTTTATCCAAGAGTTTATCCATAGATATAATTGATCAATAACATGACAATAAAATATGACTTTATTGATCTTACAATGGAGACGATTTAGTAAAATGTTTCACTCAGAGAAAGACACTTTTAAGAAAGTCTCTTGGTATCGGTAAATATCGGATATCGGCAGATACTCAAAACCCAGTATCGGTATCGGTATCAAAAAAGCTGGATTGGTGCATCTCTAGTTTCAAGCGAAGCAGATTATTGTCACTGTTGCTAACTGCCATTTTTATTTGTGACACAACACTGGATTTGTTAAGAAAGAAAGGTTGATTTTTCATTACAAGTCTGCAATGTCATGTAAACCTGACCCATTCCTTGAGTTTTGTAAATCTAGTAACGCTGCTTATTTACAAGCGGGGTGTAAATGGCTGTAATTAATTGTCAAGAGCATTCACCCGGCCGCGCAGCTGCTCTTAACCTCTGTTTACCTGTATGTTGTGCACGGCGTCGAGCTTTAAACCGGGGCAGGGATGCACAGAGCCTCCTCAGAGCACGTTGTCTCTCGGGAAACCTGTTGCCTGGAAACAACATGAATACATTTAAGACCTTGCACCTCCGTTTGTTGCCAACAAGTGTCGTTTTTTTTTTTTTTTTTCACTTTTTTTTTTTACCTGCGAAAATGCGATGTAAATGCAAGCCTGCAGAAAGGGGCCGAGGAGAACAGAAGAATGGTGTTTCAAAAGGCCATGCTTGTGAACACTTGAGCGTGTTACAGGGAGTTTTGGAAAGCCTTGAACACATGACAAACCGATCTGAGGGAACAAAAGTCAGAAGAAAACAACTTCACCTGACGCAGTTCTTTCACAATGTGCAATTGAAGGTGAGACGCTGCAGGTGAATAGGGAAAGTTTTCAAATTTAGTGATACCAATTTGAAACTTTAGCTGTTGATTACTCACATATAAATAGTTTAGATTTTAAAATAAGACATGTGCTGTTTCGGCAACAAAAACTGAACAATGGATTGAGCCAAACAAATACTTTTTCAGAGGAGATTGTGGATGTCTTTTTTTTTATCTGTAAAATGTCACTACCAAAAAAAGAAAATAACCTGGATTGAAGAAATGTCTCAAATTGAGAGTTGTTTTGACTAGTTAAGATTTAGTTGGGCATTTGACTGAATATTTCACTTGTTTCTGACTCGATTCATTTATTTTCTCTTTATTTCAGCTTGATTTATCTTCCAATAGGGTAATAAAAATGCACTTGTCCCATTGGCAGTTTTACGTTCATGTTTTAAGCGTGATTACCTTAGAAATAGTCTGAAAGGTCATCAAACAAGCAAAGTAATCTTGGCCCGATTAGTAAAAAAAAGCCTAAATGAGTGAAAACGGCTCAAAACAAGATTTATATTCTCTAATCTTATATTATTTTTTGTGGCGTCAGTGGAAGAACTGGTGCAACAATTTAACTCAGAAAAGCAACTACAATTCACTAAACATCAACCAATAAATACCCTTCATTATCATTATAGCAGACCAATGAAGCAAAAGTGCTTGAAGCAATAAATTGAGTTAACCAAAGCCACCGTAAGGATCTCTTTCACATAAACGGAGCCTTTTTAGCCACTACAAATGATCTATAACAGAGCGGTTAAAATCCTAGATAGGAAGCCCATTAGGTCACATCATTGTATTAGTCTGAGGAATTTTATCTTTTAAAAACTTCATAACATTTTCCTAGCTGAAGCTGATGCATAAATGTTTGAACCAGTCAGCCCCACAGGTCTTGAGTGAGTGCATAGTTCCTCTCAGGGCTGTGGGCTCAAGGACTCGAGGAGCTCAGGACGGGAACTGTCAGATCCCGAAACGAAATACTTAATTTGGACAATTAGCTTTCTCCGTACAAGGCACTAAAGCCTGGAACTGTTTACCCACTGACCTAAAGGGAGAGTCAAACTGGGTCCTTTTCAAACACGAACTTAAAGACTCTTTAATCAGAGGTCAGAAATGTGACCACTGACCATCTGCTCTGCTGTGTTTGTGTTGTACTGTATTATTATGATATGTGTTTTAACTATGTTTTAACTACTGTATGTCTTGTTTAATTTTTATGTAAGGGCCCAACTAGGGACGGACATTGAGAATTAGCTTTGGCTAAAATGTTGTAGTATGTAACATGAGCTTATGTGACATACTTGTCCCTATTCAAATAAACTTAAAAATCAAGTAATTTAGGTCCATGCTGGATATATAGTTTTTGTTGTGTTCAGACCCTGCCTTTTTTCTTTTTTTTTTTATTAAAAACTCAATGACTCAGGGAATTAGATATTAAAAAAAACATAAAGGTGACAAAAAAAAAATTAATTCCTCTGAAAAGAACGAACTAAAAAAAGTCTGTAGAAGCTATGTGGAGATATTGTTGCAGCAATTTTAGGAAAATGCACTTTGAGAAAATTGTCCTTGAAATGTCAATTTCACGAATAACAATGTAGCAAAACACATTGAATCACTGAATAATTAAACATGTTATTGTGAAGATATAGATGTTAAAGGTGCACTATGCAACTTTTTCTGAAAAAAAATAAAATAAAAATACTTTAAATAAAACAGTGACCCAGTGTTTTTTTAGGGTTTCTGGTAGGTTTTCGGAATGGAACGTGGACAGTATATTTAACTATTAGCTATGCTAAAGTAACCACCCAAGCATCCGATGGGTCACTAAAAGGTCAAATACATATTACACTTTTTTTTTACATAAAAAGTTGCATAGTGCACCTTTTATTATTATTTTTTATCAAATCGGCCCAAAACCAGAACATTTGAAGTTTTGTTTCCATTATGTCTAAAAATAAGACACACAAAAGCATTTAAAATGTTGCCTCTACTTTAAAATGTGATACAGTGAGCAGAAAACAGATGTCTTGCTCTACACATCACCTTTGTTAGGTGACACCTTTGACGAAGACCTTTGTCTAACCACCCAAACGTGTAAAGCAGCAGTTCCCAAAGCGGGGTTCACATGCAAAATGATTGTGCTGACGGTACATAACACATAAGGAGTGCTATGACAAATAACTGGCTTGCTTTTTTGGCCGTGACTCCCCGAACTCGGGGAAAGGTAAATCAGGCACAAAATTGAGTTAAACTTGGCTTTAGCTTTCCACCAAAGAGAGTAATCGAGGAGTTAATAAATAATGCATACAATTATATAGTGATGTTGAGTGTCTAGACAAGCTCTTTAGAGTCAGAATAATGCATTGATATTATTTATTATAAACCTCTTGTCTTGGAATCACCAGCACCTTTCAATTAGCACAGAAAACGCCGGATACGATCACTTTTCCCTCCGAATATCGTCCCACTTTATACTGTATGTCCTAAGTGATTCATGAGATAAGTAATCAGTGCTTTCTAACCATCCCCACAGCGCCGCCGCAGCCCTCCTCGCTCTCCCGCACGTGTCCTACCTTTACCTTTTCCTCCGCCGCTGGACCGCTCCTTGCACTTTCGACACCGCGCCTGTACCAAGATTGCGGAAGAATTATTACCCGGCGCTACAGGCCATCCATCACCGCGGCTGCCCCGGCTATGAAATGCAGGCCACAATGACTGCTATCTCGCATGTTAGACCTCGTGCTTGTGTATTTATCACTGACGCGGGCTGCACACGGCGTGATTCATTGAGCAGGGGGTTGAGCCGATACAACATGCTGCTGACTGCGTCTCTGGGCAATGGGCCGAAGGCTTTCTCTATCCATGATAATGCAGCAATGCTCTCCTTCTCCCCAGTGGCCCCACATAAGCGTACAGTAAGCAGACTGCAGCGCATTGTGTTGATGTTGTTGGGGGAAGAACTCCGGTCGGGTCGGGATTGTTAAGCATTATAGTTTGCTTAGAGGTGCATTTTGTGCACGTATGTTTCAGCTTCAAAGCATGTTAATTATTAGTGTATAATAACAATGCATCCGTTTTATATTGCACCTTTCTGGGCACTCAAAGATGCTTAAAGCTGCAGTGCCTGATTTTTCCTGTTTAAACTGTGCAATGTTTTGTTTGGGCCCAATTAAAATGTCTAGCTCTCACATTCCCTCCTGCACATCTGAATTGTTAAAGAAAATGTATCATATACATGTTTTACGCCTCTGTTCAGCTTTGAGTGGTGGCAAAGTGAACCAGGGGGGACCACCCCCAAAATACATGGCACTAATTTAGATTCTACTTCTATTTTCCATCGCTCAATAAAAGTTTAGGTGAAGTCAATGCAACAAGATTTGTTATTTGCTGTGTATACAAAATACTCTGTGGTGGCAAATATAAATTTACTCTACACCAACAAAAAGACAGGTACCGCAGCTTTAAGTTTTAATGCCTCTTGGTTCAGGGACTATGGAGGGCCGTGGCTGCCAAAACAATAAAGAAATAATACAGAAATAAAGAAAGAAATACAAAATAAATATAAAATGTGCAAAGAAATGCATGCATTTATTGTAATAAATGCATTTATTTATTTATTTATATAATTATTTATTTATGTTTTTATTTATGCATTTATTTCTGTATTTTTTTATTTATTTCTGTATTATTTATTTGTTTTTATTTATTTATTTTTGTATTTATGCATTTATTTTTGTTTTTATTTATTCTGTATTTCTCTTAATATATGCAAATCATGGGGTGGGTCTGGATGCCACTGCTGTTAGGTGATTGGTTAATCTTTCTCCACGCACACAGATTGATGAGCTCTGCTTCAGTCTATCGACAGTGGCACAGAGCGGGTCATCTTGTGACTGGAGGATCGGCGGTTCAAATCCTGCAGGGGCACACTGTCGTTGTGTCCATGGGCAAGACACTTCACCTGCCTTGCCCCCAGTGTCTGCGTACACTGGTGTATGAATGAGCGTGTGAATGGGTGGGTGGATCCTTGCTGGAAAACGCTTTGAGTGCCTAATGTAGGTGGAAAGCGCTAGACTCTAAAGCAGAGATCATGTTTGGGTATGTCTATGCTGGAGGAGAGATTCAAACCCCTGACCTTCCGATCATCAATCAATCAATCAATCAAGGTTTATTTATATAGCACTTTACAACAACACCAGGAGGACCAAAGTGCTTCACAGAAAGATTAAAACAATATAAAAACACAAAATGATTACAACCAAGACACAATTCAGTGTGCCCTAAGTATTAAAAGCAAGTTTGAAAAGATGAGTCTTTAATCTGGATTTGAACAGGGACCGGTCCGTGAGAACACGCAGACTGAGGGGCAGGCTGTTCCACAGTTCAGGCGCTGCAACCCTAAAGGCACGATCTCCCCACTGTTTGTAGTGGGACCTTGGCACGTCCAGAACCATTTGATTGGCAGACCGGAGAGCTCTGCTGGGGCCATGTACGGTCAACTACTTAAATATAACCGAGAGAGACCATGAAGAGCTTTAAAAACAAGCATTAACATTTTAAAATCAATCCGAAAACGGACCGGGAGCCAGTGCAGGGAGGAGAGGACAGGAGTGATGTGGCTGTGTCTGGATGAACCAGTGAGAAGACGGGCTGCTGCATTCTGCACTAACTGTAACCGGTGGAGTGACGACTGTGGGAGGCCAGAGTAGAGAGCGTTGCAATAGTCCAACCGAGAACTGATAAACGCGTGCGTTGCCTTCTCGAGGTCTTGGCGTGAGAGAAAGGGCTTCACCTTGGTCAAAAGGCGCAACTGGAAAAAGCTGGCATTTATTTGTTGTTTAAAGTTCAGTTCTCGGTCAAAGACAACTCCCAGGTTCCTGACGGCATCACGGACTGGATCCATGACCATGATCATGAGACGACCAGCTCTACCAACTGCCCCACTGGCGCCTTTCTACACTCAAAGTGCTTTCCAGCAAGTATCCACTCACCCATTCACACGCTCATTCATACACCAGTGTACGCAGACACTGGGGGCAAGGCAGGTGAAGTGTCTTGCCCAAGGACACAACGACAGTGTGCCCCTGCAGGATTCAAACTGCCGATCCTCCTGTCACAAGATGACCTGCTCTGTGCTCGTGTTTGGCAGTGTCTATGCTGGACAAGGCATGTGTGCATTGAGAAAGATTAACCAATCACCTTACAGCAGCGGCATCCAGACCCACCCCATGATTTGCATACGTTAAGAGAAATACAGAAATAAATAAATACAAACCAAAATAAATAAATAATACAGAAATAAATAATTAAATAAATACAGAAATAAATACAAAAATACAGAAATAAATGTATACATAAATATATAAATAAAAACATAAATATATAAATAAATAAATGCATTTGTTACAATAAATGCATGCATTTCTTTGCAAATGTTTTCTTTATTGTATTTATTTATATATTAATGTATTGTTTTGGCAGCCACGGTCCTCCATACTGGGACAGCATTAAAGGATGTTACTTGGTTGAAACATTATTGTTCTGTTTTATGGTTCTAGATGACAAATATTTTCATACCCTTACCCTGACTTAACAGAGCACATTTTCTCAATCACCTTACCGCAGCGGCATCCAGACCCACCCCATGATTTGCATACATTAAGAGAAATACAGAAATAAATAAATACAAACCAAAATAAATAAATACAGAAATAAATAATTAAATAAATACAAAATAAATACATAAATAAATGTATACATAAATAAATATAAACATATAAATAAATAAATGCATTTGTTACCATAAATGCATGCATTTCTTTGCAAATGTTATCTATATTTTATTTATTTATTTATATATTTATGTATTGTTTTGGCAGCCACGGTCCTCCATACTGGGACAGCTTTAAAGGATGTTACATGGTTGAAACATTATTGTTCTGTTTTATGGTTCTAGATGACAAATATTTTCATACCCTTACCCTGACGTAACAGAGCACATTTTCTCCAGTTTGGCTTTTCCCAAACTCATTGCTTTTTGGTTAGATTTTGTGTCTTTGTCATCACGCTTTGTTGTGGTGCTTGTGTCACCTTTTTGTTGCTCTTTTGCCACTTTCTTGTTACGTTTTTGTTATTGTTGCTTTTCTGACATGTTTTTGTCGTTATTTTGATGCCTTTTTCAAGAAGCTTTTAGTTTTGGGAGCGAACTGGAGAAAATGTGCTCAGTTAAGGCGGAGGTTGAGAGGTTAAAGTACCGGTATTGACCTCCTACACGCAGACTGAAAGAAGCGAGGCTATCTCTGATCGCCATCAACACTCACACACCACCACATTCATTCACAGCCAAGAGGCAACCCTCCAGTTATGAGAGGACGTCATTGCCTAAAACCGAGCATCAGCCTCCGTGAATATCCTGTCTAGGGCTGCATCTATATCAAATCACAATCAATAACCAAACCTCGAGAGGCTGAGCTTTTTTTTCCTTCTGTCTCTGGCATTTGAGTGATTGAAGTTCACTAATCAGATTTGTCGGAGCCTCTGATCTCAGGGTCCATAAAGCAGATTAGATGCTCTGTGATTCCATCAAGAATATGTTGTTTGACTAAAAATAACTCAACTTCCTTCACTCATGAATTCAGTAGTTTATGCATTTAAATGTATCAAATATGACAATCCCAATCGCAAAATGTGGCTGAAAAAAAAAGTGTTCTTGTCAAAATCGTGCATCTTGCTACGTTTATATGCAAAAAATCTGAACATGATCTGCTTTCTTGAGTCCTCATATCATTGAGGGGGCACATAAACAGTTTAATCTGATATAGGCGTAATCTGGTTTCTTTCTGATCTTTCACACTTGTGTATAAACTATCTGGGAAAATAAAGCTTTTAAAAGTTATTTTTTTTCATGACATTTTTGTCACCTTTATGGTTGCATTTTTGACACATTTTTGTTACGTTTTTTTCATTGAAGTCTTGTTTACAAAAGGTCTCTTGCAGGCCCGAGCACAAATCTGACCAATCAGGGAGTTGATTTGCAAATGTAGCCTTTCCCATCCTGGGGAAAAATTATCCTGGCTGTTCCTATTCCGCGCAGGTGGAGGTTTGGAGGTAAGTTCAAACCTCCACCTGCATGCTAGCATTTTGAAGTGTTTAAATACTTTGTATAGTAAAAAAGCAATGAGTATAATTACTCAAAAGGCAGCTCTGAATAATACACCAAAATATGTCCAAGGATTGGTCCGTCACTCAATGGTATCCATGTGAAACGTGGTTCTTTAAAGCAGAACTATATAACTTTTGCCCCTAGATAACACTGCAGCTGTCGTGGCATGTTGCGTTTTTTCTTGTTTTTTTTGTACTCATTAATTGTCCGTGAGAGTAAATACTACGCTGAGAAAAGACAAAGGGAGAGAGGGATTGGGAGAGGGACATTGTGCCACAACCCAACTATACAAAGGAGATATTTTTTTTCTGCTCACACTCTGCTGTAAATACTGCTGAAGTGGCGCTAGCCCACAGTTAGCTTTGCCCGTTAGCCTGTTAGCTTTTTCTGATAGTGATACACCAAATAACAAGGTTTTGCAAAATGTTCAACAAACCGAATGCTGTAGACAGAACACTGTCGGCCATGTCATAAACTTCAGAAATGCGAGCCAAAAATGATTTTGTAGACAACTGAGAGCAGTGAGGGAGATGTTTTCCATTAGTGTGTATTGGGGCTGTTGGAGGCAGGGAAAGTTGCAAGGGTGGTTTTCTGGCCAGAGACACCGGGGGAGATGAAAGACCCCCCAAACATCCCATTAACACTTGTATTACCCCCAGAGGGACTACGGAAAGGATTTATTAAGGTAAACAAGTTACTTAGTTCTGCTTTAACTAGCTGCTAATAAATGGACCAATCAGCATCGATCAAATAATAGTGTCTAATAGTCTAATAGTCGCTCTACTTTAAGAGCGCCATGTTGGTTTTTAGATTCGAAATTATAGTTACAGTATATGTGTGTTTTGCCTTTACCAAACTTGTAGAAAAACAGACATAAACTTAGTCGAAAAGTTTATTCGTGACCCTCTGAGGTTACTATAGATAGTTTCAGTGCAGGAGGTTGACAACTTTGGCAACACAAGTCTGCCGCTGCTGTTAACAATGTACCAAGATACAAAGGGCAGCACAATCTAAACTGAGTTTATATCTGTTTCAGCTAAAAGAACTGTACACTATGCAACGAGTCGTTCTAAAAGCACTATTTTATGCTCTCATTTTCTTACATTAAATTGCTATAACAACAGTCCACGCTGACATAGCTTAAAATGTGGGAATGCATCTACCCACATGATATCAACCTTCTGTGCTTTTGTCGGCTTAAACCATGGGTTCCTGTCATTGTGAAACACGTTGAAGTCTTCTCTTTATGCATTCAGGGCCATTGCTATTCAGTTTGCCAAAATACAACGATCGATCTATTGTCACAGCCGCCATGAAAGCTTCTGGCAGAGAACCTCTCCAAAGAAGCAATATACTGGACTATCTGTGCTATGTAGCTACGGAAGACGGTTTTGTATTTTCAAGGAAGGTCTTTATTACAAACAAAATGGAAAGATTGTTTACTTTAAAAAAACACACACACACACATCCTGTATGTATTTCAAAACGTGAAATGGAGGAATGTTACTTTGGTTTGGAACGCACACATAAGCACGGGAATGCCCCGGGGATGTTGGTCATTTTTATGGGCATTCGCACCGGGTCAGCAATGTCAGGAATTCAAAGCTATTTCTTACGCGACATCAGCGTCAACATCTGTGGGATTTTTCTCTTCTCATAAAACTGTAGTTTCCTTAATCCTTTAATCCGTTCGCTCCGAAACAGCCTAAACTTTGCACCAAACGCACCAAAAAAGCATCCAAACTTTCCCTCAGAGCCATGTTGGTCTGTCAAATGGTGCCATGACAACGGGGCTGTACTTTCGGTTCATGTCTGTGTATAGCCGTACTTTTTCCTCTTTTGAAATAGATAGAAAAAAAACAGTTCGGGTTGAAGTAATGCTTTGATAGTGTGAGTTTAGCCTAAATGCCTGTCATAAATAAACTGGTAGAATATGTTTCGAATCCATGTTGCTCTTATTTAAACTTAAAACGCCGACATTTTTGATTCACACGGGACTAGAATCACCTCAGAGTTTTCAAAATGACCAGAGCTAAATATCGGTGGGATTTTTTTACCTTCCATATTACTAACACGGCAGATTCGCACGGGAATGGAAACTCCGAGGACGTCAGAAATATTTACTTTTTACTGAGGCCCCCAGGTCATATTAATCCCATGCAAACAGGGCTATAGACATTATCTACCTATAAATTGTGTTCCCAGACCTTGTTATGTTAAAGTGGACATATTGTACATATATACTTATAGGCTTAGAAATGTCCTTGGGGTACCTCAGCGTTGATATTTTATGTTTAAAAATGTTGAATAATACCTTTATAGGGATAAGACTGTAAGAAGAGACTGGGCTGGTCTAGTTTTAGTTGCTTGCTCGTACCAGAACTGCACATAAACAGGACCCATGTTCGATTATGGGCTTTTTTTTTTTTTTTAAACAACCAAGATATGATTAGAGCGCTTCAGCATTAGAAGAAGAAACGACCAAAGTGAAAAGGGGTACTCAGAACTGTTGCACGTGAAGTGAAAATCCTAGTCCCGGTATGTTTTTTTTGACGGGAGAATAATGTTATAACATGACTTTGCGTGATATGTCTCCTTCAATAAACAGCCAGTTCAGCTTCTGTAAATTCATACTTTGAAGAAAAAAAAAGAAAAAATTGCCATTACCTCCGCGCGCTTTTCGCTTTCCCCTGAACTCGTCTTGGCCGCTCTCCTCGCCAGTTCATTATGCATACAATCTGTGACAGAGTACATTAGTTCTACGCACTGTACAGCTGCCAGCCCCGGCTAATCTAATCGTAATGTATAAATTCCTCATGGCAGGCCAATAAAGCTCAGATTAGTTTCCTTTTGCGAAAGGTACGGGCCGAACCGGCGCGGCGCTGACAGACACGTGAAAGGGGGCATTAGCATTTCCGCAGCTGCGGCTCTCGCGGGACGCCGGGCGCTCCCCCGACTCTCCCCTGTCACTTCGCCTGTCTGTGCTTCCAAGCAACACACCGATTTGGTTAACAACGACTTGATTTGATACACACGCGCGGCGGGGCAGGACTTGTGTTTTGGGTTCGTCAGGTGTTGGCAGAGGCGGCGGGGGTGGGGGGGGGGGGGGAGAAAGAACATAAGCATCGAATGGATTATGCAAATCGAGGAGCAAAAAGCTTTAAATGCCTTTTTTATATGCAGGAAATGGTAAACTTTTATTGTTGTTTTTTTTCCCCCCCCCGCTTTTTCCTTTTTTTTTTTTTTACATAAAAGACCGTGATAAAGACAAACATAGCGAATCCAGCAGTGCGCGCTCAAATTGAATTAAGCCACAGTGCGAGCGGCGAGTGTTTCCGGCACTCATGCATTATTCAAGAGGTAATCTGACAAATAGTACTGTTTTTGTGCGGAATGAATACACTTCTTTTTTTCTTTCTTTTTTTTCTTTTATACCACAGCTCGAGATGCGTGATGTGATATTACCGTTGTTAAGAGTCGTAAGACGGCATGCGTGCGAGAAAGGATGAGTAGGGCGCGCGGCAGTAAAGTAAAGGCAGGCATGGCTCCGGGACATTTTCTACCAATCACAAAAAGCGACATACAGCAAGCATATAAAGGTGATAATCTGCTTGTGTAATGTCCGCACTGGATTACCGAGCCGGGGTCACCTTCTATGCCGCTAACGCTAAAGCGCCCGCTCCAAGGTCCCTATACCCCTCTCCCCCCCCCCCCTTATTATTAAGTGCCCAGCCTCAAGGCCTGCTCTATATTCATGACATAAACGCATTTCGCACCTAATATCTGGCAATAGCCACCATCTTGTTCCGGTGAGCAGTGGTCGCCCGTCGCCGCTCCACCACCTTTATTGATCTCCATGCAATAAAGCAGCGCAAAACTACCTCTGGAAATTAGATTTTTTTTTTTTTTTTTTTTTTTTATGCAACAGAAATATGCCGGCAGAAATTGCATTACCGCAGCACATTCATAAGAGTTTGTTTCCCCCCCCTTAAACAAAGTTAGGAATTAGATCTGGGTCCTGCGGGTGTGTTTTGCCTGAGTTTGCTCCTATCAACAAACGCATCTTTAGGAGGAATGCTGTCTCCCGGGGAGTATTCATGAACATTATTGCAATCTCATTGTTGCGCCAGCTCAGGGCTTTATTAGAGGACAGTCTTTTAAAGGTGGAAGTAGCCGCTGTTTATGCTTTGCAAGCTGCAGAAAGTAAACATTGTTATAAGAAATGTTAAGGGAGGAAACAATGCCACCTTCAGTTGGGTTTAGTGAACAAATCTCAACTTGGATCTTGGACTGTGCGATTTAGAAGATGATGGAGTAGACCCAGACATGGAGGGGAACGTGCAAACACCAAACAATAGGGCTGCGCAGGGGTTAGCGCTCGTGCTTCACAGCTAGAAGGTCCTGGGTTTGATTCACACCTGGACAAGCCCCGTCCAGGCGTGAATCTGTGCGGAGTTTGCATGTACTCCCTGTGTTTGCGTAGATTTCCCCTTGGTACTCCGGTTTCTCTGCCACTAAAACATGTACAATTAGCGCCTAGCTTCACATCTGGAAATGGGTCCCCGAGCACTGGCCTCCACTGGCTGCCCACTACTCCTACAGGTCGAATATCCCTACGGGCATTCATATAATATAACTTAATCTTATTAGGACCACACATGGTCAAGAATTCACATTTAGGACTTTGGTGCATCAATTACCATTGCCTTCTGAACTGACTAGAAGTACAATTTAAATATGTATTTAAACAAGTTAAATATTGTATATTGTATACACACACAGCAGTGTAAGTACAGTATGTGTCAACCAATGGCCACTGGCTGCTGTGCTTTTTGACGACGACACTAGGGTCCGCCATTGCTGTAGTACCTCCATATAGCCGCTAGCGCCCAACAACTTAAACAACTTTAAAGCCTGGTTTCTAATTTTTTGGAACTTCCTACAGCTCAATATTGGTGTATTGTAATTCTTCTTGTGATAATGCTGGGTTAGTTACAATTAAAGAGACAAGGCTTGTTTTCGTAAGAACATTTTTAGAAATCTCGTGCTAATGAGGACTGTTAGCATTGGAGCTGCGCGAATTACACATCACGCAAGGGTCGAAACTACAGTGAAGATCCCGCCTTTATGCCCTTTTTAGGAACATGTTTCGTCAGAACTGGGAGGAGCAGTCCGTAACTCCACCATGATTTCACCCTCGAACGTGGTCATTGTGGTTGATTATGTCTATGGTGTCAACATGCTAAAAGGTCGACTCTTTTCCCTGCAGGGAGTTTTGTCTTGACCTGTCCACTAAGGACATGTTAGTGACAGGAACCTTCTCTGTCTGTGAGACCTCAGGAAGTGGTCTCCTGCTGGTGCCGAGTCAGGATTAAACATGGTGACAATGCGTCTTCCTGGCAAGAACCAGACTGATATTACAGTACCAATAACATTAGCCCATCATGTCCATTTAAATAAAGGACTTTTATATTGCAGTCGGAGTGCCTCAGATCCCCTTTTTTGCTCTTCAACATTAGCCCTGATGTTTGGGATTGTTCCTAATCAAATAGTATGTAGTAAATAGTAAGTGGTGCAGTAGTATGGATCAAGTGTGCTGCATTTAGCCAGTCATAGCCAAGTCTCAGAACAGCAAACCCCAAGACTGTGCTCTCAGTCAGAGGCACCAAGCACTGGAATAGTCTTCCATTATCAATAAGAGAGACTCCAACACTGGCCACTTTGAAATCCCACGTAAACAGTGGCTTGGAAGGAAACCAGGCCTGTGGACACTTTTAGTACCGATCAGTGGTCACTTGTTGTATTTTTGCGTGTATTTTTCCAATGAATATTTACTTTAAAAAAATGTTTTGTATGTTTGTAAATCTGGCATTACCTGGGTTTTCCTATCTTCGCCGTGCTGTTAATTAAAATAAACAATAAACTGCTTGTTTTTGTCGGGAAATGTAAAACACGCCCCCACACACAGCAATGGCATGATTGGCCCAAACCACTGGAGGTTCGGAATTCAAACAGATCCGTGGGAGCAGCACCAATGAAGATGCGAGACAGGCCTCGGCAGTAGCATTAAACCACACCACACAACTATATATTCAGTTTTTCAGAACAAAAAACAATATCTTCTGTTCATCCTTTTGATTAAAAGAAAGGTCTTGTATGCCATCTTACCACTCCTCGATGCCCCCTCTGTAATAAGCCTGCTTCCCCGTTGCTGCTGAATGTTGATGTATTACAGTGGTATAAAATGCTCTAAAATGAACCGTCGCTTCCCTTTCCGCTCGACGAGAAATATTTCCCATCAATATGCCCGTGTAACCGTGTTCATTCCCCACCCATCATCCACAGTGTCATATCTCAGGCAACGTGGCGTCTCGCCTTCAATCAAACGTCTTTTGTAGTAGCTGCGACTTTTGCATTTGTCTTCATACATATTCAATGCGCGGGAGCCGCCGCCGTTATAAGCTTACGCCACGGTAATGCGTTTTACACCGGATCTCTCCATCGCGGAAAACAAACACGCCGCATTATTACTTCAGACTCTTTCATTTGGCCGTCACATCCGGAAATTGTTCTCATGATCTATGGTAATGTCTCGGTGATTTGGAGCCCGGACTTAAGCGCGGCCTTATAGGTTTTTAAGGGAGCATTTGTCTTTGTCAGCTGCAGCCGTTGTCGTGTTGTGCTGCGGAAATTGGGAATCTTTGCATATTAGCGCGCACAAAAAGGCATGATTCAGCAAAGGGCAACGCAGGTGTTTGGAGTTTCAAGGGGCTCTAGAGGACAGAATTGGTCAGAGGCGGCGGTGGAAATTCCTGTAAAATGCACCACAGGGAATCAATAAGCTGCAGCGTTAGATTGTGGCATATTGACTGCAGAAAAGTGCGGTATTTTCTGAGGGGAAAAAAAGGAGAAAGAAGATGAGGTAAACAAAAGACACACGTTTATGCCATAACACACTAATGGAGTTATGATAACGGAAAGTAAATTAGCTTTTCTTGGAGGTGTTTATATCATTTGAACCTAATGCGCAAAAATGTAAAATGATCCAATTCTAAGACATGCAACAAAAACAAGCCTCTTAATTTAGCCTTTGATTGCACACTATTTAATTACACTGCCAGACTAAAATAAAAATAAAAAAACTGAAGTTTCTCCCATTTCTCCATCATTACTTTAACAAAATGCTGAATTATGAATATATTTTCTACTAAATGAAGATACATACAGAGACACGGAGAGGAGCAAAGTCGTTCAACAGCCTATGAATACTAAAAAAAACAATGCTACCCGAGAAGTATGCTAAGGTATGCTAATGTTTGCGAAGCGATGCCGACGAGTGCCGTTTTTCGCTTCTACTGAACAATTTGTCGTGAAAAAACATCCATAAGGACCCAATTTTGGCTTGATGTTATTGGTGCGTGATAAAAATGTTTAAAGTCTGCCAGAAAAGGTCTAAAAAGAGTGAAAAATTGTGATTCCCATGAGAAGTTTTCTTCCCCCTCAGCTAGGCCACACCTGATCTGTTGTGAAAGAGTTGTTCAGAGAGTGCAGATCTTAACTTCATTGAGAATCTTTGGGGTGTGCTGGAGAAGACTTTGCCGCAGTGGTCACACTCTCCCATCGTCAACACAAGACCTTGGTGAGAAATGTATGGAACACTGGATCTTTTGAAACCTTATTTAATAACACAACAAATGTGGCGTAATCAAATGACCTCACCCTGACCTTCATCAGTTTTTTTGTTGTTGTCTATGGGTACTTTTACACTTTAACCCTACAGACCACTAAATATTTTCAAATATTTTAGCGTTTTTGAAATCTGAACTGCTATACTAATACAGGAATCATCCAAGAGATTTAACCCCTAAGGATGTTACAATATTTTTCTCATATTTTTTGGCATTTCTAAGAAGTGTGAGAAGTGAACTGACATATCAAATAATAAAAGCGCCTGTACTATATGGCTTGCATACCATCACGTCATCGTACCATCGCTTACCTTTGTTTATCAAAATGTGTGCACAAATGCAAATGATGTGACAACCAACCCCAGTCTCCCCGTAATTGTGGACGGAACATACATACATGTTTCAAAGGGAGTAGGAAAAAGAAAAGCTAGTGTCAACATGGCTGTGAAAAGAAAGCCGAAGACAACAAAATAAACCACTGGGTCAGTCATAAGAACGGCATTGAAACACTGCACCTCTCTGGCTCCCGGGCGACTCTCATCCTACACAACTTTGAATATTTTCACCACGGCTCCACTTATCGCTTCTAGCTTTGTCTGACTGCAAAATAGCAAACTCTCAAGGTCTTTGCCGATGGCTTCCTGCGGCCGTGAAAAGCGTGACCTTCCATCCGCCTGACTGGGGTTCAACATATAGCTCTGTACACGAGCTTATAGTCATCAACCCCTGCGGATATAACTGCCAGAGATAGTCACGGCAATGAACTCGCTCTCCAAAGGGACATTACTATTGAGTTACGAATCATTTAATACCATTACGGCTCTTCTTCTACGATATCTCACGGAGAAATCTCTCTATCTCGCCTTCCCTGCTCGCTGAGGTGATCGGGGCGGTGACGCAGCAAAGGAGCCGGGAGATTTGTTAATAAAGTTAATAGATGGAGCTCCGGGAGAGGGCTTTAGCTAGCCCCGCCGCCGGACGTCTTTGGAGTATGTTTAATAAAGGCCCCTGCAGTGGAGTCAAGTCCAAACATTTGCTCAATGTTGTGTGGGCTGCATTGGTCACGGTCATTGGCTGAGGAGACATCTGCACGAGTGAAGCCAACACGGGAAATGAAGAGGATGATATAAGCTGCGACGTGCTTATAATGAAAGTGGTGTTTGGTCGGGCAGGGTACCATTCAAATGAAGGAGGAGAGATTCCTCTCAATCCAACGGAAAGCAATATAAAGGGCACACACACCGCAGGCAGAACCAAAACTCTTTTTTCCACCCTACATTTCCTGGTTTCAGGGGGTTACTTGAGCACCTGCCACGTTTGCCCTAGCCTGATAAACCACACCCACGTCTTTTCTGCGTGAAAGAAGGTGGATCTGGACATACACGGTAAACAAGTTGCTGATTGGCGGCTGAGGCCGAACCAATCACAACCGTCATAGAGAATTGAGGTCACGTCACTCGCTGAACCACTATGTTGTTAGTTCAATTAACATTAACATTAGCCAAAACTAATCATGGATGAAATAGTCGAGGATTTTGCCTCGTGAGTTTATATTCAGTTCATATTTTGTGATTTGGACTACTACTGTCGTCACGTCCGATAATTGCTGATTGATTTAATTCACTGACCATCTGTGTGCGTTAGGCCCGCCCGTTCAAATTGCTCCGTGACCAGACTAACTTCCCTGCGTGGAATGGACAGGGAATAGTATGGCAGAGCCAGAGAACCTTTGCCCCATGCCCCTGACGTTACCTTTTTCCTCCAAAGCCTTATTATCTATATTAATCAGTGAAATCCAAAATGAACATGCCCGTCGTTAGTTCATCGTGTTTCCACTATCCCGCCCACCAGCCCTGCAGCGCAGCAGACAGAGAGAGGAGGAAGTGAGAGCAGAGGCTTCTCCTGCATAGAACAACGATCTCCGCACCTTGTGCTTCAGATCGCTCTTTACATTCTCAATAGTCTATGTCCTTTTCTTAAGCCCCTGATTTCAGCCACAGCCCAGTGAAGTGAGTGAAATGAGGGAGACAGTTGTGAAAGTTTGTATTTCTGTAGGGGCACTGCTAAGACACTTGTGGCCTGGGGCAGATGCCCCATACAAAAGTATCCCACTAGCAAAAGATACAGGCAAAAAATTGTATGACATAATAATAATAGCAGTTGGCTTTCCCCAAATCTATATATTTCGCTCCTACAGCTCCTTTTACTTTTGTATAAAATAGATAGATAAATAAATAAGTAACTAAATGGATTTGAAATAAATGTGATTGGGATTAGATTGGGAGGGCTTTTGATTTTTGAGCCCCTGCTGTCTGCACGGCCCTGGCATGGTGTGCTGTACTTCATTACTTAATTCAGTATTTAGTACGCTACATCGTTTTTCAGCTCTCACAGGACACATAAACCTTATTTATCCCATTATTTATGTCCTGCGAGAACAAGAATATACCCTTGGTCCCGCGCTGGTATCAAGGAGGGCTGGGCTCTCCAGGCAGAAGAAACATGATCCAAACACCAGCATGCTCCATCACCCCCTGCCTACCCGGAAAACGGGTACGTTTGGTATGGTCTGTTGGAGGAAAACGCTTGGGGCCCACTGTTCCTAAAAGGGTCTTCTTGTGTTGTTTTAAATCAGACCAGTGTGTTTTTTCCTATCTCCTCACTTTGTGCAATCTATTTTCTAACAAAAAACACACTGGTCTGATTGAAACGATAACGTGTCCAAATTGGCGACCACTGGTCTTCATGGTCTGTCCAGCCCGCATCCAACCAACTTACTGTTGTGACGCGCCCTTAAACTGCCAAAACAAGTCTACAACCTGCTTTAGTTACACAAGATAAGGCCCACAGACACCAAATCTTCCCGTCTCTCAGTAAATGGTCTCCATCTATAAAGCACTATTTGTAGTTTCACTAAACTGAACAGAATGTCCAAAATCCCACCTAAATGTAAATCTGTATTTAGAATAAGTCAACAAAATGAACATCTTCATTTGAAAGCATAAATTGTTGTCAGAGTTCTGTCACTCAAGGCACGTTGACATGTGTTGCGTTTGTGTGGCAGGAGCTAACACACAACGCCGGGGCCTAGTTCCCAAGATAATTGACATCTGAAGTCATTATCTTGGCACTATAATTCTTGCCGCTTTAACACCATTAAAGTAAGTTACTCCTTGTCCTCCAAACAACTGTAATGTTGTAACTGGAAGGCGACGAGGAGACAACAAATAGTGCTTAAAGTCCTTTTTTGTTTACAAAAAAAATAAACGATAAATAATGGAAAAAGATGCTTAGAAATAAACACAGGAGATAAACAAAAGATAACTAGTGCAGCCTCGCTCGCAGCAAACTGCCCTCTCTCTCAAACAATTTCACAAACGGAGTACAAGTGTAGGAGCTCCACCTCACAACGGATTCACATAATAATCAATATCATCTAAGCAATAATCAAATAATCAATAATAATAATAATAATAATGATAATCAGTCAGCTGACAGGAGTAAACGTAAACAAAGCATTGAAAAAAATAGTCTACTAGACCATAAAGTAACAATACAAAAAGCAAAAGAGTAGAACAAACACATACAAAAAAGACCAATGAAAGGAGGGGTAAAAGCCTCCCTTACACTAGCCTGGCATAAAGCCACACTGACTTTATTTATGTATTTATAAATACATATAAAGACAGTCTGGAATTGTGGTAATAGGACGCAATTTCCAAATCGAGACTCGAGGCGGGGCTAACGATCGCAGTTTGAACGAGAGTGAACCAATCAAACACAAAACGACCTACGCTTTGCGTTTACGTCCTCCGCCATGTTTTTTTGTAGTCCACACGTGCAGTCGAGGAAATGTTCTGGTGAAAGCCCTCAGAGCAGCTTCTTTAAGTCCAGCTCATTTAAAACAGAAGAAAAGGCACTGGTAAAAGATCGTTGTGTCGCGGCCTTCACTGTTTTGGTTACGGCCCGGAGGAGCACAGGTGTTTGATGGGAAATCCTAGCGTGGAAGATGATGCACTGTTAACTCCCGCCTCCTGTGCTATGATTGGCTCGTCTTGGTTTTTGCCGGAGTCAGTGAGATTCAAATCGCACAATTCCAGACTATCCCCATGCATCTCTTAACATGGAGGATCTGTCTGGCTCGTGCCAGGCTACCCTTACACAACAACTATACGGAAATCGTTAGCACTGTTGTCAATTGAAACAAAGTTGTAATTAAAAACTTTCTTTGGACGATTTTTAGAAATCTAACTTGATACAAATTATGTTTGAATTGGGAAATACCAAAAGTAACGGCAACAACGACAGATCATAAAAGTTAGTTAAATCCAGATGGCAACTTTTATGTTTTAATCACACAGTGTATGATCAGTTATTGACAAAATTCTTTTTAGTACTGTAATATTTTAAAAGTTTAAATATACATTATAATGCAATCAACTACTGCTGTATCTCTATTTGACCTTTTACGATGTGGCATGATATTTGTTATAAATACCGCCATCATGGTTCCAGGGGGTTGATTGAACGTATACGAGAACAACTTCATTTACATTGGAATAAAAAATACATGTAGTTTTATGATAATGCTTTATGAATGCAGCTAAATGAAAATGTTGTAAAGGTTGATCATTTTATGTCTGTAGCAATATGATTTGCAGTACCGTGTCCAAACACAGTACTGCAATCTTGTGTACTCAGTTTCTGTAATGTTGTGGCACAAAGACTGAGTGGTTGGATTTCTTGACCCACAGCATGTGGCTTTGATTCCCAGATCATGTGTGACATTTCTGTAGAGGTTGCTCTATCCTTGGATCCCAACGTGGTTTCCTCTGGGGGTTCCGGTTTCCTATAATGTATTTTCGATGCTGTTTTCAAATCTTATTGATTTTTATTTGTTTTCTCTTGTGTATCGCTGACAGGTGAATCTGCCTGTCAGCCATCAGAACTTGAGGAGTTAACTGTGAGACCCAGATTATACGGATTTGGTTAGAACAGTGTGTTTTCCGGCAGTTCATTCTTCTTCTTGGCACTGACCAAATTTACAGCACACGGACCTGGAGGTGGGTCTCCGCCCGCTGTGCTGTGGTTTAGAGCAGTGTTTTTCAACCTTTTTTGAGCCAAGGCACATTTTTTCACACCATGCACCAGCAGAAAATGTTAAAAAATGTAACTCTGTAGCCTATATTCACAAAGTGCATCCATGCATCGCTAATTCTCTTGTCTCAAAGAAATGAGCTACCCGGCACTTTCTGATATGAAAAAGTTTAATATGGTGACTCTGCCGATCAGCACAGAGACTTGACAATGGCATATTATTTGCAGATAATTATTGATTTGTTTTCAAAAAATATTGTTTAGACCCACTAGGTGAAATTGGATAATTTCCCAAGGCACACCAGACAATATCTCACGGCACACTAGTGTGCCTCGGCACAGTGGTTGAAAAACACTGGTTTAGAGGCATTGAAGGTGGAGTTATATACAGAGTTTACTTACTGGGACAATAAAGGGAAGAGGGTTTGGTCTTGCATAGTTCCCATTGTAAACAAACCCCACAATGATCCGAACTGAACGCAAGAAAAAATAAAATCTAATTTCATAACTCGAACATTGACAAACATTTCGCTTCTGGTTCTATTCCTCTATCGCTTAACTCAGTGGTTCCCAAAGTGGCGCCCAGGACCCCTTGGGGTAGTCAAAGACAGTCTTGTCTTCAAAATAAGTATGTTAAAAAAGAATTGGCGAAAAATGTTATGTATTTGTTTCTATGTAGTAGTTTAAAGCTGCCCTCAGCTATTCGATTTTGCCGGCCCAGAAAAGTTGCAATCCCACAGTGTGCCACCTCTGAAACAGTGAGCTGATTATGTCCCGCAGAAGCAGAGACAAGCTCCACACCTCCCTCGCCTCTCACAGTGGTGCACCTCAACACACCCCTCACCCCCACCTGCCCCCGCACCATGTCAACACAAACACATGCAGTGATCGCAAATGTTTGACGCAGCAACAGTTAGCGGCTAACACAGTCAGAGTTTAGCATTATGACAGAAGTTTACAAAAGAAACATCTGAGCGGCCTGTTCTGATGGAGCTGAAATGTCAAAGTCCGTTTGTTTAATAATTTAATGTCTACAGGGGGCTGTCGAATCATTTTCCTCCTTACTTGCAAGAGTGTGAGGTGTTTAAGGGTTGCGGGAAATACTGTCAACTTAGTTCTAAATGGAAGTATTATGTTCTAAAAGACACAGACTTGCATAAATGTTGCAGTTTAGCAAATAAATAATCGTTGCTCAATATCGTATTTATTCTGCTGATGAATGTGTGTTGCTCACGAGATAAATTAGATTTTCATATCTCATTGAATCCATCATTAGTGCAATGAGTCCAGGGGGAGTGAGGGGAGAAAGCCAGTTGAGGAGGTGAGGGGTGGTGGCTTCACTACTGACACCTACTGACAATGAACATTTCAAAAGACATAGCTGGAGGGTTTTGGGAATGGCTGGCTTAACTAAAAGGGGGAGCCTTATGAGCATGATAAACGTTATAAACACTGCAAAGCACATAAAAACGCAAAGTAGGTAAGGTTTTTCTCCATTATGTAACCTTCCAAATATAGGTAAAAATCTCATCTAAAAAGCGGGCCCTCCATTATAACTGGAAAGTGCAATTATGTTTATTGTCTTGTATAATGACTTTACGGAGGCAATAAGGCGGCGAGTCTGACGATGCACAAGCTTAAAGTTAAAACAGCGGCGGTGAATGATGACAAACATGTAAAAACAGGCCCCGGCAGCTCGTTCGGGGGCTTTATTGCTCCGCACAGAGGACTATAGAGTGTGCACGACTGCCATTTCCAGTACAACAGAATTAAAGATGTATGAGATTATCCGACGCTGAAAAAGCCGGCAGTGGAGTGAGCGAGGTCATGTAGGAGGAGAGAATTATGTTTGGATTGCAAAGTAGTTTTATTTGTACACACAAGCTATTTCACTGATAAAAATAAACTCGTTCATGTTTCATGTTCATTAACTCGGCCGAACCATATAAACGGAAATGTGGTCTTCCAAACAATTCATCAAGTGTTTTTAACATAATGCAACTTTTTGTTCATTGTTATGTCCAAATACAATCAGCGAACTGCATAGTTAAGATAAAATAAGGTAACCCTTTATTAATCTCACTGTGGAGAAATTCACGTGTTACATTCAGCTCTTAGAAACACTCAGGGTGTGCAGGATAGATAGGAAATGTGCAATTAGTTACATAGTAAATAGAAATAGTCATAGAAATGACTAACGAAAAACTTTTAAGGGGACAAAAAGTATAAACAGTAAAAAATAAAATAAACAGACATAAAAAAAATCAGTATTAGCAGTGCAGGTTTACAGTCATAGTGCAAGTGGTTGACAAAGTGACGCAGATACAGAGATTATTACACATAGTTTTGCAAAGGGGATATTGCACATGTTATGTTAGAATTAGTTACTAAGACCCTCTCAAATCCTTTGACATTCAGAATGAACTTTATTACTTCTCTCACCTGTCATTAAAAGTGCTTTGGGGCTCGACAGTTGATTTCAGCAGAAGGTGGCGCTGCTTCTCATTATGTGACCAGTCACAGGTACCAGGGACACAAGTCGGTTCTGGGGCATTTTGAGATTTTCACAGATTATTAAAGTGTAGTCTCCAAACTTTCCAACGATGTGTAACACATAGAAAACTGATAATATTTGGAAGCGTAGCGGTGATTTGAAGTTAACAATTCCCAAAAGGCCAAAGGGCTGAAAAAGCTCTCCAAAGATTTGGTCCATTCTTATTGAGGACCGTGGCTGCCAAAGCATAAATATTAGGGCCGGGACTCGATTAAAAAAATTAATCTAATTAATTACAGGCTTTGTAATTAATTAATCGAAATTAATCGCATACAAATATTTGACCTGAGAACAGTGAGAAGTAAGTTTTTTCATATGGATTTTTAATATACCATTGAATAATGACTGAATACATGAGCTTAAGCAACAAAATATTGTTTATTGTTGCTTCAGAGGCCATAACAGACTTTGTTGATTTAGCAACAGCTGGTTTAAAGGCACGTAAACTATTAGCGCGAGGTCGCAGCTGAAGCGCGCGCCCGTCCAAGCACACTACGCAACCCGAAAACAAACTAATGGAAAACTCTCACCGGTCCTGTTGAGCAGTATCCAGAAACTCCAAGTCTTTCAGAGTCCTGTACCCGCTTCAAACCCGGGCTTTAGTCCATGTTGTGCGTGACTGGGACTGAGGGCGCGCGCACACATGCGTGAAGAAATACAATGAGCGCGCCTGCCTCAGCTGGGCACGTAAATAACAACACGAAGTACACACCGGATTGCGTTTACAATAAAAAATAATGTTAAACATAAATTATATGTTGACTGTGCTACAAGTTGGTGCTCCAGTATAATCGGTCAGCCTAAACTCATCCAGTGAGAAACGTTCCGCGTTGTAAAAACAAGTGCGATTAAAATGCGTCAAAAAAAATTAACGCGTTATTTTTGTGTAATTAATTAATCTAAATTAACGCGTTAAAGTCCCGGCCCTAATAAATATATAAATAAATTAGGGCCGGGCCTTTTTTCGATTAATTGCGATTAATTAATTACATGAGGTTTAGTGCGATTAAAAATATTAATCGAAATTAATCACACTTTGCTTTCCACACTTCAGTTTCCTTTTTTCCTGCCGACGCACAATTAATGGCAATATTGCATTGGTCTGTTGGACTTGGTTGAACAAAAATAAACAATATTTTGTTACTTAAGCTTATGTATTCAGTCATTATTCAATGGTATACTAAAAATCCTTATGAAAAAACTTACTTCTCACTGTTCTCAGGTCAAATATTTATATGCGATTAATTTCGATTAATTAATTACAAAGCCTCAAATTAATTAGATTTAATCTAATCCCGGCCCTAAAATAAATATATAAATAAAATAAAGATAAAATTGGCTAAGAAATGCAGGTATTTATTGTAATAAGTGCATTTATTTATTTATATATTTATTTATTTATATATTTATTTATGTATTTTTGTATTTATTTTTGTATTTATGCATTTATTTCTGTTTTTATTTATTTATTTCTGTATTATTTATTTTATTTATTTATTTATGTTTTTATTTATTTATGTTTTTATTTATTTATTTCTGTATTTATTTCTGTATTTTAGTTTTTATTTATTTATTTCTGTATTTATTTCTGTATTTTAGTTTTTATTTATTTATTTTTGTATTTATTTTCGTTTTTATTTATTTATTTCTGTATTTATTTGAGTATTTATTAATTTATTTCTGTTTTTATTTTTTAATTTATTTTGTTTTTATATATTTATTTATGTATTTATTTATTTATTTTTGTATTTATTTATTTTATAGTCAGTGGCGCAGTTGGTAGAGCTGGTAGTCTCATGATCGGAAGGTCAGGGGTTTGAATCTCGCCTCCAGCATAGACATAGCCAAACATGAACTCTACTTTAGTCTAGCGCTTTTCCACCTACATTAGACACTCAAACCGTTTTCCAGCAAGTATCCACTCACCCATTAACACGCTCATTCATTGTACGCAATGGGGCAAGGCAGGTGAAGTGTCTTGCCCAAGGACACAACGACAGTGTGCCCGTGCACGATTCAAACTCCTGTGTCAGCTCCAGCCTCAGAGAGAGTTACAGACTCCGGACATTATAACTTTAGAAAAGACTCTTGTACTACTTAATGTAACGCACATACACTCTCATAAACGAGAGGAAAAGGCCGACATTGCGACGTATCACCGCGCGTGATCGTATTGTGTTTCACTGCACAAACCCAGTAACTGTACCTGGGCATAAAACCAAAAATATGAAGCAGATCTCTCTCAAATAAGAAAGCTAGGGATGCACTGACTACATTTATGGAGTAGTTTCAGTTGGTAGAGATCTTGATTTTGTGTAAATAGCAGGTTCAGTTGCACATTAGCTTAGACGTTAGCTTACAACAGCACAATAGCCTCACAGCAGCCACCAGCGATAACAAAACAAACGTTCACTCACCCATCTGAAGCAATCTTTGCGTGCCTTGTGCTCAGCAAACCCGTGGTAAATCCATTTTCCAGCGTAAGTAGCGGTGGCCTCTGTGAGACACATGGGAAGCGTTACAGTCATGAAGCCACACACGCACATGACGCATGACACGCTTTGTTTACGTTTTTCTCACGGGCTGCCGACTTGTGTCCTTGGAAACCACGGCGGGTCACATATACAGATTTTTTAGCCGTTATTTTTCTTATGTCTTCATACTGTAGTAAGCCGCCATTTGGAACCATAGACCGTAAAAAATTATAGACTCCTCCTCACTCCTCCCCGTTTGCCACAATGACTACGCTCGAGGGGGAAATCATGGCGGAGTTACAGACTCCTCTTCCCCAGCTCTGATGAAGCATGTTACTAAAAATGGCATAAGTGCCTGATCTTCACTGTAGACTCGGCCCTTGTGTGATGTGTAGTTCGCGCAGCTCCAATGCTAACAGTCCAGCCTTTAATTTGGTTTCTTTCATTCTAACTAACCCAGCATTATCACAAGAGGAATATCTAGCTGTAGAAAGTTTAAGAAATGTAGAAACCAGGCTTTGAAATAGTTTTTAACGTGTCTAAAGCACAATGCATTCCAATGGGGGACTAGCGGCTATATGGAGGTACTACAGCAATGGCGGCCCCTAGTGTCGTCGTCACAAAGCAGAGCAGCCAGCCGCCATTGTTTGGAACGCACCCTGGGTTTCTCTGATTGTACCGGTCAATCACGCCCTTCGGAAAACTGTGTTCCAGCCTGCATGTCTTTGACAAGAACAGGAAAAGCGTCGGACTCTGCCTATAGGCTACATCGGAGTGCTTTAGAAGAAGAGAAGACGATGAAGGAGAAGATGAAGGGGGAAAAAGAAGATCATGCAGATGATGAGGAAGGGGAAAAAGATGACGTGGGTTAATATGAAGAAGATGGAGAACGGTAGAAGATGAAGATGAGGAAGAAGAAAGAGATGAGGAAGATGAAGAAGAAGCAGTTGAAGAACAATAGAAGAAGATGAAGTTGACGAGGAGGCAGATGAAGAAATGTATGAAGATGAAGAGGGGGAAGGCGATGAAGAAGCTGAAGAACACCAGAAGAAGAGGAAGTTGAAGAAGAAGTGAATCCTGAGGAAGAGGATAAAGATGATAAAGAAGATGAAGAACAGTAGACGAAGAGGAAGTTGAAGAAGAGGAAGATGGAGATGAGGGAGATGAAGAAATGTATGA
This sequence comes from Proterorhinus semilunaris, assembly GCA_021464625.1. NCBI lineage: Eukaryota > Metazoa > Chordata > Actinopteri > Gobiiformes > Gobiidae > Proterorhinus > Proterorhinus semilunaris. The sequence continues at coordinate 31,107,442 of CM038345.1, read as the reverse complement.
AGATGAAGAAGGGGCAAGAGATGAAGAAGAAGCTGAAGAACAGTCGAAGAAGAGGAAGAAGTGGAAGTTGAAGAAGAAGTGAATCCTGAGGAAGAGGAAACAGATGATGAAGAAGATGAAGAACAGTAGAAGAAGTGGAAGTTGAAGAAGAAGAAATTAATCCTGAGGAAGGGGGAAAAGATGATGAAGAAGATGAAGAACAGTGAAAGAAGAGGAAGTTGAAGAGGAAGAAGATGATGAAGAGAAAAAGATGATGATCTCACAATGGAGAAATTCACAGAAGACAGGAATATGAAGAATATGAAGACAATTATGAAGATGACGAAGAGGAGGGAGATGAAGGAATGTATGAAGGAATGTATGAAGGTCATTCAGCGAAGATGCATACTAGCCTAGATATTTTTTTGATGAGCGTACAATGTCATTTTGGACTGGAACATCAACACAGAGTCGCTCTACAAAAGGGGTCAGACCAGGCTCTTTTTTCTGAGGAGGCTGAAGTCCTTTGACGTGTGTAATCAAATGTTTTACCATTCTGTTGTGGCTGCTGTTCTTTTTTATGCTGTCATTAGTTGGGGCAACAATATATCGGTCAAAAACCGTAACAGGCTGGACAAACTGGTTAAGAGGGCGGGGTCAGTGGTTGGGGGGTCACTGGACTCTGTTGACGCAGTGGTTGAGAGGTGCATGGGGAGAAAGGTCCAGGCCATCCTTAGTAACTCCAGGCACCCTCTGCATGGGACTCTGTCTGCTCAGAGGAGCAATAGATCGGACCGTTTCCTCTCCGTATACAGCAGGACTGAGCGCTTCCGGAGATCCTTCATCCCTGCTGCAATTCAATTTTATAACGGTCATCGCTGATGTAAATGTGTGGGGGTTTTAACTTTTTATTATATTTATATGTATTGTCTTTTTTATCCGCTGTTTTGCTACTAAGGACAACTGAATTTCCCCTCGCTGGGATGAATAAAGTATCTATCTATCTATCTATCTATAACATGGTTAAAACTCAAAACTGTTGATTTTGGATGACACGCCTCCTGCCTCTTTGACTGTTACTCACTCACACATTCATATGAGTGCATTGCCCAAAGGAACACAAGCAGTATACGCACTGGCTCTAATGCTTGTGTCGCACTGAATTAATAAACAACACTTTAATATAATTCAAGGAAAGCCTGTCTGCTTCTGCATGAGGGCTTTTGTATTTAACAGTGTATAGTGCCATCACATTAGCCTTCTTGATTTGCTGCCAAGCCGTTGTCCCCCGCACAGAGAAAGGAAGGGCACCCAAGCCCATTATCGCTGCCCCGGCTGCTCCCTGAGACCCGGCACCGAGAGGTTTATTGTGTTGACTGTAGCCTGTATAAACACACATATATTAAAACATACGGCGGCACTGAATCACTCGCCTCCAGGAGACTTAAGGGCCATTTACTTTCACAATATGTGCCAGATGATTCACCCGGGCAACTGCAAGGGGCCGACTCGCACGCAGACAAATAATGCAGGCAGAGGACTGTGCATGTAATATTCACCATCATTCTTCATGTACCCCAATGTATTGCCTGTTTCAAAATTAAAAGGTTATTTTTTTTCCTTCCATGTGTCTGCCTCCAGCCTCTATGGGGTGCTGCAGTTTACCTTTGGTAGTAAGAAACTGGAGGTATGAAAGACACAGGAAATTAGCATCAGGTGTTGGAAGGTGCAGAGATCACAGGATTCTCTTGTGAGAGTTTTGTTGTGATTTAAGGCAAAGATGAACACAATGAATCCATTTTTGGTAGGACTCATTTTGGTCATTTGGAAGAAACGCAAGCTTAAACAGCTTCTGTACAGGTTAGCGGCTATTAGCTCAGGGGAAATCTGAGAACATAATGAGCCCCCCCTTTTTTATAGTGGGATCAGTCTGGGGCCCACGCCATCAGTGGCGGCACTAGAAATTCAATCAGGTTCACGAGCAGCGTCACTCATGGGACGCGGAAGTCCCCTCTGTAATAATCTACGGGCGTCGCACAGGAAGGAGAGATGTTTTCCAATCCGCGGTAAATGACCAAAAATACATGGACAGAAAGTGAGTTTCGTGATTCATAATCCTGTGTGAATATTAACGTAGAACCGCTAATAACACCGCATCAACGGCAGATGTCTGCCCTTCGCTGATTGGTTTACTCCACTTCCTGTTTGCACACGTATGTTCTGCTCTGGAAATGTAGCTGAGGCCACGGTCACTCATCAGACTCCATCGCAGGTAGAGTGAGCCTGGTTTCAGGCAACAATTTTGCCACCCTAGTACCTATTACTCTTCGTGGGGAAACATGGCTAAACCTTTATTGTTTGCACAGGATAACAAAGAAATACCTGCCACTTTTCCTTTTGAAGTTCAGTTCAAAAATTAACAGCATTTGGGGCAATACAAAGTATCTGCAACCAAACCCACCCAAAAATACATGAAAAACTGCACAAAATCACTGGAATTTCCACTGTTGTTTACAAGTTTACAGAGCCCATGTGCTCCTACTATGATAAGAAACCTCCCCTGTCTCCCTCTCTCACGGAGCAGCTCTGAGAGCCTTGAATTTCAGATTTTGTCATTTGAGATAGCTTTTTTCACCTGCGGCAAGGCTTAAAAAGCCGCCCAGTTCCGTGGACCTGACGACCCTGTTTGAGACTCATCGTTTATTCAATATAAGGTATTGATCCAATCGCAGGTGCACATTTGTAACGCATCGTACGGGAGACTCTCTCAAATCCATATCATTAAGAATGTACTTCATAACGTCTCACACATATAATTGTGTCTTTGTAAAAAAAACACAGGAATAGCGTAAGTAAAGTGTGTGGTCTGGCTGGCTTTATTTACAGACTAGATGAATACAGAAACAAATTAGAGATGCTGGCTCTAACCCCATCTGAGACAGGAACATCAGCACAGCCTGAAAACAACTACTGCTTTGTGATCCTGTCTGTACCGCAGTATTCCTGTTCTTACCGGGCCTATATAGATGCAGGTATGGTCACCTCTGCTGCCTTCCCTGCATGCTCATTGCCTTGTTGAAGAATGATGCCCGGCGAGTGATTGCAGAAGCCCCAGTCTCCAGTGGAAGTATTGCCTTGCTCCCTATCACATAGTGGATCTCCTGCACATCTCATCCATCATTTATGCATGGCTCTCCATTACAGGTTCATTTGAATGAGAGGCCGCCGGAGCCCTCGCGTTTTGCTAAAGGTCATTGATTGAATATCGCTTCTGTGTTCAAAAGTAACCTGATTTTCAGAGTCATATATGGTACCTGTGCCTGCAGTGCTGCAGTCGCTTCGGCAAATACCGCTTCCAGCTATAGCTTAGTATGGGCTGCCTCAGAAGACCTGCATTAATCTTCTGGCAGGATTGGTGGGGTTTCCATGTCAATATGCACTTTCCGGTTGGTTTCGTATTCGAAGCAAAGGTTGGCTGCACGTTCCAGAATATCTAGTCAGAATTGGAAGTAAAGATGCCTGTATATCTCTACTTAATTGAAAGATTTCTTGATAGCACTTATCTGTTTTAGGATAGGATAGGATAGGGATGTATTGTCCCATAGGGAAATTTGTCTTGGGCTTGCCATGCTGTAGATCATACAATTACCAATATATGACAGTGCTTATTCAGCAAAATTTCAACAGTGGAATATGGCTGTGCCATAACAATCACAGTACAACAGCATGTGTTACACACAATGGTCGCTGGCTGCTCTGCTTTACGACCATGACACTAGAGGCAGCCACTGGTCCGCCATCGCTCTAGTACCTTCATATAGCCACTAGTCTCCCATTAGAAACCATTAAACTTTAGACACATTAAAAACAACTTTAAAGCCTGGTGCCTACTTTTTTGGAACTTTCCACAACTAAATATTCCTGTGATAACACTGGGTTAGGCACAATCAAAGGGAGCAGGCTGGTTTTCGCAGGGTACATTTTAGAAATCTTGCATAATTAATAAGGGCCTGACTTTGATTGACAGACCATTAGCATTAGAGCTAATGGCGCGGCTACGACTGAATTCCACGTCCCGCGAGGGCCGAGTCTACAGTGAAGATCCGGCTCTTTTGCCCTCTTTAGGAACATGCTTCCTCAGAGCTGGGGAGGAGGAGTCTGTAAATCCGCCATGATTTCCCCCTCGAACGTGGTCATTATGGCAAACGGGGAGGAGTGAGGAGGAGTTGTCTATTATTTGTTATGGTCTATTGTTACACATTAAGACCACAATGTTGCCCAGAGTTTCATCAAGGCAATAGGAGAACACAAATGATCCGAACACAAGTGCTATCTGTGCTTATTAAGAAGAGCAATCGATACAGGAGTAAAAGAGGGTTTGTTTCGGTTGCTTGTGGCTCTTACAGCCCGATATCGTTTCCCGGGTGGTAGAAGCTCATATTCATTAAAGAGCACATGAGAAGGTTCTTTGAAAAAAATGTTTTGCCTGTGCCAGGACCAAGAATTCAAAGAGTGATTGTAAAGAAGGATACTCTTTCCTGCCAATAATCTTCATGGCATTTCAGACCAATTTCTCAATTTTGGTTTTACACAGGACAGTAAAAGGGGCAAACCAGGCAAACATGCTGTATCTGAGTAGGCTTTCCAGAACAGCATTATAAAAGCAAGACATCATTTTTGTGCGCACGCCCAACAATCTCAGTCTTCTTTAAAAAGTGAAGCCTCTGAGACAATTTGCGACACAGAAAATCTACATGCGCATTCCACTTGAGTAGGTTGTCAGCATAAACACCAAGATATTTGAAGGACTCAACTTGTTCTATTTCGCTGCCACCAATAAAGATTGGGTCATGTGACATAAGTCTTTTGCACATAAAAGTATTTTCCTGTGGACAGCAGGAAGCATGCTGTGAGTTAATCCCATGGCTTGAATGTCTAAAAAGTAAAAGGATGGTCACTAGACGGGTCAACATAGATCTCAATGCATCGCGAGAGTTGGTGGAGAAAAAACAGAGACAGGTCTTTAAACGAAACACAACACGAATGAACGAAAACAGCTGTTTTAATCACGTGTTAAATATCAATCATCAGGGTGAAAAGTTGCTAACCTTAGCTAATTACCTTTAGCTTGGGCTGTTAAATGATCTATAGCTTCCTCTCTCAGGCAAAATCCATCTTCATTCATATGAAATCGACACTACATAAAGCGTATCTGACTAATGTTTAACCAGGTCTCTGGAATCGGTCTTTAGATGATGTAGATGTAGATGCTTTCACTCCGCTGCCGTTTCAGACGTGGGGCTCACTTCTGTACTGCACTGTGGGCTTGATCAAATCTCCATCCGTCGACTGCAGTCGGTTCAAAACGCTACAGGATTAGATTTCAGATACTGTTTTTGGTTTTCCAGTGTTGGAATGGGTTGACCTTCCTGAGCTTCTGTCGATCCGTGATCCAGGGCGTACCTTGAGATCAAGTCTTTGTTGAAAACCCAACATTGGCTTTCCACTTGCAAATCGCGCTTGATTGCCTTCAAAACAAAACTGCAACACCTTTGAGGGAAGGGGGCGCACAGACAAACTACTGAGGAGTTCAAAGGGTCCACAAGACAAAAAAAAGGGTTGGGGACCACCGGTCTACATCGTGAATGAGGGTTGAGGGACTTGAGTGGACATTCGGACAGGATTATTTCTTTTCGTGATGAGTTTATGGTCTAGTTTCTTTTCTCTGCATGGTTCCGAAATTGTTAAGAAGTTAAGAAACTGCTTCTTGAACTACATCACGGGGAAATTAGCGTTGTTAATGACTTAGAGGACGTACCAGTTTCGGCTCTAGTAGATCTCAATGATCATTAGAGTTATAGCAGCGATAACAACCATAAACCAGGCGAATACAAAAACTCATAACTGTTTGATTCACACTTTTCCAGTTGGGTTTATTATTCTGAGAAATGCAGCGTTTTCTCCTCTGCCGGCTTTTTGGTGCATGTTGTTGCTTATTTGATTGGGCCCAGCGTGAGTCCGGTCTCCTCCGGCTTGTATGGGTCCGCTGTCTACACGGCCAGCTGTTGAGTGGTGGAAATGAGGGCCTTTTTAATGGTAGCCCTGTGGTTTTATGCACCTGGCCACGGGCTCGTAGCGGCGTCTTTCAGATTAACTTTGGACTAATGTCTCGGAGGCGTCCCGCGGCTGCAGATTCCGTGGCTGACTTTTACCGTTTCAGCCACGGATGGAGGAAATACGGGCAGTGTCTTTGCAAAAGTGCCAGGGACAATTAACAGAGCAAGGCCGATTCACCTTCCAGCAGGACTTTGGGCACGGGTTTTATTGTGTGTGGGGGGAGTTGTGATCGCGAATGGTTTAAGATTTGGCATAAAAAAAAGAAAAGGAAAATAAATATTTGCTTTAGAGTCCAGGGCTGACGGTGGATCAGGTGGCTGGGCAGCTGCCTTGTTAGCAAAAAATGAATTTGCTCCCTGCTCTGGTAAATGTTTTCTGTTTTACTGTCCTTGCAGGGAGACAATTCGCAGTTGTCAGTGTGAATGTGCTGTGTGCAATGATTGGTGGTGGGCGCAGAGGCCATTGACTCAGAAGGGTCTCTCCAGGGGAGCTTGGACCGAGCCGTGGGCAGCTGTGACTGCAGACGGATACCACCATCGAGTCGGGGGGGGGGGAACGGCAGTGCACTTTGACTAGAAAATGCAATCAATAATAAAATTCAAATGAGGAGAGGAGAGTTTGTTTGGTCATTATTTAAGTGTTTCTCCCAGTGATTAAAATATGTGTAATACATTGCTTGTATGTTATTCTATGTGTGCTCTATTGTCCCTGTAGGGAAATGTGTCCTCTGCATTGGACCCATCCTTTATTTATTTATATATGTATTGTTTTTTGTGTGTGTGGCCGGGACAGTGTTAATGAACATACATGGGTCTCATGCATGTACACAAGTCACACCGGATTGCAGCCGTGGGCTAATTTCCATCTGTTGCCCCCCCCCCTGCGCACTCTCAAACACACTGTCATTCATCCTGGCCCATTGTACATGTTTTTAGTGGTAGGGGAAACCGGTGTACCTGGAGGAAACCTACGCAGACACGGGGAGAACATGCAAACTCCACACAGAAAGGCGGCAGGTCTAAAACGCAGAATGAAAAATGTAGAATGAAAAAACTATAATGGTGTAATGGGGTGTAATAGTGTAATAAAGGTGTAATAGCGCAATAAGGGTGTAATAGGGGTGTAATGGTGTAATAAGGATGTAATAGGGACGTAATAAAGGTATAACACCTTCAAAACTTTTAACCCTTTCAACACTTTTAATCCTTTGAACAATGTTAACCCTTTCAACACCTTTTAACCCTTTCATCACTTGTAACACCTTCAAGACTTCAAGAGTATGAGGCTAAACTAAGAAGTTAGGAGGCGTATCATTGGACAGAATGAGAAGTCACAAACAGAAGCATAAGGACCATGTGCATTGTGTTTTTAAAGTCTGCACGAAGGATTCACTATCACTGAGGCAGGACTCCTCACGGGCCATGGGGCTAAGCAGCGACTTCAAGCAAGGTAGGGACAGAAATAGTGTATTTCTAATTAAGTGCATGGCTTCCTTCACAAACTCGGTTTGAAGAAAAGCACAAATCTGCGTTGCTAGAATCCATTCCTACAGACAGGTGCCTCTGTCCACACATCTGAGGGAGAGGCGTGTTGTTTGAGGATCACTGGGGTCTTGGTGAAGACCTTCCTCCCCTGTAGCCTTTGTCTTGTTTAGTTTAGTTGTAGACCTGTTTTTGGCCTGGTTTACATGTGGTTTTAGCCTGAGTTGGTCTTAGTCCTGACTCCTGAGACTAAAACTATGACTAAAATGTCCAGAGATTTTCGCTGACTAAAATATGATGAAATGAAAATGAAAAGAAGAGACTAAAATCATCCAAACTTCCAATGTTTGAAAGAGCCTCACATCATTTAAATCCACTGCCAAAGGAACAGGTCTGTGCTTTTTTCATGAGGAGAAGAAACATGACCACGATTATGATATGATTACCGTATAATAAATATTATTCATGTAAAGCCAACTAAATTCACATGCAATTTTAGTCGACTAAAACTACACTAAAACGGAAGAGAATAATTTGACTTCATCTTGACTAAAATTACATGAAATTTTCCTCAAAAGACTAAATTACTTTGTAGTACGACTACAAGTTCAGATGTATTTATTTACTTTTTCAAACGGACCTTTTCAAGTCATTGCAAAGCAAAGCACTTTGATACACTGCCTACTGTTTTGCTAAAACCAGATGGTGTTTCTTTCTTTCTTTTTTTAAAGGGGATGAGTAAAGGGACACATGGGCTCAGATACGTGCTGCAGCCTTATCCATTACGCAATCTTGCCGCACTTCATTTATTTTTACCAGGGTCTGGTGACATTCTTGCAAGTCTTTCAGATGAACCTTTTCTGCCAAAGACTCCCACTGTGACACTCTAATGCTCGACTAACTAAAGATACAATGTCTTAACAAAGAGCCAGAGTCAATTAAGAGAGCGAACCCTATTCCCCGTACAGACAGACTAGACCAGAGTCCATGTATCCTGCCCTTTCACTGACACGGCTGATACTTTAAGTGCCTGGTTCTTACTCCGGAGTCTCTGGCCAGGCATTTTATTAGAAGCAGCTCGCTCATCTCAAAAGCATAATGATTTTTTTATTTTTTTTTGCACTGTGGAAGCGGTCAATAGACAGTGATGTGAGGCCTCGGATGTGTTCGCACCGTGGGTCGATACCATTGAGATCTTTATTATTTGTGCCACAATAGACGCTATATTATTGGCGTCTGCTCACATATGAGAAGCTTATCTCCTCTGAGCCCCGTATTCACCGACGATATGACGGGAACTACAGAATCAGATAAAAGAGAAAGAAAATAAAAGAAAGTGCAATACTGAAAATGCTGATTGCGCCAAGTCAAATCATATTAAAAACGTGCTGTATGCCCATTAAAACAGATCGTCCTTTAGCTAATGCCTCGGAGCAACCTGTCAGGGGCTGTACGACTGCAGTGCGAGCAACAGGGAACAACCCGTCTCCTGATCTTATGCCATGGATTTTGACTAGGCTTAGCCAATACTGTGCTCATTTTTAGCAGTAAAGGGGTCTTTGGAGTCATTGGCCTATATACTGTAGCCAAATGTAGAGGACACATTACCCCATAGGAACAATAACCTTAAATCTTATGTTATAGTATCTTACAATAATGTAGTCCTTTCTTTAATGTCTTGCGTGTCCTCTAAGGTCAGTCATTGTTCCATTCGGTTGTAAAAACAAATAAAAAGACGATTACACTTTTAGTCTTCATAACCTGCAGTGGACCTCGGCCAAATTGCCTTGATTACTTGTTTTCTCGTCACACGTGTATGCCTTTCATTTAATTAGGCGGTGTTCAAGAAAACATCGCACAAACACAAGCCGTTTACCCCGATGCCCCGGCTGCAGAGATTGACCTTCTCCGGCCCGTTCTCATTACCCGGGTGTAATGGGCCGGTGTCGGGGCAATGGCGCGTGCCGACCCACTAGGAGGTCAATGGGGCTGGTGAAAATCGGCGGATGTTTATTGTTGTGTCTGAGTGGTAATTGCAATCACGGTCAGTGGTGTGGATAGAGGCCGGACGTGTACAAAATTAATATGTAGACAGATTGAATAATATGATTACGTTGAATTTTACTTTTACAGGTTGATATGCCTGGTATTGTGTTTTGATTGATTCATGCAGGTTGTAATTTTTGATGAATAAATATTGTCTGTGTAAGTTCTCAGTCGTACAGGAGTTGTCCATCTTCAATGAAGGTACTTGATTCATCTTCTGTGCTCAGTAGTTGAAGTCTTCGAACGTTTCGCCTCTCATCCAAAAGGCTTCGTCAGCGACAAAGGTCCCACTCTGGACGCAGCTGAATATATAGACCAACGGGGAGGAGTTAGGGTTGGCCCGGCTCCTCCCCTCTAATCACAGCTACTCTCACCCGTGGGTAAACACCTTTGAAGTAGAGCGTCTCTAACGACCTGCTCACCTCAGTATCGGTCAGCCCTGTCCTATTCATGGCTGATCACTGCTAATTACCTGCCTATTGTTCTTTTGTTAGCTGAGGTGACATGTTGCTCCTCTTTGGTCTTTCCCTCTGCACTGGTAGGCACCTCTTTAGCTCTATGTCTGAGCGTGATGACCCCTAGTTTGTGCTGGAGTGGATGGTTAGAGTCTAACATCAAATACTGGTCAGTATGAGTTGCCTTCCTGTAAATCTCTGTCTGAAGTTGACCGTTTTCCCGTATGATAACTTTACAATCTAAAAAGTGCCAGTGCAGAAGGAAAGACCAAAGAGGAGCAACATGTCCAGAGAGCCCTCTCAGACTGTGGCTATCCTAACTGATCTTTCACTAAAGCACAAAGGGCAAGAAGACCCAAAGAACAACACAGACAGACTACAGAGCCAAGAAGAAAGGGAGTTGTAGTGCCGTATGTAGCCGGGGTCTCAGAGAAACTTCAGAGAATCTTTAGGCAGCACAGGATTCCAGTGAACCACAAACCGGTGAACACATTGAGACAAAAATTAGTTCATCCCAAAGACAAAACTCAACCACAAACAAAGCAATGTGGTTTATTCTGGTTTATTCTCTTCTCCGAAGAGAAAGCACCAGTGGCCCTCAGTCTACGGTGCACCTCCATCTCAAAGCCTCCAACCACTCCTTTCAGGACGGGGAGGTCAAAATTTTAGCTAAAGAAGAACGTTGGTTTGAAAGAGGAGTTAAGAAGCTATTTTTGAAGCTATTTTTGTCAGGAAAGAAAATCCCTCCATGAACCGGAATGGCGGCCTCAGATTTAATCTTCCGTCACTGTACTCCAATCTTCTTCGGGAGAAACCGAAAGGGCATGGCCAGTCCAAGGAGACGGCACCTGAGCTAACAAGGAAGGATGGACCACATGTAGAGGACTAACTTTTTTATAGCTGTACGTTATGAGAATATGACCATATTTAGCACACACAAATAAAGTCAAGTCAAAATTGTTTCATTAACAATGTTTATTCACAGCAGATTGTCCACTAAAACCAAAAACTGGCGAAGCTAGCGCTTAGCTTTAGCATAAAGTAAACATTAGCATTATGGCTAGCATTCACTGTTATATGTAGCTGTGGAGTAATAGGTAAAGGAGTTATTTTTCCTCTTTGTTTTCTCCCTCGAATGTGACCATTTATGAACATTCCCAAAGATGTCATCTGTATCTAAAGTGATGTGTGTACGTGCGCACGTAAACACAATGCATGTGTGCATGTGAGTCATCACTTACCGCTAAACTGAAGGCTGTAGACACTCCACACCTGTATTGTTACATCCTCCAAAAACACATGAAATCTGCGTGGCTTTGTAAAGGTTTCCCCCGTCCTGCAGAGGGCAGAGGCCAGGCTGCGGGGAGTGATATATCCAGTGCGCCAGATTATTGCGTAAGATCCAATCTTGGTCATAATCCGCCTCAAAAGCTCTGTTTCCAAAAAAGGCCAAGTGTAATGCTGTCCAGGAACAGCCAAACATGAGCCTCACATTAAATGCGCTGCTGTGAGTGTTTTAGCTCCGTGTGTGGAAATTGAAACAGAAACTTATCACTTAATGGCCTGCACTGCACTGCTATTTGTATTATTACTATTTTTTTTTACCTTACCACACTACAGTTTTGTTTTCTACTTCGTTTTGTATTGTGATCATTTATTGTAAAGCAGCGTTGAAAAATTAGAAAGAATTGCCTATTTTATTCTGAGACTATAAATACTGCCAAAGGATGAACATTTGGCAATTTTATTTCAAAACCAACTTTTTTTTATATATATTGTACTTATACCGTGATGCACCGTGGGTCCTGCACCGTGAACCAAACCGAACCGTGAGACAGTGGAACCGTTACACCCCTAGGAAATAGTAAAAAAGATATGCACATTATAAATCTAAATAGAAATAGATCCTTCAACATCACAAACTGAGTGACAAATCAGACATCCTTTGGTTCCCGCTGTGCTTTTTAGACTAACAAAATAACCTCCAAAATCCAGTGTCTTCCTTTTTTGTGAGCAGATCCCGAACAGGACACGCTCGCTCCACACTGTGCCCGCATGTGCGAGGCGTCCGGGCTCTGATAACAGTGGCAGCCTGGTGGTCCGCGCAGCCGGGGCTCTCACATGAACTGCGTTATCTGTCGGTGGTGCGAAAAAATCCTCTGCCCTCCTCCCTGTGTCACTTCATCACGGCCTGCTCCCTCTGCCACCCCAGCCCTCACATTTCAGCTAGTTATTTTGGGGCTCGGGACTGCACTGCTAAGAGAGGGGAAAAGAAATACAGAACTTAAAAATTATTTGAATTGAGGAAATGAATTTTGTTGTAGTGCATTGCTCCGTCAGGGTTGTCCAAACCTTTTCTTTATTTCTTTATAAAGCACCTGAACAAACAAAAAAAGAGGAGATGTAAGTGAGCCCTATTGTCACCCCCAACAGCAGAGAGGTGAGAATGGCCCAAAATGGTTGGAGAGCTTTTTCAGCCCTTTGGCCTTTTGGGAATTGTTAACTTCAAATCACTGCTTCGCTTCCAAATATGATCAGATTTCCATGTGTTACACATTGTTGGAAAGTTTGGAGACTACACTTTAACAATCTGTGAAAATCTCATAAAGCCCCAGAACCGACTTGTGTCCCTGATTCTAGTGACTGGTCACATATTATCCGGCGCCGTCATCTTGCTTGTTTATGAAGTTGTTTCACTTGATTTGGGGTCGTGGTCCTTGTGAGTGAAACAACTATTCATGAGCAGGCGAGCTATGTCGCTGTTAAGAAACCTGGACCTGTGCGAAATCTCCCCAGCAACTATGTGCTGTAATTAGAATTGTCGACCTGTGACCTTGCGTACCGCATGACTGTGGACAGAGTCTGGGTGTCATAACAACGGGGGTTATGAGGGGTAAACACTGCTAAAGTGCTGAGGGACGTTGAGATGAAGAAAGGGGAACATGAAACCACAAGCGGCTCGAAAAGGTGTCCACCGTTAAGCACAACGGAACACGCAGGATGGCGCGAGATATTGAATGGCGCCGTGTGCATCCGCATTGATGAGTATGAAATGTGAACTTCGCTCAGTGTCCGAGAGATCTTGCCCCGAGGTGCCTGCTGCCTTGAGATCATTTCCCTTCGAGCAATTGCTTACGGACACTGAGCTTGGGCTTGTGTGAACCCTGCAATTGTTTGATACTCTTTCCCATCTTTCTGATCAAAGCTTCATAGTGATCAGACTCCCCCTTGTTCATGCAGCGCCCGATCTGAGCGTGGGATACTTGTTCATTCAAGTCTATGCGCCTGCCACTCACTCCTAAGAGAGACATGGCTGACTCTGCACGGACATTGAATATCCACATCTCATTGCTTGGTGATAAGTTGGTAAACATCCAAGGGTTTCCTTTCTCTCTGCAAGATCTATCAACAAAAATAAAAAATAAGTAACACTTTACATGACAACCTGGTAACTACTACATTGAGTTGCCTTGTGTACGAAATGCGCGGTATAAATAAAGTTGCCTTGCCTTGCCTTACTAGGTAAATAAAGGTCAATAAAAGTGCTAGTTCTTGTATAATTAAAGTATTAGTTAATCGTAACTCTGCTCAATAACTGCTAGGTAATTGCCTAGTAATTACTAGTAATAAATATCAATAAAAGTTCTTGGGTAATTAAACTAGTTGTTAATAGTAACTCAGCCCAATAACACTGACAATGTAAGACTTACTGATGAGCCATTTTTGTAGAGCTAAATCTATTGAAAATCCATGATCTTGTTGATCTAAATACTTTAGTAATAGTGTACAAAGCACATAATAATCTTCTCCCTCCAAACATCCAGCAGCTTTTTGAACACAGGGAAAGTCCGTATAACCTCCGAGGAACTGCCATATTCAAAAAAGCAAAAGCTAAAAAGAATTAAAAAAGTCGATGTATTTCTGTAAGAGGTGTTAATCTGTGGAACGATTTGGAAGATCATTTAAAACGGTCTAAAACAGTCAAAGCCTTCAAAAAGTTGTATACGTCTTCTAACATTCAAAAATATATAAGTTAAGGATGAACAAAGTAAGAAACTAGTGAAAAGACTTTAATAGATCCATAATGAATTAATTTAAATGATGACATGATTTAGTCAAAATAAATTAATGTAAAACTAAATGTATATTTACATATATATTGGAGTGTTGACATTTATGTTAAAATCAATTCTAAATACATGCTTATTTCTCTTCTGTTTGACGCTTGATATTGTTTACTATTAATGTTTGTGTTTGTTTTCTCGTGGAAGTCTGTAAATTGGGTTAGGCACAATAAGTTTTTTACTTCAGCCTAAACCCTTTCGGTCGTGTTGAGCACGAAATATTGAGATGCTTGTTTTATGTTTAAAAGAATGAAAATGACCGAATAAACTACTACTACTACTACTAGCATGTATAGCTCACCCAATAGTTATTAGTACTGTTATTATTAAGCAATTACTTAGCAGTTATTGGGTTATTTCAACTACCATAGAACGAAAACCTTGAATTTATATTTATTACTAGTAATTACTAGATTATTACTTATTGTTATTGAGTTACTATTAACAACTACTTTAATTACCCAAGAACTACCACTTTTATTGATATTTGTTACTAGTTATTACCAGTAGTACACTAGTAGTTACAGGCATCATTTGAGGTAAGAGTCTTTACTTTTCTGTCTAAATTGGGGAATTTTAAGCGTGTACTGATTCACGGGTAAGCCCAGGTGAGTGGTAATAAGGTGTACTGGATATTTTTTATCGGTAACGTAGGAACACACAGGTTAGGGAAAGTAGAATTTGGGGGAGGTCCGAGTCATATCCGGGCCGGACGTTCTTCTCAATCGCGTGGAAGCATGAAGCCTGAGAGAGAGGCAGGAAAAAAAAGGTTACGTGAATGAAAGCAACAGAAGCCTAATCGGGTCGTGTGATTGTTTTTGTGATAACAAACTCCGCAGAGGGAAATGTCGAAGTGACTTTGTGTGAAGTAGTGACATTTTTGTTAAAATAAAGTCAGCTCCGAGGGTATTTACTTAGAAAATCCGGATATTGTTGCCGTTCTCTTCCCCGTCTGGTGCGGTCTGAACTGTGGAGCTTGATCCGGCCGGAGCTGACGGGGCTGAAAATAGAGTTGATCCGTATTTTTTATCGTGGCAAAGCGGAGAGGAGACATAGGAATGTTTCTGAAAATAGCAAAGCATTGGCCTGGACTGGACGGTCTGCAATCTTGGCCCGTCTGCTGAGGGACTCCCATCGGCCCTGGGTCTCTATAGCCTGTCCGTCCATGGGAGTGGATCTCTCCTTCTGAGGGTAAAGGTGCATTATGCAATGTTTTATGTGAAAAAAATAAAACGTTTATATTTGTGAGTGTTTGACCTTATAATGACTGTATGAGTGGTCAACATGGCGCCTTTACTTTCCATCAGTGTTCCCTTGGACACTCCAGGATCCATTGTTTGGTAGGTTTTCACTGCTGAAAATCGACCCGTTAATGATGAAAAAGTTGAGCTATCAAGACCTGTATAACGATATCAAATTTGGTCAAAAGAAAATATCCCAGTCATTTCTGTCGTGTGCGTCCCATTACGATGTCTCTTTCCCAGCTTATTTCGAGCATCAAATGGCACAAAGGTGGCCGTAACTCGCCAACGTTCAAATCATCTGGCCCACACTTCATAATCACTCGGCACACAGTGTTATTCTCATCGCGTGAAAAAGCCGATTTTCTGATTTGAGCTAATAGAATTTAAACACATTCTCACTTCAATCCCCCGCAGAGCTTTTTAGCTAACAGACACGGATGCTGGCTGCAGAAATGTTCGCCGAAAAATAAAAAAGCTATCATTACGTGCCAAAGATGGCGCTTTCATATCAACAAATTAGCAGGTGCACAAAGCCAACGCCGTGGCAGAGAAAGCGGTGAAGATAAAGAAAAGGCCGTTCTTTAAATTTTGTGATTTTTTTTCCGCTTCCCAGTGTTTGTCTCTTGACGCTAATCCCATCAAAGGCTCTCTCTCCTGTTTTCTTTTTTTTGTTGTTTTTAGCTTACAGAATGCTAAGATCCAGTCGGCGTGTTGCCTCAGGATTGGCACTCGGAGTATGCTTACTGGTGATTAGCGACTCGGAGACAAACATCTGGGAGCGTAAATACGGCTAATCCTCGTCAGCAGCTCAGACGCGTCGGATCACTTCCACCTAAAGAGCAAAAGACCTGACAGGAGAGAGGACTGACAAGAAGAGAAAGGCACGTCAAAGTAAGCCCCGCCGCGCCGCGCCGCAGCGTTTGAATACATTGAGAAGACAGCTTTGTTGCAAACCAATGTGTAAGAAGGGGATCACAGCAGAAGGATGGAGGCGCCCCGGGGCAACCAGTCAGACGCAAACTGGGAAATGGGACCCGCATCCAGATCCCGAGCTATGGCAAACTTATCAGGCCGTGACGCCCCAAAATATATATATGCGAACAAGGGACAACCACTTAGCTCTTGGGACCAAAAGTGATGCCGCTTTTTGTATTGGAATCTGCAGATTTCACACTTTCAAATGAGCCCCAGGGAGCTGCGTAACAACATTCTGATAAGAGAAGATTCTTATAAAATAGCAGCGCTGTCAACTCTCACGCATTAAGTGTGAGTATCCCACGTTTATCAGTTATCTCACACTCTCACGCTTTGATGGAATTTCTCGCGCTAAATTCAGCATTTTTGGACGTCAACAACAGGGAGTTGCTTCAGAAATCCAAAACAACATCAGCATGGCGCTAAAACAGCTGTTAGATCTAATAGGGTGTTTTCACGGACATCTGGTTCAGACCCGGATGTGCCGCCATGATGGAGATGTCGCTCATGCCAATTAACGGGACGGATTATCAATTTTGGACAAACACGCAAGGTTTCGCGATAAACCCTCGAGATCGGACCCTAGAACTTCTCACACAGTTGACCAGTTGTACTACGAAAGACTGAATGCAAAACAAAAAACGTTTTAGTTACCAACATAAGTTAATTGGATGAAGTTCCATATGACATGAAAGCGAATGCCAGTTTGTTTAGGGGCGATCTCGCAATCTTGTAAGTGTGACAATTTTCTCATCGATATTTGATATCATGCTCTTTATACGAAGTTGACATTACACTCTTAGAAATGTGTGTACTATTTTGTTTTGGTATATTTCCCACCTCTAACTAGAGGTCACGTTGGAATTAACCTTGCTAATTGAAAATGTTAAATCAACTTTTTTACACATAGGCTTAACCCTGTTCATTAAATGTAAAATCCACATACCAGCGGCGTCGGAAGCGTTTGGAAGGTGGGGGGGACACATTTAAAAAATTGGGGGGTCGACTTCATAAAATTAAGAACTACAGTAGGACAAGGTCAGAGCAAAAATGTTGTGGGCTTTAGCAGGACTACATCCAAATCGGGCGCTATTTCAATCACTCAATCAATCAATGGTTTGGTATAGCACAATATCACAACAGGAGTTGCCTCATAGGGCTGCACCAAACATTAAGGCAATAAAACAGAGCAGTAAAGTAAGACAAACTTCAGGAAAACATGAGAGACTCGATCAGCTCAGCAGCGCACCTCCTCCTCGCAGCTGGGTGGACATATAGGGCGGATAACCAAACACATGTGGAGCCGCTGTTCTCCTGTCCAGCCCTGGCTTCATGACGCTTTGTGAAAAAACTCAACGCTTGTATCGTCACATTTCCCACAAACGCAGATCAAATTGAGTTTAAGGGGTAAAGGAAGCAAACATTTATCCGTCAAATGAATAATTCAGATATTATTTGGTTAAGTCAGACTCCAGACAGTGAGGTTTAACGGGAGTATTGACCGGTTGAACACTCGTGCTAGCCCGGTGCAGTTTCCCCAAACTCACGCTACATCAGTTTCATCACTTGCTTTAAAGTTACTGGTCAGGCCCTTTGTACCGATGAAGAAGGGAAACACGCTGCCCACCAGCCGAGGACCGCAAAAAGTCCTGCTCCTCCATGTGATAATCCGTGAAAAACTCCGTCCAACGACAAGCCTCTAGTATTCTCACTTTAGCCGTTTTTCAGCGGTTTACAGACACATGTTTACATTTCAGCCGCTCTGAGGGGATGGTATCGGACCTGCATAAACACAGCTGCGCAAAGCGGAGCGTAGGCGAGCGTGGGCGACGCGAGACTGGCGCAGATAATGCCAAAAAATATTGTTTTTTTATGGAAAATAAGGCGCGGGTCATATTTAATTATGTGGCCTCGGGGAGCCTATTGAAAAGGTAAAAGTAGTTTCTCTGTCTGATGTATTGTGACAGCCAAGAACACGACAAAAATTAAAAAAAATCGCTGTTTCAAGCTTCACAGTACTGTTTGTTTTGATAGGCGAGTACATTGGTGAGTATCGCCATCATGTCTGACTTCGGAAAAGTGAACTCACGGGCACACACTATAAGCCGAATGCCCATCTCGGGGCGCACGTTGCATTATAGGTAAGGTAATTTAACCAAATAATATCGATAGTTAGCATAAAGCAACAATGATTTGGACCATATCAAATACTGGGAAGTTTATGATTTAAAGCCTTTTGTAGTTGCTGTGGAGCTTGTTACAATATTAGCTAAAGACTAATTTTACAACCACGATAGTCAGAAACGGAAAGAAATGAACTGCCGTTCATACAAAGACAGATGCTGTCAAAATAACACCAGTCCTGGTTCACATAGTTAGAGGCGACTGACGCTTAATGCTTAAGAAAGAACTCAAGGCAGCGCGATGTAAACGAGGAAATGAATGTCAGCGGTGCTCCCACGACGCCCTCTCGCATGTGGGGAAGGCGCATAGCTCCGGCTTATTGTGAGCAATGAGAGTGAGGATGGACCGGGCTGAAGCAGGAGAAACGATCTAACAGGAACGTGGACATGCGTAGCATGTACCAAACTGTGTTTCTGACCTGCATGTGACTGACTGCCCTCAATTACGCACAATGCTTTGTTTCATTGTACCTTTTGGCAGGGCTGTCACGATGAAGGGGGCTAACTGGGCATTTGCTGAGAGGCCCCAATTTGAAGGGGGCCCCAGAAAATGATGTATTTAACACCAGCAAATGGACCAACTTGAAAGTATTATTTATGATATAAAAATGCACCACAATGAAGGACAGAACAGAACAACAGAACTAAACTTGTGTTATGTCTCCCAATAACACTCTGCCCCTATAAAGGATTAAATCTCAAGAAAGTAGATTTTGCATGATACTTTAAATAAACATTTCTTAGAGAATAGGATTTTTCCGTAACTATTTTTAGTAGTAACAATTTATTCCTTCGGTCATTATAAACATTTAAAACACATGTCACATATTTTCAATGATCTTGTACATTTTTCAATGAGAACATTTGTACTTTAAGTATTTGTAAGTGCTAAAAAGCTTAGCTTTTAACTGACATCTATTTATGTAGTCCTAATGATATATTTTGTGTGTGTGTGTGTGTGTGTGTGTGTGCGTGGGTGCGCGCGCGTGTGCCTGTTTGTCTGTTTGTTTGTTATCTGTAAAGCACTTTGTGATACCTTTCGGTATGAAAAGCGCTTTATAAATAAAGTTTGATTTGATTTGATTTGATTTAAATGACGTCTGACCGAAAGGGTTTAGGCTAAAGTCGAGACTTATTCTCCCATTTACAGCTGTGACACATGACCAAAGACGGCACATAATACCAACGATGGTAACACATAACCACAAAACGTAAACTTCAAGAATCAAAAATTGCTGTTAAGCCTCCGCCATTAACTTCTTTTCTAATGATATCCATGCAAGTGTTCTATACATAGCTATAATAATTAGAGATGAATTCAGCACCATTCATAGAAAAGGCCCCGAGTCCTGTGTGAAACTTAATGGCCGCTCAATCTTCTCCTGTTCCTTAAAAGGACAAAAAGGCGGGAAGCCCCACTCTCATTGTGTGGGCGGAGCCTCCACAGAGCTCCAGACCTTGATTGACAGGCTCTGGAGCCAGTCAATGCACTCCACTTCTTCGCGTGGTTAAACATATTTTAACCACGTAATTGGGAGGTCTGAAGTCCCATTAGAATCCTAAAGTGTCTCTTGGAGTCGCCCCTGGCCACAAGGGGGTGGTATTACAGCAATCTCAGCTCCCCACCATAAGAACCATAGAGAAGCACGTTCTTCACCCATTGGTTCTATACTTTTCCATTGTACTACACACATTTGTCAAAAACACAAAAACTATGGTCTAAAACTAATTCAGCTGCAGTTCTGGCCAAAATGTTACAGTTTTTCTCAAAACTTTCTGGTCTGGTCTTTAAATGTCAAGATTTTCCCTCATTAACCTGTTTGAATGATTACAAATTTGATGAATGTGGTGATGAATATATAGTATTTAGACATTAAAATGCCATTAAAAAGCATTCAATTTGACTTGCTGCCACCTGTAGAAACTCTGAGATAGACAAACAGACAGACGGACAGCACTCTCTATTAGAAAACCTCATCCACGCACTGCTTCTCAACACACTGTGAATGTAACCAACTATTTCACGAGTGCCAGAGTTCATGGCCTACCCTCCCGTCCTCTTAATGTCCCCATTAGACACTACATTACGTCTTGTTTCTGTGAATTCAATTTATATTCCCAGAAGTCAGCGGAAAAAACGGAAAGAAAAGCTGCCCTTGAATCCTCGCGCACAATTGGCTTTCCATTTTAGAGTGAGTCAGTGTGCAGCAAAACAAAAGCCTCTTACTTTAAAAGACATGACAAGAGACATCATTTTAGATGCCAAACCATGTATTTCATGTATTTTTAAGGCTATAGTGTCCCTCCCCCCCCCCCCACATCGTATACGATTTTTAGATGTCACTCTGCAAAACGTCAGATCGTACACTTGTCTCCACTGTGCGATGGTTCAAAGACTGCATCGCATCGAGTTTCAGGCTCTGGACGTCATGAAGACAGCGGTGCTCGCTAGCGCTGAGGAAATAAAAAGTCAAACGCGGTCCCTTTCATGGCTGGGCTCTGTTGGTTGCGACTCCGGTGGTGCCGATGTTGTATTGTGTTGTGTTGACAACATTCAGCTGCAGCAAGAGGGTCATTCTGCAACAAAATCAGACACCGCTCAATATCTTTTGTTGTACTTCTTCTTTGGCCATGCAACGGTTCTGCTTGTACTCTTTGTCCTTGTTTAACCTGCGTTTTTGATTTTCCTCACGACGAGTGACTTTTCGTCTGAGGCAGCCGAAACTGTGCTGCGTGCACTCAGCTTTTGTTATGTCCTTCATGCTGAGGCCATCTCCTGCTCAAGAGCTAAACAAAAAACACCTGTTCCTTTGATGGGCCCTTCTTTACATGTTCCTCAATGTTTTTCGCGTCCACATATCCTCACCTCACCCTTTTAGTTCTCAACTGCTATAGCCTCCTAACTACCAGCAATGCAAATAATACTTCAATAATTTTGCGCGCCCAATTTTTCGGTTGTTTATTTGTTAAAAATGTTTGAAATATCCAATAAATTTCGTTTCCCTTCATGATTGTGTCCCACTTGTTGTTGGTTCTTCACAAAATATTACAGTTTTATATCTTAATGTTTGAACCCTGAAATGTGGCATAAGTTCAAAAAGTTCAAGGAGGCCGAATACTTTCGCAAGGCAATGTACATAAGATTACTTATTTTAACTGTATTTTAGCACAGTATTTAAGTGTTTAAAAAATGTCCTCTGTCGTGGACATAGTTATTTTGTCCATTTTCATGGAGGAAATTACAGAGACGATGACGAGACTCCCCCATGTCAAAAGTGGAAACCTCAGCCATCAAAGCTCTGAGACACTATGGTCCATCCATCTTCCAGAGATGGTGGACGAAACATGCATCAAGGTGTCGCAGATCAAGATGCAAAAGCAAAACATGTCCACAAGGCATTCCTCTGTGTTTCCAAGAAGACAAAGATTTCAACAAAGCCAAAACACCACTAAAAACATGTACAATAGGCCATGATAAATGAGAGTGTGTTTGAGAGTGTGCATGGGGGACAACGGACGCAAATTAGCCCAAGGCTACAATCCGTTGTGGCTTGTTTACATGCATGAGACCCATGTATGTTCATTAACATGCACTGTCCCGACCAAATAAACCAATAAATAAAAATAAAATTTGCACTGAACCTTCATTTTTATGATTGTACGTGTATTTGTTTATTTATATTTTGTATTTTGCTTGTGGTCTTCAACGTAATTTGTAAATTTATAAAGATAACATAACATATATTTTTTGGTGAACTTTCACAATCCCCTTGTGAATAAAATAAACTTCATAAAATAAACTCAGCTTTCTACATACTTAAACTTGTTTTCACAACATATGTAATTATCAGTTTAAGTTAAAAAATGCAATCCCCAAAAGTATCTTAAAGAACTTATATAATGTACATGTTCGCAAAAGGAACAGCACCATTAACATGACCCTGACTGAATAGACAACTGCTCTTTTATTCCCAATCATAATATTCATGTATTCACAAGCACCGCCACAGAAAAGCGTCTCCACGAATGAAAAGAAAAGGTGCATTTCTTACCGTCATTTCTCTGAAAGGATAGGCTCTTTATTGCGGCGGCTTTTGCTGAGAGCATCCACTTTTATTAGTTCAATTATAGAAACAGCTCGTCTGCTCGCATATTCCTGCCGCCGTTTCCCGCCTCGGTTGATGAGATGGGTCGGCCTACAAAGTGCTGTAATGAAACACATATTCAGTGATATGGCCACCTCCTTTTGGGGGAATAGATTGTCATTTTCAAAAGCCACACATGGTCTTAAGCGTTAGTTTGTTGCACTGAAGGACATACACTACCGCTGTATATGCAAACAGTGTAAATGTAAAGGTTTGAATTGATGTGGTTCTCTGTTTCGAAGGGTATTTATCAGTTTAGTATTGTGCCTGAACCTATTAAACTGGATTAATAGGTTAAAGTGGGCATTTCAGGCATAATTGTGGCTTTTAAACCTACTTCATGGCAAGATGTTTCATTACTTTTAAATGATTAAAAAGTAATCATTTAAAAGTAAATTGAATGATCAAATGTAGAGAAAAAAATCTGTGGCTTTGAGCTTGTGACTCGGGACATATAGTGCCTCTCGAAAGTACTAATACACCTTGAACTTTTGCAAATTTTGTCATGTTTACAACCCTAAACGTCCATCCATCCATCCATCCATTTTCTTCCACTTTATCCGGGGCCGGGTCACGGGGGCAGCAGTCTCAGCAGAGATGCCCAGACTTCCCGATCCACGCACACCTCCTCCAGCTGTTCTGGGGGGACCCCGAGGCGACACCAGGCCTGCTCGGAGACATAGTCCCACCAGCGTGTCCTGGGCCTTCCACGAGGCCTCCTCCCAATAGGACATGCCTGGAGCACCTCACGAGGTAGGCGACCAGGAGGCATCCGGAACAGATGCCCTAGCCACCTCAGCTGGCTCCTTTCGACGTGGAGGAGTAGCGGCTCGAGTCCGAGCTCCTCCCGGGTAACTGAGCTCCTCACCCGATCTCGGAGGGTGCGCCCAGCCACCCTGCGAAGGAAACTCATTTCGGCCGCTTGTATTCGCGATCTTGTCCTTTCGGTCATTACCCAGATCTCATGACCATAGGTGAGGGTGGGAACGTAGATCGATCGGTAAATCGAGAGCCCTAAACGTAAAGATTTTATTTTGAATGTTTTACTGAAAGTTCACACACAAGTAACAGACAACTGTGAAGTGAAAGCAAAATGATACATGATTTGATGAAAAGTGGGGGCGTGCATAAGTATTCATACAGCAATTTCTGAGTGCATTAAATTGCCTTTATAACATTCCTAATAACTGCAGAAAGTTCACACCTTTTGCACCCTTTAAAGACCTAAAAAATGTACACTTCAAAAAAGAGCCTGATTACCACACAGTCATATTTTTGTCTGCTTCATTTTACAAAAAATCCTTCAGTGGCTTTTGAGCCATTTGGATGGGCTGCGGCTCCAGTGGCTTTCGGGTCAAAATGACCCAAGGGCACCACACGGGTTAAATAGAGGCCACCTGTGTGTAATCTACTCTCAGTAAAATTCTAGCTGTTCTGTGAGGGCCTCAGAGCTATGGTCAGAGTGTATTGGTCACTAAACAACATCATGAAGGCCAAGGAGCTCACCAGAGAGGTCAGGGATAAAGCTGTGGAGAAGTTTAAAGCAGCGTTAAGTTATACAAAGATTTCCCAAGATTTGAAAATCTCACGGAGCACTGTTCAATCCATCATTCGGAAATGGAAAGAGTATAGCACCACTGCAAACTTACCAAGACACGGCCGTCCACCTAAACTAACAGACCGAACAAGGAGAGCACTGGTCAGAAATGTAACCAAGTGCCCCAAGATAACTCTGGAGGAGCTGCGACGTACTGCCGCTGAGCTGGGGGAATCTGTACATGGGACAACTATAAGTCGTACTCTACACAAATCTGGCCTTAATCGACGAGTGGCAAGAAGAAAGCCATTATTGAAAGGAGGCCATAAGAAATCCCGTTTGAAGTTTGCTAGAAGTCATATGGAGGACACAGCTACCATGTGGAAGAAGGTGCTTTGGTCTGATGACATGCAAAAAGTTATGTATGGAGCAAACCCTGCTCATTGTCCTGAGTGCACCATCCCCAGAATCAAATATGACAAATATGAGTTGTTTTGTAAAGAGGAATGGGCTAAAATGTCAGTCTCTAGATGTGCAAATCTTGTAGAGTCATACCCCAAAAGACTTGCTGCTGTTATTGCAGCAAAAGGGGGTTCCACAAGGTATTAATTCATGCTGTATGAATACATGTGCACGCCCGACTTTTCGGTTTTCTATTTTGTGAAAAATTATAAATAATAAAATCTTTATGTTTATGGTTGTAAACATGACAAAATGTGCAAAAGTTCAAGGTGTATTAGTACTTTCGAGAGGCACTGTATTGCTGCGTTTAAAAATGGCTGCTCCCTACGTAACATGCGGCGAAGGGTGTCCAAAGTGCGGCCCGCAGGCCACTTTTTGTTGGCCATTGGGCTTGTTCCGTCACGTCCTTTTTATTCCAACTTTAATAATCCTACACAAGCCCTCTCCCACACACCAGAAAAAAAAAATAATATATATATATATTTTTTTTTTTAAATAAGAAAATACTGCCTCCATACAATTTTTTGTAACTAGAAGTCAGTCTCTTGTGATCCAAAGGAGTCGCTCTCCTCTGCCACTTGACTTGTGACGAAAACGAAGTTATGGAAAGAGCAAACCAACTATTTTCTGAGTATTTCTTGAGTAACTGTGTTATTTGGTAGAATACACTTGTTAAATATCAGCAACATCTCAATCAACGGTTAAAAAGAATAAGGAAACTCGTGCTAAAATATCACTGTACGACAATTATAATAAATACATTGTACAATAACAGATCTAGTCTGACTTAAAGGAACAGGCCACCGTTTTTCCATACTGAGATAATGTTCGTACCTGGGCTTAGACGAGTTGATACGTACCTGTCTGGTCTTCGTGCCCGTGGAAGAGCGTGGTCGCTTCTAACTTCACCCCGTTTGGAGCCATAGGAATTATGCTGGGAGAGGCCAAATGCTAACAACATCTTTGGTCGTTTTGCGTGACTGAGGGCACTTCTCTGGTCTTTGTGCGTGCCCTCAGTCTTCGTCTTCTTCTTCTAACCTAACCTAACCTAATAAGTAAGGCGCAAGCCACCATTTTTTGCTAAAACAAACTGATAAACGCAGAACGTGACACAGCGATGGTTTATTCGCTTTGAAAATGCTGCAAACACTTCCAGGTTCGATCTGTTACACAACCAAACTTTCTTTAAATCCCTCGGAGAACAGTAGTGTGCATGAAACAAAATATGATGCACCATAAAACTGCTTTCCGGCACATCAATCGCAATACCCACAAACTCATAAAAAAGCAAGGGCTAAAAAAGTAAGGAAGCGCTACGTAAAAACATAATAAAAATCCACCAGTGTTCAACACCAAGCACTCACAGAGGGACTTTTAAGGCCTAGTAGATTTACTCCTGTGTCAATAAAAGAGAAATGCTTTCCAAAATTGCACTTTCTGGTGATTTTCTGAAGGAAACGCGGGGCTAAATGCTAGTTCTAACTGAGCAAGTCGTGTTCACTTAGGAAAGTCATACTTTTCAGTTTTCCTCTTAACGTCTGGGAGCACGAGCATGAAATTCAACAATTCACAATGTCACAGTGTGAAGACGTTCCAGAACTGAAAACAAGCTTGGGTTTGGCCACTGCTATGAAACGTATTAATGTGATAAAATAATATGTTGAAGTGTTCCCATTCAGTATTAATAGGCAAGAGGAATTTTTAGCATTACATTTTAGTTTAGTTTAATTTGTTTATTTGAGCAGCAAACACTACGCTCAAAAGGAGTGGGCCGAAGCAAGAGCTTATAAGCGCCCACCCCCCAAAATCAATACAATTAAAGTCATAATTTCTCAATAACATAGTGGAACAACAAAAGGAGCATTGTTTATGTATTGTTTTGTTTTTGAACAAGTCCTTCCAAAATGTGAATAAACCTCATTATTATTGTTAAAGACCAGGTTTTAGCTCTCTTGGGAAAATATATAGAAAAATAAATTATTTAGCAATGAATCGTGAGCAAAAATGTTTATGCAACTCAATGAAAAACAAGAAATTAACAAAATGAACACTTCAATTTGACTAGACACACTGCTGTAATTTCATTTAACTACTGAGACTCTGTGACCCGCCATTGTGGGTCAACTTGACCATGTTATGGAGATATGGGAAACTGGAGTAGCAGGTCATCTTCTCCACCTCCTCCTTCCTCTTTGTAGCTCACTTCGCTCCAGCCGCCTCCTCTCGCTCCTTCCTGTCTTCACCTTTGTCCTCCTCCTTCTCCCCGGCTGTGACGCAGGTCTTCACCTGTGAAACTCTGCCTGACGGTTGAGCCAGGACTCAGTGGGTATAAAAAGACCAGTCATTCATGCCCCATTTTTGTAGTGATGTGACCGACCGGCTCTTTTGAACAGCTCTTTAAAGGTGAACGGTTTTTCAGTCAATTTTACCCAGAACTGCCCCGAACGAACACAAGAATCAGCCCTACTAACGGAGCAGGCAACACAAGGGAAAGCTTTTTGCATTGGTGGCACAGCGGTTAGTGCTTGTGCTTCACAACTAGAAAGTCCTGGGTTCGATTCCCACCTTAACGGTGCCTTTCTGTGTGAAGTTTGGGTATCACTTTATTTTATAGTACCTTGATACATCGTACCTAACTAATTTAAGTATAAATGTAATGTGAGCTGTAATAACGTGTACCTATGGGTTAGATACACAATGGAATAACCTTTATCAGTACTTTGTAGGTACATAATGTAATAGGACACAAGACCGTTAGGGTTAGGGCCTACAAACTACAAATACATATTATTCCATTGTGTATCTAACCCATAGGTACAAGTTATTACACATTGTTACAGAGCACATTACATTGTACTAAATGTAGTTAGGTACAATGTTTGTAGGTTTCCTCCGGGTACTCCGGTTTCTCCTACCACTAAAAACATGCACAATAGGTTAATCCTCCGGCCAGGTGTTTCTGACCATTAGCCTGGCTTCACAGTTGGCGATGTCTTCCCGAGCGCCGACTCACAGTGGCTGCCCACCGCTCCTACAGGTTGCCCCGCAGCGGTATCGCGGATGGGTCGAATGCAGAGGATGAGTTTCCCTACAGGGATTAATAAAGTGTAACTTGCATTAAAGTGAAAGCTAAATGCACTAAACATTATTTGTCAGACAGATGCAGCCTCTTTATTATTATTTGTGTCACAAGATTTTATCGACGTCAGTCCTATGTAATTTTCAGTTATTTAAATAAAAAGGTGTGCCTTTTATTGATCAAATCTTAGATATTGTGAATTATCTGGTTGTAACAACGTCATTAAATTTTGACATTAAAAAAATCTTTTGAACAGCTCTTTGAAATGAATGCATCCCAAGGATATAACATACAGGAGATTGATGATTAGCCTTTCATCATAGTAATGATCCTGTGTGGCCTGTGAAGGGCAAAGAGCCGGCCCACGCAGGTCGCAGATCGGCTCAGGGGAAAGTCGATTCGGTTTACGTTTTTTTTTTGTGCAAATCCTGTTCTAGACAGACTAGGTGAAAGATCTGACTCTCCCTTTGTTCATGTAACCACGGTGATTGTCCATTGCAGCAGTCACAAAACAGAAGGGGAAGTTTTCTGAAAATGTACTAAAGAGTACTGCATCATAAACTGTCAGTATATCAGCCCTTATGCATTTCAAACTGCCTGACTATCCTTAAAGGAACCCTGAGCTGCCCTGGAGGACTTTGTTCTTTTTTTTTTTTCGGCTGAGAAAAATGAGTTTTTAAAATCAGCCTGATTATCTTGGAGTGTGTCTATATTTCTGCTGCGCTTTCAGATGGCAATAACACCGGGATCTCCGATGAGCGCGAGGCTATGATAAGAGTCAGACTGTGTTTAAGGGAGGCTTATAATAAATCCCCTCTCACAATACACCCTTATAAAAGAGAAGTACATTTATATGCAAATCGGGGCCCGGTGATAGCGCAGTGCCAACAGGTATTTGAAAATAAGGAGGTCTTAATGAAATGCCTTGTGCTAGCTCTGGCCGATGCTTTATAGACTCACCTCTGCATTAAAGAAGCTTCAATTGTAGTTCTAATATTACTTGCTCACCTTTGGTCAAATTGGCTAAAAGGAGAACAGAAAGTGTACCTTAGGCTGGACGTTTGGTGAGGATTTTTTTATATATACCGTTGGAGCAAAAGTAGAGCGTAAAATTGCTTAAAGAAGACATGTGCAGAGTGGTTGCTTGGAGATGTTATTAAAAAGTGTCGGCAAATGGGTAAAATTATAGCGTTTCCGGGAACAGAGCAGAAAGAGGAGGCGTGTCTGCATTAGAGAGTCGAGAAAGCTTTCATTTTGTTGTCTTCTTTCTCAGTCAGAGGCTGCTTTCCACTTATGCGTTAGTAATGTGGAATGTGTTAAGCCTCGTAAGTAGTGGGCCAATCTATTGACTTAAACTTTACTTTTTCAGTGCAAAACTTTGGAGTTTGGCTTTATTTTGGGAGCCAGCGAACATGCCAGGGGACAGGATTTGAAATGCCAAAATAAACTAAAACTACTAGTTTTCTTTTATGGAAAGTATCCATCCATGTGTCTTTTGTCTGCACTTTAATTTCTTTTATCATGCCATTAGTTTAAGTTTTTCTTTCTCCATTTCTCATGACAGGCTGCGTTTACGTGACATCACAGTCCGTTAAAAACAGATACAGACGGCAATGTGTCATAGAAGGGAGTGTGGCCTAGCAGGTCTACTCGTCTCGTGGGAATCACAATTGTTCTCTCTTTTTAGCCATTTTCTGGCCGACTATAAACATATTTAGCACACATCAATAAAGTCAAGCCAAAATTGGGTCCATGTGGATGTTTTTTCAGGAATTTGTTCGGTAGAAGCAGAAAAACAAAACCCAGCACTCGTAGCTAAAGTTAGCATGTAGCTAATGGGAGCTATTGTTAGCTTCCTGGTTTGCATTGTCTGTTTTTTATGAGCTGTTGAAAAACTTTGCCTCTGTATCTTTATTTAGCAGAATTTTTTTTTTCATATTTCAACATTTGTTAAAGTAAGGATGGAGCACGTCAGCACGTCTAAACTCTGAAAGATGTCCAAGAGTGGTGGCAGTATTTAAAAACATGTGCGTGATGTTGGCCACTTCCAAATAATGATCAGGGGAAAACATTTGTCAATTTTCGGTTTGGGGATTTCTTTCAAAAACTGTTTCTCTCCCATAGGTTTGTATTGGCCCCTGCCCTCCACCTGAGAGGATGAAATCTTCAAATTCTAGAAAGTGAACGCAACCTCCAAGCTGCATAAACGGACTGTGGTCACTGTGAGTTGAAAATGAATTCATGAGTCATTGTGCATTAGAAAATATTAACTTTGTCCTCAAAGACCTCTTCTCCACTGTATTCATATTCATTCAGTCTGATGCGTTTTTTGGCTAACCTAGATGTTAGTGGTTTTAACAGAATTCATGACTTAGGATAAAAACAAGATAAAGAAAAGTGCCCCGAGTTCCTGAACTATAACATCACACATCAAACCTGCTGCCGGCTCTTTCAATTTTTAAACTGTTTTATTTCAAGCGCATTGCGCTCTCACACATTTTTTGCCTCGAGTGGTGCAACATTTTGAGCACAGATCATAACAGAATCTGGGAATACGCAATCAGTGTGTCCCATTATGTTAGATGTTCCACGCATTAGAGTGAGTCAAGGGCAATGTTGCGGGATTTTTCAAAGTTTGTTTCGATAAATCAGGCCTTTTGTACATCAATCAGGACTCTGTACACGTGTTAGGTGAACGTCAACAACTTCAAGCTTCCTGTAAAAAGCCACAATGTTTTTGAATAATAAGGTGTTTATGAATAATGTCTGTTAAATGTCTGTTAGTGATCTAGAAAATGTACCTTTTTCATTTAGCCTAGCTGTTGGCGTTGCCTACCAGGTGATCCCATTACAAAAGGACCATATGCTATTGTTATGACAAAGCAATCCCAAGCTACAAGTCTGCCTTATGTAACTCCCACCATCCAAACGCTTTCAACATTAGCCGTCACCGTGCGGCTACTGAAATGTCTGCGGCGCTTCCGTCGGTATCTGCTCCCCGACTGTCACAGCTCCTCATTATTAAAGCCGTCAGGGGTCGAGGCAGTAGGAGCAGACGGGAATATCATTTCCATAATTCGGTGCAGAATAAAGTAATGACTAATAATAAAAGATAGATATGCATCTTCACCGGCGGACGCAGCAAAAGACCCGATGTTACCAGCTCAGGTGTGTGATAATGCATCATTGCTGAGAAGGAAACGGAAATCCAAAATGGCCATGGTTTTCGCTGTGAAAAGAAATCGCAAATGAAGTGGAAATACATTCAGATACGCCCTTGCTCATCATGAGTCCCCATAACTAACTATACCTGTAGTTTTCTTTCACCAGATAGCCTCCAGGTCGCCGCAAACATCTGACTGGTGTGGGCAATGAAATGTCTCTTCCGGGAATACGGCGGTGACTGAGTTCTATGTGCACTATTTATATTGTACAAGGAAAAAGTAACTTTACCCCGCTGTGCTTCTAAACCTCATTACTTTGACATTTACTGTTTACACGTCAGTGCCACTTATACAAAGCACATTCTACAGTTGCACACTCTCCACCATGATCATTATGACAATTACTGTAATGTCCCTCATGATACAATTGTAGGGGAAAGGGAGCTGACTTTGAACGTCTTTAGCAATAGTGATTCATATTTCATTATGAATTGAAATAATGTACATGGGAAGAATGGGAACAATTCAGCCAAAATGTCAAAGCATAGAAAAGGCGGACTGAAATAATGTGGGCTGAAGGCGTATCGGCATTTAAGGTGCAATATGCAATGTTTTATGTGACGAAAAGAAGAAAAAAAAAAAACTGTTGTGCTTAATTGGCCATTTCATGCCTCCATTGGCTGAATGGGTTGTTAAGATGGCGCCTTCACTTTCCAGCGCAATAGATGTTCTGGACAGAGGGTCCTGTCAACAGTGAGAACCTACCAAACAGGTAACCCTGGAGCATCATAGAGGC
The DNA here is from genome assembly GCA_021464625.1 of Proterorhinus semilunaris. Taxonomy (NCBI): domain Eukaryota; kingdom Metazoa; phylum Chordata; class Actinopteri; order Gobiiformes; family Gobiidae; genus Proterorhinus; species Proterorhinus semilunaris. Next base: position 31,075,655 of record CM038345.1, on the reverse strand, counting down.
CACCATGATGGAAAGTAAAGGCGCCATGCTGCACACTCATACAGCTGCTGGGTCACTGAAAGGTCTAATAAACAGTTGCATAATTCACCTTTCAGGCTGAAGGTAAAATAAAAATAAAAAATAGATGCAACTTTGGGTTAGGGCTTCAGGTTAGGGTTCGAGTGCGGGCCTTATGTCCTATTACGTTATGTACCTCCAAACTACAAATAGATGTTATTCCATGGTGTATTAACGCATATTGGACAGCCTATGGGCGGTGTCTCCGACCCTGTTTGACTGGAGTCTCTCCGACCATGTCCTTTAGAGAGAGTGGAGACGAGGTACCAATGACCTTTCCCACTCTCTTCAACAGATCAGTTATTTAAGTTTAACAGACAGATTTCCACACTATTACCCCACACCTTTTTACGAGGGCACATTATAGCACAAATCGCGAAAAATTAAACCATCCCTTCATCAATCAATTACGTGTATTTTTTGTCCTCGTTACGGATTGACCTTCGCTCCTGACAGACGAGACATATTGACGGGAAATATCTTTTCGAGGCGCCAAATCCGACACATTTACGGCATCTCGCGCTGAATGAACCCGTCCCGCGTCTGTGAATCTCGGTACCATCTGCTACAGACGGCACCGTTAGCTTCGCCGCCTCCTCTTCCTCCTTTTCCCTCCGTGCGCGAGCCATCAATCTGCGGCCTGTGCCACCGGCTCATCATCGCCACAGACTCAGGCATCGCAGGCAAATTATTAATGACGCCGTCTTGCCAAACGTTACACGAGTGGACACAGACATGGCAGCTGCGTGCAAATGGCTGCTGTGAATGCACAAGTGAAGTCGGAACGTACCGTGGCTGCATCTGCGGGACATAAAAGGGATTTCTTCAATTCACCGGCAGCGTCCCGCCCGATATGCTGCACCGAAGACGAACTCCTTTTTGCGTGGTCATAAATGAAGAGCGTATAACCATGTCAGAAGGTTGTTCTCTCGTCTTGTCCGGCCAGAATAGAAACCTTTCCTATTCCTATAAACAAAGACGTGTATTCTGGGATCAGGGGTGGTTTCTTCAAATTCCCGATGGGCGTATTAAGGTATTAACAAGCGTATTAACCAAGCCGGATATGACACGTATTGTGTAAGGAACTGACAGTATTTCCGTATAATTGCAGTACTTTTGTTTATACCACAGTTTGGTGTACTTATAGCTGATTTCTCATAATCATCGTGGGTGCAGAGGATATATGCTCTCGGGCCGAATCTGGCACCTGGGCCTGACATTGCCAACCCATGATTTAGTGAATGTCTCTCCCCCGCTCTTCACCCCTGCGCTGTCTTATTCAAGTCCAATAAGCCAAAACCCTTAAAAATGCAGTTGTTTTTTTTGTTTGTTTACTTGTAGTTTCCCCGCAAAAACTCAAGAGATCTGTCTCTTCCTTTGACAGGCAGATCAAACAATGCTCCACTTCAGTTATCGCAAGCCCGTGATGCGCTTTGTCATGTTTCCTTAAATAGTTGACTTTTTGAGGCGCAGAAACTCCTAAGGATTTACTTGTAAGCTCGGAGCGCGCCCCACTGAGCCCAGCGTGGCACTACTTTCCCCTTTACCTCCCCAATCACACGCTGCGAAGGCTAGAGGCACGCACTCCAGACGTCCTGCCATGCTTCTGCGAGAAAAAAAAGTTCTCTTTTTTTTTGCATCTTGTCTTCCTTTATTTACCGTGGTATTGCCTACAAACAGCATGCTAGTTTTTTTAGTTTTTCTTTTTTTTTGGGGGGGGGAGAGATCAGGAGCTCACGACCGTCACCGTAGCTTTTCATGGTTTAGGGCCTTGCCGGGGGATGGCTTATGATGTTTCGACACAAGGCTTTCCCATTTGGTGCAAGTGTCTTTGCACTGGGGGGAGAGCAGTAACAAGGGGGATGCTCCGAGAAAGACCACAAGAAGAAGCGGATAGGTTTAAAGCATGAAATATTTATGAGCGTATATCCACAACAGAACCCCTGGCAGCCTGTTACGGTCGATTGTATATGCAGCATTTCCGAGTCTACAGGAGAGGAAGGCATGACACTAAAGAGGCGGCAGCCGCCTGTCGCTGTGTGTGTCGAAAGCGCCGCTGTGTCCGACCCCTCACCTGCAAATAGAGATCTCAGGTGGTTCTCTGGCTCCGGGAATAACTTCGCTGTTGGGGAGAGAGATGTTGTTAAAGGCACACAGAGGAACATGTCAGGTTACATTTTTCGACATCCTACGAGCACGTAAAACTCAAAACACAAACACGTCAGTGATACATAATGTATTAGTCCAACTAGTCAACTACACACTGAAAAGTGCAGTGGGCTATCACTATAAAGCGATTTGAAGAGAGATTTTTGGCTATAGTTATCTTCTATGAAAACTTAGTTTTAGTGCCAAAGTAAAAGGATGGCCCAGTCTCACCCTTTCCGATGTGTATCTGATGTAATTTTTTTGTTTTGCACTGGGGGATTTTGTCATCTCCTCTCCAGGTTCATTCACAAAAAACATGACAAGCTAGATGTCTTCGCAACACGCTCAGTCTCGCAGGTGCACGGTGTCAGATCAAACCAAATCAAGTTCTTTTGTTTGGCTCAATATCAGCAGTTGACACACAGGGCTGCACCAAACACCAAAACAGTGAAACTGTTGTTCATGCAATTATAATGTCCAAGCAGATGTAAAGTGTTTCGCAAATGCAATGTCCAAACAAATGCAATGTCCAAGCAAATATAATGTCCAAGCAAATATAATGTCCAAGCAATTATAATTATAATAATACAAAACATCTCTATTGACTCTATTTGTCACTTCCTGTCAGTGTCCAATAAGGGAGTGAAACTATAAACATCACAAAAAGTAAAACAAGCTGGTTAATTTTTTTGTGTGCAAAACCTTAAATATAGTTGTATTAACTAATTTATGTTTTAGCAAAAATTGTCTCTAATGTGCTTTAAATAATTTTTACTTAATCACTGGAAATATATATATATATTTATTATGCATTGAATTCTTTGTTTTACATGCAAACACTGAATAATAATAATAATAATAATAATAATAAGTTAGTTTCAAACATATATATTTTTTCCTCCTTTTGTAAGGTCATCCGTATTTGACCAGTGGCGTTCCACGCGGCGTCTCCCACACTTGGATGGATGTGACACGCTGAATGTGGCTGCACAGATGGGCCGATGGCAAAATATGTTAGTTTTCAGACAGATTGCGCAGTAAGTACTCTCACCATGTGGTCACTGGCAGAAGCAAATAATACCAATTAAAAATTGAAAGAAAAATGGACTTGAATGCAAGATAAAATGCATAAAATATAGCAACAATACTTGGACCTTGTTTTGTGTAAATTTCCTATGAAAATACAATGAAGTTGAAATAGTAATTCTGGCTCCTGGCATCAGCACATTCAACAATCTGAAATCAACCTTTAGGACGGGCCATTTTATATGCATTATTCAAGGTGTGTGTTTATCTTGATGCTATAAAGCGCAGGAGGGGAGGAAATGTAAGCGCACAGCCCTTAGCCAGCAGTAAATGATACACACAGAACCATAAAATACTAATATAAAAAGTAGCAAGAGAAAATAAAATGCTTGGACTCGGCATTTAGCTCTCGACAAAACATTTGCTGTGAACCGTTCTCCATAAAAAACAGTATTTCTTTTTTATTGAGAAGAGTGAGTGAATAGAGATGTTTGCTATCCCAAAGGTTTCCGGTACCATTCCTGCCACACTGTACATGAGTAACTTTTTTCAGAAATGGTACTTTTCCGATATTATTTTGAAATATGTGAAAGGGGGGCTCCCACCCCTCCTTTCAGTGTTATTTGTTGGTTAATTGTTTTGCTGTTTGTATCGTTTGGTAATGGGGTTTGGTTCGATTTGATAGGTTTGTTTATTTGGAGTGCTGTCAGCTCAGCTGACTGATTAGTGGTAACACCTGGGGTAGTTGGGCTGCAGCACTGGGATTGATTTGGAGGGGGGATTGAGTGTTTATTTATTGTTTCTTTAGGTTCATGTAATCATTTATATTGTTTTAATATGATTTTATTATTATGTGTATAAGTGGTTATTGCTTATTGTTTATATTATGTTTTGTGAATTGGTTCTGTTGCGTTTAACAACCAACTTGCTCACCTCCCTACCCGGGAAGGCCAGTGGTGCGGACAGGTGGGTGGGGTGTCTACTGTTAAGAGGGGCAGTTTGCTGCGAGGGGCACGCGGTATGTTTAGTTTGTCTCCTGTGTTGGGTTATGTTTTGGGCATTTGGATTATGATTTGACGTTCCTTTTCTTTTGGAAAGAAATAACTCTTTTTAAACCCTATTTTGGATGCCTGCTGTCTGTAACATCTGGTGACAATTCTACAAAATATAATATGTTTGAGAGTGAGAGTAAATCTGTTAGTGACAGCGTAAGTGACTTTTAACCGACGTTGTCTCAAAAATCATTTATTGTATTACTTGTATGTAATTAAGGCGAGACACGGCAGGTGAAAGTATAGATTTTTCACACAGTGGTCGAAGTGGAGATTGTTATCTATTTTCCCCCCTTTACATCTTATTTTTCATGTCAGAGTATAAAAATGACAAAACTCACCCCGCATGATGCTTATTTCATGATGAGTTGTCAGCCTGCGACGCGGAGGTAACGCAGAAGTAGCAGCTGCGGCGCGTCGAAAGACTGTCTTCCCGCGGGTATTCATTCACAAATATTGACAGATTTTACATCCATGTGTGCTGCGAAGGGTCCTCGTGATGACGCTATCGCCCAAATATGGTAGTTTTCCTCCTACGCACTCGCATGCGCACTCGCTACAAAACTTCAGGGCTTGTTTTCACTGAATGAGAGAAGGCCCCACTCGGGCAGCGGGTGAGCCCTTATATGAGCCGCTCATACAGACTCCAAACTTTCCAGTCTTGGACTTAACAATATTTTTGAAGGTTTTTTCAGAGGGATTTTTTAATATCTAATTCCTAGCTTGATTTATTCAGCTTTGAACCCAAAAAAAAACCAAAAACGATTTTTTCACTTATGATAGGTTAATTGAAAAACTAAACAATATATCAAAAATCCCCTCTGAAAAAATCTTAGTTACTAATTATGTCAATTAAATGAAACCATACATTTTAATCTGGCTCAATACATTATTTTTATTTCGTTGTCCAAAATATAGGCAATTTTGGCCATTTTCATCAATCATTCAAGTTTTATTTCTAAAGCTCCTTACAACAACCAAAGTTGACCAAAGCGCTGCACACAATAAACATTAAAATAAAAATACAATATAAAAAGGAGTACAATTGCATTAAAAACAGACCATTATGCCTCTTTAAACAGGTGAGTCTTTAGTTTTGCTTTGAACAGGGGCAGGTCCGAAACGGCACGTAACTCAAGCGGCAACGAGTTCCAGAGTTTTGGACCTGCCACAGCAAAAGCCCGGTCACCCCACTCTTTATGATGTGACCTGGGCACCTCCAGCAGGTGGTGTTGGGCAGAACGTAGGGTTCTGCTGGGCTGGTGAGGGGTCAGAGTCTCACATAAATACACAGGTGCAAGGCCGTGGATGGAACTGAAAACAAAAAGCTAAAGTTTGTACTGGATTCTGAAAAGGACCGGGAGCCAATGCAGGGAGTAAAGGACAGGTGTGTGTGGTCATGTTTGCGAGAGTTGGTGAGGAGCCGGGGAGCAGCATTTTGCACAAGCTGTAATCTGAATGAAGGTTTGACTGAGTCCAATATACAGTGCATTGCAGTAATCCAATCGTGAGCTGATGAATGCGTGAATAGTTTTTTCCTGAGGAAAGGCTTCTCTTTTGCCAGAAGGCGAAGCTGGGAAAAAACCTGCCTTAACTACAGTCAATTTGCTTGTGAAAGTCCAGATTTGCATCTAGATTGCATAAGACATGTACAAAATGTCTTATTTTTATATGAAAACATAAAATGACAGAAAAAATGCAATACATTTTTGCAATACATTTTTTCTCATATTTATATCAGTAAGGCAAGGCAAGTTTATTTGTAGAGCACAATTCATACACAGGGCAATTCAAAGTGCTTTCCCAGTTGCATAAAATTACAAGAAAACAGATAAAATCAATCATTAAAACATGATTGATTTTTTAATGAGGCAAGAGTGCAGATAAAATACTTTCAGTTTTCATATGCTCGGGTAAAAAGAGCTGTTTTCAGCCTAGATTTGAACATTGTCAGAGTTGAGGCCTGTCTCACATCCTCATGAAGACTGTTCCAGATTTTAGCTGCATGAAACTGAAACGCAGCTTCACCGTGTTTATTATTGACTCTGGGAACCACCAGGAGACCCCTCCCTGAATCTCAGGGCCCGAGATGGTTCATACGGCTCCAACATGTCAGAGATGGACTTTGGTGCTAAACCATGAAAAGACTTGTACACAAGCAGAGCTGTTTTAAATTATATTCTCTGAGTGACAGGAAGCCAGTGCAGGGACCGGAGCACTGGACTAATATGGTCATATTTCCTGGTTCTATTTCCACCTTGCAGGAGGTTATGAACTGCAACATGTGCCGCTCAACAGCAGTCACCTCTTCATCAGTCCACTTATTTTTTTTCACTTTCCCATCTGTGGTAAATGGAAAAAAAGATGTATAAGCAAAAATTGCACACAAACTGACATTTATAAATACATTTTATGTATGTAATTTTAATTCTGATGAATTACCAATCCGTCTTCTGGAGCCCTTTGAGGAAGTGTGGGATGCAGCCTCTTGAAGCCCTGTGTCCTCCAGATCTGTGAAGATGAATTGGTGTTTTATTCTAAATCTTTACTTAAAAACATGCTATATGGATGCTTTTCAGTTTACCATGTGTTTGTTGTATATCCCTGATCTCTACGTTTTCCAGGGTGGGTGAGTCAGGTGCCTGACTCAGAAGAGTCGGTTCCCCAGCAGCCTCTGACCGAGGACCTTTAAAGCATTTATGAAACACGAGTGTTTATGACAACACGTTTGTTTGGTTACTTTGTTGTAAACCATATTCAGGGCAGGTAATATGCAGCTCTAAATACGATTATTTATCACATGTAACAATAACGCAACTGAAAATTAGTGTGTGGAAATTCTCAACCCAATGACATTTAAAAATAGAGAATAATTTCTGCAACTAAATCAAAAATGAATGAAATGTTTACATTGCACTGTCATTTATAGAACCCAAATCTGCTGCCCTCCCAACCAATCAGTGAAATCTTGCATAGCTTCTGGAAACAAGTCAGTTTACCTTGGTCTTGATTCGAGTCATGAGTAGTCTCTCCGCCCAAATCATCATCACTCATGTCTACTTCATCTGGATGGGTAAACAATAGATCAACTTCAGTATTTGAAGTGAATGCAAACTTTATTTTTTATTTTTTTACCATCAGGGTTGATCTCAATGTCATCTAGTCCTTTTCCTTGCAGCTCGGACAGTCTTCCTTCTTCCATTGCAATCAGTAGCTTGCTGACTTTTGCGAGCTGGAGGGTGCTCTCCGGGAGCCGGTAGAACTCTCTGTGGACACGAATGTCATGTCCCAGAAAGGTTGCTAGTTGATCCATCTCATTTTCTTTAAGGTTAAGGACCGTTGACAAAGTGGCAACCTGCTTCCTCAATCTTGTGGAGGTAAGTGCTTCTGGGTTTTTGGCCCCACATTGGACTGAAAACTTGCGAAAACAGTCAGCGCCCCGATAGTGTGAAAGAGCACATGGCTTGGCAAACAGGAATACGTTGTCTTCGTGGACTTGACACACGGTTCTTTTTCGTACAAGGAGGTCAATTGCAGCTGTCATTTCTGGAGTCAACAAGACAGGCACCATTCTAGATCTTTTGCCTCTGATTTCCACTCTATCCAAACGCTGAGCAAGCTTCCTCTCCAACTTTGAAAGACACATCATTATGTCTGGATTCAATTCTCCACGTTTTCTAGATGCAAAGATCCGGAGCTCCATCTTGGAAACCTCCCCCTGCCTCTTTCTGTTAAATAGTATTATCTTCGCCAAAGTCACTTGGGCAAGGTTTCCAAAGCTTTGGCTGTTTGGATTTTTCTCAAGATCCTTCATACACTTACAATGTTCTGTAGCCAGAAACTTGTGCAGCAAAGATACATCCTGGGTAAAGGGTAACACCTGAGGTTTATTCCATCTGGCCTGTGTAAGAGTCGCCAACGCTGAAGCTGAAATTGATTCTGCCCACCTTTTCTCATAAAGAGTTACAAACTGCTTGGCTGATTCTGCTAAATCGGTCCGATGTGCAATAATGGCATTGCACTGTACAATGCCTGCAATCTTTGCCAAACTGTGCCCTAATTTCACTGCTAGTGAGGGTATTTTATATGAGTTTGTTTCCGAATTATAACCTGCAACATCTCTGACTGCTTTTATTAGAAGGGGAAAGTTACTCGGCATAACAAGGTCTTCCATTTTCTTCATAGGAGTTATAGCCCTTGCTGCTATTAATAATCGTGCGAGCTCCCTCATTTTCTGCCGGATATAATCATTCCTTTTCTCATCTGCTTTCCTGGAATTGTACAATGACTCACCTAGACTAAGGATGTCCCTCTCCTGTCTTACAACTACAGAAATATCATCTTGATTCATTTCGCAAGCCATTTTCCACACGGCCTCCTGCACTCGGTCAGGTCTTGGTAACTCAAGTCCGATTCGTTTTCGTCGACCGAGAGTTTGTTCCTCTGCAGGCTTCAGAGGGCACCTTCTCACGTGTCGCCAAAGGCATTCCCCAGCATATAGTCCCTGGCAAAACTTGCAGTGACGGTAGTCTTCAGTTTGCTTTGCTTTGGTTGGTCTACGACAAGCAACCATTTTTCCTGTCCCGTATCTTGCCACCATAGCATTGTGGTCAAAGTTTCCTTTTTTTTTAAGAGAGCTAAGCAACTTTCTTCTTTCACTCGATCGTTTCCTGAAACTGAGAGCCTGTGCAACTTCTACCTCTTTGCTGTGGCAGGATTCAAGGTGTCTTGCCAATTTATAAATGGCTTTTTTACAATAAATACAATATTGCTTTTTGTTGTACCTGCTTTTTTTTTTTTTTGTGTTTGGCAATTGTTCAACTTCAACAGAGGTCTTCTCCTGTGATGTGTTGACTTCTGAATGACTGCTGCTCATCAGTGTTTCTGAAGCAGTGGTACTACACCCACTGTGCTTTGTGGTATTGGTCCCCAACGAAATATCCTTAAACATTCTGTGTGATATCTCCGGTGCAATATTCAGTTCGGTACTAGAAGAACTTTCATCCGATGAACTGCTACATGACTTCGGAATAAAGTCAACATCATCAAAGTCTGAAGCGTCTGAAAATTCATCATTCATCATAGCCTGAAAACAGAAGAAATTGGAAAAAGAAATTATATTTTAAATAAAATCATCATGTCTGACACATTATCAATGATGTGATTAAAATTGAATACACATTGCACTCAAAGTATAATATAAAAATAAAATGGAACTTCGCTCTATCAAGCTATCCTGCTTCATATGCACCTAAATGCCAAAGAAGAAGAATGATATCTTTATTTATATAGTGCCTTTCCCAGACATAGTCACAAGTTCTCTTTTAGTAATATTTGTTTACCTCTTCATAATGACTCTCGCACTGATCATAATGCTGCTTGAGATGACGCTGACGATATGTTGCTCCAAGCTGTTCAAATAAAAAAAATGTGTCATGTCACTTGAAATTCTACCCGCAATAAATAAAAAAGATATTGACCTTTGGGCACGGTGAGGAGGCTCCATTAATCTCTTCAGGATCTCCTGGACTTTGAACTTCGACCCTGGCACTTGACTTCTGTAACAATATTTAGGACAAACGGTCAGAATACTCTGCTTAATAAAAAACATATCAAGATGTAACTCAGATTTGTTCATTAATGTTGGTGTCATGATATCATAAGACCAGCAAAAAGAAAAGGATACTATTAAGTCAGACACACACTTTAGTCTAACAATCAAGAACCAAACAAAGACCTAATGTGACACACACACACTTTAGTCTGACAGACGCTAGAACCAAATCAGGACCTGACGTTACACACACTTTAGTCTGACAGACGCTAGAACCAAATCAGGACCTGACGTTACACACGCTTTGGTCTGACAGACGCTGGAACCAAATCAGGACCTGACGTTACACACGCTTTAGTCTGACAGACGCTAGAACCAAATCAGGACCTGACGTTACACACATAATAAATAAAAAAGATATTGACCTTTGGGCACGGTGAGGAGGCTCCATTAATCTCTTCAGGATCTCCTGGACTTTGAACTTCGACCCTGGCACTTGACTTCTGTAACAATATTTAGGACAAACGGTCAGAATACTCTGCTTAATAAAAAACATATCAAGATGTAACTCTGATTTGTTCATTAATGTTGGTGTCATGATATCATAAGACCAGCAAAATGAAAAGGATACTATTAAGTCAGACACACACTTTAGTCTAACAATCAAGAACCAAACAAAGACCTAATGTGACACACACACACTTTAGTCTGACAGACGCTAGAACCAAATCAGGACCTGACGTTACACACACTTTAGTCTGACAGACGCTAGAACCAAATCAGGACCTGACGTTACACACACTTTAGTCTGACAGACGCTAGAACCAAATCAGGACCTGACGTTACACACACTTTAGTCCGACAGACGCTAGAACCAAATCAGGACCTGACGTTACACACGCTTTAGTCTGACAGACGCTAGAACCAAATCAGGACCTGACGTTACACACACTTTAGTCCGACAGACGCTAGAACCAAATCAGGACCTGACGTTACACACGCTTTAGTCTGACAGACGCTTGAACAAATCAGGACCTGACGTTACACACACTTTAGTCTGACAGACGCTAGAACCAAATCAGGACCTGACGTTACACACATAATAAATAAAAAAGATTTTGACCTTTGGGCACGGTGAGGAGGCTCCATTAATCTCTTCAGGATCTCCTGGACTTTGAACTTCGACCCTGGCACTTGACTTCTGTAACAATATTTAGGACAAACGGTCGGAATACTCTGCTTAATAAAAAACATATCAAGTGGTAACTCAGATTTGTTCATTAATGTTGGTGTCATGATATCATAAGACCAGCAAAAAGAAAAGGATACTATTAAGTCAGACACACACACTTTAGTCTAACAATCAAGAACCAAACAAAGACCTAATGTGACACACACACACTTTAGTCTGACAGACGCTAGAACCAAATCAGGACCTGACGTTACACACGCTTTAGTCTGACAGACGCTAGAACCAAATCAGGACCTGACGTTACACACACTTTAGTCTGACAGACGCTAGAACCAAATCAGGACCTGACGTTACACACACTTTAGTCCGACAGACGCTAGAACCAAATCAGGACCTGACGTTACACACGCTTTAGTCCGACAGACGCTAGAACCAAATCAGGACCTGACGTTACACACGCTTTAGTCCGACAGACGCTAGAACCAAATCAGGACCTGACGTTACACACACTTTAGTCCGACAGACGCTAGAACCAAATCAGGACCTGACGTTACGCACACTTTAGTCTGACAGACGCTAGAACCAAATCAGGACCTGACGTTACGCACGCTTTAGTCTGACAGACGCTAGAACCAAATCAGGACCTGACGTTACACACGCTTTAGTCCGACAGACGCTAGAACCAAATCAGGACCTGACGTTACACACTTTAGTCTGACAGACGCTAGAACCAAATCAGGATCTGACGTTACACACACTTTAGTCCGACAGACGCTAGAACCAAATCAGGACCTGACGTTACACACGCTTTAGTCTGACAGACGCTAGAACCAAATCAGGACCTGACGATACACACACACACTTTAGTCTGACAGACGCTTGAACAAATCAGGACCTGACGTTACACACATAATAAATAAAAAAGATATTGACCTTTGGGCACGGTGAGGAGGCTCCATTAATCTCTTCAGGATCTCCTGGACTTTGAACTTCGACCCTGGCACTTGACTTCTGTAACAATATTTAGGACAAACGGTCGGAATACTCTGCTTAATAAAAAACATATCAAGATGTAACTCAGATTTGTTCATTAATGTTGGTGTCATGATATCATAAGACCAGCAAAAAGAAAAGGATACTATTAAGTCAGACACACACTTTAGTCTAACAATCAAGAACCAAACAAAGACCTAATGTGACACACACACACTTTAGTCTGACAGACGCTAGAACCAAATCAGGACCTGACGTTACACACGCTTTAGTCTGACAGACGCTAGAACCAAATCAGGACCTGACGTTACGCACACTTTAGTCCGACAGACGCTAGAACCAAATCAGGACCTGACGTTACACACGCTTTAGTCTGACAGACGCTAGAACCAAATCAGGACCTGACGTTACACACGCTTTAGTCTGACAGACGCTAGAACCAAATCAGGACCTGACGTTACACACACTTTAGTCTGACAGACGCTAGAACCAAATCAGGACCTGACGTTACGCACACTTTAGTCTGACAGACGCTAGAACCAAATCAGGATCTGATGTTACACACACTTTAGTCTGACAGACGCTTGAACAAATCAGGACCTGACGTTACACACATAATAAAATAATAAATAAAAAAGATATTGACCTTTGGGCACGGTGAGGAGGCTTCATTAATCTCTTCAGAATCTCCTGGACTTCGAGCTTCGACCCTGGCACTTGACTTCTGTAACAATATTTAGGACAAACTGTCACAATATCCTTAATAATAAGAAAGATAACAACTCTGAATTCTTAGTGGCACTGGTCCATAAGACAAGCTAGAACAATATGAGGAAATTTAATCTGACACTAAAGCTTCAGTCTAACGCTATAGAACAAATTAAGACCAGAACTGACAACACATCATGTACAGATGCAAGATAAACTAAAATAGGGGACCTAATGACCTCAAAGCATCTTTAATTAATGTGTTTGAACATTGTCCCTGATGAAATAAATTAATAAACTAAAACAAAGTTTTGATGTTCCTGACATTCATTATTTCCTTTTGATGTCAGAAATGGCTTAAAACTCTCCATGTACCGTCAGTGGTGGTAAAAATACACCATGCACATTGATAAAAACTACCTAATGTCAGAACATACAGGGATGTACAAGATATGTTTTAAAGTTTTGCAGAAACTGTATTGCATGATCTTACTCACCAAAGCCCTCCATGGCCACGGAGATTTCCCATAATCATACGTTATTTCACTTTTTCCTCGGATGTCTTCAATTGCAAACAGGCAAAGATGTGGTTTACCGTCAACTCTTACTTTCTTCATTTTGCAATTTGGAGTCCTGTGGGCATCATTTGCCAGTCGGCCCAGTGATCCATCTTCAGTGGATGCATCTATGCTAAAATTAAATAAAACGCATTTATTTTTAAACAAAGATCTCATACTACTATGCATTACATATTTTTTCATAGGGCTTCACCTACCAAAGAGTGGCATTGTTCCATTCAAATTCAAAACAGAAAGAAATTTGCCTTTCTGTGTACATCCCCTGTCTCTTGTCCCATTCATTCTTTAAAATCAAATCTCCACGATACTCAACGACAAAGGATCCTCTTTCAATAGGTTCCCGGGTAAATAAACCACGTCCTGATAAAAAAGTTAACAAATTATTAAATGCAATCCAAAAGACTAGAGGCTACAGAATGTACCACCGTATATATTAAGTTGGTAACAATGTACTTAAGATTGTTTACAAAAGGTGATAGATGAAAAATAGGAGAGGAAAAGTAGGAAAAGAAAAGTAAAGCTCAGCAAGCAGTTCACTTTTACTGGATTTAAATGTATTCAGTTTATCAATACACTTAAGGCATTCCTCAAGGGGAGATTTTAAATATGCATTGCTTTATGGTAGTTTAAGAGTTAGTTAAGATCTTGCACAGAATAAACATACAGTTTAATAAGGCTCCTCATCTCCCTGATGGAGATTCTCTGCAATTTTACCCACAAGCATGTACTTGTTGCAATTGTTTAGGAGACACGCTTTAAAATACTCTAAGATGATTTCAACATATAAACATCAGCAGCCTCCCTTAAATTAGAATGTCCAAGTTTGTGATACAAGCATGAGCTGGTCTGAGTGTCTGCCCATTGACAGTGCAAAGGGAGAGAGTAAGAGTAGAGTAGTTCAACAATAGGAAATGAAAAGTTTACCTTTAAAGTCATTGATCCATAGGGCCTCTAAACAGGGCTTGTCACTTTTGGATAAAATAAATTGAATGGCTTCATCCTCGGGTCTTAACCTCACTTTCCTTCTCATCCTGGTCTACGTTACACAAAATGATGATAAAAAGTCAGACAAACACTTGATTAAAAAAAATAAAGTATTATTCTGCATTTCATCTGAAGTTAACTTATTCATGGAAATAAGTAGTGTTACTTTTGTCAACTAAATAGTTCATCATCATTTTAGTCAAACAAACATGCAAACACAGTGAAAAAGGTGAACTAGTTTCAGAGTGGACAGAGACAGTAAAGGATTTGTACATAATGTGAAATTCCCAAACAGGTTCTGTACACCAGAAGATATTGTCTTGTAATTGAATACAATAAAGGGATAATAAAAAATATTAACATTTTCGAGTTTTAAATATAAATTTTAAACTTTTATTGACTATGTATGGGAACATGTCACCCTACACCATACAAAATAAAATGGTATCAGGTTTATTCTGGCTACAGTAAGCTACTAAAGCTTAAAGGTTTGGCATATTTGAATAGTTGCAAGTCCAAAGAGGAGTTTAAACTTTGGTTCAGGTTCAGTAAACTTGCCAATGTTAACATCTCTGATCAGCAGAAACCACGTCAGAACCGCTCATATCTATGAGCGCCCAATGACCACAAGGTCCACCTGGAGCTGACCGAGATCGCCCATTAAACAAGCGCAGAGCGGGCACGGCGCTGGTGACAGAAACATGTTAGAGCTGCGCGTAAACACATTCAGCGGCGCTGATTCTGTCTGTAATAAGGTATAACTTCGTTGTGCAGACTGATGCATTAGCGCGCCGCTGCTAGCCACTAAGTAAAAGCAGAGAAAGTTCACATGTCCTAATATACAGCGGTATAACTTTTACCTCAGCGTCTGTGCGAGGTCTTAATCGGTTTACCGCCCTTGGTGCTGCGTTTGTTGGTGGTTAGCGGGTTGCTGTTCCACAGCCCAGGTGTAGTGTGAACAAGTGTGAGGCACACCACCTGGAGCTAGAGGCTACTGTGGCTGCAGCCACGGGGAAAGGGGAAATGGCGGTGAACTTAAGCAAGCCTCAGCCCTTGCACAGTTTATTTACACGCAACACGCCGTGGTTTTAAAGTTAATTTCAGATTTAGTTCACTAAATTTGCACGAAATTTTAGTAGACTAGACTAACTGAAAAAAAAAAGATTTGACTACATCGTGACTACAATTAAATTACATTTTCATAAAAAAGACCAAAACAAAATTTTAAATATGTTGTCAAGATTAATGGTTAAAAGGTTGCTATTACTAAAATAATATAGTAATATGACTGATTTGACAACAACAACAACAAAATCCCACACAGTACTTTTTGTTTAAATCGAGAGAAATCAGTAAATTACCTTGTAATCCTTGCAGCTGGAGCCTAAAAATGATCCACATGGCACGTGTCCGATGGCTTGGCTAGCAAAATTGCTAGTTTAGTTTAGGGTTGCCAGGTCTCAGCAGCAAAACCCGCCCAAGAGCGTCTCAAAAACCGCGGAATATATTATGAGATGTGGTGGGCAGCACGGCAGCACCCCTGTTTTTCCATAATGGCCTAAAAACGTAGCATATGTATACAACATACATCCAAACACAAAAAATCAAGCCAGGATATAGTGAATAAAATATACATATGTACACAATAAAAACATATAAAATATAAAATAAAGGCCTCCAATCCAAACCTTAAATGTGCTTTCAGATTCTTCTGCTTAATGACGTAAATAGGGCTAATACTAATATTTTACAATAAAAAATATAGATTGACCGCCTTCTTAGTGACGTCACAGTTTTGAACGCGTGTCATTGGTTGACGCGGGTGTCAATCAGATCAGCTGATCATTGTATATTGGCGCCTAGTCAAACATATGATCAATAAATGCTTATTTTTTAACCTTAAATGGCTGACCGAGGCAAACATAAGGACATTTATATCATCGTGGACGCTTGGCATCACTTTCACCCAAAGGACTTTTGCAGAGGAAGTGTGAATCGGCGTTACGATCCTCCATGGGACTCCAGCGGGCCGACGCTCAAAGCTAGCCCGAAGAGAACGCACCTTGGCCAGGTACAAGCCCGCGGCGGCTGCACACTTGTGGGATTTATACTGGAGTACTCGTCCCACGAAGACAGCAGAAGGTAGGGGAAAGGCTTTAAACTACGTACTGCTGTAATGCAATGCCATATTGTAAAAGTTCCTGAAGAAGTTTTTGTGATTGGGTTGGGTCCGGCTTGGTTTGTCCTGGATCCATCATTTTTTGGCTTTGATGAACAACAGTTTGGCCTCAGATTCACGCAAATAGACGTGAATACTGTAGTTCTGCGCTTGTGTTTGCGCTGAATGCGCTTTTGCATTTTTGTTTGTTTTATAGTTGGCTAAACCGGGCAGTTTGTTCTATACTATGAGTTGTCCGATATCGTCAAATGAGCCGCGCCTGGACTCTCATTGAAATACATTACAAACCCATTGCGTCAATGGAGACGCAGACGGGACCTTTTGCGTTCTATATTACGCATAAGGCGAGTGATCGTTCGTCAATTTATGACGCTTTCGGAGTGAGACTGTGTTGGTATTTGCCCTGATATCACGCCTGAAGTTGAGAATAATGCTGCCATTCACCTTGTATTTATACAATTTGACATTTATCTTGCTTGAACTGTAAATAAAGGAAAAGACAAAAAAAAAAAAAAAAAAAAAACTAGCAACCATTTCGCTAGTTGTCTGAAGTAACTTAAATGATCTGTGGAGGAATATTTTACACATTTATAGGTAGACTGGTGACTAAGATCATCAACTTTTATTTGGAATGCATTTTATTAATCTAATTGGAGGGTATACGTTATTAAGTAATGTTGATTTGTCATGCTAACTAGCTTAAAACATTGTGTGTGTTTATGACATAAATAAGAGATGTGAGGACGTAGTTAGGAGTCACGTGACCAAGTGTGTGAAAAGTGTGTGTGAGTACCAAATGTGACCCCTAGTTGGCGTATTGAAGGTGAGCAAAAAATGAAATACACACACACACACCTATTTCAAAAAAATGTGATCTTTCAGGACACGTGAGATTTTAGGTTTTAGGGCTGTTTTAGGTGCTCTACAACACTGTGGTAAGCTTGGAAAAATGAGGACCCGAAAAATGTCCTCATATTTCTCAGAGTCCTGATAGTGAAGGTGTGTTATCATTAAAATGTACTCATTTTTCATGTAAACAAGAGCACACACACACACACACACACACACACACACATACACTTGGCTCTGGGACTGAGCTGGATTTAGCCCCGGACCAAATCACAGAGGAGTTTTGAATATTCCGGTTTTGTGTTTGATCACATAAACCCGAAAATAGCAGTTTCCCGATTTTGAGAACCCCGGATTTTCGGACTGGGATTTTCCGTCAGTAACCGGGATGTACGCTACGCTTCAAGGCGGCTGGTTTTCCTTCGGACGCAGTGATAAAGACAGACCCAGGACGGGTAAAGGTCAGGAATTATCCACAATCTGTCGTCACTGCCGTAGCTCAGGATGTCGAGGACGAGCAAAACATTGAGCCCAAAGTGGGAAATTCAAAAGAACAAGTCCTGCAATAAGCCACACATTTATGCTTTTAATATTTTCCCCGTATTGTGCTCAAAAATGTAATGTATGCGCCTGTGCGGACAGAGCTTACATTTCGAAAAGCCAGGTTTCCTTATTTGATCATCTAAACAAGGAATTTGAGTTTCCCGATTTCTCAGTGTCATATAAACACCATATCCCGAAAACTGGAAGTTTGATAAATGAGGCCCCAGGTCTGTGTTTATTTCTGTCTCTGCATTTATCACATGTCACAAGAAAAAGCTGTTAAAAGATAATTAACTGTAAATGTAACACTTCTATAAGCATCTCATAGTCTGGGTTTGTATTGTGCAGGATTTAACACTGACACTGATTTACCTCAAACTTTTTCTGCTTCTTTTCACATATGTTTACCACAGTTGAACACCAAATACAGGAACAAAGAAGCATGGCTTTAATGTGAGCGGCTCGCAGACCTGACTGTAACTTTACTGGGAGCGGGACGTTTCCAGCTCGTCTCTATGGAGAAGTGGAAGAAAATGGATGGATGGATGGATGTATTGTAAAGTACTTTATGTTGAATCTTAGATAAGATGAAAATGCTGAAGCCAATTGAACAAGCAGAAATCCCACTTGAAATCAACCAAATTTTTTAGACCAAATTATTTGATGTAATTTCTTCTTTTTCCAGTGTAGGCGCATGTTTAGATTTCTTGAGTTTATCTAATCTAATTTATTTGACAGGAACATTAATCAGCATTATGAAAAGATGTTTTGAAACAAACTTTAGCTCTTGGAGCTAATTTCCATCTGCAGTCCCCGAGACAGACAATTACAAAACACTCTGCAAAAAGCATAAAACAATACAGTTCTGTATAGTTTAGTATTGCTGGCACCAGTATCGTTCAAAATGTTACACAGTGTGCCTTTAAGATTGATTTACTCATTTATTTGCATGGTTATGAATGTACATATACATGCATGTAAACCACACGGGTAGACACAGGCTAACTACCGTCCGTTGTCCCACACTCGCACTCACAAACACTCTCATTCATCAGGGCCTATTGTACATGTTCTTAGTGGTAGCAAAAAGCAGCGTATCCGGTTAAAACCTACACTGACAAGTTGAAAATATGAAAACTCCACACTGAAAGGCACAGTGTTCGAACCCGGGACCTTCGAGCTGTGGAGAACGAGCACTAACCGAGGCCACCGTGCCTCAGCATTCTTCTCTGTTTGGATGAAACAAATGAAGAAATAACAATTACAAAGTGTCAAAACTCCATGAGCATAAGTTGTGAAAGTGTGAAACTTCCATTGGTCAGTCGGATCGCACTCATTTTCATGATCAGCGGGGAGTCGGCATCAGACAGGAGTTTTAGTCCAAAAAGTCACAGCTTCAAGCTCCATTTGAAGTTTCCCTCTGATGTGCACACACCAGATCAGCATCAGAAACGCTCCCAATATGTTTATGCTAAATGAATGCTAAATATAGCATATAAAGCTTTATATTGTATGTTTATTGCATGTAGGGTTGCAAAATGCAACGCAACTGAAGGTTGCTTCTTTACGGACAGGTATAAACTGAAGCATACACATTTGATTTGATAGTTATAGATTGAAATATCTATCACAGCAGAGATGAAAAGTCTCAAAGAAATCATCTTCGAGTTTGAAGAGGAGAGTGTTTTAGGTTATGGTTGATACAAAGAGCTTTTGGAAATGGAACAGACTCATTCCATGTTTCTATCCATCTTGCTTATATTCATCAAGTGTGTGCAGTATTACAATATTATATTGTTTAAAAATTCAATAATTTTGGTCTATGTCTCGGCGTCTGTGACACTGTGTCCTACAGGTCTTCCCCGGGGGTCTCCTCCCGAGTCGAGAGGATTTTTTTCAGAAAGACTACAACAACAAAGAATATCCCTCCCAACTAGATCATTATATATTTCATGTGGTTTAGTGGATTTCAGAGTCCTTTTTTCCCCCTCAGGCTAATTTTCAGTATGCGCCGGGTCTGGGAATATGGAGCAACACAAAAGCATCAGATCAACAAGAAGCAACACAGACAACATGGAGGAACGACTGCAATTGTAGGTGATTTTTTAAAATGCATTACGTTAAATTATGTAATAAAGTAAGAGTTCAAGGTTTCTACAGGCAAGTCGAATGTAATGCTTTTTAATTACATTTTAATGACTAAATACATTTTTCCCCCCCCTGCTTTTTTCATTTCGTATGATTAGCAAGCATTCATTCAAACAGAGGAATGAAGGGAAAATTCTGATATTCGAAATGAAATTGGACACGACGGGGAACTTCTGAGCAAAGGAGAGTGTAACGTTTCAGTCAGAACTGAAGCTGAGTTAGTTTGTGTGTTTTTGACAAATGTATGCGGAAAAAAATGAATTGAGCAATGTCATTGAGAGGGTTCTGTCTCAAAGGAAAAATCATATTTTGGTGTTTGGTGTCCTGAATTTGTAAGGCAAACTTGACCAACCTTTCAGTGGATTTTTTGTTTTGTCAGCGGAGGTTTATCCAGAGAATATGATCCAACTCCCGGTCCTGCTTGGGGAGAAGTGAAAGGATCATCAGGCGACCGCAGATTCATTTCCATCCAGTATCTTGATGGAGTATTGTCCTACGGTGCATGTTTACGGTTTAGAGGAGAAACTGGAGCACCCGTAGGAAACCTATCCAGACAGAGGACTTTCTTGCTGGTAGGTTATTATCAGGAGTTTTTGATATTCCGGTTTTGTCTTTGATCATATAAAATTAGCATTTTCCCGGTAATGAGAAACCTGGATTGGCCATTTCCCGGTTATACACAACTTCCCATTTTTTGTGCACGCAAACATGGCTGTAGCAATTCCGAAGAGCTCCTATTTCTGGAGTCAAGAGTTTTTTATTTTTTAATTTTTTTAACCATGAACGAACTAAAAGTAGTGAATATTTTAGATGGAAAGAAGCATCGTTATGTGGATTTGTGCAAAACTGTCGCAGATCGTGGCACTGTAGAACAGGTGCGTTCATGACGGAAAACCTTGAGAAAAAAATAAAAACAAGAGGCTCTCCGTGTACTCCATCAGCTCCACTCTCTCCCATCAGCGGCTTCGAACCTTCACCCAGCGCTCCCTGGTCCGCATCGGTGGCAAAAACAAACCCAGGACGAGAAAAGGTAAACAATTCCCTACAATCTGCAAAAAGCTGTCGTCTGCCATATCTCAGGATGTAGTTACCTGAAAGGAGTAGGTTGAAGTTCAAACCAGAGTCCCGCTGATAAGCCGCTTTGAGTTCCTTCAGTGAAAACGTGCTGAATATCGCCAACAACGGTGTGCGCACCAGCGTCAGTGCAGCTGCAGCCCGCACCTCAAAGTCGAGGGGATCCCCGGTAATTCAGGGGGCGCGAAATGTTTTCTTCTTCCTAAAGGGGGCGCCGCAAAAAATGATTGAGAAGCACTGCCCTGATGAGAGGAGAGCGCGCGGTCAGCAGACCCGGTGCGACGCTCAAACCCGGACCTTACAAACCCGTCCGGACCAAAGAAAGCTGTGGAGCTGTCGAAGGATTTGTTTGACGCCCGGAGAAGTTTGTGCAGCAGCGGTAAACAAAACAAATATAAAACAAGAAAGAGACAGACATTTTGAGTTTCGTAATGAATAATCCAACAAGATTCTAATATGATGCAAATAGCTTTATTTCTATTTTGAAAATTAAACTGAAGGAGGCTCATCGAAAGTGGTGAAAGATAATAGGTCACATCACTGAAGACAAGGTGCTTTAAGAAAGTCTGGGCCTTGGCACCTTAATGCTTTTTTCTCCTTCCCTTCTTTTTGGTGATCTGGTAGGTAAAATCATCGTCGTCTGATTCCTGGGCAAGCTCAAAATTGCCCTGTCTTTTGCCTTTCCTCTTCTCAGCTTTGGTGTTTTGTTTGTTATCCTGTCTCTGAGCTTTGGTGTTGGTCTTTGTTGCCACTTTCTCTTCTGCTGGGATGCTGTAGTCACAATCTTTCCTGGGCTTGGACTTTGGATGATTTAACAGTTCATATTCAGCACCTCTGAAGTCAACATTGAGTGCTTGAAAGTCTCCCTGCTTGTTTTGTCGCTTCTTTTTCTTGTCTTTCTTTGTGCTATTGGTAGGCAGGGTTTCTGGAAGGATCTCTGTAGTCTGGTCTTCCATGTTTATAACATCTTGGTCCTCATCAATGGAGTCTTCAGCTTTTGGACCTTCTGTATGGGACTCATCATGAACATCAGACTGAGGCATTACAGTATGATCCTCCTCAAATTCAGCATCTTTAGCTGTGTCTTGGGGCCCTGCTTTAGATTCCTCTGTATCCACAACTTGTTTGTTTGTCTGCTTTTGTCGCCTCTTTTTCTTTCCGTTGAAGGTGCAGGGAGTTTCAACCTCCACAACTAGTTCTGTTATTGTTTTCTTGGGCTTTGCTGAACTGGATTCTGTGGCTTCCTCAGAAGCCTCATCACGGTCCTGAACCTCATCCATCACATTATTCATGTTTAAAACACCTTGCCCCTCAGCGATAGTATCTATGATAGGTACCTCTTGGGACGCTGATGCAGCGGATGTGCCACAAGAATTATCCTGCTCGTCAGTCTTAAAATGTGTGTCAGCCACCTCGACCACTGTTATTTCTAAAGGCTCTGGTAAACTGTGCTCCGTGACTTCCCATGATGACTGGACCTCCGTACTCTGGTCCTCCATGACTGAAACACCTCGGTTCTCATCAGTTGTGTCTTCATCTTTTGGGGATTCTGTTTGGGATTCTGGAGCTGGTTCTGTCTTATCTGCCATAGGCAGTGAAGCTGATGGTGTGTCTGGAAGAATCGCTGTGCTCTGGTCCTCGGTGATAACGTCATCATCTTTTGAAGCTTCTGTGTGAGACTCTACGGCTGCTGTGTTACTACAGTCAGCCTGGCCGTTAGACTGGAGCAGTGCAGTGTTATCCTCCACCACTTGAGTATCATTGGCAATGCTCTGGAACTCTGCAGAAAACTCCTGTTCATCAGGCACTTCGGCAGATTGCTTCTGTGCCTGATTTTTTCTCCTTTTTCTCTTCCCTATGTTGGTGCTGGATGTTTCAGCCAGGGCAGCTTCACTAACCTTTTGCCTCTCTACCTCAGGAAGGTCAGTAGGCATTTCCACTACCTTGGATGTTAGCTTGTTCTCCATTGCACAATCGCTCTCGGCAGCCGATGGTGCTTCAGGAATGGTCTGTGGTTCAGTCAGTGATGCTGGTGGCTCTGGAGGAATCGTTGTTGCTTTTTCCCCCATTTTTAAAACATCCTGATCTTCTGTTATGGTGTCTTGAACTTCAGGAGTTACTGCTTGAGCATCTGAATGATTGCCTGCTGGTACAGTACTGCTGTCACTCTGGTTGTCAGTGTGGACCAGCGCAGTGTATGTTGCTTCAACTTCAGCCTCGGGTTTTTCTTTGGGCTCATGTGAACTGCGCTCGGTAGCCTCCCAAAAAGACTGGACCTCATTCGCCAGCAGATTTGGTGCTGGCGTCTCTGGGGGTGTCTCCATACTTTGGTCCTCCATGTCTAAAGCAGCTTGAATCTTTGGTGTGTCTGTTTGGGACTCTGAAGCTGCTATGGTGTTGCTGTCTTCAGTCTGGAGCAGCGCAGTGTGGTCCTCCTCAACTTGAGTATTGTTTTCCGTGCTTTGGTTGTCTGTTAGAGACTCCTTTGTGTCAGCAGCTTGCTTGTTAACCTGCTTTTTTCTCCTTTTTCGCTTTTGTTTGTTGGTGCTGAGGATTTCATCCTGCACAACTGGTTCTGTTATCGTTCCTTTGGGCTCCGCTAAACTGGATTCTGTAGCTTCCTCTGAAGTCTCAGTAGAATCCTCATTTATCATATCCTCCAATGTTAAAGCACCTTGGCCCACAGTGATGGTGTCTTGACCTTTGGAGACTTCTGCTTGGGACTCTGAAGCACTGGAGAGACTCAGGTCTTCAATCTTGAGCAGTGCAGCGTTCTCAAACTTAACTTGAACATCGTTAGTTGTGTCCTGTGGCTCTACTGGATGCCCCTCTGTATCCTGGACCCCATCTGATACTTCAGCAGCTGGCTTTTCCTGCTTTGTTATCATATTCTTTGTGTTGTTACTAATGGGAGGCGTAAACTGTGCTTCAGGAGAGTTTTGTGGTTCAGTTATATCCCCCACTGTCACAGAGGGATGATTAAGACCCTCTTGAGGAGAATTCCCCACCTGGACCGTCACAATACAGTGGTAGAAGTTGTCACCAGGCTGAACACTTTCTGCAGGCATACCCAGTTCAATCTGTGTCACCTCTATCTGGTCCTCCCCGGTCACACGTGTGATTTTAGGCTCAGGGATTAAACCATTGGAGCTTTCATCGATATTGAAAAAAAGCTCGGGAATTTCTCTCTTTTTCAGCAGTTGCAACAAGAGCTGCTCCTTGACGCTCCACTCCTCAGCAGCTCTGGCAAACTCTAGCTGCTTCTCATGATTGGCTTTTTGCTGCTCTTCAAATTTCTGTTTCCAAGATTCTTCTCTCTCCTGTTGGGCACCCTTCTGCTCTGCCCATAGCATCTCTCTGTCCTGGAGGGTCTGTGCAGACTCCATCAGTCTTTCTTGTAGGGCACGCCTCTCCTCTGCCCATAGCATTTCTCTGTCCCGGAGGGTCTGTGCAGACTCCATCCCTCTTTCTTGTAGGGCACGCCTCTCCTCTGCCCATAACATCTCTCTGTCCTGGAAGGTCTGTGCAGACTCCATCGCTCTTTCTTGTAGGGCACGCCTCTCCTCTGCCCATAGCATTTCTCTGTCCTGGAGGGTCTGTGCAGACTCCATCCCTCTTTCATGTAGGGCACGCCTCTCCTCTGCCCATAGCATTTCTCTGTCCTGGAGGGTCTGTGCAGACTCCATCCCTCTTTCTTGTAGGGCACGCCTCTCCTCTGCCCATAGCATTTCTCTGTCCTGGAGGGTCTGTGCAGACTCCATCCCTCTTTCTTGTAGGGCACGCCTCTCCTCTGCCCATAGCATTTCTCTGTCCTGGAGGATCTGTGCAGACTCCATCCCTCTTTCTTGGAGGACACATCTCTCCTCTGCCCATAGCATTTCTCTGTCCTGGAGGGTCTGTGCAGACTCCATCTCTCTTTCTTGTAGGGCACGCCTCTCCTCTGCCCATAGCATTTCTCTGTCCTGGAGGGTCTGTGCAGACTCCATCCCTCTTTCTTGTAGGACACGCCGCTCATCTGCCCATTGAATCTCTCTGTCCTGAAAGGTTGCGAGGTGTACCTCTCTTTCCTGCTGTAGGGCGCGTTTGGCCTCAAAGAATGCGTCAAAGATTTTTTCCATTGTTCCTCTTTGAACAGAAGTTAGTCCGTCAGAAACACAGTGATTTTTCAAACTATCGGTCTGCTCAAAAGCGACTTTGCGAACGGTTCAAGTGATCCTGGTTGAATGAGCTATGGAAGAATGTTCATATGCTTGCAAAGTTCTGTGCAATGATAGAACTCTACAAAACAGAACATTGCCCATGGTAACCTTGCCAACTGTTGCCTGGTTACAAGGTGCATTCCATACCTGTGATGTCATATCGCTAAAGGCTCATTCATACTTCACAAGACGCAAGAACTTCTTGTTCCTGCACCCTGAGCTGCAGAACAAAATTAAGTCACTTTTGCCCATTGACAGTGTCGATTCCCTTGTCGACTACAAGGCAAAGATGACTTCACTTTGTTCTGCAGCTCAGGGTGCAAGAAAAAGTTATACTTATACTTATGAAGTATGAATGAGATTTTAAAAGACAAAATACTAAAGTTATTGTTCACATTAAATATATAATATATCTCACTTTGAATGTAATGAGTATCGTATATTAATTTCACATTTTAAGTTGAATAATAAGAGTGATTGCACCTTTTCATTATATTCTACTTGTATGACGAGCACCTTTACTAATGTTAGCTTAAGTGTCAGTTTTTCACTTCTACTGGACATGCTGTGAAAAAACATCACATTTTGACTTGACTATATTTGTATGTGATAATGTTTATAGTCTGCAGGAAAATGGCTAAAAACTGTGAAAAAATTAAATTCCTATAACAAACTGCTAGGCCATAGTTACCACATTGATATTTGTAGCTACGCACTGCCTCCATTTTAAACTATAGGGTGTTTAGAATGTTGTAATGCCACATGAACCTGTTATGGGTGTACATTTCTTTACTTTGTTCATTTGTATTTTAGAAGGACAGTGATATCAGATATTCTCCATGAATCTCTGAAATAAATGACTCCTTGTTCATTTATTTTATTTACAGTGGGGAAAAAAAGTATGTAGTCAACCAACAATTGTGCAAGTTCTCCCACTTAAAAGATGAGAGAGGCCTGTAATTTTCATCATAGGTATACCTCAACTATGAGTAGGGATGGGTACCGTTAGATTTTTTTTTTATATACCACTACTTTAACAATACCTGCTTTTCGGTGCCGGTTCCTTAACGGTACTTTTTTCGGTGCCTATGTCATTTTATTTCAATTAAAATAACGTGTATAAAAAAGTGTCATTCAGGAAAAAGTCCTAAAAGTCTGATTTTTAATGAATTGAATTGCAAATTATGGTAGTGTAACACGCCGATTTCTTGGGTGTTCGTCAGTGTTACAGGTCTAAGGAAGGTCGTGGGTAATCAGCACACGGAGTGGGAATAGCTCCTCAGGAACATTTATTGGTAGACATATTGGCAGACAGATTAAGCCCCCAAACAAAGACCCACAGCGGCTTTTATACATGAGCATCCATATCCCTCCGCCAAGGATAAAATAGTACCCAACAAGTTGTACCACAGGTGCAAAAGAAATGCGCACAACATATTGAGGCCTGATAAATAAAAGAAAAATAAATCATCTTACAGTAGAAAATAAGTATCTGGTCAATAACAAAAGTTCATACTTTGTTATATACCCCTTGTTGGCAATGACAGAGGTCAAACGTTTTCTGTAAGTCTTCACAAGGTTTTCACACACTGTTGCTTGTCATTGCAAATGGTCCACAGAACGTATGTAAAACCTACCCCTGACTTGACATACTGTACATTTTCACTTTACAAAAGTTGTTTACTGTTAACTCTTGATAGACACCAGGTACAAGTAGATGCTAGCGTCTATTTGTACTCGTGTATGATCGTACAAATTTTACATTAGAAAAGTTGAAAGGAATACAAAAACATTTACCAAGCATTTTCTTAGTCCTTTGATAGGTGTGCTGCAACACATAACACAGGTCACC
Source organism: Proterorhinus semilunaris (assembly GCA_021464625.1). Classification (NCBI taxonomy): domain Eukaryota; kingdom Metazoa; phylum Chordata; class Actinopteri; order Gobiiformes; family Gobiidae; genus Proterorhinus; species Proterorhinus semilunaris. The sequence continues at coordinate 31,048,519 of CM038345.1, read as the reverse complement.
TTTTTTCAAAACTAAACATTTACTGGATAAGCGACCTCTCCCCGCACCATTCAAGCCAGCGCGGTCCCAGATCGATGTCAATGCAAATGTTATTGCCACTGTTATATCAATCTGGCTCTCACCAGTTTAGGATGTAGTGGCTAATAACACATTTACGCCAAAGTGGGCATTGAATAGAACCCCGCATTATGCTTTTCATATATTATGCTCATAAAATATTACTTAAATGCGCAGAAGAAGCCTCAATATGAGAAGCCGGGATCCTTTAGTTGATCATGTAAACAGGGGATTTGAGTTTTACGATTCATCAGTTACACATAAACACCAAATCTCCAAAACTACCATAACCAGATTATCGCTAATAACTGGATACTGGAGTGCATGTAAACGCACTCATTTTGACTGACCGCTCTGCTGTCTTTCCACACAGCAATTGTCAAACAGGATTATTTAGACGACAATAAACTGCGACAGCACACCAAAAGAACTGCTTTCGATTTCAAGCAGTGCTGCCCGTCCACAGCGGGAGAGAGTGAAAGGAGACGGGCTCGCAATCTCAGGGGGAAAGCATAAAAAGGCATAAATAACTCACAGTGGTCGGCTCTGAAGTGCTGCCTGTACATCTGCCTGACATTCAGATTCTCTCTCCGCTCTGTGTCCTTTGCTGCCACTCAAAGCTCCTTCCGGGGCAGAAACTGGGACAAATCAACACCATCATTGCAAAACAGAAAAAAAAAGTTAAAAAAAAAAGAAGCAAAAGAGTGTTGCGTTTTAGTGTATAGTAATAGCGTTGTAAGTTTATGGAAACAACTTTGAATCGTCAGGTCATGTATTTTATAACCCGACCATAACGTGAACCCACAAGTCTGTCGCCTGTGGGGAAAAACATACGTCATTCATTCACAGCTTCATAAATACAGCGGCTTAATAAATAATTTTAAGTTTAGTGCCACTGCGAGGCCAGCACCTTTCCACCAAGTGAAGTTGCAATGGGATTGTTATGTGGGTCACAGAAAAATTATGATGGGTGATGTAAGCACATGACTCGCTAACAACAAAATCCCTAGAGCCCCACATGTGCTAGTGCTGTCATCCATGTTGTTGAACAAGTAAAATAAAAGTAGGTGGAGCGGCAGAGTGATGAAATACCCAAACTGCTAGCCTGGCCAGTCCAGAATGATACCTTCTGTATTTGGGACCCACTCCTTCGTTGACCACCTGAGAAAACTCAAACGCTCCTGTGCAATCAGATTTGTTTATTTGCCATCACGTGTTGTTCGCGAGCAGCATCACTCCTGGGACGCAGAAGTCCCCTCAATAACAATCCACTGACTATATTCCTCAATCTGCGTTGAATGACCCAAAACACATCAGCAGTAGGTGAGCTTTGTGATTTATATTCCTGTTTGAATAATTACTGCAAAACCGCTATTAACATAGCAACACTTCCGCCCTTTGCTGATTGGTTACTCTGTTTCCTGTTTCCTTGTCTTGATGCCATGGTCACCGATTGAGGTGACTTCACTCTGGGGCCTTCAGATGAATGGTCTATTGCAGAGTTCATTTATTCGAGCACCATATAGATTCTGCATGATCCCTACAGCTACAGCAAGCACCCGACCGCTATTAGACAGTGGTGGGCAAGACGTTCCAGCCTCTCTGAAGAGAACCGGATAAACAGATATTCCTCTTGGAAACGTCGGAACAAGGCAAATTGAAGTGGATTTACTGATCACAGATATTTTGCGGCCCTTCATTATGAAGAGCTTCGAGGGCAAAGCTGCGGGAACGTAGACGCTCGGCTCCCCGGACAGGAGAAGGGTTTCCCCGCGTCAGCTGCGCTGGGACTCGGGCAGGCAACAGGTACGAGACTACGAGCGCTATAAAAAGGATCTCAAATAGCACCAAACTTTAAGTTTAGTATCTTTTATAACGGTGGATTTTGCATTTGAGTTAATCTCTGATATCTCGCTCTGTCAACAAAACATCTCCTAAAAACAGCCGCCTGTTTCCACGTTATAACGCGCTCGTCTCCGCCTGTCACGTGTCGTGTATTTCCGTATTCTAGCACGAGTGTTCCCGAAGGTGTTTGTTTTTGTTTGGGGGCCGAGGCACCGCTGCTTTGGTTTGCGTTGTTGACAAAAATCCTTTAGCGAACAAATGCCACGCAAAAAGGCAGTTTTATCCGTATGCCTGTTGTCGATAAGTTTATATGGGCTTGATTGCGTGAACCCAGGTTGCTATTGAAGGCCCTGACTGAAACCCCACGGCCCGCCACTGCTATTAGATGCCTGGTCACGACAAACTTACGTAGCGTAAAAAAACAAACTGGCAAAGAATCGGACTCCCTGCTCATTCACAGCAGCCATACACATCTAATTGGACACTTACATTTATATGCACAAAACTTTTGACAGTCGTGCCGCTCACTCCGCATCTTGCCTCTTTGCTGTTCAGCTGCTATATCTCCAAACAAGTCTTCTATGTTGTTCTTTTGCCGCGTTCGCCACATGGCCATGCTTGTGTTGTGTGTGCGGAGGACACGGAGGGAGCAGCAGTATCGCTTTATATTAGGGTGTCCTCATTAAGTATGAATAAGCATTAGAATTGGGATTACAGTAGTAAAAAGTATATTATTATATTCATGGCCAGATAAAAGTATAATAAGCAGCTAATTAATACTTTACAAGAATATTTGTAATGGCCTATTAATTACTAATGCTTTTTAATAACCTTAATAATACTTAATACTTGTGTTGTCATGGCGACGTGAAAACAGGAAGCGACCTCGCTCTCTCCTTGTGCAGTTTTTTGCCTTTCTCTGCGAACTGCATTTGGTTTATGTGTTCCACATTGTTTTTTTGGATACTTTTGTACGTCTTTGCCGTGTTTTTGTGGAGGTTTGGTGGATTTGCTTACTTTGAGAGTCTAAAATGGTCCTGAAGAAAGTAGCTCTTTAAAGGTAAACAAAATGCTAGCTTATCAGCTAAAGCCATTTGAGACCTACAAATGTCTTCTTCTGAGACACTGAAGAGGCACCAACAGCCCCCACAGCTGCAGCACAGAGGAGGCGTCACAAGAGGAGCTACAGGAAACAAAAAAGGACAAACGAGAGATGGTGAAACACTGTTGTGGAGCAGAGGGTTCTGCAGGAGGAAGAGGAAGGAGGAGATGGAGCTGACCAGGAGGAGATGTCCCTGAAACAGGGACAAACCCAGGAGGCGCTGCACCATTTCAGAGGATCAGAGGAGACAGAGCGCAGCCAGCCAGGTTTCTTCCGAGTACTACAGTTTCCCCGACCTCCAAGGTCATGCGGGTCAGGTGGACACACAGTGGCAGCACGGCTCAGCCGCAGCAGCTCAGGACTAACACCTGAACACTATTTCGTTGTACAGTTGTACAAGGATAATAAAGCACTTACTTACTTACTTAAAAAGCACACCTTAACATAATGCGTTACCAGAGCAGCTGCAGCACGTTTGAGGAGGCAAGAAGGGGGCAGGGGCATCACGCTGCTCAAAGCAGAAGGCGGAAAAATCATTTATTTACAAAGAAATTACAGTAATATTATAGAAAGAAAACAGAATAATTAAATTGAAACTACCCATATTTTAGCTTGAGAATTGATGTGTAGAATTGAGCCGCAGGGATTAAAATATGGATATTTTCTGTTTATCCATACCATGCGCTCTTTATTTTTTTTCAAGCCGGATAATGTTCTCACTGGACCGCGCAAGACTTTATGTATTTGTTCATTTGGTCCGGCATGTTGATGATGTCGCCATGAGCTCGTTTGCATCCGCTGTCATTCATCCCAGCCTATTGTACATGTTTTAAGTGGTAGGGGAAACCGGAGTACCCTGAGGAAACCTTTGCAGACTCCACCCAGAAATGAGGAACTGAGGGTTTTGAGAGCATGAATTAGTAACTGAACTACTCTTGATTTGGCGTATCCACCTCTAAGCTATAACTGTCCTTTCAGCGCTTGTTCTCTGGTCATACATTTTGGATACGCAGCCTTCACTCTTGCTTAAAAATATAGTTTAAAATATGATTACGTGCAATGTGTGGGCGCCACATTCCTCAGCTGTTCGGCCTCATGCTATATCCCTGTCCATATGCTTGTCCTCTGCTCTGGGCTTGTAATGTTATGGCAAAGTGCAACTGAAACATCCCCTCCAGAGCTGCAGCCTGTCAGATCAACTCGAAGGGCGAATAAGCTCGGTCATGGATAGCCGGCCCGCTCCCTGGCCGGCCTTTGTGCACGCTGAGTGATGGTCCATAATCTATTAAGAGGATTTGAGCTGGTCTGAAATTGCAGGCGGCGGAATTAGCCATCTTTGCATCGGGAAAAAACGCCGGCCATCTTGGACGGGAGGTGAGGGCAACTGGAGCGTTGGCAGAGTGGTTAGCCCCGTCCGGCTGGATGTGCACTGATAAGGGCTGAGTAACCTCTGGACATAACAAACTATCAAGAGACGTCAACGCAGGATTAGGCCTTTCACAGCGCTCGGGAGAGGACAAAGTCGTGCGAACAACAGCTAGGACGTTCTCGAGCAGCATGTGAAATTTTTTGTACTTTCTGTGAGTAGTGTGTCATGAAGAGCAGTTCAAATCCCACTTTGTCCTTGAGCAAGAGACTTCACCCAGCAGTCACCCTTCCGTCTGTCTACCCCGGGGCAGATGCTATCAATGTGTCGGGCAAATGAATAAGGTATATAGTAGCGTTTAGAGATACAGTACTTAAATAGCTTCTGATGCATCAGAAAAATTACAAGGACGACCAAGCCTTCATTATTTCCCTCTTTTTACCCATTTGACAGTTTCACAGTTATTTGCATAACTAAGAGTAACACACTTACAGCAAACATATACGTGTACAATTTAGGTCATCTAAATCCAAAAAGGGTAGATTGAACATTCTAAGACAATGCCGACGCAACAGAAGACATACATAAACATATACATATATACACACACACACATAAATAAATATATATACATACATACATACAAACAACAAAACTAATACCGTCTATGTACATATCCTTCTCTATGTTTATTAGCCAATTTGTTTGTGCATAGTGTGTGGGGCCGGTTGGTGGCTCCTCGGAGAAACAGATGAATAAAAAAAAATAAAAATATGTGTTAAGGATTAATAAATATAATAAGTGAAGAAACCACAGGAAATGATCCATTTGAACCAAGCGAAGTTGCTTTTTGTTTGACGTAGCTGAAAATCGCAGGAGAGTCCGTATTAGCTATGAAGGACCCAGGTTTTTAAAAGTAAACAAACAGCTAGCTTACGAGCTAAAGACATTGAGACCTACATATTTCTTCTTCTGCACTGAAAAGGCACCAACAGCCCCCCCACACACACACACCTGCAGCACAGTTGAGGCGTCACAAGAGGCGCTACAGGAAACAAAAAAAGAGGTAAAATGAGAAGAAGATGGTGAAAGACTGTTGCGGGGCGGAGGGAGCTGCGCAGGAGGAGGAAGAAGGAGGAGCTGATCAGTGCAGGGTTAGACATTTAAACTAATATAGTTATACATTTTTATAACTAAGCAACAGAGACCGGGCTTGCTTCAGCTAAACACACGGCATCTGGAGCCTGAAAGTCACTGCGAAACTTTGGTCTCCCTTTGAACCATCGCACGGTGGGTTCGGGCGCAGGCTCACGATTTTGCAGTCCCCACGCCTTGCAATGTGACATCTTTGTGAAGCAGAATTCAAGAAGCACTGGATTGTCCGTCCACTAATAGGGGATGCAAGACGGGTTTAGCTCATTTGGAGACAGGTTAGCTTTTTCCCCACTGATAATGTGGCGGGTTGTTGGAGAGGCCATTGGCGCAATGGTCAGTCCGCTTCAGGGCAGAAATGCCACCATCGAATAAAGAACTACTGAATAATGCAATTAAATAAGTACTGATCAGACGAAAATAGCCATGCATTTTTATTATCTTCATATGAGTACCTATAGATAAAGTATCTGCGCAGATAGACCAGCGGTTAATACTGCAGCAAATATGGGAAGCGTCTTATTTGGCATATGTTGCTCGGCTGTATAACAATCGAACACCGAGATAAGAGATTAAGACACACTGTACTGAACATAATTTATCCCCATTTATTCAATCAGAGGGTCATTACCTTGAACAAGGTAATGTCTTGTTCACGGAGGATTAATACAAGACACTGCACATGGATAGGGAAAAAAATATATATATTTAGTGATATCAATCTAAATAATGAATAGACCCATTGAGGAAAAGCCGGCTTTGCGAACCGATGTTAAACTTTTGGGATATCTCCACCTTGCTAGCAACAAAAGCAACAGGGTAAGTTTTGACCTTTTTTATACTATAACTTGAAAACTAAATCAAGGAAGAAAATTAGCTAAAAATCTCCACATTGACCACTGCGTGAAAAATGGCCCTAAACCCAATAACCTTTACCGAGCTTATTTGCGCTGCTAAACGTGTATGTTTTAGCTGCACAAACCACAACACTTTCAACAATGTCACAGGATACGAAAACCAAACCTCCCCCTCGCCTCGGTCTATGATATGGAGCCTTCCCCCTTTTTTGTAAACCCCAGTGGGGACATAGTCATTTGATTTGCCTTTTCATTTGCAGCATCGTCAATTAGCTGCAGAGAGGGAAGACGAGCTGGTTCTGTGGTCCACGCTGGCTCTCAGATGACTGACCTTCCCAGTGTGCATTTGGGTTTGGGACAGGAGCAGTGAAGCTTTAAGGCCTCTCTCCCCCTGACACACACACACACACACACACACACGCGCATGCACGTCCTGAGCTCAAATGAGGAGAGGGGGGTGCGGAAGGAGGCAAGTGTGGATGCCTACTGCCCCCTAATGGTGGAGATGTAGTCATGACAACTGCACCTTCCCATAGAGAGAAGTCATGCTTGAAAGGAAGAGACAGCAAGCAAAGGGGATTATTAGAAATCTGCAACGCTGTGTCGAGAAAAGGGTCTTTGGGAGTTCAAGTCACGACTTTGATGAATTTAGACACCGTTTAAATGGTATTCATTTGCTTATTTAAAAATCGAAATAAAAATGTGACCTTGAGTATTGCAATTTTAGCAGCGAATCAATGAATAACAATGCAGACTTGCCACTCGATTTCTCAGCTGTTGCCGTGAAGGAAAGCGAACTGCCTTGCTGTTGCTATTTTATAACATCACATGCATAACCTTTATTCGCTCTCGGTCCTGGTTTAGTCCTGGCATAGTTCTTACTCCAGCCCCTAAGGATTTTTTGTTGATTTTTTTTCCTGGTCCAAGCTGATTTAAATCGTGTTTAGTCTTGGTCATAACTTAGTTTAAAGTGCATATGACAGGTTTTTATCCTTTTGAAAATATGGCTTTTTCTAGATGGATATGGGTGGATGCATCTGTAGTAAGTAATAATTTTATTTTATTCCTTTGTCATCGAACAGCTCATGTTTAGAGAACTAGCTGAAATAAAACCATGTCATGATGTGGATCTGGTCTTTCTTTGCAGCTTAGGAGGTATTAATGTCCTTTCTCTCTTTTTATCACTGCTCAAAATTCTGCTCAAAACATGAAGTCACATGTGACGCAGCTGTCTGTTTTATGACATTCTGAACAATACTTTTACACATATTTTTAATGGAACTAAAATAACATATTTTGAAAAAAGTACTGTTGTGGGACCGGTATCGAAAAGCAGCTATCGTTAAAGTTGTGGTATCAGGAAAACAACGAACGGTACCCAGCCCTACTGGTTTACTGGTTTAATCCGTGTTTAGTAGATTTAAGTGTCAGAGGTTTGTGCTTCTTGTATTTGTGCAGCCCTGCCTTACACCGAACAGACAAATGAGAGAGCTGAATAATTTATTAAATGGATAAACACTGGCACTAGATTGTGCAGGTAGCAAAGAGAAGGAAGAGATTGATACCTTTGTTTTTGTTCGGGAAAATATCTCCTCTGTTTCTTAGTTCACACTGGTTATAGGGCTAAAGAGATGAAGAGGCTGAGGAGGCTCGTGGTTGTGCTGCTTTGTATATTGGGCGGGGATGGTGCAAATGTGAGACACCGGGATGTAAACAGAGGTCGCGTATTCACATTCTCGGAGACGGGTAGTACTTAGTTACATTTACTCAATTACATGTACTTGTACTACCAAACATATCAGTAAATGTTTCTAATCGCTGCTTTTCTATCCAGGTTGAAGGTAGTTTGACTGATTTCTAGTGGGATCTCTGGTTGTTCCTTTTGCATTAGCCTTTTTTTTTTTTCATCTTATATTGGAATAGTTTAAACTGACTCAAATTCTACATAAAGTCATTTTTCTCATTCAATATGGTCAGTTTCCCAGTGTTGAACCTGATTTTGTTGTAATGAACCCAAACCCCGAGAATGCCGCTTGCTATATCTTAAAAAAAATAAATAAAAAAAATCACCAAGGTACTCCAAAGAAATTGTGATACTTTGGGAGACCTGACCTTTTGGACATGGATGTATGATCTAACCAATACGCCCCTGTCCATAGTAGCTATAACAAACAGAACAACTACAAGAATCGATTGATCACCAAATGTCGACTTCCATATGCTGCAGCTTTATTTTGATTTGTGTGTTGCTAATTATCGGGGTCTGACTCCCGCACTAACAGCCCACAGTCCACTGCCCATGTTTTCCCTGATGGATTGTGGGTAATGACCAGAGAAAGGAGAGAGAGAGAGAGAGAGAGAGGAGAGAGAGAGTCGGTAATAGCGGCCTGTTAGAATTCAATTTTCTGATTATTTTGTTATGATTATAATTGGAGTATTCGCACATGGTAAATGGATTACATTTAACACGCTGCATTCAAGGCCCGACATCAGAGTCCGGAGTAATGACCTGACATTTACATAATGGCTCACTGTAACCGCCACCCTCGTGTTTTTTCTTCTTCTGTTAATCTTTTATAACGCTTGTCATTTCCCGCAGCTTCTTCCTTCGGCATACGAATCCATTATGGCGCCTGGAAAACCTCATAATTCATAAGCTCATTACGACGGGTGAGAATTAAAAAACGGCGCGTGCATCCGTTGTGTAATTTCCCAATCAAGGAGCGGCCTACATTTCATGAAAGTCAAGAGCAGTTTGTTCCTCTGAACTTTTTAAAGATTGTTCTCGGAGTGACTTTGAGCAGATCGCCGCTGTCCTCGAGTTAAAAGAGTTCGGATCACATAAGTGGTCCGAGGGAGCGGGCGCACTTCACTTAACCCAAAAAAGAGATAGGGCCGTGAGTCAGCTACCCTTTAGTTCGAAAGGATAACTTTAAGTAGAGTCTTGGTAAGTCCCGATAAAATGTCTGAGGTTTAAATTATGATTTGTTTTGAATCATGGGCAAACTTTTTGTGCCAGCTTTTTCGCTTAACTAAATCATGATTCTTTGGCTGCCTAAAGAAAGGTGATTCAGTCTGGTTTGGACATGCTTTAGCCCAGTCTAGATCTAGCTTAGCCCTTTTTCAGTCCTCCACATTCACAATAGGCACGCAAATTAATTGCGGGTGATGTTTAAATTTAACATCTTGAACAATTTAACAGAATAACCTTATTTTGTAACCAGTATATACTTGCAATGATGTGAGATGTCTGTATGAGAACAAAACTGTTTAAATATTTGCGTGACAGGGGAATCACAGTCTTAATTTGTTACATATTATCATGTCTGTAGTACAGTCACAACATTGATTCCACAATAAATAATTCACTAATGCTAACGCGGCTAGTGCTAACGTCCCCAGCAGCTTATAAATACTCTCACTGGGGAGGGTCCGCACCTGCTAAAACATCATTATTGTTAGGAAAGACTCACCGTTGCAGTGCTTCCATGTTGCCTTTAGAGCAGACTCAGACTCCGGAATTTTATCCAGGAAGTACAAAACGAAGTGCCGTCACCGTAGAAGAAGAAACATCAAAATTAAACAGAATTAACTGACAATTTCCAAACTGCGTAAACGAAGTGAAATACTGCTCCAAGTAAGTCTTTGACTGGGAACAATTTGGGGTGAATGTAGTGTGTGAGTGAGTGAGTGAGTGAGTGAGTGGTTGGTGGTGGCCTGAGGGGCCTCTCTTCCGTCAGTCTACTTCAACGCTAGAATAGTTGCTTACCACCACCAAGTGTGGAGTGAATGAATAATGGAATATAAAGCATTTTTGAGTGTCCAGGAAAGCACTATGTAAAACCAATTCATTATTATTGAAAAAGATGGACTCAACAATACACATTTAAATAGGCTCGCGTGAAGCAATAATAGTACATACTTTATACTTTCTTAACTTATGGAATCTATTATGGTATCCCCAAAAGGTCCTAAATACTGCATAGTGTAGCCTTCTTACCATTGTGACTGTATTTTAAAATAAAGATTCAAAGACCTTGACAGTGAGGTCAAATCTCTTGTGCTTTTGTTGGACTCATTTTGTACAAACCTGATCTTTCCGCAGCAGCAGCGGTGTCAGAGCTGGCAGTCACTCCACTTGGCCCCAGCCCATAATAGATCCTGGAAGACAGTCGGGCCATAATATCACCCAATGTACCTGAACCTTTGCCGAGAGTGGGAGAGCGAGAGAGAGAATCATAATCTCCTCATAGCATCAGCAGCTCATTACTGCCATCACACATCCATTTTTTTTAAATCATGGGGCCAATTACAGTCACAAATCAGCCCGTCAAAGAGAGGTGGATATTTATATGCCATAGAGCAGGGATCTCCAATCCGTAGATCTCCTGAACTGTCTCATATAACGTTCTACAATACTACACACTTGATGAGTGACGTTTTTAGGTGCACTTTTTGCTTTAAAAATGTTGCAAACAAATCTGCTTACATTTAGGTCAAAACAGTTACCACGATGTTCGGGCCATTGAGCACACCTGAACATAAGCCGCACAGACTAAATTTATTGATGCACCGATCTGTTACTGGTATTGGATATCTGAGCCGATAAAAGTAGCGGCTTATGGCCAGGAAATTATGGTAAGCATCAAGAAAGAACACATTTCCTGTGATTGTGTTGAAATACTTTCCAGTATGAGCATCGGACCTATGCATAGTTAGATAGATGCCATCAAAGCACAAGTTGCTCACTGCCATTGCTTTTGAAAATAAAAGTAGCTCTTACGATAAAAAAAAAGGTTTACATATCTCTGCCGTAGACTGATTTAGAATGTGACAAGGCAAGTTAACATGAAAAAAATAAGTGCAATGAATGATAATAGAAACCAATCAACCAAACGTCAACTCCATGACAGCTGATAAACGAGATAATAGCGGGGTGTAATTGTTTTGCATAGTTGAGTTGCAGTAAAATACGGTATCTATTACCACCGCTGTCATATTTATTCTTACATAAGCAAATTAAATACGTGAGTGATCTGGGAATTTAAAAAATCGTGAAAGGTGTTAATTTGTGGGGCCGGGAGCTTAGTTGTTCACACTCAGTTTGTCAGAGCTCTCACTCTTCCATGTTACTTTCTTTTCTTCTCACTAACAATGAATTTAGTCATTGTCTTGTGACATTAATGCAGGTGTTAGAGTAAAACAACCGCAGGGAATACAAAAATAATGATGTCTGTCCATAGAAATGAATTTTTGCTTCAATATGTATCCTTCAGGTTTCTCTTTCTCCTCTTCTTTAAGAGAAAGCGTGCTTATAGGGTCTATAACATATACTGGACATATACAGTAGTTGAGTGGGACACAAGAGTGAGCACTTTACATCAGCATCAGCTGTGATGCATACATACAGTACAACCCAGTGGTGGCTGGTGATGTAAACTCTGTGGGGCACACCGTGTTTATTTTATTTTATTTTTTTACTATATCGAATGTACTAAGCACATTTACTGCTGCATGTCACAGAAGCATTACAGCATCAATATAACAAGGCAAATATTTACGCTATTAACGGCATTCAGTTACATAACGTAATTTAAACAGCAGACTATTACCTAACAAATGCATTTACACAAACATAGATTCGTCCGTAGCCTTGAGGACCATTGCTTCCTTACGTCTGTTTTGCCTCATACAAACTCCATAAACACACGGCAGCTTCCACACTTCATCTTGTGTCACCAGCGAAAAGTCCCGTTGCAAAGAGTCGTCAAAAAAAGAAATTCCACCGGTGTTTGCTAGTTTCCGTGTTTACAGAGACAGTGTGTGCAACTTAAGTGAAAGTATCCAATGAGGAGTCTTCAGCGTCCCAGAGCCGAGTGCATGTGTGTATGTGCTGTAGGCGGGCCTGGGGCCACAATAACTGTGCCCCAAAGCCGTCTCCTGAGAGCAGTTTTGGACGCGCACACTATGATGACCTGCAAAACAGACAACAGTATGTTCAATTCGATCAACTAAACTGAAAACATGAAACGGTGGTATGTGGAATCCCACAGGGTTCCATAATCGGACCAAAACTTTTTATTTTATGTATAAATGACATCCATGAAGTAACAAAGAAAATGGGCTTTCTATTGTTTGCAGATGACACAACCGTTTATAAATCAGGAAGTGACCTCGATACATTATTATCTTGTGTGAGCACTGAAATGGCATATTTAAAAACATGGTTTGACCAAAACAAATTATTATTAAATTGGGAAAAAAACAAATATATGATTTTTGGGACAAGGAAAATTGAGGGGAATGTTAACATCACTATTGAAAATTCAAGGATTGAGAGAGTTACCAAGATAACATTTCTGGGAGTCATGTTGGATACTAAATTCAGCTGGAAGCCACATATTGAATATATTCGAGCAAAAGTGAGTAAATGCATAGGTATTTTGCATAAAGTAAAATATGTTTTTGATAAGGTTTCCTTATTTCTTTTATATTCTTCATTAATTGTCCCTTATTTTACATATTGTATCGAGGTCTGGGGAAATGCATGCAAAAGTGTAATAGATCGAATGTCTTTGCTACAAAAAAAGGCTGTAAAAATTATAAGTCATAAAGGCTCTAGAGAACATACTAACGACCTTTTTGTGAAGCTGAAACTATTAAAATTTAAAGATCTCGCAAATTTTACAAACCATGTGGAAAATTAAACACAAGTTGGTACCTGAACATATTTACAAGAAATTGACCTTGATCACAGACGACACAAGGCGAAAAGGAAACTTTTGTGTACCGTTCTCCCGAACCTCACTAAGACAGAGGGGTTTCTTGGTTGCTGGGGTAAGATTATGGAATTCATTAAAGAACAAACAATAGATACATTTAAAAATATGTTCAAGGAGATGCAGATGGAAAAATATATACAAAAAACATAACTTATATGCTGAAATGAAAAAAATAAATAAAAAAATGTTTTGTTTGTTAAAATTGTTAAAATTATTGATTTTTGTAAAACCAAAAACCATGTCACAAATCAGTTGAATGGATCACCTGCCGTTTTTGGTCATCGATTTTCCTGTAACTATTACAAAGGGGCATGGACAATAAGACAATGTCTTCATCATGCTCCTTTTCACCATGTACTGTTCATATTAATGTATGACCCTGTAAAGAAAAATATGAACATGGATGAATAAAGAAAGAAAGAAGAAGATTGAGAGAAATGAGGCCTTGGCATTTATGCATAAATGTTTATAACGAAATGTTCTTGGTAACCTATATGGTCTTCATTGAATATTATTCTTGATAAAATATTATTTTTTATATATTATTACTCTATAAAGAATACAAATTCTATTCACAAGTATTTTGAGCCAGCACAGCGCCACCCAAATGCCGAGACGTCACTGAGTACATACTATCTGTTGTCAGGCCTGTACGACTGTTTTTCAGTTTACAATGTTAGAAAAGCCTTTTGAGCAGCCACATGTCGGCAGCCAAACCAGACTAAAAATATCTGAAAAACTGCGGACAAAATGTTCTATGTTTTTACTGGTTTACAGCCGAAAAGGACACGGGCTAATCAGCAACGTGCTAACTCATGCACATAAAACACACACACACACACAACATCTCCAAACTGATAATCCACATGATCATTATTTGCAAGTGACTGTTTTCACAAACATTAATGTCATATCTGAAAGTCCTTTCATTTGACCATTATGAAGCACATCGTTTTAAAATGTGTCACCACTTTTGGACGCCTTTATGAGACAGTAATTTGACATTTGTTCCTATGCGCCAAGTAAGAAGACGTGTGACAGTTTTAGTTTCATGTGGACAAGTCCTGACATTACAGAGATATTAACCATAAACCAAGTCCAAAACTTCAGCATTTTGATGGTTAACATAGTTACCAAGCTATTGACAAAAATAAGAAGCTAAATTGACTTCAGACAAAGCTGACTGTATAGCACAATGGTTCTCAAGCTTTTCAAGTACCAGCTCACATAATATTTGACCTTCCATGGAGCTCATATCAGGGCAAAACTGGTTCAAAAAAGCGTCTAAATTGTATCTAAACTGAGTGTAAACCATGCTTTTGGGTCAAATCATACTTCAGGAACCACTGTCCAACTGATGCCTTAATTACCACCCTCCACCCTAAACTATCTTTATACGTGCTTTTTCAGACAAGCCCCCTGCAAGTGGTGTCTCTTTTCATTCCTAATCTGCACTTCACCATCAAAAATAGAGTCGCCTCACATTACCTACGCGTGTGTGAAAGTACGGATGTGCACAAAGTATCCATCTGACCGTCTTCCTTGGAATTCATACTCAAGGGATCAATCTCCAACAGGTGCACGCCAGGTGACAGAGAGACGAGCGGCCGATCAATACGATGTAACTGAGTCGTCCAAACAGGAGCGGGCAGTTCATTATGGCATCTGCAGAGCCAGATCAAACGGCGTCGGGAGGAGTGCAATGGGGAAAGGAACAGAGAAACGGACAGAGGAGCGGAGCGGGCTGGTGAGCGTCTGTCTGGAAAGTTCATTATGTATCTAAATGTGAAATGTGTTTTCTACGTCAATGGTGTGCTTGCCCTTAGGCTGCGCTATTGCATATCTCTCGGAAGCGCCAGCTTCCCGCCCTGAGAGGATCAAAGAACTGACCGCTCCAATCATCCTTGGGGGTCCATTACCCCTGTGCCCTATAAAAGGGGGACTCTCCCTTCAATCGTCTCCTTTTTCTCTCAGCTTACTCTGAGATCTGGATCTGAACAAGAAGGAAGAAGAAATATGACTCACCGCACTCCAGCGCTTGAAACCCCGTCGCCCTCCGGCGTCAAGCTACGGGTGTGCGGTTCCTGCGCGGCGCCGCTCCTCGCTCAGGATCAGCACGTCCGCTGCTTCTTGTGCCTGGGCCGGCGCCACTCCGCGGAAGACTGCGCTGCCTGCCTCGCGCTCCCCCGGGAGGAGCGCGAGCGGCGTCGCGCCTTTCTGGCTCCTGCCTCCCCGGAGATATCCGATCAGGACTCGGATGCTTCGAGTGACTCCCTGGCTCCAGTTCCCCCCGTGCGGGAGCGGAGCCCGCCTCCTGCTTCCCCGATGCAGGAGAGGAGCCCGCCACCTTCGCCCGCTCCTAGAAGGGATTGGGCTGCTGGCGATGAAAATGATGAGCAACGCCTGTTTGATGAAGATGCGCTCTCCATCTTCACTGAGGATGTGCAGCCCCGTGAGCGCTATCCCATGGATCGCCTCCCCGGCCTCATCGCTTCTGCTGCGGCCCGAATGGAGCTGAAGATGCCTCCTCAACCTCCAGCCCCAGCGTCGGACCTGTTCCGCGACCTGTTTGGGAACGCCCGCGACAGGCAGCGCCCGGTGGTGGTAGCCCCTCGCGTGGACTCGCTCCTCCACTACGCCAGGCGTGACTGGGAACATCCCTACTCCGCTCGTACACCGGCCCTCGCGTACGGTGTGTACGCTACGGTGGAGGGTTGGAGCCAACCGAAGGGCGTCCCCACCATCGAGGACGGGATAAGAATGTCCCTGCTCCCGTCCTCTTCTCTCTGGCCCGGCGGTAGAGTGGACCTTCCCTCAGAGCGGGATAGGTTCACCGCCTCCATCCTTAACCGCTGTTATGCTAACGCTGCACAGGTCGTGGCGCTAGCAAACAATATGGCCTTGCTCACCGCCTCTCTGGACAAACTGGTCCGCGGCCGTGACCAGCTTTCTCATGATGAGATTGTGGAAGCTGAAACCACCATGGCGACCTTCGCTCGCATGTCACAAGCCCTTGCCCTCGACGGTGGTCGGACCATGTGCGCTGCGCAGGTCGGCTGCCGCCATCTTTGGCTGGGGTTGTCCACGTTAAAGGAGGTTGATAAACGCAGTCTGCTCAGCCTGCCACTCGACCAGTCCTCCCTCTTTGGACCCGGCATTCAGGCTATGGTGGATCGCCTGGAGACCGCCGCCAAAGCTTCAGCGCAGTTGGCCCGGCATTTTCGCCCTCAGCGCGAACAGGGCTCCTCACGACGGCGCTTGGATCGAGGTGGACGAGGCAGATCTCCTCCTCGCCGTGGCCCCGCCTCCTCTTCGCGTGCAGCTCCTCGACGCCCCCAGGGTCCGGATCGTCAGCGCAGCGATGATCCCAGCCCGAGGCGTGACCGCCGTCCCGCTCCGGGCTCCAGGAGAGGAGCAGGAAGAGGGGGGGTTAAAAAATGTGAATAAAGGCCGCTCGGCCCGTTACTCCACTAAAGAGCCTGCTTCGTATTCCTTTCATGCTGAAAGCATTACGAGTTTGCCTATTGCCACTCGGAGTGGGAAAGTGGTTAAAGTCAGCGAGGCTCAGGAGGCTCCGCTGAACTCTCGTTGTCACTCCACTCTGCTGCCTGTCAAGGCCGTGTGCGAAACACGCTCTGACTCTCGCACTCGAGCGCGTGCACGAGCCACTCCCCGTGACACTTCTGCTGTGTTTACAGCGAGCGCACCGTCTTACATGAGTCAATGTAAGCTTAATGCTGCTATGACGGCGAGGTCCAGACCTAATGTACGGTTCCTCAACGGTGATTGGTCGACTGTCTCTAAGACAACGGACCTGGGGGAGAAAGGTGGCTCGAGTAGGAGCAGGCCTGTGATTGGCTCTGCTGCCGCTGCTCAGTGCCCTGCTCCGCGCTCTAACTCTCTGCCACTGAGGTGTGGGAGAGAGAAACGGCGTTATGACAGTTTGTCAAGCACTTCATTGCCCCATGCTTTTACAGCTCGTCAGTCTGTTTTTCTAAAAGCCGCGGGGCAACGGTGTAGGTCAGTAGGTAGAACCTCTTCCCGTACACTCCCCCCACGCTCTCAATCGCCCCCGCTGGGAATCCCCGCCAAGCGGCGTAGATCTGAGCGCACTCCTCTCTCGACCGATGAGTCTGCTCTCTCCCGGGAGCGTCTGCCCTTTCGAGCAGGGCCCCCCACGCCGCGGCGCACTGCCGAGAGCGGAGCCGGTGGGCGGGCCCGTTTCCCCGCTCTTATTCAGTGTCGTGGTACGACCCTTGACAGAGTTTTACCAAATCTGGGAAAGCGCAGGGCTTCTCGGAGCTCCCTGGTTGGACAGGATGCTCAGAAGGGGATACGCCCTACAATTCTCCCGGAGACCTCCAGGCTTTCGCGGTATCCTCAAGACGAGGTTACGCAACTCAGCCGAGAGCGCCGCGCTCACAAGGGAAGTGGTTTCTCTACTACAGCGCGGTGCCATAGCAGAGGTGGACCCAATCAGAGCGAGGACGGGGTTTTACTCCCCGTATTTCCTCGTTCCCAAAAAGAGCGGCGGTGTGCGGCCCATTCGGGACCTGCGGGTTCTCAATCACTGCATTGTGAAGAGGCCTTTCCGCATGCTCACGGTGCAGCAGCTGCTGCAATGCGTCAGACCCGGAGATTGGATGACTTCAGTGGATCTCATGGACGCATACTTCCACATCCCCATTGCCCTAGCGCACAGGAAGTTTCTCCGGTTCGCAGTCGGGGACAAATGCTACGAGTATTGCCGCCTCCCATTTGGCTACTCCCTGGCTCCACGCACCTTCTCCAAGTGTGTGGAGGCAGCGCTAGAACCGCTTCGTCGTCGAGGTCTCAGAATCCTGACTTATATCGACGATTGGCTTATTCTGGCCTCCTCCCCACAAGAAGCCCATACGGCCGAGGTGCTGAGGCACATTTCTCGGCTGGGACTGGTCGTAAATCAGGAGAAAAGTCGACTGTCTCCGACCCAAGATTTGGGCTATTTGGGGCTACGCTTGAACTCCAGGGACATGAGGGCCTCCCTCTCCCTGGAAAGGCAGTCAGTGATTCTGGATCTGGGACAGCGGGTGTTGGATGGCCCGTGGGTTGCACCGCGACAAATCCGCTCCCTGCTCGGCATGATGGCGTCAGCCCACCCAGTGGTTCGACTGGGGCTGCTGCACATGAGAGGTCTCCAACGCTGGTTTTCACGCCTCGAGTCCCGCAGAGGGATGGACGTGAGGTCGGCACGGTTGTCCCCCGCCGCAAGGTCCGACGTAGAATTCTGGTTGGACCCGGAGCGCCTCCGTCAGGGGGTCCCAATGGGCCACGTGCTCCATTACACAGAGGTGTTCACGGACGCCTCCCTGACCGGTTGGGGCGGTGTAATGGGCCATCTCACGGCGAGCGGTGTTTGGCCCCCGCCTCCGAGACACATCAACCTCCTAGAGATGGAAGCGGTGCAGAAAGTCCTCCTACACTTTGCTGCTCATCTATGGGGTCACCACGTCTTGGTTCGGTCGGACAACACCACAGTGGTGGCCTACCTGAACAGGCAGGGGGGGACCAGGTCACCCGCTCTGCACAGGTTGGCAGCGGAGGTGCTCAACTGGGCAAGCACTCACCTAGCCTCTCTGAAAGCGCGCCACATTCCCGGAGCCCGCAATGTCGGCGCGGACAGAATGTCCAGAGGGGGCGCCTTACGGGACGAATGGGGCCTGGCGCCCGAGGTCGCGGCGGAGGTGTGGCTCCGGTTCGGCAGACCGGTGGCCGACCTTTTCGCCAATGCAGAGAACGCACAGTGCCCACTTTGGTTCTCGCTCAGGTCAACAGACGGGCCTCCTCTCGGCGTGGATGCCATGGCTCATCGACCATGGCCGTCCGGCCTGCTTTACGCGTTTCCTCCCCTGCGCCTCATTGCGCCTCTGCTCCACAGAGTGAGGTCAGAGGGCGCACTCATCCTGCTCATAGCCCCAGACAGTCCGAGTGCCAGGTGGTACCCCGACGTGGTGTCCATGGCACAAGGGGATCCGTGGCCCCTCCCGGACAGACCGGACGCCTTGACTCAGGCAGGGGGAGCTCTTCTGTCGCGCCCGATACTGGGACGCAGGCTGGTGGTCTGGAGGCTGAAAGGGGGAAGTTGCTGAACTTTGGCCTCCCCCCCTCAGTTGTTGCCACAATCCAGGGTGCTCGGGCCCCGTCTACAACCAGAGCGTACAGGGTCCGTTGGCGCCTTTTCTCTGACTGGTGTTCAGAGAGGAACCTAGACCCTATATCCTGTTCCATACAGGACATACTCAATTTTCTCCAGGGATTACTGGAGAAAGGGAGGGCCGCTGCGACCCTAGGGGTTTTTGCGGCGGCCATTGTTACCGGGCATGTGGGGTTCGGAGTCCACACTGCTCGCAGTCACCCTTTGGTGAAGCGGTTCCTCCAGGGCGTTCGTAGGCTTAGACCGCCCGTGCGCCGCCCGGTCCCAAACTGGGACCTTCAGATTGTACTGGAGGGCCTTTCGGGACCCCCATTTGAACCCATTCGCCAGGCAGGGATGGATTGTCTGTCCTACAAGACTGCGATCCTGTTAGCCTTTACGTCGGCTAAGAGGATTGGTGATCTCTGTGCGCTCTCTGTGCACCCCTCCTGCATGTCCCTGCCTGAGGGTGATGGGTTGATGGAACTCTGGCCCAACCCGGCTTTTCAGCCGAAGGTCATTACATCCGCCTTCAGGTCGAGGGTGATCAGAATTAGACCCTTCTTTCCCCCTCCGCACGCGTCGGTGGGGGATGAACGACGACACCGCCTTTGCCCGATCAGGGCGGTACGTCACTATCTTGAACGGACTGCCAATTTCAGACGCTCCGATCAGTTGTTCGTGGGCTTTGGGGTAAGGAACAAGGGTGCCCCATTGTCCTCTCAACGTTTGGCCCACTGGATATGCCTTGCCATCCGCAGTGCATATGAGGCACAAGGACTCCCTCCGCCGACAGCGGTCAGGGCTCACTCCACACGTGGAGTGGCGGCTTCTACAGCACTACTCCGTGGCGCTTCGATTGAGGAGGTCTGCATGGCAGCCTCTTGGTCGTCCTCTTCAACGTTTGTGCAGTCTTATCTGCAGGACGTTGCTGCGGGTTCAGTTGCCCACATTGTTTTGGGTGGTGGACGGTCGTGAATCCCCCCCCCCCGAGCCCAGGGTGGGTCCGGGAAGGGATGACCTGTTTTGGTTTGGTTCGGTGCTTCAAGCGCTCTTGGGAGAGGCGGCCTGGCCGAACTGGACGTACACTCTTATTCTTCGGGTGACCGGCGCTCTTGGGAGAGGCGGCTTTGGGCACCCTCGTTATCAAGGGTGGGTCTGCACTAGCGCTCTTGGGAGAGGCGGCTAGTGCGGACGTCCCCCATTGGTTTTTTGTCTGGGTGAGAACCGCTGGCGTTGTTAACGGCTATTGGTTGCCCCTTACTCTGCCCGTGGGCCCCTGCTACCTAGTGAGCGTTTAGCCGCTCCCTGGGACGCATGGCGTTGCCCCGGGCCCGCTCCAATCATGCGAGTCCATGCCTGCTGGGAGTACATTGGTCGGCCACGGCTGCACGTTGCTTTATGCAATAGCGCAGCCTAAGGGCAAGCACACCATTGACGTAGAAATCTAAGTTACCTATGTAACTATAGTTCTACGAAAGGTGTGCGCCGCCCTTAGCTACGGGCCCAGCAGGCACGACCTCTCTTCGATGGCTGAGTTCAAAGGAGACGATTGAAGGGAGAGTCCCCCTTTTATAGGGCACAGGGGTAATGGACCCCCAAGGATGATTGGAGCGGTCAGTTCTTTGATCCTCTCAGGGCGGGAAGCTGGCGCTTCCGAGAGATATGCAATAGCGCAGCCTAAGGGCGGCGCACACCTTTCGTAGAACTATAGTTACATAGGTAACTTAGATTTACGTACTCATGTGAAGTGACACAATAATGATGAAGGAATTGGAACGCATGTGCCTGTCACTAAACTAGAAAAGGCCATTTGGTAAGTTTTAATAAGTTTACTTGAACATGGGAAAGATCCTCTGCACGGACGGTACGTTTAATTTGGTTTAGAAATTGAACATGTTCTTTGGTACAACACATCTTTCTTCAGCCACTGCAGTGAAGCATTTGCAAAGTTATTTCTTTCCAGCGCTGGTTCAGATACTCAAAGTGAAATATTCCTCGTGTACATGTAAAAATTGCCCAGTCGAAGAGTTAACTAGGTGAAAGCAGCATAGTGGCACAGTGGTTAGTGCTTGTGCTTCACAGCAAGGTCAGATGTGTGCAGTCTACTCCAGGGGAAACTAAAGCTACATACGTAGCTCACTACCGTGTGTGGAGTGAATAGAGAACAAAATCCCCTACACTGTGTGAAGCACTTTGGGTGACTTGTGTCATGCTAAAAGTACTAGGCTATTCATCAAGCTTCCATTCCATAAAGTATTTTAAAGTACTCAACGTTCAAATTGTGAATTATAGCATCCGAATTCAGCAACACGACCAAACCATCTTTTTTGAGTGGTGAGTTAGCGACACAGCGACACCTACTGTTCTGGAAAATGTATGATGAGGCCTTCAAATTAGACAAAAATATATGTCACACTACATACTTCTTACTTGCTTAACTTTTATTTTACATGAATGAAGAAAACAACTTGGATTATGACCTTTTTGCCTGAGGGAGGAAGCTACCCTCCCAGGAGGCACTGCACCATTTCAGAGGATGAGAGGAGACAGAGCGCAGCCAGCCATGTTTCTTCCGAGTGCTACAGTTTCCCCGACCTCCAAGGTCATGCGGGTCAGGTTGACACAGTGGCAGAGCGGCTCAGCCGCAGCAGCTCAGGTCTGACACCTGAACACTATTTCGTTGTACGCTTGTACAATGAAAATAAAGCACTTACTTACTGATAATTTATATTCCATCAATCCATTTTCCTACACTTTTCCGTTGCCGGGTCGTCACATTGCACCAGCCCCTATGGCTCCTCCTGCAGGTGGTGGGTCCACAGAAGGACGGCCTCATGGTTCTAACCGGGCCTGTTGGTCTCTCATAAGGGGCTTCTGAACCGCTCTTTGTCTGACCCGTCAATTAGGACCTGTTTGCCATGGGAGACCCTACCAGGGGCACGAAGCCCCCGACAACAGAGCTCCCAGGATCATTGGGTGCGTTTACTTATTGTACATACGATTCCTCTTTTTACTATTTAACCGTTTGCACATGTCCTGTCTAGTTTGCACACCCTGAGTGATCTTATTGAGAGCCGAATGTAACAAGTGAATTTCTCCATTGTGAGATCAATAAAGCCTTATGTTATCAAACCCCTCCACCGCGTCAAGGTGGCGGTTCCAGGAGGGGACAATTTATATTTAAATTGAATACTATTTACATTCAAATAGTCTATTCATGAAACATATGGAACATATGGTTAAAACAGCTGTTTAGTGTTTAGTTCAAAGACCTCTCTCTGTCTGTTCTCCTCTTACTCCCGCAATGCATTGTGGTCTATATTGACTGCTGATTACTTTTCAGCATGCATTGTTGGAAATGCACTACTTTTTTCCCTCTGGACATCCGGACACCCCTACAACGTGGCCTGACCATGATGTAGTGCGCTATATTGGGAATAGTGTGAACACTGGGACACAGCCTTTGACGTAGGAGAAGTGCTCACTAACACAGATCAAGACAGATTTGTGACCAATATTTGGATGAAATGGGTCTATTGTGTTTATAGAACAAGTTGTATGTCTTTGACTTCACCCCATAACCAAATGAGAGCAAAAACAGTGTTTAAATGTTTGAGGAGTGATCTCTTGTCAAACTTTAGAACACACATCAGAGTATTACATATTGAATACTAATATGCACGTTTTCTTTTCATTCCACTACCTCAAGGCTGCGCACTATTATGTGATATTGTCTTAATAATTACACCCATATAATCACTGTTCACTTTGGCAGACAACCGGCTAAGACGATATGTGCACTGAACGCCCTTGGGGCCTATTTTATGTCGAAAGAAATATATAAAAGTGATGGGGCTGAATTCCTGTGTGTGCACGTTTAAGGCCAAGGCCCTGTGCATAGAACTACATAAAACATGCTCGTACTGGCCACCCTATAGGCTACAAATGAATGAGACGTGTGGTTTTGATGTCATTTGGAGACACACACACCTACATGTAACAATCGTTCAGGGCAAGACGGGGAAGAGGATCAACCTTAGACGACTTCACGTTTGACAGTCATGAAGTTCCTTGCTTATTTTGCGCTGCTTTCTCTGGCGCGTGGCGGATTGCTGAGCAAAAGGGAGACTTGCCAGCAGCCTTGCGACGCAAGCCAGTGTCCGATGCCACCCCCGGCGTGCTACTACGGGCACGTGGTGGACTTCTGCGGATGCTGCGTGGTGTGCGCGTCAGGGGAAGGGGAGGACTGCGGCGGACTGGCCTGCGGTGATGGGCTGAGGTGCGAGAGGGGGAGCCGGGAGCGGCCGGGCAGCAGGGCGTGCGTGTGCGAGACCAAGGGGCCCGTGTGCGGCAGCGACGGCAGGACGTACCCCAGCGTCTGCCGACTGCGGGCCGAGAACAGCAGGGCAGAGATGGAGGGGGCGCCGCTGGTCACTATGGTGCAGAGGGGAGAGTGCCACGCTTCGGGTGAGTTCGGCATTTTGACATAACATGGAAAGTGCAGACGGAAATTGATTCACACACATTTTATTCCATGTTTAGTCCATTCTGTTGTCATCAAAGTATTATGATAACTTTATAAAATCGAAATTTCACTGTGCACATTAAAAAAATGCCCAGGAGCAATAACATGAACAAAAACAGTGGACAACAGTGGCTCAGATGGTCATCTCATCACTGGACGATTGGCGACTTGATTCCAGGCTTCCGTTTGAGCACACTTCACCCCCTTTCCAATTGGAGTGGGTGGTGTTTGGAGAAGCTGATGGAACAGATTGGCAGCTTCACTTTTGGCTCTAAAGTAAAATCTCCAAAGGTCTGTACATTCATTAATGATTTCTAACTAGGCTTTTACCTAAATGTGGTCGATGGGTTGAGAACAGCTGAAAACATCTGTATCTTTCCTAATTTGCAATGTTTGATGGCTAATGCTAACAGACTCTGAAAAGTCCCCTGGACTAGCCTACTTGCTCAGTTTTTGTTTTTATTATCTATGGTCAGGATAACCTGGCTCGAGGATTAACCTATGATTTATAACCTCTGAAGTGAACCTGCAGTTAAAGGGAAGAATTTGTCCTTGGACTTCACTTTATGGTCAAAGCGTTTGAAAGTTATCGCCAATTACAATTTCAAATAAAGATGCTAGGAAAAGTGAGCCCTATGTTCCCCGGTACCTTTGTGGTTCCATGACATTGGTCCGACAACCCATTAGGTGCCGTTAGTCCGACATCTCCAACCCAGTAGTGTTGTGGATTAGAGAGCCGTATACAACCATTGACTCTAACCTTAAGGTCAGTGGACTCTTGCCTGAACCTAATTTTATTTTTCAACCCCTACTCAATGGGACATTTTTGGAATTATGAGACGTTGGACTAAAGGGTTGTCGGACTAATGGGCCGACCCCCCCGTCAATAGAAGTGGGTGGAACATCAATGTATTAAGATTAGGCACCAGCCCACTATCCTCAAGGTTAGTGGCTAGGAAAGGGTCAGGGTTAAGCTGATTGATATATGTATGACGTTTCACTCTCATGACTTGTGGCTGGTTGATGTACCAACTCACCTACAAACAAAATTACGATTGTTTGATGTTCAGTTCAGCTTTATTATCCCCCATGGGGCTATTTAGTTTGCAGCCAGCAGTCACATACGACGGACCATCAACACAGTACAAAAAGACATAATATAATATATACATAAAACATACTCATTCATATAAAAGACCCACTGCTCTTGGGATCATGGACTTCTTAAACCTGTTGGTGTTACACCGTGGAACATTATAACGATGCCTGTATGGAAGCAGTAGAAACTGTTTGCACAAGGGGTGAGAAGGGTCAGAAATGATAGCCTTAGCCTTCTTCTCACGTCTGACCTTGTACACCTCGCTAAGATCATTTAAAGCAGTGCCCGCAATTTTACTGCACACTTTAACAACATAATTTAGGCGGTTCTTTTGCTTTTCTGAAAGTGAACCGTGCCAACAGATAAATGAGAAGGTAAGAATTGAAGTATCCACATTAAAATTTCGGAGTTTATGATGAAAGTACATATGTTGATGAGCCTTCTTGCAGACTGCATTTACCTGGGACTCAAAGTGCAGCTTATTGTCAATGACCGTCCCTGGGTACTTGTAGTTCTCTACCTGATCCACAGCCTGGCTGTTGATGAGAGCAGGAGGAAGAGGTGGGCTGCCAAAGTTGATGAGCATTTATTAAGTTGTGTTTACGTTTATGTTTAGAAAGGCAGTTTCACTCCACTCAACCAAAATCTGCTCAGGACCATGCTCACAGTCTTTCTAACTCACAAGTGAAACAATGAGAGAGTCGTCCGCAAACTTAACAACATGGCGACCTGGAATGCTGCCCTGACAGTCGTTGGTAAACAGGACTCCTATTTAATAGAAGTGGCGAGATGTACCAAAAAATCGCACCCGGGAAACATAGGACCATAGGTACGCACCCGATGCTAGGCCCTTACTAGAGTCGTGTAAAAATGGGAAAAAATCCAAGGTACGCCGAAGCCAAATTAAAAGTCCTTTATTAAAGACACACAGCAGGATCTTCGTCAAGGGCAAGGGCATTAAGAATTTCAATTCAACTACAGACCTTGCAGCTGTTCTCCTCATTCCACCGCGTTCAGATCCTATAATGCCAACAGTTTAACACTGTCGCTACAGCTTTCTGAGAGAGATGTTAATGTGCTAACGCAACAAGAAGGAGCCGCTCTAAAGGTCAGAAAGTCATTGAAAATGTCACCATGGTTTCTGTTGTGTGCTGTGAAATTGAAATTCAATTTTAATCAGCCTGGTGACCATGTAATAAGTAAGATCGCATGTTGTTTTCTGGGCACATTGAATAATTGACTGATGATGAAACAAAAATGCTTCAGATATTAATTAAAAATGTAATTTTAATCACAAAGATCAGGCCTTAGACATTTTTATAAACCCCACACACTCACACACAGTCATTACTCATAAATAATTTGATTAGACTTCCTGGCTCCAAGCACAATATTTAAAACAATTATACAAGGCCTCGCGTAGCTGCTCGTTGTTATTATGTTGGACAATCTACAACTTCAGGCTATTTTTTTATAAAAAAAACCTAATGAAATGTCCAAAATACCCTGGAAAAAAGAATAAAATCAAATCAAAATGTCAACCTAACAAACCTAGTCAGAATTTCTTACCCAATAGTGCAGTATCTGAATGACGTCAGCACAGATAACACATGACATCATTCCAACCGATAATGTCGTTTAGGCTTATAAACTTTGAGAGATTTTATTGTCAGTGGAGCTGAGCGAAGACAACTTGGGTAAACGTGGCTGGAATTGGGTCCGAATGCTCAAAACAAAATGTTTGGAATAGATGTACAGGTCCTTTTTGACGTTTTCATGGGGGAGATTCGGCTGAACACCCGCACGAGTCCACCGCCTGTCATTAGTTGACACAAACCATAGCTTTTCGCTACAGTGTTTTGTTGTCACCATTGGGGAGGGCCATATCGTATCGCACATCGTTATCGCGTTATCATTTTTTGACATCATTGTCATTTTTTGTATCGCTGTGGACACATTTATGTTACGCTCAGATAAATATCTTTGCCTTAATTTTTCCAATAAGCGTAAGGCTGGAAGTAATTTGTGCGTTCTCAATTATATCGTCAAATATATTATCGTGATATTTATTTTTTATATCGCCATAGAGATTTTAGGAAACATAGAAATGCTAGTTGATAGCAGCAACAGCACAGTGGAAATCACTTGAGTCAGACAGAGTTTGCCCGAATATAATGAGATATGCACGCGTGCACGTCAGTCGAGCTATTTTTAGCACAGTCGGGATAATAAACACAACCTTATTGGCAATTTTATTTATTTATTGGTTTATTTGGTCGGGACAGTGCATGTTAATGAACATACATGGGTCTCATGCATGTAAACAAGCCACACCGGATTGTAGCCTTGGGCTAATTTGCTTCCGTTGTCCCCCGTGCGCTCTCTCAAACACACTCTCATTCATCCTGGCATATTGTACATGTTTTTAGTGGTAGGGGAAACCTACGCAGACACGGGGAGAACCTGCAAACTCCACACAGAAAGGCCCCGTCCAGGTGGGGATCAAACCCCGGACCTTCTAGCTGTGAAGCACGAGCTCTAACCGCTGTACTACCAATTTGGTAAAAAAAACAAATTGCATATTGATACATCTTTTTATTTTTATGTCATGTCAAGAATCCGCAGCAAAGGTTTCAAATGGATACTTCTGCATGTTTTTTTTCCCCATTCACCTGCAGCGTCTCACCTTATTATGTGTTTAAAAAAAAAAAAAAGAAAAACCTTTTGATTTATTACTTTGCCATAGCCCTGAAACATGACTTTATACAGGCCCCTCACAAAGCAAGAAACAGCCCTGGAAAGAAACATGCTGTACCCTCCTCATTTTCATCCACATGAAAGTAAAAATCCCATTTAAAATCCTCCCGTGACTTTGCCTAAACCGTCCCTCGGCGCCGCTCCTCTCTCCTCCCCCCCCCCCCCCCCCCCACTATGTGTTTTCATAATGCATTTTCACTTCTTCCCCGTGTCCCTCCTACACAGTTTTTTTCTGGCAGCAGGTGCACACAATCACCGCGCCGCATCAAATATAAAAGAAGGGAGTAAAGTGGAAATGGAAAATCCCCCCTTTAGGAGCTGCGTGCTGCGGTTGTCATGTCGTTTAAGGCGCCCCTAAAACTTTACCGCGCCACCAGATCCAATAAAAATAGTCCATATGACGCTTTCACCGAGGGGGGAATGATGGGGTCGGCTCGGTGCATGTCGGCAATAAGAACACCCCCCCCGTGACCATGACTGAGGGGTTTTGATGATCGATGTATAATTTGAAGACAATACAAAACGCTGGATTTAAATCAGTGAAAGCGCAGGCCTTCGTACTCCATTGTACATTCGCTGAAAACTTCGGACAAAAGATCGCGCTAGATATGGCTAAATATAATAAAATCAATGTAGTGAACATAAAATAAAAACCTACTCCACATGCACAGACACAAAAAAAGTTAGTCCCATCAAGTGCCTAGTCCATGGGGTGCAAGCCTCGCAGTAGATGTTCCCGTCATGCTGTTCAAGTGAGTCGAGCACTTTCTAAATGTACAGCAGGTCATTTTGTCCAAACTGTGTGGATGCTTTCAGCTTCTTTTGGTGCTCCTTGGTGATTTGAATGATATTTAAGTGCTGATTATGATAATAAATTAATAGCCTAAATGTAATTGTTAAACTGGTTTAGGCGAAAATGTATACTAAGAATAACTTTAGACTATAGTTTAAGCTCAAGCTTTTATTGATAACGTTGTGTTTGTAGTATTTGGCACGGATGAAATGGGCTTTTCGCTCGCAGCGGTCCGATTAGTGCAGTAGCTCGTGATCCTCGGCACAAAGATGCTCCAAATGAGTCGACTCTTTCACTTTAAATTTGTTAGATGGTCTGTCAAGCGGCTGTTTTGCCGGTGGATGTCTTAAAATGTTGTTGGAGATAATAACGAGGTTCTGAGTGGGCTGTGTTGATTGTGGAGCCTTTTGCCCTCCGGCGTCGTGCGCATGTGCGGGATCACCGACAGTAAACACTAACATTCAACGTGCGTATATTAATCCGGAATTTGTGAGCTTAGAAATAAATAAATATTTAAAAACCCTTTGAAGCGTCATGTGTTGAGGGTTATGGTTAAGGTGCTTTATTAGTCATTATACATCAACCGTACAACATTTTCATTTATTTTTTTCATTTATTAATTTATTTATCAGGACAATGTACAGTTAAATTTTGCTCGGGCGCCATGACGCTTGTACCAGACTGTAGCTTTTTCAAGCTAATTTCCATTTGTAGTCCTAGGGGACAGAATGACAATGTGAATATATACAGTGCAAATAATCATTCA
Source organism: Proterorhinus semilunaris (assembly GCA_021464625.1). Lineage (NCBI taxonomy): Eukaryota > Metazoa > Chordata > Actinopteri > Gobiiformes > Gobiidae > Proterorhinus > Proterorhinus semilunaris. The sequence goes on along the minus strand of CM038345.1, from coordinate 31,019,243 downwards.
GTCATCACCATCACATCACATCCATAACACAGGCTATGACACATCATTCCTTTTCATGTTCATAAATTAGACTACAATCATCACACGCGGTCTTCATGTATACAGTCACACAGCAAAGCAATGCTCTCAAACCTCACCTTACCAAAATCTAAAACATCCTGTCCTTGTAAAAGAACTTTGAGCAGTAATTAGTCTTTACAGAGGACACAACATGTGTCCTCTGCATTTGACCCATCATTCCACGCCGCTGGGACGACCCATAGGGAGCAGTGGGCGACAGCAGGGGCCCGGAGACCCCTTCTCCAGATATGGATCCAGGCAGATGGTCAGAAACAGCTGCTGGATGATTCACCTATTGTACATGTTTTAGTGGTAGGGGAAACAGGAGTACCCCGGGGGAAACCTACGCAGACACGGGGAGAACATTCAAACTCCACACAGAAGGGCCCCGTCCAGGTGGGAATCGAACCCGGACCTTCTAGCTGTGAAGCATAAGGGGGGGAAAGGAATTTGCACTTTAAAGCAGTGTTCCCAAAAGGAACAGGATATTCCACGGTCACAGCAGTACACGAGGCGCTGGGCTCATTTCATAAAGTACACCACATTCACGTGGGGTTTCTAAGGTCGCCGTTAAGGCCACCCCATGGTCACCGGAACAGTTATTTCAGCTGGAACTTGGTAAATTGGTTATTGCTTCTCGGTAGAATTCTGCAAAATATGAGGAAGAAGCAAACGTACGGGCTTTAAAAATGAGAGGGAAAATAAAAATGTTCATAAGAATTGAGACCTTCTAGTTGTAAGGCAAGAGTGCGTAGGACTTTGCCGCTCGGTCCCTGTGCATGGGTTCAAGTTGAGGCGACCGTGGCTGCAGAAACACTGTTTTATTAAATCGCGCCTGTGGTTGGCCCAAAAGCACGTGTTTTGGCTGCCTGTGTGCCCTGTGATGTTGGCCACCACATGCCCATCTGTGATTTAAAGGTGATAATCATTACATCATTTTAATTTTAAAACATGGATTGGATTTTATAGACAAAAGTGTTTGGTCTAAAGCATCAGCTGTAGCCCCAGAAGAAGGGTTCAAAACCAGCGAATCAAGAGGCTTTTGGAATTCAATTTTTTGGAAAAGCTTTGAAAACGTCTGTAGTACTACCAAGAGCTTTACACAAACTTGTCTACTTGAACAAAACCCACAAAAAAAAACAAAGAATAAATACATTTCACACTGTTTTGTTGTACTAATATCCACCGAAAACTCATTATTACTATTATTTCACCAAATCCTGCTTCACTCTCTGCATGTGCTTTACCTGGCCTTAACATGAACCCCACAGCGGGCCGATGCATTGTGGGTAAAAGTGCCCCGTGACTCTGTGATCCTGTGGAGGTGTCAGACCTGCCAGACTGTTACATCAGGGCCCCCTCAGTGGGAGGCGGACAGAGCAACACTGAATAATGCCTATGTTTTTGTAGAGGACTCGTATCATGCAACATTTTCCTATTGGAGCTTTATCGCTTTTGTCGTACAGTAAATTTCTTTTGGCGCCATAGATCGACATTGTAAGCGTGACATTTGCAACAGAAAAACAGACCACCTGTTGTGTGTCAAAATACATTTTCCTCCAGCGCTGAACCAGGAAGTCAGAGGCTAGATCAGCACAGTGGTAGCATTCGCGGTCCGCCTGGTTCACGTCTCGCTATGAACTCCGGCTGAGACAAGCTTCTAATTAACTCGAGTAAACAATCTGGATGTGCGGAGGATCTGTGAGAGCTAGCTTAGAGATTTTACTCAACTACTTCCGAGTCTCGCGGTTTGATTCAGGTAGTACAGCTTTAAATCATGTTTTAGGGGAGATCTCTCATCACACAACATATCTGAAGTAGTACTTTACTTCATTTGCATAGTTGAGTAATCCTCCTCACTTAGATTGTTTCCTCATGGTTTCTGTTTCCTGCTGTAGCCGTAGAAATCATAGGAACGCCGTTAGCTATCCGAGCCTGTTCCTATGTCTATGTTTTGCCTATTTTAGTTGCATAAAGTGGTGAAGTCAGATCCTATATTAAAGTATGGTGAGGTATGACATGACTGTTTAATGACATGTATTTTATGTCTGTGGTTTCTCTATCATTTACATATCATAAAATAATGTTTAGTGGGAATTGAATGAGTATCGGACCCCACAAAAAGTAGAAATGTAATGAATGTGATTTAACATTTAGTTCAGAGAACACGTTCATATGCTAATTCTTATCTAAATGAAAGTCTGAAAAATTCTGTACATTCATTAATGATTTCTAACTAGGCTTTGACCTCCCCTGAATGTGGTCGATGGGTTGACAACAGCTGAAACATCTGGATAATTCCTAATTTGTGATGTTTGATGGCTAATGCTAACGGCTATAGGAAAAATACATTGAACAGGCCAACGGAAGCTGAAAAGTTTCCCGAAGTAGCCGGCTTGCTAATTGTTCGCATACGTTAGGATCGAACGCTGCTTCAAGTCGCCACGTTGTTTGATTAAAGTGAAAGTTTGTTTTTATCCAGTTGTTCCCACTGCTGCCTGCGGGGGGAGCTCCTGGCAAACTCCTCCCCACCCCAGGCCTCTGCATTTTAGAGACACATTCTAAACGTTATTTAAAAATTATAAAAGGTAAAGCATAAACGCTATGGCAAAATAATGTTTTTAAGCCAGTAATTAAGCCTGCTATGTCCTTTTTAAATAAATGTAAACTATAGTCTGTGCAATACAATCCTGAATCGGCTTTCCTCTGACCTGGAAAGAGGCAAATTGATATTACAGTTAAAATAACATTAGCACAGTGATATTCATCTGGAATTGCTTTCATTTGAGAAGATAATTTTCAGCTATTTAGATCAAGTGTGTCTTGTTTTAGCTAATCACAGATAAGTCTTAAAACGACAAACTGCCATGATCCAAATCCATTTAGTTTTAACAAATATAATTTTAGCTTTTAAGTGGGTAGCAGCATACTTGTTATTCTTTTCTTTTCTAACAGAATTTTATAATACTGTGAGTCACCAACTGGCAGAAGTCCACGTTGTGCCATAGACCCAGGTGTTACTAATGTAATAGAAATTACATGTTTGTGCCAAAGGAGATTGATTTTATGGCCCTGATTATAAGGCAACCTCAAACACACAAGTTAAGACGCAAACTCATTCGAAACAAAATGATCCGCAATAAATCTAGAGCCAAATCACTTTCCTACCCTTACTGGCATCTTTGCATTTAGAAACCCGGCAAGATCACTACATCTGCGGCGTGACTCAGCACTGAAACTGCAGCCTGAGAGACAGATTGAGGCCACGAGATAGGCTGACAGACAGTATACATCCTATTTATTCTCCTTGCAATCGAAGTTAGTATTGCACTTGATGATAGTTTTAACTTCTATTTATTTTCTTCTACATTTATTTACTGAAATGAGTACTGTCCAGGTGAGTCACTGGGAGGGTGACGACGCAGTGGGTTCAGTGATTACAGAAGAAATGGACCACCTGGAAAGTAAATAAGTAAGTAAGTGCTTTATTGTCATTGTACAAGCGTACAACAAAATAGTGTTCAGGTGTTAGTCCTGAGCTGCTGCGGCTGAGCCGCGCTGCCACTGTGTGTCAACCTGACCCGCATGACCTTGGAGGTCGGGGAAACTGTAGCACTCGGAAGAAACCTGGCTGGCTGCCCTCTGTCTCCTCTGATCCTCTGAAATAGTGTCGCGCCTCCTGGGTTTGTCCCTGTTTCAGAGCGTGGTGTCCTGCACTGGTCAGCTCCACCTCCTCCTACCTCTTCCTCCCTCCGCTCCACAACAGTCTTTCACCATCTCTCGTTTGTCCTTTTTTGTTTCCTGTAGCCTCCTCTGTGCTGCAGGGGGGCTCTTGGTGCCTCTTCAGTGTCTCAGAAGAAGACATTTGTAGGTCTCACATGGATTTATCTGATAAGCTAGCATTTTGTTTACCTTTAAAAAACTGCTTTCTTCAGCACCATTTTAGACTCTCAAAGTAAACAAATCCACCAAACCTCCACAAAAACACGGCAAAGACATACAAAAGTATCCAGAGAAACAATGTGGAACACAGAAACCACAAATGCAGTTCGCAGAAAAAGGCAAAAAACTCGGCTGCACAAGGAGAGAGGTGGCTTCCATGGCAGCACAAATGCACAACTTTAAAGGGATATTTCAGGATTTAGGCTAGTGCATGTCTATGGTATCAGCTAGCCTGCATTAAAAACAGTCTGAAGCACTCCACAGTGCACCTGAGGCAAATCACTTATAACGCCAGACTAACGATATAAATGTCTGTGTCGATAGAATCATTTTTGGGAAATATAACTGACCTTGTATCACATGAATTATCGCATTTTGAGGGACAATTTTCTCGCAGATCACTCCACTGCTATTTTTCTATCGACAGACATTTGTATCATTAGTCTGGTGTTATAAGTGATTTACCTGGAGTCGGTCAGACTGTTTTTAATGCAGTCTAGCTAATACCATAGACATGCACTAACATAAGACTAGCCTAGTGCCACTAAGCTCTTCAAATATAAGGACTGCATGAATTAAAGAAAAAATTATCTCCAGACATCAACAGCACACTGGATAACTAGGAAATGAGGCCCTATGTCAAAAATCCTGAAATATCCCTTTAACCTAACCTTAGTAAGCTCTTGTATCAGACGTAATTGACCTTTTAATGTGGGGCTGTGCTCAATATTGTAACAGAGTACGTGACAATACGCGTATCATATCGAGGCACCTGTATCGTGATGCTCAAATTTTTCTAACCATAGTCTTTATTCAGAACGTATCACAACGTGCGCTCTAACTACTCCAATAAAAGGCTTAAGTTAAACGCTGAGGTTATTCAGCATAATAAAAAACACTAAATGTTGTGCGAATTTAGGAAAACATTTGAATATATCTTGTGTTATGGACACGATACACTTGAATCATGATACGTAAGTTGTTGGCAATATCCAGCACTATTTTTATGCCAGTTGTACAAGGTCAGGAGACAGCTGTCTTGTCCTGACATGTATTTGCATGGAAACCGTACCAGTGATTGAGTCTGGTGACCGTGGCACCAACTACATGTCAAGAGTGGAACATACGCGAGCAAACAGGAAGCGGAGTAAACCAATCAGCCATGTTATTAGTGGTTCTGCGTTAATACTCGGACAGGATTATAATTACGAAACTCGCCTACTGTCGATGTGTTTTGGGTCATTTACTGCCGATTGGAAAAAAGCTCTCTCTCCCGTGTGCTATCTGTGGATTGTTATTTAGGGGACTTCCTTCTGCTTGCGAACAACACGTGACTGCAAACAAACGAGTCTGATTGCACGGGCTCCTTCGAGTTTTCTAATGCTGCCAACGAAGGCAGTAGGGTCCAGACCAATGGCCGCTGGTTGCTCTGCTTTGTGACCGCGACGCTAGGGTCCGCCATTGCTGTAATACCTCCATTATGTGGGCGGCAAAACAAGCCAGTTTTCCATTAGAAACCATTGCACTTTCCACATGTCTAAGAAACTGTAAAGCCTGGTTTCATTTTTTTTCTTTTTTTACTTTCCACAGCTAGATATTCCTCCTGTGGTAACGCTGGGTTAGTTACAACCAAAGAAACAAGGCTGGTTTTTGTAAGAAACATTTTAGAAATCTTACTAATACAAGGGCCGGACTTTGATTGACAGGCCGTTAGCATTAGAGCTAATGGCACGGGCGAAACTACGATCGAACTACGCGCCACCCCCATTTTAGGAATAAGCTCCGCTACAGCAGGGTAGGAGGAGTCTGGAAATCCGCCATGATTTCTCTTTCGAACGTAGTCATTATGGTAAACGGGGAGGAGTGAGGAGTCTTTAATTCTACAGTCTATGTTCCAGACTGATATCCCTCTGTATAAAAAAAATATAGAGGGGTATCATTCTGGTCTCGCCAGGCTGAAGTGGTATGCATATAGCTTCAGTCCATAGTCTAGTACAAAGCCAAACAATTCTTATCTGTATAACTGAAATAGGACTCATGTGAATACACTTTTTAAATCTTTGTGTTGACAAACAATTTGAGCAGAGACGTTTTTGTTGTTAATTTTCTATACTATTCAGGAATCCTACTCATCAGGTTAAAAAAAAATAAATAAAATATGCCGTTTTGTGGAAACCTAATTTACCATTTGAAATAGACAGTATTACAGTATTAAAGCCGCAAATTGGACATGTAAATTAGAGAATTATGCGAGAGTAAAAAAATGCAGAAATGACTCTGCTGCTGATCCATATTTGCACGTGCTACTTGTTTTGCACCGGAGCAAACGCTTGGTAAATAACCCCCATTGTGTATTATGTGACATGGTGCAGGATTAGAACCCACCCAACGTACGGGCATTAGTCAAACCCCAACCACCTGTGCCACTGTCATCCTCGCTGATTATGACTTTTGTTTGAAATATTACATTAAGATAAACCTCGCCACACTTACCCACCTCTGGCTGCAGTCGTATCGTGTGTCTTGGCACGGCTTTTCAAGGAGTAAGCAAGAAGGTAGCGTGCACTCCCCCTGCACGGCTGCCTGCAGGGAGAGCGAGCATTGTTGATTTGTCGGCGGAGCTTCCAGAGGCAAAAAAAAAAAAATAAATAAAAAAAAGCCTGGTAGTCTGCCAATAGCCGCTGGGAGTACCCACACATCATTTGCGTATAACGCCGTCGCTGCCGAGACAAGTTTATTTGTACAGCTTAGTAAACACGGCATCAGTCAGAGAAGCACCGGTTTCAGAGGACTTAAGTGGAAAAAAATGGATTACACTACATTCAATATTTGATCAAAACTGCGAATGCATCAAAGCGTTCGTTCGTCTGCTTTCACTTTAGGGTTGGGAGCTGGGGACAGAGGTTGTAGTTTATTGTTTAGCTAGAACTGTGGGGTCACAGGTTTGAATTCTCCCCAGGCACGCGCCTGTTGTGTCCCTGTTTTCTTCAATAACAGGAAGGACACCCAGTTTAACACTCATTCAGTTTATTGGGTTTCTGTGTTCTCAAGACCAGAGTGCACGGTTTGTTCGACAGAAGGCAGCTGTACAGACGTAATTCCTCACTTCTGAAACGAGAGAAACACGAGAGAGTCAGAGTCCGATGTTGGGATAAACATCAATGTAAATGACCAGAATTGTAGAAATATTTGAAGGACATTTTATAACAAATAAAACACCTACCAAAATGTATGTGTTTTTTTATGCATTTCAAATTTTCCAGCCCTGGAGGAGGTATATCCTCAACACCAAAACGACCCAGTACAGATGACGAGATCAAGAACCTTTCATCTGTTGGTAAACGTTCATCAGCTATGACCCAAATTATCCTGAAAAATGATTTTTAGATCTTTTCGTGATGTTACAATGTTGTTCTCTCATCAAAAACATACCTGGTGCTGTGTTTACGCATTTTTGAGTAATCTTTGAATCTTCTTCAGCGGCTTTTTTCGCAGCTGCCGGTGAGAGAAAGCTCCTCCTGTTCCCTTAAAGCAGTGGTTCCCAACCTTGTTTGCCTGAAGCCCCCCCTGCGCGTGCTGGTTGGGAACCACTGCACTGGTCAGCTCCTCCTCCTCCCTCTTCCTCCTGCAGCTCCCTCCGCTCAACAGTCTTTCACCATCTCCTCGTTTGTCCCTTACTTGTTTCCTGTAGATCCTCTTGTGACGCCTCCCCTGTACAATACTCCCCCTTTAAACTTTTTTGTCCCCTTAAAAGTTCAAAGGTTCCCTCTTTAGAGCAATTACAAAGTGTCAACTGATACAATGAATCCATTCTGCATAAAGAGCAAAAGGGCTTAACATCTCACGAGTCCGACGAGTTTGTCGCTATGGAAGGGACGGGAGGTCGGATGGGGCAATTAATGGTTTTCTTTAAAGGGCCTTGGTTTGGCTTCGACCCTTTTTAAGTGTGTCATTACGGCAGAGCAGTGACAGACCAATACTCTTAAGCGAAAATGGCTTATGGCGTGGCGACAGGACGGATGTAAAAGAGGCAGCTGCGGACTATCAATTATGTTGTCATTCGCTCCAAACAGGTCAATACCAATTATGACAGCCATTTTAGCACGTCATATAGGCCTCGAGAGGACCATTAAGGCTTGCAGCACTGTCTCCCCAAAAAGTATATATCTGAGGTGAAATGTGCCACTTAAAAGTTGGACCATATTTAATAATGCAGGAAGGGGATAATGAAGGTGAATCGGTAAAAGTCGCATTCTCTTTTCATTTCATAAGCATAAATGAGTTCTGCAGTTTGAGCTCTGAATGAAACATGTTTACTTTGCAAAGATAAATGGGTATCTTCTTAACACCGGGGTGGGCTGAAACTTTGCTACAACAACTTGGATAAGCTTATCGGGCTTCACTTTACAGTATTGTCCCTGGTTAGGAAATCTGGCTTGTGCATTCTGCTCCTCCCAGGGGCGTGCTGGGGCCTCATTTCGGAGTTTAATGATTTAGACCAGCCCACATGCCCATGGAGTTTTAGCTCAGCTCAGAGGGTGTAAGTCAAAGATTGTAGGATTGGTTCCTGCACGGGCCTGACCAATATATCAAGCTGGGGCTGAACGATTAATTCCATTTGCAATTTTATCGCAATATTACACAATGCCATTTCCAAATTGCAGAGGCACACGATTTTGGCCCTTGGAGTCGATGGCCGTGGCTCATAGAAGTGAATGTAGCGGCGAGATATGGCGCCGACATGCGCTCCGCCGCCTGCTATTGTTTATACAGTACCTCAGCCTAGTTAAGGTGCGCGGTAGACCGTTGATGCATAGTGAAAATATCAGCGTTTATGATGCAGTCACCGTAAACGACTATTGCTTTTTTCTCGGTTAACATTGCGTTAGCCGCAGCGCTAATCACTCCATTCCCTCGCTGCTACACGCTCTGATGCACTGATGACAGAAACTCCCTCACCTCCGACTGGATTCACACGTCTCTGCCTCCACAGAGATGAAGATGACACCTTTTAGAAAATAAAAGGAGGCTTATGTTTGGGAATGTTTTGGATAACAATAAGAACCTGTCTCATAAGCACTGACTAAAACACAATTATGCAAATAGCAAGATGCAAATAGCAAGAAATTATTTAGGCTGTTTACAAAAAAAATATTACCGTACAATTATATACATTTTAGATTTAAAATGATTATTAAGGACTTACAAGTAAGTAATACTTTAATAAGTCAGTTGTAAATATTTTATGAGCAGTAACATTGTCTCAGTTTAGGCAATATTTTAGTTATATTTGACAAAAAGTAATTAATGGTAAATGGGAGAAGAAAATAAATGAAATAGAAACAATCGCAATATTGATTTTTGGCAAAATCATTCAGCCCAAATATCGGCTAGCTATATCAAGCCGATATTTAGGTATTTTCATTATCAGCTATCGGTTGACAAAAATCACAGGAACTGAAAGTGATGGAGACTTTCCGTTTTTGCATGGGAGAGAGCACCACAACCCCTAGGCTTTAAGGGAGCGGAGAAACATCGCTGTGAAAATTAGTCACAAGTTTGTACACCCATTTTATATATTTTATGTTGTTGACTTTTGTGCATAACTTTGGAACTATAAGAGATAGAGACTGATCCTTTTTTGTTTTGGAATCTACTGATTTTTGTTTTTCAAACAAGCTCCCTCTGAAGAACCTGCTAAACATGAATGTACCACGTTCCCTGCTGTCACAGTTCAACACTGACATACTTCATACACAGGATTATAGATGAGACATTTAAAAAAAAAATTGCCAAACAATATCAGCAGTGCATCGGCCTTGTCGCTCGACCTTTATTTGATATTAGTCTATATATTTCTATAAATAAAACCTTTACTATAATAACACATGTTTAACTAAAGGCTCTTTGAGAGATTGTAAAATAAATGACATTATATTAAATTACTATTAAATTTATATCGGCCTGCAGTATATATCGCAATCAGACCCCAACAATCCATGTCAGGATTTCCCGCGTCCGCTGCTAGCCGTCCACCAGCCCAATCAAGCTCCAAGACGGGTCAAAATCATAGACTGTGAAGTACATAATGACCAAGTCAATATGTCATAAAAATGAGCTGTGCATATTTGCAACCAAATGACATTGGAGGTAGTGATATATGTTATGAAATAATAATAATGATAATGTAATAAGCTGAATTTTCTATATGTAAACCCGTGTGTTCAAATGTATACAAACGCGCTGGTTTGTTGAAAAAGTCCAACATTTAAGAGCGTAGAGTGGTATAAGCGGTTGTAAGATTATAGAGTAATTACAACTACTCCATTTTTATAGGTTACACTACTTGTATAAATTGCGAGCATAAAACGCGCTCAACTCACTAGATACCCACTGACTAGGTGTTAATTCCTATGCGAAAATATGTGAATGAAAGAAAGGACAGCACTCCTAGTCAGAATAAACTTTATAGCCTGTCAGACGTCTGACTATACAGTGTATTCTGACTAGGAGTGCTGTCCTTTCTTTCATTTACACTACTTGTATGCCATGAGATGCATGGTGTTTTCCACTTTTATGGGTTTCAATACTTGTATGTTAAGAGATGTATGGATAACAATCGAACTGGTGTTTAAGATGAACACGAGGGGTTGAAATAATGCTTTGTTTGTTGGCCTATAAAAGGGAAAGTTTTCATTGCATCGAGGTCCGCTACTAGGGCACCCTCGAGAGAAGGTTGTTTCTACTGCTATTTGCTCTGTATAATTCTTTAATAAAATCCGCAAAACGCAGTACTTGGTCTGGAGTTTTAAATTTATAACCCCGTAACTACTTCTGGCCTTGACTCTTTGTATGCCTCATGCACACGTGGGGCATAGTAAAGGCAACATTTACAAATAGGTTCTGCTTTTCTTCACGTAGAGGAACGTGGAAGAGAGTGAGTATAACGCTGTGACATACCTTAGGAGTGTAAAGGGCGTGTAAAGGGAGTCCAAACTTGTCCTGTGGGAAACGTGTTAGTTAAACTCAGGTCATAAGGTTGTTTAACTTCGTAGAGGTTAGGGTTAGCCTCTAGGGTTAGGGTTAGAGGCTAACCCAAACCCTAGAGGCTAACCCTAACCTCTCTGAGTTAGTTCAATGTCAAATGGTATCTCCTTAGGGTTAGCCTCTAACCCTAACCATAGAGGCTAACTCTAACCCTAACCTCTCTGAGTTAGTTCAATGTCAAATGGTGTCTCCTTGCCACCCAGTTTTTTTATTTGGTTAATTTTGATACATCAAGCGTTATTTGATAGATTTACATGACAAAAAATGAATTTTGTCATGAATTTATATCTCAAACTGCAGCCCGGGCTCCTGCTGCAGCCCAGTTAAAGGCCTATAATAGTATAACTGTGAGAGTCCATTATTATAATAATTGTTTTATTTTCTGAAGGCCCACCAGGAAACATCTCGACTCTCCCGATTACCCAGCACACCATCAGTTGGTGCACTCTTATATTGAGAGTTTGCCATCAAGTTGCTGGATGGATTGATTGAGCAGTGAAAATTACTTACAGCAGGTGACTGACATGTATGTGTAATCCCTCAGTCGTTGGGTCTTTTAGGGGTTAAAAGGTTTCAGAAAAAGAAGTCATAGGCAACTTTTCTTTCCCTTCTTTTGTCTGTACATGACTGTTCTATACAGATATTCTGACCTGGCCTGCCAGACTACATACTTCTTCAAAGATGTGTAGTCTGTTACTTAAAACAGACGAAGGATGTTTTGGAAGATTGATTAAATAGCAAGATAAGAATTGCTTTTAGTCACAGTCTCAATTCCCGAGAGAGTTACTAAATGTTAAGTTTTAGCTGTCGGGGCGACGGTGGCGCAGATGGGTCGTCTCATGATCGGAAGGTCGGGGGTTTGAATCCTGCCTCCTGAAGTTGCATGCTGTCGTTGTGTCCTTGGGCAAGACACTTCACCCACCTTGCCTCCAGTGTCTTCGTACATTAGTGTATGAATGGGTGAGAGGTTCCTTGCTGTAAAGCGCTTTGAGTGCCTAATGTAGGTGGAAAAGCGCTATATAAGTTGAGACCATTTACCATTTTATTGATGTTGAAGTTATTAAAAAAAGATCTCCACAGCTTATGACCTCCCAAAAGCACTGACCATGATTTCTCAACGTCCCTCCACAGGTTTGCAACATCCTTTGAGCATGCGCTACAAATTGAACTTCATCGCAGACGTCGTGGATAAGATTGTCCCAGCCGTGGTGCATCTGGAGCTGTTTCAAAGGTAACGAAACTGACTGATAGAGCGAAATTGATGGGATATTTTGGTATGTAATGATCTGATGGGCCTATGCAGCCATCAGATCCATTAAGAGGAGTTAAGAGGACGATTTGGAGATGCTGAGAATGCTCGTGGCTCTGCTGGTGCGGCGGAGAAAAAGTTAATTTATGTTTAAGTCTTGTGAATTGAATGAGTTGAGAGGAAATTATAACAATGTGCTATTACAGTAATTGCTATTTCAGCGCTTTTCCAGACACTCAAAGTCGCTTTACAACTTTTGTGCATTATTCATTCGCTCCTCACTCTCGGTGATAATAAGCTGTGTATTTAGCCTGTAGCCACAGCTGCCCGGGGCTAGACTGACAGAAACAAGTCTGCCAGTCTGGCACGGTGGTGCAGCTGTCAGTACTTACGCTTCACAGCAAGAAGGTCCTAGGTTCAATCCGGGATGGTTTTTCGTGTAGATTTTTCATGTTTTGTCTACATAGGCAAGGCAAGTTTATTTGTCGAGCACAAGGCAATTCAAAGTGCTTCACAATCAATCCATAAAACATTTAATTACAATAAAGATCAAGGGTGCAAGAGTTTCAGTTGTCATATGAAAAGTTAAAAAGAACTGTTTTCAGCCTGGATTTGAACATTGTCAGAGTTGAGGCCTGTCTCACATCCTCATGAAGACTGTTCCTCACTGTGTTTATTATTGACTCTGGGAACCACCAGGAGACCCCTCCCTGAAGTTCTCAGGGCCCGAGATGGTTCGTACAGCTCTAACATGTCAGCGATGGACTTTGGTGCTAAACCATGAAAAGACTTGTACACAAGCAGAGCTGTTTTAAATTCTATTCTCTGAGCGAAAGGAAGCCAGTGCAGAGACCGGAGCACTGGACTAATGTGGTCGTATTTCCTGGTTCTTGTAACTCGACAAGGACTCGAGCAGCAGCATTTTGGATGTACTGCAGCTGTCCAACAGTGAGCAGCCGTTATGGTTGTCTAACCCGCTAGAGACAAATCCATGGATAAGTCTCTGTAAATCTATAGCCTGGTGAGACCAGAATGATTCCCCTCTATATTTTTTCATACAGAGGGGGATCAGTCTGGACACCCCGCCCCCGTTGGCGGTATCCCAAAATCAAACCAATTCCGTGCAATCAGAGTAATTTATGTGCGCCACGTGTTGTTCACGAGCAGTGTCACTCACGGGACCCGGAAGTTCCCTCAATAACAATCTTCGAACGGCTCCAATCGACGGTAAATGACCAAAAACACATGGACAGTAGGTGAGTTTCGTGATTCATAATCCGGTGCAAATATTAACCTAAAACCGCTAAAACACCGATTACTCTCCACTTTCTCTCTGTGTCTGTGGGCCAGAAACAATGATCTCAGTTTTCTCTGAGTTCAGTGGGAGAAAGTTGTTTTGCATCCACATAGGTCACCTCTGGATGCACCAGTTTCTACCACTAAATCATGCACAATGGGCTAATCCTCGAGCCATCATCACGATGGGTCAAATGCAGGGGACAAATATCTGGAGACAAATAAGTACATCTTGACCTATAGGCCCCTCAAACGATCGGCAATCACCTACACGTCCCATTCGTATAGAAAATGTGGATGAAGTGTCTTACTCAACGACACAACAACAGTATGGACGACAATACCACTGATCGAATGAATGCTTCAACTTCTATATCTCTGCAAAACACCTCCCAGCCATTAACAATCAAACACGCTGACTCACGTGTCTCTCTACAGGCTGCCCTTCTCCAACATGGAGGTGTCCGTGTCCAGTGGCTCCGGGTTCATTGTTTCCGAGGACGGATGGATCGTCACCAACGCTCACGTCCTGACCAACAAAGAGCGGATCAAAGTGGAGCTGAAGAGCGGCCTGCAGTACGACGCCTCGGTCAAAGACGTGGACCAGCGCATAGACATCGCACTCATCAAGATCGAGCCAGAGGTGAGTGACCTTTGAGGAGGTAGACATCCAACATTATGGGCAAAGCCTGACAGCAACAGCATCTGTAATAGATACATTTACATCAGCTAAACATTACGCAAATGATTAGAGAATGAGTCTACACATCTGTTTAAAGCTGTGTTTTAAGAATTGTTTTCGTAGCGCGTCGCTGTTGTCAGTACAGCCACAGCTGACACTCTATTGCCTCGCAGAGCTGCAGGTTTGGTGTGAAAATAATGAATGCCAGATGGTCCCTAACGAAATTTGGCATTTTCCACCGTGACTCAAGAACTGGCTGTTTTGTTCCGACATTTACCAGATGTTTACGCCTGAGCCATTTGAACCGCTCCGAGGCACAGACACATGCATTTCCTGGAGACAATAGCTGTCACACAGCATATACACTGTTAACATAAATATATGTGAAATATTGGTAGTAGTCAAAGTTTCTCCCGTTTTTCATAGATTATAAACGGCATTCTCGTGAGATGATATTCCAAGAAGCCAGAGTGCAATATTAAGGTTGAGAACGGGCCGGAATGATGGTAGAATTGGCCGTGTAACTCTCCAAATACAGATGTTTTGATGTAGTTTATGATTAATATTGGGGATACACCGATCCACTACTGGTATCAGACATGGGGTATTGGCTACAAATATTTGATACTGAACCGATACCTGCTTTGGCTCTCAATGTTTTAAAAACACAATTTTAACCAACTAAATCTAAGTGAATATGGGCATGCTGTGCGTAATTTTGAAGGGCAGAATCATTGAGTTAGTTTTAACTTCTGCAAACACATTTTTACTTTCCACACAAAATGTTGTGACTAGCAGCAGCATGCTAATGCTAATGTCAACTAATCAAGGCTGGGACAGAAACTATGATTGGATCATCTAAAGTAGCCTAATAAAATAAAATTGGCCTCTACTGCACTGGCCAAGTGTTGGAATTCTGTTAAAGAATAACTTATCTGACATACAGTATTATTTATGCACAAGTTGTAATGACCATATCAATTCATGTGAGTTGTTCAAGTTAATGTAACCTAAATATATGGTTATACTGTATCTTTAGTGTAGAAAAGTCCAGTTATTCTTGTTTATTTATTTTTTCATTACAGTTTATTAATAGATAGCCTATAATTGATAATTGACAACATGTTTGCACAAAAAATTTGACTCTATTGCCACTATCGGTATTGGTATCTGAAGCAAAAAAAAAAAGCTGGGTCGGTGCATCTCTACCAGAGATGCACATAAGTCCCTCACCTGCAAGTCCAAGTCAAGTCCAAGTCCCTGACCCACAAGTCCAAGTCAAGTCCGAGTCTGTGACCCCACAAGTCCAAGTCAAGTCCAAGTCTCTGACCGCAAGTCCCAGTCTAGGTCCAAGTCTCTGACCCTGCAAGTCCAAGTCAAGTCCAAGTCCCATGGTTTCTATGTTTTACACTAATTCAAATCACAAAAACTATTTTAAAATCCATAAACACCTGTAAATTAAAAACAACTATCAGACAAATACGAGCCCGGGCCTTCCACACACAAATAATCAACATCACAATATTTCTATGAAACATATTCACAGTCAATCCCACTGTAATGGTAAGTTAGGAAAAAAATAATATGAACTATTTCTGTGGCCAAAGGCAGGCCCTGTGTCATTCATTCAACTAGCCCCCCCACACTACTACTTCAGTTGTGTAAAAGTAACATCAGTATAGTTACACAGCTGTACTCAGACATGTCTGCAGAAGCTTCAGAATGTTACTGAAGTGCCCTTTATCATACAGTAAAACTCCACTGTGGATAATAATACTTCCAGTCTTACCTTGAAGGTTTACAGACTGTGGACATGCGTGTTCTATCTTCAGCCTGTAGCTACAGGACCTGCTATATCCACTGCCAGCTTTTGGTCTTTGACAAAATATTCCCTAAGTAGCCTCGTAATGGTAATGACTTAATCACTTTACTGAGTAGCTTTAAGTTACAACTTATGCAGCTGCTCAAGCTCCTTTTACCTCCGCCTTTTTCCTTCACTCTTGCTGTGGCGCTTACGCTAGTATTAAGGCTTACATTGGGCTTTACATTAATAATGAGAGAAACTGTTGTATTTCGCAGTGATCGCTAGAAGTACAGTCCGAATAGCACGCTCACGATGTCAACACACCCACGACAGGGCAGCGTGCACACGCAGGGAGGGCGGGCATACGGAAGAGGAGCCGATGAGCAGATTAACGTGAACCTGGCCCCCCATCATACTCAAAATTTTATAAAAAATATGTCAATCGTTTGTGCTACGTTTGAGCTGTTTTGTGCTGTAAAATTTTTTGTTTGTGCTGTTATCGTTTTTGAGATATTAATGATTGTTTTATTGGTCAGATCTAAGGTCACCCTGCTCGTTATAAAGCTCCAAAACGGGTAAAAATGGTGACAACCGCTTCCTCTACATCTGTGCTGTTTTGTGCTGTAAAGATTTCCGTTTGTGCTGGTTCGGTTTTTAAACTATTACAAACTTTAGAGCCTTCAGGCGTCCATGCTCGTCCTCATCTGAAGCACGCACACGTGTCGGGAGTGCACGACAACACACACTGCATGCAAAAAACAATCATTAATATCTCAAAAACGATAACAGCACAAACAAAAAATTTTACAGCACAAAACAGCACAAACGTAGCACAAACGATTGACATATTTTTTATAAAATTTTGAGTATGATGGGGGGCCAGGTTCACGCTAATGATGAGCAGCGCGGTGCGGGGAGAGAGAGAGAGAGCGCACACACAGAGGAGACAGAGACAAGGGAGCGGCCGAGAAAAAAAGCCAGAATCAAGCGTCCAAACAGCGTGTGTAAAAAGTGCGCGAGGGACTCGTAATGTTCACGAGTCTCAGACCACGAGTCCGAGTCAAGTCTCGAGTCTTTAGGGGACGAGTCCGAGTCAAGTCTCGAGTCTTTAAGGGACAAGTCAAGTCTCGAGTCTTTAGGGGACGAGTCCGAGTCAAGTCTCGAGTCTTTAAGGGACGAGTCCAAGTCAAGTCTCGAGTCTTTAGGGGACGAGTCCGAGTCGAGTCGCAAGTCTCTAAAAATAGCGACTTAAGTCCGACTCGAGTCCGAGTCCGACTCGCGAGTCCCCATCTCTGATCTCTACTATATCTCCATAATTACTTAGTCTGTCCCTGTGGTTCTCAAACGATGTGGTACTTGGGCATCTTCAGGTGTTACTCAGGGCCATTTGCAATATTTAACAGTATTAATTTTAATATCTGATTTTAATATCAGATTGCATGTATGCTTTATTGAATGCATTCAAGTTAGATGTCTTTTCTAGTTTATGCATGATTTATTTTCAATCCAAGACTGCACGGTGAAAGGTCAAATACGGAGGTGGTACAACTTGGTGAGAAAAGTTCGATCCACAAAAAAACTGATATCAAACTTGAGTAAAGTTAAATAGTTATTTCCAACAAAAAAAAAAAAACAATGTTGAAATGTATTGGACCCACAGGCACAATCTGAATCCCTCCATCTGAAATGATAACTTGTCGTGAACAAAACATATCACTTATAATGCATGTTGTCAGTGTCGCAATCGGTGGTGGAAGCCAGGACAAGATAAGAATTTTTATTTGTAGTGACTTCTCTTGCATACTTGCACTGCCATTGTGACTTAGTTGACCTTGCCTGTATGAGGTCACATTCATATCAAAGTGGATAACATTAAAGGGATTACACACAGCACACTGAACACGGTGGAGTCTTTAAGCATTCCTCAATTATAAGCCGAGTCTCTAAACACCGCTTTTCACCTGAGGACATGAGCTGCAATAAATTCTGAGTAAAACCTGCCACGCTCACAAATGGGCAGGCACTGGCATGTGAGCGCCAACTTCAGTCTTACTATGCTTCATGGGCAAAAAATTGGAAGTCTCTCAAAGCAAGGAGTCACGTTTTTATGTTCAACACCCCAAAAAATTAGAAGAATTTTATTTTCGTACACATCTGTTCTGTATCCATCAAAATGAAAAATGTGTGGACTAAAATTCATGATCAGTGTTGGGGCTAACAGGCTACTTAGTAACGCGTTAGAGTACTCGGATTACGTTTTCCGAGTTCCAACGCGGTAGTTTTGCATCTGCAGGTAATAAAATACTAGTTTATTTTTCAAATCAGTAACGCGTTACTTTGGTCCTGATCTCTCCCTCAGCTCATTTCTTCCATGGCTGCCGTGCTGCTCGCGAAAGCGCACGTTACAGCATGTCAGCAATATGGGGTCAGCCCTATGTTCCCCAGTACCTATGTTCCCCCACTTCTATTGATTAAGATTAGGCACCAGCCCACTATCCTTAAGGTTAGTGGCTAGGGCAGGGTCAGGGTTAAGCTGATTGATATATGTATGACATTTCACTCTCATGACTTGTGATTGGGTGAAGTACCAACTCACCTACGGAAAAAAAAACATCGCACCCGGGGAACATAGGTACGCACCCGAGCAATAAAGCAGTGTCTGCATTGAGCGGGTTCTCATTGTGGAAGTACTTACATTATGTTGAACTTACTGGTGAAAAGTTCCAAAGGTGGCGAAGCTGAAGAGGAAACACGATGAAGCTCGCCCTAAACAAGAACACCTAGCTTTTGGCAGCATCGGTCCTTCCGATACTCAACAAACTCGTAGCTGGTTATGTGGTTGAGGAAAGCTGTACTATTAGTCTAAATCAAGTTGAGTATGTTGTGTGTTTATTATTACCAATTCAATGCATGCTTTGTAGAGAGTAAAAGCTCCTACAGACGTTCTTTTTGTTGAAAAACTGGCACAGTTTTGGACAGAGCCGAACTGTTTAGATATAGCGAACAAAGCTGAGCTTTTACACGTCGACTATAATAGGCCTGTTGTTCATGTTCATTTTTGTTGCCTTTTGCTGTAAGTTGTCCACATACAAAATAAAGCTCAGAAGCAAATTGATTGTGCTAATATTGAATACATTTACTGGTAGGCTATCGGGCTGTTTGCGTGAGGCTGAGCTAGCTTTGACGAATGGAGCGTTCCGCATCAGAAAAAAAAAGATCAACAAATGAAGGTTATATAGATGTTTATTATTGGTAACGGATGAGTACTCTAGCGCGTTACCTTCATAATAAAGTAGTGCAGTAACGTAACGAGCTACTTTTCCAGAGAAAGGTCCAGACACTTTTTCAAAACTTGTTCTGACCCTGTATAAGTCGGTACATATATTTTTTTAAGTGTTGTGTTTGCACTGCTTATGAGGAGTGGTTAACAACAATGGTCAAACTAGCATCTATGAGAAAGTCACTTATGGTCTTCTCAATAAGCCACATCAGTGTGACAGTCCTTGGTCTGCTTTCACCAACTGGCCTTACCTTAATGTATATAATAATTCATGGTCTGTGTGGCGTCTGTTTAAAAACAAGAAAATCAATAAAGTGTGCATTATATAAATAAAATAAAAACTTGGCGTGCAAAGTACTTGTATAATCAAAGAGAAGCCAGCAAAGATTTGTCTTGACACAATGGCAGCATGCACTGATTGGAGTGGGGACCGAATTGTAAACCTTTGAACCCCGAAATTACATCTCCCGCACCATAAAACATTTAAAAAGACACGGATTCCAAAAGTAAAGATGAACGTTGGAGACTTGTAAAGTGCCAGGAAGTTGAGCGAAATTCTCGTTTTTGGCAAGAAAAATGCTTCAGCCGTAGGACTATTACAGGATCTTTTACCGTTATTCATTTAGAAAGCCGTGTGTTGTTGAAAGGTGTTAACATGTAATTTCTTCCTCTTTCTTCAAGAATAATCCGAGGCCTGAGGGAAATAAATCGATAAAAATATGTCTTCGTTTTAAAAGCAAGGATTTTGCACATAATAATAATACAGTTGTTATGCCATGGCCCTTGTGTGTCCTTGTCGAGCTGTAGTTCACACAAGCAGATGTGTTAAGACTAGTCCACAGTTCTACCCAAATATAAGCCTAGTTTGTGTTTCATTTTTCCTCCCTGATACTTGAAAGATGAGTCTACAGTATAGTGGTGGCTGCTCTGTTCCGTAACATCACCTGTCCTCCCCCACTCTTCTCCCCCGCAGGGACCACTGCCTGTGCTGCCTCTGGGCCAGTCGTCTGACCTCCGTCCCGGGGAGTTCGTGGTGGCTGTGGGCTCCCCCTTCTCCCTCCAGAACACGGTGACCACAGGCATCGTCAGCACCGCCCAGAGGACGGGACTGGAACTGGGCTTCAAGGACTCCGACCTGGACTACATTCAGACCGACGCCATCATTAATGTGAGTCACAGGCATCCACTATTTTGTATTTCATCTGCTTGGTAACCTTTACATTTAATAATATCAATAGGGCTGGGTACCATTACACTTGCTTCAAACTTTCACAAGTAAAGCTTCCAACACCGTTTCTTGCTCCGTTTTGGGGGATTTTATATTTTCCAAATGATTTAAAACAGATCAAAGCACAGAAGAAAACAGGGTATCGGTCGCCGCGCCTCCATCTTTAATGTTTTGGAAGACTATGGTGGCAGCTTCCGTCTCTTGGTACGATGAACTCCCGCCTCTCGGCCTGTGATTGAACCGACAGTGATAAAATTGGGAAATGATTGGCCGCAATCAGCGGTCCAGATGGTTCTTCTTTTGAACGGAAAGAAGGAGCATCTGGCTTGCCAGGCAAGAAAAACAGGCATCAAAACTTGGGCTCTTAAGATGTAATATTTTTCTTTCAGTACCTGTTTTGTTTTTTAATACCGACCGAAAGGCTCCAGTCGAGGCCGGGGGTGGTATTGGAAGACTAAAATTATTTTGGTGCCAAATTTCGTTTCTTGTTCTCTCCAGACGTCAATAATATGACCCGCAGCGAGTCTAAAAAAAAGCAACATGAACGTGTGCGCAGATAATGAGCCACTTCAGCGCAAATGGAGCAAAACAAAACTATAACTTAAAGCGAAGCAAAGTTATAACATACTAAACTTTAGTAATAGAGATGGCCCAGCCGCGGTCTGCAGCAGGACTGAGCCAGGACTAAACCAGGACTTACACCGGTTGTAAAACCCAGAGCTAAACAAAACCAGGGATACACCAGTGATAAACCAGGACTGAATAAGAAACTTGAGTTTTTTGGCAAATTGAAAAACAAAACAGAGCAGTGACAACAAGAAAGACGTCTTTACCTTTAGCGACAGACCCAGAGGCTGAGTTTAGTGCTGTTGTTACAACTTTACAAGCGGCTGCAGCGTGAGGGGAATATCAAAGATTGTTTGTGGAAGAGTGAGCGCTCACTCTGTATTAGACATTTTTTGTACTGTTTTGGTAAATTATTAGTGGCAGAGTGAGCGGTCGCACTGTGTAAAGATCTTCGTCAAAGCGCAGTGTGTTTAGACAATTTTGACTGAAAGAAACGTGTCATGATGTGGATCTGTCTCTGCAGCTCAGGAGGTAATAACGTCCTTTCTCTCTTTTTTATCGCTGCTTAAAGGAATAGGCCACCGTTTTTACATACTGACATATGTTCTTACCTTACCTTAGACTAGTTGATATGTACCTGTCTGGTCTTTGTCCGTGCGCTCTGTCATGCAAACGGAGCACAAACGCAGCCTCCTCCACATACTGTATAGTTCCAAATCAGCTCCCGTTAGAAGCTACCAAACTCTTCCACGTTGTCCCTATTTAAATACAGTTACGTGACGTGTTACACTACAAAGTATAGTAACACAGAAATGTAACATGTCGATTTTCTCAGCGGATAAAAAGGGGTACTATATTGTGAGGCGTAATAATACGAGGAGCACTACGTCCGCGCACTAACACCTAAAGACTTCTCCCCCGCTCACTTCCGTCAATAGAAGCAGCGTGACTTGTAGTGAGCGGGAGAGAAGTCTTTAGGAGTTAGTGCGCGGACGTAGTGCTCCTCGTATTATTACGCCTCACAATATAGTACCCCTTTTTATCCGCTGAGAAAATCGACATGTTACATTTCTGTGTTACTATACTTTGTAGTGTAACACGTCACGTAACTGTATTTAAATAGGGACAACGTGGAAGAGTTTGGTAGCTTCTAACGGGAGCTGATTTGGAACTATACAGTATGTGGAGGAGGCTGCGTTTGTGCTCCGTTTGCATGACAGAGCGCACGGACAAAGACCAGACAGGTACATATCAACTAGTCTAAGGTAAGGTAAGAACATATGTCAGTATGTAAAAACGGTGGCCTATTCCTTTAAGTGGAAATTGTGCTCAAAACACGTTACAGGTGACGCTGCTGCGGCCTGTGGAGCTTCTGTTGTGCTGTTTTAGGACTTTTTCCTGAACGATACATTTTATACACGTTATTTTAATAACAATGGTATCGAAAAAAGTAACATTAAGGCACCGGCACCGAAAAGCAGGTATCGTTAAAGTAGTGGTATCGAGCAAAAAAAACGAAAGGTACCCATCCCTAAGTGTAAGCCATTTTTATTATTAGATACAGTATTTCTATGTAAAGCGTAAAGAGATAAAGAGGTACTTGCTGTTCTCGCTGCAGCTCGTCTGCACAACACCTTTCCATATTTCCTGTTAGTGTGATGACAATTAGCACCTCTCAGCATCGCTTTCTCTTTGAAAACCACAGCCCTGTTTTATAGAATATAAATGTAGATACAAAGCTGTTTTTGCATATATTTTCACGTTTGTTGTTGAAGGGCTTTAAAGAAACAGGAATGATGTAAGTTCAGCAGAGTAATACAGTTTTTGGTGGTTCTTTTTATGATTCAAGCACCAAATTATGCACAAATGTCGCCTGAGACCTTGAGTTTCACACACACACACACACACACACACACACACACACACACACACACACACACACACAAAATATCTGTGGAATGCTGTAACAAGGACAGGTGATCCCTGATAATAGTATTTTAGTTTTAGTTTTTAGTTGGAGTTGACCTCAGTCCATTACCGCTTCATTTGAAAGACTATGAAACAAACTTTGTGACTGGTTTATAAATTTTACTGCAAAATATCTTAAGATGATGAGGATATTTTTTTTAATAGGATCATTGTGTTTTGCTTTTTCTAACATTAAATATAGGGGAAAGAGTTTGTGAAAGATTTTGAGCCCACTCTTCCCCTAAATCTACACTGTAAAAAAAAACCTGTAAATTTAACAGTAAAAAGCTGGCAACGGAGTGTCTCAATTTTTTGAGACACGATTATTGTGAGAGACAGAGATAATTTTTCTAAAAGGTTTAATATATTATGCAGAGAATGGGTATTAAATTGACAGTAACAAACTGAGATATTATTTTAATTACAAGGATAACTGGCACAGTGGAAAAAGTAAATATCAAGCATGGGCTTAAATGTCTTAAATTGAGGAAATGTATCTTGTTTTGAGTGTTTTTTCCTCATTTAGACTTTTTTCCTGATCTGACCAAGGTTACTTTGCTAGTTTGAGGACTTACCCCACTGGCAAAGAAAATTACTCGAAATAAGGACAAAATGTATTGAAACATCTCAGAACAAGTAAAATAATCTAGGACATTACCAGCTACATCTTACCTAGTAAAAACGACACACATTTGGATTATTATGCTCTAATTGAGACATTTATACTAATCTAATTAATGAATTTTTGCAGTGCACTGCCCCTATAAGTTAAAATACTGGCAACTGAGTTTTATACTGTAAAATTGACTGTATAAAACTGTTAACTATTAACGAAGTAAACCTGTAATGTTAAGTAAAATGTACAGTTCTGTCTCAGATCAAACAAAACAGTTATTCACTGTAAAATTAATAATTTGTCGTAAATCTAATTACGTAAACCTATTTATTTTTGTTTCTGTATAATTTACAGACTTTTTTCTTACAGTGTACCCACATTTCCCACATTTGGCTGGTTCAGCATTTATGTCAAAATAGTCACAAACAAACTCATTAAACATTCCCGCCTGACCTCCCTAATGCTCTTCTTTTTGTCTCCACAGTATGGCAACTCGGGCGGCCCGCTTGTCAATTTGGTAAGAGGATTTATGTCGTATGTCAAAGGGATAATACCATTCATTTGCATTTTGGCTGCAGCCTGTCAGTGCGGCTTGTTTTATTAATGGCGGCGAATACTAAGGTCATGTTTCTTGTCAGTTCGAGTCTCCCTGGTCGTTTTCCCCGCCGCTGATTAGAGAGGCCGTTTGCATCTCGGCCGTAGTTTTGAATTACCCTCGCCGTGCATGTATTTATCAAGGTTGTTGCCTTGAGCGTTTGTAAAAAAAAAAAAAAACACTCCTTCATGCCGCGCGGTGCACTCAAGGTGTATTTGGTAACTCGTCCTTCACTGCGGAGGCTGTACGCTGCGGCGAGATGGATGTATACCAAAAACAATGGTGTTGTTTTGAAAAACCGATGCATAAAAGCGTTCATGCTTATAAATACTTGTTTAACACATGATTAACAACAGTAATTATAGCACATCTGACACCCCCATGTTGTGACAGAGATTATTATTTAAACTAAATTGTCATGTTATATTGTCATGTGCATCACCTGTTGTTGGTGCTCAACTCTCATTCTTTGGGCCACTTTTGATAAAGACTACAGACCATTGTAGACGCGCCTAAAGAGCAGCACTTTTTCACTCAAATTCAACTTCAAGCCAATGCACCAGGTGACCTCATATAAGCTGGTGCAGAGATTTGTTTTATGAACTAACATTTTCTGTTGGCTAGTTTTGGGAAGTGAGACACTTTGCTTAGTACACTGTAGCACAAAGTCTTGCACCAATCGGATACTGCTATCGGATATCGGAGCCGATATCCCGGAAAAAGACAGTATCGGGTATCAGCTACAAATATCCGATACTAAACCGATACCTGTTTTGGCTCTCACCGCTTTAAAAACGCAACTTTCACTGACTAAATCTGAGTGGATGGACATGCCGTACCTCATTGTAAAAGTAAAGAACCTGGAGAATTCAATCGCTGAGTTAGTTTTAATCTTACGTTAGTTTTTAACATATTTTTTATTGCTGCGCGAAATGCTGTGACTGGAAAGCTAGCGGCAGTATGCTAATGCTAACGTCAACTAATCAAGGATTGGACAGAAGCTATGATGGAATCACCTAAAGTAGCCTAATAAAATAAAATCGGCACTGGCCAAGTGTTTGTATTTTAGTTTATGAAATGCTGTTAAAGAATAGTAACTGATTTAACATATTAGTTATGCACAAGTTGTAATGATTAAATCATGTGAGTTGTACTAATGTAACCTTAAAAGCCGTTCATATATTTGTTGTAAATATAAAATAAAGTCCTGTTATTCTTGTTTAATGTTTTTCCATTACAATGTATTAATAGATAGCCATTATTGATAACAAAAAATAACACTTTATTGACAATGGTGAAAAGTAGTCAAATTTTTTCATACATTTTTTTCTTTTGAGAAAGTCTCTTGGTATCAGTTAATATATCGGCAGATACTCAAAGCCCCAGTATGGTATCAGTATCAGAAGCAAAAAAGTTGAATCGGTGCATTCCTAACAAAGTCAGTGTTTGATAGTGTTTATTTTTTTTGTTGCTTTAATAGCTTTTTGAGCAGCATTAATTCACATTATTTTCCCTGTGTTGACAGGACGGAGACGTGATCGGGGTGAACACATTGAAAGTTGCTGCTGGAATATCCTTTGCCATCCCGGCCGACCGGATACGGCAGTTCCTCAGAGAGTCACACATCAGACAGCGCCGTGGTACGTTCTATTTATTTATTTTTTAAGATTACTCTGTATTTGTAATCCTCTGTATTGATTTTTTAAATGAAACACAACCTTAGGAAACGCTCCATCAAAGAAGTTCATAGGGGTTCGGATGCTGAAGCTCACACCATCGTAAGTATTACGTTGGTTATCCATTTATATGATGCATTACATGGAAAAGTCATTGAATTTCTGTGTTCTGACATATATATGGTAAAAATCTCTTTTTTTTAGACTGATTGATGACCTCCAAAAGAGAGACACCTCTTTCCCTAATGTTGAAAGTGGACTGTACATTTATGAAGTTATTCCAGGCACCGCTGCAGCCAGGTGAGGCCGGCTGAGTATTTTAGTGATTTATTTCGAGAGTTAGCAAGTGATTATCGATTTCCTTCCATTGTTAAGCGTCTTTGAGCAGTGCTATATACTAAGTACTATTATTATTATTATTATTATTATTAATAATACTTCAGTAAAATATGTATTACTATTGCCAAATACATATTTTTCTTCTATACTGATGGCACTTCAGACAGTGATTACAAATTGACATTGATAACAAATAATGTAGAAATCTGCCATTTTTGTATGAACTAACTAACATTGTGACTAATATTTGCTAAAGACAATACAAAAAATAGAGACAAGAGCTGTGGAACAGCCTGAACTTCCGTTACAAATCCCAGAAATCTTTGCGGTTTGACATGATACCCCGATCTTTATTGTTTTGTGGTGTAAGATGACGGTCAACGAATATACCAGAAAAAAGAAGTAGTTATTACACAGATACCAATATTTAGATGAAAACGAGTGACTTTCAGCTTGATGTGACGACGCTGTTTGCAGACTCCCGGCTTTGTTTATTCTGACTCAGAGAGAAACTTTTCTGAACACAACACAACGGTCTCTTTATAAACACACATCAAACTCTGCGTCTCCTTGAAACATCTTTGACTGTACTTGGCTTACATATTTATTTTCTCCTTGCACTCCTGTTGCATCAGATCTCATTTGGGGGAAGTTATTACCTGCATCTCCGACCGGTGAAGTGACTGGTGTTCCTAAGCAACAAAAACAGAAATAAGATCAAACAAATCAAACCTGTCGCCCGGGTTTGACATCATTGTTGATGCATCGTGTGCGAGAGTTCAGCGACATATTAATTACCTTTGGTCGGGCAACACGTTCGGCAAAGTGACAGTATCGCATTTAGCAGGTGACATGTATGGCAGGTCTTTTAGCGCTCAAAACTGTCTGTTGCTAAGTCAAAAACTGTGGGCTAGAAATGTCACAGATAAAGAGTTTGGTAAGGCGTGAGGTTGAGGTTCTGTCATTCACGATGAAGATGGATATAGGATGAAAAACTAGTTCGTCTGAGAGGTTAGTTTTAGAGATAAAGTCAGAAGTGTCGAGATTAAGCTGGTTTTGGTTTTGGAGGGATAGTTGAAGATTTAGGCAAGGCAACTTTAAGACCCACTACCTTCACTTCAGCAACAAGATTGTGAAATAGAAGGAGCAGTATTTTTAGATGTTAAAAATTATCATCTTTCAACATCTCTGTGGAGGCAGTGAGCTGGTTTGCCTCATACCTTCAGGATAGAGAACAGTACGTTAAAGTTGCCCAGTCCAAATCATCACTTATAAACATCAACATGGGTATTACACAGGGCTCTATTCTAGGGCCCTTGCTCTATAGTCTCTTCATAAATGACCTTCCCTGATGCCCATTGCAAACTTCATGCGGATGATGCCGTTCTTTATGCACCCGCCAAGTCATCGGAACAGGCAGCAGAGGTTCTGTCCGCATGTATGGCTGAGGTGAGTCAGTGGCTCAATCAAAATCAGTTAGTGCTAAATGTAACAACAAAATGTTCCATGTGTTTCTCTATTAGAAAACAAAACGTAGAACAAAGCTTCAAAATATATTTGGAAAATAAAAAAATACAATCTGTGACCGAATTTATCAACTAAAGTTTGATAAACATATCAAGTAAATCCCACAAACAAATACAAAGAAATCTAAATTGTTGTGTGTTAATTAGACATTATATTCCAAACCAGGCCGCCCTCCTGTACATGCACGCTATGATATTCTCACATACAGTGCCTTGCGAAAGTACTAATACACCTTGAACTGTTGCACATTTTGTCATGTTTACAACCCTAAACGTAAAGACTTTATTCTGAATTTTTGACTGAAAGTTTAAACACAAGTAACAGACAACTGTGAAGTGAAAGCAAAATGATACATGATTCTGTTATTTTACAAAAAATAGAAAAGTGAAAAGTGGGGCGTGCACAAGTATTCATACAGCATTTTCCTGAGTGCATTAAAGGAGAGAGAGAAGGAGAGCACTGATAAGAAATGTAACCAAGTGCCCCAAGATAACTCTGGAGGAGCTGCGACGTACTGCCGCTGAGCTGGGGGAATCTGTACATGGGACAACTATAAGTCGTACTCTACACAAATCTGGCCTTAATGGACGAGTGGCAAGAAGAAAGCCATTATTGAAAGGAGGCCATAAGAAATCCCGTTTGAAGTTTGCTAAAAGTCATATGGAAGACACAGCTACCATAGAAAGCTACTGGAAGAAGGTGCTTTGGTCAGATGAGTCCTGAGTGCACCAGCCCCAGTGTCACATACGGTGGGGGGAGCATCATGTTAAGGGGCTGCTTTTCCTCAAGGGGACTGGGAAGATTGAAAGAATAGTTGGGAAGATGGATGGAGCCAAACACAGGGACATTTCGGAGGAAAACCTGCTGGAGTCAGCAAGAGAATTGAGGCTGGGGCGGAGATTCACCTTCCAGCAGGACAATGACCCTAAACACAAAGCTAAATCTACAATGGAATGGTTTAAAAACAAACATATTAATGTGTTAGAATGGCCCAGTCAAAGTCCTGACCTTAATCCTATTGAAAATCTGTGGAAAGACCTGAAAACTGCTGTTCACAAACGCTCTCCTTCCAATTTGACAGAGCTTGAGTTGTTTTGTAAAGAGGAATGGGCTAAAATGTCAGTCTCTACATGTGCAAACCTTGTAGAGTCAAACCCCAGAAGACTTGCTGCTGTTATTGAAGCAAAAGGGGGTTCCACAAAGTATTAAGTCATGCTGTATGAATACTTATGCACGCCCCACTTTCACTTTTCTATTTTAAAAAAATAACAGAATCATGTATCATTTTGCCTTCACTTCACAGTTGTCTGTTACTTGTGTGTGAACTTTCAGTAAAAAAAATCCAAATAAATCTTTATGTATCTTTAGGGTTGTAAACATGACAAAATGTGCAAAAGTTCAAGGTGTATTAGTACTTTCGCAAGGCACTGTATATCATACAGACCGCTCCCTTAGCCACTAAAAGTATTGGATCATTATACAATCAAGCAATAAAGATCATGGACAAAAAAGCCAATCCACTACCATCGCTGCAATATCCTTGAGAAGCATAAAAAGCTAAGCTTTGAAAACCTTGGCAAGTTGTGTCTTCTCAAACTAATATTCAAAATGGTAAATGGTCTCAACTTATATAGCGCTTTTCCACCTACATTAGGCACTCAAAGCGCTTTACAGCAGGGAACCGGTCACCCATTCATACACAAATGTACGCAGACACTGGAGGCAAGGTGGGTGAAGTGTCTTGCCCACGGACACAACGACAGCGTGCACCTTCAGGAGGCGGGATTCAAACCCCCGACCTTCTGATCATGACCCGCTCTACCATCTGCGCCACCGTCGCCCTAAATATGTCAATAATCTAGCACCCAAGCCACTCAGTTCATTTATACAGAGACTAGACAGGAACAGAGTCACCAGAGGCTCCATCAGTCACGACAGTACAATTCCACAACGTTCATTTGGTTAGTCTGCTATTTCGTACTCCGGTCCAGAGCTGTGGAACACATTACCCACAGAACTTAAAACCGTATCTGAATTTAAAATGTTCACTTCTAGGGTCAAGTCTTGCCTAAAAACAAACCAAAGCTGTACCCATTTGTAAATAGCACTAGGTCTATGTGAATGTAGGTGTATACAGTATGTATGTGTGTGATTGACAAAGTTTTATACAAATGTTGGACTAATGTATTTTATTATAAAATGTGTAGAAAGGTCCAACCATGACATGAGCTGCGAATTAGCACTAGCTATAAGCTGTTCATGCATCGCATCAGCTGCAAACATTAATTGTAGCTATGTTGACTGTATCGTCCTCGATAAATAAATAAATAAAACTGCTAATATAATGAATAACAAGCTGTAAATTCCTGTTACAGAGGAGATCACTTTCACTATCACAAGTTTCATTCCCTCCTGTGTGCAAGGGGCAGAGAAAAGTCACGTGCATGAGCTTAATCGTGTGTCTGTTTTCGTGATAACAAACTCCTACAGAGTGGAAATATCAAGGTTACATTGTGTAAAAATGTCAAGAGGGTATTTACTTTGAAAACCTGGATGTTGTCGCAGTTCTCTTTTCTGTCTGGTGCGATCTGAACTGTGGGAGCTTGATCCGGCACTGAGAGTTGATTCGTATTTTTGTCGGGGCGGAACAGAGCGGTGGGCCAGCGACAGAGGCCCCTCGGAGCAGAGGGGGAGGTTGTGGAATGTTGCTCGCTCCCCTTTGTTGCGCAGAGGCTCGAAACACAATCCCGGGTATGTTTGTGATGAGAAAATAACTTTGTAACCTGGTAAAAAGCTCTAAAAAGTTGATTTGCCATAATACCCCTCCTTTAACTGAAAATATTGGCCACAATGTAGTGTCGTGTTACTGTCACTCATGGTTTATGACTGAAACATAACTTTGAAGAAACAACTTTGAAGAGAGTAATTTCACATTTACATTGAGACGGTTGGAAGGGCGCCCCCTAGTGTCACCTTGCGTCCAAATGCCCGGACCATAACAGAGCTCATCAGAGCCGCACCAGAGTGTGTGGTACATAACAGAGTAGATTGCTCATAACCTCCGGCAACATTTGGCTCTGATGCGGAAAAAGTTATTTGTCAAGTACATTTATTGGAACATGGCCATAAAATAACATTCCTAGACGTCACCCGAAGGCATGAATGTGTACGAACTGTATGTTGTGACAAAGACAGTTGTTTTATGTTTATGTTTATAGAAAGGATCCTCATTAGCAGAGCCAAACTGTCGCTATTCTTCCTGGGGTCCAGCATTTAATTGTCCTATCAGTTTGGGTGAAACTAATGATGTTCAGGTTGGGTCTGATTTTAACGTATTAATTTATTTCATTTAAAGGAATAGGCCACAGTTTTTACATACTGAGATATGTTTTTACCTTAGCTTAGACGAGTTTATGCGTACCTGTCTGGTCTTTACGCCTGCGCTCAGTCACGCAAACAGAGCACAGACGGTGTTAGCAAAAGCCTCTCTTCCTCTCTATGGACCCAAATGGGGGTCGCGTAAAGACCAGACAGGTACGCATCAACTCGTGTAAGCTAAGGTAAGAACATATCTCAGTATGTAAAAACGGTGACCTATTCCTCTAATAATTGATTTGAATGGGACAATGCATATTCATTAACCGACGCTCAGTGATGTAAATATGCTGGATTTAGCTCAGAGCTAATTTCCTGCTGAAAATGTATATGAATCATAGGAATTTACAGCTGTTTAGTCGTTAATTATTAATTAAATTGATCTATATTTCCTTTGTTTTATCAGCAAAACATTAACATTAACATTTAAAGTGCTCTTAAAGGGACCAGGAAGGGGACACAAAGCAAACAATAACATCAAACACAGTAGCCTATAAAAATTATTAATTCATACAACAATTAAAAGTGGATCTTATTAAATTAAAAATGTATTAAATAGCAATACCAAAAATGTAATAGAATTGTTGAGTGGCGCATAAATAAAGCTTATTTTGTAGGATTATAGAAAGTAGTTTAGTTGTTAAGTGTCATACTGTTACACACAAGTGGGAAATCATAGAGGAAAAAAAAGCTTTGTTTAAAAAAAAAGTGCTGTTTCAGAAGGTCTATATTAGTTTTGTTGCCTCTTATTTATGACTTGCTTCCATGATTACTTGCGTGTAGTTCATCACTGCCCCATATCTCTGTCCCAGTCGCCCGGCTGCTCGCTCTAAAGCCTGTCAGCTTTGGCCCCATCCCTCTCTCTGAATACCTGCTGTGTAAATGTTAGCTGCGTTAGCATGACCAGGCTCTGATCCCTCAACATGTAATGCGTCCCGCGGGAATCGTACCCTCAGCAAATCCCCCCCCCCCCCCACATGAACGGGCCCGTCGAAAAGTTCAGTGCTGTTTGCCTCCCACTGCAGCTGAACATCTGACCTACTACTGACAAAGATTGATAGCTCTGATCCAGGGGTGAAGTGATTTTACTATACATTTCAAATGTCACAATATAACTGTACGAATTTTAAAAGCACTAATAATGATTACTTTGTAGAATAGAAAACGTATAGACTTTCAGGTTATGTGGAGATGTAACATTTA
Source organism: Proterorhinus semilunaris (assembly GCA_021464625.1). NCBI lineage: Eukaryota > Metazoa > Chordata > Actinopteri > Gobiiformes > Gobiidae > Proterorhinus > Proterorhinus semilunaris. The sequence continues at coordinate 30,986,789 of CM038345.1, read as the reverse complement.
GTGACATGTCCATAAACTGCATTGGCTGACTCTGCAAAAAAAGTAATGTTGGTGAGTTGAAATAACTAAAATTAAGAGTTTTCTTTTGACCTTTTCAGGTGCATTGTGGAACTTTTTATGTGAAAAAAATAACCTTTTTAGTATGCGTGTATTGAACTTTCAGTGACCCAGAAGCTGTATGAGTGGTCCACATGGCGCCTTTACTTTCCAGTGGTCTCTATGATGCTCCAGGATCAATTATTTTTTAGAGTTTCTGGAAGGTTTTTCACTACTGACAAACCCTCTCACCAGAAAACCTTCAAAATGATTGATCCTGGAGAGTTCTAGAGACCACTGTGAGCAAAAGTAAAGGCGCCATGCGGACCACTCATACAATTGTTGGGTCACAAAAAAGTACATGTTTCAGTTATTCCAGTGGGAGATATTTTTACTCAAATCAAGGGCAAATACACTTCATGTTTTGCAATGGGGGTTGTTGGCTCCAAGCAGTTAATTCTTCAGGTGTGTCCTTAAAGCAATATTCTCTCAGTCGAAATTAATTCCAAATTTAACTGAATGTGTATAATTGACCTTTTGCAAAAGTCCTGCCCACTTTGTTACTGTTGCTAGGTATGTCAAACTTTCTGATGACGCTGCTGGAGTGACTCGTGTTAGTGACTCTAATTGCAGCAATAAATGCGCAATATCCTCCAGATCGAGGTAAAATGGGTTGCAATATGCAGCAGAGGCATATATTCAAAATATTAGGCAGGGCAAGGCAACTTTATTTATACCGCGCATTTCGTACACAAGGCAACTCAATGCGCCTACACTGTATTACACTATCTAACGATGGGTAAAGCACAACTATTGAGACTAAAGCACACAGATCTCAAGCAAAATCAGTGAAACCTCATGATCTCTTCCTTAAACGCAACCACCACAGCTTTGTGGACCAGTTGTGCTTCTGCACTGTAAGCACTCTCTTATTTTTGTAATATTGCTAAAAATGTGAGCACTGTTTCGGTTCTCTAACGTTAGCTAATGCTAGCTAAACCTACAGGTGCCACAGTAATAAGCAGCTTCAGCCAGTTATCTTAGAGCCGTGACCAAATGCACAGTATTGTTATCCTACAGTGAGACTGTAGGCGTGTAAAAGTTCACCGCCGCATTACAAGTTACAGCTCCTGTTTGTGTAATGTTATGTGACTGTTGTGTCTTTCGGCTTTCCAACCCAGTTGCGCCATGATCCCGCCCCCCACATTGTTCTAACTCTAACCTAATCCTTTTTCCTAACCCTAACCTTAATTCCTAACCTTAAACATTTGTAAAATGACAATATTAACTTAATAAAGCCAACTGAAAAAGCTGCATTTGGAATGACATCCAATGAGAATTTGCAGGGAATGGCTTATGGCTTAACTTGGTTGGAAATCGGAATGAGGCATAACTGTCAGTAGCTAGATGTTAGCTCGCTAAGGTGTTAGCCTAGTCTTACCTTAGAGCAGACGTATGTGTGTTCACAGTGTGCGAAATACCGGTCAATATTCGGGGGGGGGGGGGGGGGTCCCGATGGCTTCTCCAATAGGCTATATGCACGCAAGCGTCACGTGACTTCCGAGTGGATTCTAAGTAGTCGTCTCCGTTATTTCCCTATGAGGTCTTGTCTAAAAAAATAAATAGCTGAAGATTACATGGCAGACAGTGAGTTACTGGTGGACAGTAGCATCATGTTAAAAACATCGCGTCAGGGGCAAAAAATTCACTAGAGGAAACTTCCGCGCTCATCACAGTAAGTGTTTTTGTCTTGAAGCTAACGGCTAACACGAATTAAAAATGAAAATAGCTACACGATTTTAAACGAGCCTGCTCAAAATCTAATCTGCCTCTCTTTAGTATAAATACTTTTAGACGTTTAATTTTTGTGGTGGTGTTTTTTGATACTAGCCGTTAGCGCTGAGATAAAAAGTCCTACCTCAAAAAACACGTGACCTGCAGTCAAGAATTTACATCCAACGTAATGTTTTTAACACGTAGCGAGTCACTTCGGATCAGTATCTTACTGTCAGTGATGTTTCCTTGAACTATACATTGTTTTAGACAAGACCTCATAGGGAAATAACGGAGACAGGATACGGAAGCGCCGACTTAGGATCCACTTGGAAGTCACGTGTCATTTGCGTGCATAGAGCCTATAGCTTCTCCCCAGTCCCTCTGGTGCCTGTGTCAGCTCCGCCTCCGTGAGCTGCTGGAGCGAGGGTTACAGACTTCAGACATAACTGAAGTTATAACTTAAGCCAGGACTCCTGTACTACGTTTGTAATGCGCTCATACAGATGAGAGGAAAAGGCCGACATTGCGACGTATCGCCGCTCCGCGTGTGATCGAATTGTTTTCACTCCGCAAACCCAGCGAACCTTTATCTATAAAACTGAAAATATGAAGCGGATCTTCTTCAAATAAGAAGTGGCTGAAAGCTAAGGATGCGCTGACTACATATATATATATACACACATATATAGATATATATATATATATATATATATATATATATATATATATATATATATATATATATATATATATATATATAGTTTGTAGAGCTCTTGATTTGTGTAAACAGCAGGTTCGTTCCTTCCGGACGGGCTGCGCCTGTAGAGTTCTCCTTTCTCCCTCTCGCCCCGATCCCATACTCTTTACTCATTTAGTCTTTCTCTAGTTTTCTCAAATGTAGCAGAGAGCGATGCATGTGGAGCTTGATAAACATGCAACCTTAGAAAAAAACTTTGCTTTAGCCTACCACGGGCCCCAGGGGTCTGATGGGTTAATCAGGGGGTCGCATACCCCCGTATTTCCCACACTGCGTGTTCATTTTGGGGACATTTAGCTGGGCGCAGGCCATCCACATTGTTTGATCTATTGTAAGCAGTGCTCCAGTTGTGTTTGTGCTTTGGGAAGGGAAAGAATTCGACTCCCCGATTTACATCCTCCATAGACAAATCGCTTCACCATTTTGCTTGTTCTTCCTTGTCTGGTAGCTTCATAGTAACGGTTGCTAGGATGTATGGTTGGACAATTACTATTTTGTGCCGGGGTTTTGCGAAAGGTCAACTGACCTACTGGGCCTTCTTTTTGATGTAAAGTAAGTGAAATAAAATAATTAGGTTTTATTAACTCCCTTTGCTGATCACAGCAACAAATCAGAGTCTCGCCAATGAGAAAAGGTTTTCTGTGCAAAGGCAAAGAGGAAACGCTTTCAGGTCCAATCAGGAGGGATGGAGCTAAATTGTTTATCTGTTAAGATCTCTCCACCCCCCCTTCTCTCCTCATCTACTTCAAGATTTCCCCCATTATACTTATGTTTTTCTTTTTTATGAATTGTGATGCATGTGATTGGTAAGCACAGAATGGCAACCAAGAGTTTGCAAACAAAATCGAGCTGTTCAGTTTAGCCCGACACAACAACAGTACCAACTCACTAAAGCAGGAATTGAACCAATTTTCCAGTTATAAGACAACCACTCTATTACTAATAATGCATGAAACTGTAAAGCAACAGTTTACAATGCTACATAATGCATTTCCTCTTCTTCTTTAGGGCTGGTGTACAGAACTGTGACGTGATAGTGTCCATTAACGGGCAGGAGGCCCGCAGCATGCAGGACATGACGCAGATGGTCCAAAACGCTGCGGCGTTCACTGTCAGAATCAGAAGAAAGGACGAAGAAATCACGATAATTATTGTTCCTGAGCAACCTGAGTTTGTGGACAGTTCATTATGAAAACGATAAGGAGCTCTGTAAAAACTTGAGATGTGAAATTTGTTGTCTTGCGTACAACCTTGGAATTCATTTTATGCTTGGTCAAAATATCTGCAACTGATGTCCTCCTTTTCCCATCAAGACTTGTTTTGTGATGTTTATTAAAAAAAAATTTAAATTTATAGATGATGAATATATATATACACACTGTTGTGGTTATGGTGGAGTGAAGAAGAGACCCAATTGCAGGCAGCCAAAATGCAGGGGAAAAATCAAATTTAATGGATAACTCCAAGAACAGACAGGACTGAACCAGCCTACAGGCCAAAAACAGGAAAGCAGGGCAAGCAGGACAAGACACACACAAACCGTAACAAGAACAACAACATACATACAATCAATGAACCGACAAGGACAGGGGAGAACACAGGGGTATGAATACACAGGGAAACAGGGCACAGGTGAAACACATCAGGGCGGGGCAGGTAATCAACACAGGGGAAGCAAAGCAAAATCACAAGGACAGAACAGACATGTCAAAATAAAACACAGGACCAAACCAAAGACGAATACAAAAACGGGGACACAGGACGAATCCTGACAGTACCCCCCCCTCAAGGGACGGCTCCCAGACGGCCCAAGGTCCAAACCGAACAGGGAGGGCGGAGGGGGCCAGGAGGAGGGAACGGGTCCAGGGGCTCAGGCGGAGGCGGAGCCAGGTCAGGGGTCTCCGGTGGAAGCGGGTCCGGGGGCTCGGGCGGGTCCGGGGGCTCAGGCGGGTCCGGGGGCTCAGGCGGGTCCGGGTCAGGTGGCCCTGGAGGCTCAGGCGGATCCGGGTCAGGCGGCTCCGGCCGAGGCGGGTCAGGCGGCTCCGGCCGAGGCGGGTCAGGTGGCTCCGGCCGAGGCAGAGGCGGGTCAGGGGCCTCCGGCCGAGGCAGAGGCGGGTCAGGGGCCTCCGGCCGAGGCAGAGGCGGGTCAGGGGCCTCCGGCCGAGGCAGAGGCGGGTCAGGGGCCTCCGGCCGAGGCGGGTCAGGCGGCTCCGGCCGAGGCGGGTCAGGGGCCTCCGGCCGAGGCGGATCAGGGGCCTCCGGCCGAGGCGGGTCAGGGGCCTCCGGCCGTGGCAGAGGCGGGTCAGGGGCCTCCGGCCGAGGCGGGTCAGGGGCCTCCGGCCGAGGCGGGTCAGGGGCCTCCGGCCGAGGCGGGTCAGGGGCCTCCGGCCGAGGCGGGTTCGGATCCTCCGCAGCGGGCCAAGGCGGCGGAGGCAGGTCCGGATCCTCCGCAGCGGGCCAAGGCGGTAGAGGCAGGTCCGGATCCTCCGCAGCGGGCCAAGGCGGCGGAGGCAGGTCCGGATCCTCCGCAGGGGGCCAAGGCGGCGGAGGCAGGTCCGGATCCTCCGCAGGGGGCCAAGGCGGCGGAGGCAGGTCCGGATCCTCCACAGGGGGCCAAGGCGGCGGAGGCAGGTCCGGATCCTCCGCAGCGGGCCAAGGCGGCGGAGGCAGGTCCGGATCCTCCGCAGCGGGCCAAGGCGGCGGAGGCGGGTCCGCGAAGTCCGGCGCCGGCGGGAGCAGGGCCGGGTCCACGAAGTCCGGCGGCGGCGGGAACAGGGCCGGGTCCGCGAAGTCCGGCGCCGGCAGGTATGCACCCTCCTCCGCCGGCCACGGAGGAGGAGGCAGGTCCGGGAGCTCTGCGGGCACCGGCGGCAGCCGGGTGGAGCTCCGACGAGGAGCGGGGACAGGCGGCGGCCTGGCGGGGCGCAGCCGAGGAGCGGGGACAGGCGGCGGCCTGGCGGGGCGCAGCCGAGGAGCGGGGACAGGCGGCGGCGGGCCAAGGCTCCAGCGAGGAGCAGGGACCGGCGGAGTGCACTCCGGACGGGGGTCTGGGCTTGGTGGTGGCCCCAGGACAGGAGGAGCCCACCCTGGACGGAGCAAGATGTCCAGCGGTGGCTCTGGGACAGAAGGGGCCCACCCCAAGCCCAGGTCGGTGTCCGGCAGTGGAGACCGCGGAGTGGCAGTGGAGACCGCGGGCTTGTCCGCCGGCAGCTGCGGAGAACGGACGAAGCCCCGGAGGAGAGCCGAGCCAGGCGGCGGTCGGGCGAGACGTGAGCCCCAAAGAGAGGTAGGCGGCTGCCCCCGGACGGGAACAGTACGTCCTGGTGAGGTAGATGGGGGGTGACTGGTGGAAGGAGAGGACCGGGGTCCACGCCTTCTGCGTGGCCTGTGTCTTCCTCCCAGCCCCCCACTTTCAGCTGCTGCCGGTTTGCACCATGCAGTCAGTGTCTCCGGGGGGGAACGACCCCCCAACCAACGGTAGAGGGCATACCAGGCGCTGTCTGCTGGGTCTTCAGTTGGTCGGTTCATTCTGTTGTGGTTATGGTGGAGTGAAGAAGAGACCCAATTGCAGGCAGCCAAAATGCAGGGGAAAAATCAAATTTAATGGATAACTCCAAGAACAGACAAGACTGAACCAGCCTACAGGCCAAAAACAGGAAAGCAGGGCAAGCAGGACAAGACACACACAAACCGTAACAAGAACAACAACATACATACAATCAATGAACCGACAAGGACAGGGGAGAACACAGGGGTATGAATACACAGGGAAACAGGGCACAGGTGAAACACATCAGGGCGGGGCAGGTAATCAACACAGGGGAAGCAAAGCAAAATCACAAGGACAGAACAGACATGTCAAAATAAAACACAGGACCAAACCAAAGACGAATACAAAAACGGGGACACAGGACGAATCCTGACACACACACACTCGCTCAGGATACGTACTGTGTAAATAGTGTTGTTTATAGGCATTTTAAGCCAACATGGCCAGTCATTTTTAACTTGAAATTTTAAGTATGTACCTTATAGCATGTCAGTGTGACTGGTTTGCTATACTGAACAGAGATGTATCGTTTCTTTTATTCTGTCAACAAGAGCACTGGTTTGTGTACAAAAGCACTTCAAAGAAAGTAAATACAGAATTTAATTGAGTAAAAGTGTTTGTCTTTGTTTCTAATGTTTCATTTAAATTCATAAGGTTAGACCACATGCCTGAAGGGATATTTGGTTTTGTTCTAGTAGTAGTTCTCGACTTAGCTTCAAGCGATCAGGGCTAAATTTTCTTTGGGTTACGGTAATATTGTAATGAACAAGAACTGGCAGAACAAAAAATGCAGAAACAAAAAGTTATTTTATTTACACGACACGTAAGTGGATGGGGGCGAGGGATGAGTGATCCTGGGCGGCAAGGCAGGTAAGTGGAGATCGGTACTTGGTGGACGATCCAGACGGAGACACAGACAGAGGACAGATGTACAGGAACTGGCTCCAAAAACTGAACAGGACACAGAAAAAAGCAGGATAGTGTTTGGAATCAAAAGGGTCTTGCAAATAGTTCAAAAAGCCTAATAGAAGATCACCGGATAGATGACGGAACAATCTGGCAGAGGAGTGGACGTCTGGTGGCCTTTTCTACAGAGTTGATTGCATGATGAGATACACGTGTGGAGCACAGCAGGTGAGTATTGAGGGAACCGTCCAGGAACCGACAAACAAGGTAAACACACAAGGGGAGGGGGAGATGGAGAGACAAAAATATGTTGACTGTTTCAATTGACTTTCTTGATACCCGTAAGGAGACTTGATTTGCAGCATTACACGGAAAAATTCCAAATACTAGTGATGGGAAAATGAAGCCCCATGAAGCCCTGAAGCGTCGCAGCCAACTGCGTCACACACGGTTCGAAGCATCAAGGTGCTTTATTTGCTCCACTACGCCATCATGTGGACAAAAAAATGTATAACATGCTGAGTGCTTACAATAAATGTTGGGGGCTGAAAGACAAAATTTGAGATTTTAGAGAGTTGTGATGTAAAATGTGCTTCTGTTACTTTGCTTATGTCTGTGCTTATGCAACAAGTAAATGTGTTTAATAAAGACAAACATTAAATTTATTCATTTTTATTTAGAAATAATATTTTTTCTAAATATTAGAAAAAGCAGGCAAAGGATTTCGCCTGCTTTTGAAAAAACTCTTTCACAGGGCACAGACGATGCAGGAGTGCATAAATAAATAAAGTATTCAGAAGCATTCAGAAAAGTGTGAACAATAAAAATGCTGTGTTGTCATACTTGTGCAATCTATTATTACATAATTATTGCTGTGCCTTACCTTATTAGGTGAGATCAGCTCAAAATGCTCCCAAACTGGGGAAAATCTCTTCTTTCTAGCTGGTTCCATCGCAAAACAATGAAGCTCAAATAGAAAACGAAAAGAAGCGCAATAACCCAAAGACACAAAGTGTGAGGGGGAATCCATTGCGTTTCACGGACGCTTTTATTTTGAATCGCGCTCCACACCCGCGAGGTACGGCCACTTCCCGAGGCTTCGAACATCACCACATACGTCATCAACACACGCATCGATACACGCTTCAATAGACACACCCCTAGATTACTCGGCACATGCTTCGAAGCCTCGACACGCTCGACACATCACTACCAAATACTAAAAACGGTGACAGCAAATTCATAATACTGTGTCACCAAATCAGGTAAACACTGACTGCTTAAAGGGAAACGGCACCAAGAAACTACACCACTCTAAAAAGCCACACAAGGAGGAGGTGCCGAGGCTATTTCTAAAGCCTTTGTTCCTGTAACTTTGCTCCTGAATTCTTCGGCCTGAAGGTAGACTCACATTTTATAATATTCTGAGCAATCGTACAGGGAATCTAGGCTCAGCTGTTGATCCTCAATCTGCTCGGTGGACCACTGGATAATCTGACTGTTTCCGTCCCTGCGAGTCACGCTTCCAACTCACGCTCCAAAAGAAAAAGATAAAACGCTCTGTGAATCGTGTCAAAATACAATGTTATGTCACAGAGTTTGGTTCATTCAAGCTGCAGTTTTTGGTGAGAGACTGCATCCTACTCTTGTACTGTGGTCCAATTATCCCGCCCGCCCAATTTCGAACAACTGCTCTATGTAAAAATCAGATTCAGAAAACCTTATTGATCCCAATCGGGCAATTCATTTGCAGCAAATCTCCCAACAGTTCAGACGAGAGTAGAGGGTCAAGAAAAACAATATTTCAAGAACAATAATAAAAAACAGAGCACATTTCAAATCGTCTTTGTTACTTAATAAACACACTCCCTTAAGAATTCAACAGTTCAGTGGCACAGGGCACAAAATAAACTATTGGTTTTCTGAAAAGGTACTTGTCCATTGTCCAGAAGGCATGAGCGAAAAAAGGACAGAGAGAGGCTGACCCAAGTTACATTTAGCTTCTTTAGCGCCTGCTGCTCCCATAAAGAATGTACGACTCTTTGTCTAACTCCAATGGCTTTAGAGCAGGTTTTGACATTGTCTTGCAGTTTGTTTTTATCTTTCACAGACAACCCCTTGAACCAGCAAACAAATTCAAAGGTTGAGAGACTCTCTATTGTGGCAAGGTGGAGCGGTATGGCATTTCTAAAACAACATTAAGGCCAAAATAAAAAACTAGAATCAACAATGCCACCGGAGAAAAGGCTCCGGTCCATTCGTAGCAAAAATCGAATTTTAATTTACTATATCATTATTTTGTTTCAATAAATGACCTTTTGTTTTTATTTGTTGTTAAAAGTTCAGTAGGTTCACAATTTGACAAACCATTTGATAACACAATGAATTTCCGGCATACACATTAACATCCATTTCATTTTGGCAAGAATGTATTAAAAACGAACGAGTCCATGAGTGAACCAATATAAAAGACAAGGCAAAAACATCTTCGGACAGCGGCGCCATTGCATCGGCATGGGCCAGATATCACCATCGGACGCAGGGCACAAACACCCTGCAGGGCCATGACAACGAGACCCACAAGGAGCATCTGGGGTTTACATCGTGAGGCCGTAACCACGCGGAGCTGTCCTTGGGAGGAACGCACTGACACACCGGCTGGATCAGGAAGTGAGTGACGACAGCGGACGGAGGAGTGAAAGAATTACGCTTGGCAGGAAGAGATGCTACAGGCGCCATATGACACAACAGCAGTAAGTAAGTATCTCCCAAATGCATGCACAGTATGTACAGCTCAAAAGTACATGACGATCTACTTGTTTTTTAATTCTCAAATTAGGAGGCTCTCCCCAAAACTTTATGAAATGAATCTCAAAAGTTAATAATCGTCAAACGCAACAACTTCCCGAATGAGTAAATCATTCAGAATGACTTCTCACCTGAATGGTTTTGAACACTTGATATTCATGGTGGATGTTTGGGGAAATTGTCTTTTTCTTTTCATTAAGAGTTCCCCGGTCCCACAAAGTTTAACAACCCCAGCCATACAGTCAGTAATTACATGGCATTGCTACTTATTTCATAGCTTTCTTTCTAATCTATTTTAATGTAGATTTGGCAAGCTCCTTATGGAAAGTTCTCCTACCAGTTACCTGTCTCATTAGCAGGTCGCCCGCAGCAGCATCTCTGGGCTTTGTTAAATGAGCTACAGCAGCGCACTGAACTGGAGACCATTAAACATTGCCGTTTTTAGTCTTGTCTTTAAATACATATAATAAACTCTCATAGTCGCATACCTTTACTTACTTTGTGTGTTGTAACTTGGCTGATTATGCCATGGCCAACTATAGTTAAAGGTGATGCGGTAGTGTAGCTACCAGACATATTTTTTCATGCAAAATTAACTTTTTTACTATGTTATAACGCTCCATTGTACAAAAACAAAACTGGAATAGTATTTTCATTCATTTCATTCACACAGTTTTGAGTTATTCAAATTATTATTGGGGCGACGGTGGCGCAGATGGTAGAGCGGGTCGTCTCATGATCGGAAGGTCGGGGGTTCGAATCCCGCCTCCTGAAGGTGCATGCTGTCGTTGTGTCCTTGGGCAAGACACTTCACCCACCTTGCCTCCAGTGTCTGCGCACACTGGTGTATGAATGGGTGAGAGGTTCCTTGCTGTAAAGCGCTTTGAGTGCCTAATGTAGGTGGAAAAGCGCTATATAAGTTGAGACCATTTACCATTTACCATTTATTCAGTCTGGTGTTATGTTTAAGGTCCATACTTTAAAGTGCTGCACAAGTTTCAGACAAGAAAAAAAATAGAGAATATGCAAAGGTACAAAAATATATATAGAAGTTTAAATAAAGAGCAAAAATGTGAAATATTCAGCTCAGCTTGTGTTGAAAGCCAATGTATCAAGTCATTTAAAACTTCTTCAGCTCTTTATTCATTCAAAACTTTCTTTTTGAAAAGCATTTTAAAGTGATGAATGTCTGTATATTCCTTGAGGTCTCCTTTTATGTTATTTCACAGTTTAACTCCACCTACCGATACACAAAAGTAAAACTTTTTGGTTTTATGAATCTGAGGTTGTTTAAAAATTGTGTTCCCGCTAAGATTGTAGCCCACGTCTCTATTACGGAAATTTTTAAAGATTGAAAGGTAGCAAAAATGTATTTGCTTTATACACTGCCCCTCCTTGGCCAATGTATGCTAGCTCCATTAAGAAGTGGTGTTTATCATGTATCATAATGGGGAGATGTGCATGTAGGTGATTCTATTTGGTGCAATAGCAGTAAGATATCATCCATATTGGGTTGCAATGTGCAGTGGGTAAATATTCATAATATGCAACAAAGAGGAATTTTCAACTCATGTGGCCAAAGCACCGGTTTGCGTGAAGAAATTGGAAAATATCCTTCTCATGTTAGTACAGTACTGATTAGAATATGTCCAGTCTGGGATCTACCACTGCTTCTCCTGCTATGAAGGAGAGAAGGGCTGCAGTGGCTTTGTCTCCCCCGCAAAGTCATTATTCTCCAGCTGTGATTTAGAGACCTGCACCAGGCGGACATTCTCACAGGACTTGCAAGACCGGACATAAATGTCGCAGGAGTAGGTGGGATTCAACTAGCCCCGGGCGGGGGCGGGCAGACAGACCGAAACACATTGGGTCCCGGTCCCGCACATGTCCTGAATAGAAGAGACAACAGCGTGTAAGACAGGAGGTAGACACGAGCGCAACCTTTTACGCATCACCATTAGTGGACACCGGGACGATGCAGACTAGACCCCCGAGCTGCGTGGAAGGAAAATCACGTCCCGTGCATGCCTCTACTGTGATGTCCCGTGTACTATCAGTGCAGTGACAATAAGAAATCCACCCCATGGATTTAATATCAAGGCTCTGCTAGGGGACAACTAAACACTTCCATGTGCCAGATATTCTAGTGGCAGAAACAGCTTTTTTTGTGACGATGTCCAGCAATGACAGCTCATGAAACTCTTGGCAAACAACAAGACGGATGGTACACGAGTATTAGCTGGCTCTAGTTAAAGGCCGTTATTCATTTAGCTCGTTTATCGGCTTTGAGCGGCGAGAAATGGGTCCCGCGCCATTAGTTTCAATATCAGGATACGTCTGGTGGCAACAGTTGCTATGAGGTCCATAATGTCTCTCACAGTAACTAAATGTAGATCTCCGGCCTGCATAGCATCATGAGTTGTAAAGTAAGCCAAACTAGTGCTCATTTTGCATGGGTGACTACAGTCTGAGTCGCTTCAATAGTCAGTCTTCGAAAGTTTCCTGCAACAAAACATGTTCAAACGCCACGGAACCAAGCTTTATACAGTAGGTGGCGGAATGCACCTTGGTTTGGCTAGCAGTCCGCCATTAAACTGGAAGAAGAAGAAGAAACTTCTGCTGTTTTTTGCTTGTGCAAATTGGACTCTAGATATCCAGATGAGTCGACAAACGTGTGGCGCAGATAAAGGGTCACATGCATATTTGGTCTCTACATTTTGTCAGTGGGAAAGGTTTTACATTCGAGAGTGACGAGCCGATACTTGCAACGCTCTCAGATGTGGAGTTATCTAGGAAGCAACAATGATGTAAAAAAAAAAAAGTCCCAGCTGAACGTCTCGACCAAACAGCGTGGCCACCCAAACAAAGAGTGAAAAAGGCTTTTAATGGATCGAAGTCACGAAGAAGGCTCATCATTACAAGAGCCTAAGTGACAACGAAATTGTGTATGATAGCACATCACCTGAATGCACGTCGGTGTAGCCCATCTATTTTATCTGTTCCGAAAAGAAATGTAGATATCACTGTTAACTTATTATTGGTAAAAAAGTGTTTAAATAATCCACTATATGATCAAGTACCCAGCGATGGGTGGAGTCCAGTAGTGGGGCTGTGACTTGCCCACGCCTACTCAGCGTAGTGAGTGAGGCCTGTGTGTGCGCTATGGTGACACAGGATCATATGTTTATTGAACTGGACTAAATAAAGTTGCTAAACTTCCATGTTTTTGCCTGTTCTGTTGAAGAGTGCAACATCAGCATACACACGTGCAGTTTGTTTGTCTAGCTTTGAGAACGCAGATCGAATGCACCTAAGTTGTTAGTTGCCACCCACCATTAATAATCAATCCAAGGAAGAAGGGTAATTCTGTTTATGTAGTTTGTTTCTTCGTCACTGAGGTGCTCCGATTTTTAATCCCTGAATTTTGCTACGCAACAGAACCTGAAAGTGTCCCCTGCGATTTGAAGTCCATAGGCTATCACGTGCCCCATTCTGAGCACTCAAACTGCATGTATCATGCCACCATCGGAATGCTGTTAGCGAAAAATTTGTATCAGCTGAGGGCACTCCAAGCAGAACACAGCCTCTCTAGTAGTCCATGCGCACACATTCATTCATTAAAATGACCAAATGCCAAAAATCAATGCCGAAGTGCCCCAAAAAAATAATGCATATGTCCAAGCGAAATGTATATACCTGCAGATTAAAAAGTGGACTCCCATCGCTCAGTAAATACATTGAAAATAAAGCTTCACAACCGCAAACTTTCTGCGAGATCAATATTATATAAAGCCTGTTACAATAAAAGCAAGAGCACGCGGCAATAACGTGTAATCATTTTGGCTTGAATAGCTTTGGAAAATCAATAGAATGAAAAAAAAAGTTGTTTTAAGAAACTGTACAAACTGGAGAAAGTGCAAGTGAGATGCACTGAGTCGTTAAAGGCCTTGGCATAAACACATATCTGAGCCTTATTTTTTTTTATTTGTTTCTTCAAGTGGCAGCGTTTTTTCGGTACCCCTCTGCTGAAGTGGATGAAAGGTGAAATGTCTTCAAATCCCCCCATCCCCCCCCCCCCATCTTTATGCTACGTCCTCAGCCTTTCACGATTCCTGAGATAATGATCCCTGCTCCCTCTGCGAGAGAGCACATAAAAAAGTTTGAGACTCGTAGGCGAACGCTTGAATATTTCATGCCCGACCCGCTCTGACATCTGCAGAAGTCGCCCACCGTAACACCAAATCAAAATACGCTTTAGTCGAATAAATGAGGCTCGCTCTGAAGCATAAATGTGACAGGTAAAAGATCTCGAACGAGGCAACGCTTCCGGGTAACAGGAATTTACTGCGGTGCTTAAAATGTTCTTTAAGGGGCCACTAAATCATGATTGTGTCAGTGGCGTCCACAGTAGAAGATGGCGAGGAGCTCGGGGCAGTTGTGCAAAAAGACGAGCGCACTGACTGATGGGAGGATAACCAGTGGCTACAAAATCTGGCCTCCTCTAAAAAGCGCAGAGAGGGTCAACACTGGGCCAGTTACAAAACAACTTTGCGTCAGATGTGAAAGCTTTTGAGGTTGTTAATGAAGATGGTTAAGTAAAGGGACCTGCGGTTAGTTGGATCAAAATTGCTATAATTAAATTGTGCGGTTAGAAAAATCATAAACGTTTCCAAAAGCTGACAGCTGAGGCGAGACACTGCAGGTGAATAGCAATTTACACTGTAAACCCTAACATGCCGATTGGACTTAAAATATTTGATGTAATCTGTTTCAACAAAACTTTAAAGTTGATGAACTGAAAACTTTAAAGTTGAACTTGGCTTAAAACTATCAGGAGTTTTTAAGCTAAGTTGAACTTTAAAGTTTTCAGTTTATGTTGGCAAACGTTTTGTAAGTTTTTATGAACTTAAAAATCTCAAGTTCAACTTAACTTAAAAAACGTTTGCCAACATAAACGGAAAACTTTAAAGTTGAACTTAGCTTAAAAACTCCTGATAGTTTTAAGCCAAGTTCAACTTTAAAGTTTTCAGTTCATCAACTTTAAAGTTTTGTTGAAACAGATTACATCAAAACTTGTAAGTTCAATCGGCTTCTTTTAACAAATATTTACAAGAAAACCCAAAAAAACAATTACAAAATGGCAGATTACAGTTTTTTTTTATTTCATAAAATAATAGTTTACATACCTTATGTTCTAACATGTAGGCTGAGTTATTCACAACATAATTCAGAATGTAGTAAAGATGCACAATATTTGTCAGTCCTTATTGACTTCAAGCAGATTCCCTGGACTTTGCTTTCTGGCTCAACTGGCACCAACATCTGAAAAATATGGAGAAAGTCTGTTAGTACAAAGCAAGAAATTAAACCAAGTTCAATGTCATGTGACTGTGTTTAAACTTACTGTCTTCTAGAGCGCACTCTTTCTCCTCTTCGCATTCTGTGATATACCACTTGGCTTGTACAAGTCTGTAAGAATAATAATAGAACAAACATCAAATGTCAGATATTATTAGCTTTACCACGTATAGTCCAATATTGCTCCAACACTTTCTAAGCCATTCTGTTAAATGATCTGAGCAAACAGATGAACAATGAACACAACACTCTTTTACATTAACAGAGTAACAGCAAAGTTTTTTTATGGTACCATTTTGTCCACAAATGTTATGAAAACATCCAAATAGTTGCTAATAAGTAAGTACGTTTTTTTTACCATCATTTGCTCAAATAATATAATTTATGATCTGACCCTGGGCCCCCCCTTGCAATCCCAGGCACCCCTACTCCAGGTTGGGAACCACTACTTTAGGCGACAGTTTGTGCTTCCTACATTTAATTAAGCTTGTCTAGTTGCACACTAAAACATTATCTGAAACAAATTTGTCTAAATGTGCAACCACAACCTAACCCTAAACAATTACAACTTTACAAGTGAAACTCTGAAAATAAGGATATTGTTCAATGTGCATTTATTTCTGCAATTCAACTTAAACTGAAACCAATATATGATATAGACTCATCATGCAAAGTGAGTTATGTATAGCCTTTGTTTGTTATAATTTTGATTATTATTACTCAGTATATAAAAACCCTTATTTAAAAATCTCAGAAAATTAGAATATTTTGAAAATGGACTATAAGCCATAATCATCAAAATTATAACAAACACAGACATGAGTCTATATCATATATTAGTTTCACAGTTTAAGTTGAATTACAGAAATAAATTAGCTTTGAACGATATTCTAATTTCCCTGAGTTTTACCTGTAAATGCTTCAGTAAAAATGACAAATTTACTTTCGCCAGTGCATTACATTTACTCACTTTTAAAGCGAAGAGCTGAGAGTCTTTCAGGGAGTGCTTCTCATCCTAATTCGCGCGGAGCTTCTAATGTCAGTGCACGAGATCCCATCGGCCTCAGGTCTACTGAAACAAAAACATTTAAGAACAGAAACATTTGTAAATACTTCAGTAAGAGATGAGAGGTACAGAGTGAAACCTGACTCAAATCTACTTACATTCTGGCTGATTAGCCAAGTCCTTTTCACAGTGCATGCTTCTTTTCTCTGCATTCTCCATTTCCACACACTGTCCGACATACTGGTGGACACTGGAAAGCCTCGTCTTCATCCTCACATACTGTCTGACATACTGGTGGACACTGGAAAGCCTCGTCTTCATCCTCACATACTGTCTGACATACTGGTGGACACTGGAAAGCCTCATGTCTTCATCATCACACAGGCCTCTAGGTCACAGCACCTCCTCCTGTATTTGTAAAATGGACAAACAGGATACTGAAGTCAGGACACTTCACCTTAACACAACTATGGCAATAGTTACTCACTTTACCTTCTTCGTTGTGCATATCCAAGAATTAGTAAGACGGAATTTGTAGAGTTGATTCTCTAGATAAAAAGAAACATTTGTTATTACTCTAGGTGTCCATGACAGAATTAGAAGATTTATCATAAACCACGGTAAATGGTCTTGATTGCGCTGTTCAACCTACATGAGGCACTCATTTACTCTGATTCATACTCCAGCGTGTGCAGATGACACTGGAGACAAGGTGGGGAATGTGTCTTGCTCAAGTGCACAACAGCAGCATGCACCTGTGGGAGCTGGGATCATCTAGGTGAAAATGACAAAGTAAAGAATTGCCCCAATTCCCAGGTGTGACAGTGACAAATCAAACACCTAAAGAAACTGTACTTTGTTTAATTTAACTTTGTGTTTAATTAATTATGCTGGACATTAAAAAAATGTCCAGCATAAATGTCTCACAAAATGTTGCAAATGCAACTAAACAGCTACGCCTACTTTCTGCCCAAAGACAGGAACGTCGGGGACTTTTCTCACAGCCAATCATTCATCACATTCCATATCGTTCCAATCAGAGATGCATATTTGTAAATGAAGAAGAGTCTCAGAGCACATCTCATTCAGAACAAACGTTATCATTTCTGTTACCTGTAATTAATATAGTTAAGTAATTTGCCTGTTGATCTGAAAGAGTGCAATATTTGTTATGTTTAGTTTTTTTGTAGTGGGGCGGATCAGCATTTTCTGTGGTTTAAGTGTTTCTCTGATCCAGAGAGCTGTACAAGACATTTTTGCAAAGAATTGGAAAAGTGTGTTGTCTGGCTGGCACAAAATCCAGGATAAAAAAAAAAAAACACAACAAAAACGCAATAAACCAATTGTGTAAAATAGGATCATATAATCAGTAAGTGTATGGTCTCACCTTTATTTTGTGCTACAATTTCCTTTCTTGTCTGGTACTTGTTAACCTGCATTACAAAAAACAAATTATGGTTGGGCAATTTGGCCAATAAATGTTTTTAAATTGTTTAACTACTTTGGACAATGACCTAATCAATTTTATTCAACATTCTCTTAAACAGGGACCATTGTAGCTCATATGTACTCAATCTTTTTAGGCCCATAAGCTAAATTTATTTTGGCTTAGCTCTTTTACTTAAATTACAACGATTGTAATTTCTTCTATTAGCCCAAAGAAATATAACTTGCTCTTAAAGTTAAGAACACACTTGTTACGGAGTTCTCAAAGCTCTCTGTCCTCTGTCCGCCCCGCTGATGCTGCTGCTGCTGATGCACAGACAGAGGTGCGGAGGCAGCGCTGAAAACAGCGATATTAACATTACTTGTACTTCACGGTCGCTAACAGCCTTCGAGCATATTTAATTAGGTCCTCACGGTTAGTTGTAAGAGTTTTAAAGACAACATGACTCGGACTTGGCTCCGGACTCGGGCGGAAGTGCGACGTCGCTGTTGCAGTTTTAAAAAGAAGCGGGAAAGATCTCACGCTACGCATTATCGATTAAACAGTACAATCTGAAGCATAAACAATTCTCCTGGTTCTAACTACCTGCACACTGAAATCATACATATCATTTCACTGGATATTAATAAAGTATATTACCTTATTCAGGCCGTAGAAGCTCCTCTTCGTTAAATGACGGACACTCCCACAGCAGCGCACTGCGGCTGTGCAGAACCAAACACGTCACTTCAGCCAAGGCACGCAGGCGTCATGATGTCATGACGCAAAAGACCCGCCTCAAAATGTATAATTTAAATTTTCTAAACTTGACAATTTTAATCTGAATGGCAATAAAACCTTACTAAACTTAAAAAACACCCCTTTGGACTTAAACGTTTTGAGATGAATGAAGATTTTGGCTAGTTTTGAGTTCTTTCACATCTTAAATTATGACCTCAAATAGCATTCGGGTTTACAGTGTAGAGATAGCAAATTGAAACGTTTCCTGAACATTACTGATATAAATACACTCAACAAAAATATAAACGCAACACCTTTGTTTCAGCTCCCATTTTTCATGAGATGGACTTAAAGATCTAAAATTCATTCCAGATACACAATATTACCATTTCTCTCAAACATTGTTCACAAATCAGTCCAAATGTGTGATAGTGAGCACTTCTGCTTTGCTGAGATAATCGAAATCCCACCTCACAGGTGTGCCACATGAAGATGCTGATCTGACATCATGATTAGTGCACAGGTGTACCTTATACTGCCCACAATAAAAGGCCACCCTGAAATGTGCGTTTTTGTCTCACAGCAAAATGCCACAGATGCCACAAGCATTGAGGGAGCGTGCACTTGGCATGCTGACAGCAGGAAGGTCAACCAGATCTGTTGCTCGTGCATTGAATGTTCATTTCTCCACCATAAGCCGTCTCCAAAGGCGTTTCAGAGAATATGGCAGTACATCCAACCGGCCTCACAACCGCAGACCACGTGTAACCACACCAGCCCAGGACCTCCACATCCAGCAGGTTCACCTCCAAGATCTTCTGAGACCAGCCACTCACAGCTGCTGAAACAATTGGTTTGCATAACCAAACAATTTCTGCACAAACTGTCAGAAACCGTCTCAGGGAAGCTCAACTGCATGCTCGTCGTCCTCATCGGGGTCTTGACCTGACTCCAGCTCGTCGCCGTAACAGACTTGAGTGGGCAAATGCCCACATTCGATGGCGTCTGGCACGTTGGAGAGGTGTTCTCTTCACGGATGAATCTCGGTTTACATTGTTCAGGGCAGATGGCGTCGTGTGGGTGAGCGCTTTGCTGATGTCAATGTTGTGGATCGAGTGGCCCATGGTGGTGGTGGGGTTATGGTATGGGCAGGCATCTGTTATGGACGAAGAACACAGGTGCATTTTATTGATGTTTCACAAAAGTTTCACTTTTGTCCCACTGGGTTTTGGAGCTTTTCCTCGTCGTGTCGGGAGAGTCTAAGGACAGGGGACCCCCATGCGGCTCATCACCACCTGCCGCCGACGCTTATTATAGACATTATGTTTGCCTGGATACTTAATTTGCCTGAACTTTACATTGCCTGGTTTATTGTTTTGTTTCGTTGTTTTAATGTTTGTGCAGTCCTGTGAGGCAACTCCTGTTATCATATCGGGCTATACAAAACAATTGATTGATTGATTAATTACAGAAATGTTTTTGTCTCAGCCTAGTCTCACAGAAAACTTTAACATTCTGAAACTGTATCCATTTCTCACTTTGACCTTTGAAACTGTATCTATTCTATCAATTTTGTTGTTATATTGGTTTTTATTAGAGTAACGTGACCTTTCCGAATCTTCTGGGGGAAACACCGGGACAAGTAGAGGTTGTTGAGCATTAAAACTGTATTTTCAGCAGGTATTGGTTTAATAGGACAAACGTAAAGAGAATAATATAAATAAAACTTGTTTTGGGAGAAAATGTGCTGACAGATGGGCAGATGAGCACCACGTCTCAGTTTGCCCAGCTCTGTCATATAAAGTTCAAGTTTATTTGTCATATGCGTCAAGTACAAGGTGCCAAAGCAATGAAAAAAGTTTGGCCCTGGAGCTCTCTCCGCTGAACAAGAAGTAATCTACATATAAAAACATCAATACAACACAACAAAGCATTCCAGCGATAAAAACGTAAAATCCTCAGCTCTCCTTTAGGCTAATGCTTAATGAGCCTCGCCACCTGAGGATAAAAGCTGTCTCTGAAACCAGATTTCTCAGTTTTGAGGCACCGCACACATCTCCCCTCAGGGAGGTAGGATAAGAGGGAATGTGCGGGACGACTCGGTTCCTCCATAATACAGAGAGCCTTTTTCTCACAGCATAATCCAAGATGTGGTTTGTCCTTTTCAGAAGGGTGTGGTCATGTTATGTAACATTGCTAAACCACACCAACAAACTTCCCGTTAAAACACTTTCGATTGTACATCTGTAAAAATGATGAGTTTCTATTGGCAAACCCTATTTTTTGAGACACCTTCAAAAATAAAGTATCTGCTGAGCTTTTTTAATTGCACAGCTGATGTAAAGAGACCAGGAGAGAGTTTCACAAATACAATGCCACGAAACTTAAAATTCCCCACAATTTCATCAGGAGTGCTATTAACTTGGACAGGCGTGTGAGGTGATTTCTGCTTCCTGAAGTCTATAATGAGCTCTTTATTTCATTCAGGGCCAGATTGTTTTGTTTGTTTTGTGATCAGGGAGCTCGCTCTAACCTATGACCGTAGTATCGTCAGCAAATGTAGAAATGCTGTTTGTGGGATGTTTTGCCACATAGTCATAAGTACACAAACTATACAATAAGGGACCAAGACAGCATCCTTGTGGCGCACCGTTGTTTAAAACCACAGAAGATGAATAAGTGTTGCCCACCCTCACAGTCTATTGCTGTCCTGTCAGGAAATTGTGTATCCACTTACAGATGGAATAGCCAAGGCCAAGAGCTTTTTTAGCTTGGTTTGATGGAATAATGGTATTAAATGCACTGCTGTAACCAACAAATAGCATCCTGACATGTGTATTTGGAGGATCCAAGTGTTGTAAGACTGTGTGTAGGGCCAATGAGACAGCATCATCCACAGCTCTGTTAGCTTTATAAGCAAATTGTAGTGGATCAACCCTGGCACATATGTTGTTATTTATGTGCCTTTTCACAAATTGCTCAAAACACTTCCTTAACACTGAGGTTAAGGCTACAGGCCTGCAGTCATAAAGGTTCTTCTTTGCCGCACTTTGACAGATACGGACCGGAGCAGACCGGGAACTTCACACTGGAGCAATTTACCAAACTCTTCTGAATCCTTCAGCATTCCTCCAAATTTCTAACACATCCTCAGGTACAAAATGTTTATCTGCTGCTGGCTATATCCCACCCAAACGCCTGTTATGCGAGAAGCTTATCATCGTTTCTTATCAGAAAAACAAAACTTTCTCAGATTGTCTTTTTAATTAAAGTATGTCAGAAGATCATTTGATAGAGATCTGATTGATGCGTTTTGAGCGGGATCGTATTTCAGCGAGTCTTCCTTTTCTTCCGCTCTCATTGAAAATAAACAGGTGTCGCCTGTTATGATCTGAAGTGATAACATCTGTGACTACCGAGTGGCAAAAAAAAAAAAAAAAATAGATTATTTCTGAAAAGTACACTTGGTTTGTTGTTCAGAGTTTGTTATTGCTCTCAGAAATTAGGTCAAACAAAATGAATTCTCAACTAACACCATGTTTCTGCCTAAATACGAGAGGTTTGTCAGTAACGTGTGTCTTGTTTGTGTGTATCTTCTGCTAAGGAGACTTTAGGGCAAGCCCGGTATAATAATTCCCCATGGGAACAGGGATATTGTTAGGTTGCAGAAGATATGACGTCACCAAATAGCAACTTTTGTATCAGTAGAATTGTGGTTTCCGTCTGATTGTGCCCAGTCTGTCTAATTATTGCGTAAAAAGGAGGGAATCTGAGGCACTAGGATTAATTAAAAGTCCTTTATTTAATGGGACATATGCCAATGTGTTATGGCCGCGTGACCAACTTCTTCAGGGCCTTTAATTGCTCAGTTTAATGGGATAATGCCAGCGGTGACTATAATGATGGTTTTACATCAGTGAAATGGCTGCCATTTTATAACGTCAGTGACATTAGAAGTGGCAAGTCAGATTGAATGCTTTCTAATTTTATATATCCATTTGTTTTATTGGCACGGACTATGCAAGAAAACGTTTCCACCGACTACCTTCCAGTACACGACCTGGTATGTTGTCTGGACCCGGTGCTTTGCGAACGTTGATCCTGCTCAGAGATCTTCTCACACTCTCTGGAGATGGCTGCAGCACTTGGTCTTCAGGAGGGGGTGATGACTTTTGTGCCGGGGTTCTGTTGAGGGCCTCGTAGCGAGCAAAGAGTTCATTTTGAGCGTTCAGCAGAGAGGTGTCACTGTCACAGGTTTGTCGAGGAGGTTCATAGTCTGTGATGGTCTTTATCCCCTCCCACAGACTCCGAGTGTCTCTGCTGTCTCTGAAGTGATGCCTTCAGGTGTGGCGTTTGCATGTTATGTTTTTCCTACGAGTACTTCGGCCAGGATGTGTGTGTGAATGATGCTTTTGGGTGACTTGTTGTTCGTGTTTGGAGTAAATGTAAAATTGTCCCATGTAAAGCGCTTTGTGTCTTTTCTCAGTCATATTTGATGATTTTTTTTTTTACTAACTTTCTCTAATAATAAAATTTATGACCTGACCCTCTGACCAGGCAAAACTCTGGGCCCCTCCTGCAATTTCAGACGCCCACTTGTGGGGATGCCCACTCCTCAGGTTGGGAATCACTGAAATAGAAGAATGAGGGTACATTTCAAACAGCAAATATATAATATAAAAATTTATATACATATGTAAAACTAGTGAATAAAACCAAAACCTTTCTTAAATAAAAATTTCTTCAGATATTTTTTATTTTTTTAGATAAGATTTAGAGATTTTGAAAATTTTGACTGAACAACAGTTAAATTTTAATTTGAGGGGGTGAGGCGAGGGGAGGGGGATGGAATGGGCGGATAAAAAAAAAAAAAAAAAAAAAAAGAGTCAACAGCGTCAGCCAGACGCAGACACAGGGGCAGGGCCAGAGGAGTACACACTCAAAAGGTCCTGGATGTTCTGTGGGGCTTGACCGTTTAAGGCTTGCAAGTCAGCACTAAAATCTTAAAATCAATCTGGAATTTTACTGGGAGCCAACAGAGAGCCGGCAAGATGGGAGTGATATGAGACCTTTACTCAAACCATAACTTAAATAGTTAAGTAATGGCCTTATTTTTCAAGAAATTTGCCAGTGCCAGTTGGAATCCGATTTAATGCTCTTTAATAATGTTTAAAGTCTTAATTTGGGCACCCTGAATACAGTCAATGCCTTAATGCTTTTTAATTCCCTAAAAGAGGGAGAGGGAAAGCTCTAACTCTGACTTATGCTTGGCCTTGTTTGTGCCCAGTGACAGTCCCGGCGCCAGCTCAGTACAGAAGGGGGGGCGGCTGAAAACCATGGGGGGGCGATGACGTGTAGTATGAGAAAACGTATGCAGCCCAACCGTTTTATATACGCCACATAGAAACGTGATAACAAGTTACAATAACACACTGCCACAAGTAAAGATCCCGGCTTTAACACAACGCTCATTCTAATTTATTAAGAAACAGATGAAAACTTGAAGTAATACACAAGCCAGGTAACCCAGAGCAACATAAAAACAGACTCCACCGATCAGACGGCGCTGATCTAACATGTGATGTCCAACAGCGTATGATCAATAACTACATTGGTAACAAACGCAAACCGTAGCATCAACAATACAGATAATAAAATAACCAGCTCTTACTTTCAGTAGAGTTGCAGTCTCCTCTTTCCTGATGAGTGGAACCTCCTTAACAGCATCTCCTTCCATTCATCTTTGAATTTCCGACTGAGGTCATTCTCAAATGCCAGCTGGATGAGATGGGCATTTCCGTCTATGCAACATGCTGCGTCTGTGCTCGGTAAATACGTTCTTCAACGTGGAGAATGAGTTTTCGCACATAGCAGTTGATGCCCCGAATGTTAGTGCGTGTTTGAACGCAGTCATTACCGCTGGCATGGCGCTCAGTACCATGTGTTCCTTTGCAAAAAGTTGACTCAAAGTAATTTTCTCCTCGTCCTGGCCTGTGCACCTGTTTTTCAGAAACTCCCGTGCAACTGTAAACTGTCCCTCGATCATTTCTGTGTTTGTTAAATCCAGTAGTGGTTTCACTTTGTTTGCCTCCAGGAAATTCTCACTGACAGGGTCCAAAGCGTTCAAAGCTGTCATATATTTCTCATTACGCTCGCTGAAACGCGTAGCCATTTCACACAAAATAGAGTCGATTATGCCAAAAAACAGCCGCTTGCACTCTTGTTGAATGTCTGTTTCGCGCTGCCCAAGGTGTTCACTCACCACGTAGTCCTGAAGAGTCCTGGTGGTCTGCCGCGGTCGTTTTGGAGGAGCAGGTGCGCCATCACCTGCATCCCCACTGTCAGCCCACAGTTTCAGAAATTCTGCATCTGATCGTAAATCGCTTATGCAAGAGGATGCACTTTGAATGAGCCGGACTGCGGTCATTAGATCAGTTTCTTCGGCTTGCAGGATCCGATTGGCTGGGTCCATTAGCCCCAATATTTTGTACATCACAGAGGTGAGAAATTTGAAGCTCCGTTCTGTGACGGCCTTGTGAAGTCCAACAGCTTCAATTTTCACATCAGCACCTGCTCCTGTGGATCCCATTTCTTTCAGAAAGTCCACCAGTGTGGCGTGTGACTTCAGCACCACAGACACCGTGTCAAGGTGTCCAGTCCATCGCTGTTCTAACAGCCTTTTAAGCTTTTCTCCTCTGTACTGTGCTGCTACAGTGGGCTTTTTTAAAAATTTATAAAGGGAATTACACACGTCAAAAAAATCCCCAACTGCACTCTCTGAGGAAATAGCATGAACGATCACCAGATGCAATTGGTGGTTGAAACAATGAATGTAAGGCACTTCTCTGTTTAACTTATTTTGAATAAGCTTCTGCATGCCTCCCTCTCTTCCAGACATGACGCTGGCTCCATCATAACACTGACTAAGAATTTTGTTTGCGTCAAGACCAGCATTTGACAGTTCATTGAGCACAACATTAGTGAGTGACTGGGCGTCACACTTGTCTGTTGTCTGCATTGATAACAGCCTCTCCTGCACTTTAAAGTCCTTGTCCACATAACGCACAACTATAGATACATTTTCACTGCCTGTCGGGTCTTTAGTTCCATCCACCTTGAGTGTAAACCATGACTCACCAACATCTTTAACAATTTGCTCTGTTACGATCGTGCTCATCAGTTCAATTATGTGATTTTGAATATCATGTGATGTGTAAGTTGCGTTTTTTGGAATTGTACTGAAGGCCTTTGCTAGCTCTTGGTTTTGCCTCAGTGTATAATCAAACAGTGAGAGAAACAGTCCGCTGCCCGCTTCATCTCTGCTATTGACTGAATCCACGTCACCCCGCAGTGGCAGTTCGTTTGAGACGAGAAATTCAATTATGTCCACAATTGCAGACACATAAAGGCGGTTTCGTGCAAGTTGATCAGAGTTAACCATGGTTGAAATTTCACGACCTGTGTTGCAGCGCAATTCGTTCTCTTTCCAGTTAGCCATGCATGCCAGGTGCTCTTTGCTGTTACTATGTCTGCTTAATCCCTTTGCCTTATCATTAGCATGCTTCCAATTAGTATATCCAGTTCTTGTGAAAACGGAGTCACTCCCTCCAAATTTCCTGCAGGGAAAACAAAAAGCAGCGTCTGCTTGCTGCGAATATTCAAGCCAGTCTCTTTCATTGTACCAATTAGCCGAAAACGAACGATTACAGTCATTATTATGCTGTTTTTTCTTTGGAAACTGCTGGAGACGAACTTGAACTGGCTTGTCAACTCCGAGGTCCTCGTCCTCCGGGAAATGACACCGCTGCTGCGAGTGCGATCGCGGGCTCTCTGCTCCCGGTGAACCAAGCTCAGAGGCCGCTGTGGGCGCTGGTGGGCTGGAGGCGGGCAGTTCACTCTCCTCCATGGGCCGCTCCTCCTCCCAGTTTGGCCTCGGCAGGTGCTCCTCAGCTTCTCCGGTTCTGCTGTTGCTGCTGCCAGGCTGCAAGGACGCCGATGGTGTAGTTTGTCGCTTTTTCAGCCATTTGCGAATATCCATTTTCTAACAGAAAATATAGCTACAGGCTACTCCTTTGGCGGGATGATGCACTGAGGTGCGTGATTGGTTCAAGGACCACGGGAAACTGTTCATTAGAGTCAGTGGAGTTTCTTCCGTGTTTTGAACACATTATAGACTGAAAACCATATATAAAAAAGTAAAAAACCATATATAAAAAAGTAAAAAACCATATATAAAAAAGTAAAAAACCATATATAAAAAAATAAAAACACTACATTTTGACTGAGGGGGCGGGACTGTCCGCGTGAAGGGGCGTCGCCCCCTCACGCCCCCTCTTGACGCCGGGACTGCCCAGTGATCAATCCTAAAGATTTCCACCCAAAAAAGTCAAGCTGTTTAGCAAATCTTATATTGTGTCAGCTCTCCTCTGGTGAACAACGCTCAGAAACAAAGCAGAGATTCTCACGCCGTCGTCTGCTCAGCGTACAGAAATGTCCTGTTTAAAAATCACTCGTCATCCTCCCTGCCTCTTCCAGTTTGGGTCTAATTTAATCGACTTTCTATTCTTATCCTCAAACCGGGGACATTTCAAGTGATTAAACGGCGAGCGCCTGGCCCCGCTCTGTCCCCGTGGAGGGCCCCGGAGCTCCCCTGGCTGCTCTTTCACGGAGAAGCTCTAAACTGCACAGATTAATGGCTGAGCGAGAGGCTGAGGCCGTGTCCCCGCAGTCCTCCCAGAGACGTCCCGCGCCATCTGACTGACAAGCAGATTGTCTCTGGGCAAATTATGACAAATACAGTGCAATTGCCAACTTCGAACTTTGTCAAACAGCTATAAATGCACTTACATTGGGTGAAATATGCAGTGTAGTACCCAGATGGGGAAAAAACACATTCATTTTCTATTTAGAAGGGGCTTACCGAATACAAATATATCGCACAACTTGAGCAAGAACCCAGTGCCCTCACTAAAATGTACATGTTTGAGCTGATCTCTTTAATTTGTTATTATGGCTAATGTTGATGATGATGATGATAATTATTATTACTGTTATCCTGCTTTTTGTTGTCGCTATCAATAGATATGTTGTCATGGTGTCTGGGGGTTTTAGTATTGTTATAATTATGGTTTAGTTTTATTTTCCTCTTCTTTTTGTTGTTTTTTTGCTTTTTACTGTTTTGCTAAATATAGTCTGATCCGTCCCCCTTTCTCTGCTTCAGTCTTTCTTAGTTACTGTTTCTACCTCTCTCTCTCCAGATCACTGGGATGGTAGAAAAAAAACTAATTTTTTTTTTTACAAAAACACATTGTAAATAAAATATATACAATCTATGACAGTGGTCGGCAACGTCCGGCCCGGGGGACACTTTTGGCCCGTTGCCAATATTTTTTGGCCCGCCAGAGGATATAAAAAAAAAAAAAAAAAGCCTAACAGAGACTTAATTGTTCTTTATCCGCAAATATTGCCCCTGATCTTTGCTTGTGTTTGGCACAACACCATTCCACTGTTGCATTTTAACTCTAAAGGTCCGCACAGACTTTATAGAACGTCTGGGGGTTCACACTTAACGACTGAGAATCGTAAGAGCGAACACACTACACGATTCTGACAAACAGCTGATGTTTGATAACTCAGCACGTCTGTCCTCTCTACTACTTAATTTCTCCTCCAGCTTCAAAAACGGATCTGAAATTCGCAAAGATAGGCCGTGCAAACAAGTGCGTCTCCCAGTTTGGTCAGCGGTGTCAACAATGTCCCAACATCGCATTGCAAGGCTCCTACTGCTACGAAGCCTTCAACTTGGCTATAGTTCAGTCAAATGGAGATAAAAGTTGGCGACACGAAGAAGCGGAGTGCCACTGTTTTCACGGAGAAATGAAAATGAGTCGCGGCTGTGTTTTTCTGTCTTTATTTCACTCTGTCATTGGCCGCTGCTTTCTGTGTGTTCGCTTTGGGGACAGTGAAATCACCCACGTTTCTCCTGTGCGTCCAAAATTGGGCTTAAAAATTAAAGTTTGATTTCCTGAGACTGTAGTCCAGTTGCGTCTGACTGCCGCCCACACAACACGATTCAAACGCGTCCAGTCGTGACCTTGGTAAATGTTAAGAGACAGTCCTAGAAACCTTCCTGCCGTTGTTTCATCTGTGCGTGGTTTGCTAGTGCTGTGTAACCCGCAAAAATCCGACAGACTCGAGGACAGTATTGTTTCAAACAATATTTTATTTTTTGACAAAAATATGTATAGTTTGGGGTTATCTAGTATTGAATATCCATGCATGAATACATCTATTTTTTATCAATTGACCGGCTGGCCCGCCATCTATTGGCGTAAAAAAATATTGGCCCGAAACCAAGCCAACTTGCCGACCCCTGATCTACGATAACCGCAAATAATTGGTGAAGTGTGTCCACCAACCTTAAACGTCTGTTTCCCATAGATTTCTTGGTGATCTATTTTTTTGATGTTTTCTATAGCGAGTATCCCAGACAGGGTTGTCTATATTTTTTGTGTCCTTTACTGTTAAAGTACCAATACTTGCTTACCCAAATTAATTGCAGAATTGATTATCAAATAATTATCAACACAATTTGTGTGGAGCATAAAGTACGCTGTATTTCAAATTGACAATGAACTTTTCGTCGCCCATCACAAACACAAGGATT
The DNA here is from genome assembly GCA_021464625.1 of Proterorhinus semilunaris. Classification (NCBI taxonomy): domain Eukaryota; kingdom Metazoa; phylum Chordata; class Actinopteri; order Gobiiformes; family Gobiidae; genus Proterorhinus; species Proterorhinus semilunaris. The sequence continues at coordinate 30,957,759 of CM038345.1, read as the reverse complement.
CTGCGCGAATTGTGTACTTCAACAGAAAACTTAATTTTCACAGGGTATCGGGCTGATCTGCGCTTCTTCTGGTGTAAATTCAGCATTAGAAAATACATTCCAGATTTTCAATGTTGTGGTACTTTAGATTGGAGAGTAAACTGAACACATCATGAAAATTGTATGTCATTTATATATTTTTTTTATTGGAATACACACTGCAGAGACAATAGAGACTTTTATACAGTATGTTATAGGTCTTGCAAGCAAATGAAAGAGGAGTCTAAAAAGACCAACCGGTACAAATAAAGAATTAACATAGATGTATTTCGTTTGATTTGTCCAAGTTCATCTTTACGAACCCGAGATCGTTCGCTCTCAGCGACGTCAGAACCGTGATCTACGAGTCTCCTCCATCTTGTAAAGGGTTTTTTGGCCAACAGGCTTTATCAGACAGGAAAGCACAGAGTGAAAGGGGTTCAAGAGCGGGGGGAGACTTTCAGCAAATTGTCAGAGCAGGGAATCAAATCCAGGACGCACAGGTCAGAGCATTGTCCCGTCATCTGTGCAGGTTCCTCCTCAATCGATCAAAATAATTTAGGTGGACTTTGTAGTGCAATGTGGTATGAAAAGCACTTTGTAAATAAAGTTTTGATAGATTTTTTTAAATTTGTATTTATTGATGTAAGAATATTTGTCACAATGTTCTTGAGGGGCCAAAGGTTCGATGATGGTGAGATGAACGTTGCCCCCAGGCCTGACGTCGCTTACCCCTGCACCGCATGACAAAACTAAATAGGCCTCTCTAATATGTGGTTGTAGCGCCTTTAGCTTTGATCACAGCACACATTTGCTGTGGCATCGTTTTCATAAGCTTCTGCAACATCAAAAGATCAATTTTGTAATACGCCCGTGCCGTCAGGGAAGGAGTAATCCATTGATGGAATAACTTGGTCATTCAGGACGTTCAGGTCGTCAGCTGATCTTGTTCTATGGCACAAAGTGTTGCTGAACCCGGACCAGGCGCCTCATTTATCAAACTGTGTGTGAGACTTTGAAAGTGCGTAGCAAAGTAACAAAGAAATTCTGTACGCACATTTTTTTTCCGTTTACGCAAACCTGACTGCAATCTCTCCTTCGCTGATTAGACGTGGAGCAGAAAGCTGCGGGCATCACGGCACGCCCTCTGACCATAAAAGGCAATGCAAAGTGCCTTATGAATGAGATTTCCCTAAACATGAGGGGGTAATGAGTGAGTTCTACCGAAGGCGAGGGACACAGAGGGAGGGGACGATGCTGCTGCAGCTCGTGCAGAGACGACACGGGCTCGAGGAGATTTCATGAAGAGTGAACTCTGCTTCTCTAATATTCCATCAATAAAACTCTTCAAAACACAAAGTAGAGCCTTAACTGTCGGCTGGATTTGTCAATAGGAAGGTTTGGGTTTGCCTATAACCACACGGTAAACTGTGGGGCATTTCATTCATTCATTAATTATTCCCGCTTCCCGTTTAAAAGGCTTCAGCGAGCGCCAGTGCGCATGTGCACGGGTATGAGCGTTCACGAGCGTGCACGTATATGCGCACCAATAAGGACAACGACTAAAATACACAAGCAAGTGGCATATGTTTTTTTCCAAAATATCGTGATAAGTTGCTAATTTCATTCTAATCTTTGTCATTTCTGAAGAAAATAAAGTTCAAATTAACTAGTTCTATAAAGTGACCTAACACGACTACCTCAAACTGACTTCCCCTCCTCTCTTTGTCTCTCAGCAGTGTTTCGGAAAAGGCTGTACCTCTTACGGCAGCGATATAGTTGAGCGCAATGTTTCACGTTCAGTTTGTTTTCTATAAATACCACCTTTGACGCAGAGGAGCGGCAACGCAAAGTTCTGGCCTCATTTTGAGCGCAACAAGCTTGATAAATGAGGCCCCTGAACAGGTTAACACTTTTTAATCAGGCAGTGTAGTATTTGCATCTCTTGAATGAGCATGTGAATGAGGACAAACCTATAATAAATTCTTATTATAATACATGATTTGGTCTGACCACCTCTGGAGATGGCGCTGCGCCGCGTTCGCCCACTGCTCTTTACCGGTTTCCCCAGTGGCACCAGAGGATACATTTCATTGCACCTTTGTATGACAAGTAACCTCAGAACGGACAAGTCCAATAAATAATAAAAAGATGCACATTACAACAACATTCTCCATATTTTACATCTTAAAGTACGAACAACATGTGTCCACTTACTCAGTCTTTATACAAAAAATGAAAATGTCCCTTCAACAGTTGGCAATATTTACAGTGAAAACCCAGTAAACTCCAAACCTACAGACATTTGAAAAAGCAGCCTTTCATACACTTTTAAATATTAGTGCTACTAAAGTGTTCACCTTTTATGTTCCCAAGAGGATGCTACAAATAAAAATAAAAACATCTTCAAAAAACAACTGAATATTAAATAACATTTTCGTAGCACCAATATATGAAAGTGCAGTATTCTGTAAGTGTCGCGTGGTCAATAGTAGGTGCACCAGTTGCTGTAGTCGCTGGGCATGAGGCCTCCGGTGATGAGAAGAATCAGGTCCACGAACCACCAGATGCCCAGGCCGCCCAGAGTGAGCAGCTTCCCCACAGCGGTGCCGGTGTGGCCCAGACAGAAGCGATCCACGCCGAAGCAGCCCAGGAAGAAGGAGTAGAGCAGCGTGGTGATGAAGTAGTGACCAGTGTACCTGCCAAAGAGAAAGCAGGCGAACATGAGCAAATGTGCCACTTTAAAGCATGATTACATTCATTCACAGATTCTTTGTATACGAGGGGTTGAATCACTGATCACTGATCAGGTTGTGTCACAAATATGTAACAATGCACAAGCCTCAATTTGATTTGTGAACCGAGGTCAAACGATACAAATCAAATTGCTAAACCAGATTTTAAAAGCTTTTTTTTTGCTTGATATCTGTATTATTAATTCGTTTTTACACTGGGTGTCCTCCATTATTTACATTGTAACTTTGGTGGTCATGTTCTGAAAAGTCAGGGAACCTCTGCCTTAAGCAAGGCAAGTTTATTTGTAGAGCACAATTCATACACAAGGCAGTTCGAAGTGCTTCACAGTTGCATACAATTACAAGAAAACAGATAAAAGCAATCATTAACACGGTGCACGGTAGCACAGCGGTTAGTGCTTCGGCTTCACAGCTAGAAGGTCCCGGGTTCGATTCCCACCTGGACGGGGCCTTTCTGTGTGGAGTTTGCATGTTCTGCCCGTGTCTGCGTAGGTTTCCTCCGGGTACTCCGGTTTCCCCTACCACTAAAAACATGTACAATAGGCCGGGATGAATGATGTGAGTGAGTGGTTGGTGGTGGTCGGAGGGGCCGATGGCGCAGATTGGCTGCCTCGCTTCCGTCAGTCTACCCCAGGGCAGCTGTGGCTACAACAGTAGCTTACCACCACCGAGTATGGAGTGAATGATTAATGACGACAATGTGGCGCTTTGAGAAAAACTTGGTAATACAGACTTGTAAAGCGCAATACAAGTGTAAGGCATTATTATTATTATTATTATTAAAACATCAACATAAAAACGTATCAATTACAGTAAAAGGCAAGAGCGCAGATAGAATACTTTCAGTTTTCATATGCTCGGGTAAAAATAGCTGTTTTCAGCCTGGATTTGAACATTGTCAGAGTCGAGGCCTGTCTCACATCCTCATGAAGACTGTTCCAGATTTTAGCTGCATGAAACTGAAACGCAGCTTCACCGTGTTTATTATTGACTCTGGGAACCACCAGGAGACCCCTCCATGAAGTTCTCAGGGCCCGAGATGGTTCATCTGGTTCGCTCCAACATGTCAGAGATGGACTTTGGTGCTAAACCATGAAAAGACTTGTACACAAGCAGAGCGGTTTTAAATTCTATTCTCTTAGTGACTGGAAGCCAGTGCAGGGACCGGAGCACTGGACTAATATGGTCGTATTTCCTGGTTCTTGTCAGGACTCGAGCAGCAGCGTTCTGGATGTACTGCAGCTCTAACAGCTCGTTTAGAAAGGCCAGTGAGCAGCCGTTACAGTAGTCTAACCTGCTGGAGACAAATGCATGGATGAGTGTCTCCAAGTCTGGTTTTGACACTATTCCTCTGATCTTAGCAATGTTTTTCAGATGGTAAAAAGCTGATGATGTTAATGCTTTGATGTGGCTGTTTAAGTTCAGGTCTGAGTCCATGATTACTCCTAGATTTCTAACCTTTCTTTGGTTTTAGAAAGAGAGACTTGAGGTGACTGATAACACTTTGTCCTTACACACTAGAATCTTAAGAAAATTAACAAATGCATGATCCTACAGGCTAATAATAATAATAATAATAATAATAGGGCATAGGTTATAAACTATTAAGCATTTTTTCCGCACACTCGAAGATGCTTCATTGCATTATTAATTCTCTCCATACTCAGTGGTGGTAAGCTACTATCGTTTTTACTGCCCTGGGGTAGACTGATGGTAGCGAGGCTGTCAATCTGCGCCATTAGTTGTCTGACCACCACCACATGGGATGTCTCTTGCCAAAAATAAAAGATTTTGTTTTGGTGGGTCCATATTCCATGTTTTGGGGTCATTTTAGGGGTGATGTGAAAATAGGTGCTATATTTAAAGGCCATTGTTTTGTCGTCCTTCAGAAGTGTTTTTTTTTTTTAAATATAGCCCAAGTAATTCTAAAACATTATCAGTGATTGTGAGATTGCAGAATAGCTTTTGTCACAATGACCCTAGAAGTTGTGAAACGTATCAGTAAATGAATTAGGATTGTTGAAAATGATTTTAGACACGGCTAACTCATGGAGCTAAACCAGATATTTCAAGGACCATGCAAATAACTGCGCACACATCCCCTGCCTCACCACGCCCCAATCCTTGTGCGTCTGCATTCATGACCTTTTCTCAGCTCTCCCATCCCCGTGTGACCCCCGTGTGACCTTGTATACGGTGCATCTCCCATGTCTTGATGTTGTTGTGTAATGTGTTTTGCTTTAACTTAACCTGGGTTAGGCATAAGTATTCACTTCAGCCTAAACCCTCGGTCGTGTTGTACACGAAAAATGGAAATGTTTGTTTAATGTTTATTAGGTCATTTCATTCTTTTAAACTACTACTACTAAAGAACTTGAACCTGATTGTAAATTCACATATCTTCCTGTGTAAGGCGCATTGAGTTGCCTTGTGTACGAAATGCGCAGTATAAATAAAGTTTCCTTGCCTGGCCTAAACGTTTGTTTAAAAAAAAACAGGTGTAGGTCCTTTAACCTCTCAAGGGCCTTTAAAATCGTTTAACCACCGGCTGAAGGATGGACGTCCACACAATATATTAGCCCTGCCCTGTCTGTCAATCACCAGAATAAAGCTTCACAGCAGACAGCATTTCCCCTAAACTGGCTTCAGTCCTGCTTTTGTCCAGGTGTCTCTTTGATATTGTCCATCCGGCCCCCATCTCTCACCTCTCCACTTTTTCATTTCAGATTAACCCCGTGAACTGACGACTTTACAGATGCCAGGCGACAACACATGGAGGGTTTGGCTTGGCGTAGAGCGACTTTCATGTGTGCAAACACTGCCCCCTGGTGGATATGGGCTGAAGGTGGAAAACTAGAGACTTCCAATTGAAACTTTTGCTGTAAAATAATGACATGAATATTAGAAAAAGTTTCTGCTGCTTCAAAATATCAAAAGATAGCAATTTAAATGACCAAAGTAGCATATATTTTGTGGAATAAAATCTAAGCCAGATTTAAATTCATGGGGTTATTTTTTTTGACATATTAGAAAACAAGGGGGATTGTGGATAACTTGAAAATTTCATCACAGCAACTGTGTCAGATTGTTAACTTGGAACTCAAGAGTGTCAATAAGTGGTTCAAACAAAATAAACCATCTTTAAATCTGAGTAAAAGCAAAATGATTATATTTGGCAACTGTAATTCCAATGCTTAGGAAGCAATTCAGATAGAGGGTGCTGTTATCGAGCGAGTGCATGAAATTAAATTCCTTGGTGTTTTTATAGATAGAATTACTTGAAAAGTAACATTTCTAGAAGCATTTCAGTAATAGCAAAAGCAAAGCACTACATATCTTATACTGTTCTCTGATTTTGCCCTATTTATATTATTGTACTGTAGTTTGGGGTAGTACTTATGAAAACACAGTTAAACCAATAGTATTGTTGCAAAAAAGAGCAATACAATTAAAGGGGCTATGTGGAGTTGACAGTTTTGTGCTCGCAATTGCCCCCTCGGGCCAAACGCGTAACTTCAGCCTCGATGATGAGCTCGTGCATGAGGCGCTCAGGCTTTACGAGCACCAGAAATAACCGTCCCGTCCTGGTCAATTTACAGATTTGCAGGCGTGACTTCAACTGAGGTAAGAAACGTTACTGTTTTGTAAGATTTTTAGACCAAATCAGTTTGAGTGAATATTTTCCAAGATGTGATACTTGAGCAAATGCAGCAAAGTGAATCGAGTGAAGAAGCCAAGTAATACATATAAACAAATAATTGACATTTGAAGGAGAAAAAAAAATAAAAACTTGTATACTTTGTATGCATAAACGCAGGCCTAATTGAAAGTTAGCGTAGCTAAGTATTAATGTAAATTGTAAAGTTGTTCATCACAAGCAGGAGGTTCAGGAGTCTTCCTCCAAGATTTGTTTTAATAGGAATTGACAATATGCTCATTACAAAAAGGCCAGGCAAGACACAGATTTTGTGAGGATAGAGCTAAGAGCAATTTGTTTCCCCAATACAATATTCTTCAATTCATAATCATCATCATTATTCACAAACGTTACTAGGATATAAATAATTTGCCGTGTTTAGAAGATAAATAAACTGGTATACAACTTATTGAACGGTTTCTGGATTGTTCAAAAATATTTATTCGACGAGCGGCTGCTACATCACACCGAAAGATAAATAAATAAAATGATTGACTTGACAATATGCTAGAATGAGTACATGCATAATTTAAACCACAGCTTGTACACAGCAGCCTGTCTGTCAGTCTGTCCAGTGCCTGACGAGAACTTTTCCAAAAACTAATTGCCGGAGCGGAGTCAGGCTCGCCGCGCCCTCGTGCTCCCCGCAAAAAGACACGTATCGATTTGAGTGACTAGTAGGTGCCCTTTTCTCATGGCGTCCGCATCATTTCTGACTTTGGGTTTTCTAATGAGCGGACCTTCCGCCTCGGTCCACCCCGAACAGGACGAGCGCAGCCACAGAATTGATTTGGGGCCGTGAATGACCTTTTGGACCCTCCGCTGGTTCACTTCAGGTTATACTCAGAGCACATAGGCTGCACTAACTTCAAACTATGGGATATTATTAGACTCCCCTCCAGCGGAACAGCGCAGGAACTCCCTGATGCATACAATATATAGAAACTTAACCCGCAGGCAAATAAATACATTACTGCGGCCAGCGCACGACACAACAAGGAGGAATATGAAGGTAGAAAGTTATCATCGTTCAATATCAAGATCAAACTGTGCTTTTTAATTATTTACTAGCCGTTCCTGGTTTGGAGTTAGGAGGAAAAAAAAGGAATCACCTCGGGGTGGAACCTCTGGGCACCTCACGATTTGATACGAGATACATGGCTCACAATAATGATACTGCAATAATCAATATATATCTATATTCGATTTGTATATATATGATTCATCATTTAGATTTGTTCTCATAACATACATACATTGATGTATGAATGAGAGTCTGAATGAGTGAGTGGATCCTTGCTGTAAAGCGCTTTGAGTGCCTAACGTAGGTGGAAAAGTGCTATACAAGTTGAGACCATTTACCATGTGTGTGTATATATATATATATACACACATCATTTCATAACTTTTTTTCCCTTTTTTTGCGGTGTGCGTGCGCGTGTGACAAAGTTGATGGCCGCGAGTAACACAGGTCCGTGACTACGATGCAGAGGACTGCATTGCTCTTTACATAAGTTTAAAACAGCCTGGTTCCTAATTATGTTAAACTTTCTAAGCTAGATATTGCTCTTGTGACAACGCTGGGTCAGATATAATCAAAGACACCAGGCTGGTTTTTATAAGGTACTTTTTAGAAATCTCGTATATTAATAAGGGCCTGCCTTTGATTGACGACTGAACTACACGCCCCGCAAGAGCCGAGTCTATAGTGAAGATCCCGCCCTAATGCCTTTTTAGGAACATGCTCTGTCGGAGCTGGGCAAGGAGGAGTCTGTGAATCCAGCATGGATTTCCTGAAGAAAGTAGTTGTTAACGTAAACAGAGAGGAGTGAGCAGACACTGTTATTTTTTACAGTCTATGGACAGTTGTTTGGTCCAAGTGCTTAAAATAGCAGTGCTGCCCTCTATTTTTCTGACTGAATTGTTTATCATTATTAGCCTCTATTGACTGTGAAAACTGTAGAGCACTGCAACCTCATAATATGGCTGACATCATCAAAAGTATCTATATCGGAATAAAAAGTATTATATCGTCCCACAAAATATCACATATTGACAGAGGATGGGGCACACTGGGGGGCTGAAGTGCAAGTCTTACTTGATGCAGGGGACGTTTCCTCTAAGAAACTCTCTTCGTCCAGCACATTCAATGTCATCGAGAGCAGTGCAGATCACAGGAGTGTGGTTCACCTCCTTCTGTGTCTGGCCTCCCCACTGGAATACAATCACATGACAATTGCATGACATTCAAAACTCTAATTTAAGGACGCCTTTCTATAGTTGTGCAGACATAACATAAAACACAAGTTCCAGTTCAGTGGCTAATTTAATAGAGAGCGGGAATGCCTTGTCCAAACAGCCACGTTTAATGGGATCAGGGCACAATACATACAAACAAACCAATGGAGATTTCAAAAGGTAAACTATGAGAGTTATCGTTCATGTTTAAAAATGTGGGCTTAAATTGTCTGTTAAATGTGCAACAGTAGTTCCACAACAAAAGCTCTGGTTAAATTATTAAACACTGTATTGGCTCGAATAAATAAATGGATGGTAACTGCTCACATAAACGGTGCAGATTTTGATTAAAACATTTCATACAAAACATTTGATCCTTAACTCAATAACTGAGACTCACCCCGACACAGCCGTGTCCCAGCTCTTGCAGGGCAGTGTAGTTCCCTGCGTGGTCTACTGGGTCCTGACAGAGGATGAACTCCTCAGGTCTGAATTAGGTGTAAAATATAAATATGTTAATACAGTGGTATTCTATGAGAGCGCATATCAAAGTGTCTTGTGAATGAATACATTATTAATCAAATAATACATGCTTTTAAGCATTAACCTACATTACAACATTACAACATACATTTGCTTATTTTTACATAAAAGGTTATTCAAAATGTCCTGATTGAGAACTTATTTTTGGACTAGACACTCTTGTAAAAGAGACTGTAAATCTCAATGAGTTTTTTAACCTGCTGAAATAAAGGTAAACATAAAAAAGATACAAATAATTAAAACATTTTTTTACTAGGTCTCCACAAATGGGAAAAAAATAAATAAAAAATATTCGGTGAGTCAAAACAGCAGAGCATTGCTTCTGTAAAAAGATCTGTGCTGTAAAAGAGTTGTGATTTCAATAAACAGCTCTTTAAAAATCGGCTGTTTGCCCACCATTCCCCACAACATCTGTTGACAACCACGGAAACAAACAATAACAGCGATCCTCCGTATACAATACTCACTCACTGGTTTTGTAAAGCCCAATATCACAACAGAAGTTGCCTCACAGGGCTGCACTAAACATTAAGGCAATAAAACAAAACAAAACCGTAAATAAGACAATATAAAGTCCAGGTAAGTGAAGTATCCAGGCAAACAAACAAACAATGTCCAAATAAATTTCAGCAGAAAATCACAATTTGCGTTGCCATAACATTAAAATGTTATGGCCAAATGAAATGTCATATCCAAACTAATTCCTCACTTTTCTGACATCTCCACAGGGACACATTTATCACCACATCTCACAGGGTCACTGTCACTGACATGTTAGTAAACTAGCCTGTAAGTTATAGTTCCAAATGCTTTATAATTGCAGCCACATAGTTTGTCACCCACAAATATCTGAGTTTACAATATACAAAAGGAGGACAAAGCAAAAAGAATTGTATAGGAAAAAAAACTAAAACATGGTGTGCAATGCCTTTACACATTTTAAAGTTACCACATGTTTTTTTTTGTTTAGGGTACAAACACGTCAGTGACTTTGTTAAAAGGATGTTGCCTGTCACAGAATTCACATTTCTCTTGCATCATCATGTGCATCAGTATGTGAACAATAAGTCTTATTACGTAAACCAAAAGCCTAGAGAACGTGAAGGCTCAACACTGAAAACTTGACATCACTTGAAGATATGACCCCCAGGTTAAAACATGAAGTGATTGCTTTGCGTTTCCACGGTGCTGTCAACACACTAGCTACCATTGCTAACACTAGAACCCCCTCCTTCCTTCGACACTCCTCCGGGGCTTGTTACTCACAGATGGCTGCAGAGAACCACGGGGGACGGGGGCCTGTACTCGTAGGTGTCCGCCTGGGTCGCGTTCTCCGTCGGTATCTCGTATCGGATCACCTCGGAGGGCTGCTCGCTGCTAAACGGGGGCATCGTCGCGGTCTGCCCCGCAGAGGTGGATGTGGAGGTTTGAGTTTCCACCGTGGTCGAGTTTTGAGAGTGAATTCCCTCCAGAGATTGTAACAAAATCACAGTCAAAAGCAAAAGGAACTGCCCGCCCAGGAGTATGTAGTTCAGCGAAATCATATTCGCCCTAATTTCAGCGCAGCTTTACTGAAAAAGAGCTGCTCATGGCTAACAGCTAATGATTGTTTTGGTAGTGGCGGTCTCACATTTATGACGCAAGCAACATGCGACGGTCACGGTTTGAGCTGGCTTTTGCTGCCACCTCGTGGATCAATTGTAGACCTTCGACTTTTGTAGATGAATTATGTGGGACAGCTTCAATCTGACGACTGTTTTTGAGGAAAGGAAAGCCAGCCAGGGGACAGGAACGTTTTCTTCTCGTCTTTTCAGGTGTTGACCAAGCTTGCTTGCTGAAGTAAAGCATCACTTTCAACAAATGCTAGTGGTGTACATCATACAAGTACAGTACGGATTTATTGAGTGTTCTGCTAAGAAATTGTAAAGAAATTGACAGTATTTTTTCCACATTTCTAGAGTATAACAGACATTTGATCTTTGATCTTGGTAAAAGTCTACCTTGAGGTAGATTATGAAACAAGTTTCACGATGGAGGGCTGGTTTTGGCACCCCAGCCTGGCATTGCCTGTCCCTGTTATAGACACACTATCATAGTTCCTTCTGTGCAAGTTTTGCAAATATGTTTCATATAATCATGTTGTCTGTAAAGCATGCAAATTTAATAAGATGTTTAGCGTTCAAAAGTATTAACAAATATGCCCATATCGATTAAACCAAACCATGTATAGGCCTCCTGCTGTACCTTCGACACACCACTGCAGTAAGATATTTGAATCGGTAAAGCCATTTTTGTTATCTTATGTGATACAATGAATGATTATAATAAATGGAACTGTGTAATGTAAACAAGCTAAACAAAACAACAAGCAATTTAACATTAGAGACAGTCAGGAGCGCATTTGCTTATGATATTTTGAAAACCATTTTAATATTTACATAACTCAGTTAAAACAGAACATCAGGCATTTTATAAATTGTATTATATTTATTGCTGTTTTCTGTTTACAGCAGTGTATTTGGCCGTAAGTCTTTTCCCCATAGTAAGTTGGGTGGATCATTGACCACATTCAAAATGTTTCTGATATTGTCGCATGCAGTTACAGTGTATTTCATCCTCATTGGTGAATAAATAAGATTGCAAATGTTTTCTGTAGGACGCAATTAATCATGACCGCAGTCCGTCTCTGATTCACTTCCCACGGTCTCCCTCTCTCGTGTTGTACAGGTGTGTGGCGTGAGTCGATCTGAAGCCGAGCATTTGAAGGCCCCATCGGGCGTATCGCAGGCAGGAGCAGGAGGAACAAAGGGCCCTGAAGGTGACGTGGACCGCAGATAGGTGCAGTAATCCCAGCCGTGAACGCTCGGATCGCCCTTTAAATCCGGGGCGGATCTGAGCGGAGGGAGGAGGTAGTGGCTGGGTGCTGCACGCAGGCCGATGTAGGGGTAGAACACGAAGCTGCCAAAGTGGGACAGGCTCAGCAAGTCCTACAACGGAACACAGAAAATAAATATATTACATCCAATAAATCTACCTTATTAGATTTATTACAGCAGTGTTTGTTTATCGGTATTTCATCAGCCTGGTTTAGACGGAGTTTAGACTTGTTATAGTGCAGTTAAAGATCTGTTTCCGATCTAGCGGCCCTGAAATGTTTTGGAAAGTCTTGTATCAAACATCTGTCCTCCTTATTTTTATCTGGTGCAGTCCTTGTATAGTCTTGGCACTCTTGGTACACATAAAAATTGGTTGCAGCTTTAACAGACTTTAAAGGTTGTTTTTCGGGAAGAACTGCTTCATTAGATGCATGAAGTTGCAGGTCTCATAGGTGGAGCTTGGTGTGAAAAGACTTAACAGAAACTGTTTTTAAATCCTATAAATGTAATGCAAAATGAAGACAGTTTATGATGCAATAACTTTGTTATCATTACTTGTTATGTGTGGACAATGTACTTATTTTCTGGACTAACGTGCACTGCAGATCATCCTTTTTTTGTTGTTTTTGGGGAAAATGCTACATAAGACTATCTTCTTTGTGCTCCTTTTCAATTAAGTGATAAGATGATGAAAGCTTCTTCTTTCTTTCTTTTATTCTTTCTTTCCTTCTTCTTTATCTTTTTCTTCTTCTTTTCCACCTTTGCTTTTTTTTCTTTTCATTCTTTTTTCCTTTTCTTTACTTTTACTTTTTCTTCTACTTTTTCTTTTCTTTTCATTTTTTTATTTGTTGCCCGAGCGCCATCACGGCTGGTTATAATAATAATAATTATTATTGTTATTAAAAATTAAATAGACGACAACTACAGTTTCAACAACCACAGTTTACAAACTATAATAAAGATGAGCATACAAATCTGTAATGTTAGATATATTGAGCCTAAAGTCTTGTAGATAATAATTGACGATAAATGTCACGGCACTTCCAATGTATTTCTTTATTTAGTTGTTAGTTCCACAGCCTTGTATTGAAAGCCCCTGTGTAACATACCTGTACAAATATGTGCTGCTGCAGGCTCATGGTGTAGCCTCCCAAAGTCCTCAGCGCACAGTTTGTATCCGCCGAGGGCCATCTGAAGCACGCGCCGCCCCCGGACTGAGGCCCACAGCTCTGGTCCGGTGTGTGTCCGTGAGTGCCTGACACCGGGTACAGGCAGTGGGGAGGTACAAGCGTCTCAAAACGATCCCCTACTCGCCGCACTGTTAAATCCTCCGACTCGGCTTTGCTTTCAGAGGCGATACTTTCTTCCATGTTTTGGTCACTGTCACTCCCGTGGCCATCTGCAATTACATGGATCCAGTGAGGAATAATAGATTCATTTGACCGATAAAAATAAATAAAATATACAACATTAGAGCTGCAGCAATTTCCTCGACCAGATGAAGGTATTTGCTAGAAATGCTGTCAACAAGGGGACACAGGCTGCATAGTCCTCAGGTTTGCAGAAAAGTTGTGCAACAAACTAATGGTGGAGAATTGTGTAAGGGAAGGGAAGGAAGTAAAAAGTAAAATTAGCCTGCAAGAAGTACACATTTTAGGTGCTTGCGCAACATTTCTGAAAGACATTTGTGCTTTCTGCACCGCTACAGTTTAAAAAAATGATTTAAATGTAAATCTGTACTGTAATTTCTGGATTATAAGATGCTACTTTTTTTCCACACACTCTGAAAACTGCGGCCTGTACAACGATGTGGCTTATTTATGGATTTTCATGCGCTGTATTACCTGTTATAGACAAAAATACAACATTTTATGCTGCATTTTACCCTCAGGGACAATCTTTAAGTGCATATTTGTGAATCACCTTGAGCTTTGAGACATGTGACTGTCCTGCTGTCTCCAATCACAGTGACTGACGATGTAGTCGTGTTTAGATGTTATGCCTGAGCCTGACCCGAAATTCGGGTAAGTGCCACTAAACTCTGTTTGCAGTTGAAATGTAGCTGGAAAAGGCAAGGCATATTTATTTATACCGCACATTTCATACACAAGGTAACTTAATGTGCAAAAGGTGGTTCTTGTGAACTTTTGGTGATATAATGTTTTCCGTTTGTGTGAGGCTCGCTTAGGCCATTGATTAGTTGTCGGTGCCGCTGTTAGGACAGAGAAATTGAAAGGGAGTGTATGTATGTCACTCTGTCATTGTGGCCATACCGCCTTTGCTATGCCCGTCAGATCTTGGAATCTAAGCAGGGAAGGGCCTGGTTGGTACTTGGATGGGAGACCGTTTGGTAACACCAGGAAGCCTGGCAAATGTAGTGAGTGAGTGGTTGGAGGTGGTCAGAGGGGCAGATGGCGCAGACTGATTGCCTCGCTTCCGTCAGTCTACCCCACGGCAGCTGTGGCTACAATAGTAGCTTACCACCACCGAGTATGGAGTGAATGAATAATGATGACAGTGTAGCGCTTTGAGAAAGTTGGTAATACAGGCATGTAAAGCGCAATACAAGTGTAAGGCTTTTTCATTTTTTTTTTATTGGCCTCTGCATTCTGTGTCGTCACTTTCGAGACGACTAAATCACTCACGCTTCTATTGTGCGTCCTAAATCGGGCGCAAAATTCAAACATGTGTCGTTCTCTGTGAATGGGGTTTAGTCTTGTCTTTCTGCCGCCCACATTACACGATTACACTACGAGACACGATTCTCTGCGACTCGAGAAGACTCGGTAACTCCACAATTCTTCATGAAAACAATGATGATAATAACACTCAAATGAAATGCTAAGACACAACATTTGTCCCAGTCCAAATAAATGATACAAATTGTTTCCTTGAATATAAGAAATTAGTTTGATGCTTCTTGCTACAAAAATAGACTAATGACTGTTGTGCTCCGTTACCTGAGGACTTGGAGTTGTCGGAGTGGGGCAGAGTCCTCGTCTCTTGACTGTCGCTCGTCCTCAGCTCTTTGCACTTCTCCGTGGAATGTGGCAGTTTCCTGTTAAACACAAGAAGGGAAAACTATCCACTCACAATCGCTTCCCAGATTCATGGAGAGAGAAAAAAACTCACAAACCAAACAAACTTTCAATACTATGGCAACAAATGAGTACAAATGAGACGACACATTTTTACGAAGCCTGTCTTACCTCTTCTCTCGTCTCCCGTTGCCCGTGTCTCGGAATCCCTTTGCGAACGGATTGTTGTCGATTTTCAGCTGCGTTATCTGGACAGTGCACAAGCTTTGCATCAAAAACCTGACATGATAAAAAAATCTCTTACACTTACACTTTTTTGTTGAACGAACTTTAAAAAAAAAAACTTCAATTGGTAACACCAAATTAGGTTTATTTAACTTACCTTCTAATGTTTAACAGACTGATATTTTCAAGTAAAATTTAATTTAAATCGTAATTTGATTTAATCCAATTGGCTACTTTACCCTAACTAAAAAAGAAACAGAAAAACAACTTAATATTTGCTCTTTGCACTTTTCACCAGACACCATCAGTGACAGTAACATGAGATTAAATATAGTGTAATTTTTATTTTCAATAAAGAGGCTGAGGCCTCATTGCACTTCAGTCTATCACAGACCAACAGGTAAAAGCACAATTTAAATTAAATTTGACTTTAAAATATCAGTCTGTTAAACATTAGAAGATAAGTTAAAAAAACTTAATACAATTTTGTGTTACCAGTTGAAGTATTTATTATAATTTGGTTCACAAAAAACTTCTTTCAGAGAACTCGTCTGTCCGTGTAGTTTATTTGAGGTCGGTCACCTTGTCGTTCTGGTAGGCGGTGACTGCGATGAACTGAGTCTCGCTGAACACGTAGGTCCGGAAGGTGCTGTAGGGGAGCTTCAGGACGTCGTTGGCCTTCACGATGTGGAAGCGCGGCTGGTACTTGTGCATGGAGTTCAGTATGGTCTGCAAAAAGGAAGACCGTGACCCTGTAAGTTTCTTTGTAATTTATGACGACCAACAATAGTCTACAATGTCTTCATGTGCAATAAACCGATGGACTGAGTGAAAAAGTTTACCAAAATAACACATCTTTACTCACTTCTAAACAGAGGTGAGTGGAGTAGCTAAAACATTCACTCAAGAAAGAGTAACATTACTTTGAAATCATTTTGCTGAAGTAAAAAGTAGTGACCCAAATGGTAACACTTTATAATAACTACACCTTACTTAGCTTTAATAAATAAATAATTAACACTTTATTAATCATGAACAATTAATTATTTAAGTGCAACTAACACTTAATAACTACTTAACTAATACCGTTAATGCCTAACCATACTGTAAGTAACTGTGTGAGTGTAAAAGTCTGATTTATGTTTCAGTTGTGACGTAAATTGAGAAACAAAACTTGTAATAAAGTGAAAATCCTAATATTTCCAAAGAAAATACTATAAAAATGTATTAAATATATATATTTCTGAAGAAAAAGGGGCACGAAACACAAACTACTTATTTGAGGTAGACGTGAAGCTTTTGTAACTTTAAACTTTACTCACAGTGGCACAAGTAACCCTTTTTTTAATTACTCAAGTAAGATTAAAAACTCTTCATTGCAATATTACCCAAGTACAAGTATAAAGTACTGAATTATATAACAACTCTAATAAGTACAGTTTCTTCAAAAAGTTACTCAAGTACTTGTAACTGAGTACTACCCACATCTGCTTCTAAATACCAATCAAGCATTTCTTTTGTTAATATAGTTTTCATCAACATCATTTGGAAGTAATTCCCCCCTAACAATGAAAGGTCCTGTTGTATAAACTTAAAGTAGATCAACTTTACTGCAAACTTGTTTGGCTAAAAAGATGGATTTCTTGGTTCATATCCTTTTTATTTTCAAATTCAACTTGCTATCATACATATATATATTTTGTTCTCCTTTCTTGATCTCAATCCGCATACATCTAGCTTTATATCCAACACGTTGAATGAAATCATTAAAGTTTTTTTTTTCTTTGCCGTAAATAAGGCTGGGTACTGTAAAAATGTGTTCAATACCGATACTTTACCGATACCTGAACGATGTACTGAAGTATTTGTCGTCTAGAACCAAAAAACAACAACAATGATAATACTAATTCATTCTATTTTCTTTTAAATTCTATCATTTGTTGTCCCCCTATGAGAGACCAACAGGCCCGTTTGGAACCGTATGGAACCAATGAGGCCGTCCTTCCGTGGACCCACCACCTGCAGGAGGAGCCATAGGGGACTGGTGCTATGTGACTTGGGCAGCTCCAACAGCTGCCCCCACGACCCGGCAACGGACAAGTGGGAGAAAATGGATGGATGGATGGATGGCATTTGTTTGAGCTGAAACAACCAAGTCACTTCATTTAAAGGTGCATTATGCAACTTTTTATGCAAGAAAAAAAAGTTATTTGTGATATTTGTGCGTATTTGACCTTGTAGTGACCCAGCGGCTGTATGAGTGGTCAGCATGGTGCCTTTACTTTCGATCACAGTCGTCTCTACAACGCTCCAGGATCAATTGTTTTGTGGGCTTTCTGGTGAGACAGCTGTGAAAACCTTCCAAACATGCTTCCTTGGAGCTTTCTAGAGAGCACTGTGATGGAAAGTAAAGGCGTCATGCTGACCTCATACAGCCGCTGGGTCACTACAAGGTCAAATACGCACATATATCAACTTTTTTTTTTCCATATAAAAAGTTGTATAATGCATCTTTAATGTTGTCCCTGGACCCAACAGCATCAAAACTTGGTCTCTAAAGATATATATTTTGTGGTACCTGCTTTCGATACTTTGATTGTTTTGATACCAGTAGTACCTAAACTTTTTTCCCCCCATTATCATACTGGTATCACTTAACGGGACCCAGCCCTAGTCGTAAACACAGACAGCAGATTTGTTACAATCCCGCATCTAAGTTACTCACAAATCCGTGTTTGTCGGAGATGTTGTTGGTGAG
The DNA here is from genome assembly GCA_021464625.1 of Proterorhinus semilunaris. NCBI lineage: Eukaryota > Metazoa > Chordata > Actinopteri > Gobiiformes > Gobiidae > Proterorhinus > Proterorhinus semilunaris. Next base: position 30,939,610 of record CM038345.1, on the reverse strand, counting down.
TTTGACTTTATGAAAGTTGACGGTCTTGCTCATCCACTGCTGCCCCGTGGAGGGACTGTCCGGGTGGATGTACATGCGCTTGGGCATCTCCGGATCGGCCTGTCCCGCCACAGCCCAGCGCCCCTGGTGGAACTTGTACCTGCTCTCGTCGGCCGACACTATGTCCAGCAGAACCATGTACTTGGACTTTGGCTCCAGACCCGAGCATCGGAGCCGGAGTGGAGGGAACATACGCCTGGGGAAAAAAGACAAGGAAATAAGCGCTCTTCATCGTCCTGGCTTTGTAGACAGTGAACAATTTCACTGACTGAAAACCAACATGAAGAGGGCTGTGCAAGTTTACTTATTGGTCGAACAATTTTTCCCTTGTCAGAAGAGTCGGGTCGAGCCTCTAAATGTGGCCCAAAGTCAGGCACCTTTTTCTAAATAATATGTGAACTTAAAGGAGCTAAACCTGATATTGTTTTCTTTTTGTAAGGTAAAATTATTATTGCCCCATTAATGTATGTATAGTCCATTTAAGGGGGTCGACTGGAGTCTTTCCAAAACAATATTTTAACATAACTGACAATATTCGAATATTGTCGAATATTTTATTCATAGCATAATTCAACAACTAAGGCAGTTTCCAAAGTGCTGCACAAGCAAGCAACAATGTAAGAGAATAGCGTAAAAATAAGTAAAAAAACAAACAAACAATAAAAACAGCTGAAGGTAAGTAACCTGTGATAAAAACAGTAAAAAGGCCGAGATTAAAATGAATAAATAACATTGAAAAGGACACAGAGGGCCACGGAAATCATGTGGTGTTAAAAACCAGAGGATAAAAGTGGGTTTAAAGATGAGACAGAATTACAGAATTTCATAATTTACAATCATACTAATCACATTGATCACAGGGGACAGATATACAAATGCTGAGGAGTACTGACTGTGGACCCCTGGACCGACGTTGCCTCTGCTTTGAGGAACGCTCTGTGTGCATCATATAGGCCCATCGTTTTGGAAGTCATTTCGAGCACCGAAATAGCATGTGCTGTTTATAGTTGCTAAATTCATACATACAAATGAAAATAAACTTTTAGATTGTGGGACTTTAATAAATTACCAAACCATTAGCCATTAATAAACAATTCATTAATAAACAAGTCTTATATGTGGATTATTTAAAATAATTAATTACATTTTCTATGGGCATTTTGATTTGTTTAATCTATTTATTCTGTGATGTGGACTAATGTAGGCTATTTTGTATACTATTTCACATAACAGTGATAGTGACGTACGCAATAATGTGTGTTTATTTTTTTCCCCTTACCTGCCAGATTTCGTTATAACCATTTCTGTTCCGCATTTGTGAAACTGCCTCCACAAATCCCCGGCCTCGAGATGAACTTTGGGCTCCTCTTCCTCCGGTGGCTGATCGTCTCTCTCGCCGAAACTCCCGAGGCGCTGGCGGCACTCACTGACGCCGCGCTCCGCCGGTGACCCGTGACTCTCGGCTGTTGTGCCCGCGCTTCGGTCCGATCCAGCGGTCGCGGGAAACAGCGAGAGTCCGGTTAGAAGCGTCCGTCGTGGTGGTGGTGGTGGTTGTTGCACATCTCTGCTCTGGTAAGACTCAGATAAGCGCATGATGTCCCCAAACTTTTACGCACGATTTTACGCTCGAGGAGAAGTGTTATAAAGTGTCATAACGCGCTTGGACGCACATGGCAAAACGCGTCTGCATCGCTCCAAAGTTCTTCCCGCTGTCCTCTCACGAAGGCTGGTGTGGTCAGTTGCTCTTTGACACTTGGCTCCTCGCGTTGACAGCCAGCGGTGGGCGGAGCTCGTCTGGCCTCTCTGAAGTTAATGCGCGCTGAAGTGCTGTCGTGTTGATTGTCTTGTCCAAGCTATTAGCGCACTCAATACTCTCCTCTTATCTAAAATAAGAATGGATGAGTAAATGGGGAGCAAAATGAGGTTAAGCCAGGGCTAAACACCGAACTAAACCGGTTCTATAATATCGCCTAATATGAGGACGTTAGCACAAATGTATCTGTAAATGGAGAGCATGAGATTGGACCAAACATGTCTGACTTAACAGGCTCTATGGGCAGAGTAGCCAAAATGTTTAGTTAACGTTACTTTGAAATATTGGCTCAAGTAGGAGTAAAAAGTAGTGACCCAAATGATGACTTAAGTAAAAGTAAATTAAGTACTCGGAGAAAATGTTTCTTGAATACTGTGAGTAACTGAGCATACAAATCTGATTCATGTTTCTGTTGTGACATAAATTATGAGAAACAAATATTGTAATAATATGAAAATACCATAAATATTATTAATGTTAACTACTGTATTAAAAATATATATTTCTGAAGAAAAAGGGTCCCAAAACACAAACTACCATACATATACATACATAATATTTACATGAAGTAAATTTAAAATGTACTCACAAGGGGCAAGTTTTTTTTTTTTTTACTCAAGAGCAGAGGCATGTTTTACAGTATATGTACTTCTTAGAGTAGTTTTATTATATGGTACTTTTTACTTCTACTTGGCCCTTAAAGCTATTGGCAGTAAAAACAGATTTGTATTTGTCTAACAAAATCTGTGCCTTTCATCTAATTATAAAAGCTTTGGTATTATTATTATTATTATTATTGATTATTAACTACGACTGTTGCTCCCTTGAAGTTGTGAAATATATTATATATATTGGGATATTAAATGTGTTAGAAAGTTAGAAATTAGAGATGAAAACTTATTCATAACTACATACAATTTGAAAAAGTAAAGAAGTGTTAAATGACCAATCACACGCTGGTACTGCAAAATAAAAAAAACTACAACCTGAACCTGAAAGACAATAATCCGGTGAGTGGCGTGTCTTGTCCATGGACACAATGGCGGCTGCTGTGTTTGAAAGGCCAACGTTTGTTTTTTATGCCACTTCATACTGAGCATTGAGAGTTTTAAATTGTTACAGAAATATTATTCATATCCGTGGATGGCAAAGACTGATAACGGACCAACGTGCAGTTCAGACCCCCTCCTGGTACCATGAGCCGCATCCTGGGACAGTCTGCAGCCTGAGCCGCCCTGCCAGCCATTGTCCCGTTCGGATTATAGGCTCTGGGTTTGGTTACAGTCCTGTTTTTATGACTGAAAATCCCATAGTGTCAGGGATGCGGCCCGGTGACTAACAGGGACAAGTTTAGGACAAGTGACATGGGTGACGGGAAAACAGTCGCCGTCTATTATGGTCTCTGTATACTATTTCTGTAATGTTTTGATTTGAGAATTGAAAACTCATTCATGATTACAAAGTCTGAGCTATGTCTTCCAGAATCCAGATTTATCTGTGGATATAGCAGCAAAATGTACAATTACAAAGCCTGATCAAGATGACATCGCTTTGTCATATGCCACTGCCCACGGATACATTTTGTGGAACGTCAGTCACCCAAAACGTAAAGCCCTGAAGGAGTGTCTTGGCTGGTCAAGAAGAGTCAAGAAGATCCAGCTGTTTAAATTTTAACTGGCTGTTATGATCTGGGGCCGCTGCAGTTGGTCAGGTCTAGGATTAGTAACACTGTATGTGCCCAAAGAATGTGATCAGAACATCCTGACTGACCAGGTTATTCCATCAATGGATTTTTTCTTTCCTGACGGCACGGGCATATTCCAAGATGAGGGCTCAGGCTCACCTTGTGAAAGAGTGCATGGTTCCAGGAGCATGAGACGTAGTTTTCACACATGGATCGGCTGCCACAGAGTCCAGATCTTAACCTCACTGAGAAAATCCATCCATGAACCGGAATGGTGGGCTCAGATTTAATCTTCCGTCACTGTACTCCAATCTCCTTCTGGAGAAACCGAAAGGGCATGGCCAGTCCAAGGAGACGGCACCTCAGCTAACAAAAGAACAATAGGCAGGTAATTAGCAGTGATCAGCCATGAATAGGACAGATACTGGGCAGTGATCATCTATGAATAGGACAGGACTGACCGATACTGAGGTGAGCAGATTGTTGGAGACGCTCTACTTCAAAGGTGTTTACCCACAGGGGAGAGCAGCTGTGATTAGAGGGGAGGAGCCGGGCCAACCCCAACTCCTCCCCGTTGGTCTATATCTTCAGCTGCGGCCTGAGTGGGACCTTTGTTGCTGACAAAGCCTTTTGGATGAGAGGCGAAACGTTCGAAGACTTCAACTACTGAGTACAGAAGATGAATCAAGTACCTTCATTGAAGATGGACAACTCCTGTACGACTGAGAACTTACACAGACATATGCTGGAGAAGGCTTTGTGCAGTGGTCACACAAAATGAATGCAACAGTGGATCTTTGGACATTGCAGAAGCATATTGCTACAGCCAATGTGTGCTGTAATCAAAGCTAAATAACGGTCCAACGAAATATTAGAGCATGTGACCTCTTTATTTACTCTGTTTGTCAGGCAGTGCTGTATGAGTACCGAAATAAGTAAATGATCCAGATCCACAAACCCTTACTCCATTTATATTACATTTTGTGGCATTAAGGCTATATACACAAAGACAAAACACTTATAATTTCAGAAACTTTCTCTGTAAATACAGAGCCAGCTCTGTAAATGTGTCTGTTCACATCTCAATAGTTAAATGGTCCCCATGGATTGACTCAGGTCTATGAAACTGCCGAAATTCATCTGCATGGCCTGTGTGGGGCGCTACCAAAGAAAATAGAACAAGACTGTAAGCGCAAGAAAACCCCATATGAAACTTCTCTATGGATTTACATTCTAAGGAAGAGACGATGAGGTGAATTTATTCTTCAGACGTGATTGGACTAAAGCAGAAAAACTGTCAGCGACCATCCAAAAACACAGGCTAAATGGAGACTAAGACTGCAGAGTTTTTTCTCCTAGTCACCCGTGACTCGCCGTGGGGCAGAGGAGTGGAGGATTGTGCTTTAAAAGTTATTATGAGGTCAGTAGATTATGAATAACAGACACTATGCCGGCGCTGTGACGTCATCGTCTTAAGAAAAGTAACAATGGAGCCACGTAAACAGCATTTTGGTATCTTTCTACTCTGGGACCTGGTTTGGAAAATGTTTGTTTACAGACCCCCAAAACACATGGATGATACGCTGGATTGATACAATATTTTTGTGTTTAGTCCTGAGCTTGACTTTTGTGTGGGCAGGGCCTAAAGTGATCTGGTCCTGAATACCCTGACAAGGTTTCAGCTTTCAGTACCATACCACTATTCTGGACCATCAAGTGTGAAAACATGCTCAAATAGGCATTATCATGTAACGTGTCTCCACTTCGACCGTTTAAAATTGCCACTTGGCCCAGTCTCAATCCATGAAAGATACCCGACTGTTTACTATCTCATCGCTGCTGCTGTGGTCCGTTTGAAATTTATCCGTGGCGTGCCACCGTTTTGATTTCCTGCTGCCACATTGTTCTGGGAGCATCACACCGCAGGAGCTTAAGTTTCAACGAGGACCGTGCTGTGAAATTGGTAAATACTTCGCACCGCGGCCCTTTTGTCGGGACCGTCTGATGGGACGCCTGAGTAAGCAGACGCGAAGGGAGAGGTGGCCGCAGAAATGCCGTGGGCGCAGCGTGGCCCGGTGACCTGGTCTGGCTCTGGCAGAGAGCAGGGGAAAACCCTCCAAAGCTTCAAAGAGGACGGTAATCTGAAACAGTGGACACAGTGATGACAAACAAGACACTGGGTGGTTATTTGTGGTTTGGGCTCCGCGCCGTGTGAAATCTGCCATTGGAGTAAAGCTCAGACTGACACCGCGTTAGAGCCGCGGATCACACTCACTGACTTTATTGGAGGAGATAATCAAGAGACCTTTAACAACATCTCGTCTTCTGAATTTGTTCTTTAGAAAGGAAGGGAGGAGATATATTGTGCAAAATACACTTTGAGCATTTAACCAGCCGTGGCTTAAGCTTCATTTATGATCTGTGCGTTCCAAGCGTAGTGACTGTCATTGCATTTATGCTTCTACACGCTTATAATGTCCAGCATGCGTTATCAAAGGTTACCACCAGAGGGCGCTGGAAAATGTACCCAAACAGGAGAAGAAGAGATGGGAGCAAAACAATATGGCGCCATCCGCAATGTTTCATACTAGTATCGTCAAGAAAATCAGGTAACACAGTAGTGGTTCGTTTGCAAATGGTTCAAATAATTTTTTAGAGGTTTTGCCGTTTGTTCTGCTTCACCTCCCCTCCTGGAACCGCCACCAGGATTGAGGGGTTTGGCAAACAGGTCCTAAGTGACGGGTCAGACAAAGAGCGGTTCAGAAGACCCTTATGAGAGACTAACAGGCCCTGTTAGAACCATGAGGCCGTCCTTCCGTGGACCCACCACCTGCAGGAGGAGCCATAGGGGCCGGGCAATGTGATTTTGGCAGCTCCAACAGCTGCCCCCACGACCCGGCAACGGACAAGTGGAAGAAAATGGATGGATGGATTCTGCTTCACCTGTTGAGATGTGTACAGTAGTGTCCCCAGTGGTCTCATATACTGTTACGTTGCTATGACACTGGATAAACACAGCGTCTGACGGGACAGAATCAAGCAGGAGACAGACAGACAACCACATGCGTTTCGTACACAGACTCAGAAAAATGGCATGAAAATGTTGCATTTTGTTTGTTTGTAAAGTGAGGGTATGTTTTGTTAGCCTGGTAAACCACACCCACTAGTTTTCTGCGCGACAGAATGTGGGTCTGGACCGTAGACATTATTAATGGACCGTCATTCCTCACTCGTCCCCGTTTACCACAATGACCACGTTCGAGGGGGAAATCATGGCGGATTTACAGACTCCTCCCCAGGTTTGACAAAGCATGTTCCTAAAAAGGGCCTAAGGGCGGGATCTTCACTGTAGACTCGGCCCTTGCGTGACGTGTAGTTTGGTCATGGCCCCGCAGCTCCAACAGTCCGGCCCTCATTAAGTACAAGATTTCTAAAATGTTCTTATAAAAACCAGCCTAGTCCCTTTAATTGTAACTAACCCGGCGTTATCACTGGAGCAATATCTAGTCGTAGAAAGTTAAAAAAAATTAGGCACCAGGCTCTAAAGTTGTTTTTAACTTCTCTAAAGTGGAATGCATTCCGATGCGGGACTAGTGGCTATATGGAGGTACTACTGCTCCGTTACCAGACTAACTTCCCTGTGTGGAATGGACAGGGAATAGTATGGCAGAGCCAGGCAAATGTTTTGTACATTGCAAATCTGTGTCATGGGACAATTATCCAATCCGAAAGCAGAATTGGCTCCACTCTCATTGTTGCCAGATCCTATATTTTAACAAACTGGTTTGGAAATAAACATCCTCATCTCTCATCTCCGATAAAGTCTCAGTGCCAGAGCAGCCTCTAGTCTTCTAGTGAGGAATGTCCTGTTCACCTAAACGTGTGCTTGTGTTCATGTGCAGCTTTGAGTACACAGCCAATGTGCTATATGCATGTGAGCGTCACATGACTTTTGAAGAAGCGCTGCTCTTCCTGTCCCGTTATTTCCCCATGAGTTGGTCGCGGTGTCTTGTCCAAAAATTACATGGCAGGCAGTGAGTTACTGGTGGACATTAGCGTCATGTTAAAAACATTGCGTCAGGCGCAATGACTGCACTGGAGGAAACTTCCTGCTCATCACGACGGCTAACACTAAATCAAAAATTAAAATAGCGCCACGATTTTCAACGAACCGCACCAAAAGCAATGGGCCTGTTTTTAGTATAAATACTTTTTATTTGTGGTGTTGTTTTTTGATACTAGCCGTTAGCTCTGAGATAAAAAGTCCTACCTCAATGAACACAGACGTTTACTCCAGTCAAGAATTTACATCCAACGTAATGTTTTTTAACAAGTAGGCTGTGAATTCCCATCAGCAAGACAATGTTGGTGATTTATGCAAGACATCGCTAAACCTTATTGGGAAAATAGCGAGAGAGGAAGGACCGCGACCTCCGGAGATCGCACTCAGAGTCACGTGTCACTTGCGTCCATAGAGCCTATCAATTAATTGTAAGAAAACATACTTTTGCAAAATAATCATTAGTTGCAGCCCTTGTTTAAAGGATTGACTGAAATACTGTACACAGCTCACTTTGTCACACTGCCACAAAAGGTGATGGTGAAACTACCGGTCATGCATCTTTAAGTCATGGATCTTAAAAAGCTCACCCTTGTGTCAGCCTTTTGCGGAGCTTGTTCTGCTCACACAGCACTGGGCTCTGAAAAACAACGCTTTATGCAACAAAGAATAATTGGTTCCACAGTTCGTGTAAAGCCGTAGATCAGGGGAGGAATGTGCAGGTGAGGGGAGCGCGGCGTTGACCGATTGCACAGAGGAGGATGTGCGAATCGATGGTGACACATTAGAAGTATTAGATATTGAGAGGTTGAGACAGATGGACGGCGCGCAGCGAGCAGAGCTGTAAAGAGCCCCCTAGGCACTTTAATGTGTCGCTCATCTGTTTTCACACACTCCAACACTAAACTGCAGCTTTAGATACTTAATGTAATGCTTTGTTAGTCATTTACAGACTTGTTGCTTTGCCCATCAGTGAGACGATTGCCTAATGTCCCTCAACAAACTGTGGTCAACACTTCTGGTCTTGACTTCACATGCTCTTCCTGGGTTCTCTTTATACTCTATAGTTGTAGTGGACATAATGAGGAAAAATAATCCAATACGAGTTTTTTGTCACTTTAAAAAAAAAAATATTATAATCCCCTGGTGGCACAGTAGGGCTTGTGGCAAGAAGGTCCCGGGTTCAATTCTCACCTGGACGGTCTTTCTGTGTGCAGTTTGCATGTTCTTCCCATGTCTGCGTAGGTTTCCTCTCTGTGCTCCGGTTTCCCCTACCACTAAAAACATGTATAATGGGTGAATTCTCCAGCCAGGTGATTCTGACCATCACCCTGGCCCTACATCTGGAGACGGGTCCCCAGGCGCGGTACTGTCGTCACCAACTGCTCCTTGCGGGTTGCCCCAGCGGCATTGAAGGACAAGTCAAATGCAGGAGAAAAATATTTCTAACCTTAACCTTCCAAAAGTAGACGGCACTGCGGATTAAGGGCCTGTCTCAGCAGAGGAGAGTTGTGGAAAACGTTGCAGAGACTGCCGCAACTGGAAATCTCAGCAACAACGACTACTGTCGTTGCAACTGATCACGGAGATGTCTGCGAGACGTCCCCTGGAGATAAGGCGAGTCTCCAGGTAGTCTCGGTAAAAACGGACAGGTTCGAATTCAGCTGAATCTCCACATGGTCTCTGTGAAGTGTACATGGTCTCAAGCAGCCGTGGCAACGTTGTGAACACTATTTGTTATCCTCAATCTGTGAAACGTTTCTGTGATGTTCTGCAATGTCTCTGAGACCTGTCGGATACCAAGAATATCTCAAAGAGACATACATTTTTGGAGTCTCTTTGAAATCTCCTTGGCAGAAAATCTAACCTGTTAGTTTTCACCGAGACTACCTGGAAACTTGCCTTCAAATCAAATCAAATCAAACTTTATTTATAAAGCGCTTTTCATACCGAAAGGTATCACAAAGTGCTTTACAGATAACAAACAGACAAACACACACACACCCAAACACAAAATATATCATTAGGACTAAATAAATAGATGTCAGTCAAAAGCTAAGCTAAAAAGGTGGGTCTTGAGCCTGCTCTTAAAAACCTGAACGTTCTCTGCGGTCCTGAGCTCCTCCTCAGGTCGTTCCAGAGGCGAGGGCCATAATATTGGAAAGACGCCTCGCCGTGAGTCTTTCTGTTGACTTTAGGAATAACTAGGAGCGAAGGGGCCGTGAAGGTTCATAAGGTAAAAGCAGTTCTGAAAGATAAGAAGGACCAAGACGATTAAGACATTTAAAAACCATTAAAATAACTTTAAAATCAATCCTGAAACACACAGGGGACGTCTCGGAGACATCGCCAGCGTCAACTCAAGTCTCCAACTAGTCTCCAAGCCAGTGAGGTAGGCCCTTTACCTATACCAGGGGTGTCCTCACTTTTTGGTTTTATTGAGGGACACTTATTATGTGTATATGGTTCGGAGGGTCACTGGCTGTGGTCAATGTATTTAAATATTCAACTAGTGCAGAGGTTTTAACCGTGTACCTCCACTTTGTTTAGGTTTAGAGCTTACAACTGCGGGCTCTGCCTCACACAGAATTATTATTAGATATTGTGCTCACAATTGCTCAACTTGTGTTGAAAAAGAAGATTAAGTAGTTGTGTGCAAGATGTGTGCAAACTCAGTAAGAAGCCTGAGAGCCAACAAAAATGTGTCTGAGGAACACATTTGGCCCCTGAGATCCAGTATCCACTGATTAACTGTAGGGTGAAGATCTGTGGCCAAAAAACACTAAACAATTTTCTTAAGACTGATTTTAGTTCCGAAAACTATATCGACTTCTTTGTGCAGTGAAAAACTACTTGAGAAAATTAGGGTAACTCTGCCAGCTTCAGTAAATTACCCTTGAAAGTGCTGTGTGCAGTTTGGGCTGAGTACAGGCGGATGTGAATTTAGAGAAGAGACAGAACAGTGGATCGCTGTCCGTCACCTTCACACTTAAAAACGGGCAAAGTCAGACTCTGGTTTATATTTGTGGAAACATGAGAAAATGATCATGCTCCATGTTCCAACCAATTACGCACTGTGTGAAAAGAAATGTAGACTCACTAGAATAACTTCTGCAATTGCCATTTTACTGTGGTATACACGCTCAAAGTGTGTGCATTCATTCTTTCCTCAGTCACATTGGGTGGTTGCACATCTTTGTTTACAGCAAGCCCTAAAGCGCCTCTGCGGCGGTACAATATTAGGGGTCAAAAACACAATTTTTATTTTAATAATCATACAGAAAAAAGAAAAAACAATAATAGTAAAAGCATACAAGTTCACTATAACTCTGATATTTAAGTGTTAATTTTGCAAAAAGACTTGTGCCACCAATGGGGCACCTCAACTTGGTGCCTGCGCTGGAAAAATAATAATCATCCTAAGGAAAAGAATTACACAAATTTACTTGAAGAGAGGATTAAATGTAAAGTTTTAGTAGATTTGGCAATATTTACCAATATTGCCAATAGAACAAGCACATTTTTTCTTAATTGAGATTATTTAAAGTGGGATATAGGCTTGTTCCATTGGCATTAGCATGTTTATCGTAAATTAGTTCAAACCGACCCATATTCAACTTAAAGAACCTTCATTCAAGCAATTATAAGTCATTTATCGACCCCTTGCATACGCATGTCCGGACCATAGCTGGCAGATACAACTACTGACACTAACAGGTTTCACATTCTTGTGTTTGGACGACACTCAGCAACATAATTATCCACTCCGATTTCAGTTCCACAGACCCAGGCTCAAACAACAAGCCACCATATGCCAAATTGTTGCTAAACACATGCCACACGCTTGCAACAAAACATAGCCCTGCACTCACATTCGATTCTTCTTCATTTGGCAGTCAACGTCCTTAGTAATCCCCAAGGTCAACACTTCATTTGCTGCCAGGATTAGCCACGTACACCTGGTAAATGATAAGACAAACCTTCACACAAAAAAATAGCTATACTATACAGTCTTGAAAGCCATAATGGTTGAACTCAATTCCAAACTTTGGAACCACTGACGCCTCTAGATTCATTAATTTAACAGTATCTTCCTCAACCGCTACAACAAGCTGCAGGACGACTGATAAGCTAATGTATTATGATGAAATATAGTCATTTACAAACACAGTAACATATCACCTTAACAAACAGAAACCACAGTGGCGTAGCTTCATAAATAACTCGGCTGTTTTGTGTTCAAGGCGTCCACTTAACGCATGAGAGTTTCAATTAGTCTGACGAGTTTTCCTCTGGTCAGCACAAACAGGTTGAGAGCCCATTACGGCGCATCTAACCCTCATCGACAGATCTTTACCGTACAACTGACAGAATTTACCGCCGTGGCCGTATTCTCTCACCGATGGCTTAACAGTGTGAATATTTATGTGCAGAGGTGTTTGTCCCGCGCTCCTCGGTCTGATCCACATGACGTTTACGAGCTCCTCTAAGTGCTGTCTTCCCCGCGGGCCCGTCCTGCAGAGGAAGCATCAGTCCCACTCGCATTTTTCACACACCAGCCGCTTCACTCTCTGGACCTGTGTACGGGAAAATCCAACATATTTTGAGAGGTTAAGGTAAAGAAAATGTGTCCATTGAACTCATCCTCCAATGCTCCTGGGACAACCTGTGCAAAGAACGACCACAGTGCAGCAGTTTATGGTACATGCAGTGTTGATGGGGGAAACCCTGGGAAGAAAATGCAAACTTCACACAGAAGACAAAAAGCCAAAGCATTAACCTCTCGCGTTTAACCGTTGCTTTAACGTTTTTAACGCTTTAACCTATTTACAAAGTCCTCCTTTTGAAGAGATACTGGCTAGGCAGGGGAAACGTAAGGAACGCAATCTGTAGCAAACAGTGGCTAAATTAGCTCTGACTGAATGAAATAAAAACATAGCACATTGAAGTCCTGCCAAGAAAGGAAGAAAATTACTGTTATTTGTCGACCTATGATCGATCTGATCATTCAAACGTCAATATTTGTTGAAAAAATTCTATTACAAACACTGATTTGGTTGTGTTGGCGCTTCCATCATGTTTATGTGAAGTCGCAATAATAATGTTTTTCCACAAGAGGTCAGTGTTCAGACAGAATGAAACAGCTGAGGCTTCGAACCTTACAATACTTTTTTGCCATGGAAGTCCTGGGAATGTTGAAACAGCGCTGCACTCACCCATCACAATTTTTTTCAAAAGTCCCTCCCTTTGCTGATTTCAGCAACTATCCCTGGGCTAACAGTGGAGGGAAGTGGGAGGGACCTTCATCGTTTACTTTTGAAAGTTTGCTCTCACTCTCCTCATTTTGCAAACTAGGAGTGGCTTCCTGGTCCAATCAGGAGGGGAGGAACTTGATTGTTTAAATGTTTACTCTCACTCTCTCCTCACTTTGCAATCTTACGGACTATCACTTTAAGGGTGGATTTGTTTGGTTGTTTAATTTACTTCAATGGGTTGGACAAAGTGACGGTACGCTGGCATTGGCCACACGTATCTCTTGCACAACAACACACATATCGCCTGACAGCAGGCTTCACTGAAAACTTCGGAGGTGGTAGTTCCATGTCTCAGCGGGTGCCCGTTTTCAGCGGCTCATTAAATATAAGTTAATTTGCTCCTGATTTGAGTAACTATTGTCAAGATATGTGTCCATGGGGCAAGTTTGTAAGAAAATAGTATCTCATTGCACTCAAATAGGGTACCACAGTGCGAGATAACAAATCTTATTTCACCTGAAAAAACATTGTTGTTGATGTTTTTTCGTATGGCGTGATTTGTTTCATTTTTGCCTGTAAGCAAGAAAATCACAGTCTTTTTTTCCTGTAGTTTTAATATAATATTGTTCTGTCATCAAAACATTTAAGTAAGTGCTTTATTTGAAGAAGAATAACTTTATTTATATAGCGCCTTTTGACTGAGCGCGCCGCCATTGTGGGCCAACCGGATGTTTTTGGAGGTTGGGGAAATTGGAGTACTGCCTTCAGTGCTCCCCTGAAACGGTGCAGCGCCTCCTGGGTTTGTCCCTGTTCCAGAGCGTGGTGTGATCAGCTCCTCCACCTCCTCCTTCCTCTTCCTCCTGCGCAGCTCCCTCCGCTCCACAACAGTCTTTAACCATCTACTGGGAGAGTGTAGCAGACAAATAGAATCCATCTTATTCTCCCGTGAACGTACATGTGTCAGAACAATAGTAAGGATAGAAGGCCTGTGTGGCTTAGCTGCGAGTCTTGCCCGGATACTTCCTCGTATGCCCCTTTTTTGTTTCCTTGTGTCACCTCCACTGTGCTGCAGGTGTGGGGGCCTCCTAGTACCTCTTCAGAGTTTCAGAAGAATATATTTGTAGGTCTCAAATGACTTTAGCTCTATAGCTTTTGCTTTTCAAAAAATATAGCTAGTACGGACTCTCTGCTGTAAATAATCCACTGAACCTCACAAAAACACAGCAAAGATGTATAAAAGTATCTTGTAAAACTACGTGGAACACAGAAAGTACAAATGCAGTTCACAGAAAAAGTCAAAAATAAAAACGCTGCTGTACCAAGAGAGATAGAGATAACAAATCTTAATTTACTTGAAATAAGATTGTGGTTGATGTTTTTTTCTTGTCGTGTGATTTGTTTCAATCTAGCCTGAAAATCAAAATCCAAAATGCTACAAAATTGAACTAATGATATATCATGCTATTTTTTCTCCTTTAGGCTATAGTTTTAATATGATGTTGTTCCGTCATCAAATCATTAGGAGTAGTATTTTGCTCCAGTCACACAGTTTTGAGTGATCATGCTTACTTTAGTTGTTGTTTCTTCTTGTGCAGAAGTCACGATATGCTCAATAGGCCTGATGTCCGCCTACAATCTGCGTCCATTCATTGTCCCTCTTAAACCCACAGCGTCACAAGCCCATCTCCACCACTTGTCATGGCATAAAACTGACACCTTCTCCTCTGGTTCCCCAGGGAGACATTGACTTTTCCACTTGTTTACACTAAAACAGGTGCGGACGGCTTTATACGCGCTGGCCGGCCAACGTGCACATTAAAATATCCTGTGACCTTGCAAACGCGGATTACAGTGCGAGTCTGCCCCAGCGGGAAGCCTGCCCTGCCGCGGTCAATGAGCCCTCGGCCTGAACAATGGGCCATATTACCAGACACGCGGGCGGCCATCCCGAGAGGCGCGAGCCGGTTTGGGTTTCGGCTCAAATTAGTTGTTTTCTGAGTGTGAGTGAATGATATCTGTCCCCGGGGTCATATAAAAGAGGAACCGAGGTCTTCGGGTCTCCATAAAATGCCATTATATTGGCTCTGGTCCCTAAAACTGCAGAGTCAGTTGTCAAATTCTCTAGTTGAGGATAACGATGCAAACGGTCATCTATACTGGGTTTTTGCCATTTAAAGTTGATTTATGACACTTAAGAATTGACACGTGACAATATTTAACATCGTAAAAAACAAAATTCGGATAGTTTGATATGTCTTGAAAGAAGCAGAAAGAGATGGGATTAAGCTTTTAGAAAGTGAGAGAGGGAGGAAAAAAAGATTTGTCTAATTTTGTTGTGATGGAAATCAACAATAACTCTTTTTTGGTCTACACAAACAAGCAGATGTGGTTTAATAAAAGCAATTAGGTAGGCCAGTAGTTTTATTCATTGTAAAATGTTCATAGCATTTGTTGTATATTTGATTTATTTGTAAAGCAACTTTAAGTGTAGGCTATAGAAAAGATCTACAAGACTAACGCATAAATATGTGTATAGTCTTTTTAAAGATTTTGATTATTGGCACATGCCCAAGCATGAATTAGTACAGTATATGCCTTATTTAAAAATAAAATATAATGTATATAGATAGAGTAATAATTTTATAAATAAAAAGTAAGTGTACTATTTACATACAGTATCAGTCAAAAGTATGTAAATAGATAAGTACACTTTTTTATGTATTGTTTTTTTGCTAACACTTTATTTTACACTACCCTTGATACATTGTATCTGCCAAATTAAGCACAATGTAATGTGCTTTGTAACAATGTGTAATAACCTGTACCTATAAATTAGATACATGTTGGAATAACCCCGATCCTCGTGGCCCCCCTCCAGAAGAAGAAGAAAAAAAAGTGTGGACACGCAACTGGGTAGACTGACAGAAGAAAGGCTGCTAAGCTGCACCATCACCAATCTGACCACCACCACCCGCGCACACCTTCCACATCAGTTCATGAAATATTTTACCTTCAAGTACCACCAGGCCTAGATCAAGATAGAACCAAGACTAAGGGTGTAAAATGTCAAAATGATGCTTGAACTGGGTGTGAGGGGTCTAAACCAGAAAAACACCCAATTTGATAACCAGTGCACTTATATCTATATTCAAACAGGCAAGGTGGGGTGTTTTGCGCAAAAAGAGAATGCACATCAGCTCAATTTTAGTAAAGTTTCCCCTTCTTTTTTATTCCCACCTTTTTTCTTTCTTTTTTTCACCGGAGGGCTTTTATTTTGAAACATCCCACCGGAAGTCACCTGACCCCGTCTGAAGCCGCAAAGATGGTCGCCGCTGTCTCCAGTATGAATCGACTTCGGAGTTTTCAGCCTTTAAACAACATGTTATCCATAGAAATGCTTCGTAAATGTACATATTTGTTTATTATCGTCTGTGCAATGACCGGACCGTCGTTAGCGGACGACCAGGACCTGGAGGAGTTTATGAAACGGGAATATTCTCTGGTTAAGCCTTACCGAGGTGAGTTCACTGCACGCCACCCACCTGAAATGTAACACTTGGGGCAAGAAATGACCTTTGTTTGTGCACTTTAACATTACAGATACGCTTTGTACCAGGTAGTTTAGCATATTTCCTATTACTGCCCACGGATTTCTGTATTAGTTATTTAAGATAATGATTAACCACCCGGAACTTTCCTCATACTGGGAATTTCACAATACGAGAAATCACTGCCAAGGTCTCACAGCAGTCTTTGTTTTAAAATGTTTTGTGATGGACATTTATTATGTCTGTTCTAAACAAAAGTACACACAGGGTATTATCATTTCATGTTCATTTTCCATTGTAGTGTATTTCATAAACATGATGAAATACACATTCAGGAAAGGCCTGGGGGGGAAAAAAACCCATTGACATATTGTATGAGATTTTTGTGGTATTCTAATCATTTAACATCTGAAAAGGTGGTGAGATTTTGGGGGGTTTATTTTCCTAGAAAGAAGCTTCCCAGTATCCCAATAACTCCTGCACAAGTGTATAATGATGTTTATTGTTTTTAAATTAGAAAACATTTATGAATTGATAGCTGTTGAAACTACAAACTATAATCTTTAGTGCAGGGGCCTGGCGTTGAATTATTATTCAAATAATTATTCAAATGATTATATTCAAAATCATTTGAATAATCGTCAAATGATTTTGACGATTATTACACAAATCAGAGATCAAATGCCCGTTAAAGAACTCTAGAAATGTGGAAAAATAGCAGAACACCCATGTAGGCCTTCATTTGTAGAAAGTGACGCTTTACTTCTGGTGCCTTCATGTGCTCTGGTAAAGATGATCCTTTCCAGTTGTGAAGTGGAAGTTAAAGCGTGCATTGTGTTCAAGTGCTTTTGTGTCGTAGCAAAGTGACACATTACAAATAACACACTATACACCGAACAAATGGATTCACGTGAAACAGCGAAATGCATAGTGTCTGCTTCAAAACAATCAGCTAAAAGGAATGAAACGTATATCTATTGTGTTGAAAGGTCAAAGGTCATCTCATCTCGGGAACTCGGGCGTCAAAATTAATGCAAAATGAGTTACATAATTACGAGACCACATGAAGGCAGCGCAAGAGCTGAAATCGGAGCGTCTGGCCCTCGGTCTTTTGATGACAACGGATAATCGCCCCCACCACCAGGAAAACTTGCCTCGCTAGCGCTGCTGTAGTCTAATGGAAAGGCCGCAGCTGCGTCAGCAACAGATCTTGAAAATCTAAAAGCCTCTTGACTGGAGAGCAACAGAGTAATGCCTCGTTTGAAAGCTAAAACCTACAAAAGTGATCGTCACTTTGTTGTCACATTGTCTCCGCGTTTTTGTCCTGTTTTTGTCTCTCTTTTTTGGACACGTTTTCTTGTCGGCCTTTGTTACTTTTTCATTGCTGTTTTTTGTTGCTTTCCCCGCACATTTTTTGGGTCACTTTTTTGTCATGTTTTTTGTTGCCTTTTCACAGCATTCTCGTTGCTTTTTTGTCATGTTTTCGCCACGGTTTCGTCAAATTTGTTTTCACATTTTTTGTTTCACAACTGTGTTGCGTTTTCAGCCAGTTTTCGCCGCTATTTTAATGCTTTTTATTTTTTTGCTTTTTTGTTTTGTTTTGTTAAGATTTCCGTAAAGCCAAACTGGAGAAAATGTGCTCGGTTCAAGTGAGGGTTAAAATTATTGAAGGGTAACAGCAGCACCCAACTAATGTCCCAGCAGTGGCGGTGCACCAAGTCTGTGTCCTAGTTTTGCCTGCACACACCAGAGATCGACACACCTGTCAAAGTACTGCAGGAATACTGGAAATATTATAATAATATTGTCAGTGACGAACTATTTGTACAAAGCGATGCTTCAGTAACTACGGGAAGGCTCAGCCGACGTCTTTTGGCTAATGGCTAATATAGAAGATATTGTGATCCATGTCCTCCTAATAAAATATTCTTGCAATTCTTGAGAGTCTACACTTTAGCGCCAAACTCTCATCTTCCTCTGTTGACTCACTTGAACTTTGTCATCTCTCCTTGTTCTATTTTTGTTCTGCAGGTTTAGGTTTCTCCAGCTCGTCTCAGTGGGACCTCATGGGCACAGCAGTGATCACGCCCGACTACATCCGCCTGACTCCAGACTCGCAGAGTAGACAGGGTGCAGTGTGGAGCCGAATTGTAAGCATCGGTGACAAAATATTTGATATGTTGTGTAATTTATGTAATGTGGCTGCACGTTTTCAAGTTTTTCTTTAACCGAGGCCCTTAGCAGTTAATATTCGGTTAACCATTAGTGTGCTATTAGTGTCTATTCTTTTAACAGTCTGTGGGAAACTAGCCATGAGATGGACTACTTCTTGTGGACAATACAAATGTCTGGGAGTGCTCTGGTGGTCTCTGGTGGTGCAAAAATGTATTAAAAGTATATTCACTGCTACTGCAAACTAGACGCCTCTTAAAGCGGTACTAAGTAACTTGTGCACCCTAGAGGCCATAAGCGCCATTACAGGTGTCGTAGCATGTTGCGTTTTTTTACTCATTAATTGTCCGTGAGAGTGAATACTACGCTGACAGAAAAGACAAAGGGAGAGAGGGATATTGTACATCCAATAACACAATGGAAATATAATTTTTTTTTCACTCAAGGCGCTAGCCTGCAGTTAGGTTTGCCCGTTAGCCTGTTAGCTTCTTCTTTGTGACTCCATTAGTGTATATCGGTGGCTCCGACCCGGTGCAGCCAAAGTTGCAATTGTGGTTTTCTGGCCAAAGACACCAGGGGGGCATTAAAAACGCCCAAATCATCCCACTAATACATGTATTACTCCCAGAGGGAGTACGAAAAGGATTTATTAAAGAGCAACTAAACACCTAATCAACTTTTTTTTGCTGATAAACTATCTATACGGGTCACTAACACAGTTATCTACATGTCCTTATCATTATTTTGACATTTTAGTGCAAACTTGTTCAAAATCTAATTTTTGTGTACAAAACCGTCTGTTCAGCGCCCCTCACGTTTGAACAGCACTTACTGCATTTGAATTTAGGGGTTGGCTGATGACGTACCATCATACGTCTCAGAGCCATCAAACGTCACCAAATCTGCCGCTGTGGTATAAAAGCTGACCCCTCCCCTTTTGTGACGTGTGCACAACATGCTTATCACAGAGCGGCCACGGAGCGGGAGGATGAGGAGAGAAGACCCGAGACGGGATTTGACCTACAGGCTCCGCTCCACTCTGTGAACCACAGCACTCACATCCCCGACCTCTCCGACTAAATAAAGACAAATGTTTCCCCAACATACCCAGATTCACTTATTTAGTGACATGGCTGGATGTTTTCACGTTGAAACTACAGACACGATAAAGCTGTATCGGGCAGACAGAGATAATCAGGGCTGTCAGTGTTTATGAGACGGGGCTGAGGGCTTTTTACTGTAATCTCCCCCAGGGAGAGCTCACAGACACCAGGGCAGCGGTTAGCCATCCCCTGCCTTGGAGGATCAGAGCGGGGCAGTGTGTGACTGAGTGTCCGCTAAAGCCAGGAGGGGGAACGGGGAGATACGAGCGCCAAATGTCCGCCGCGTGTGCTCGGCCTGTAGCCGGTACGACGGGCTCGAGAGTCCGGGAAAGTGGCGCCACATGTCCGGAGAAGCTAGCCGGTACGAGAGGCTGCAGTGTCCGGGAAAGTGACGCCACATGTCCGGAGAAGCTAGCCGGTGCGAGAGGCTGCAGTGGCGCAAACATTGTCTCAATGCGGCATAACGGGAGTCAGTCAGTCCCGGTCACACATGGTCTGAGACTGTCAACAGAGCAGAGACCGCCCACACACTCCCCCTCGCCGCGTCCCCCCAAAGCCTCCCGCCACGCCTCTTTCGCTGAGTTTTTTGAATTTTGGGAGTGGGTGGAGTAAGCTCTGGAAGGGGTGTTTAGTAGCTCTTTAAGCTAAACAAGTTACTTAGTACTGCTCTAAACGAGCAAAATGGTTTTACTCGGTTACACAATTTCTAACAATTAATCGGTTAACCATGGACACCCCTAGTATGTAATCATGCTTAGCTTTCTTGTTTTTGCTTTTGCTGTAAGACATGTTTCCGCCATAGTTGGCATAGTGCACACCCACATAATCTATGCTTCATCGTGTAGGCCATGTTTTCAGAGTTTTTGCTTCAGTTTATTGTGATAATAACCAGATTTTCTTCATAATTTCTTCAGCCTTTTCAGCTGAGCGACTGGGAGCTAAAGGCACAATTCAAAATCCATGGACTAGGAAAGAAGAATTTCAACGGCGATGGTTTAGCAATCTGGTTGACAAAGGACCGCATGCTGAATGGTAGGTAGCTGGAAATAAGAAATATATCTTCAATAAACATTAAATACGTTTATAGAGATTATAACAAGGTGTTAACCATGGAAAAAGAACACGGTGGTATTATGACGATTGAGTTTTAGTTGGCTTGGTTTACTTTCGTATCCCCTTGCTCCACATTTAAGCAGGTTTGCAGGAAGTAGATTGTTGATAACAACCGCAATCCACAACAAGAGCTAAACCATAGGCTGAAGCTACAACAGAAAACCCTAAAGCCGGCAGTAAAACGACGACACATTTAAACAGGAAGTGGCAATATCACTCACATTCTCATAATCATTGGTTTGTATTATTTTGTAGGTCCAGTATTCGGAAGCATAAACAAGTTCACAGGCCTCGCCATTTTTGTGGATACGTACCCCAACGCTGAGAAACAACATGACGTAAGTGCCGCCAGCCGTCTCCTACTCCCACATTTTTCTCTCTGTATTCTAACTTTTAAAGAAATATGTATCTATCTTCTTTTACCTACCGTTTTTTTGAGCAGAAGCTTCAGATTGGGGCGCAGGTAGAATCACTGATACATGGTCAAATACAAACGCATGTTCCATTTCTCATCTTTTTGTTTTCCCTCCTTTTCAGTTTATTGACTGATTCTAACGAACACATGAGTATTTCCCCCCCCCCATTCTCCCTTTGAGTGTACATTTCACCAATCAGGCATAACATTATAACCGCTAACCGGCAAAGTGTCGCTTCCGAGGGTCAGGGTTTCTGAAGGACCCAGAAAAACAAAAGTATTTAAAATGATTGTGCCGAAATCAAGGCCTTAAATGAAATTGGATTCAAACTGGCACTAAATCTACATTTGTTCGAAAATGATGACTTTGCTTAACAAATTTCAGGTTCATCAAAAATACCAGAATGATGGTAAACGTAAACATATCATAAACATATCCAGCTGAAGTCGACCACGTTTGTTACTAAAAGGTTTCCCGTTTTCTCCAATTCACTGTTTGATGAAATGTTTGCAAATCTTCCATCCATTTTCTTCCGCTTTATCCGGGGCCGGGTCGCGGGGGCAGCAGTCTCAGCAGAGATGCCCAGACTTCCCGATCCACGCACACCTCCTCCAGCTGTTCTGGGGGGACCCCGAGGCGACACCAGGCCAGCTCGGAGACATAGTCCCACCAGCGTGTCCTGGGCCTTCCACGAGACCTCCTGCCAATAGGACATGCCTAGAACACCTCCCGAGGGAGGCGACCAGGAGGCATCCGGAACAGATGCCCTAGCCACCTCAGCTGGCTCCTTTCGACGTGGAGGAGTAGCGACTCGAGTCCAAGCTCCTCCCGGGTAACTGAGCTCCTCACCCGATCTCGGAGGTAGGCCTGCCGCGATAATTACTATATCGAGTTATCGCTCGATAAGTAAAATGAAGGACGATAACATTTTTAAACTCGATAAATGCACGTGCTGCGTGTGCTTAAAATAACTACAGACACATGAACACTATCACAGCGCTGAGTGAGTGGAGCGTCCATCCAACCCGTCTCCCTGTTCATAAAGACAGCATTGAGCACATCAACCGTGTCCCGCATGTATCCAGATCAGCGCTGCTTTTGGAGAGAGGCGGGGTGTAAACAAAGAGCCGGTACTACGGAGCTGCTGAACCCGACACTTTCTGTGAACTTTATCGCGGAGCAAGGGGGACTCGTGAGAAAACATTTGGAATTCTAGCCAAAATAACTAATCACGGAGAGAATAATAACATCAATGCAACTGCAGGTATGTCCAACATGAAAACGAAACAAAACCTCCGCCCAGTCAGTGCATCTAAGCTAATCAGCGCTACTGTTAGCGAGAGGAACCCGAGCGCTTTAGCCACTGTCCAAATACAAGCGCGATGGTCCTGAGAACATTACTCGGAGCTTAGGTCTATCTTACAGAGAAATGCTGCAGCGGTTAGACAAACAGTCAACACGTTTCCCAAAATAGCTGCTTCACCCGTGTGTACAGGAGGTTATATTTTAAAAGAAAAGGAAAAAGAACACAACATATGGCTACTCTACTTTAGCAGTAATACAGTATGATCTGAATCCATACATTTAATATATTGTTTTTGTGAGGAAATATTTAACCAGAATAATGCAGATGAAATATCAATATTGTTATTGGGATATTTTTAAAGATGATACTGTATATTGACTATTTGTTGTAAATGTTGTGACAGGCCTAGTTCAAACACAGAACCTGGTGAGAGTGTAAGTTATGTTAAAGGTTGAGAAGCACAGATGGAAACAGTGTCCTAGAATATGTCGACCCTTCTAGTTTGCGCTTTGTTTGGTATAAGGTGTTAATATTAAATGTCAGAAGTTCAATATATTTCAATTAAATAGTTGCTTACAGTTTTCTTTTTATTGCCTACAGTATTTGCATTATACTCAATATTATCGTTTATCGCGATATTTTCTGAGACGATATATCGTCCTCAAAAAAACACTTATCGTGGCAGGCCTACTCGGAGGGTGCACCCTGCGAAGGAAACTCATTTCGGCCGCTTGTATTCGCGATCTTGTCCTTTCGGTCATTACCCAAATCTCATGACCATAGGTGAGGGTGGGAACGTAGATTGATCGGTAAATCGAGAGCTTTGAAATGAAATATGTTGATAATGTCTGCGTTTGTGGCATCAAAATATAGTATAGGGGAATAATAAGCATTCACTTTGACTTGGTTCTGCCTGTGTGAACCCTGTTAGTTCCCCCCCATTTTTATACATGAGCGATGTTCAAAGAAGAATCATCAGTATCTCAAAAACGATAATGGCACAAACTACATTTTTACAGCTCAAACGATTGATGTATTTTTATACCAATTTGCAAAGGGGGGCCAGCTTCACTCAGCTGTTTCTTAGATTAGTGGTTTGGCTGGAACCTCAGCCGAAACTTGAACTTGATTGAATTCAACTTGAAAGATGACCCAAGAAATTACTCCACTGATTTAGATTCTTAATTCCGTGTTCGCAATCAGTAAACATGCTGGTTACTTGCAACTATATTTGGGTACAAACTGCGTGTGGCCTATTTTTTCTTTCTGCAGATGCTGCCCTTACAGTTAGGGATGTCAAGATGAACCGGTTTTACAATTATCGTGGTCATAAAAGCTCACGGTGGGTTAGCTGTGAACTGTAGGAGCCGCAGTAAACCGCTGTCACTTCTCCTGAGCTGTAGCGTATTTGTCCTAAACGGTAAAGACTGAAGAAGCTCCGTCCACTATAATACTCCAATGTGCAGAGAGAAAATCTCATACATTATCACATAAATGCGTAACATTGCCAAGGGAAGAGTCCCAAAAGAGCCATGTGCTGCTGCGTTTATTGTGTCACGGTGAAAGCGAAAGTGAAACTGCAACACATAAAAGTCAGATAATTGGTTCACTTGTTTAGGTACTCGGAGAGAGAATATCTAGTAGATTATCTTTTGAAAACATTCAAAGCAGTTTCCTTCCTTTTAGATATTGCCCAAGTTTTTTTTAATGTATTTTATGTTGGAGACTTTTCCCATACAATTTTGGAACCTTACCTTTTTTTTTAATCTACTGATTTTTGTCTTTTCAAACAAGCTTCCTCTGGATGACCTAATAAAGATGAATATACAGCGCCCTCTGCTGTCACAGTTCACCACACATTTAGAAGCATCATACACAGGATTCTAGACGAGATATTAAAAAAACAAAACAAAAATGGTCAAAAAATATCAGCAGTGCATATCGGCATCATCCTTAGTCGACCTCTAATATATATATTTCTCTATATTATTATGATTATGATGAACCTTTAGTATAATAATAAATGTTTAACTATTGGGTATTTAAAAGATTTAAAAAAATCTTATTGAATTACTTAAAATATTGACCTATATATCGGCTATCGGCCAACCCTCTTCATGACGTATCGGACCCAAAATATCCATATCATACATATATGAGAGTATTGTAAAGGATTTTCTTCTGTATTTTTGTTAATTGTGAATAATCGTAAAATTGCAATGTTTTACTTCACAATAATCGCGCCTCAAACAAAACAAAAATGACTCAATTTAATCGACTGCAAGAAAATGGACTGATTGCTTTGACGTACAATGCTGCCCCCTTGTGTCTTGGGAGAGTTCCCACTGTTGACTCTTGAAGCAGTGAATATGTATGTTTCTTATCCTCATGGCCTTTGTGGGGCGAGCCCAGCCTGGTGTGGTCAAAAAAGGTGAAACGTCAGCAGGTGACTCAAAGGTCTATGTAGACGTATCCAGCACTGTGAGCTCATACACGGAGGGATAAATCGTGTCGTGCGGTTACACACGGTGCTGTTTCTCATGTTATGCCTGATCCTTGTATCACTCCATTGTCCTTTCACCTGCCGGTAACAATGGTGTCTTGTGTGCACAGAAATCAGGGGTGAATGACTTTATTATTTACCTGTTTTCCAATCATGTAAATTTTTTTCCCCCCAGTGGTCCTCAAAGTTTTCACACAAAGTAACACTTGAGATAGTATTTCGGCTTTCATAGGGCCACCAGATTGACACCAGAGCCTTATGAAAGCAGTGTCTAAAACTAGGGCAAAATCAGATCTACACTGGACTAAAACAAGAAATCACTTGAGCATAAACTAACTTAATGAAAGACTAGAACTACTACAGTTTGAGAACCACTGCACTATTTTAAGTTTGAAAACATACAAAGCTAAGGTGCCTAAATGTGTTTTCTAAAGCCTGCATTATGGGGCAACGTACTACCTTTGTTTTTCTCCTCAGAGGTCGTTTCCGTACATCTCTGTGATGCTGGGCAATGGCACTCTGGAGTACGACCACGACAAAGATGGCCGCTCCACGGAACTCGGGGGCTGCACCGCGATGATCCGCAACTCTGTGCACGACTCCTTCCTCCTGCTGAGATACACCAACAATCAGCTCACGGTATTTACACACGTTACTCGCTGTACAACGGACTTTCCATACTTGGACAGTCGTTTTTGTTCTGGTTTTAAATGTCTGTGTTTTGCAGTTGTTTGTCGACGTTGACGGGAAAAATTCGTACAAAGATTGTGCCTCGATCTCGGGGCTAAGGATGCCGCTGGGATATTACCTCGGAGCCTCCTCTGCCACTGGAGACCTGACAGGTTAGAGAGTGTTTATGTTGTAACTTTGTATTTGGGAAAACACAATTGATTATCAAACTTTAAGTAACCAATGTAGTGTGACCAGGGCGACAGGTGTCTTTCTTTTTTGAGCGACAGAGCTGGAAATGTTACAGCATGCACATGTATGAGCGCGGCTGGCACTTCTCAGACCCGAATCAGAACCGTGCGTAAAGGTTCCTCATCCTGTTTGTCAAACTGTCGTAAACTGTTTGGGTGTCAAACGTGGCATTAACGCACGGGTTGCGCGTGTTTCGGGATCCTCCGCGGGCAGCCTGCGGGGACCGCGGGTCCGGTCATAAAATTCTCCTTTGATCGCGGCCCGGGTTGGGACGGTTGCCTGCACTCATTGCCGCAACACTTAAAAAGTCCACTCTCACAATATAGTTCCCCAGGCCTGTGCCATTTCTCAGCCTCTGTAGCAGATAGGAACAAAATTCAAAAAGTATTTGAGAGCTTACACTTGTGGCTTTCCTGAGAAATTGGATTTATTTAGATACATCTTCACAAAAATAAAATATGTAAAAGCAAAGGGAAAGAAAGTATATAGCCCTCTATAATAGCTATAAAGAAATAAAAAGCTGGTGTTGGGGAAGGGCTGAGTGTCCTGCTCCAAACAGATTTCTCTAAACACAGCAGGGAGGAGGAGAAAGCCCCTCCCCTCACTGCTACTCAGCGCTGACAGCTAGGGATGGGCGATACCAGTCATTTTGGATTCAATCTGATACCAAGTAATACCTGGGGCAAAAAACTCTATCAATCCGATATCGATACCGGAAGTTTTTTTTTTTCATGTTGCATCAACAGCTGAACAAAACAGTCTTTTATATTCTGGATAACATGAACAACAAAAAGAGCCATTTAAAAAGGCAGGTGCAAGGCTAGTGCAAAAAGAAAAATGTGTGACTTATTTTGCACTTGAGCAAACACTTGGTAAACGACTCCAATAATCATGATTATACACTCACCATGGAGCTGCCTTCACCGGATGAATGGTCTATTTTCACTTGTTGCAAATGACATGCCATGATCCCAACCTGACTGCTATAACAGTAGATGTCTGATTATATGAAAACTTCTGCAAAATTAGGCTAGCAGACGCCCTACTCATCTGTTAATAAATCTAGCTGGACACTTTACCTGCACCGAACATTTGACTGTCTCTTCACCCGCTCTGCATCGTGTCTCCTCGCTGTTGGCCTAAAATAGCTCCAGTAATTTTTCTCTTTTTTTGCCGCGCAGCGCCGGCAATGCTTGTTCTGTTTACTGTGGACGCGGAGAGAGCGCAGATCCAGCACATGCAGGGGGAAAGGGGGCGGGGCATATGCCGGTGCTGTTGAAGGCAGAAGGAGGAAAAGCTGTTTTTGCGCACAAAAATATAGTATTATATCAGAAAATGCATATTAATTTAAATGAAAGTATCAATAATTGAGCTTGAGGATCGATACTCTAAAAAGAGCCGCCTGGATCAAAATACCGATATTTTGGTATCGATCTGCCCATCCCTACTGTCAGCCAGAGAAGAAGACGCGTGTTGTGGCGCCGCATTTACGTGTAAGCTCTATAAATGGACTGTAGCTGGGTTCACCCGAAAAAGTGAATATCACCGCAAATATTTCCCCAAATTACACAAAACAAAGTGTTGTGATGCTGACGCTCCCGCGCCTCGATTCTGTTGCATTTCATTGGCTCAAACGCCGACAATTGGTGAAAAAACGCCCATGAAAATTGACGTATATGCTTTTCAATGGTAGAATTGCGGTAATGCTTTCTCGCCCTAAATGGGTAACTGTAAGAATTTTAGAAGCAACGATTTATCGCTGAAATGTCCCCCGCCGAGATACTGGTCACGTAAACTCACCGATAGTTGAGCAAAGCAGAAGGCCGCTCTACTCCAGAGTTGCATACACGCAAAAAAACTATTGAAGTCAGCAGTGTGCGACCTCTTTTGGTATCTAAAAGATGACCAAGGCGTTGTTGTCGCTGATGGACATCCTAAATGCAAACAACAGTGAATGTTTACAAGTTCAAGTATGAAAAAGCATTTTGGATACAAAAACTAGAAATATCAGTTGTGTCCTTTCATTAGGTCGATAACCGTGAAATCACAATCTTGCAATAATCGTGACTGAACATTTGAAATCATGACATCCCTATCCACATACCACATTGAGGCTGTCTCTGAAACTCCTCTTCAGTGTTTTCACTTCCGTTGTGTCGCAGACAACCACGACCTGATCTCCCTGAAGGTGTTCCAGCTGACAGTGGAGCGGGACGAGGGGGAGGGACAGGAAGAGGAGGAGGAGGAGGTGCTGCTGCCCAGAGTCGACAACATGGAGCAGTTTCACGGTACGCTTTTCTCTTTTCTACGCCGTCTCTGTTCTGTGAGGACAATACCAAGTCATTCAGGTTATGTTTCGCTGTAAAATTTGTTTAATAATAAGGACGGGATCGTTAAAAAAATGTGTCTTGAGCTATTTTTATCCGTCATTAATGATTCTCTCATTATATGCATTTTAGCTGTGTAATGAGATGTATATTATGTTGGGAGAAAACGTGTGAGATTGCAGAATAAATGGAACTGAACAGAATCATGGAACACAAACTTTGTAACGAAAATGTGTAACAACTCGTGTAAAATTCTCAAAGGTGGACAACTTCTCCAGACATCATCTGCTCGTCAACCTTCAGGCTCGTATTTTGCTACTACAAATACAAATTGGAGCTAATTATTTGCGTTTCCTCGATGTTTAGTTAATCTCTAAGAAACAGACGAAATTCAGCACGTCACATCCTGCTTCTCATGGTCCTCATGGCGGGGAGCTGACATTGCTGTAATACCCTCCCCTTGTGGCCTGGGACGACTCCAAAAGACACTTGGTAGACAGGATTCTAAAGGGACTTCAGACCTCCCTAGAACGGCTTAAAAGTCTGGCTCCAAAGAGTTTTCCTTTATCTTAAAATTGCTATGACCCATGAGACGATGCTGGAGTAGGCGAAATATTTTCAACCACGCTGGTTTTTGTATCGGCCTGTAAAAGTGGAAGCATTTTCAGAGTTTTCAGCTCTGTGGAGACTCCGGCCCGCCCTGCGAGGGCGGAGTTTCCCGCCGTTTTGGCCTTTTAAGGAACAGACTGCGCAGGAGGAGATTGAGCAGCCATTATTACTTCACAAACAACTCGGGACCTTTTACTGTGAATGGGGCTGAATAGGTAATCCTCTATCTCCTAATTATTATGGTCAACATGCGTCCTGTTGGCTGCAGCATTAAATGGCAGTTTAATTTCCGTACAAAATGTGTCCCGCAGTGATTTGGCTGCACTTTAGGTCTGAGATAAAGCAGTGCTGCACTTTCATTACGGTGTGATCTCTTTTTAAAAAGGCAATAAAAATCCTCGACAATAAACCTTATGCATTTCATCACTGCACTGTTTTAGATGAGCATAGTTTACTCAGTTTTGATAATTTTGTTCATTTTAAAAGGCAAGGCAAGTTTATTTATACCGCACATTTCGTACACAAGGCAACTCAATGCGCCTGTATTGTATATCAAACTCATGTTTGATATACAAAGTTTTGCACAATCTAGCGCCTCCTCCGCTTCTGGACTTTCTAAAAGTTAAGATTGTGAGTGGGATGGGCACTAGGGCCACAGCTCGAGGAGACTGCGAGGTCCCACACAGACGCACCACTTTAGGTCAAACTGTGTTGTCTGTAAAAGGGATGCACTATTGGAATAGGCTTCCTCTGTCCATCACTGGTCACTTTTAAATTGCACCTTAAACAGTGGATGAAAGACTATCAACTATGCCATTTTTTTTCTTCATGCCTTCCTCTAATTGAATGCAAATGTATTTTTTTATTTGTTTCTGTGTCACCTGCCTGGGGACTGCAGCTGGAAATTAGCATGTTTGGCACATTTACCCTGTAACTACAGATTAATATATCAAGCTTCTGTCAGGTTTGTGGGGGGAAAGCGCTACCGCTGAGCCATTTCCATGTCTTTACACACACACTTTCATAATTAAATTACGCCTGTAATTGTCCTGTCTGTGCAGTTGACGTCCAGCCGGAGGGCATGGGTACAGTGCAGATCATCATCACGGCGATTTTCTCTGTGATGGGCCTCAGCGTGCTGGGCGTGGTTGGATTCATCGTGTACGGACGCTGGAAGGAAAACAAGCGCAAACGTTTTTATTGATGGCGACTCACCGACACCATGGTATTTCACACAGCACCAGGGACAGTGGATTCATTGTCGGAGGAGCGCCTCTTCTTACCGTTTGTCAGTTGTCCAAAGTTTAGATGAAGGCCGGAGGCCAATAATGGTGTTTTTAAAGACATCTCTAAACATTGAGGGGGTCATTTATCAAGGCAGGTACTAAATAGTGGGTGCAAGTTGAAAAATTAAGTCCACAAATCCGATACGTAAATAAGACCATGCTGCGTGAGTAAAACATTGATAAATGAATTTGCACATGAACCAACACTTAATAAATGACCCCTTAAGTCCACAAATGTTGAGACCAGTGGCGGCTTCTGGTCTTTGAAACAGGGGAAGCTCAAAATATTTTATATTCATTATCTTGGACCTGCATAAACCTGTACCAACATTGTTCCCTGCATTTTGACACAGCTGACTAGTTAAAATCAAATATTACAATTGTGTGGCATTCCTACATCAGCAAGTAAACTATGTCCAAACAGCAGCTACAATGCTAACAAGGTTTAAACTATAACAATACTAAACCAGAACTAAGCCAGGCCCACACAAAGACTAAACAAAGTCACCAGGTCATGATGTTGTTGTATGTGGCTAATGTAAGCACAAAGCTAACCTTGCATCCAGAATGATACCCCTCTGTATATTTTATACATGGGAATATCAGTCTGGGCAGCTCGCTTTTTCCGTTGCTGCCAAACTCAAACAAGCCTGTGCAATCAGAATCTGTAGCTTCACAGTGACAGCAGCTAATGCTAAAGACACAGAGCAGGAGCGTCAGGAGGAGCAGGAAAACCACAACTGCAGCTTTCCCTGCTCCGACCCAGCAGTCCCAATACCCACTAATGGGATCACGAAGAAGAAGCTAATGGGCAATGCTAACTGTGGGCTAGCGTCCCTTTAGCAGTATTTACAACCAAGTTTGAGTGAAAAAAATTATCTCCATTGTGTAATTGGGTTGTGGCAGTGTACCATATCCCTCTCTCCCTTTGTCTTTTCTGTCATCGTAGTATTTACTACTTTCAATTAATGAGTAAAAAAACACCACATGCTACAACACCTGCGTTGGCGCTTATGGCCTCTAGCGGCATGAGTTACTTAGTTCTGCTTTCATACCTACATCTGCGAAATAAAAATAAGCTTTATTTGGCAAATGTTTTTAATGAAATTTGGGAGGTTCAGCTTCCCTTGTAGCCAATGAGCCGCCACTGGTTGAGACATATTGCTTGATTGGGATTTGGTCCACAATCTCATCATGATCAGTCTTGCAGCTCTCCATCACCACTTGACCCTATAATTAAAACAAAGTAATCATGAAATTGCATTTACAGATTTCTTGAAGCTTAACTTGTTTTGTGTTTTAGAGATAATTACCGTCTCAAACGGCCCCAAACAAAGTGATGAGTGCACTGGTCTCCCCTAGACAATCTCCGGATAATGTTAGGAGATTGTCCAGAGCAGAGTGTGCGTCTGAAATGGACAATTAAAAGATGAAACGTATCTGAACATGATTTCAGTGTTTTTAAAGAAATGTAAAGCTGCTCTATTTGAATGCGAGTGTTAGTTCAAACTTCAGCCATACAACATGGCAAACTAACGAGCCCGTGCAAGTTTTGAATACAGGAAGAATACTACAGTGAATTAGATTTGGTGAATTTGAATATTTTGTTAGATAAAATAAATGAAATAAAAATATGTACTAGAAAATTGTAAGCATTTCCTTTACAAACTTATAAAGAGTGGAAATAATGAACTTTATTATTATTATAATACTAATACTTAATATTATGGACTTATATTTTTTATTGAGTATTGCTGATCCAAGTTGATGAAAAATGTGTCAAATCTTGGCTTATTTATTTACTGTGAATCCTGATTGCTGAATTGAATACATTTCAAATTCTGGCAAAACCTTTTAGCAGCCAACAAAGCACTGTGAAGTACTCTTGTGTAGCGAATAGTTTGTCCACAGTTAATCCATTTAATGCAGAGGCCGGATTTACAAACGCAAGCCATATATTTGCATTCATATAAATAAATGTGATTAAAAAAATTAATAATGAACAAAAACACTTTTATGAGCCATCAGTGCACACCTGTTCATACACTGAAAGTATAACTCAATGCTCATTTTATTATTTTTTAGAGGTGGACCGATATATTGGGCCGATATGTTACTGAGATATCCGGAACCGAAAATGATAGCCACTTCCCGCTTTTTGCACTGGAAAATATATTTTTTACAGTTTAGAAGCATCACACACAGGATTATAGACGAGACATTGGCCATAATTATTGGTCAAAAAATATTGGCTTTCATATCGGCCAAAAATCGGCCTTAGAAAAAACGATATCGGTCGACCTCTAATTATGTTTGATTTATCAGTAACCACTTTGGCAAATTTGATAACCTTTGTAAAACAGTAGCTTTAACCAAATTATGGTATCGTTAGGCTCTCCAGCATATTAGGCCACTTTGTTTTTAGATTTGGGGGGGGGGAAATGGAAAGCCAGTGATACCTTAAAAATGCAGAAGTGGCCCAAAAATCAAAACAAACACTTGGGCTAAAGATATGGTTTTGTCATTTCATAATTTCATCAGCTTTCTTAAATGAAATGAAGTGAATGAACTGGAAATATGAACAAAGTGCAGATGTTATTTTGGAAGATCTTGTTTCTGTGGGAGTGTTTGTTTTTGTTTTAGCTAGTGCCTTCACTGCTGTTGTCCACTGGATGTACCTCACTGGCCTTAGCTTCACGAGACGTTTTTAAAGGAGACATATCATGCAAAATCAGCCAGTTTCACACATGAAACATAAAACTGTGTACACATTTTTATAAGCCATAATCTATCATCAGACTCATTCAGAGCAGTTCTGCACTCAAAGTGTGTTCATCACGGCGCCATGGGTTTGCTAACATGCCTTTAGCTTAAAGTGCATGTGACACGTGAGACACAACTTTTGCAAAAACATAGTTAACACAATTATGCTCTAAATAAATAAAATAGATACATTTTGTCCATCAGCACTTGCTAACTAAAATATTGTCCCAAGGCTCTATGTAAACTAAAAAATGTGTGGAAGAAACGCTGTCCATCTAATCTAATCTAATTAAATGTGCTGATAAACTCGTCCCTGTGAAGAATCGGGATGCCACAAATATGGTAGGAAAGTTAGGAATGAGTGTGGACCACTACTAGTATTTACTATTATTTATATTTGGTGGCTTCCTCTTTAATTGTTTGTAATAAAATAAAATCAGGAGAAGGGCCTTTGCTTAAGTTTTCTTTAGTTTGACATTTTATGTGAGGATCATTGTTTCACTACTTCTTATTAATATTGAGGGGAGAAAATAGTTTCACTTCCTTATACGTTTAAGAAGAAGAAGAAGAAGAAGAAGAAGATCTTTATTTATATAGCGCCTTTCACAGACATGGTCACAAAGCGCTTTACATGAGAGCATTTTACATTCTCTCCATACTCAGTGATGGTAAACTACGTTAGTAGCTTCAGTTTCCCCTGGGGGAGACTGACAGAAGCGCGTCGCGACTACACACGTCTGCGCCAACGGTCCCTCTGACCAACACCATACATTCACACACACACACACACCATTCATCCTGGCCTATTGTACATGTTTTTTAGTGGTAGGGGAAACCGGAGTACCCGGAGGAAACCTACGCAGACACGGGGAGAACATGCAAACTCCACACAGAAAGGCCCCGTCCAGGTGGGAATTGAACCCGGGACCTTCTAGCTGTGAAGCGAGAGCACTAACCGCTGTGCTACCGTGCCGTTTAAGTGTGACATCACATACAATAATCTCCTTCCGGGTCGAAACAGTTGAGATAAACACTCTCTAATAAACACAGCAAAAACCACAACTTTATCTGAATCTCCTGCTGAAATAACAACAGATAAAATGCCAAAAGCTGTTTTTACCTAATCAGAATAATATAGCTCACAATTTCTCCAGGTAAATGAAAATATCTTTACATTTAAAATAAGGCTTCATTGTGTATGGAAAAACAACGGCTCAACAACAGGTTAAAATCAGCTAAATCCCATTATAGGGCTAAAGTTCTGTTGGTCCTGGAAGTAGAGGGTTGACGTTGTCACTTAACAATCGTATTGGACACCGACAGGAAGTGACATAGATAGAGGTAAACTTATTTAAACTGTTGCTGTGCAACCATGTTATGCCAATAAATTGGTGAGTCCGAATCCTATAGAACTTTTTCTCTGTCATTAACTTAAACATTTGAATAAAAATGTCTTTCTACATTGAATTGCTTCTTCCCTGAAATAATACAGTGATTATTACATAGAACAGATGTTATCTATCTTACCTAGTTATAATTACAAAAGGAATAAACCCGGTCATATGCACTTTCAGTGAAATCTTGTTTTCACTGTTCTATCACTAATGTATTTCTCGGTGTTTCCACCAGATGGAGCGCCAGGCTCCAATTTGATAGACATGATTTCAAATTGTATAAGATAAAATATCAAAATAATGTTTTTTTTTATTTCTAGAAATGGAAGGACATTTGTTTTGCTCTCCTTTAGTGTATTGCAAACTGAAACATTTCTGTGCACCTAAACACACAACACAAAACATTTTTATCAATTTCATGAACTGTAAGGCTATTTTTCTAGCTTTTTTCTGAACGTGACCATGAAAGTTGTGAAATGTGCTGATAAATGTGTCCCTGTGACGAATTTAGAAGCTACAAAATAATATACTCGGAAAGTTAGGAATGACGACTCACGACTAACATTTTAATTTAGTAGCTTCCTCTTTCATTGTATCAAAACATCAGGCATAGGCCCTTTAAGCTTAATTTCTGCATGATATGTCCACTTTAAGTTTGTCAAGCTAAGACCACAAATAAAACCTTTTGAATTGTGTGACCCAAACTTGTATACTGTCGCACTGTATTTATGGCAACTCCTCACCGCATTCAAAAAAGAATCCTATTTCTGTGTAACTTTTGTTTCAGACAAGTCCGATGCTGTACTGCCATGTTACTTTTTAAATGTCTTTTATATCCACACCCCAATAAGCCAAAATCTTCTAATATGAATCCCCATTGTTCTTGTACCAGCTAGAACTGTTTTCACTTACATTTTGAGCCTTTGTTCTGAAAATAATTGAAAGCTGTATTTCACGAACCACTATTTTGTCTCATTTGAATCGCACTCATTTAGATGTAAAGTTTATCAATGTGTGCATAGCTTGTACTGTTTTTGAATGTGTTCTAATACTCTGAAACATGGAACGCTCGAGGTAATTATGTAAATGAAACCTGTGAACCCTTTTTCCTAATTAAATGTTTTCTTACATCATCTCGTTTGGTTTGAATGGTTTTATCAATAGCCAGTTAAGTGGTTTTCAAATCGGGTTTAATGATGTTAGTTTGCAGTTTGA
Source organism: Proterorhinus semilunaris (assembly GCA_021464625.1). Lineage (NCBI taxonomy): Eukaryota > Metazoa > Chordata > Actinopteri > Gobiiformes > Gobiidae > Proterorhinus > Proterorhinus semilunaris. Next base: position 30,904,083 of record CM038345.1, on the reverse strand, counting down.
GCTGAAATTGACCACATTTATGGCTCAAATGTTTCCCGTTTTGTCCAATTCTCTTTCCCCTGTTTGAAATGAAGTAGGCACAGATGTATGTCTGTGTAAGTTCTCAGTCGTACAGGAGTTGTCCATCTTCAATGAAAGTACTTGATTCATCTTCTGTACTCAGTAGTTGAAGTCTTCGACTAATGAGCACAGATTTTTATTTATTTATTTTTTTGTACTGCGTTTGTGGCATTTTATAGTGTTTGTGCATTAAAACGCATAACTTTTGACTTGGTGCTTCCTGCATAAAACCTGGATCTGGTTGTTGTACAGCTCCAAGAAATTAGGCAATCCTAAACAACACAGGTAAATAAAGATGTATCTTAAAATGGGGGTTGGATACTGTTTTTTTTCCGATACCGGTACTTTAACAATACTTGTTTTTCAAAACTTATATTAAAGGTGCATTATGAAACTTTTTATGTGAAGAAAAAGTTGATATACGTTTAAGTGTGACGTCACGACTTCCTCTTCCGGGTCCTAGCAGACGGGAAAATATGTGAGTAAAAAAAAAAAAACTCATAAAACAACCATCAATATTTCTGAAACTCAACAGAGAGTTACTGAAGCTACTTATTTCTCAGACTCATTAGCCAAAAATGCCGCACCTACTGATAAAAAAGTATTATTTACTAAAGTAGCTACTTCCGGGTTTAGCGGAGCTGCTGCACCGTTAGCATTTTTCTCCGCTAACCTGGATGTAGCGATTTTGGTAAATATTACTTTTATACAGTGCCTTGCGAAAGTACTAATACACCTTGAACTTTTGCACATTTTGTCATGTTTACAACCCTAAACGTAAAGATTTTATTTTGAATTTTTTAATGAGTGTTTACACACAAGTAACAGACTACTGTGAAGTGAAAGCAAAATGATGCATGATACTGTTTTTTTTACAATCCTGGAGCGTCCTAGAGACCACTGTGATGGAAAGTAAAGGCGCCATGCTGACCATTCATACGGCCACCTGGTCACTACATGGTCAAATACACACACATATCGACTTTTTTTTTTGCATACAAAGTTGCATAATGCACCTTTTAAAATAGCTGTCGTCGAGAACCAGAAAACTTAACAATAATGTTCATTTGATAAATGGTCTCAACTTGTATAGCGCTTTCCCACCTACATTAGGCTCAAAGCGCTTTACATCAAGGAACCAGACTCTCATTCATACGCAGTGTACGCAGACACTGGAGGCAAGGAGGATCAAGTGTCTTGCCCAACGACACGACGACAGCGGGCAGGAGGTGTCCCTAACAGACAGTCTCTAAAGATATAATATATTTCCCGGTACTTGCTTTTATTTTTTCTATACCTGTTAGGACCTAAACTTTATTTATTTTTTCAGTACCATACTGGTTTTGTCTAGCAGTGTCCAGTCCTACTAAAAAATATCTAGTTTTTGAGAGGATTTGAGTGGCATAAACAAGATAGTGAAGAGGTCAGAAGCTGCTGTTGAGTGGCTTGTTGTTGCCATATCAAACAGTGCTGTCCTACATGTAAACAGAGGCCAGGAGCTGCTTCATTAGTTTGTAAGGTCTGGGACTATTGGAAGTACATTTTGTTTGTTCTACTTTTTACATTTTTCATACATTTTACGCTAATTTTGCGCATCTTTATAAGAGGTTTTTTTTTTCCAAAATGGATCGGTCGTGCGTCAATTGCCTGAAGTCTTTTGTTTTGTTTCTGCACTTGCTTTGTTGGGTGAGTGACAATGTTCTAGAGACCTTTCAGCAGAGGTGGGTAGAGTAGCTAAAATAATTACTCTCAAGTAAGAGCAGAGATATTCTAAAATATTGTTTCTCAAGGAGAAGTAAAAAGTAATGAAAGTAATGTTCTCCCCGTGTCTGCGTAGGTTTCCTCCGGTTTCCCCTACCACTAAAAACATATACAATCGACCTGAGTGTAATTGCAATTTTTCTGACAAATATTACGATTCGTTTTGAGGTTTGGTTATTGCAGTAGTCGAAACCTCGATTGCAGTTCGATATCGATAAAGCTTGCAGCCCTAAAATAAATAAATACTCAAGTAAGAGAAAAAAAGTACATGGTAAAAATGCTACTAGAGCCCTGAGTAACTGTTTGAGCGAAACAGTCTGATCCTGATTCAGCGGTGACATACAGGTCATCAACATAATAGAATATCATGAGTGCATTCACGTCTGTTATTCAACTTAAACTGTGAAACTAATATATGATAGACTCATTTGCAAAGTGACATATGTATAGCCTTTATTTGTAATAATTTTGATTATTGTAAAAACCCCAAATTAAAAATCTCATACAATTTAAATATTTTGAAAATGGACTGTAGCAATAATCTAAATTATGACAAAGGCTTGGCATATGTCACTTTGCATGTAATGAGTCTATATCATAGTTTCACATTTTAAGTTGAATTACAGAAATAAATGAACTTCTCTAATTATATGACAAGCACCTGTAAATTATAAGAAACAAAACATGAAATTATGTAAAAAATCCCAGAAAAATGTACAAAAAATATTTTTTCTGAAGAATAAAGTACATGAAAATCGAACTACATCTATTTTATGTGTCAATAGGAAGATTTTGCCACTAAAAGATTTACTGTGGAACAAGTAACTTTGTTTTTACTCAAGTAAAAACAAATAAATAAATACATAAAAATAAGTAAGAGTACAGATACGTCATAATAAAAAAAAAAACAGGGCCCAATCCTGTCAGATCTTGGAAGCTAAGCAGGGAAGGGCCTGGTCGGTTCTTGGATGGGAGACCGTTTGGGAACATCAGGAAGCCTAGCGAATGTGGTGTGTGAGTGAGAGGTTGGTGGTGGTCGGAGGGGCTGATGGCACAGACTGGTTGCCTCGCTTCCGTCAGTCTACCCCATGGCAGCTGTGGCTACAACAGTACCCCCACCGAGTATGGAGTGAATGAATAATGATAGCGCTTTGATAAACTTGGTAAGACAGGCTTGTAAAGCGCAATACAGATGTAAGGCATTATTATTATTATTACTCATGTAGAAGTAAAAAGTACCATATGATAAGAAGTTACTCGTACATACTGAGTACTCTGTGCCTCCGTTTTTCAGATTATCAGAAGGAAGTCTCCTCTTAAGTTTATCTGAAGATCTAACACTGTCTTCCCTGTGCGCCAGTTGTGTGGTGTGTTCGTGGTCGCCTTCGGTGAGTTCATGATGATACATTCGAGGTACGCGTCTCTGGTCACGACATTTTTGCCCATCTGCCCGGCTAACACTCTGGTGGTGACGGGGACCATCGTGAGCTGCGTGTGCTACTTGGGCATACTGGCGGGGCTCAAGGAGAGTCGCTGCATGTTCGTCAGCGTGAGTTGTCCTATATATATCGTTTTTTTTTTACAATTAACATTCAATAAACAGTATGTGAAGGTAGTGTTTCTACCTTTCAAGTACTGATGGTACTTGGAAGGTAGAAACACTAGGCTTTAACTTCTTCTCTCGAATGCTTTGAAAGCATTTGGGAATTTCTCATCCAGTTCTACGTGCTGCTGTTCATCCTGATGTTGGTGGAGTTGGCCATGGGCTGTGTGTTTCTGGTCTACAGCACAGAGGTACAGTTCATATACAGGATTTCCTCCCATGTACCAACAATCAAAAGCGGAGATTTGACATTTCCAAAAACTTCATCAAAGACGAGGCTTTTTTTCCCCGACTATTGGATGATGTGTCCAGATTTACACTTATTTCGAGAAGGACCTGACGAAAAGTCTTGAGATCTACAAAGACGCCACACCAGAAGCCAACAAGACCCTCATAGATGACTTTGACGCTGTTCAGCATGTGGTGCAGTATTAAGTTTATATTTTTACTGTGTTTCAATTCAAGATGTTCTAGTACAGAAACATTATAGGGAATTGTATTACGAGTCATGACTAATCGTGCCCCCTAAGGTTACTACTTAGATTGATTGATTGATTGACTACTACAGAAGAAAGACAGAAAGAAGGAAAGGAAGGAAGGAAAGGAAGAAAGGAAGGAAGCAAGGAAAGAATGAATCATAGAAGGAAGGATGGAAAGAAAGAAAGAAAGGGAAAGAAAGAAGGAAAGAAAAGGTCAATGTGAACAATAATATTTGCACGCCAAGCAATGAAGGCTGCTAAAAGAAGGCACTTTAGAGACATACAACTACAGTAACGTATTACACTCCTGTCTTACTCTCCTTCCTCTTCTTTCTCCTTATTCTCTCTCTCTCTCTCTCTCTCTCTCTCTCTCTCTCTCTCTCTCTCTCTCTCTCTCTCTCTGAGAAGCAGGTGGGGGAGGGGCACTCATGGGGCCCTTTCAGGGAGTATGCGACTGTTAATTGTCGTTGCACCTTGTCCCTGCTGCTGCAGTGACTGTATTCTCTTGGTCGTTTCTGTCAAATCTGTTGGCCCTCTGGGGGCCCCTGCTGGTTTTGGGGCCCCAGGCAGCTGCCTGCCTTGCGTTATGGCAAACTACGCCTCTGGTCATAGCAAAGGTTTGGGCACCCTGCAAAGTTAATTCCTAATAGCCCTTTCCCTTTGGCAAGTTGTCTTGGTAAACACTTTATGTAGGCATCCAAGAGTCTTTCAATCCTAATCTGAGGGATTTTTGAGGTCTATTCCCAGATTATCATTGACGTTTTGGTCAAGAAAGCTAAACACCACTGGAAAAAGCTTTAGCCTGCACCACTTAACGTTGTTCATCGTGGATTTCGAGATGTGTTCAGTATCATCATTCATTTGTTGAACCTCTCCACTGTTTAACTTTAGTGCTTCTGCAAATGATGTTAGTTTGCTTCCAGAATTTGTTGGTATTTAATTGAATCCATTCTTTCCTTGACCCGTAAAATGTTCCCTGTGCCACTGGCTGCGTGATCGAGCCACCCCCATGCTTAACCGTAATGTTGTCTACATTGTTGTCCTCCTTCAGTTTAAATGCTGCGGAGTTCATGGGCCGGCGGACTGGGAGGATAATGTCCCGATCTCCTGCTGCACCAAAGACCCATGTGACAAAGTCAACTTCACAGTTTGGGAAGAAGTAAAAATCCACCGATCACTGACACTTCAAATTAAAATGGATTATATTTTATGTGTGCACACAAGTCAGCTGATTTAGTTAGACACAGGGAGAATTTACACCAAGTATCGCCTACAAAAATAAAACAGGTTCCACCAAATCTAAATTAGGGCTAGGTCTAAACAGGATTAAACTACGGACTAACCCACAATTTTCTCTAAACATCCAGACCTAATTCATGCAATATTACCATGTGCCATCGATATTTTTAATGCAACACCGTCACTTTGCAACACAAACACATACAGAAACCGATGCCCTGATTACATGATTACACTGGCTCCACCATTCATATTCTAATGACCCTATTTGCACATGAAGAGTTTTCTGTTTCCGTTTCCAGGGCTGCATGGTGAAGCTGAGGGACTGGTTTGCTCACAATTATCTCTCCACCGGATCCGGCGTGGTCACTATGTTCATCATCCAGGTACATGCGCTGCTTACATGTGGATTCTTCGACTCGCTATAGGTTACTCAGTGTTGTTCAATAGTTAGACGGTCACTGGATATTACAAAGTTTCCCACTAACATAGACAAAGAGTACCTGAGCCCAGAAATGATGGTTAATTTTTAATTTGTTCAGTAAGTCAAGACCATTCAACAGGTTAAAATGTGCCACCTAAGATAATCAGAACCAGTGCAGGGTTTCCACTGAGCATAAAAATGTATTACCATAATTTCCGGACTTTGAGTCGCACTTTTTTTCATAGTTTGGCTGGGGGTGCGACTTACACTCAGGTGCAACTTGTGTATCAAAATATATATCATTTCATGTTTGTTATATTCACACTGACAGCCGCTAGAGGGCGCTCTAGGCTTGGGTACCAGTATCTGCTACTCCTGTACGGTTGTACAATGACAAATAAAGCACTTACGTACCTACTTACTGTACCACTGAAAATGTAATGAACAGTAAAGTTTGGACATGTGAGGGACTGGCGAAAAGCGGAGGTTACTCTTACTGCAATGAAGAAAACAAAATAAAGCTAATCGCTGGCTAAACGCTAGAGGAACGAGTTCACAAATGAGAGCTTGAACAACGTGCTGCCGGGAGAGGCTTGTCAAAGGTGCAGTTACACCCCCATGCCCAGGTAGTTGCCGAGGCTGGTGCGACTTATACTCCGGAGCGACTTATTGTCCTTATAGTCAAACTAGCATTAAATCTCTTGGACAATAATGACATTGCTCAACTGTTTACACCGTAAATTCATCAAAATACATCAATTACGCTACTGCTAATACTTGGGAAATACTTGCTGCAATAGCTAATACCGTTGGCAAAGACAGATAGGATTTTTGATGCAATTGTACATCCGAAAAGCACTATACCTGAATTTTTTTCTCTATTAATGGAACAAAATTAGTTTTGTCCTCTTTCAGTATAATGTACAGATATTATAATATACAATATTATTGTAAACTCAGACATTTGTGGGAAAGAAACGCTGTGTATTTAATTATAAAGCATTTGTATCCATTTCATAAACTTGCTAGCTAGTTTTTTAGTTTTTCTGAGCCCCTGCAAGCTGTAAAATGTGCCTGTAATGTTGGCCCTGTGAAGAATTGGCTGCTACAAACGTTTTGCCCACAACTAACATTTAAGTTGTGTGGCTTCGTCTTTCACTGTTTGCGAAAAAGAAAAAATATATATTTTTTTTACATATTGGGCCTAATTTTAGTTAGTATCTGACCAGTGTTATCATCACTCAAACAAAAATCAAATGTTAAGAGTTATTCATTCTTCATAAGATGCAAGAACTCTGCTCTAACACTGAGAGCTGCAAGAATAAAACAAAGGCAAACATGATTTTGTTCTTGCAGCTTGCAAAGTAAAGTCTTGTTTTTATTACTTTTTTACTTGCCTCTAATCATTAGCATTCATTCTAACTGTATGACCACAGTGACTATCATTTACAACCAAACACAGAGGTCATTTACTAATTTAAGATGCAATATATAATTTAGTTTAGATTGAGTATATCTTAGGGATTCTTCCAGTATGCATTTCTGCTAAGTTTTCCCTCAATGTTTCCCCCTTTGTCTTTGCAGTTCTTTTGCCTGTGCATTAGCCTTTCTGTCTTTTGCCACATCAGTCGACGACGCCTCGGTTACCAGTGAAAACAAACCCTCGCATTGCACCTGTATGTTTATCTATTTGTCCACAGTTATTTCTTATAGCACTTTATTCAACTCTAATCACAAGGGTTTTCTAAATGATTGTTGTCAGTTGATATATTGTCTCAGAGCATGATTTATTGAGCAAATTGATCAACAATTCAACACACAAAATAACAATAAAAAACCTTGTATGTGCTCCTTGTGTAGCGCAGTCATTTCAAAATGCTACTAGATGGTGTTATTGCGATGAGAATTTAAAAGGGTCGTTTGGGTCATAAAAGTTAACAGTAACAAAATGGCAGCACGTATTTCCACAATAACGGTTGAATAAGCATCAAATTTCATCCTATGAAGCTTAAATCATAGACCTCATGTAAACAGGTGTTTGTGCTTTTTAGCCATAAAGGTTTTATTATTCATTGTATAAACATCATCAGAGTGGAGAGAGACAAAAGAGTGGCAAAAAACGGACAAAAATGTGATTAAAAACGCTGCGACAGGTCTTAGCTTTCAAATGAGGCATTACACCGGCCAAGCTCTCCATTCGAGAAGCTTTTAGATGTGGGTAAAGCCGAACTGGAGAAAGTGTGCTCGGCTAAAGTGGGGGGTAAGAGGTTACATTTTGTAATTTAGTTAATTATGGCCTTTGTAATTAATCGCATTTAAGCATAATTTATTTCGGGGTTGTATAAATTTTTTTGAGGTATATTTTAGATGCTTCTTTTCATTTTTCTACATTTGAACTTATTTTCGTGGAGATGTGAGGCCATTGTGATTTTTAAACACGTCAAAGACGATAGTAGTTTGATTTATTTTGGAGAATGATCTTTTTTAAATAAGATAACTGTGCGAATAACCAAGTTTGACATTATAATGGTTTTTGGCTTTCCCTAAGAAACGTCTTGCAGGCAAAAGGAAAGTTATTACTACAAAAATGCCACTGAATTGAATTTGTTCATGGATGCATTGAATCACTAGAGGGCGCCACAACACTCTGCCCGTGTCTTTGCTGAGAAATGGGGGCTTGTGAAATGCATTTGCACTGCACAGAATCAATGCGCACAGAGTGGACAATTTTTACGGCTTCAAACCACATTTGGACTGGATTTACTTTTATTACACATCGATCGGCGACGTTATAAGGAACTGAAGCTTAGTTTAGTTTAGTTTATCTGTTTATTTGAGCAGCAAACACTCTGCTCAAAAGGAGTGGGCCGAAGCAAGACCTTATAAGCGCCCACCCCCAAAATCAATACAATTAAAATCATCATTTCACAAGAACATAGTGGAACAATAAAAGGAACAAAATAGCAACAAGGAAACAACAGCAAAACAAAATAGACCCTACACACCCGCAGCATCCGACCATACCCCAAAACGGAGCAATACGGATTACGTAACAACTAATTACGAAACAACTATAATAATGCTACATACTAACAAACTATTTACAAACTATTTACAAAGAACTATAACTTACAAAATACTGTTTGAAGTGTTCGTACATCAACAGAAAGAAGCACAATTACAACAACGGTCTAGTTTCAAGTACGAAGTCTAGTACAAAGCGAGTAACAAAAGGCGATCATTACATTTCTTTCAGACGGTTACCATGCCTAACATTGTTAGCATTACCAAAAGTCACTAGTTTTATGTTAAAAAGACAGATTAATATACATATTATACTCCATGAATATTATTATGTACATTTATTATGTAAGCCCTACACAGTGTAGTGCGTTAAAAAGCCAGGTGTAGAGCGGGCCAGTTCTAGAGGGCAGTAGCTCCTCATCAACAAACCCCTACGCAGCTGCCCTAGCTAGCTAAGCTAAGCTCGTGATTACGTGTTGCCGTGGAGTCGTGTGGGCAATGCATAAAAAAGCCTGGGGTGCTTGTTTTAATGCAGCAGGAATATTGAAAGACCCATATCCCTCTGAAATGATTGGATTGTGTCGTATTGTTCCCAAAAAGAAGAACTCATGCATAATATAGTTCTTTCTCTACTATCAATACTTTATCTACCTTGTTCAGCAGCGTGTAAAGGCAGAGAGGATCATTGGCGCTCCTTTGCTTTCTTTCTCTGGTGCAGATTTATTCTACCTGCCTCAGGAACAGAGCTCGGATTATCTGCACCGACAGCTCACAGGCAGGACAGTGCCTTTTTTGAAACACTTGCCTCTGGCCATCTCTGAGTTCTGAGGGCTCAGACGGAGAGACTAGAAAGGCATTTCCTCCACAGGGCTGTGAAGGTCCTGCAGGAAGTTTGACTGTCATTAGGCCAGGGCATAAATCACTGGTCAGCACTTGAAATGACGAATAATGAAGCCTAGGCGTAAATTCAACCTGGAAGATTTATTTCGGTGTCACCTCCCTCCAGCCAATGATTGTATCTGCGAGGGTCCCACCTTCACCTCAGCCTATCAGCGCAGAGCCACACCTTCTTTGCAGCCAATCTTCGCCCTTGGTCCTGTGTTCAAGGCTCTAGCGTCATAGCTCGTCCGCTTCCTAGATGTGCTGCGACCCACCTCCACCGCCTCTTCTATCCGCTTCATACTTTGCCGGTCTCTCATACCACCACCAGTGTCCAGGCTCCGGGGGAAGACATGCCCAACGCTAACCTACCCAACTTTAATCTATATAGCAAAGGTCTGATTGCCAAAAATAAATATTTCAATAAATCTTTCTAATAGCTGCTTTTGTCTCTGAGTCTATCCGGGTTGAAATTACTTTTTATGTTACCCAAAGATGGACAGAAACATTGCTGATCATCTGGGTCACTCAACAAACCAAATATATTGGTAAGGTTGCCGATGTGTCTTGCTCAAGGGCACGACAACAATATGCACTGGTTGGAGCTGGGATCGTGGGGAAAATTGGCCACCGCATTTGGCCCATCCCCTACAACCACAGGAGGTTTCACTTTATTGCCCCCAATGAGAAATTAATCCTCAGCGTTTGACCCGTCACTTCACTGTGGGTTAACGGGGGAAACTCCACACAGGAAGGCCCACACAGTCTGGGAATCGAACCTGGGACCTTCCTGCCTAATCGCTCAGCCACTGGGCCGCCTTTGGGCGGCACGGTAGCACAGCGGTTAGCGCTCGTGCTTCACAGCTAGAAGGTCCGGGTTCGATTCCCGCCTGGACAGGGCCTTTCTGTGTGGAGTTTGCATGTTCTCCCCGTGTCTGTGTAGGTTTCCTCCGGGTTCTCCGGTTTCCCCTACCACTAAAAACATGTACAATAGGCCCAGGGACTGCAGGTGGAAATTAGCACAAGTGCTATAACCTGGTACAATGCATCTCTCCTTTCTGAGGCTAATGTATATTGTACACTGTCCCTGTTCAAATAAATAAATAAATAAATAAAAAACAGAGGTAAGTATAACGTGGCCAAAATAATGACCCAAGTAAGAGTATTTGCTTCTTAAAAATAATTTGACTCAATTAGAAGTGGAATCGAATTACTCAAATCGTTACTCATGCAAAAGTGAAAAAGTATGTGGTCTGTTTTATATACAGTATGTTGTCTGTAATAATATATAATAATAAGAGCTTCACAGACGCGATCAGTGGCTGGAGGTAGGTGACTCTGAATTTAATCTTCCAGGTTGAATTTATGCCTTGGCTATTTTTCTTTGAAAAATAGCATACAGCATTTTGCTATATGCAAAATAGCATACAGCATTTTGAACTAAATGTTACAGCATTTAGTTCAAAATGCTGTAACCAACATGTACGTAAGTGGGTATGTACTTTGTTTTTTCTATCTGTCTGGGGATAAATACCGTGCCATCATATCAAATGCCTGGAAGTCAAACTGCATAAATAGCCTTGAACTACTTGAGCTACACCTAATAAGACACACCACATTCCCCTGTGTCCACGTGAGCAGACTGCTGGTGGAAAAAGCCGCCACATGTGCGATTCTGTTTTTGGACGTGTAACGGGACAGTGACGCACGGATGGGCCAACAGCTACACCCTCTGAGTCCAGAAACCCCAATCAAAGCGGCACTAAACCGCAAAAGCCCCAGATCTCTCCACACACAGATTTATGCTAATGAGTCACCAGTGCTGGCGATCTCTATGAACCTTGCTGCCAAAATTGCAAGCGTTGAAAAATATAATTGTGAGTTCATAGACACAAATCCTATGTCCATGTTCCTCAAACCTGTTGAGGAAAGGGAGATACTGGACATTGTTAGATGGTATAAAAATAAAACCTCGACAGATTATTATGACATAGATAGGAAAACTTTAAAAACTGTTATTGAAAGTATCACAGAGCCGTTAACATACATTTGTAACTTATCGTTGAAAACTGGACAATTTCCTGATAGTATGAAAGTTGCAAAAGTGATTCCTCTGTTCAAGGCAGGAGATAAACATCTCTTTACAAACTACAGGCCTGTTTCCCTTTTACCGCAATTCTCAAAAATCTTAGAAAAGGTTTTTAACTCTAGACTTGACAGCTTTATTGAAAGAAATAACTTACTCTCTGATAACCAGTTTGGTTTTAGGAATAATCACTCAACCTCACACGCGCTCTTTGATATAATTGAAGAAATAACTAATGCTGTAGATAACAAGAAATATGCAATAGGGTTATTTATTGACCTGAGTAAAGCGTTTGACACAATAAATTATGACATATGAATTAATAAAATAGAACATTATGGGATTAGCACTACAGTGGGTTACCAGTGATTTAAAAAATAGAAAAAAATAGGTGAATATCAGTCGAGTTGTCAAGAAATTGTGTGTGGTTTACCTCAAGGTTCCATTCTGGGCCCACAATTGTTTAATATGAACATAAACGACATTTGTAAAACATCTAAAATTCTTAGATCCATCTTGTTTGAAGATGATACAAATATTTTTGCTTCAGGAGACGATTTACTGTGTCAAATTGTTAACTTGGAACTCAAGAGTGTCAATAAGTGGTTCAAACAAAACAAACTATCTTTAAATCTGAGTAAAAGCAAAATGATGATATTTGGCAACTGTAATTCCAATGCTCAGGAAGCAATTCAGATAGAGAGTGTTGTTATCGAGCGAGTGCATGAAATTAAATTCCAGATAACAGATGTTATACAATGCAAGGTACAAACTGTTACCGGGCCAAGTACAAAGACGGTTCCAAGAACGTACTGGTCGTTATGAGTTACGTGATGAATTGAACTTTAGGATTCCTAAACATGGCACAACTTTGAAAAGTTTTAGCCCAACAGTTAATGGGGCCCAATTGTGGAATAATTTGGAGATGGAGATGAAACAATGTCCAAACATCAACCTGTCCAAATATAAATGCAAACAAAAGACTTTTGAAAAGTACAGAGAAGAAGAAACACATCGTCTCTAGGGGGAGCTGTAGGATTAATGTGCATTCAATTAATTAAGGAAGAGTGTTGTTGCTCGGAACAGTTGTCATTCTATTGCGCAAATAGAGAATTAGAGAAGGCGAGCTCCAAATCTGGACCCTCCCAATGGGCTCGTATACCTTGTCTTTTAATGAACCACACAGTATAGGAACATCATCTACCAAATCAGCTAGTTGGGGCAGCTGGGCGGGGGTTTGTTAATGAGGAGCTACTGCCTTCTTCAATGGACCCGCTCTACACCCTGGCTTTTTAACGCGCTACACTATGCAGGGCTTACATATTACATAATTCATTGTACATAAAAACAACCAAGCAAAACTGTACACTAATCAATACCATATCTAGGATGGAAGTAGCAAGATCATGGATAACACAAACACAAAACACAAAACTAGTGACTTTAGGGAATGTTAACTGTGTTTGGCATTGATGACCATCTGTAACTAAGTAATGATCGACTTTTGTCACTTGCTTTGTACCAGACATCGTACATGAAATGAGAGCGTTGTTATAGTTGTGCTTCGCTTCTGTTTCTGTTCATTTTTGTAAATTATATGAACATCTCAAACAGTGCTTTGTAAGTGTGGTCCGTGTTAGCTGCTTTGAAGTGTAGCAGGTTCTCTTTTGCTAAAGAGGCAAATCAAAATCAAAATATGATGTGCTAAATGTATCACTGATAATGTGTAAAGTTAAATCACAATGGGCACGTTGTGTGTTTGTGTGCATGCTGTGTTCCTATGCTGTTGTACTTGGTTCCTTGTAATATGTTCCTTTGTACTATTGTGATATGTTATATTTTATTGTAATGATTTCAGGGGTCCCCTCCTGGAACCACCACCTTAACGTGGTGGAGGGGTTTGAGCACCCGAATGATCCTGGGAGCTCTGTTGTCGGGGGCTTTGTGCCCCTGGTAGGGTCTCCCAGGGCAAACAGGTCCTAGGTGATGGGTCAGACAAAGAGCGGTTCAGAAGCTCCTAATGAGAGACCAACAGGCCCGGTTAGAACCATGAGGTCGTCCTTCTGTGGACCCACCACCTGCAGGAGGACCCATAGGGGCTGGTGCAATGTGATTTGGTCAGCTCCAACAGCTGCCCCCATGACCCGGCAACGGACAAGTGGAAGAAAATGGATGGATGGATTTCGGGGGTGGGCGCTCATAAGCTTTTGCTTCGGCCCAGTCCTTTTGAGCGGAACTTCAACTGGAATTAGCAGTGATCAGCTGAGATTTAGGTGTAATTTAGGTCGTTAGGACATAGAATTTCAAAGACGTATAATTACAAAGATGATTACCTACAGATGAGAGTAGCTGTTAGAGGGGAGGGACTGAGTCAAGCTGAACTCCTCCACATGGTCTTTATCTGGACTGTGAGCTGAGCTGAACCTTAGTGCGCTGACAAAGCCTTTTGGATGAGAGGCGAAACGATTGACACTTCAACTACAGAGTATAGAAGATGACTCAAGAGCCTTCATTGAAGATGGACATTGCCTGTACGACTGCGAGCTTACACAGACATGCTGTGGATAAATTACAACTGGGACCATAGAAGTGCTCACTTTTGTCTCGTCTTTGAATTGAATTTCTTATATCATGTTAAATACAGTATTTTAACCATACATTATTCTTATTTTAAAACATTCAATAAATCTATAAAGCTGAAATTATGACAAAAACAATCATTTTAACAGTTTCAATCTTATAAATATTTAAAGAAATGTTCTCAGGAGAGAGTATGTGACCCACTTCCGGGTCCCGACCAACCAGTTGACAACCAATACCATGGAGTAGCCTACTCATTATTTGTGAACCATCATCCAACTTGAAAAGTAGAAAAGCTGTCAGCATTTTTTTACCAACTTTAAAAATTAAGAGGTAAAACTAATTTTAAAGAAAGAAAGTCACAGTAAATAGTTGCAGTAATGTTCAGACTATTGTGCACACCTGATCATAAGCCGCGCCAACTAAATTTACAATTTAAAATTTTAAAATTTTACATAGGCCGCACTTGTCCATAAGCTGCACGTGTCCGTGTTGTTAGAAAGGGCAGTTGAACACGGCATCAACACACATCAAATACAAGACTTTTCTCTCAGTGCACAGTCAAATATTCCAAGAGAAAGGCGGCCAACAGGTACATTTACTTTAATAAAAGTGCGTTAAGAACTTAAACGTTTATAATCTGATTAGGTCCTTTAAACCCGCACGTGTTCAGTCAAACTGAACCAGAACTCCCGGAAGGTTATTGTGCAATGAGTGGGGCATGTCTGAAAGGAACGGCCGGACACCTGCAGGTCTCCATGGACTCCACACGCACAACTTTATGTTTGAGGTGAGAAAGACGCAATAACAGCTCAGAGTTCTTTCATTAGAAATGACGGTATATCCTGAGTGCCCTTCAAACTTAGCCAGAGAGGATTTTGTTCACAAAGTATGTGCGTGTTAAAATTTATGCTGCTTTCGTATCATGGCTGTATATTTTTATTAACTTTTTAACGCTTCCTGGCAGTGCAGTCTGAGCTGGAGAGATGCCATCGAAATACAGTGATCTATGAGAGGGACCATTGGCAGAGCAAGTTTCTTTTTGTTTTTTCCGGTGATAAAATAGAAATAATCACTTTGAGGCCATAAAGTGTTTTTGTTTATTCAAGGCGTTTAGCTCATTCATCATATGCCACCAACAGGCCACCGTATTCTGCAACATCTCATTGTAAAACTGCAATGGCTTTTGAGATTTACATTGACAGGCATAGATCTTATCCTTGTGTTCATCATTTCAGTGCTCAAATTACCTTCACGGCAATGAATCGTCAGCTATAATCAACTAAAGTGAAGATATTTCGACGCGGACGCCGAAGTGCTCCTAAGGTGTTATTACGCCTTACAATATAGTACCCCTTTTTATCCGCTCAGAAAATCGTCATGTTTAATTTTGTGTAACTAGACTTGGATCGTGTAACTATATGCAACCGTATTTAAATAGAGAAAACGTGGAAGAGCTTGGTCACTTCTAACTTCCACCCCCATTTGGCCACATAGAGGAGGAGAGGCTAAATGCTAACAACATCTTTGGTCTTTTTGCGTGACTGTGCGCACGTGTAAAGACCAGACAGGTACGCATCAACTCGTCTAAGCTCAGGTAAGAACATACAGTATCTCAGTATGGCAAAGCGATGGCCTGTTCCTTTAAAAAAAAAAAACTCAGTTGGCTGTAAATACTTAAGAGTTTTTATCTCAGAGCTAACGGCTAATATCAAAAAGCACCACCACAAACATTAAGGTTGTTGCTAGATTGTCGGCTCGGGAGGGACGGTCTGCTGGGATATTGTATAGATCTATGAGTTACTTTGTTGAAAAATACAAATAACCCTAATCCTAACCTTAAGGTTAATCATATCCCTGGCCCTAACCTTAATTTGTGTCATGAAATGTCACGTTTTCATAGCATACCGTCCCTCAGGGCTTGGGCCTAAAAAGTAGTAGTAGTTGAGCTCCTACACTTTATTTTAGCATTTTTAGCAGATTTTCGACAAACAGCCCCCGGTGCATCCTCAGGTCGCCCCATCACAGCGAGAGGGACACTTCTCTCTCTGTCGAAGCTTCTTCAGCAATCAATACGCACAATCTCCAGGTCGGCCCGAAAACACAAAAACACCTGACCAGTACAAAATATCTCTTTTTCTTGTCTTCTTGTCCAGCAAATCCAGGGGAAAGAAGTCCATTAGCCCAAGTGTAAAGTCAGGCGTGATTGCAACAGATCATTGGGCGGGGGAATCATTGCAATACAGAAAGAGGAACATATTGGTACAAGGGATTCATGTCCCTGTCCGTGAAGGGCGAATATGAGGCACAAGATGCAATAATTTACACCGAAATGTTTCTTGTTGGAAATTATGGCCAACGATATTTCTTCATGTTGAATTACAGAGCAGAGTACATATCGTGCAGAATGGGTTCAGTAGAAAGCGACGGGTCAACGTTGCATGATGTTGTCTTTTTCTTTTTTGTTGTTGTTCTCAATTGGAAAATTCTGCATACTTTGTTGGAGTCACACTAATTGTTTTCACGCAGCACAAGAGTCATTGGCCAAGGTCGCTCCGCTTGTGAATTTATTTATTATTTATTTGAACAGGGACAGTGTACAATATACATTAGCCTCAGAAAGGAGAGATGCATTGTACCAGGTTATAGCACTTGTGCTAATTTCCACCTGCAGTCCCTGGGCCTATTGTACATGTTTTTAGTGGTAGGGGAAACCGGAGTACCCGGAGGAAACCTACGCAGACACGGGGAGAACATGCAAACTCCACACAGAAATGAATGAGACCAGTATCTATATTAATTTGATCAACATGTTCACCTCAGCGATTGCTTTGATTGCACGTACTGTAATGATCGATACCTCCCAGAGAAGCCACACACTCGAGGCGACTGACCTTCTTTGTCCTTGTGCGCTGTTGTTATAAGTCTAGTTCACGATATAGGATTAGCGGCAGAAGTGTATTGGTTTCTACCGACCGTACTGATGCCGTTTTTTGAAAATTCCAATTAGACATCTCGACCAAATTGTGCCGTCCCTAAATCTCAATCCAGTGCGGGTTTTTGGTCCCGATTGTGGCTTTGGGCCCGGTCTGATTCGGAAGGGATCCTCACTGTGGGCTGCATCTGGGTCAAGATCAGGTGGAGTGGGGCCCCTGACGACCGGGAGGGAGGAGGGTGCACTTGTTAATCAACGACCACTATTCCACTGACTGGAACTGGTCCGAGCCGATACGTTGAAGAGGCAGTGAATAAAAGTGTTCAGACAGAAAGACAAACAGGATCCGAATTCCTCACACACCTTTTCCCTCCCACTGTACCTCTAGTTACTGTTACTTGATTGCACATGTCCCTGTCTACTCTGCCCTGAGTGTTTCTTGAGAGCTGGTGTAATAAGTTAATTTCTCCATTGTGAGATCAATAAAGTCCTATCTTGTCTTATATATCTTATCCATCCTCACTTTTTACCCTGTTCCGTCTTCCATTGTGGTGTTGCGGCTCTGGCCAGTCGTGACTATAATGAACCTCGAGATTTTATACCTCCTCATGCGTGTGTAGGTCTATCTGCATATCTGAGAAAAAAAAACCCATTATGGTGTGACGTTCGTATGATTTCTGATATTACGTTGCTTCTTTTTTGCTTAAAGCTGTGCCCTTTGGAGATCCGAGTTTTGACCTCCAAGGACAAACGAAAAGCGGCATTAAGCGCTGGTGGTCCGCCTAGTTCACATCTCCACTCGACTTCGCTATGAGCTTCTAATTAACCCCTTACCCCCCGCCTTAACCGAGTGCCTTTTATCAAGTTTAGCATGACCTAAATATTAAAGCTTCTCGACTGGAGCCTATAAGCCTTTTCTTTTTGCTGCCAGCCTCATTTGAAAGCCAAGACCTACAGAAGTGATTTGAAAATTCTTGACACTTTTTGTTCTGCGTTTTTGTCCCCTTTTTTTTTTGCGTTTTGTCACTCTATTGCCATTTTGTTGTCGCACATGTCACTTTTGTCATAGGGACACGAAATCCACCTCTACACCGCACAGTTCTATACTCACACTATCCTTCAGACCATGTCAACAGCGGTACTGTAGATCAGGTTGGCTTTAATTGAATTTCCTGAACCCTATAGACAAAAAAAAAAAGATTGGATGTTCAATGTTCTACTACTGTGTAGTTTACAGCACTGCAGCCAAGTCAAGGGTTTTGGAGTAAATTCTAAGGAGGAGGGGGAGGATATACAGTGGAGCTGAGGCGTAAATCGAGACTCTTCATTGTAAAATCATTACTGGGACATGCTTTTAACCTCCACTAGAGCAGCCAAGGTCTCCTGTCCCAATGAAAGAAGGGCAAATGGATAGGGCATGGCTATTTTTTTTTTATTGATTTATTTTTCAATGTATCTATTTAGTTATTGCTGAATAAACTAACCAATGTCATGGGAAACATCTCAAACGGGCTTTCCTCTGCCTCGCTCACACTTAATGTAAATAAAACCGTAGCGATGTATTTTACCCAAACTCAAAAAGTCCCCCTTCCCATGCATTGATGTAAACCAGAGTCAAATAAAAGTAGTGAAGGAATTTAAATATGTAGGCCTTGTTTTGGATTCATCGTTTAGTTTTAAAAAACATGTTAAAAAAATCGGCAACACGCTAAAATACAGTGTGTCTGTTTTTAAACATTACTCATGACTCATGATGCTGCATGAGTCAGTGTAGGATAATTCCTCATATTAATTACTGTATTTGTTGTTGGTCACAGACGAGTGACACAACAATAAAACCTCTAAAATCCCTGTATAATCAAGCTGTTAACGTGCTAGACAAAAAGCCACTGAGATACCACCACTGTCTGATCCTTGGAAAATATAGCATGTTTAACTTTGATAATTGAATTGTGTTTGCAAATGTGCGATTAGTTTTTAAAATGTTGAATAATACTGCGCCTCCACCGCTGAAAACATTTGTCCAGCTCTGTTCTGAGCAGATGACCAGGAGCTCCAGGTCCACAAGTCGCAATGACTGTAGACTGCCTGAACGTAACTCAGCCTTTGCGCAGACATCCTTCTCATTCAAAGGCATCAAAGAATGGAATAAACTCCCACAGAGTCTGAAACTTTCCTTACACCTGAAAGATTTCTCTCGTAATATAAAAAAAGTGCTGTTGGAAAACCAGTCGTGTCAGCACCGATAACTGTAAATGTAAATATGACCTTTAGTGATGTTTTATGTAGTAATTTTAGCATGATTCTATGTGGACTGATGGCTGTGAATGAAAGAATGAATATTTGTATTTGAGTGGATAAATATATTTTATATTGTACATTTTTTAACTCTCCTGCTCAGGGACTACAGATGGAAACTAGCTCACGCTAAATCTGGTGCAAAGCATCTTTAATTCACGTGTTTGCACATTGTCCCTGTTGAAATAAATGAATAAACTAAACTAACCAAACTAAACTAATGGAAATGACAGATTTCACCTGGACTCGTTTCCCCTGTCATGGTTTTGAAAACAGGTAAAACTTGTTATGGTGTTGGGTAACCTGACAGATACAACAGGACCAGAATGATACAACACTGCAAATAATAATAGCACTGTAAAATCACGTTACTCCAGTATTTTTTATTTTTTTATTTTAACGTCTGAAAACACACTGGGCTTGATCCAATCACATCAAAGGCTTGAAATATACACAGTATACAGTGTACACAGTACAGTGTACACAGATTGGAGCGTTGACATTGATGGCTCAGTGTCTTGCAGGCGCGCCATCAGCTTTATCCAATTAAAGCCCAGAAACAACGAGATTACCCGCCCCGTGCCGAACACGACGGAGCGTTTTGACCGTCCCCCGTCTGCTCAGCACGTGCGGCTCGTTCACATTCACTCCGCTCGTCCAACTCCGGCCCCCAGACTTCCTCCAGTTGGCTGCGGGCCACGTAGTTTACAACAAACATGCTACACACTCATGATGCATCCAACGCACATTCTCACATGGAGGCGACACACAAGGAGGAAGCTCAGTGTGGATTGTATTTTGCATGATTTATTGTCTCTTGAAGGCAAGAATTAATAAACAAACTTATAAATAAATACTCTACCAACTTGATTTAAGAACTGCCAGGTTCCAACCACTGTAAAACGGTGTTATGATTTAAACCGGCCCTCTCTTACCTCCACAGTTTTAGTTCACCTCATAGAGCGTTAGCTTTGATAGTTAGAGGTTGTAGGGTCAGTTCCGACCCGTCCTCTTTTCACATGGGCCGCTGCACACATAATCACTGCCTGATACATCTTTGCTTTGAGTTATACAAATGAAAAATATATTATTCAAGTACTTTACTTCCTTCTTTTCTTTTTTCTTTCTTTCTTTCCTTTTTTCTTTCCTTCCTTCTTTCCCACCTTCCTTCTTTTTTCTTTCTTTCCTTCCTTCTTTCCTTCTCTTCCTCATTTCTTACCTTATTTCGTTCCTTCCTTCTGTCTTTATTTATTTCCCTCTTACTTGTCCTTTTATATTTCCCTCTATCTTTATTCCCACCCCCCAACACTTTTGTGTTGGCTCCATTGGACGGCACCAACTTAAATTAAATTAAGTAAATTCCCCAGTATATTTGAATGGTACATTGCGGGAGACTATGATTTTGACATTTGGAACACAGCAGATTATTAAGTGACTGTATGAGAACTTGGAGAGGTGACTGCAGGGACAGGCCTGTGTGTCATGTAGTACTTTCAGCAAGTTCAGGTTTGGCTGTCCTTCCTGGAGCAGAAGGACAGTAGCCACTGCCAGATGCTCTCAAGTGTGTATTTGAGCATTCACTTTTTTGGCCTAATAAAGCATTACATTTTGCATCAGTATTCCCTAAGACCCTGTGTTTCAGAAAAGCCAAAGCTGCCAAAAACCCTTCACTTTTGCCCATTACAGGATTATTTTTCCTTTGGTCTGCTTTATTCAAAAGACAGGATGATGAAATTTGGTGCAAAATATCCTGAGATAATGAAGATATTAATGAAAAAGCAAGACTGGGTCAATGTTTTATTATTATTATTACTGTTGAAAAAGTACCATGTGATTTGGTATAACACAGCAAGTCATATGGTTTAATGGTAAATATTTCAGGGAGTATCAAAGTATATATATACAAAATATATCTTTGACCAGGTTACAAATATTAAAGAAAGAAAGCTAATATATATATATATATATATATATATATATATATATATATATATATATATATATATTACCTACTTTAGATTGTGTATGGCGTGGCTGCGGCCAGCTGGGCTGTATACCGGGCCTATTCAATGGGTGGCCTGGAAATTCCGGCTCGCCAAACACTTACAAATGGCTTATGCCTCATTTTCTACTTATGAGGCGTAGGCCATTAGTAGTATATATATATATATATATATATATATATATATATATATATATATATATATATATATATATATATATATATATATATATATATATATATAGGTATTATCAACGCCACATTCGCTGCAGTGCAATTCAGATTATTTTGTGTAATTTAGAGTGAAAAAGAAACATGTTTAAATTTAAAAGTTTCAAGTGGGATTTTCCTTGTTCCATTGGCATTAGAATGATTTATCTTGTCTTAGATTATCAATCAAAGTTTATTGCTATAGCACTTTACGATAACATCAGGAAGACCAAAGTGCTTCACAGAAAAAAAAAAACTATTTTAAAACACAGAATTATAACTTCCTAGACATACTTCAGTGTGTGTGTCTTAAAAAGGGACATATATACGTGAGAACACACAGACTGAGGGCCAGGCTGTTCCATAGCTACGGCATGACAATAGCAAATGAACAATCGCACCACTGTTTGTACCGGGACACGGGCACGTCCAGAACCATTTGATAGGAGACCAGAGAGCTCTGCTGGGGCGATGTAAAGGCAAAATCTTAACGGAGCGAGGCCATGACATTCTTTAAAAACAAACGTTAACACTTTAAAATCAATCTGCAAACGGACCGGGAGCCTCTTCCATTGGTTCAAACAAACTCAAATTCAACATGAAGTACCTTCATTCAAACAATTTTAAGTCATTTATCTCATTTCAGATGTTTTTTCCGGGGTATTTCTATGGCAAATGCTTTGGAAAATGATCAGTCAATGCTCTCATTCCATCTCACCAGCACCAGTGTGTAACAAACTGCTGTAGCTCTAAGGAAACGCATCCATCATGCAGTATCCGCAGTGTGGGGGGTAGTGTACAGTATTTAAGTGGCTGGCCGTAATGACGACTTCCAGCAGCGTCCGACTTAAGGAGATTGGATTGGACTTGGGGTTTCCTTGAGCAAGGTCAGAATACCTAATGAGCAACAACATAAAAGACGCTTCGCACGGAGGCCAACGTTACGAGACTACGTGCGCCTCCTCACAAGATAAATGGGACACTCCCGGGGGAAACGATCGGGGCAACGCTGCTCGGAGGAGAGCTCTGTATCACCCCAACGGCTTTAAAAAATGAAGCCAAGCACATTCAATTTGTAGAGAATACGTTTCTTTGACAAGGTATGAAAATTGATGTTGCTTGTAATGCTTGAGCTGGAGGAGGAGGAGTAGAAAAAGCAAACATGTAAGATGGAAAATGTGGGTCTAGATCAATGTGTATAGAGTTATTGTGTCCTACATTCTTTTGCTCAGTGTTTAACAGTAATGTACTTTCAAGCTTATAATGAAAGCATATTTCATAACAACATTTTTGCAATAGGCCAATAATATAATTAAACTGACTTGGTGACCTATTAAGGCAGTGGTTCTCAACTGTTGGGTCAGGATCCAAAAATGGGTTGCAGAGCCATTTTCATTGGGTCGTCGAGGTTTATTGATCAAATCGCAATCCATCAATTTTCTATCTCTGGACGATCAGAACTGTGGAGTCTTGCAATCTCAGGTTCAGCTGCAACAGATAAAAAGTTTCCATAAAGCAGATTCTAAAGTGTTGACAATATGATAGTCACGTGGCTGTCCCCTGGAGGTACTCTGAATGACAGGGAAAGGTGGAAGCGACACTCCTCCAGAAGGGGGCTCTGTCCTCATAAAAGCAAATATTTTTTGAAGGTAGATTATTGTGTATTGTTTTAATAGAGACTTAGTTACGCCTATGCTTGATGAGGCGCATTTTAGATGAATTTTCTTTTTCTTCTGAATATTGTTGAACACAATCTGGAGACATTCAGGTAAACACAGTACAGGCTCAGGAAAACTGAAGCATAACCAAGTAAGTCCTCCTAAATCGCATAGTTACAAACATTTTTAAGCATACTTAGCTCTCTGACACGAATGTAACGCCCCCTACGTTATGATCACCAGGGTACAAGAAGACCAAGACAAGAGAAAGATTTTAGATGTTTATTTTGAAGAAATGGAAAAAGTATAAAAGGATTAAAATAGTTTGGGGAGGAGCAAGCAAGTCTGATGGGGTTCAGCTGTTGGTTTGGGGAGTAGGAGGAGCTTGACATTGACATGGGTGGAAGAACTTAGATGGGCTCAGAGAAGGGCTCTTTTCCAGGGGTCCAGGCTGAATGGTGGGCATACTCCACAACATGGCTCCTGGTCTCTGTGCTGGTTAGGTGCAACCACACGCCTTCCCAGCGGAGCAGCCGACTTGCCCTCAGACTGGCCTGGACCCCTGGTGGACGAGTCCAAACAAAACAATGAGGGCAAGAAATGTTACAATGAAGAAATGAACCATGCAACTAAAATATCTTTATTTACAATATACATTAGTAATAATGTGAACAAGCATGAGTGAGGCTGTACTGACCTGGTGATGAGACCAAACAAAACCATTGGCCCACTGCACATAAAGAAAAATACCCACAAAGAATACTACACCCAACTTAAAGTGGCAGTAAGGGAGATACGTCATAACCTGTTACACATATCTTAAAAATAGTTCACGGGATATAAAAGGTCCTGTCCTAGGGTAGTGGTGGGTCCCATTTTAAATACATTATTTTGTTGTACAGAAAATGCTACAGTAATGATCTAAAATGGCTTATTCAAAAGGTCAAGTTCTTGGTATATATTAATATTCATCCTGCATATTCAGACCAAATACTCTGTTCTGCTGATGTCTTAAGGTGATGGCCTATTCATTTCAGCATTCAAACTGCTTTTGCTAAAGGCTATCAGTCATTGCTTTAGAGTTTAAGTGACCAACCAAAGCCCCAGTGCTATAACAGGGTTTCCTCTGGCATTAAAAGTCATTAAACACACAATTTCTTGTAAATAATGACATTGCTCCACTATTTATACCACATCGGCTCGACACAGAGACTAATTAAGGTCCAATCCAACTGCGATTCCAACCTGGGCAGACTGAGACAAAAACAGTGATTAGAAAGATTTATTGACAAATATTGTTGGCTGAAGTGTGGACACCGGTGGTTGTATGGGAGACAGCTTAAGGATGTAGCAGGGTGAAGCTGTGGATAGAAGAGGCGGTAAAGGGGTGGTGGTGGGTCACAGCACATCTGGGAAGCAGATGAGCCATGAACGCTAGACTGATGTGATGATTGGCCGTGACGAAAGTGTGGCTCAGCGCTG
This sequence comes from Proterorhinus semilunaris, assembly GCA_021464625.1. Taxonomy (NCBI): domain Eukaryota; kingdom Metazoa; phylum Chordata; class Actinopteri; order Gobiiformes; family Gobiidae; genus Proterorhinus; species Proterorhinus semilunaris. The sequence continues at coordinate 30,879,363 of CM038345.1, read as the reverse complement.
ATAGGCTGAGGTGGAGGTGTGACCCTCGCAGACGTGATCATTGGCTGGAGGTAGGCGATGCTGAAATCAGTCTTCCATGTTGAATTTACGTTGAAAATCTTTGGTTGAAATAGTTTTTTGTTTTTTATTTTTTTCATTTTTGCTCAAAAATTGCTTTTCCATATCATAATTTCTCCTCATTCCTGTGTTTGATTGAATGTTTTGTTTGCATTTGTTGGAATTAAAAAGCATAATAATTGACCTTCTTTTTACCAATACAAACCCTGTATAAGGTGGCAGAAAGAAAGTAAACCATGCATAACTTATTGGGGCTTCAACTACTGGTAAGTTTCTATAAAACAGCTTAAAACATTTAGTTAAAAAGAACCCAATACCAGTGCATGATTATCTTTAAAAGACAGGATGACAGCATGTGAAGAGAGAGTGATGTATCTGAATGGCACCATATTCGGATCATGTTATTGTTATGGGTTTGAACATGCCGGAGCCCGCAGCGCTCACTCAGAGGCTGCAGTAACCACATCCGACACTTAATGACACAATGACACAGTGAGGACGATGAGGCCAGAAAGACAATAATGCATGTTGAAAGGCCAAAAAGGTCTGTAGTTTAACAGACTTTTTACAGGAATATCCTCTCTAACATTGATTCATGGAGACTGTTCGGTCACGAGAACCATCCAATAACGCAGTGGTTCCAAACAATATGGTTGAGAGTTCAAAATGTTCAGCACCAAAGAAAATGTCTCTAAAATGTGACATATCGAGCGTGTGTAGAAATGTTATAAAGCCTTCGGCGAGCGCCTACCCCGTTATAAGCTGCCAAGTATTAATAATGTAAATATTAGACAAAAATTCATTCGCGATCATAGACTGTTAAAAAGAATAGATAACTCCTCCTCACTCCTCCCCGTTTACCGTAATGACCACGTACGAGGGGGAAATTCATGGCAGATTTACAGACTTCTCCTCCCCAGCTCTGACGAAGCATGTTCCTAAAAAGGGCATAAGGGCGGGATCTTCACAGTAGACTCGGCTCTTGGGAGGAATATGTAGCCGTAGAAAGTGTTTAAAAATTAGAAACCAGGCGTTAAAGCCGTTTTTAAAGTGTCTAAAGTCCAATGCTTTTCAATGGGAGACTAGCGGCTATATGGAGGTACTACAGCAATGGCGGCCTCCAGTGTTGTGGTCATAAGGCAGAGCAGCCAGCGGCCATTGATTGCGATTAATTGTGATTAATGAAATTTCACACGTGCAATTAATCAGATTGTATTTTTATTTTTTTATTAACCAATAGATGGTGCTACTTTTTATAGTCTTATTGATTGGTCATTTTGGGGGTCGCTACCTGAAAAATGAGTGAGCCCCTGTTATACTTAACAAAAATATAAACGCAACACTTTTGTTTCTGCTCCCATTTTTCATGAGAGTGACCCAAAGATCCAAAATTCATTCCAGATACACAATACCACCATTTCTCTCAAACATTGTTCACAAATCAGTCCAAATGTCTCATAGTGAGCACTTCTGCTCTGCCGAGACAATCCATCCCACCTCACAGGTGCGCCACATCAAGATGCTGATCTGACATCATGACTAGCGCACAGGTGTACCTTATTCAAGATTCAAGATTAAAGATTTTATTTGTCAAACCATGTGACTGATTTGAAATTATATTTCTCTCATCCTTGATTGTGGAGCGGGGGGTGGGGGAAGAGGGGTGGGAGGGAGGGCAGGGAGTTCAGCTTCCCGATGGCCCTGTATACGAAACTGTTCTTAAGGCGACTCGACCTGGCCACAACAAAAGGCCACCCTGAAATGTGCAGTTTTTTTGCTGTATTGGGGGTCTGGGGACTCAGAACCAGTCAGTATCTGGTGTGACCACCATTTGCCTCATGCAGTGCAACACATCTTCTTCACATAGAGTTTATCAGATTGTCAATTGTGGCCTGTGGAATGTTGGTCCACTCCTCTTCAATGGCTGTGCGAAGTTGCTGGATATTAGTGGGAACTGGTACACGCTGTCGTATTCTGCTGCTGCTTGACCGGCGAAGTATAAGGTACACCTGTGCGCTAGTCATGATGTCGGATCGGCATCTTGATGTGGCACAACCTGTGAGGTGGGATGGATTGTCTCGGCAGAGCAGAAGTGCTCACTATCACACATTTGGACTGATTTGTGGACAATGTTTGAGAGAAATGGTGGTATTGTGTATCTGGAATGAATTTTGGGTTCATCTCATGAAAAATGGGAGCAGAAACAAAAGTGTTGCGTTTATATTTTTGTTGAGTGTATAATACCCCTACATTTGTAATTATAGCTTGGATTTATAATGTGCTCTACAAAACTCAAAGTGAAACATTTGGCAATCATCCATTCACTTTTTCCCCACACTTGATTGTAAGCCATCTCCGTAGCCACAGCTGCCATTGTGTGGCTCACATTGTGCGCCAATCACTGTAACAGGGCAGGTGAATGAAGTGTCTTGCCCAAGGACACAACAACAGTATCTGGTTTTGAGCTGGGATTCTTTTATTCACAATAATAATGGTTATGACCACCTATGTTTTGCTTTACAAGACTGTCACCATAGTTGGGAAAATAAAGAATGGACTTATTGTGGCCGACTTCTTCTTGAAACCATAAGGAAATGGAGTTGGGCTCCAGAAGTCCTCCTATGAACTTTCCTTTAAAACCTTTTTGCCCCTTCTTAGGTCATTATTGAACACAGGCTTTTCATTCTGACCTCCACGTGTTTATCTTATCATGCACAACATCGTCCTAATTTGATCCCTTTACTAATTTATTTGACCTTTATTTACGCATTATAGTGGCTCAAAACCCTGCCAAATTGCGAGCATGAATGAGCTTCAATTAGCGTGCGCTGAACATAGATACAGACGGCATCTCTGGAATCGCCCGTATAGATGGGTTTCCTGTTGACAAACATTTGGAGATGCGCACGCATCCGGGGAACAAGACATGCAAGGCGGCCAAGTGGTAAACATAACATAAGTCCGACTGGAGCTCTTAACAGTGTCTGAATGAAACCGGTTTTCTAGTCGGCTGGCAAAGCCTTGTGCGTGGCTCGTGTACTCTTGCTTCAGAATAACATATCATGTCGTTTGTAGATCTTAATTGTTTAATATGCTCTCGTAACATTATGTAGCTGCAAGGCTAGCCAGTTAGCTACGTCTCAGCACCTTATAGTTTTACCGTCACTGCTGATGTTTATTCACACGGAATGCTTCATGTCTGAATGATGTCAACATTATCCACTGATATCAAAGTTTATATATATCTATAATTACCTCATTCAGACACCCAGTGTCTATACAAAAGAGAATCTGAAAGCATATAAGTCCATAGATGCCTATAATTATGGATTATGTGGACATGTGCAGAATATGAAATATTTTGACTCTGGGACTGAGTTCTTCGTTTTGAGGGCAGATGTACTCCCCAGTCAGAGACTGGGCATAAAGTCCAAGCCTTATGATCCCTGGGTGTTATCATGTTTGAAGCAGTTGAGGGGAAAACAAAGAGAGGAAAATCTAAACTTTCTATATCTTCAATGAAGGTACTTGAGTCACCTTCTGTACTCAGTAGTTGAAGTCTCGAACGTTTCGCCTCTCATCCAAAAGGCTTCGTCAGCCGACTAAAGTCCCGCTCAGCCCGCAGCTTATAAAGACCAACGGGGAGGAGTTAGGGTTGGCCCGGCTCCTCCTCTCTAATCACAGCGACTCTCACCTGTGGGTAAACACCTTTGAAGTAGAGCGTCTCTAACGATCTGCTCACCTCAGTATCGGTCAGTGCTGTCCTATTCATGGCGGAGGATCACTGCCCATTATATGTCCTATTCATGGCTGATCACTGCTAATTACCTGCCTATTGTTCTTTTGTTAGCTGAGGTGCCGTTCCCTTGGACACAGATTGGAGTAAAGTGACGGAAGATTAAATCTGAGCCCACCATTCCGGTTTATTGAGGGATTTTCTTTCTTGACAAAAATAGCTTCTTTAACTCCTCTTTCAAACCAACGTTCTTCTTGGTTTGAACAAGGTGCGACCTCGCTCTCTCCTTGTGTAGCTGAGTTTTTTTGCCTTTCTCTGCGAACTGCATTTGGTTTCTGTGTTCCACATTGTTTCTCTGGATACTTTTGTACGTCTTTGCCATGTTTTTGTGGAGGTTTGGTGGATTTGTTTACTTTGAGAGTCCGAAATGGTCCTGAAGAAAGCAGCTTTTTAAAGGTAAACAAAATGCTAGCTTATCCGCTAAACCCATTTGAGACCTACAAATTTCTTCTTCTGAGACACTGAAGAGGCACCAAGAGCCCCCGCAGCTGCAGCACAGAGGAGGCGTCACAAGAGGAGCTACAGGAAACAAAAAAGGACAAACGAGAGATGGTGAAAGACTGTTGTGAAGCGGAGGGAGCGGAGGAAGGAAGAGGAAGGAGGAGGTGGAGCTGACCAGTGCAGGACACCACGCTCTGAAACAGGCACAAACCCAGGAGGCACGGCACTATTTCAGAGGATCAGAGGAGACAGAGGGCAGCCAGCCAGGTTTCTTCCGAGTGCTACAGTTTCCCCGACCTCCAAGGTCATGCAGGTCAGGTTGACACAGTGGCAGCGCGGCTCAGCCGCAGCAGCTCAGGACTAACACCTGAACACTATTTTGTTGTACGCTTGTACAATGACAATAAAGCACTTACACTTACTTACTTCTTTAGCTAAAATTTTTACCTCTCCTTCTTCAAAGAAGTGGTTGGAGGAATGATGTGGAGGTGCACCGCCGACTGAGGGCCGCTTGTGCTTGTTTACATTTTCCTAATGCACTCTGTTATTAATGGTTATGTTTAATATAAACATGTATTTAAAATCATCAATAAGACATCAGTGCTGCTCATTACACATCTTAGAGCATCAACATGAACCCGTGCATTACACTTCGGCGATCACCATGTGTTCTTTGAAAGAGGAGATGCTAAATAGCGGTATGTAATGGTAATGATACGGTGCTGATGAGAAGACGGTTACGGTGCCTGGAGCTGGAGACACTGGGCACAAATGATCCAGCCGACCAAGGAGCAGAGCGAGCACTTCTCTGCCCCAAGACAAGTCTCCCCGAGGCTCCATATGCTGCACTGGAGCTGACACGGCAGCACTGAATGTACGACAAGAGCAGGATTAAAGTAGTGGTGACTACTACAGCCCAACGAAAATTATCCAAAATCTGTGGGGAAATGACCCTTGTCACAACTGCCTCATCAGTGTGGCATATTTTTAACGTCAGCACTTTTTATTCATTTGTTTTAATATATATTTAGTTTTGAAATGTACTGAAATGTTTTGAAAGGTTTACTTCTTTCTAGAATATTGAACCACTGCGCCCCACAATTTCAGCCCGTCGCTGTCTCCGGGCCTCATCTATACTCATCCTTCAGTGTCATGCAGGAAGGTATAAATGGATTGTTTCAAATTCAATAATGGACGCTACAGATTTATTTATTTGTATCATTTATTTGATAGGGATTAGTGTGATCAACAAGTAACACTACAACATTTATAGCCAAGGCTAAGTTTCAATGTCCATCCCTACTATCTGTGTAAAATATTAGCCAGAATGTATTTTTTTATTTTTTAGTATCAGAATCAGAATTCGTTTTATTGCCAAGGTTTGTGAACAAGGTTTACAAACTAGGAATTTTACTTGGTGCAAACGTGCGACATAAAACATATAACACAGAATTAAGATAAAAAATAAGCTAAGAACGTTAAACTATAAGGCTATAAGGGCATGCATAAAATAAAAAATATTAAATAAATAAGATAAAATAAAGTGACATATGTTAAGGCAACAACAATTTGACAATGAACAACAGCGGGATTGTATTTACAGATGTTTTGGCATTTAAAGTGGTATTAAGTGTTTAAAGTGATAAAGTGATAGCAGCGGGTCTAAGTGTGGACACACCGCACACTGCAAGTGCAGATACATCCATGACTCTGTAACTGAGCTACAGAGACTTGTATTTGTTCATGAGTCTGATGGCGGAGGGGAAAAAACTGTTCAAGTGGCGGGAGGTATGGGTCTGGATAGACCGTAGCCTCCTGCCTGAGGGGAGAGGGGTGAATAGTCTGTGTCCAGGGTGAGAAGGGTCAGCTGTGATCCGACCCACACGCCTCCGGGTCCTGGAGGTGAACAGGTCCTGGAGAGATGGGAGCTCACAGCCAATCACCTTCTCTGCAGCACGCACAATGCGCTGCAGACGGTGCTTGTCCCGTTCTGTAGCGCCGGGGAACCACACGGTGATGGAGGAGGTGAGGATGGACTCCATGATGGCCGTGTAGAACTGCGCCAACATCTTGGTTGGCAGCTTGAGTTTCCTCAGTTGCCGCAGGAAGAACATCCTCTGCTGGGCCTTCTTGATGAGGGAGCTGATGGTTGGCTCCCATTTGAGGTCCTGGGTGATGGTGGTGCCCAGGAAACGGAAGGAGTCCACGATGGAAATGGGGGTGGAAGAGTCTGTCAGGGCAAGGGGGGTCGGTGGGGCTGTGTCTTTCCTAAAGTCCACGATCATCTCCACTGTCTTCTGGGCGTTCAGCTCCAGGTTGTTGTGGCTGCACCAGGACGCCAGCCGTTCCACCTCTCTCCTGTAGGCGGACTCATCACCGTCCGAGATGAGCCCGATGAGGGTGGTGTCGTCCGCAAACTTGATCAGTTTAACGGACTGGTGACTGGAGGTGCAGTAGTTTGTGTACAGGGAGAAGAGCCAGGGGGAAAGTACACAGCCCTGAGGAGTTCCAGTGTTTGTAGTCCGAGTGTCCGAGACGATCTTCCCCAGCCACACGTGCTGTCTCCGGTCTGTCAGGAAGTCAGTGATCCACCTGCAGAGGGAGTCGGGCACGCTGAGCTGGTAGAGCTTGTCTCGTAGCAGTCCAGGGAGGATGGTGTTGAAGGCAGAGCTGAAGTCCACAAACAGGATCCTGGCGTAGGTTCCTGGGGAGTCCAGATGCTCCAGGGTGAAGTGGAGGGCCAGATTGACTGCGTCGTCCACAGACACAGTATATTCTTATTTAATCACATTAATCACAGGTAACATGGAAACTAAACAAAAAGGCAGCATACACAGTCTTGGAAACAAAACTTGATTCTTTCTGTCTGTTTGCAAATTGCCACATTACAGCGATGCAACGAACCTTCCATTGTTTTCAGTTTAATGAAATACTTGAATGAATACTTGTGGAATGTTGTTACTTTTCCTACCTTTACATCTATATCATAGATATACATAGAAAAAATACAAGTCAAAAAGGCCTACTAAAACTAGATTACTTTGAGCCGAGGTTTGTATCCCATTGAAGGGGTGTTGACTTATTGCCTGCTGCCAGAGCCTGATACATTTTCTACTTTCTGCCCACTGAATTTCTCTTCGGGGACAAAATTTCCCCAACAAACTAAGTATTCTGTGTCCAAGTGACTGTGCTCACCCGATAACCCCCTGCCTTAAATCACATTGAAATTGTACAGAGCATTCAACTCTAAGGTCAGCACAACTCAACTTTTTAATATGTAACTTTAACCCTGTTTGAATGGCACTCCCAGGATGGAAAATGTAGCTTCCACATCCTTTGACTTTACAACCAGTGAGCCTGTCCATCTCCTCCACTACATCACCAGGGGGTATGACCTTTGAACCAATAATCGGTTTAAAAAAAAAAACTCTTTTAAACTATAACTCTTCATGACTGTTGTTTGTTTGCAATTTTGCATTGGCAAACTTTTCACACAAAGTATTGCCAAAAATGACACCTACATTTAACCTGGAAGACTATTTTCAACGTCACATGCCTCCAGCCAATGATCGCGTCTGCGAGGGTAACACCTCCTCCTCAGCCTATCAGCGCAGAGCCACTCTTTCGTCACAGCCAATCATCGCCCTCGGTCCCGCCTTTAAGCCTCCAGCATTCATGGCTCGTCTGCTTCCCAGATGTGTTGCGACCCACCTCCACCCCTTCACCGTCTCTTCCATCCATGGCTTAGTAACTAATATATCAACAAAATAAAAACATATCTTTAAACCTAGGTCTATCCATTATTTAGATTTTGTAGCATATTTTTTATGCATAAAATGTATGTATTTGTATTAATATTTTACCAAAACCCAAAATATTTTCCCCCCTCATATTCATATCGGGAATACAGCAAATGTTTCAAATTGATATCTCTAAATAAAATTTTTGCCCCTGTTCACCTGCAGTGTCTCGCCCAAGTACCACCAGGCCTAGGTCAAGAAGACACTCTAAATGCATAACTAAAGCATGAATCAGTTTATTTTTAATTAAAACCTGGAGACGCACACAAGTACTAGCAGTGCCACATACCACAGTTTGAGGGGGGGAAATGATTTAGCCTACAGTAGCTAACAATATGCTGAGTAGTGGTTGCTCCCACCTTCCACCATGTAATAAAACACGGCCGGGTACAACATTCTTCTGTTGTCTTATATGAGGCTATAAAAGGCCACACACGGGACAAAGCTGCATCTGTTTACATAGGTAATGAATGTAAGACACCAGGGAGAGCCAGGGAAAGAAAAATCTTATTCGAGGGCAGTGCGGAAATCGACCCAAAGACGTGATCAAATCAGCATTAAACAGGTTAATAATATACCCTTTTTTCTTGGTCCTATAACATATCGTTTAACTGTTTTCCAACTGTCAGATGTTTGTCTTGAATCAGCACTTTCACTGAGGTTCTGACTCACTATAACGTTCTGCAAATCAGCTTTTCTCGACACGTCAGTTAGGACTACATTGAGAAACAGGATGTCTGCGGCTGTTGCACTTTTTAGTCACCAAAACACAGTGGCGTACCGTGGGGTTTCAGTCGGGGCCTTCAGGAGCACATGCATGGGTTCACTCATTCAAACGCATATAAATGGATAGAAAGGCATATGGATAAAAACATTTTTGTTCGTGGCATTTGATGTATCAACAAAACAAACCAAAGCAGCGGTGCCTCTATCCCCCAAACAAAAACCTTCGGGAACGCTCGTAATGGAAACGCACAACAATATAAGATAGAAGAGATAACCGGTGTTCCATTCAGCCCCATTCTGATCCCGAGTGGTCTGTGAAATTAACATGACTTCTCAATCTCCTCCCACAAAGCCTGTTCCCTAAAAGGGGAAAAAGGCGGGCGGACTGGCTACGAGCCTCCACAGAGCTCCAGAGCCTGTCAATCATAAATTTAGACTTCCACTTTTTATTTTGCTGATGTAGTGAGTTTACAAACACACGAGAACCCATCTTGAACCGTTTGGACGGAACCAAAATGGGTTCCATCCATCCAAAATCGGTTCTGGCAAAAGAGACACTAATTAACAACACGGCGATCACAAACACATACTAAACACACATAACTGTTTTCCAAACTAAACATTGAATGGATTTGCGGTCCCAGATTGATGTCAGTGCAAATGTTATTGGCACTGTAATATCAGTCTGGCTCTTGCCTGGTCAACAAAAAACAGCTTGGTTAAAAATATGATACCTACAGCAAATCCCACAGGTATAGAGCAATACTTCATTACTGTAGGAGAAAAACACCTGCTCCCCCATGTGTCCCTCATGTACAAAAAATGCTGATGGGAAACCTGGGAGATAACACGTTTGATGTTCGAGACAAGTGGGAGTGGAAGGATATGTGTGGGATCAGCCATAAAGGGATCAATAGCAATTTATGGAAAGAATTTGACTGGAAAATTAAAATTAGGTATTTCAGAACCCCTCTAATCATTTTGAAATTTTACAAAAACAAATCACCGTTATGTTGGAGAAACTGTGGCAAAGTGGCTAATCACTCACATATACTCTGGGACTGCCCGGTACTTCTTAAGTATTGGCAGGATATTCAACTGGAGATAGAAAATATCTTGACTGTCAAAATCCCAATGGATCCAATGGTTCTTCTTCTTGGAAGTCCACCTGCAAATATTCATGATAAAGACCACCGGTACATACTCTGCATCTTCTTGCTGATTGCACGGAAAATGATACCTTCTTCTCCAACAATGACGGAATGAGACTTAAGCAAGTCTACATAATGGAACAGCTGACCGCAACATTCCAATTGAAAATGGACTTGTTTTCACAAAGATGGACCCCAGTGACACATTATTTGAAAATATGAATGTAAAACCCTCTGTCAAAGTTGTATTTAAAAATGTCTACGTTCACACTTGATTTAAATAAACTTAAAAAACCTACCCCAGCATTGTAACACGGGTCATTTTTAGATAAAAAAAAAAAAAGAAAAAAACTCTTTGGAGCCAGGCTTTTAAGCAGTGCAAACGGGGACACGGAAACGCTGTTTACCAGGTGTCTTTTGAAGTGACCCTTGGCCACCAGGGGGTGGTATTTCTGCAATGTCAGGTCCCCGTCATAAAACATCCAGAGTAATAAAAAGATTCTAGACTTACAGTTAGGTGCTATGTGAGGTGCCTTTTTGGCACTTGAACCTGTTCTCTTTCCAGGTCCCAGCGCAGCTGATGCGAAGAAACCCTCCCCTGTCCAGGGAACCAAGCGTTTGCGCCCCACTATTGTTCCCACTGCTTTGCTATCGAAGCTCTTCATGAAGAAGGGGCGCCAAATATCCATGATTACTTAACTTAATTTTGCCTCGTTCTGACATTTTACATTACATTTTTAGAGAAGGCTCTAAGGGGGAGCAGTTCGCCAAAGGTGTTTCAGGCACTTTTTATACCTCAACAATATAAGCAACTCAACTGTACATTATGCAAATAAATTACAAATTTGACCAGGGCTAGCAGAGACCCACCACTGCCAAAACAATACAATACAAGGCATTAGAAATAATGAGTGATGGCCAAAAAACTTGGCGCACCGGAGCTTGTATTGCTCCTCTTGAAGCAGATTGCTTCGAAACACTGCGTCGGAGCCTCTTTCAGTAACATCTGGTCACGTGACTGTCTCGAAAACGGATTCATTCTGTGAAATGCGTATCGTGTCTTAAAGCGGGTCATTGGCTCAGAGCGTCTCACTGTGCTGCCTTGAATGGCGAGGCGCTAAACAACGGAGGTGGTCATTATGGTAAATGGGGAGGAGTGAGGAGGAGTTATCTATTTCTTTTTAACAGTCTATGGTTGATACGTACCTGTCTGGTCTTTGTGCGTGCCCGTGGAAGAGCTTGGTTGCTTCTAACTTCACCCCTTTTCGAGCTATAGGAATATGTGCCCAGTCACAGGAACCAGGGACAGATGTCGGTTCTGGGGCATTTTGAGCTTTTCAGAGATTGTTAAAGCGTAGTCTCCAAGCTTTCCAACTATTTGTAACACATGGAATCTGATAATATTTGGAGACGTAGCGGCGATTTGAAGTCAACAATTCAAAAAAGCCCAAAATGCAGAAAAAGTCAGTTCTCACCTCTCCCTGCTGCTCGAGTGACACAATTAAAAATAATGACACTTGACAGTAAACAGGATTATTATAATACATTGTTAGATACTAATAAGAATAATATTAAAGGTTTATGGAACATCTTAAATAGTATAATTAGAAATAAACCAAGAACGATTAATTATCCAAAACATTTCAAAGAAGAGGATAACACGTTAAAAAATATGAATGAAGTTGTCGAAACATTTAATAAATTCTTTGTAGATGTTGGACCAAACCTTGCTGCAAAAATTGCAAACGTTGAGAATTATAATTGTGAACTGATAGAAGCAAATCCTATGTCCCTGTTCCTCAAACCTGTGGAGGAAAAGGAGATACTGGACATTGTTAAAGGGTGTAAAAATAAAACTTCGACCGATTACCATGACATGGACATGAAAACTTTAAAAACTGTTATTGAAAGTATCTCTAAGCCGTTAACTTACATTTGTAACTTATCGTTGCAAACTGGAACTTTTCCTGATAGTATGAAAGTAGCAAAAGTGATTCCTCTATTCAAAGCAGGAGATAAACATCTCTTTACAAACTACAGGCCTGTTTCCCTTTTACCGCAATTCTCTAAAATCTTAGAAAAGGTTTTTAACTCTAGACTTGACAGCTTTATCGAAAAGTGTAATTTACTCTCGGACAATCAGTTTGGTTTTAGGAACAATCACTCAACCTCACACGCGCTCTTTGATATAACTGAAGAAATAACTAATGCTGTAGATAACAAGAAATGTGCAATAGGGTTATTTATTGACCTGAGTAAAGCGTTTGATACAATAAACTATGATATATTAATTAATAAACTAGAACATTATGGAATTAGGGGGGTAGCTCTACAGTGGGTTACCAGTTACTTAAAAAATAGAAAACAATGTGTGAAAATCGGTGATTATCAGTCGAGTTGTCGACAAATTGTCTGTGGTTTACCTCAAGGTTCTATTCTGGGCCCAAAATTGTTTAATATGTATATTAACGACATTTGTAAAACATCTGAAGTACTTAAATTTATCTTGTTTGCTGACGATACAAATATTTTTGCATCAGGAGACGACTTACAGCAGCTGTGTCGGATTGTTAACTTGGAACTCAAAAGTGTCAACAAGTGGTTCAAACAAAATAAATTATCTCTAAATCTGAGTAAAAGCAAAATGATGATATTTGGCAACTGTAACTCCAATGCTCAGGAAGCAATTCAGATAGAGGGTGTTGTTATCGAGCAAGTGCATGAAATCAAATTCCTTGGTGTGATTATTGATGACAGAATTACTTGGAAATCTCACATTAAATATATATCTACGAAAATTTCTAGAAGCATTTCAGTAATAGCAAAAGCAAAGCACATTTTAAACATCAAAGCTCTACACACCTTATACTGTTCTCTGATTTTGCCCTACTTATATTATTGTACTGTGGTTTGGGGTAGTACTTATAAAAACACAGTTAAACCAATAATATTGTTGCAAAAAAGAGCTCTCCGAGTAATTCATAAAGTTGGGTTTTTGGACCACACAAACTCATTATTTTTAAAATCAAAGATCATGAAGTTTTGTGACATTGTTGAGTTCCAAACTGTTCAAATGTTATTCAAAGCAAGGTATAAATTGTTACCAAACCAAATACAAAGAAGGTTCCAAGAACGTACTGGTCGTTATGAATTACGTGATGAATTAAACTTTAGGATTCAGAAACATAGCACAACTTTGAAAAGTTTTAGTCCAACAGTTAATGGTGTACAATTGTGGAATAAACTGGAGATGGATTTGAAACGATGTCCAAACATCAACCTGTTCAAATTTAAATACAAACAAAAGACTTTTGAAATATACAGACAAGAAGAAATGTGTTGCCACTAAGGGGAGCAGTAGGATGGATTATGTGTATTGTTCCTCTATAATCTGGAAGAGTGTTGCTGCTTGGAACGGTTGTCATTCTATTGCTCAAACTCACAAACGGAGAATTAGGGTTGGCAGGTTATGGATCTGTTGAGAGGAATCCTCCCAACGGGCTCAAAACCTTGTCTTTTAATGCACCACTCAGCATAGGAACATCATCTACAAATCAGCTGTTAGGGGGTTTGTTGAAGGGGAGTTACTGCCCTCTTCAACTGGCTCACTCTCTGGCTTTTTAATGCACCACACTGTGCAGGGCTTTCATCATACTTCACATATAACTCAATTAAATAAATATATAATAATGATGATGATAATTAAACCCAAATTAAAATTATACTGAGAATGGTAATGACAACTGGAAAGTATCAAGATCTCAGATTATAATATCTATTAATGTACCTTTATACCATAAAAGTAACTCTGTAATCACGGGTAAAAATATGCAAGCAATATATTAAGTAACACATTTTTTGACTTGCTTTGTTCTAGACATCGTATATGAAACTAGATTGTTGTTGTAGCTGTGCGTTGTTTCAATTAATTATATAAAGAGTTAATATATTTTTGTTGTTTGTTGTAAGTTGGTCTGTATGAATGTAGCTGCTTGAAATGTTTTGAAATGTTCTTTTTTTTATTTTATTGCACTTGGGGGTGGGGGCTCATAAGCTTTTTGCTTCAGCCCACTCCTTTTGAGCACAATGTGTATTGCTCAAATAAACAAATAAACTAAACTAAAACTAAAACTAAAAAACTAAACTAAACAGTGTAGAATAAAGACAAGTTCAACTAAATGCATTGTGAGATGAAGCAATAAGAGCAAATAAGGTCATGCAAGTGCATGCAAGCTGAAATGCTGAGTTAGCTATTTGGAAATATCAGTACACTTCCTGTGATTTTGTCACATTGTAAGTAGTTGGATTAGGAAGTGTGGATGTGCAGATTTATGACTTGTTTTACCCAAGCCACAATTCATTTACCAACATTTTTGTTTTATTTTGGTGACCTAAATTTATGTTTTTGTGACAGAGCTAACATTTCTTCAAAACCTGAGGGCTATTTCATAAAACTTGCTCAGTAAAGCTCTGCTTAGGCTCCAAATCCTGACTTACATGAGGCACAACAAGTCAAGCTGCAATCACTGGGTTTCACCAAAGTGGCGCCGAGCTTGGCTAAGTTCACTAATTCAAGACAAGTTCAACTAATGAGCTCTTGCCGCGTACATGAGCAGACCACACTAACGATCACAGAGTTCATTGTGAAATCATGGCCAAGCGTGAACACGCAGCATACTTCACAGGTCGCCAACTCTGTTCCGCTACGTTAGCTCCATAGGTAGAGTGTGGGGGTCCCATCCACAAGGCTGCGAGATCGATTCCAGCCTCGACTCTTTTTTTTTGGGGGGGGGGGGGGGGGGGAACTGGGCACCCACTGGGAAGAACATAAATCGGCGTCTATGAATTTAAACACTTGTCTTTTTTCCCCAGGAATTTAACCACATGATAGAATAAAAAGAGGACGGACAAGCTTTTAGATGACACATAATGTCATTAATGTGTCGCACAACTGTCACAACTGTCGAACAAGCTCCTGACTCATGCTTTGCTCACACGCTATAGAACAAGATGACCATATCAGTGAGATTAGCTGATAAAAAACGGTCAACGCCATAATCATTCTGAACATAACGTGAAGTACAGATAAAGTACAGAAACATAGACACAAACAACTGATTCACTGGTAGACAGTCACCCTCTCTGCGTAGCGAAGTGCAAGACTTGGATATAAGGCAACTGTCAACGGAGGTCTGGACTTGACTTCTTCTTCTCTCTCTCTCTCTGAAGTCACCAGCTGGTTATACTGCTTTGTAACTATAGGAACAATGGCAATAAAAGGCAAGGCAAGGCAACTTTATTTATACCGCGCATTTCGTACACAAAGCAACTCAATGTGCCTTTTCTTTGAGACAACTTCTATCTCCAGTGTATGCTCTGGAGTGGTTCAAGTCTTACCTGTAGGAGAGATTGTTTTCAGTCAGGCTGGAGGACTCCACCTTGTCTTTTGCTCCCCTCCATTGTGGAGTCCCCTAGGGCTCAATTCTTGCACCTATATTGTTTGCACTTTATATTCTCCCCCCTCAGCCAAATCTTAAAAAAAAAATAATAATAAAAAAAAAAAAAAAGCTTGTCCTACCACTTTTATGCGGATGACTGCCACATTTACATGCCACTCAGGAAAAGAGCAAACAGCCCCCGGACACCCCTACTTCAGTGCTTGAGTGACATCAAGGCTTGGCTCACTACTTTTTATAGGCAAGGCAAGGCAACTTTATTTATACCGCGCATTTCGTACACAAGGCAACTCAATGCGCCTGATTGGTTGATTGATTATATCTGAAATTGTGGGGGGAAACTAAAATGGTGGTTAAGACCAGGGGGGAGAGAGCATTCTCCGTTGTCGGCCCTAAGCTGTGGAATGCTCCCCACAGTGGAGTGTTTTAGGTCTTCTCTTAAGACCCACTTTTATTCTCGGGTTTTTAACAGTGCATGAGTTGAATGGTCTTCTGTGTCTTTTATTTAGTTTGATTGTTTTAAATTTTATTTTTTGTCAATGTCTTACACGTTTTTATGGTATCTCTTTTTTGTAATCATTATTTATTGTTTTTAATTATTAAATGTCTTTAGTTGAATGACTGGTTTGGTTTCACTTGATTTTATTTTTGTGTTCCTATATGCTCTCGATCTTATGTGCAGCACCTTGAAAACGCTTGTTTATAAAATGTGCTATATAAATAAAGTGGATTGGACAGTTCAATCAATCAACCAATCAATCAATCAACGTGTATGTATATAGCACTGTACAACAACACAAAGGAAGACTAAAGTGCTCAGATGGTGGGCAGTAGTGATGGGATTTATGGCTCTTTACTGGGAGCTGAGTCTTTGGGATTTGTTCATTTCAAAGAGCCCTTCAACTCTTGTTAAAATAATATTTCAATAATGCCAGCCAGCTACTCACAATATATAAGACGCAATCGATTAAAGGGATTTTTTGTAGATTTACATAATCTAAAATTACGATGGAACTGATATTTACGCTTTTGGAAAACGTGAATAAAATCTCGTGTCACAATAATAAAACGAAGCTGCAACTGTCTGACGAATCATTTTTAGTGCAAAAAGTTTCACTTGTGCTGCCTGCTGATTCTTGTGTTTGTTCGGGGGAGTTCTGTGTAAAATTGACTGAAAAAAAGATCCGGCTCTTTTCACAGTTGAGATGCGGTTCGAAATGGACAAACGTCGCATCACTAGTGTGCAGAGAGTTGGGCAGTGGGGTGCCCCGCTAATGCGCACTTTGGAAGTGGCACGGGGCCCATGTGGCTGAACAATGTGAGGTGCAGTGATACATGGCACTCACACAGCGTCCACACAATGGCCCTCATTTATCAAACTTGCGTACGGTGAAATCAGAGCATAAAAATCACCGCCTGTTTCGGCACTTATCAATTTGAGCGCACCGTACACCTGGCGTACGGTGCGCTCAAATCCTACACCAAGTCAGGAGGTGGTGTACACGATACACCAATTTTAACTAAACACTAAACAGTGCAGGAAAACAGTTTTAACAGCATGAATGCATTGCCACATCGCATATAATCCTCATTAGTGATTTAAACATGAAACAAGGCGACAGCGTTAATGTTTATGGCCAGACTTGATTCAATGTTGCGCTGCATCGACACGGGTCCGAGCCCAGAGGCTCAGCCTGGACCAGAGACACTAGAACCTGGACTGCAGCCACAGAGACGCTTAATGGTGTTTTTTTATATTTATGTTTCGTTTTTTGTTTTTAACAAAATACCGCTGCATGCGCATCTTTGTGTGGATTCCCCGTCTCACACCCGCGGCCGCTGCCGTGTACCGGGACACCAGGACTCACCTGGGTCTGTGTGAGGCCATGCTCCGTGTTCTGGCTGGTTTGAGCGCCGAGTCTGTGGACCGTGTTCCGTGCTCGTGAGTAGCCCGGGCGTCAAACAAATCCTTCAACAGCTCCACAGCTTTAGTCGGTCCGGACGGGTTCGTAAGGTCCGGGTTGGAGCGACGCACAGGGTCTGCTGACCTCGCGCTCTCCTCTCGTCAGGGGGAATGATCGAAGCACGTCTCGTAGGGCTGTCTTTGGTCCGGACGGGTTCATTAGGTTCCGGTCGGCTGTCAGCTCTCCGCGCACCTGTTTCCTCTCGGAGGAAAGCTCTGCTCAGGCCGAAAGACGAGTAGTTCTGCCCCCGGCTCCAGGGCTGAGTCCGCGGAGCTGACAGTTCAGATCATGGTCCAGAGTCTGCTCTGACTGCAGCGTTATATATCCACGCTTTTTTTAATTCTATTTTTTATGTGGTCTACTTTTATACCTTTTTATATAAAGGTCACTTTTTTATTTCTAGCCTATTTCTCTTTTTTTAGTATCTTTGATTGGCTATAAGGTTAAGGTGGGTTACTGACAGATTTTTTAATCTTCCTCATGCGCAAAAATATCATGTTTGATATGTTAAAAACAACTATTCATCATTTCCTGGTTGGAGAAATGTTCTTTGTTGCCGTGTTTCATGCGTGCGTGCCGTAAAATCCGTGTGTGAGGCCTCCTCATACATGAATATATTTTTGGAGTGTAAATGATTCAGCCCGAAGGTCCGGCAAAAGGAGTATTGAAGAAAATGAGATTCCGAAAAAGGTAGTGGCTTGCAATTTTTTGGTACTGACAGTTACATGTTTTTCCCCCCCTCACAATCGCGGTAATTTTCTTAAAATTTTACCTGGGTGCATCCTTCTAAATGTACAATTCAGGTTTCATGTCAAAATAGATCAGTTTGAAGGCAAAGTCATCGCATGGACCAGAACAATTCTGTTATTCAAACAAAGCCCTAATTTGTAGGATTGGTTCCCACTTGCCCACACCAAGTCCACTTCCTGCATGTGAAGATCTGAGAAGTCCACAAAAGTCCTTAAGAGTTCCAAACTACACGTGCAAAAGTTCCACGGGAATGTGTGTGTATTTGAGGGGGGGAAAGGCCAGTATTGTGTGATCCCAGGGTAAGAGGTCACTTCTGTCCAATGATTTCCTACTTTTGCAATGATTTATCTGTAAGCTATATTGTGAAACTTTCAATAATGGTTTGTTGAGAAGTTTTGTCTGAACTGTTCATATTTTAACCGTGCAAATTGTAAGTTGAAAGAATTGAGTTACTTTGATGTTAAAAGTGAGTCAAATTCTTTATGAATGAGTCAATGTTTCCTTTGAGTGGATGCAGTTAATGAGTATCTCCTTCATTGCAGTTCGCCATTGGACAATTTTTTGTTTTCACTAGCAGCTTTGTGATACAATGGTCCAGACCGGAAGTCTATTTAGAATTTATTTCTTTTACATTTTTACTATTCAATTGTTTTTTCAGAGTTTGAGACTCATCAATATTTAGTTTTTTTAAAAACAACATTTCCATACAACACGTCTGAAATCTCAACATATAACAATTTACCATTTAATCAAGTTTCTGTTCCCATTTTAGCAGTGGGTTTTGTTGCAGCTGGCTTCCCACACTGCACCGTGCAGTACAGGAAGGGGTCAATCGAGGGAATGGCTCAACATCAACAACCGGTCCACCCAACATCAAAAACCTGTGGATAACAGTGTCATAAAACACAGTGAGTTTTCAAATAATTACATTTCTGTGTGTATGTAAATGCACCGCTCGTAACTTTAACCACTTTCACACACAAAAGAAAAAAAGAAAATGTATTGGTGCATTTAAATTACTTTCACTTCAACTTCCCTTTTGGAACAACATACAGTTTTACTGTTTTGTAATTTTCAAATATTTGTCTTAAATCAGCAATTTCACAGGTTCTGACTCACTAACTTTCTGCAAATCAGCTCTTCTCCAGATGTCAGTTAAGACTTCATTGAGAAACAGGACGTCCGCTGCCACTGCACTTTTTATCTACCAAAACAACGCATTGACTGTTTCTGAGCAGAGCAATAATGTAAAAGACAATATGCACCCCATTAAACACCAGATGCCTTATGCATAATAGTGTCATCGTTGCCACAGACTTCTAGGAAAATGTTGTGTGGTGTCTTTCCATGTGGATTTTGCATGCTCTCTATAGGTTGCATACTCCTGCAAATTATTATGGACCTAACCTAGGTGTAAAAACTAAAAATAAGACACATGACAATGTAGAATACATAAAAGGAAGCTAAATGGAGAGATAAAAGCAGTGAAAGCTAATAAAGGAATTGTGGCGCACAGAGTGCATGCAAACTAAAATGCTGAATTAGCAATTTGGAAACATCGGAAAACTTCTTAGTTGGAAAGTGTTAAAAACATGATTTTGTATATGGGGGAGGACGATACACATTCATCAAAAAGCAATATGTATCACGATAAAAAATAGGGGCCGATACGAGATGTATTGTGATAACAGTAAATTTTAAAATTGTAATACTTTGTTTGAAATGAAACTAATAGAATTTCAGGAAAACTAAATTTTGATTGACGTTACAGGCGTGGGCCTTTCGTCAGAACCATTATAAGTATGGCTCTGAAAAAACAAGACTGTTGCTTTTGTTCAAAACTAGCTAATATTAAAAATACAGCCTTTAGGTCATACACATTTGTTTAATTTTGTTTGGGTGATGCACCAAAAACAATACATGTGACATCAACTTTGTAATTGTTTTGCCATCGTGTTTGGTGTCTTTGTTTGTCAGACCGAGTACTTTACATTTAAAGAGCTGCCCTCTCCCCTTCAGGAAGAGAATCAGTTTTCTCTCACATGGTAACTTTAATACAAAATGTGTAACACAACTGCAGTGGTGAAGTGAACAGATAGTGCTGTGAAGAGAACTGCCCCCGTTATCTGCATTATCTGCGTCTCAAACAGTCATTCAAACTCATCCATAGCCAAGAGTGGAGCGCTGAAGTGTTCCTCTTTTTAAACAAAGGAAGAGGTGGGGATAAAGTTCAGTATTTCTTTACTCGGCATGTGACGGGTTTAGAGGAAGTGTCCAAAATCTACAACTCCTAACGACAACATCTGTTCTCTGGCGCACGGGACGGAGGAGAGAAGCTAAATCCATTGCAGCCGTAAGTATTGTGGCTTTGGGATTCCAAATATTGTGTACACTTATCATGTCTTTTACTTGTGGGTAGGCTCTAACGGCAAAAGACATGAAGATAAATGAATCTGGAAAACAACAATTTCTCTTGTTCATATGTGAGTCGTCGGAACACATTTTATTTAAACATAGAGCAAATAGATGCAAACAGCAAATGAAGCGAATTGACTTTTTTTTTTCCTCTCCCTGTAGATTTGCTGACTTTGCCACTCTGTGCAGGTAATTATGGGCCTTCGGGTAGATTGCAAAGATGTGTCTCACTTTAGAGAGCTTAATTCCATCAACCCCCTGCTTAAGACATTTTAGACATTTGCAAAGACATCAATGAGAGTTGTGATAGTTTTACTATGTCACATTTGGCGAAATCAGAAGAAGAATCAGAATAGGTTTTATTGCCATTATCAGCAAACAGTGCAAACGTGCAATGTGAAAAACATAAAACTTGGTAGAGATAAAAAAGTAAACTATAAAAACTTTAAATCTACAAGTTCATGCATGAAAATACATTAAGATATGATGATAAAAATAACTGAACAACAGGGCTGTGGGAGCTCCCCGTTCTGTTTACGATTTTCAAATGCAAATAATGCTTGTGCTTCACCAAGATGGAGAGTGTCGTAAATTAAGGCACTCAGGTGTGGCGCGTAAACCTGTCAAAGCAGTCAAAATAAATGCTTTAAAAAGTGCGTGAGCAAATACATATCGATTCATTTATTTATTTCAGATTGCCACAACGTGCGTCTATGGCCCAATAAGTGCTCAGGCAGAGTGGAGGTCTTTCATAGCGGGCGCTGGGGCACGGTATGTGATGATGACTGGAAAAAGGCCAATTCTGACGTTGTGTGTCGAGAGCTGGGCTGTGGACATGTGATTAGCACTAGAAACGGTCTCGACCGAGGACAGGGCGATATCTGGTTAGACGACGTAAAGTGCAATGGCAACGAGTCTTCGATCCTCTCATGTGCACACAAGCCTTTTGGGTCGAACAACTGTGACCACTCTGAAGATGCAGGAATAATGTGTTCAGGTACTGTTCTTGAATGACTCATTTATGTATTTATAACGATGGCCTCTGATGCGTCATGTGCCCTCTTCGATAGATGGAGTGAGGTTAAGTAATGGCACTAACCGCTGCTCTGGTACCCTCGAAGTTTTCCGTGATGGAGATTGGGCTGTGGTGTGCAACAGGAACTGGAACCAGGCGCTGTCAAAGGCTGTGTGTAAACAACTTGAGTGTGGAACACACAAAACGACAGGCACCACAA
The DNA here is from genome assembly GCA_021464625.1 of Proterorhinus semilunaris. Classification (NCBI taxonomy): domain Eukaryota; kingdom Metazoa; phylum Chordata; class Actinopteri; order Gobiiformes; family Gobiidae; genus Proterorhinus; species Proterorhinus semilunaris. The sequence continues at coordinate 30,857,572 of CM038345.1, read as the reverse complement.
GTCACGAACATATGGGATACATAGGCACTTGTGCAGAAAATCAAACTTCTTTTTCAGAGTGCACTGTGACAAAGAGCAGTGAGATGTGCCACGGGATAGCTCTTTCCTGTCAAGGTAAGGTTATGAATGAACTTGCTATTGCATTCAACAGACTTAAGACTTAACACAGAGACAGGAATGATGTGCAAAATTTACGTGAGGAAGGAATACACTTTGGAGCTTAGAAGCTGGCGAGAACAGATCAGCTGTAACAAAGTCGAGGGAGACAGAGCCCGAGAGGGTTTAAACGGCACTAACATGCCAAAAATGTACTTTGGCACTAAGCAGGGAAGAGCTCTACAGTGCACTGCTTTAAATGGTTTAATATGGTCATATTTTCGGTTCTAGTCAGAACTGGGGCTAAACACTATAGAAATGTTTTTTTAAAAGGGTCCGATGGCGCAGACTGGTTGCCTCGCTTCCGTCAGTCTACCCCAGGGCAGCTGTGGCTACAATAGTGGCTTACCACCACCAAGTACAGAGTGAATGGATAATGCAATGTGAAGCGTCTTTGAGTGTCCGGAAAAGCGCTATAATAAACCGATGTATTATTATTATGATTATTTAAATGTTCATGTGCGGCACTTTAGAAACAGTCGTGTTTTTGTTAAAATTGTGAGACAAACTAAGTGGCTTTGGCTTATTTTGCAGGTGTACAAGAGATACGACTCATGAATGGCACTGACCGTTGCAATGGCAGAGTGGAGGTGTTCGTTGAGACCCGCTGGGGAACAGTTTGTGACGACGACTGGGACATGAAAGATGCCGCGGTGGTGTGTCAGGCCATGGACTGCGGTGCGCCTCTAGAGGCAACAAACAGTGCGTCATTCGGCCAAGGTGCCGGGGATATCTGGTTAGACAATGTGGGATGTGCCGGAAACGAATCGGACCTCATGCAGTGTGCAAAAAACGCAATAGGAGATAATAACTGTGGCCATTCAGAGGATGCTGGTGTTGTCTGTTCATGTAAGTAACACTTCCCCATTATATAATCATTTACAGTGTGTTCAGGAACACCTCTCTGTTCAGAAGTACTTTTTTTCTCAAAAAGTAGTCACAGGCTTATAGCGATTGTATCTCACTGTTTCTAATTCATGGGAAATGAATGCAATTTATCACAGATTGTTTTGAATGGTCACAAATGGCATAGCTATAACTGAGTGAAAAGAGTCTGTAGTTGTTCTATAATATGAATTTTCATGCCATTGGTTTTAGATTTTTTTTTTCATTGTTATTTCAAGCAACCAGTTTATTATCCACCAACAGAGCAGCTGCCGACTTGAACAAGTTGTTGCACTCAATTACTTTTTGTCTTTTACTTCAGCTCATATCCGACTTGTCAACGGAACCTCGGGTTGCTCTGGCAGAGTGGAGTTTGCCCGCAATGACCAGTGGTCGTCTGCCCGGAGATCCTCCTGGGGAAAGAAAGAAGCCATGGTTGTGTGCCGACAGATGAACTGTGGAGAGGCTGTGACGTTTTCAGGCTCAAATTCTGCCAACGAGCCACGGAAAATGTATGACGTTAACTGCACCGGCGAAGAAAGTTCTCTGAATAAATGCACGATTAAAGAGTTAAACCGGACAAGTGGTGATACATTCGAAGATGCAACTGTGACCTGTACAGGTGAGGGTTATGGAGTAAATGGTTTGATTTGGGCAAGAGCCAGATTGATATTAACAGTGCCAATAACGTTAGCATTGGTAACACTCTGTGTGTGCACCAGTTTAAATTGTTTGAGAAGAGGATAAACTTTGGGCTCAAACATCCCACATTTACTTAAAACAACAAACTCATAAACTCATTGAATATTCAGTTATGCCTGTTATGTGTTTATAAGTCTGTAACAAGGGGTGTTTTTCCGCTGGTAAATGTCAATAAAAGTGCTTATTGTCGGCACATTTCATCCGCCTTCTCACGGCAATACTGGCAAATGACGGCCCAAAGCAACTGCAGGTTTGGTTCAAACACTTTGGTGGGAGCGACACAAGATGGATTCTCATGCGTTTGTGAACTCACAATTACCATGAAAATTCAGCAAGCAGGCAAGGTTAGTCATGAGTACTCCTGCTGAAAGCTATTTGAATTAACCTAGAGTAAATTAAGGACTACATTTATTTTGCACACCAACTAAATTCAGAAAAAAAAGAAAAGAAAAAGTACATATATAGGCCGCACTTGTCTATGAGCCGCAGGTGTCTGTCCATGTTGTAACATGTGAGCGCACACACACCGCACCAGGGCCGTGAGGTGAGCGCGGTGCGGGACAGATTACCACAGGGAAGTGCGATCTCATCTCCTCCTCGCTCTTTTTTCAAAGCAACGTGGCGGCCTGTGCACCGACCACTTCGGTCCGCCGCTATGGTGACTCATGAGCAAAGTCAATTGTTACATGAGTCCAGATGATGCATCCAAGAAGAAGGGGAGGCTCTGTGATATTGAATTGTACATTTGGTTTTAGGCGTTTATATTTTATTATATTATTTGAGTTAGGCACACAGAGATAGCCTAGCAGATACGCACCACTATGTCGACATGCGGCATCCCGCACACAACCAGGTCTTATCCGGCGTCATATTCGGCTCCACAGATGCTGAAAAAGACTGAATAATAGTACAAATTAAATGGCCTGACCACACAACACGGCATTTAACACGTTACCTTTTTGTGGCGCTTACCATGAAGTCAGACAGTGATCGGAACGCGAAGAATGGAGAGTGTCCCCTCAAAACAAGACGCCGACAATCTGGGACGGATTAGCTTGTTAGCATCCAATACTGAACAGACAGAGAAATTATTGACAGAGGCATTATTGAACTTCACACGAGACATCTTTTTTTTGCATTTTGTACTTGTTTTTCTCTATGTAGTTATGAAACATGTTTTGCAGGTAATGTAATTTTGTCGGAGGGGCCCAATCGCTGTGCTGGACGGGTCGAGTTCTTCAACAACGGCCAGTGGGCAGATATTTGCAGTGATTCCTGGAATATGAACGCTGCTGCTGTGGTCTGTCAACAGCTGAAGTGTGGCACAGCACACAAAATCATCCCCTCCACGGGCCGACCAGCCAGCAGGGTTTGGGTGAATCAGACCAACTGCAATGGACAAGAAATGGGCCTTTCGTTGTGTCGTGTTAACTTTTCAAACCAGAGCTGTAACAGTCCAACGGTGGCTGGAGTCATCTGCTCAGGTATGGATTTAACAACTAGCTAGAACGGCTATATTTTGGCTGACCGGGACAGATTGTACACATAAATTGCGCAATCTCTTCCAGCGTTGTTTTTGTTTCATTCAATTTCAAAAAGCTATTGTCGCTCAAATCCGAAAAACCGAAGATAAAATGCACCCTTGTAGTGAACCAGTGAATTGATTCATGAATGCCCATCCATGATATCATGTTACTTCAATTATACAATGCAGTTTTGTTGGCATTGGATAATTGAATATAAATTCTAGTTTATAGCTCATATCAAATCTTGCATTTACTGTAGAGTGTAGACTTTTGTTTTATCTGAAAACGCCGATAAAACAATAAGCACAGTATCACAGTAAAGCTCCCAGGTTGATTAATTTCATTATTATTATCAGTTGCTGACAGTTTTGCATCATTTTGATTTTTACGGTATAGCACGCTAGAACGTTTGGCAGCTTTCCTAACTTCTGCCTTTTAAACATTCACAGACGGCCTGGTGGTCCGTTTGGGCAATGGTCCAGATCGGTGCTCGGGCCGTGTTGAGGTTCGCAGCGGACACGAGTGGGGAACAGTGTGTGATTCAAGCGTGAACCTAAGTAAAGCCACACTTCTGTGTGACCTTCTGGAGTGTGGACATGCAGTGAATGTTTCCGCTGGAGGATCGTACCCTCCAGGAATAGGATCCGTATACGACGCAAGTAGTTCCTGCTTCACCAGCTTAAACTCCATTCACCAGTGCGCACTCAAGGGGTTTAAGGCATCTTCCTGCGGACATAACAGAGACGCTGGCATTGCTTGTGGAGGTAACTTTGTTGTGTCGTTTATTGCGCCTGGGGATGGGGATTTGTTTTTTTTGTTTTTTATTTACGTCATGTAAATGTTCATGAAGTAATCCTACCGTTATTTTCTATTTCAGGCGATTCATCCCTAAGACTTGTGAACGGCACAGACCGGTGTTCTGGTAGAGTAGAGATCCTTTACAGTGCTCAATGGGGAACAGTGTGCGATGATGACTGGGACATCAGAGACGCCCAGGTGGTGTGCCGCTCCAAAGACTGTGGTTCAGCTATAGCGGCTATACCAGGAGACTTTTTCGGCCATGGTGTTGGAAACATTTGGTTGGATGATGTTAATTGTGTTGGGAATGAGTCCTCTCTTGTGCAATGCGGACATGCCAGGTTTGGAGGCAGTAACTGTGGACATGGAGAAGATGCAGGGGTTATCTGCTCAGGTAACTCTCAGCTCCTTGTTTTTTATTATTATTAATATATATATATATATATATATATATATATATATATATATATATATATCTATATACATATATTTTGCATTAGATTAGAACTCCGTTTTTTTTTTAATAACCATGTTATAGCAAGACAGAAACTCAAGTCTTAGATGTATGTGCCTATAGCATAACATTGCATTAATGTTACAACGCCATGAAACAAGTTGTTGTTGTTGTGTAAATAAAGCTTAAAAACATTTAACTGTTCTGAAGCCTTTTCCAAACAAGCAACACATCACATTGTCAAGATGAGTTTATTACGTATTGATTTCCGTCGGTGTGGCCATAAGTATTAACTTATCAACTTTCTTTGTTTTTAGCCCATCTTAGATTGTTCGGTGGCCCAAACCAGTGCTCAGGCAATGTGGAGGTCTTTTATGAAGGACAATGGTTAGCCGCTGTCAGTCTGAACTGGGGAAGAAATGAGGTGGCCGTTGTTTGTAAAGAGATGAACTGTGGGGATCCCATGAGCGTTTCTGGCCCCTTCTCTCAAAGCGAGCTGCAGAGGGGCTTTAAAGTCAAATGTACTGGAAGAGAGAGCTCAGTCTCGCAGTGCAGTGTGATACCATACACCGGGGCCGACACCGAGCGTCTCAGATACGCTGCTGTGACATGTTCAGGTAAGAGCTTGGGTTTTGATCAAAAGTCTGAAAGGAAGGAAAGATAACGTGCTTTATTTGTCTTTTTATAATTAAATTGCTCAAAATGTCTTAACTGCATGGCTTGATATTTTGCGCAAGGCAATGGTTGGTTGTTAATTAATTTATATACATTTATTTATTCATATGGAGTCAAACTTAATCCCACAAATGTATTCAAACTACAGGTATCGTTAAATTATCCGATGGTCCAAATCGCTGCGCTGGAAGAGCCGAGGTCTTTCACAACGGCCAGTGGGGGAATGTGTGTGGTGCATCGTGGGACTTGAGCGATGCAAAGGTGGTCTGTCAGCAGCTGAACTGTGGCGATGCCTTCAAAATCACCTCTGAACCGGACTATGGCCACGGGAAGGGCACCTTCTCTGTTGACCACATTGAATGCAACGGACGAGAGTCTATCCTGCAGCAGTGCAACGTCAGACATAGCAAAGGGAGCAACTGCAACTCCACTTCAGTCGCTGGGGTCGTCTGCACAGGTATGACAACTTCATGTCGTTGCAGTTTCATAACGCCAAATGTTGAGTTCTCTTAGAACCTGGATTTAATTGATAGCTGGAAATAGCTTAAACCAGACAAAACAGGCACAAACAAGGTGAAGCCTGTAAAGCTGTGTGCAATTTGTATCCTACACAGCTTGACATACACCTACCATGGTATCAAGAAAAAAAGCAGAGAATATCGTGGATTACACATTTTTGACACAAGAGTAGACTCTTTCTATCAAAAAAAGAAGAAAAAAAAGAACTTATTTTTTAATATTATGATTATTTTTTTATTTTATTAACATTTTATTACATTTGTAAACATAGAACAAAATACAAAAGACTGTACATCAGACAAAACAAAGACGGGCAAGACATACAACACACTGCATAGGTGAAAACAAGACAAAAACCAAGGGATACACATTTCATCACCAAAATGACGATTACCTTGAAGTACGTTTGTTAAGTGATGATGTCTTCCCAGTCCAACAGAGTTTTAGCCTTATGGGATTTAGCTGATTTTAACCTGTTAAAAAACTGTTTGGACCCGGAAGTAGCTTATTATGTGATGTCACACTTAACAAATGTATAAAGCTGGACAAATAGGTCAAATTTGCATATGAAAAGTCTGCGCGCATAATGCTAACTAATGCTAACGTTTTAACGGTATCTTATCAAAACTCATTTTTAAACACATTTACTTTCAAGAAACTAATGTAGCTGTAGCTTACTACTTACAGATCAATAAACAATAAATATCACATTTCACAACAATCAAAATAGCCTTATGTGGGCCAAAACGACAGTTGACAAAGTGAAGTCATTTTTGCTTTATAACCATAGAGACGTCTTGTAACTGAACACATTTCCATGGTTACAAGGCAAACATGACTTCTTGCAGCTTCCGTGTAAGAACAGTTCTTGCGTCTTATGAAGTATGAATGAGTCTTTTACGTTCTCAACAGTAAAATACGTTTGTTAAGCAGTGACGTCACAGCTCTACTTCCGGGTCCGGCAGATTTTAGAGAAACTACAAAAAAACTCTTTAATACCACAATCAATATTTCTGAACCTCAACAGAGAGTTACTGAACATACTTATTTATCAGGCCCATTAGCCAAAAATGCTGTACCTACTGCTATAAAAGTAATATTTACCAAAATCGGTACTTCGGTTAGCGGGAAAAAATGCTAACGGCGCAGCAGCTACACTAACCCCGGAAATACCGACTTTATTAAATAATACTTTTTTAGCAGTAGGGGCGGCATTTTTGGCTAATTAGTCTGACAAATAAATAGGTTCAGTAACTCTCCGTTAAGTTTCAGAAATATTGATGGTTGTTTTTAAGAGTTTTTTATGTTTTTTTCTCGCATATTTGCCGGCCTGCCAGGACCCGGAAGCGGAAGTCGTGACGTCACACTTAACAAACAGCAAACAGAGCACGTAACACAAGAGGGCACTTTAAACCAACGCAAAACCAAACATATTTCAAAAATTCACGATAAACTAACCATCACACCGTTAATATCCCTCTCTTTACCCTTTGAACATGCCTTTCCTCCAAGTCAAATTTCTCTTTCGGGACACACATAATACGTTACCTATGAATATGTGGTTACTAATCTCAGAAATGTCAGCTGTTTAACTGGGATTGATCAGTTGGCTGGTCCTGACCGATCAATCTCAATCTGAGTGAGCAGGCCTCCTGGTGGTCTCTGAAGGTTTGCAACAACAGGGAGTTTTCACGATTACATCCATGAGCCAAGATAACAATGAGTGGAACTAAGGAACAACAGTCCAGGACTACCTTTAGGTCATGCGAGACCACAGCAAGTCTTAGTAATAACATAGTAACACTGGTTTAGGAATAACATTTCAGTGGAGTTGTTTCAAGTAAACAGCCCTGAATAGCATCAGATTGCCAGGTGTGTAAGCATCTGGGGAACGTACCCCTGGCGTCTAGAGGTGCCGTTGTTCCCCGATGCTTCTGATGCGCCACTGTGGAACCTCAGACTGACCCCAAATTGCCTGTAATCCTAACAGACGGCCTGGGCATCCGGCTGGTGGATGGTCCCGAAAGGTGTTCTGGCAGGGTGGAGGTGCGCATGGGCAACGTCTGGGGGTCTGTGTGCGGCGCAGACTGGGGCGTGCCGTATGGCGAGATTGTCTGTGAGCTGCTGGATTGTGGTCATTCAGTGAACATCAGTACGGTCCCGCACAAAGGAACAGCCCCAGTGTCCAGTCCTGCACAGACCTGTTACAGCAGCGCCCAAAGCCTGAAGAACTGTCTTCACAGAGGACTGCCTCGAGCCACATGTGCACAGAACTACGACGCCAGTGTGACGTGTGGAGGTAAGACTTTTGCTGTAGGTCATTACGCTCTTAAAGTTTTGGGGACATTGGATAGAACATGTACAATATGCGGTGCTTCAATTGTCTTTGTACTTATACATTTCCTGATCTATATTCTGGTCTGCAGCTGACATTCGTCTGGTGGATGGCCCCAACCCCTGCTCCGGCCGCGTGGAGGTGCTGCATAAGGGCGAATGGGGAACAGTGTGTGATGATGACTGGGGTTTGGAGGATGCCCGCGTGGTGTGCAGTCAGTTGGGCTGCGGAACGCCAGTCTCTGCCCCTGTAGGCTCAAACTTCGGAAGAGGCACGGGCCCCACGTGGCTCGACAATGTGGGGTGCGGTGGTAGTGAGGGGGCGCTCACACACTGCTCACACAATGGCTGGGGCAATCACAACTGTGGCCATGAAGAAGACGCAGGAGTTGCTTGTTTAGGTAAGAGAAAGTATTAAGTGTGTTATTCCAATACTTTCCGATACTTTTTGGGCATAGCTTAAGTTTGTGGGCTCAAACATATCAGCAGGTGCAGCACAAGATGGATTTTTGTGAGTTTGTGAACAAATCTCCCGACAAGCCAATGCGTTTCCTACTAAATTTGTTTATTAGCAGGAGAGGCATTAGCGTCAACTAGTCTGCAGGCTAGGTATACAACATTTAGCTCAAGGTTAAACAATGAACAGAAAAGAAGAGAAAGAAGAAGAAGAAAAAAACTCAACTGTTAAGGACAATATGTGAACTTTTATGGGATGAATTCTAACTCATCTGACATGACTTTTTGTTCCACAGACATCGTTCAGAAACCCAAACTGTTGATGTCTCCTGGGACAAAGGTGAACTGGGGAGACAGGCTGGACATCACCTGTGCAGTAGTCAGCCGACAGGCGAAAGGCACTTTCACCTTGAGAAAAACCAATGATTTTTTAAAAATGGAAAAAGTCTCTGAAAATGAAGCCGTTACATTTACCTTCCTAAAAGTCAACTTCAGCCACGGTGGTCATTACTATTGTGAATACAGGAAGAACGTCTCAAGGGACGTGGTCGCGTATCCTCAGGGAGAGGCTGTTCAACTCACAATCACAGGTAACAAGGTTTACTCTTGGCTTTTTTAAATTTATTTTTATTGTATATTTTTAAATTTGGCTCAGAGTACTTCAATAAGACTCTAATGTGTTTTGTATGGCCTAAATTCAATTGGATGTCAAAACACTAGCGCCATGGTAATGCTTGCCTGGAAAGTTAGCAGGTCAATGTTCCTAATCCACTTACAGTTTCTATCGTCGTGAGTCACGTGACAAAGCTTTGCGTGCCGCCGTTTTGGATCATGTTTCTAATGCATATAATGTCAAACTGAATTTAAGTCACAAAGTACGAACTGCTCAGCTATCATGCCTTTCACTTTTCTACTACTACAAAGAGGCAACAGGAATTTTCAACTGGGTTATTGCTCAAAATGCAGGGACACCTTAAAGCATAGCTGTGTTAGTGTGTGTTTTACCTAAAATGCTAACAAATTATTAGCAACTGTGATAACAGTCTAACATAACGCAACATAACAAATCTTTTGTTGACTGAAAGATACCGTGCAAATGTAACCATCAGTGTGTGTGGAAGTGCTGATGGACGAAAAGGCAATTTGGTTTAATCATGTAATTTCACACTTTTAGAGATAGATATTGATTAGTTTCTGCCCACTTTAAGTCCATGGAAAGCTCTCTGTTATCTCCCAGTATGGCACGGACCATATAAATCACAGAAATGCCTTTAGCTCTCTGAGCCTGTCATACAAATGAATGGAGAAGCCAGGCACTATATTAAAGTATGGCAAATTCATTACATTTATATAATTTCTGTGGTTTCTCTATCATTATCATATTATTAGAGGAAGTTTAGTGGCCATTGCAATTGTCTCTGACCTCACATAAAGCAGAAACTTTTCGGATTATGATTTCGCATTTAGCTCAGAGGCCACTTTTCTATGCTAATTCTTATCTAAAGGGTAACAAGACCTCTAAAAGGGTCTTCACATTCATGAATTATTTCAAACTAGGCTTTGACCTCACCTAAATGTGGTCGATGGGCAACAGCTGAAAACATCTGGATAATTTTCGATGTTTGACGGCTAATGCTAACAGCTATTGGAAAAACACATTGAACAGGCTAATGGACACTCAAATGTTTCTCCTACAACGATTTGATTGCAATTATTCTTTCTCATTTACTTCACAGTGATGCTGGAAAAGCCCAGCATTTCAGTTACGTCACTCGAGCCAATATTAATCCCCAGTAAAGACAACATGTCCGTCAGTCGAGGCCAAAGCTTCAACATCACTTGTTCGGTACATTCGCGCTATCCCAGGGGATTCTTCTACCTCACCAAGCCCAAGGTCAAAGCCAGCGAAGCAAAAGCTGCAGTAAACCGGTCTGGCCAAGAGGTGGCAGACTTTGAGTTTAAGGCAGAGTATTCGCACAAAGGAGAATACAGCTGCATCTATGGGCTCAACATGTCATCGCGATCATTCCGATCTGAGCCTTCACGAGTCATTCAAGTCACTGTGATTGGTAAGTTTTTGACGGACGTAAACAGTGCAAAAAATTACACTGGATTCGAGGTAATGGTTCTTCATTTATATACAATTTAACCTCATAACCCCCGCCTTAACCAAGTGCATTTTCTCCAGGTCATGTTCACCCAAATCTAAAAGTTAACAGCCTATAGGCCAGAGTTTATGTGAAAGAGTTTTTGCTCTTTTTTTTTGGCATCTTGCATTTCCGTCACTTTTTTGTCACTTTTCTGTTACTCTTTTGTTGCGTCTCATCCTCGTTTTCATCTCATTTTTATCGCTATTTTGACACTTTCAAGAATTTTTAGATTTGGGTAAAGCTGAACTGGATAAAATGTGCTCGGTGAAGGTTAATAGGTTAAGGAGAGATACTCCTAGGCAAAACTCGCCAGCAAAACTACTTTTTCTGTAACACTTTATAATAAGGTTACATGAAGTCATGCATGAATAACATGAAATAATGCATGATTTCATGATGTATTCATGCATGATGATATCATGATGATAACATGACTTCATGTTCTTTCATAGATGACTTAATGCATGAATCAATTAAGTAACTACTGTAATGAATTCATGAGAAAATCTTGTTAATATATCATGATCTTAGAATCAAGATGAATTCACTAAAACATTTAGATTTTTTAACCAAAACATTAACAAATCATAATTATGAAGTTCATGATTCATCATGATTTTTAAGAAAATGTGTTTGCAATGTGACCTTAACACAACATTTACTGCTGTAATTAAATCAAATCAAATCAAACTTTATTTATAAAGCGCTTTTCATACAAAATGTAACACAAAGTGCTTTACAGTGCTTAAAAATCATTAAAATCGTCCCCACCAGTAAATATACATAAATAACTACAACCCCACCACCCACCACCCGCACACACAGACATATATACGTACTGACAGCCCAGCAGTTAAAAGTCTTAAATAAAAATGGACATAGAGTTGAGTATGTAAGGCTGGGTACAGATGGACCGAATCCAAGGAGCCGTCTGCACCAGGAGCAGCCCATCGGCCACAGCCACAGAGCGCCAACTCAGGGGGCCCGGAGGAGGTGTAGGAGAGACGTCCTACCTCCATCCAGGCACCCCCAGGAGAGCGCCCGCACGGCCACAGCCAACCAGCACTCCTGGGGCAGAGGGCTCCCTCAGAGGAACCACTAGGAGAACATAAAAAATAAATGAATAAAATAAATAGAAAATAAATAAATAAATATGTAATAAGAGATACATTAAAAACAGCTAAAACTGTGCGTGAAATAGCACAGGATAAAAAGAGGGAAACTAAAGAAATAATAGAACTAAAACCGGTGAACTAAGGATTAGTTGACTCATCATTAACTAATCCTTAGTTCATTTATAAATTCATGATGATTGTGTGATGTACTTTTATGCTTTGGACAATGATAAACGACAAAACAAACATCATAGACATTATAATTTATAACTGTCCTCAATACATTATGGGTTTAAATCAATTCAGTTAATATTTTGTTGTCCATTAAATTTCACTTACATCAACATAAACACTGCCTATTGCTCACATTTACGCTTAATTTTTAAAAAACATCTGCTAAGACTTATTCATAATGTAAATATGTTAAAATATAGCTCTTTTTTTTTTCTTTCTTTTTTTTTTACTCTTGCACAAATTTGTTCAAAGCATAAAACTGAATCACTTTGGTATAGGGGACACAATCATCATGAATGAGCTAAGGATTAGCTAATGATGAGGTAATTAGCAGTAAGTGGTATATTAAGGTATATCTTGCAAACTAATTTTCTTAAAAAATCATGATATTCATGCATAAACTTCATAATTACAATTAGTTCATGTTGTTAAAGAATCTAAATGTTTTAGTGAATTCATCGTGATTCTAAGATCATAATATATTAACAAGATTTTCTCATGAATTCATTACAGTAGTTACTTAATGAATTCATGCATGAAGTCATCTATGAAAGAACATGAATTCATGTTAACTCATGATGAGTCATGATATGCATGATTTCATGATGTATTCATTCATAACTTCATGTAACCTTACGTTAAACCTTTTTTCCCCCATTCACCTGCAGTGTCTTATGTTTCTATATTCTATATTTCTAAAGGTATCTTTATTATTACACTCACATCACAGTAACATAAAAAGTAGCCTCTCAGAAAATAAATGTATTGCTCTCCATTCTAATGTATTTGTATTTTTGGAATTCACCCACAGCCAGTTCTTCTTCTGTGGCCACTGCAGTGGTGGTCACCTTGTTCCTGGTGATTGTACTGCTAGTTTTGGGGTACGTCTTATGGAAGAAACAAAGGTGGAGATATGGTAAGTGATAACTGTATATCAAAGCAGGAAAATATAAAAAAATAATAACTTTGTACTTTCCTATGACCATGTTCTTCCAAAGTTTCAGACAATATGGTCAGGTTTGTGAACAGAATTGGAGGAGTAATTCAAGACTTTGGAAACAACAGCAGGTATGTCACCTGACTTTATTTTAATGTGAGCAGGGACTTCAAAAATGTGACAAAACCGCGGCGACAACTTGACAAAAAAGTTATGATTACTTTACACAAAATAAATTCAGTATCGAATGTTGTCCAAAGGTTTAGTTGTCCAAAGCGTTTTTAAGTAAAATAATTTGTGAAGAGCCGTCTTATCCAGGACATTTGATATACTGTTATGTACAGTACAATTCTATCTACCCCCCTTAAAGTGGACATGTCATACATATGGAGCCTACAGATATACTTAAAAAAACGTATTTTTGGAGCCTCAGCTTTGCTATTTTACATAGCAAAGATTTTATAATTTGAAACTATATCTCTGTAAGAATAGTAACAATAAAATGCAGGACAAAGAGCTGGTGAAGATCTTGACTAGGGCTCCTCCTGCTGGCAGCTGTAGGAATATGGCATGTTTGCAGCTCCAGCAGCGCGTGATAAACACACTTCGAGTGCAGAACGGCTCAAAAGCGATAATGTTGGATGATGGGCTTTAGAAATGTGGGGGACAGTTTTTGTGTTTGAACAATGTTGTGAGTGTAATCAGGAAATACAGAACTGATGCCGTAGAAGAAGAAACATTTAACAGCTTTGTCCAAGGATTAACTCAAAACTGCGTGATTGTTGTGAAATACTACTCCAGGTCTGTCTTTGACGAAGGGAACAACTTTAAACCCTTGGATCAAACCTCAAGAAAGTCGACTTTGCATGATATGTCCACTTTAAAACGTAAAATACCAAATTAAACAAGGCCAAAGTAAAGAGAGAAAGAGAGAGTAAAAACAAAAGACTAATTGCACTTTTACGTCATGTAAATAGTTGGTTAGTGTCACTGAGGAAGCCTTGAGGAGAAGTTACTCATGACACTGGTTCCCTAAATGATTTGATTTCTTGTGTCTATCAGCGCCGGAGTCCCAGCCGCAGCCGCAGTCCCGGGCAGTTTCGCTAATGACGTTTACATGGACGGCATTGCGGACCCTCCAGGAGCGGCCTATAGCGACCATGAGCCGCTTGTGCTTACTAATTAACTGTTTCTTTTTTTTAACTATGAACCTTTGATCTGATATATGTGTAATAAAGAGATCTTTACAGTCAACGAGGTTTGCGAAATAACTGGAGACACACTGGGACACACACAAAATGAAACAGAAAGAAAAATATTCTACATCTGAAAATCCCGCAATAGGGTATGGCAGAAATTCTTTAAATTCAACGGCGAACGCTAGCTTGTTGACGATAGTTGCATGGCGAACAAGGAAGGCAGCTAAAAGAAGACCCTGCAGAGACAAACAGCGACAGTAACTTATTACACTCACTGCTGTCTTGCTCCCCCCTGCTCTACTTATTATTTTCTTTCGTTTTTTGTCATACTTTCCTATGACCATCGTCTTTAGACAATATGGTCTGGTTTATGAGCAGAACTGGCGGAAAACAGGACATTGGGCACCACAGCAGGTAAGAAAAAACTGAATAGAACAGGTGTCTATGTACTTGTCTTTGCAGAGATTTGAATGGGAGCAGGGCTTGACTGGGCTTATTGAAAATATATTGGCGGACAGTGAGTCAAAGACGTATTGTCTTTGACTCACTGTCCACCAAAATATTTTCATATCAAGGTTATTCATTTTGCTTTTTTTTAGTGAAGGGCCCACTTAGCAAACAGACAAGTGTTTAAAAAAAGAGAGAAAAACTAGGGAGATAGATTCCATAATATTGACATTACATAATGGCTACTTTTAAAGTACTGAGTATCAATACTCATTTTTAAACGTTAAATAAAAGCTGCAGCATCAATTATAGACACAAAAGGACGACTACGTTTTTTGTCCTGAGCCAATACACCCACATGAGGATTGTAGAAAGCCATCCAAATCATGTGACAAGAGCAAGTTTAAAATGGGATTAATTCAACATTGATTTATTTCTCAAACCAGATGAAACGCAAATAATAAGAACATAGTTAGGTGCAATTTACTTACCCTTTTTTCTGGACTATAGGTACTAGGATTGCACACACAATGGGAGAAAACACTTGGTATTCAAAAAATTGAGGAATCCTGCAATAATAATTTTACTGCAACCTCTTAATATACCATTTTGACGTGATCATTTCCAACCCCAGGAATTTCCCCTGGAGATTCAAATTATAAACCACGGACAAAGTACAAGGCACACAGGTTCGTTATGATTTTTATAACGACAGGCAGGTAATGTTCATATTACAAGATGTTCTATTACATTAAATTAAGGATTTATCACTCGTTCCATAGCATACTTTATTTGTTTACCAGTTCACAGTTGTAATGGTGCATTCAGGAACACTACATTGAATGACGCCACCATGAAGACCAGACAGCAGCTGTTTGACCCCTGCAGCAGGGCAGATATGAAGGGCTGCACCAAATGTTTACATTTTAGAACCATTTAAATAAAGTTCATATCTAAGTTTTATTTGGATAAAGGTTACCTGCAAACGAGACGAGGGAATCCTAAACTGAAAGGAGCTACAGACAGACGCCACGTCGAGCTACCGCCTCTGTGACAAGGATACGGCGTGAGACTTACGGAGTGTTGTGCTAAGCTAAAGGCTAGCTGCCGCTCTTACCTCCCACACAAGCATAGGAAGCTTGAAGGACGATTTAACCAGCGCACCAAGCCAGAGCGGCAACGCCATGCTAGAGCAGTGGTGGAAAAGCCCTGTATTAGGACTTCATTTAGCATTAAACGCATTGATTTGCCGATGTTACCTGCGCAGCTATGACTGAGCACTCGAAATCGGATGGCACAGAGACCAGGAAGGTCAGTGGGCGAGTAACCTAAACAACGCACTATTTATATGAATAGACGTTTACATGGACGGCATTGAAGAAGAAGAAGAAGAAGAAGAAGACCTTTATGTACAGTACTTAGCGCTTTTCACACATGAAATAAGTTTATATTCGCTACCTTTGTAGCTTCAGTTTCCCCTGAGGGAGACTGACAGAAGTGCTGTCGCGACTGCACACATCTGCGGTCCCTCTGACCACCATCATTCATTCAGGCACACACACACATCATTCATTCTGGACTATGGTAAATGTTTTAGTGGTCGGGGAAACCGGAGTACCCTCCAGGAGTCTCTCACAAACATGAGCCGCTTGCGTTTTCTTAATAACTTTCTTTTTAACGATGAACCTTTGAGTTGATGTGTAAAAAAAAGAGAAACTAAGCTAACCAAGACTGTTGTAGCATTCATATCTTTGTTTTGAGACTTGGAAATAATAGTCTATGTATTGTAAACGCAGTAAGGAGTGAGAGACTGGGCTGGTCAAGATTTCAAATTGCGCCCTCTGCAGGCAGTTGTGAGGAAGTGGGGTGCATGCCACAAGTGCCAATTCTTGGGCCACCCCATTTTAAATTATCTGGAGACGCCCATGAAAAAATTTAACTGAAAGGAAACTATATTTTACGTCTGCAAATTCAGCAATAGGGTATAGCAGATCTTCAAATTCTAATAGCACAGTTGTTTTGAGTTTTACATTTCTCATTACCATATCACACCTCTTAAAGCACACCCACGACTGTCAAGCTCCCCCCAAGGGATTTCATACCTTCAGCTCGTCTATACGCCCTGTTCGATAGGTCAGCCAAGATAACCAGCCTCTTCTGTATTTTTATCCATCTCTTATCATTTCAATGGTGTAATGTCCCTGCCATTGTTTGCTGATGTTGGGTAATTACCCCAATCTGCCTGTTTTTTTTTAGCCCCAGGAGAAACGCACTTTTCCCCAGTCTCTTTGGCCAATTTGTGGAGAAAGGGTTCAACCATTGAGTTAATGTCCAGCCCAGTTTCGACAGGTCGGTATTTTCATCTGCGTGTGTGCAGCAAGAGTCCGACCCTTGAAGCGCTGAGCCAGAGGGACAGACGGCGGCACGTGCCTTTAATGGATAGATGCCTTAGACAAAGGTCATACTGTAAGCCTATAGTCCCCTACTGCGAGCTTGTAGTCACTGCACCACAGTGGATTTACAAATGTACATAAAGCAGCAGATGTGAGGTGAATAATTACGTGGTGCAAATGGCAGTTAACAAGTTATGTACAGTTCAGGAGTCTGATGCTCTTGTTGTGATGAGACGTGTGTGACCAAATTGGCTCTTTCTAACGGGATATTTTTTAATATCCCTTATTTACTGGAATATCCCTTATTTCTAACGGAATAAGGGATATTCCAGGATTTTTGACATACGGCCTCATTTTCTAGTTATCCGGAGTGTTGTTGATTTCTGGAGATATTTTTAAAATTTATTTATGCAGTCCTTATATTTGAAGAGTTTAGTGGTGCTACCCTAGCGCATTTCTACGGTAACAGCTAGCCTGGATTAAAAACAGTCTGCCCCACTCCACAGTGCACCTGAGGCAAATCACTCAGACTACCGATATACTGTAAATGTCTGTGTCGATAGAGTACTTTTAACCATTTTGCATAATAACTTATATTTGAGCAGCATCAGCTTCGTGCTTGTAAGCTACGTAGCAGTGATCTGCAAGAAAATAGTCCCTCAAAATGTGGTAATTCTGAAGAGAGAATGGGTTGACCAGGTGTACGCTTCTTCCTTTTCTAGAAAAAGGGGAGTTGCTATACTCATAAACAAAAATGTCTATTTTAACCATAAAGAAACATGTGTAGACAGGGAAGGTAGGTACGTGCTGGTGACTGGGGATATTGGGGGTATAAAAATGACTTTGCTCAATCTTTATGCTCCTAATGAAGACTGCCCAAAATTTTTTAAGACCATATCATCAGTGCTGGCAAGCAAATCTCAGGGATTGATTTTGGTTGGTGGGGACTTCAACTGTGTCATAAAGCCCTGTGTGGACAAATTACCAATCGGAATAGGCTCTATACCAAAAAAGACCTCAACTCTTAATGCAATGATAGAGGAGTTAGGTCTAATTGAGATATGGCGTTATCTACATCCTAGAATGAAGGACTTCACTTTTAAATCACAGGTGCATGGCAGCTATTCTAGACTGGATATGTTCCTAATCTCGGGCTGTGACTCATATAGAGTTAATGAATGTAATATTGAACCAATAACCATTTCAGATCATGCACCGGTCATGTTAAAACTAAAAATAGAATCACGGAGCCAGTTCAAATATTGGAGGCTTAATGTATCTCTGTTGAATGATGAAGTTATAAAGTGTGACCTTCAAAAAGCCCTAAAAGAATATTTTGAACTGAATGATGTAGAAACAATATCCCCCTCCACAGTGTGGGAAGGAAGCAAGGCTGTAATGAGGGGTCATTTTATAGCCACGTCCGCACGACTTAAAAAACAAAGGCTTGCGGAGCAGAATAATTTGGAAAAAGAAATTAAAGATTTGGAATTAAGATCCCGACAGACACGTGACCAGAAAATACAAAATTTACTAAAAGAAACAAAACAGAAATTGGATAATTTGTTAACTTATAAAGCTGAAGGTGCTTTGAGATTTCTGAACAGGAAATTTTATGAACATGGTAATAAGGCTAGTCGGTTACTAGCATTCCAGCTGCGTAAGACTCAATCTAACAGAGTAGTAGGCAAGATAAAATGCCCCAATACAAACCAGATGCTCACTCAACCAAATGACATTGCAAAAATATTTGCTAAGTACTACCAAAAGCTATATGAGGGGGAACAATCCCCAGGGAAAAGGGAGAAGATAGAGGGCTTCTTAAGATCTATAAATTTGACTAAATTGACACAGGAGGAGGCAAACAAATTGACGTGTCCTTTAACACAGGAGGAAATTAAAAAGAGTATTTTTAAATTAAAAACTGGAAAAAGTCCCGGCGTTGACGGCCTACCGGGGGAATACTATAAAGCCTTTATTGAGGAACTAACACCAGCTCTGTGTAAACTATATAATTATACTTTAACTAATGGCGACCCCCCAGGGTCATGGTCAGAGGCGGTGATTAGTGTGATACCAAAGGACAACAAGGACCCAACTCTGTGTTCATCCTATAGACCAATAAGCCTTCTATGTGTGGATATGAAAATCCTGACCTCAATCATTGCAAGTAGACTCCAGAAATACACCAAGTCACTTATTAAACCTGACCAGACTGGCTTCATTGTTAATAGACAAGGATGTGACAATGTAAGGCGAGCCTTAAACCTACAATCAATAGCAATGGGTCGAAAAATCCCAGCAATGTTTCTCGGCTTAGATGCCGAGAAGGCATTTGACCGGGTGGACTGGTTGTTTCTGGAGCTATCACTGAAACACATGGGGTTTAATGATGTATTTGTTGAGTGGATAAAAATATTTTACAGAAGCCCCAAATCTAGAGTGCGAGTTAATGGTCATTGTTCAGATTTTTTCCCCTTGGGGCGTGGTACACGGCAGGGTGACGGCCTCTCACCATGTCTATTCATATTAAGTATTGAGCCGCTGGCAGAATTAATAAGAGCCGACCCGCGTATACAGGGTATAAGGGATGACGCAAATGTCCAGCACAAACTTGCACTTTTTGCTGATGACATCTTACTGTTTATTGAAAACCCATCCACCTCAATCCCAGCCCTCCTACAGTGCCTTAATGAATATAGTTCTGTCTCAGGTTACAAGGTCAACACTAATAAATCAGAAGCAATGATGATTGTTGGGGATTGGCCCTGTGAATTAGACAATGTGGTCTCCTTTAGAAAGTCTACACATGGCTTTCGGTACCTAGGCATCCATCTTACACCTAAACCTGCACAACTGTTCATCTCTAACTACGGAAAATTACTGAAGGAGGTTAAAAAAGACCTGGACAAATGGGATGTTCTCCCTCTGTCATTTCTGGGTAGAATTGAATCTGTGAGAATGAATGTCCTACCAAGATTTTTATTTTTATTTCAATCTCTTCCTATTATAGTGCCACAATCGACTTTTAAAACTCTAGAAAAACTAATCTCAACATTTATTTGGCAAAAACGAAGGCCCAGAATACGGTTAAAAATATTAATGGCAAATAAAGAAAAGGGTGGACTCGGACTTCCAGACTTAAAACTTTACTACTGGTCAACACGACTTCGAACAATAGCGGCCTGGGTGACTAATGATCCTGAAATTTTATGGGTCTCTATTGAACAGAACTCGGTCCCTGGGTTGTTACTGTGTAATCTTCCATTTATGAATCAATCCTCATTGAAAAAGGTAAAAATGACCAACCCATGGATCCTCCAGACACTTAAGACGTGGAGCCTAATTCAAAAACAAACTAGAGGGACATCAGGGCTCTCTCGGGCCATGCCCATTGTAGGTAATATAGAGTTTCTACCATCAATGTCAGATGGTGCTTTTAAAAGATGGGCAGACAAGGGCCTGATTGTCTTGGATCATTTGTTTCATGGGCAGACACTTAAATCGTTTTCATGTCTTCAAGAACAATACTCCCTACCCAATAATGACCTGTACAGATACCTACAGATTAGACACTACTTGACAGAACTCCTACAATGGAAGACTTTTATGAAAGAACCTACAAATATTGAAGAATATTTTGTTAAATTGTTTGAAAAGAAAACGACAACAGCTAAAATAATATCTATAATGTATAAATACTTGAAGGAGGCCATATCGGACAACACTTTTCATATTAAATACCAATGGGAACTCGAGATGAATGTAATTATAACAGATGATTCATGGTTGAAAGTGTGCTCCCAATGTCATAAAGGGATAAATAGCCAAAATTGGAGAGAGTTTGACTGGAAAACAAAAATTAGATTTTTTCGGACGCCTCTGAGGACCCACTTAATAAAAAGTTCCACATCAGACAAGTGCTGGAGGAAATGTGACATGGTGGGAGATCACACACATATTTTCTGGGACTGCCCCAAAATAAAAATGTTTTGGGAAAATGTAAGAAAAAAGATAGAAGACATCTTACGAACAGATCTCCCATTGGATCCCCCCCTGTTCATTTTGGATGTGTATCCCAGCGACATACTTAATGATGATCAGTACTACATTCTACATGTCTTGTTGATGGTGGCGAGAAAAACTATCACCTTGAACTGGCTTAAGCCATCTCCACCCAGTGTGGCACAATGGACACAAAATTTACAACATGTTTATTTGATGGAAGAATTAACTGCTAGACTACAACTTAAAATGGATATTTTTCTAAGAAGATGGTCACGTGTGTCAAAAATCTTCAGTTGATGATGTATGTATATGTATGTATGTATATGTATACGTGTGTATATATATGAGAACCCTCAATCTCCCGGGCCTCTGGTGGAGAACCCGAGCTTGGAGGAATAAGATGTGTAGGTGTGTACGTATGTGGGTATCGGTATATAGGTATATTGATAATTTAATTTATTTTCATTTTTCATCCAAGTCGTACCTTACCATTTATGTCCTATTATTACCATTTTATGTACAGCTTTTCTATATGTCTGCATTATTATTTAGATTTTGAGTACAATCTCAGCATTCTATTTTGTTTGTTATAATGTAAATTGCCTATGTTTCTGTGTTCAAAGGCAATAAAGTTAAAAAAAAAAAAAAAAAAATGTGGTAATTCATGGGATGCAAGATCAATTATATTTAAAAAAATTACTCTATCGACACAGACATTACATTTTCTATCAGTAGTCTGGCGTTATACATGATTTGCCTCAAGTGCACTGTGGAGTGGGTCAGACTGGTTTTAAAGCAGGATACCGTAGAAATGCGCTAGCCTGGCACTAGCCTAGCGCCACTAAACTCTTCAAATATAAGGACTGCATGAATTAAAAAGAAAAATCTCACTCTGGATAACTAAGAAATGAGGCCCTATGTCAAAAATCCTGAAATATCCCTTTAAAGTGATTAAAGCCAATTTTTTTTGAAAAAATACAATATCTATTCGTAAATTGTTTTTTTTTATTCTTTATATTAAAGTTCAGATTTTTTTTAACAAAAACAAAATGGAAAAAAAAAGGTAAAAAAAAAGTTTTATGTAATAGTTTTACCAAATATTTTAAGCCTATATCTTATTTTGTGAAACTTTTTGTATTGTACTGACATGTTTGCATTGCTCTACATGCCTATATCTAACTTTTCAGTGACCCAGTGGCTGTATGGGAGGTTAACATTAACCTTACCTTTACTTTCCATTCCAGTGGCCCATAGGTTGCTAAAATGGTTTCTGGAGAATCATAGAGGCCACCAGGATGGAAATAAAGACCTCCGCCCACTCCATCTGGTCGCCGCCCCCCTCACCAGAGTCCAGGTGGAACCAATTTGTAATCAGGTGCACACACCTGGACTGTTCATAATGACGTGAATTCACAGTCATGCACCGGGAGCAGCCCAAACACCACGGCAGGAGCACAGCGCTGCAAATTCAACAAGACTCGCAACAAACAGAAACGCTGAGCGGGTTCTCACTTTTAAAGAGCTGAAGAGACTGCCGGTAAGTGCCAGTGTGTGCTTCACTTTATATTGAAAGTGAGACTATGTGTTTCTGTTGTGTCTTTGTGGATGTTGGTTTGTTTATGTTGTGGGTTGAGATGTGCTGTGTGAGTCATATTTACAAGTTGGTTAAAAAATTGAGAATTAATTCATGATTACCGGTATTAAAGTTTAAATCCCTTTTAAAGGCTAAACCTTTATAAAATCAAGGGGTAAAATGGTTTGGGATCGCATATATTTGTCTGTAATTCGGATGCAAACCTAAATGTTTTAAAGTGTTTATGTAACCTGTAACAAATATGCCTGTGTATTTATTGGGTTTTTCTGTTTCCACTAAGGTTTTTTAACTAAACTGATGACCCAACAAATGGAGTAGAAAATGAGAATAAAAGGATAAAGAACTTCCTGCCTCCATGTTTGAGTGAAATCCTGTACTAAACTTCAGTAGTGAGCCCATCTCACGTCAGGTGTGGGAACCCGCCCAGCAAGAGCAGAATAATCTGACAAAGACGCAAATCTAATCATAGCCACTGGGTCACTGAAAGGTATGCACTAATATTAACTTTTTCTTTGCATAATAAGTTGCATAATGCATCTTAAATTGTGGCAAAAAGTTCGCCTCTCAATTAAAGTATCCCAAACATCCGGCTCCCATTAGAAAGCCATAAATCTAGTGATGTGACTTTCTCGATTGAATTGGCTCCTTTGCGACGGCGTTCTGCCTTTATGAACAGAGCATGATCTTTTTTGTTTTTGTATCTATTTGTAAAATAATGTACCCAATACTGAACAAGTATTTTTGTTTGCTCTACAAATGTTAATGGGCAAAGCAGGCTCTTTTCCTATAGTGTGTCCTAAATCCTTTTGCATTCAGCTAGACGTTTTCTTACTATTCATTCATCCATCCATCCATTTTCTTCCACTTGTCCGTTGCCGGGTCCTGGGGGCAGCCGTCCGAGCTACCCAAATCACATTGCACCAGCCCCTTATGGCTCCTCCTGCAGGTGGTGGGTCCACAGAAGGACGGCCTCATGATTCTAACTGGGTCTGTTGGTCTCTCATAAGGGGCTTCTGAGTTTTCTTACTGGTTTCCTCAAAACATTTACATAAGATAAGCCAGTCTTTTGAACAGTTTTATGAATTGAATGGATCCCTGTGATTCCCATTAAAGATCTGTAAACCCCATCACTAATTGATGGATGTGTCTGTGAGATCCACTTCTGGTTCTTATAATACATTTATTCTGATTGAAAAAAGCTTTCTAAAAGTATATTCTCAAAGCCCTCGCTTTTTTGATGAGGTGTCAAAGCTTCTCTTTGCTCTTGTTTGAGCTTGTGTTGGCTGCTGTTGCTTGAATAAGAGGTTTTTGGCTGATGGTGAGTTACCGCGTGCCTTGAGTGCGTGAGGAGATGGATCAGTCGGGGCAGCACAGAGTGTTGAAGTGACAGAGGCATTAGTTCCCCACTTCTGGCTCACTGCCCATTTCAGATCTCCCGACAAACTGCAGGCAACTGTGCTCGTGCTGTAATCACAAAGACTGGCCTAAGGGAGCATTTAAATCTGTCGTACAAGGGGAATAAGCCGCTGAAAGAGGGCAATAACTTAATATAAAATGTTTGTTTGATTTTTTTTTTTTTTATCTGTCAAGGTCTTTTTAAAATCCCCCACATCCTTTTATGTCTGGTTTGAGTTGATCTGTGAGTGGGCCTCTGTAATGGGTGAATGAATGTGAGTTAGGACTGTTTTGAGTGGGAAATTGCACTCAAATTGATTCCTAGGTGCGTTTATCTCATAAATTTACAAACCTGGGACAAGTTATAATGTGGTGGGATATACTCGGACATACCAAAACTTGCCATGTTTAAATACCATAGTGGATGCAATTCATAGCAATGAAACTACAAAGTTCACATCCAGTATTGAACATCTGTCTTGGCAAATCCTACCCAGTCCAGTGCCAGGTCTACCCAAGTCAACCAGTGTCAGCCCACGTTTTGGGACCAAGCTCAACCCCGGGCCAAAGGCCAAAGCACAATCAACTAATTCTAACGTGACCAGACTGCTGGCCTCTGATTGGTCAGAGGAGACAGGACAACCCTCACTAAAACACACACGTCTTGTGAGATTTAATATTCCTAAGGTGGTCAAAATGCAACTGATGGAGTGTCACGTGATCAGTGGAGCTCCAGACCTCCACAGGAAATGAAATGACGTCACCTCCACTTGTTTCATGACGTGCTCCAGTGTGTGTTGACATCCCACATGGACGCGTGTCAGATGATGTGCCGCGGCGCACTGCGTTCTGGTGTGCACTGGCCTTTAGGGTTAGTTTGGTTTAGCCAGTATTGTCCTGTGGAGAAGTGGAGCTCCACTGATCACATGACCCTCCATGGGCTGCATTCAGACCAAAGACATAATAATAAACTCCGTCTCCTCACTCCTCCCTGTTTGCCATAATAACTACGTTCGAGGGGGAAATCATGGCGGATTTACAGAGCCCTTAGCGCTAATGCTAATAACCTGTCAATCAAAGTCCGGTCCTCATTAGTATCCAAGATTTCTAAAATGTTTCTTACGAAAACCAGCCTGGTCTCTTTAATTGTAACCAACCCGGGGTTATCACAGGAGCAATATCTAGCTGTGGAAAGTAAAAAAAAAAAACTGAAACCAGGCTTTACAGTTACATAAAACATGTGTAAAGTGCAATGCTTTCTAATGGAAAACTAGCTTGTTTTGCCTCCAACATATGGAGGTACTGCAGCAATGCTGGACAAAGTCAGCCCCGTAGCGTTGCAGTCATAAAGCAGTGCATCCAGCGGCCATTGATTCAGATATTTCACATACCGCTGGTGAAAATGATGATTTTGCCAATAGAATTAGTTATAGTAGTTATACAAACAGTAAACGAGTAGAAACGGGCGCCTGCGTGGAAAGAGCGAAATGGACAAGGGCTGTGGACAACAGCCAAAGGAGGGACGAGTGGTCACCCTCTTCCAGAGGGGCTGCATACATTGGATCAACATTTATTTTTTTCAAATAAAGAAGCGAGCCTTTGGAACACTACTCCAGACAAAATTATTTCATGCACAAACTATTGTACATTTGCACGCCTGAACAAACAGTGGTTATTATCAAGGCAAATCTGTACACACTGAATGACTGTGATAAGGAGGGAATAAACAGTGAGGGAGTGATTGTTTCCTGACGTGGGAAGTGTGAAAGAGTGAAATAAGAATACGTCTCCATGCGTCCGTTGTTCTGTATACATTTTATGAACTTTTGTAAGAACATCAACCTGTCCAGCGACTGCGAGTCGAAATTAGCTTTTTGTTTGCTATAACCTGGCACATGACATCACGTCTTTTATAGACCAATGTCTCTTGTGCATTGTCCCTGATCAAACTAATAAAATAAAAAATTACCCATTCCTCTTAAAAGGTTATCTAATAACAAGGGAAGACAGAACATACTAAAGTCTTACCTCCTAACGCAAGAGCCTCACTCCTGTATGTCGGCAGCATGAGACTGAAATGAAGACACGTCCTCTCAAATATCTAACATTCAAAGAGACCATTGTAACTTCTCTCTCCTCTGCCGTTGGTTAACGTTCAGCTGCGATCAGTGCTTTGCCTGTTGATTCGACAGGAGTCCATGCTGTTTCTTAGCCCTTGGTATGAGATGTATTCAATCTGTTTCAAACCTTTCATTCAAAAGCGATGCCTTGGGTGGCCAGGGCACTGGGAACGCTAAAAGCACTGAACAAGAATGTGATCAGAGTCTTGTGTCATTGCCTGGCCACCAGCAGCGGAGGCCCAGCAGACTGCATTGAGCCTCATTGGTATTCGGTCAGTCCCTCGCGGTCCAGGCCGCTCATTGTCAGCACTAATGAGGCCTTGTGTTTGGTCATTGAAAAGAGTGAGGAGTTCAACAACACAGTCACAGTGCACTGGCCTATGGTAACCCCCACTGGACTTTTGCTTGGTTTCCGATGGCATTTAACCATTCTCCTTTATTTATTTTTTGCACAGATTAGGGTCAGGAAAAAATACTAATATATTGATTTTGTTATATTATGGTTGCATGATTACCTTTCTGTGTCTAACGGTATTCAGTCATCAGTTCATCTCAAAGTCACCAGCCACTTCCTCGATGACAGTGACGAGACATTTTTTGCTGTAGAAAACAAATGGTTTGAGACACAAGTGAAAGAAGCAAGAAATCCTTCTCTCAATAGTCAGGACAACGAGCTGTTCCGTCTTAATAATAGCAATCACCTCTCCGCCCCATGTTTAGACCCTAACTACAAAAGCGCTGTTGAGTTCATAGCTCTGAGACACAGCCCCAAGTCCGATTAATGAACGAGCAGATCCAGAGTAGAGTAAACAGTCGAAGGTTTTTGAACAAGTTGAGAATAGCTTTTCAGAATAAAGAGAATATACACTATGCTCATTGTTTTATTTTGTTTACAGCCTGCTGCCAATAAAGATAGTAAACCACTGAAGAAACTTCTTGGATGAGAGGCAAAACTTCAACACCTTAACTGCAAAGAACAAGCGATGACTTTTCCGAGTTTCCTTTCCAACCAGGATGGCATGAGAATGACACCTGCTGAAAAAAACATAAAAAATCTCTGGACAAATTTAGAACAGACACTACGCAAAATTTGTATGAAATTGTACAACCATACAGATTTCTTTTCATTTTCAACCAAGATCATATCAACACCAAAAAATGCATTCTGTCTGCAAACTTTTGGTAAGACGCCATAACAACAGATCCACGTAAACGATGTTTTGAGATCTTTCCACTCTGGGACCAGGTTGTAAAATGTTTGTTTACAGACTCCCAGAACGCCAGTTTCATGTGAATGATAGGCTGCATTGATTAAGTACTTTTGCATTTAGTCCTGAGCTTGACTTTGTGTGGACAAGGAATGTTACTGTGGCATAACGGTAGCAAGGGGCCTTTTACTTAACGTGTTAGCAGTGCAGACCCTTGTTACAACGCCACGCTTGATTTTGTGGGTCAAGGGAACCCAAGAATGAACTAATCCCCACACATTTAAGTATAGAGTTTGTGTGTGAGGTCATGCCATAGCAAGAGGAAACGGGGGCTTTGGCCATGTCTGCAATTTTATTCATCGACTTGTCTATTGTTATGAGGTTCCATTTCTATTCAGATGGGAATGGAATCTGTTTAGCCTCTATAAAGTCTAAGATTGCAGGTGACTCAGAATCACCACTGGTTGGGAACCACTGTGTTTTTGTGTTGTATGTGATGGGTGGGGAGGTGAATATTGAGAGCAGGTGTGTGTGTGTGCAGGTGGATGTGAGTCGAGGACCCGCTTGAAAACGAGATGATGCATCTCATGGGGCCGATCCTCCAAATATGTCCATAAATAAATAAAGCGCTCAACACAACCACTGGCGGCAGCATCCTACTGCATTCACGAAGAGTTGCTTGACGCCGTTACCTCTTCTCTGCAGGCCCGACTACTGCCCACTGGGGTCATGTTGGGATGTTTACCGTCCATATAACATCGTGCTAGTTGAGCGACTGGTTTCCTCGGAGGAGTCAGAGAGAATGGTGAAAGAGAAGGCCCAACCGACAAGAGCCTGTCAGTCGCAATCAATGCATTAATACACTTAACATAAATAATAAAAGGGGAAACGACTTTCAGACACATACCCGAGTGGTTTGCGTGTGGCATGCCTCTATAACGTGCGCACGAACAGGCCTCGACCGCACCGGAGACGCAACGGCCCGACACAAGGAGCCACAGCCAGGAAGCTAAACACAGTTAGCGGTGTTAGCTCTGTACGAGTATATTGAATGTTTAAAACGTCTAAAACCGCAACTCACCGAGCATACGCAAGTAACTGTAGCGAGTCACCGGGGCTTGACGTTGGAGGACGATGACTACGCGTTTACTTCTTCAATAACTACAACATGCTACGGCTGAGCAAGACGTTTGTTAAGTGGTGACGTCACAGCTCTACTTCCGGGTCCGGCAGATGCGCATGAAACTACAAAAAACTCTTTACCACAATCTATTTCTGAAATTCAACAGAGAGTTACTGAACATACTTATTTATCAGGCCCATTAGCCATTAGCCGTACCTACTGCTATAAAAGTAATATTTACCAAAATCGCTACATCCGGGTTAGCGGAGAAAAATGCTAACGGCGCAGCAGCTCCGTTAAACCCGGAAGTAGCTACTTTAGTAAATATTACTTTATCAGTAGGTGCGGCATTTTTGGCTAATGAGTCTGAGAAATAAGTAGCTTCAGTAACTCTCTGAGTTTCAGAAATATTGATGGTTGTTTTTCAGAGTTTTTTTCTCGCATATTTGCCCGTCTGCCAGGACCCGGAAGCGGAAGTCGTGACGTCACACTTAACAAACGTAGAGTGAGGGAGCACCTTTTATAGAGTTCATTAAAACACTTGGACACCACAGTGAGGTAAATGTATTGAC
Source organism: Proterorhinus semilunaris (assembly GCA_021464625.1). Taxonomy (NCBI): domain Eukaryota; kingdom Metazoa; phylum Chordata; class Actinopteri; order Gobiiformes; family Gobiidae; genus Proterorhinus; species Proterorhinus semilunaris. Next base: position 30,828,572 of record CM038345.1, on the reverse strand, counting down.
GAGTAGTAGCTCAACTGCTAAAAGGAGTTGTTCCACGGCTTATTTCTCCACTTTCTATACTGTGTTTAGCTAATGTTAGTCTATGGAAAATGTATGCAACAGCTGCAAAGATGGCGGATCTCCATGGTAACTGGATTTTCCAGAACTCTATAGGGTACGGGAGGAGGGCCCGACACCCGTATCACTACATTACAAAAACATTAAGCTATTGTCTTATGTCTTTAGCAGTTATCAAAGTCAAAGCGAGAGGTCATGAAATTAGTATTTGTAACGTTTCATTTGAAAATTCCCTGGGTCCATTTTAAAAGACACTATTACTTTACTGACTGTCGGTGACCCAATAGTGCATCCGTTGGACGTCCCCTGCCAGTGCATTAACATTGTGCGGGTACGTGTTCCTGCGAATGTCTGTGACAGGAATGAGAGCATGGACCACAGAGGCACCGGGGCAGGGGCAGGTGTCACACTGTTCTCTCCTGCTCTCACCTCGCTCCCGGCTCAGTGACCCATGGGTCAGAGGCGTGAAAACATCGGGACCTGAGAGAAAAAAAAAAAAAAAGACGAAAGCGATGACAGAGAGGGGGCAAGTGTGAGCTGAGGAGCCATTCTGTGCAGGCTGAGAAAGACTCACTAAGACATAGTGCTTTACAGACCCTAGTGTGTAGAGCAGGCCGTATTATAATTGGATGCCATTTTTAAAGCCAGTCAAATTCCCTTGCCGATTAGAAAATGGAACCTGTGCATATTTTCAGCCCATGCAGCAGGCATAAAGAGAGTGGATTCGAGCTTGAGTTGAATGCTTATACTGTAAAAAGTATTGTGACATTCCTCAATTTAGGGGCAAACATTTTAAAATGAGGGTGCAATAACAGACCTTTTTTTTTAACCCCTGTAGACCCGACTCTAGTGGTGAAGTGGGTTTCAACTTGTTATTTGGGTAATTTGTTATGACAGCTACATCAGCACATTATTTCCCTCATGGTTGATAATGAATCCTGGAAGACTGCTCTTTATTGCATCTCACTTTCTCTAACACGTCACACACGCTCAAGAAAAGTCTCCAAATATCGCCAGCTATCCAGCAAAGTTTTATTTTCAGGTAGCGCAGAAAAATATTTTGATTTTTCTTTTTTTTTTATGACCTGGGGCTAGACAGCAACTAACAGAAAGTATTAATTACAGTGACTGAGTTTCAAAAGTGTGTCAGGTCGCCTTTGAAGGAAAGTCACAGAGAGGACACGGGGACAGCAGACTCCCCAGACTCAACTGCAGAGACCACTTAGACGATATATCACAAGTTTAATGGCTCTTATCTAAGCCACTTCTGTCCTGGTGCCAACAGTAGACAAACCGGGATGTCCTGCTTTGACAAGTCACTAATTCTCAGCTGCAATGATTGTGTGACTGAAATGTAGTCGTGATTATTTATTGGTTTATTTGGTCGGGACAGTGCCTGTTAATGATGATCATTTAGAGTATGACTGTTTTTAAGATTAAGGTTATACTTTATTAATCCCCGTAGGGAAATGCATTCTCTGCATTTGACCCATCTAGGGTGACCTGTAGGGGCAGTGGGCAGGCAGCGGGGGCCGGCGCTCGGGGGCCCATCTCCAGATGTAGAGCCAGGCTAATATTCAGTATCACCTGGCTGGAGAATTAACCTAATCTACATGTTTTTAGTGGTAGGGGAAACCGGAGTACATGAAAGGAAACTGGAGTAACTGGAGGAACACGCTTTCCACACAGAAAGGCCCCGTCCGGAGATCAAACCCAGGACCTTCTAGCTGTGAAGGGCCGCCCACAACATAATTTTACACAAAAATGTGATTAATTTGAAATTTTTCTGAATTAAAAGAACACCTAAACTTATAGGCGCAATACCTAATTTTGAACCTTTTTTTTTTTTGGTCAAAATGTGACGAAAAAGGTGAACCCCTTTTCATCGCATATTAAGAGCAAAAAGCAAAATATTAAGTTGGTTTTCTGTTTGAATTTGACTATAAAATATCAGTCTGTTAAACATTAGAGGACAAGTTAAGTAAAGTTAATTTAATTGGTTTTTTTTGGTTGGTTCAGCAATAAACTTTTTCCAGTGAATATTTGGGTTGATTATACACACCATCAACAAATCATAATACGATGCGAACTTCAAGCACCAGGCGGATGTTTTCAGAAATGACTACTTTTACAACATACTTTTATGGGACAAAAATACCTTACAAAGATTTAAAAAAATAAAATAAAAGTATCTCTTTTCCAGGAAACTTTCCGGAAATAGGCAGACTCTTCCATAACCTTCTTTGTTGTATAAGTATATTGATTGTTGCTGTCCATTATGTCTGAGATCAGCCTTTAGGTAACTTGTCCCACTGAGCAGAAGAGACTTCACGCTGCTCTGGTTAAAAGGTCAGTTGCCGCGGGCTACATTAAATAATGTTATGAAATCTGCAGGTGAATTATTGATAAAGTTTTGACCATTCGCAGACAGTCTTTCTTGTATTGTATTGTTTGTGTGTTCCACATTCTTGAATACTTTTCTACATCTTTGCTGTGCTTTTGTGAGGTTCAGTATTTATTTATTTTTTACTGTAGAGACTCTGTACTAGTCAAGAAGGACCAAGCTTTTTCAAAAGTAAACAAACACAGAAAATGCACCAAGAGCCCCCCCCTCACCTGCAGCAAAGTGGAGGCATCACAAGTGGAGCTACAGGAAACAAAAAAGGGGCAAACGAGGAGGTATCCGGGCAAGACTCACAGCTAAGCCACACAAGCTTTCTATCCTACTATGGTAATGTACACTGGAGAATAAGATGGATTATATTCTTCTCCTATGCTCTTCCCAGAAGATGGTGAAAGACTGTTGTGGAGCGGAGGGAGCTCTGCCATACTATTCCCTGTCCATTCCACGCAGGGAAGTTAGTCTAGTCATGGAGCCATTGTATCAGTTTGAACGGGCGGGCCTAACGCGCACAGATTGCCAGTGAAATAAACCAATCAGAAATTAGTGGTCATTTTGACCCAAAAGCCGCAGCCCATCCAAATGGCCCAAAAGCCACTGAAGGATTTTTGTAAAAAGAAGCCGAAAACAATATGAATGTGTGGTAATTTTCAGGCTCTTTTTTGAAGTGTGAATTTTTTGACATTAAGGTCTTTAAGGGGTGCAAAAATTGAAGGATCACACGAGGGATAAACTCACGAGAACCAGGAGGCAAAATCCTCAACTACTTCATCCATGATTAGTTTTGGCTAATGTTAATGTTAATTGAACTAGCAACATAGTGGTGCAGCGAGTGACGTAACCGTGTCAATTCTCTGTGACAGTCGTGATTGGTTCGGCTAGGCTAGACCCACCTTCTTTCTGTCGCGGTTTATCAGGCTAGACCAGTGCAGGACACCACGCTCCTGAAACAGGGACAAACCCAGGTGGCGGTGCACCGTTACAGAGGAGCACTTAAGGCAGTACCGTCAGATCTTGGAAGCTAAGCAGGGAAAGGCCTGGTCAGTACTTGGATGGGAGACCGTTTAGGTGAGTAGTGAGTGAGTAGTTGGTGGTGGTCGGAGGGGCCGATGGCACGGACTGGCTGTCTCACTTCCGTCAGTCTACCCCAGGGCAGCTGTGGCTACAACAGTAGCCCACCACCACCAAGTATGGAGTGAATGAATAATGAAGAAAGTGTAGGGCTTTTAAAAACTTGGTATTACAGGCTTCTAAAGCGCAATACAAGTGTACGGCATTATTATTACAATTACTTACTTACTTAATATTTGTGTCCCGTATTTGTGTTAAAACATTTGCAAAATACAGTGCACATGTTTAAACTATGTGTTTTCAAATAATAACAATAATAATAATACATTTTATTTGTATAGCGCTTTTCAAGGCACTCAAAGACGCTTCACAGAAATACAGAAATAAAATCACACACAAAAACAGCACATTAAAACTAGAGGGCAATTACTGGGCATTAAAAGCCTTTTTGAAGAGTTGGGTTCTTTCTTGAAGCCACCTTCAAGAAAGAACCCACCTCTTTAAAAAGGAGGTCGGAACAGGCACGGAGCTGTTGGGGCAGTGAGTTCCAGAGTGTGGGGAGAAAAAGTTTAAAAGTGACAGCAACTTTTCGTTTATTTTGGTCTTTTAAACAAGCTCCCCCTCAATTACCTACTGAACATGAAATGTCCTAAACAAATCAGCCCTATGCCCCTAATAAATACATTTTACAGTTTAGAGGCATCATAGACAAGACATTTTTAAAAATTGGCCAAAAATATCAGCGGTGCATATCGGCACCAGTCTGAGAAAAAACGATCGACCTGTAAAGTCTTGCTATTATATAGTATTAAACATCGTATTTTGCTCCAAGGGATGAAACATTTTGAAATGTAGATCTTTTAAAAGGAAGTCAATGATGCTTCCGGTCTTCCAGCTTAGGTCATTTCTGGGTCATAACAGCTGCGTCTTGGCCTCCACTGTGAACTAACCTGTAAACAGAGAGAGAGAATAAGTTACCGAACCATTTCCTTTTCCCTGTGCTATTCGGAGATTGCCGCTAGGATGAGCCATTTCACAGACACATTACCCAAATCTGAGACCGTCTGACGTCAATTTCGAGCAACCTGTTCTGAACCTCTTTTGTCACATCAGTCATTTCATCTGGACCTATTATATGCATGAGAAACAGCACAGGAGTTCAAAAGCGAAGGGAAAGGGGGCATTGTGAGCTCCTTTCACTCTGTGTCTATCCCTTTACACGCACAAACTTTTCTATCAGCTGAACGGTCAAAAAGTCCTGAAGACACATGTTGGCTTAATTGCGTTTAGACTATCGAGCAGTATATCATCCAGTGTGTATAGTATATCCCGGATGACAGCCTCCTGCGGCCCCAGCGTGGTTCTTTTAGCCTTCGGTGTTAAGATCACTGCAGGATTTTGTTCTGAACTGTCAAAGTATCCTTGGATGCGGTTACATAGGCAGAGCTCCTTCAGCCCTCTGTTACTCTCCTCAGTTACGGGTGGCTAATTTCAGTGACAGCGCCCCTGTCACTCGTGTCATGGCCCGGCCCCGGAGCTGGTCTCAGATCGGGGGGGGGAAGGTCGCAGTGCTCTGCTTGTGGTAATCCAGCATGTAATGAAGTACACAAGGAATGAAATAGAGCTGTTGCTGTTTCCCGGTTTTCGATTTTTGTCTGTTACTAAACTGTCTCACTGTTTGAAAATGTCCTTTATCCGGGGAAGTTTTACTGGTCCATGATTATGTCACATAATAACATTCAACCCACACCCATTGGCCGCTGGCTGCTCTGCTAAGGTAGCTTCATATAGCCGCTAGTCTCCCATTAGAAAGCATTTCTCTATAGACATGTTAAAAACAACTTCAAAGCCTGGTTTCTAATTTTCCTAAACTTTCTACAGCTAGATATTGCTCCTGTGAGAATGCTGGGTTGGTTACAATTAAAGAAATTAGGCTGGTTTTCGTCAAACATTTTAGAAATCTCATACTAATCAGGACCGGACTTTGATTGACAGGCCGTTAGCATCAGAGCTAATGGCGCGGGTGTGGCACAGCAGGGTGGGAGGAGTCTGTAAATCTGCCATGATTTCCCCCTCGAACGTAGTTGTTATGGTAAAAAGGGAGGAGTGAGGAGGAGTTGTCTATTCTTTTTAACAGTCTATGCTCTCACCTGAACCGAGTACATTTTCTCCAGTTTGTTATTAGAAAAAAACAATGTCTAAATGGCAACGAAAATGAGCCACAAAAAACATAAAAATAAATAACAATAAAAGAGCTACAAAAAGGCGATGAAAATGTGACAAATATGTGACAAAAAAGCCACTGAAGAGCAAAAAAACTCCCCAAAGTCAGGTCATGTGATTTACACACAAATGCGACAGAATCGCAACAATAAAGCCACAAAAAAGCAATGAGAATGTGACAAAAAAAAAGCCACAAAAAGTGACGGCAACCACGTGAGGACAAAGTTTTGTAGGTCTTAGCTTTAGCTTCAGTCCAGAAGCTTTAAGATTTGGGTAAAGCTGAACTGGAGAAAATGCACTCCAGAGGTTATAAAAGCCCCTTTTTAACTCTTTTTAATGTGACTAAAGTGCTGGCAAGTAAACTAAAATCAGATACAATGCCATCGTATCTCTGAGTGTTAAATGACAATCTGAGAAAAAAGAAAGCTTTTTTTCTCAGACTGCAGTAGCCTGTTTTTTTGTTTGTTTTACAAATATCGTTCAAGTTATTTCAAGACAGAATTACAGCCCACACACAGTCCGTTGAATTGAATAATGTTATTACTTACTTAGACGGCCGACGGATTTGAGAATAACCAATTCCCAGCTTCACAGGGCTAGAGCTGTCATCTGCAGTCCTGCAAGATTGCAAAGGGAGCAGTGACAGCCTCCAGGACAAACCCTGTTTTGTTTGAACAGGACAATCACACACAGCCAGGATTAACAGTCCATTGAACTGGATCGTTTTGTGACCATGATTAGGGATGCACCGATCCGATCTGGTATCGGATAACAAAGCCAATACTCCAAAATTCCAAATATCGAACACTGAACCCTCTCACTGTTTTAAAGACAAAACTTAATCTAGCCAAAGTGAATGGGCATGCTGTAGCCCGTGTCATTTTGAAGCTTTGAACCGGGAGAATTCATTTGCTGAGTTTTCACGTGGACACATTTATTTTTGATTGCTGCACAAAATGCTGTGGACGGCAACAATACGTATATGCTAATGCTCGCGGCAACATGCTAATGCTAGTGCCTAATCAAGGCTGTGTCAGAATCAACAGACAGGAATACCTAAAGAAGCCTATAATATATAACCACTGCTGGAGCCGCCACGTGTTTGTATTTTAGTTTATGAAATGCTCTCAAAGAATAACTGACCAAACAAAGCCTATGTGTAATGCACAAGTCATAATGAGCGGGTTGTTTACACGAATGTGACCTAAAGCCCGTCATATACACAAGGATATTTTGTGTAGAATAGTCTAGAGGTCCTTGTTTAATGTTTTCCTATACGTTTTTTTAATAGATATTGTAATTGATAATTGATCTGTAACATCTCGTTTGCAAGAAGAAAAAAAAAGCCGGAGTGGCTTGTTCATTAACATGTAAACAAATTAAAATAAAACATGAAGTGTTGAGGTTTTTCCCTGGGGCAGTCTGGGTGCGTGAAGCCCTTTTGCACAGAGGAGCAGTGAAGCCTGAGACTGAAGCCGTCCATAAAAATCACAATGTGGGTTTAATAAAGGGGCGCACTGCAGCGATCACAGAGGAGCAGAGCAGAGCAGCTTAATGTTGTGGAAAATGCATCGAGACGAGTACAGCACAGCGAGCACCAGCGCACAGCTGACCTTCAAGAGAAAAGATTCCTGAAAACGGGAAGTCCTTGGATACACCTTCTAACATCAACCTAGTTTTGGTGAGACACAAAATAATAGTCAATGAGTCTGTGCTTTCAATCATTCATATATATATATACAAAATTATTATCTTTTTAAAAATGGTTTATTTAAAGCTGGAGGCCCTGCTTTCACGGCCTTTGCAGTGATTACTGTTAACTTTATCAAGACTTTTTGACCGTTGCTGAGCTAAAATAGTTTAGAATATTAAACAGCAAAGAATGTCAGTTTCACAGTTAGGTAATGGAAAATTTATATTTCTGCAGTTTCTGCATTTATAAAATTACATTCTTCAACCACAGTTAGGCCTGATTACTGTATCATTTTACAAAATTTCCAAAATGATTACAGGTTAACTGATAGTATTCTATAAACTGTGTTTTATAGAATACTATGAGTTGCCTTGTGTACGAAATGCGCGGTATAAATAAAGTTGCCTTGCCTTTTAATATTTAGAGTAAAGAATGGCAGCTGAGTTGCCTGTTTTATATCGTAAATTTTATGGCATGAAACTGCCAGTTGTTACCGTAAAATATACAGAACCCTTGTAATTGAAATGACAGTAAAGCATTGCTGTGACTGGGTGGGGGTTTTAGCTCCGCACCGTACAGATATTAAAAGGACCACAGGTTCGTTCATTGAAAAGAGGCAAGTCGTTCCATTATTTTATTCCAAGATGAATACATTAAGTTTGAGGTTCTCAGTTTTTCAGGTTTCGTCTTACAACATGCATGGTTGGCAAATTTCCACAGGTTCACATGCACACTTCAGCAGCACCGTGTAAACAAAGCCGCAATGGTTGTGTCGAGTTTTGCAGGTTCTAGGTGGATGAAACTTCCGCTTTAGGATCCACTATTTCACGCGGGGACGTCATGCTTCGCGTACTGGCCTGTGGAGAACCCGAGGCTACACCACCTCCACACAGGCAGACAGACGGAAGAACAGGGGGTCAGAGGTCGAACACAGGTCGGCTGTGCCTTTTTATATTTAGCTGACGGGGGAGTAGTACCACACAGACGGCTCCTACTGTTACCCTGTCTCTGCTGTTTTTATACAGTTTGTTATTGTTAATGTGACACTCATTCTTTGTGGAGTTTGTATGTTCTCCCTGTGTCCGGTTCCTCTGGGTACTCCGGTTTCCTCTACCACTAAAACATGTACAATAGGTGAATCTTCCGCTGGATGCAGAGACTGTTGGACATCAGAGCATGTTGTATTGTATTAGCCAAGATGTGGTAGATTTTGGCAGTGCATTTCCTGGCTACAAATAGAAAATCAGGGTGAATTTAAAAAAGCTCTGGAAAAACTCTGTTTTGCATGATATCCTCCTCATGGTGCACAATACTTTTTAAATACTTTTTAATATTGAGTCATTCACTCCTGCAACTCAAGAAATGAGCAGATAACATGCCATACTTTTGAAGGTCACAGAGTCGTATATGCAGTAACTGGGTCAGCACCTGCCAGTCTGCCGGATGAACATCTATGACGTATGCCCGGTGGGTTCAGGTGGACGACGATGTGTTTTTTCCACGAAAGATCTGCGAACGGCCCACATCACTCACTGCAGTGGCCTCGATGAAGCAAAGCGTGAAAGAACATGGAGTGAAAAGGCTTTCGGGATCAATACAGGCTCAGAAAGTAGGTTATCTCAAACAGGTGTGAGAGAAATGTCCTGTACAGACTTGTTCGCACTGTATGGATCCCTGTTATGTACGACCTGCACGCGGCTGGTGCAGAACTCAACAAAACTCTTGTCTCCGGTCCACAAAGACCCGACGAGAAAAAACATTAATGCTCAAAAACAATACTTTCCAGATTACAAACAAAGCACAAAAATACCTTCACCCAGAAAAGTGCAAGTTGCCTTTAAATCCATCTCTGTAAAGAATTAAGTGTAAGGAAAATAATGAATGCGTCTGGACCACAACTAACATTTTAATTTGGTAAAGGGGTGTCCACATTTTTTTCATTGAGGGCCGCACACTGAAGCATATGCTGCGGTGGAGGGCAAAAGATTGATGGTCGGTGCAGTGAAACATTCACCTGGTTACATTTAAGAGAGGTTTAGACTGTGCCCCACATCTTTATTTAGGCTTGAAACCATAGGCTCTGTCTCACAATAAAATGTTTTTATTGTGGTTTGAAATGTGTGGAATTATTAAAACTTCCTGTAAAACGTAACATCTGCTGTGTTAAATTCACACGTACAGCACTATGTGATTTTTTTCTGCTGCCAAACAGAAGGAATGACCCTCTTAAAGTATGCAGATGACTTTGCTTTGGTGGCACACCTCAAAGACGCACAGACCCTGGCACAATACCAACAGGAAGTCCAAAGTTTGGTCTGTGGATTTGCGCAATATCTCCAAAACCAAGGAGGTTTGCTGTGGAGCCGCAGGGAAGGAGGGCTCAGTAGATTGTTTTCCAGTCCCTTCTCCTCCATGGCCAGCTGGTGAAGCAGGTGGACTGTTTTAAAGATTTGGGGACAGAAATATACAGAACACTGTCCTTTGGACATCGTGTAGACTCAGTTTTTAAAAAAGCTCAACAGCGCCTCCATCTCCTCAGATAATTGAAATTATCTTTTAATATTCGTCCAATAGTCAAACCTCAGATTCAGGAGGAACAATGCGGTTTTCGTCCTGGTCGTGGAACACTGGACCAGCTCTATACCCTTCATCGGGTGCTCGAGGGTTTGTGGGAGTTCGCCCAACCAGTCCACATGTGTTTTGTGGATCTGGAGAAAGCGTTCGACCGTGTCCCTCATGGTGCCCTGTGGGGGGGGGGTGCTCCGGGAGTATGGGGTCCGGGGCCCTCTACTAAGGGCTGTCCGTTCCCTGTATGACCGCAGCAGGAGCTTGGTTCGCATTGCCGGCAGTAAGTCAGACCTGTTCCCGGTGCGTGTTGGTCTCCGGCAGGGCTGCCCTTTGTCACCGGTTCTGTTCATTACTTTTATGGACGGAATTTCTAGGCGCAGCCAGGGGCCGGAGGGTGTCCGGTTTGGGAACCTCAGAATCTCATCTCTGCTATTTGCAGACGATGTTGTTCTGTTGGCTTCATCAAATCAGGACCTTCAGCGCGCACTGGGACGGTTTGCAGCCGAGTGTGAAGCGGCCGGGATGAGGATCAGCACCTCCAAATCTGAGGCCATGGTTCTCCACCGGAAAAAGGTGGCTTCCCCGCTTCAGGTCGGTGGGGTGTCCTTACCCCAAGTGGAGGAGTTCAAGTATCTCGGGGTCATGTTCACGAGTGAGGGACGGAGCGTGAGATCGATAGACGGATCGGTGCGGCGTCAGCAGTGATGCGGTCGCTGTATCGGACTGTTGTGGTGAAGAGGGAGCTGAGCCAAGCGGCAAAGCTCTCGATTTACCGATCGATCTACGTTCCCACCCTCACCTATGGTCATGAGATTAGGGTAATGACCGAAAGGACAAGATCGCGAATACAAGCGGCCGAAATGAGTTTCCTTCGCAGGGTGTCTGCTGCTCCTCCACGTCGAAAGGAGCCAGCTGAGGTGGCTAGGGCATCTGTTCCGGATGCCTCCTGGTCGCCTCCCTCCGGAGGTGTTCCAGGCATGTCCTATTGGGAGGAGGCCTCGTGGAAGGCCCAGGACACGCTGGTGGGACTATGTCTCCGAGCTGGCCTGGTGTCGCCTCGGGGTCCCCCCAGAACAGCTGGAGGAGGTGTGCGTGGATCGGGAAGTCTGGGCATCTCTGTTGAGACTGCTGCCCCCGCGACCCGGCCCCGGATAAAGCGGAAGAAAATGGATGGATGGATGGATGGATGGATCTTTTAATATTAACAAAGACATTATTTATCTTTAGAGTACACTTCACTCATTGAATCCATCCTCATACTATAGCTCTTCCTGGTTAAACTTTCTCACCGTCAAACACAAAACAAAACTCAATAGTATAATAAACCAGGCCAGCAAGATCACCCAAACCCCTCAGACCCCACTCTGCGAATTGTACAGGTGATCAGTGCGTAGAAAAGCCACCCTCGTCATGGAAGACGCCACACACCCTCTCTCTGCTGCCATCAGGCAGAAGATACAGAACCCCACTGGCCCATAAAAAAACATCGACAAGAAATTATTAATTCCATCTGCAGTCGCTGTCCTAAATAGCGTCCGATAGCACTGTACTTTATGTTGTTTTTTTTGTATGTGGTATTTTTTAATGATATGTGTGTTTTTACTCAATGAGTTTTAATTGATTCGTGTTGAAAGACACATTTCTGCTCTTTTGAACAGATAATAAAGACACAAATATTCTATTCTATTCTATCAAACAAAAAGTCTGAGGGCCGCCAATAATTGGTATGAGGGCCACATTTGGCCCCCAGGCCGCACTTTGGGCACTCCTGGTTTAGTAGCTTCCTCTTTTCTCATTGTTTGTTATAAAAAAAAAAAAAAAAAGAATCATTTTAAAAAGGCTGGTTTTCGGCCTTTAATGTTTTTGTTTTCAGGACATATAAAAAGTAACAGGACAAAGGGCAACGTTTATTTCTCCTCTGCTCAAAAGTATAGACAGTGAGTAGAGAGGATGGGGAAAGGGTGATCTGGCACAATACTGGGCCGTGCCATGAATCGATTTTTTCAGATCCAATTTATGTTTTTCTTTTTTTTCCCTTTGGAAGGACATTTGCTGCTCATCGTATAGTTCTTTACTCTCTTTCTCCGACGCCGTTCTGAAAGCCATTTGTCATTGTTTCAGTGTGATCTTGGGTTAGATTGATTTGTGTCTGAAGCGCAAAAGAACATGAGACGGACTTCTTATGCATTTGTCATTGGAATAGATTTCGCCCTGAGCAGAACAAACTTGAAACAGCACGAGCTGGCGGGTAATGTAATCACAACCCCGGCCAGAAAAGAAAAAGACAAACTAATGCAAAATGCTTTACTGCAGCTTGTAAAATTGGATGGCTTGGGTTTCATTAAGAAGGAATACAAAGATTTTAGCGCGATCATCTCTAACATGTTGGACATCTGGGTTATTATGCATGTGGCATGCATTTGGGGATAGTTTAAATGTAACTATCTTACACTTTGTTTTTTATAAAATGCTTAGTTGATGACCAACCTCTCTGAAACCTACACTGCCTCTACGGCTCTGGATGTTGTTTTGTAGTCGCAAAGCCTCAAACATGCAGGAATGGCAGAACAGACATGAGGGAACAACATTGGGACATGGTAAAGAGTTCTGAAAAGGTAATAACCTGCCTATTTTTAATAAATTGTACTGCTCTGTTTAGTGTTTTTGTTTGCTTCTGACGGGGATCCAGAGGAAAATGCAATACAATCATAAATTAAAGTGTTTTTTTTTTGGAGATTGGGTTTATTATCAGCACCGTGGACAGCGCACTTCAACGCCGGTCAACAAAGTCCTACATTATCTATGATACCAATTCTTTAAATAAAATCATCTGAAAGTTTAGCAGAGAGAAGTCAATTTACTTGGTCACAAAAGGAGAAAAGCAATCTCATGTTGTGCTTGCAGTCCCCTCTGTGATTCGATAACATGTTGAGTTTTCAGCACCATGGACAGTGCACTTACGCTCTACTGTAGCATTTGCCTACTGCTGCATTATGGAACTTTTTATACAACAAAATTAAATAAAATGAAAAAAACGTAATATTTGTATAATTGTATCATATTTCATAATTGACCTTTTTTGTGACTTAATGGGTGTGGTTAGCACGGCACCTTTACTTTCCGATGACGGACCACATGAAAAGTTCCATAATGCACCTTTTAAAGGATGGATGAATGGTATTGGACTAAATTGACTGTTGCATGGTATGAGGCTATACAAGGAAACTAGTGTCACAATTTCTGGAAGGCGCTTTTTGCGGTGGACTGAAATCAGGCCACATAAATTGATGCTTGGGTCTAAAATCCATGTATGTAATGGCCTATACAATAACATTAAGGGTGCTCATTGTTAACAATCAATTGATTGATAACTATATTAATGTGCAGTACTGTTGTGGAATAAATGAGTACTGTATTGTGTAACTTCAGAATGAAAAACTCCATCCATCCATTAATTTTTCTTCCGCTTTATCCAGCGGATCAAAAAATAAATAAAATAAACATTAAAAAAATGCTCATTTCTAATTAGAATTCCTGATTTCAAAATCATTTTGAAACATTGATTTCAAAATGAATCAATCATATGATTTTGATTTCTATTTTGTCTTCATTTGATTTAAACACTTATCATTTGTGGACTAAACACCAACTTGTTTTATGTAAAATGTTAAAACTTGCCAGCTAAACTTATTGTTTGAACTTACCCATCGAGCTAATGGTACTTACCTGTGGGAGGGCCTTTCCCATGAGGAGAGGTATAAAAGAGGAAGCCATTTTGTCCATGCAGGGACATGAGTCATGGAGAAGTTTCTCGTGTGTGAAGAATAAATAGAGTTATGCTTGCCAAGTCTGCCTGCCCATTTCGATCATTCTGTGGCCAGACATTTGCGACTGCTTTAGTTAGAGGCAGGATATTGACATTCAGAATGGGACTGTTGATTGTTCAGCCTTTTTAAAACACATCACTTATGAGGCTTCAGTGTATTAGCCTTATCCAATCTGGGAGTTTCTTGTTGGTCGAACAACTGCTTAAGTGTAAATCTTTGCCATCTATTTCCGAATACTCTGAAAATACAGCAGGCTCGTGTGTGTGATCGCCGCTCGCCTTTTCTAACGTGAACTTTTAAACCTGAAGGACCGTTTGTAAAAAAAAAAAAAAGTAAATAAATAAAAAATCCATAAATATAACATTTAAACACGTAAACGTAAAAAAATAAAAAATACTATACAATGTTTTTACATTTTGGTTTTAACCATTTTAACCCCTTTTTAAAGGATATTTACACTTGTACTTTTCACCTCTACAAATATATCTGTGTTTACATATTTTAGTATGAAGTTCTATTGAAGTGTCTATTTAAATGTGGCCTAAGAAAAAATATCACTCCGACTTCAGTCTGTCAAATCCAGTCGGGACAAGGGAGGGGTGGTTGAGGGATTTTCCTGGATCTGCGAAAGGCATTCGACTCAACCACTCGGTGCTATTGACAAAATTACTGAATTTCAATCTCTCCGCAAACACTATCAGTTGATTTCAATCATGCCTCGCAAACCGTTACCAGTGCGTAAGAATAAATGTTAAAACTTCACCGTTCATATCCTGCACGACAGGGGTACCTCAAGGGTCTATTCTGGGGCCGTTGCTCTTCAGCTGGTACATCAATGACCTACCTTCCATCTGCGATGACGTATGTACTCTGATGACATGGTTTTCTTTACCCGCGGTTCCGGGTAATGAACAAAGCTACAGAGTGGCTGAAGTCCTGCCTTGTACGCCGAACACAGAGAAAACCATCACAATGTATTCTTCAAACAAACAAAATCAAAGCACCTAAAACTTATTTAGCTTTGTTGCTCAAAACATGAACATATGACCCCAATAAACCCTTTTCCAAACTTCTAGTAGTTTAAATAGTATTGACCGATGCATTACAGACTACTTAATTGTGCTGTTACCAAATGTATTCCACAACTTGGCATTAACTGACACCCCTGATATTTTCTCTGCTGTGTCTGTGACTGCTCCACTTGGAACCTCTGATCATGGTCTTATCAATATTTTCCTGCCATATGTTAAACCTGTTTCTGAGATACTACAAATAGGAAATCAGTCAATGGATGGGACTAATGATCTAACTCATCTTGATTTTAAACGGATAGCTGATTGGACACAAATTCGTCAGGCACTCAAGGACTATAATTGGACCTCTGTGTTGTCTAGTAATGATGTTGAGACAGCTTCGGAGAATTTTAACAAAATTGTCATTTCCATATTGACTTGTTTGATACCAGGTCGACGGCGCTGTAGGGCACAAACAGGAAAACATAAATTGCCCTTTATTACCTCTGACTTCATAAGGTTAAAAGCATCAAAGCATGCACATTGGTCAAACTTTAAGACAACAAAGAGTGAACATGATCTACAGGCTTTTAGACATTCCAGAAATGCCCTGCGTGCTGAGATAACTCGTATTAAAAAACAGTATTATACACAACAAGCTCAGAAACTGGCTACGAGTTATTCACCAAAACACTATTGGGGTATGCTTTCTGAGATGTATACATTTTCAGACTGTCATGAAAAAATACCTGAGCTATCACATGAAAATAAGACATATACGAGTGATGTTGCAAAAGCTAACATTTTGAATCATATATATACCTCCAGTGTTTATGAGGATCAACAAGAGTATGACTGTCCACTACCTGAAACTAAGCAGGGCTTATTGACTGAGGTGCATGTATCTTCAGAGAGCGTGTACCGTAAATTGTGTAAACTTGATGTCTCAAAAGCCAGCGGCCCTGACGGCATACCAAATGTATTTCTGAGAAATTGTGCTCTTGAACTTACACCTGTGCTGACTTACCTCTTTAAATTGTCCATCAGCAATTCTAAAATACCTCAGATATGGAAATCGGCCTATGTGACACCGGTTTATAAGCACAAAGGAGATCGGGCAGATCCAGCAAGCTACAGACCAATATCACTAACTTCCTGTGTTGGGAAAATTCTTGAGAGTATTGTAAATGACAGGCTGATGACATTTTTATTGGAAAATGTGTTGATTTCTAAAAATCAGTTTGGATTTTTACCCAAACATTCTACACTGGATCAATTGGCACTGGACTATCATACCTGGGTAAAGGCTGTAGACCAAAAGGAAACATGTGTAGCAGCATTCTTGGACCTCAGCAATGCATTCACAGCAGTACCGCATAATGCCATTCTGCAAAAACTCCCAGCATTTGGCATCCATGGTAAAATGCTGGCCTGGATTCGTGATTATTTAAGTAATCGTTTTCAGCAGACACGAATAGGGCATTCCTTTTCTTCACCCTTACCAGTGCAATCCGGAGTACCCCAGGGAAGTGTGATTGCTCCAACTCTGTTTATATTATTCTTAAATGACCTACTGACTGTTTTGGAAGACTGTTCTATGTTATTGCCTCAAAGTATTAATATTATTCCAGCAGCATATGCAGACGACACAATAATCACAGTTTCCAGTGCATATCCAGCTTTAGCTATTGCTGGTCTGAATTATGCGTTGGCTACTGCTAGCCGTTGGACCAAAACCTGGGGCATGAAGTTTAATGCTTCTAAGACAGTGTGTCTGTGCTTCACAAAGCAATATGCCAGTCGCTTAAACAACCAGGTTGTGTTTGAGGGTCAGACCATTCCCTTCTCAAATGAGACAAAACATCTGGGGGTCATTCTTACGTGTGACCTCAAATTTAAGCGTCACATCGAGGAGACTTGCAAAGCAGCTCGTAAAGAAATTTTTGTTCTGAGACTTCTTAAGACAAAGTTGCCACCGAGAAGCAACGAACTACTGCTGCGTATATACAAGGCCTACATCAGATCTCGATTGGAGTACTGCTCAGTGTTGCTATGTGGTATTGCAAAAACATTGGTGAATTGTTTAGAAAGCCTACAGCGGAGATGTATGCGAATAATTCTCCAGCTGCCATACCGTGCAGAAATAGCACCTGAGCACTATCGAAGGCTGGGTTTGATCACACTGCAAACAAGACGCAATTTTGCGCTGTCATGTTTTGCTTATAAAATGTACAATGGGCTTTCACCCAAAGCTTTGGACCAATACCGTCCTACACAAAAGGTTCTACCTTATAATGTGCGCCGACCGAACTATGTGCTGCCTGATGGGACGCTGCCTATGGCGGATATAGTGCGGAGGTCGTGCTTTGTTTTGGCTATACAAATGCTTAACGTCCTGGACTATGACTGTCACTCAGCACGGGTCTATGGGGGAATTTAAGGGGTACCTGACAAGCAACTTCAGCAACGAACAGTTTGTGAATTTTCCATTTTGTTAGGACCTTTTCTTTTTCTTTTTCTCTTTTAACTCTTCCAACGGTCTTATGGCCACGGAATCTAAATGTGTATTTTAAATTAAATTGTTATATTTCTGCATATATTTTAAAATAATAAAGGACATAAAAAAAAAAAAAAAAAAAAAAAAATATGTTAGAGTTTGTCACATCAGTTTAAATGTGAATTGGGCTTTGCAATGTCCTAAACCAAGTGAGCTGTTCTCTCTCCTTTTGTTAAAAGGGCTCTGATGTGTTTACAGCCTCAATCACGATTTCATCAGTTTGTGTTTTAATAAATAATGGCTCTGAGATCATTTTGGGAACAGACCATTCTTATGTGAGCGGGCTGATGGAGATTTAAAAGCACATTAGATTTGCACACCTCTCAGCGGCTTCAGAGTGATGTTATTTTTCTTTATACATTATTCACATGTCACTAATGAAAGTTATTTGTCCAAAAGCTGCTGCCAGGAGCAACACAGACAATTCCTGTTTGGATAGGAATATGCATGACATCGTCTTATGTAACATGTAAATACAACAGTACATATTAGCTTTTTAAATGATTTCTACCATGTGGGATTGTTTTGTTGATCAGAAAAGAGCTTTTACTCCTGAACTAGAAGATAATTGAGTTTTAGGCAGGTCTGGGCACAGTCAAATTGCGAGATTGTGACACATGCAACATGCAGTTTACTTTTGCCATTACAAGTCCTGAAAGGGGTGAAGTTAAACATTTTAACTGACCTTTCTTTAAACAATCCCAAAACCTCAAATGTTCACACTGTTTAGAACAATTTAAAAAAAAAAAATCAAAATCCCATTTATATTTTAACTTTGAACCAAATGAGCCAATAGTAGAGGCACATTGCGTAACATTGTGGATTCTACTGTTGCTAATAGAAAACATGCTCCTAATGAGCGGCTTGACACAGAAATGGTATTTTAGCCGTGGGTAATTAAAGAGAGGATTTGGATGAGGACCTCACCCATTTAAACCTCATATTCGGCCATTCCCAGTTCGTTCATTCCTGACCTGTTTAGACAATAACAATGTCCGCCTGCAGCACATGAGGTCCACTCAGACCCGTATCTCCCGCCACTTGAACAGTTTTTTTCCCCCACCGCCATCAGACACATGAACAAAAACCAAGACCCAGTAGCTTAGTTACAGACTCGTGGTTGTAATCTGCTCTGTGCGGTGTGTTCACACATAGATCTGCTGCTATCACTTTATACACCTACACATCTGTAATTATAATCCTGCTCAAATTGTTGTCGTCTTACCATATTTTACTTTTTATTTGTTATCTTATTTTAATATTCTCTATGCACGCCCCCATAGCCTTATAGTTTAAAGTTTTTACATCTTATTTTTATCTGAATTCTGTGTTATATGTTTTATGTTGCACGTCTGCAACGAGAAAAATGGTCTCGTTTGTGAACCTGTTCCCTATGGCAATAAAAAACTATTTCGATTCTGATTAGGACATTTTTTTTCATCAGCTTTTTTTTTATTTGACTGCTTTTTTTTTGTTTGTGAACGATTTTCATCTTGTCAGGCCAACAATGTAAGAACCAGCCAATAACGTAATAATTATTAGGCTACATGACCGGCCGGTAAATCGTTATTACATTACTGGCTCAATGAAGTGATTATGTAATCGGCTTATTATATTTTGAAACTGGACAGATTTATTACGTTATCGGAGGTTATTATATTATCAGTCCCTACAAGGTCTTTTCCCCTTTACTCTCTCTCTCTCCCCTCCTTACCTGACTCCCTGATCATGAGCAGCCCTCCTTCAGCAAACCTCCCCCTATCGTGGACCACGCGCGCTTTCATCTATCCTCCCCCTCCACTGACCCCGCCCTTTTGCCTTTATTTGGTCGTGGGTTCCTTCCTGGGCTCTTCAGATGGATGTGTAGAGAGTTCCAGCTGCTCACTCCGGCTGCGCTGCACCTACGGACCGCTACTCCTCCTCCTCCCTCTTCCTCCAGCGAGCGACCACCGCGATGTGACTAGACCAACGCCACCCGCGGATTCCCCCGACACGGACTTTAATTGACATTTTTTTGTTTTTATTGTTTGACTTTTATTTTCATGCCCAGTCTGCCTCAGAAAAGCCCCCCCATAATAGCGTGGCATGGTGTTCTCTCGTGGGTCGCGTTCGCATCAGCATGGGAACTGCGGTGTCCAAAAGGAAGAATTTGAAGAGCGACGCGATTTCGTCCGTGGCAGCCAAAGTTAGGTGAGTCTCTCCACTTGATCCACGGGTCTTTTTTTTTTTTTTCCTCCACACGTGCAATAACAAAATGGCACAAATATCGATGTGGTTACACTTGGTTTTCCCAATGTTTTGCTTCAAGTGTGCGTTGGGTCCAGCAATCTGCTCCTGATAGTGCTGCATAGTTTGTTCCTTTTTTTATTTTTATTTTTTTGCAGTTTTGCTTGACTAAATCAATTTCCTCATGGGCTTCATCTTTTACTTTGGATTATCCTACATTTTGAAATCGATTCAAACAAAAAACAAATCTTGAATATGCTCCCTGTAGTCCATGGGTTAACCTCTTGCCTGTTTAACCTCTTAATCCCCGACTAAACCGAGCAGATTTTTTTTTCCAGTTTGGCATTACCCAAATAAAACCGTATTGAACACAAGTGTCAAAATAACCGTCAAAAACGAGATTAAAAACACAAACATGACAACAACAAAAAAAGCGACAAACGTGATGAAAACGCACCACAAAGTGCAACAAAAAAGTTACAAAAACATGGCCAAAAATTACACGGAAAACGCAACAAAAAGTGACCGAACCTAGGAGGAAAACGCACCAAAAACGCCACAAAAGAGCAACAGAAAAGCGACAAACCGGACACAAATGAGCTTGAAAACGCACGGCAACAACATGAGGGGAAAAATATCCATTTAGATTAGTTTTGCAGGTCTTAGCTTTCAAATGCGGCCCTGAAAATGTGCTCGGGTAAATTCGGTAGCTCTGTAAGTTATGGTTTGCATGGTAATTTTGCTACTAGGGCTACGTGATATGTGAAATGAAGCACCAGTCTTTAATAGTGCAATGACAATAATACTACACCTCACTATTGCATCAAACACGTGAACTTTTGCACATCAGTATGTTACCGTGCATTCTTTGTCTATGTTTGCAGAACATGTGGAAATGTCAGTCAGATTGAAGACCTCGTGATTTTGCAATACTCTAATTGCTTCTTGCGATATGGATATTAAGTCCCTTTTGTTGCTTGTTTGGCTTTTCATCTTCCCCCTGTTCAGCTCTTACATTCTTTTGTGTCAGTTGTTGTTGTGGGAAATGAACCCTTTGGTATGAGCCGAACTACAATGTGGTGACTATTGCGGACAAAATGCATACAGATTGCTCATTTCTGGGGACAGGATCTTTGCGGATGCCGGTTACGACGAGCCGGACACTGGTGCAGTCTGCGCACACGATGTTCTCTTCACACAATTCTCACCTAATTTCACCTCCCTTCTCATAATGTTCTCATCCCCGCTCTGTGCCGGTTTTATGGAAATCAAAGTGAACTGAAGAGTCTGCTCCTTGCCTTCTTCCAATCAGTGGAACACATAATGTAATTTAATGACTACTTTGTGATGATGGGGAAGGAAATGGGAAGGTTTGGGTACAAATGATGAAGCAATGCAGTTGTTCGTGCACACAGTGTGGCTTATGAAGTGTATGTGGCGCAGATACAGCACGTGAGGTATATCTGACTTTTAAAACAAAAAAAAGTATCCAAATTGTGCACATGCCTGCTAACGCATTGAAGTGAAGCATGTTCATGACATAAAATATGGAAATGCTTTATAAAAACGTTGCCTTTGGTTTTAAACAGAGTGTGTTAATGCAGTAGCTTTTGGTCACACATTTGGCGTCGTAACCTAGTGCATTTTCTCCAGTTTGGCTTCACTCAAAGCTAAAAGCTTTTCTTTTCATTGCTTGCTTTGTTGCTCTTTTGTGGCGTTTCTCACTTTTTCGTCACTCTTGTCACTTTTTCATCGCTTTTTTTCGGTCACTTTTCTGTTGCTCTTTTTTTTCCGTTGTGTAGTTGTCGCTCTTTTGTTGCATTTTAAATGTTACAGCCAATAACCCTAACCTTGGTCCGGGGAAAATAACTTTTGACATTGATCCCGGACTCTTAATTACTTGGTGATATCAGGAACAACATTTTTATTAATTTTATTTATTTATATATTTTTTTGTTGTTTTTGCTGTTTTTCACCAAAGGAGATCCTTAAGCTGTATTTGAACACATAGTGGCACACATAGGCCTGCCACGATCATTTTTTTTTTAGGACGATATATCGAGTATATTGCAAATAGTGTAGGCAATAAAAAGAAAACGGTAAGCAACTATTTAATTGAAATGCATTGAACTTCTGACATTCAATATTAACACCTTATACCAAACAAAGTGCAAACTAGAAGGGTCGACACTGTTTCCATCTGTGCTTCTCAACCTTTAACATAACTCACACTCTTACCAGGTTCTGTGTTTGAACTAGGCCTGTCACAACATTTACAACAAATAGTCAATATACAGTATCATCTTTAAAAATATCCCAATAACAATAATATTGATATTTCATCTGCATTATTCTGGTTAAATATTTCCTCACAAAAACTCACTTCTTGACTTCTTCTATATGAAATGTATGGATTCAGATAATACTGTATTACGGCAAAAGTAGAGTAGCCATGTTGTGTTCTTTTTCCCTTTCTTTTAAAATATAACCTCCTGTACACACGGCTGTCGGAGTGAAGCAGCTTTTTTGGGAAACTTGTTCCGCTGCAGCATTTCTCTGTAACATAAGCACTGAGTAATGTTCTCAGGACTCTCGCGCTTGTATTTGGACAGTAACATAGTCCTAAGCACTGAGTAATGTTCTCAGGACCATCGCGCTTGTATTTGGACAGTGGCTAAAGCGCTCGGGTTCCTCTCGCTAACAGTAGCGCTGATTAGCTTTGATGCACTGACTGGGCGGTGGTTTTGTTTCGTTCTCATGTTGGACAAACCTGCAGTCGCATTAATGTTGTTATTCTCTCCGTGATGAGTTCTTTTGGCTGGAATTCCAAATGTTTTCTCACGAGTCCCTCTTGCTCCGCGATAACACAGAAAGTGTCGGGTTCAGCAGCTCCGTAGTAGCGCGGCACTTTGTTTACACCCCGCCTCTCTCCAAAAGCAGCTGATCTATAAATGATCTGGATACATGCGGGACACGGCTGATGTGCTCAATGCTGTCTTTATGCACAGGGAGACGGGTTGGATGGACGCTCCGCTCACTCAGCGTTCATGTTTCTGTAGTTATTTTAAGCACACGCAGCACGTGCATTTATCGAGACTAAAAATGTTATCGTCCTTCATTTTACTTATCGAGCGATAACTCGATATAGTAATTATTGCGGCAGGCCTAGGCACACATTATGTCTGCGTCTTGCTGAATAGTGTTTCAAAGCTCCTTTTCCCGAGGCCATGTCAGGATAACAACATTAAAAGTTTAATGTTTAAAAAGTTTAATGTTTAAAAATAAACTGACAGGTATCATTAGAAAATGTAAACAGGATTATTATAATAAGTTGTTGGATACTAATAAGAATAATATTAAAGGTTTATGGAACATCTTAAATAGTATAATTAGAAATAAACCAAGAACGATTAATTATCCAAAATATTTCAAAGATGAGGATAACACTTTAAATAATATGAATGAAGTAGTCGAAACATTTAATAAATTCTTTGTAGATGTTGGACCGAACCTTGCTGCAAAAATTGTAAACGTTGAGAACTATAATTGTGATCTGATAGAAGCAAATCCTATGTCCCTGTTCCTCAAACCTGTGGAGGAAAAGGAGATACTGGACATTGTTAAAGGGTGTAAAAATAAAACTTCGACCGATTACCATGACATGGACATGAAAACTTTAAAAACTGTTATTGAAAGTATCTCTAAGCCGTTAACTTACATCTGTAACTTATCGTTGCAAACTGGACAATTTCCTGATAGTATGAAAGTAGCAAAAGTGATTCCTCTGTTCAAAGCAGGAGATAAACATCTCTTTACAAACTATAGGCCTGTTTCCCTTTTACCGCAATTCTCTAAAATCTTAGAAAAGGTTTTTAACTCTAGACTCGACAGCTTTATTGAAAAGTGTAATTTACTCTCGGACAATCAGTTTGGGTTTAGGAACAATCACTCAACCTCACACGCGCTCTTTGATATAACTGAAGAAATAACTAATGCTGTAGATGACAAGAAATGTGCAATAGGGTTATTTATTGACCTGAGTAAAGCGTTTGATACAATAAACTATGATATATTAATTAATAAACTAGAACTTTATGGAATTAGGGGGGTAGCTCTACAGTGGGTTACCAGTTACTTAAAAAATAGAAAACAATGTGTGAAAATCGGTGATTATCAGTCGAGTTGTCGACAAATTGTCTGTGGTTTACCTCAAGGTTCTATTCTGGTTCCCAAAATTGTTTAATATGTATATTAACGACATTTGTAAAACGTCTGAAATACTTAAATTTATCTTGTTTGCTGACGATACAAATATTTTTGCATCAGGAGACGACTTACAGCAGCTGTGTCGGATTGTTAACTTGGAACTCAAAAGTGTCAACAAGTGGTTCAAACAAAATAAATTATCTTTAAATCTGAGTAAAAGCAAAATGATGATATTTGGCAACTGTAACTCCAATGCTCAGGAAGCAATTCAGATAGAAGGTGTTGTTATCGAGCGAGTGCATGAAATCAAATTCCTTGGTGTGATTATTGATGACAGAATTACTTGGAAATCTCACATTAAATATATATCTACGAAAATTTCTAGAAGCATTTCAGTAATTGCAAAAGCAAAGCACATTTTAAACATCAAAGCTCTACATACCTTATACTGTTCTCTGATTTTGCCCTACTTATATTATTGTACTGTGGTTTGGGGTAGTACTTACAAAAACACAGTTAAACCAATAATATTGTTGCAAAAAAGAGCTATCCGAGTAATTCATAAAGTTGGGTTTTTGGACCACACAAACTCATTATTTTTAAAATCAAAGATCATGAAGTTTTGTGACATTGTTGAGTTCCAAACTGTTCAAATGTTATTCAAAGCAAGGTATAAATTGTTACCAAACCAATTACAAAGAAGGTTCCAAGAACGTACTGGTCGTTATGAATTACGTGATGAATTAAACTTTAGGATTCAGAAACATAGCACAACTTTGAAAAGTTTTAGTCCAACAGTTAATGGTGTTCAATTGTGGAATAAACTGGAGATGGATTTGAAACGATGTCCAAACATCAACCTGCTCAAATTTAAATACAAACAAAAGACTTTTGAAATATACAGACAAGAAGAAATGTGTTGCCACTAGGGGGAGCAGTAGGATGGATTATGTGTATTGTTCCTCTATAATCTGGAAGAGTGTTGCTGCTTGGAACGGTTGTCATTCTATTGCTCAAATTCACAAATGGAGAATTAGGGTTGGCAGGTTATGGATCTGTTGAGAGGGACCCTCCCAACGGGCTCTAAACCTTGTCTTTTAATGCACCACTCAGCATAGGAACATATTCTACAAAATCAGCTGTTAGGGCAGCCATGTGGGGGTTTGTTGATTGGGAGTTACTGCCCTCTTCATCTGGCCCGCTCTACACTTTGGCTTTTTAATGCACCACACTATGCAGGGCTTGCAGCATACTTCACATATAACTCAATTAAATAAATATATAATAATAATGATTATGGAAATTACACCCAAATTAAAATTATACTGAGAATGGTAATGACAACTGGAAAGTATCAAGATCTCAGATTATAATATCTATTAATGTACCTTCATAACATAAAAGTAACTCTCGGTTATCAAGGGTAAAAATCTGGAAGAAATATATTAAGGATCACATTTTTTTTTTTTTTTTGACTGCTTTGTTCTAGACATCGTACATGAAACGGGATTGTTGTTGTAGCTGTGCGTTGCTTCAATTAATTGTATAAACAGTTCATATATTATTATTTTTTTTGGTAAGTTTGTAAGTTGGTCTGTATGAATGTAGCTGCTTGAAATGTTCTTTTTTTATTTATTTTATTGCACTTGGGGGTGGGCAATCATAAGCTTTTGCTTCAGCCCACTCCTTTTGAGCACTATGTGTACTGCTCAAATAAACAAATAAACAACAACAAAAAAAAAAAAAAAGTTTGATATATTGAGGCAGGAAAATATCGCAATATGTGGAGGACCACTTGATGGCGCTGAAACAAACTAAAATAAGGGAAATCTGCGTATTCTCCTCTTCTAAAAACATGAAGGTCAATAAAACACAATGCACTTCTGTGAAATTGTTCAAATGTTACAAAAATAGAATAAATGAATAGGGAACAAATTTAAATGAATGTATTGACGTTAAATATTGAGCCCAAAATGTTGTGTTTATCTGTCGTCCAGTAATTATTGTAACTGGCCTAACTTCTGCCCTATAAATTTCCCTACCTGGTCAAATTGGTTTGAGTTTGCTACATGAGCGTGAATGCAATTGTTGAGAAATGGGTCTGTGGAGGAGGCCTATAATCATTTTGTACTTTCATGACATTTACTTTCTAACTAACTCGCCTACTTTTGCTGCCACAAGTTCTATTTTAGACGCTCGTTTCCATCCGCCGTACCGTGAATGAACAGTGCACATTCATGTCGCACAATGTGGACACTTAAAATGAGTTGGCATGCTCAAATCATAAAATGTGTCAAAAATGATTAGACTCAGTCTGTTTTTAATCTTTGTTCTGCCATTGAGTTGTCTTTGATATGAAATGTGCCGCACACAAATGAAATTGCCTCGACTGCCCGCATCGGCGTTGGCCATGAAATGAGATGAACTGAAACTCAAAAGCACAGTATGTTCACTCTGTAACATCTGCTCGAGGTCGCAAACGTGTCGACTTCAACTCGCTCTCTAAAACCGGTTGACTTGGCGTGTGATGAACCGGTGCACTCGCTCGGCCCAACATCACTGACATTTCCCACACACGCGTCAGAGCCTGAAGGTCTCACGTCTCACGGTGTGTTCGGAGAGACAAAGGCTTTAGAGTGTTGTGCTAAATTGGCTTTTTAGAGCTTTTTACCATGTTTCTATGTTGTTCTCTCATCAAAAACATACCCGGAGTGGTGTTTCGAGCTGCTGGCGCATCTTTGAGTAATCTTTGACTCTTCTCCAGTGACTCTTCTTTGCTCTCAAACCGCTCCTCCTGAGGTCCTACGTATGGCGAAGTAAAACACACTTGCATCGCTTCACTCCAGCCACATGGACCGCACTCTTTTTGTCATTGTTTCTCTTTAATGAAACAGCTGCGCAGCGAAGGGGAGCAAGAGGTGTAAGGGGCTTACTTGGATATTTTGTGTCGGCTGTTTCTGATCAATATTGCATTTTCTCACAAACAAAGTGTAAGGCAGTCATTATTGCATTTCTTTGGTGTATTTGGCCGGGACAGTGCATGTTAATGAACACACACGGGACTAGGCATGTCAAGATGAACCGGTTTTACAATTACCGTGGTAATTACCGAAAAGGAGGAGTCCCAAAGGAAGCAGGTGCATAAAACTTAACATAAAACATACAAATGTACATATATAATCTCTTGTTTATATTATATGAACATTAAAGGTGCATTATGCAACATGAAAAAAGGTTTATATTTGTGCGTATTTGACCTTGTAGTGACCCAGCTGAATGGTTAGCATGGCGTCTTTACTTTCCATCACAGTGGTTCTGTAGGCCCAATTGGATCAACTGTTTGGAAGGTTTTCACTGCTGACGGCCCCTCTCCCCATAAATAAAACACTCTACATCCGCTGGGTCACTACAAGGTCAAATGCACACAATATCAACTTTTTTTTTTCCCGCATAAAAAGTTGCATAATGAATCTTTTAAGGCGGTACTGTAAAAGGATTTGAGAAATTCTCTGTGATTTTACTATTAATTTACGGAAGAAAATACAATCTTTTCGTACAATTATCATGACTCAAACATTTACAATCGCGACATCCCTACATGAGACTCATGTAAACATGCCACGCCGGATTGTATCCAAATTTCCACTCGCATTGCACTAGCTCAAAAACACTCTGGCACAGACCTGACCTATTGCACATGTTTTTAGTGATGGGGGAAACCTACGCAGCCACAGGGAGAGCATGCAAGCTCCAGGACCTTCTAGCTGTTAGGCGCTAAAGCTGTGTTTTCAGATTATTACCCAATACCTGCAAAAAGCATAATACCCCCTCTTTCATTGAAATGGGAAAACATAAATAAAAGGTTGTACCAGATGGACTGTGATCTTGTCTGAATCTTTCAAAAAAATGGAATCATTTAACGAGTAATCTCATGTTTAGACCCAAAATGCTATTCACAATCGATCATCTTCACAGCTCTGTGAACAAACGCGGCAGCTTTCCAGTCCAGTTTTGAGCATGTGGCGTGCGTAATCGCTCGCAAACCTTTTTAATGCTTTATCCGTGACGCTCCGAGTCCCAAAGCAGCAGCTTTCCCGGGTCAAACTCGTGAGTAATGTTTGCGAAATCGCACGCGCCACAAACCTGCCTACTGCATTGTTCAGCAACAAACTGGGGAATTGTTTTCCCCAAACATCTCTGAACCTGCGTAACCTTTTAATATTTCAACAAAATGCAAGTCCTTTCTGAAAGAACCACAAGCACGACGCTGGCTAATGTGATTTCCCGCTAGAGTTGTGTGACCAGTCGACCTCGTGCAGTGATGAGCGCAGGGTTTGTCCCTGTTGGCTCCGGCCGACTCTTAGAAAGACATTACTGGGCAGCGAAATCAAACGCGGAGAACATGTGATTGTATTTTAAACGGGCTCTGATGTATACAGGGGCTTAGGTATTACATTAAATTTGGTTAGTTTGCAAACCAGACAGCTTAACTTGTGTCCAAAACAGATGCTGTCAAGGGTAGCAGAAGATGAAAAATATTCTGTAAATATGGTGGTTTTAATCGCGCAGCCAGTTTCCAATGATATGTGGGGAATTTGACCGTTTAAGACGAGACACTGAAAACTGAAATCGACTTTTTTTAAATATGCAGTGATCAATGTTGAGATTATTAGTGAGTTTTCACCCTTAACATCTAGGTAGGTTGTCGTAGGTGGTACAGTGAGACGGGGACAAAGATATAACCCTCGTGGTACCCTTGGGTCATTTTGACCCGAAAGCCACTGGAAAGCCCATCCAAATGGCTCAAAAGCCACTGAAGGATTTTTGTAAAAAGAAGCAGACAAAAATATTAATGTGTCATTTTCAGGCTCTTTTTTGATATTAGGGTCTTTAAAGGGTGCGAAATTGAAGGACGTCACGAGGGTTATAGCAGAACTAAGTCACTTTTGCCCCAGGAGGTCACAAGCGCCACTGCAGATGTTGTAACATGTTTTTTTTTTTACTTTAGTAATTGTCCGTGAGAGTAAATACTCCGCTGACAAAAGACAAAGGGAGAGAGGGATATTGTACATTGTGCCACAACCCAATTATACAATGGAGATATTTTTATCACTCAAACCTGGCTGTAAATACTGCTAAAGTGGCGCTAGCCCACAGTTAGCTTTGCCCGTTAGCCTATTAGCTTCTTCTGATCGGGATAAACCAAATAACATTTTTCAAAATGTTTTATCAACAAACCGAGAGCTGTAGGACTTACCTGTCCGCCATGTCATAAACCTCCAGAAATGCGAGCCAAAAGTGATTTTGTAGACAACTGAGGGCAGTGACGGAGATGTTGTTCCATTAGTGTGTATTGGGGCTGCTGGGTCAGAGGCAAGGAAAGTTGCAAGTGTGGTTTTCTGGCCAGAGACGCCGGGGGAGATGAAAGACCCCCCAATCACACTTGTATTACCCTAGGAAAAGGATTTCCCTGCACTTTTCCGCAAAAATATATCCCGCTAGCATGCAGCACTCGCCTCAGGTGTGTGTGTGTGATAGAAAACCAAGAAATTCATTTTCCCCAGCTATTTACAACAAACGTTTCACCTGCAGTGTTATGAAGCCTAGGCGGTAATTCAGCCTGGTAGACAAACACAGCATCATCAACCTTCAGCCAATGATCGCTCCTGAAAGGTCCACACCTCCACATCAGCGTCAGAGCCGCACCTCCGTAGCAGCCAATCATCGCCGTCGGTCTCGCTTTTAAGCGCCAGTAATCGTATACTGTTTGCTTCCCAGCTGCGCTGCGACCCGCCTCCACCCCATCTCCGCCTCTTTCATCCTCGGCGCTAACTGAGCATTTCCGATGATCTCTACACCACCACCAGTGTCCAGGCTCCGGGGGAAGACATCCTAACTACAAGCTGTTTAACCACACTGTCTTGTACATCGATGTCTAACGCCGGGGTCTGATCGCCAAAACTAATACTTGTCAATAATCTCCCTAATCACTGCTAGTCTGTGTGAGTCTATTCAGGTTGAATTGCCCTTTCAATAATGATGATTTCCCTAACCAGATAAAAAGGACAGTTTTTATTTTTTTTAACTTTAATAAAAAAAAAAAAAATCTAACACACCTTTCATGACAAACTTTCTAATATGTGTCTTTCTGTATTGCTTCCAATCTTTAGAATTTGGACTCCGTAATAGAGTGTTGGATGAGAGGAAAGCTAATACCTATCAGCACCTGTCTTTTACCTGGAACAACAGCTGCATCTTGCCTCGACACAAGTTTCAGTCTATTCTTGACTCTCACGACTGCTCGTTCATCCTCGTGGGAAACGCAGTCATTTTTCTGCTGCTTATTCCGATCCGCCCTCACCCCGACAGCGTCACCGCTGACTCACTTTTTCCGGTATAAGGCCCGTAGACGAGCGCAGGCCCCGCGGGATCGTGGGTAAATGGTCGCCTTTGTTGTCGGTTGAGTGGAATATCCGTCTTAATGAAGTCGTCAGCTGGTTCCTCTGTCCGTGCGCAGCGCCGAGCGGGGATTACACGGTGCAGAGCTGGACCGAGCCAAGAGACACCAGAAAGGCAGAAAGACATTAAAGCTGAGCACACACAACATTTAGCTCTTGTTCTCAGTCGTGGTGAGCCTTCCCGGATTATGAGGAGTTGAAGGCAGTCGCAGAGAGTCTTGTCTGGTTGTGTGAAGGGGTCACTACTGGACTTTCATTGGAATTGTGTAATGTGGGCGACATAAAGATGCCACTAAACCCCAGTCGCACTAAATACTGTCCCGTTTGCCCACCGTTTCTTTAGCGTTGTGTTAAAATTTAGAAAATGCTAATAATAAGCTCCAATTTGTATTAGTGTAATGAGCAGATGATGCTCTGAATAAGTCGACCTCTGACACTTTAACGCACGAGTTCAAACACATTTTTGTAATTCTGTTCAGCTCATGTTTAGTTTAGCTTCATTGATCACATTGTACTGTATCAACCAAAGGTTCACAAGAACATTTTCCAACAGCATTTTATCCGCTAACAGGGTTATACAGCACTTACTATGTTCAGACAATTCAGCTGCTTCTCTGAGCAGTCTCCTTTTCTCATTAAATCCAGTGGAAGTGGAATTTCCATTTGTGAGGGCGACACTGCGACACTGAACCGTGTCGTGCCGACAGTGACCAGATAATCCGGACACACATGTGTTTCCCTCGCTCGCAAACAGAAGCCCATCTTTGCTGATCGGGGGTCCGTTTTTCTCCTCCAAAGAGAGAGGTGAAGCAGGAGCGAGGACAGAGACTCACTGCTGTATTATAATGGGGCAACAGTGGCGCAGGTGGTAGAGCCGCTCTCAGGGGATTGAATCCTCCCGTAGGTGCACACTGTCGCTGTTCCTTCGACAAGACACTTCACCCCCCTGTGTCTGCGTGCACTGTTGTGTGAATGGGTGAGTGGTTTCTTGCCGTAAAGCGTTTTGTGCCTAATAGGTGGAAAAGCGTTACATAAATTGAGACCATTTATCAGCTGTAATAGACTCGTGTAGTGTGTTCACTCTGACGATCCTCATTGGTGCTGTGTGGGACCCCCCCCCCCCCCCCCTTTCTTCACGAAATCTCTGAAGACTGATGAAATTGTGTCGTGTGGGCTCAGCTTAAGGAGGACAATACTTTGCTGTGATGGTCAGCTCAAAGGGAAAATCCAAAAAGAGAAGTAAAAGGTTGAGCATTTGCAGTGTGTTGTAATGTAGAAATAAAGAGGGAAGACAGTATTTTGTCTTTACGCCGAGTCCAAACGGCAGAGCGGCTCATATTCAAAAAGTCGTTTGCGCGTCATTGGGTTAACCATCTGTCAGCTCAGATGTCAGCGGTGTAAACATTGCTCGGTGCTGTGTCTGTTTGTTGGTCTTTTGTAATTACATTCGAAGAGCCAGTTTGTTGTTCTGTTTATGAAAAATCAGCAGTTCACCCCAGCCATCAGCGCCCAGTGGTGCCTGCACCTACTCAAAGGTATTTAGAACGAACTGATTTTTGTATCAACATTGTAGGAAAGCAGAAGGAAGCTTTGAGTAAAATTTTCGTTGAATACAGTAATTGCTGGAAAGTGCTGCAGAAGGTTTTTGCGGATTCATAATTGCCATAATTGTAAGCCATGAAAGGTCCATTCTTTTGGTTTGAAACTTTAACTTCGGAGGGCCTCGGATTTTTTGCCACTTTTTACCTTTCTCCAAGGGCTTCCTTTTGTTTTATCAGATACTGATTCAGTTGGGGTTTGATGGAGAATTGCACTGGTAAAATCCGTTGTGGTTTATGTACTGTGTGACATGGCTTGTTACGAAGTGGCGGCTAAAACTAGTAGAGAAGTTCCCTTGTTGTCGTGGCCATACTGCCTTTGCTATGCCAGATCCCGTCAGACCTTGGAAGCTAAGCAGGGAAGGGAAGGGACAATGTAAAGTGTCTTTGAGTGTCCAGAAAAGCGCTATATAAAACCGATTAATTATTATTATTGTTGTCCTCTGTTCGTCAAAGAGTTTAATTCGTTGAATTAAACTCTTTGACAGGATTTGGCATCTTTAAAAAAAACTGCTAAATCACGGATGTGCCAGCAGCAGCGTTTTACTCGTGTCTCGTGTTTTGTCTGTCTTCTTTTGTGTGTACAGCTCTGTGTCTGCAAAGGCCATTGTCCTCTCATCCATTTTTAACATGTTTTGTACTTTTAACTGTTCATAAAAGCCGATCAAGTGCTGCAAATAAAAGCTATACGCACGACGATGCATACATCAGACTTCTGTTAGTTTGTCTATGTATCTGTCCCTGTCAAATAAACCCAACACATAAATAAAGTTCTCTACATTTGACTCAGACGTTAGGAACCCAATGTCCAGCCGGAATTTTCGCTAAGTGCACTTGCAGCCGAAGGTTTAGCTTATTGTTTATGTTGAGGAGACCTCCTTACTTTGGGCTGAACTGAATTAAAATTGTGTTGGTTTGTAAGACGCCGTGAACGTGTTTAGGTCCTC
Organism: Proterorhinus semilunaris; assembly: GCA_021464625.1. Taxonomy (NCBI): domain Eukaryota; kingdom Metazoa; phylum Chordata; class Actinopteri; order Gobiiformes; family Gobiidae; genus Proterorhinus; species Proterorhinus semilunaris. The sequence goes on along the minus strand of CM038345.1, from coordinate 30,795,727 downwards.
GGAGGAGCCACTCTGATCCACGTCCATAGGACGAGGAGTCCAAGCCAGACATGTTGGGGAAGTTTATGCACAAAGCAAGGCTCCACGTAGTCTGGGAACTGAACCTAGGACCTTCGAATGCACTTGCCACTAGACGAGGTGTAAAAAGCGGCAATCGCATTTTATAGTAGGGGTTGTTCATGTGGCCATTTTGCAGGTCACGGCCTCAAAAGGTTGGAAACCAATACAGACCGCTTTGCGCCATTGAAAAAACATTTTGTTTCAGCAGTTTGGAGGTGAATGTTCTCACTCAGGGAAGTTAGTTAAATTTTTACTGTGCTTTTTACATATGACATATCACCCATTGTGGCCACAGTTGCCCTTGGGGTCGACTGACTGAAGCGAGGCTGCACCAACCAACCACTCAGTCACACTCCACTCACCGCTTCAGAACAGGTCAAAGCAGCAGCATCACTTGTGACGGCACCCTCTTAAGTGTTTGCTGCTCCCCCCACCACGTACAAAGCTTGAGGCCGGGGTAAACTCAGCATAAAAATCCATTTGTGGCGAGCCTCACAAAAGCGGCGTATAATGGAGCGCCGTGTACGTGCTGCTCCGGCAGCGCTGGTCCAGCCGCTGAAGCCATTACACTCTTCTATTCGCCATACAGTACTCCTTATGCAGCTGAACAAGGCAGCTCACTATGTGTTCATAATACGCAAGTGCGAAAACCTCAATAAGGGAATGGAAATATGAGGATGATGACCCCTCAAATCCATGTGAAATGTCCCAAATATTGAATGGAGGCCGGAGGTGGGTGATGTAGCAGCCAAAATATTAACTCGACTCAGACTAACGTTACTTTTACATAGTTTTTCTCAAATAGAAGCAAAAAGTAGTGACCGTGTAATGACAAGTTAGCTTTGTGGCGGGCCGATTTTCTTACTCATCCAAAGTCCAATAGCTCTAAATCCCAGTGTTCTTCGTGATATCTTTTTGAATATGGGGATTGGGTGCATCCTCCATGAATTTCGGAAGAAATAAAGATGGCAACTACATAAAGCAGCCTTTAAGATGATCACACACTGAGGCGGGCTTGACGCATTTGTGGTTTATCGCAGACTTTTCATAAACAATGAGCAGTAGGCGATTGTAACATGCTAACCATTGGAGTAACCTTTGTCCACCCGCACAAATAATGTCCCTCTATTGAAGCACATGGGCCAGATATAGGCTTAAATACTGGGGAGATCCTGGCGTAGACCATGGGGGTTAAAGATCCATAGGACATGGCAGTAGCAAAGAGGGACTAGTTGGCCCCAAAACAGCAGTTATTTTTCAGGCAAGAGCTCCTTCCAAAATACACTTCAGAACACACTTTGAAGTGACGAACGTCCAACTTGGGGCTTCGGGCACGATTTTGAAGCCCAAATAGTGTGTGGTTTGAACGCAGCATAAAGTGCTAAACAAATAAAATGTGAACAAACAAACAATTATGTTGAATAAAGAAGTTGAAACACAAACTACATTTACTTTGTCAACCTGACACACTGGTTCAAAGAAAAAGATGAAAAAAGCAGTTGCCGTCATAAAATATACATTTGACATCTGCAAAATGAGTGTGCGATGCTGTTTTTGAATATATATATATATATATATATATATATATATATATCAGGACGCATTTGCCACATAAAGGTTTAGTTAAGCTAGTGATCATTATAATTTCATTATAAAATTACTCAAGTGGAAGCTTCTCAAGCACATAACTTAAATGTAGCACAGTGACTGATCTTCACTGTATTATATTTTATTAGGTTTTTGTAATTTAGTGATGAATTTTCAGAGTCCAGAGCAGCTGTTTGCTCAATGTTTGCTGGTTGAAAAATTTAAGAACATTCTCACATATTCGCCCTAAATCCTGTTATTGTCCATATGACAATTGACTTTGCAATTGAGAAGTTCTGGGAGAAAATATGATTTTCACCATAACAAGCATTGAACCATAGCATTTTACTGCACTTTCATGCTCACATATGCAGTCATCTCGATGCTCAGCTGTTTTCAGCTTTCGTAGATGTACAGGACTCGCCGTCACAGCATCAACGACACATGGCACTGGACCAGAGACTGTCCTGTACTGGCTTCAGAAGAGCGCTCTGTCCAATACACTGGCTCCTTTTTCACTTTAGTGAGCCATCTTTTAATGTATTGTTTGCCACCCAATCACTTGCGATTTTCAGTTTGACTTTAATCAAAATGGTCTTCATAAGGTAAGCTATAGCAGTACTATAACATTGTTATAGCTGTATATGGCTGTATTGTGCACTCTGCTCTAAAAACGATGTCTGTTCCTTGTGTCCCCGACCCGCGCCTAGTTATCGAGTTGGTGATCATTGATCAACAGTGTTGGAGATTTATTTTTAAGGCAAAGACACAGATGTATCAGCTTTCTCTCTCCACTGTGACAGACTCCGGAGCACACTAGAGGCTGCTTTCTGTTGGGGCATCTGAACTTATATTTGCTGATCATTGTTTTTAAGTTTTGCCTGATGAATGAAGAGCGAGTTCAGCACGATACCTGTGCAAGATGTCTCCCCTGATCGCTGTCCGTGTTGGTACACGTTTCCTTTGCTCCTCTTCCTCATCGTTCTCACTACATACGTGCATATATATATATTTTTGTCAACTGCATTTCTAAAACAGTGGCGCCGCTACTTGTTACAGTATGGCTCGGTCGAAGTACTCGGCTTCTCGCGTATCTACTCTGCTCAGTACATGCCAGGCTTTCCACTTGATAATGGACCACAGTTGTTGCGTGTGTGTGTTCCTACGGGTGTGCACGCTCGAATACACATTACTGAAGGAACAACAGAATAATAGAAAAAAATGTGTAAGCCGCGATGAGAACAATGTGGACAAATGTTGCCTTTTGGTGGGATTTATGGAATTATTCAGAGGAGGCAAGGCAAATACTACAAGAAGGAAGCAGCTAAAAGACAACTATAAAAGTCGGCTACGTACAGAATAATATTAAATCCGTATGACCTGTTCTAGTGGGGACTGTCCTAATCAGAGGCCAGCAGTCTGTTCACGTCACGTTAGTATCAGTTCAGCGCTCTGGCCAGGGCCCGAGGTAGGTCCCAAAACTTGTGCCCGGTCAGCTGGGATTGGCTCTGGCCTGGTTAGTGGGACACTCGCATAACAGGGTAGACCGGACACCTGGCTGGGTAGGGCCTGCCAGTGGAAACGCACCATAACAATATCTGTACTAAGATCAATGCTTGTATTTTATTCATTTTATTGGGTGACATGTGTACCGTTTTTAGTTTCACACGCTCTATAACTCCCTATTTTTGATCCCATCCAACAACTCCAAAAATATCCCTCCCCTTTACATCTTAATATATTTCATAGGCCTTCTAGCAGTCTCACAAATGCACCCTTCCCTCGTCGCTACCTCTCTCTCCTCTCCCTCCCCTCCCCTCCCCTTATATACGAACATCACATGGCAGGAAACATGCCACCCGTAAGAAAAAATAATCCTAAAGTGTAACTGGCGGCGGCACTCGAGGAGAACTGGCACCGATCTATTTTTAATTCGCTCAAATCTTCCAAACACAGAGTAGCGCAGGAGTATGGTGTTCAGTGCGGTGTTGAGAGGGCAGCTAGTGTTCAAAGACGAAGACAAAGGCTGCTGCTACTAAGGACTACTACAATTGTTTTAACATATCTGGTTCAGACTGAAGAGATGTTTGTAGAAGCTCCTGCAATGCTGTCTGTTGAGGATTAAAATATGCTGTCTGCTCATTTTAATCGTTTTGAAATGGTGGGTTAAGTTATAATTGGAGATGCACCGGGTCCAGGTTCTGCCGTTCAAAATGACATACAGCATGTCCATATTCACTGAGATTTAGTCGGTGAAAGGTGTGTTTTTTAAAATGTTGAGAGCCAGTTATCAGTTCAGTATCGGTTATTTGTAGCCGATACCCAATATCGTATGTTTTCCAGTATCGGCTCTGATACCAGTATCAAATTGATGCATCATAATGGCCTTTTATTACAGCGTTTTAAGATGCTTTTTGACACCATAGCGTTGGCATTTCATAGTTTAGCGCCAAACCTCCTCAATCATGCATGGATGAACACTATATTATAACAATCTAAACACAAAGCCAGTAGAGCAGCATGTGGGCGAGGCTTTGCTGTTCTGTCCATTTTCATATAGCCGTGCACAGGATCGCCCTTGGCAACCAAAAGGATGATTCTAAGAGCTTGTTTGTGCCTAATGAAGCTATAGGGTAATGTCTGTAGCACACAACACCGTTTTATACTGTGTATATAATTATCTAGTTTTTAAAGCTCGTGTTCCACAGTATCTATGCCACTGGTTCTCAAACTGTCTGGTGTGTTCAGGTGGACAAAAACAGTGTTGACCCTTGGAAAGTTCTTTCTGCCATATGACGGGTTTGTGAATCTGATCACTCACAAATACTGAACTTCCTTTCAAAACCGGTTTCTCTCCCGTAGTGTTGTATTAGCCCCTGCCATCCAACTGAGATTATGAACGACACAAAACATTACATTATCATTACTGTAAAGGCTGCAATAACCAAGAACCATCATGAGCAGTTATTGCCTCGCCTTTTACAGCCGTGTCCTATATCTCGCGTCTGTGCATCGCTGTAGCAGAGTGAAGCCGATTGATCAGAGATATTTTTCCTCCTCCTCACTCACTCACTCATGCACAGAGGCTGCTGGTGGTGGTGGTGGGGTACGGCTGGAGGGGGGCTGGTGCGCGGTGAGCGATGCACGTGCCGTCTCATATTTAATTACTGTGAGTGTCATGGCGAACGAGAGGAGGAGGAAGAGGAGGAGGAGGAGGAGGTGGAGGGAGATATAGGGCAAAACGACTACAGAGCAATTCCATTTCTCTGCAGTCCCCTTGAGGAAGTGAGGAGAGGGGAAGGGGATAATCGTATGTGTTGGAGCTATTTTGCACTTTGTCTGACAATAAAGCAAAACGACTCACGGCAGCGAGAGCCAACCGCAGCATATAACCATTACTGCACTGTCTGATATGATCCACATCTGGGAGGCAGTGGACCCCATCGGACAGTTAGATTCAACACTTGAGGGGGGGGGGCCTTTTAAAAGTGGCCTTTTAAATGAGCCCATTTAAGTTGTGGTTGGAAGCCCCACCACAACTTCCAAGGCCTTAGGGGAGCTCAGAGGTTTGTATGTTATATGTTTTATGTTGTAGACTTTTTGCTCATAATTTCAGACCTATACGAGATAGAGACTTGGCGTTTTCAGTGTTTTGGAATCTACTGATCTTTGTCTTTCAAACCAGCTCCATCTCAATTACCTTCTAAACGGGAACGTCTTGAATTACCCAGCCTTATGCACCTAAAAAGAACACCCCCCGTCACAGTTCAACACACGGTTTAGAAAACTTTAAACACAGGGTTATTGACGAGACATTTGGAAATATTGAGCGTGCACACCGGTGAATAAAAATCCTCAAAAATTAGCATTGGCTTAAAAAAAATAAATAAAACACATATCGGTCGACCTCTACAGTATGTGATTTCCCATTTCAGCATAATTTTTGCATACTTTACATTCTCGGCCTGTCACGATAATCACTATATCGACTTATCGTTCAATAAATGACAGATAAGTATAAGTGTATTTCGAGCTGAACTGTCATTTAGAGTTAGTTTCTGTGGCATTATAAGGTCTTCAGTAATATCGTTTATCGCAATGGTTTCCTGCCTCAATATATCAAAGTTATTTCGGAGGATCACCGTAATAACTTGCGTGGGAGACCAAAAACTATCATTAAGACCAAAGGACTTGTCTATGACTAAACTAAATCAGTTCTGTTTATGTGATTGGAGGTGGGTATTATGAGGTCTGTAATCTGAAAAACAGTGCTTACGTCGTGCATAAAGCAAAAGCTCAGGGTCCCCTATGGAAGGCAATTTGACTGAAATGTGTTTCTGATTATATATATATACTGTATGTTGTGTTTATTGAAAAATCCAAACTCTTGTATCTCTGGTATGGATTTTTCAGACCGCTTTACTATTCCATTTGTCCCCAAGCGTTTGAACTGAAAATTGACTTTTTGTTGTTGTACAGATGGAGAAACGCGTCCAGGGCAGCACATAGTCATCTTAGCGTCATGTCTCTTGGCCTGTGTTGAACTTTATCGTTTGGTTTTGTGTCTCGACAGAGCAGCCAGAGCCTTCACCGACTACCTGTCCCCCGCAGGCACCCAGAACCACAACGGAGCAGGTAAGAAGCTGTGGTTTTGAAGCGTGCCTAGTTTGTCATCCCCAGTCACAGTGATGTAAAATACTTTACTACAATATTAAGCTTCTGTAATGTCAAAAGATCCGTTGTGGCTTTCATGTTTCACCAAGATCTTGTGTTGATGATGGGAGAGTGTGACCACTGCGCCCAAAGATCAGGACTCTGTGGCGGCCAATAATAGTCTAAACATAATGGCTCTTTTTTCCTTTTGATCAGGCCGTGTAATAAGTCACAATAACGGAGGCATGTCATGAATAGGACTGGGTACAGTTACATTTCTTTTGATACCGGATGGTCTCCGCGATCTCAAGCAGACGTGTCATGAATAATAATTTGTTATCTTTAACCTGTGAGACGTTTCTGTCACGTCACTGCAATGTCTCCGAGACCTGTCGGATCTCAAAGAGACTCCATACAGCAGCTTGAGACCGCGTAGACCTCTCGGAGACTCCGCTAAAATCGAACCTGTTGGTGTTCACCGCGACTACCTGGAGACTCGCCTTATCTCCAGGGGACGTCTCGAAGACATCTCCGAGACCAGCGTGACTCTAGTCAACAACTAGTCTTCAGGCCGGTGAGATAGGCCCAGTCTGAGTTGCGGAGACATTGTGAAGACTGCCAGTCACAGCTGTCTCCGCAACTCTCTACGGTGAGAAAGGCCCTTGAAAGATAAATCTTTCGACATCTATACCCCTACATATTTAAATATTTGTCATCTAGAACTAGAACAGTTCTAGAAAACTAGGACCATACCTGTATTGTTTACCGGTGCCCAGCCCTGGTCATGAATGGTCCTAAAACTATTTACCTTCTAGTATTTGAATACAATTTGATGAGTCCTTCAGTACTGTATATTGCCAAAACAATTATTACTAAATAAAAAAAATTGTATATTGCCTTTTATCAAATCTTTGAACTTGCTTAGCTGTCATTGTTTACATTTTGGTCACAGTATTGCTCCCTGAAAGCTTTGGAAATTACTGTACTTATAAACTCATCCCTGGGACGTTAGAAATGCACATGGAAAGAATATTAATCTAAAATGTACGTGCTTGCATTGTGTGCAGGAAAAACAAATCGGGTATAGGGCCTGTACATAGTCGATTTTTATTTTTTGGCACTGCAAAATGTACAGCAGGTATACATTGTTAACTGGAACAGAATACTGAATATACTGTTGTATAATTTATGTATATACCAGCCTTTTTAGGAGACTGGCTTCAGATTTTATCTCGACGGCTCAGACTGGCAGCTAGCAAGGCAATGATTGTAATCCAAATAACTTCTGGCTGCGTAAATTTGGCAACACGCAAATCTCCTTCAGGCAATATCTAATTAGACACCGAGTCGAACCGCCAACAGAAAGGTTTATCTGGGATTATACAGTTTTAGCTCCACAAAAGCCACTGGATAAAAGTGAGATAAATGGATGGGGTTGTGTCATAAGCGGCAAGAAATAACCCATATACAATATGGGTTATTGTGAGATGAACGTGAACATACTTTCGAATATTCATATTTCTATTTCTTCTGCTCCTTTTTAAAGGGTTAGATTAGTGTTAAGTAGGTCACTTACTGTATTTTTCAGACTATAAGTCGCTCCGGAGTATACATCGCACTAGCCTTGGCCACTACCTGGGCACGGAGGCGTAACTGCATCATTGACGAGCCTCTCCCGGCATCACGTTGTTCAAGCACCCATTTTTGAACTCGTTCCTCTAGCTGTGGCCGTCTAGCTTTTAGCCCGCGGTTAACTTTTTTGTTTCCTTCATTGGAGTAAGAGTAACCTCTGCTTTTCGCCAGTCCCTCACAAGTTTCTCGCGCACGCAACTTTTTGTCTGCTTTCCATTTATTTATTTTTTTCAGTGGCACAGATACTGGTAAACAAGCCTAGAGCGCCCTCTAGCAGCTGTCAGTGTGAACATAACAAACATGTGAAATTATATATTTTGATATATAAGCCAAACTATGAAATGACTTATAGTCCGGATAATACGGTAATCATAAAACGCTTAAAACCTGATGGCATGTCCCAAGTGTCTGGTTGATCAACAAAAAATATATGAGATTGACCAAACAGAAGGGAACTAAGTATCTGAAGTTCTGGCCTTATTATTTAAAGATATACAGTATATTGTATTTTAACAGTACATAGTAAAACAAATAATGTTTTCTCAATTGGCCATGTTCTCCATCTGTGCAGAACACCTCCTGTCTGACACCTTTGTCGTCCCGGATTGCGATTCTCCAGCCATCAGCCGCTTGCATAACAACAATCTGCCCCCTGCGAGTCGTTGTCTCACCAAACCCACCCAGACCAGCCAGTCCCTCCACCGGAGCACCCAGATCAGCACACAGATCAGCACGCTCCAGAACAGGGTGCCCGTCGTGGGACCCTCCAAACGCAGGCTGTCCGCGGAGCACAGCGCTTTGTCCGAGGAGCAGACGGCAGTGCCAGTGGCAGTGCTCGCCTCCAGGGAGAAGCCTTCGCGGGTGTACACCATCACCAGAGAAGGCAGCATGACTCTGGGAGGACGAGGCAGCGAGGAGAGCCTGGAGCTGCAGGTGCTCAAGGCCTCCAGGAAGCAGCCGCTTGCCCAGGTAAGGGTTGGCAAGATTACTCAAACATTTATTTTTACGCAGTGGTCAATGTAGAGATTTTTTTTTTGTTTTTTTTTTCTGCTTTAACATCTTAGTTTTCATGTCAGAGGATTAAAAAAAAAGGCACAACTTCAAGATGCTTATTTTATGGTGTTTTGACCACTAGCGAGCCGAAGATATCGAGGAGGTAACTACAACATCCCAACTCTACCCATATGTTTGCAATAGACATTTTAGCAAACTTTAAAACATTAAATATCAAGGCCGAGGTACCTAAAAGAGTGTTTTTAAGCTTTATAATATATGTAATTCTATTGAGAGAACTTATAAATCACATGCATTTCAGTGCATATTTGTTGAGGTCAGAACTACAGGATTAGCATATTTTATATATAATAAGACCCCAAAGAGGTGGAATATCTTCTTCTTTCTCCATGGTATTGGTTTGCCATTTACATTATTTAATGATTTTGCTCTATTTCACAACGCCAATACTAATGTCGATCATAAATTGGCGATGATTCTGTTTAGCAACGAGACCGAAGTCGGTCTTCTATGAAATGTTTATGCTCCTGGGCATGCTAAAAATGCGCACTGTGAACTGAACTGCTTTTCAAAAGATTCCTCGGAAAAATCACACTCTAAATGTTAAGTCCTATAGATTTAGTAATACAGAAAGTTAAAACAAAAGTCAGGTTTTTCTCTTGCATTAAAGGCCCTATATCAAGCTCAAATTGATATTTTTTGAGTTGTATCCTCATCCAAAACACATACACGAAATGTGTTTCATTTGTTCGTGCTTCAGTAGTCCTGCATATTAAGTTTGTCTCCTTCTGCACTCAAAAAGGCAAGCCTACACTCTGGTGTATGTCACAAGGAGGTTTTTGGGATGTTTCTTTTGAGTTTTGTAGTCTCGACCAGTGGTTCCTCAACTGGTATGGCGTAGGGACCCACCATTACCCTGGGATAACGAGCCGCGACCCACATAAGATTTAGACTTGTCAAATATTTTCCTCAAAATTTTTTGTTGAATAAGCATTAAATAAGCCTAAGAAGCTGAAATGATGTTTAAACCGACCCAATAACAGTCATTTTAACAAACGCAAGTAAGATTCTAGACTTTGTCTGTACATACTGTAAAGGACCCACTGAAAGCGATTCTGCGACCCACTTTTGGGTCCCGACCCGCCAGTTGGGAACCACTGGTCTAGACAACTTCACTAATCGTTTTCTTCTCAAACTTGCTTCTTGCTGATTACCCTTCTTGATTTTGCTGAAACTGCATACAAGTACATTATTATAACTAGAGGTATTTTCCAAACACATCCGTAATGTTATATTACATGTATCATATGTAGCATATATTGAAGACCATGGTGTCTACAGTAGATGTAAAAGCCTGAATAATGATATTGGTATTAGGGCTGAACGATTTTGAGAAATAATCTAATTGCGATTTTTTTTCTTCAATATTGCGATTGCGATTAAATATGCGATTATTGTTGCAAGGTCCTCTTCTCATGTATTTTTCACCTAACACAAGCAATAAATCAGCCTGTTTCATAATAAACAATATTTGAAGTGAAAATTGCAACAAAATTGTTGCTTGACCTATTCAAAATGTGTGTGGACTGCACTTCTTAAACTGTCTGAACTTAACAGTACAGTCTATAAATAAATGCTAAATTATATAGATATTAAAAAAAAAATAACTCACTGATCCAGTCAGTAACATCACCCATACTAAAGTGCAGGAAAGTAAGAACAAACGTCTGCTTTAACTAGTTGGAAAAGTTTTAGGAAATCAAACTCCCAATTAATACAAAATAAGCTATTTAATTTATTAAATAGTACTTTATTATTTCGGCCAATCAAATCCCTGTCTGAGTTGCTTCAGATGCGCGTTATTGATGGACACGGAGAGGCCAGATGGAGCACACGCCAAATCACAGTGGAATTAAGAGCAGCATTTTGGTTTTGGGATGCAACTTTGGACAATATGAAGAAAGAAAAGAACACTGACACAAGGAGACGGGACATGAGGTGCCAGACACAGACACGTCTCTTTGACTCGCAGCCATTTAGTGACATTTCAGCTTAAACAGCACATTTCCTCAGCAAAATAAGACATGACACGGACTCCTGCCTCGGATCCTAGTTACCAACCCTTTTCATACAGCAGTTTAGTGTTTACATCTTGCGTCTGTACGACCTACGAAGCGGATATGCGGTAGACGCAAAGGTAAATAAAGGCACATGGCACATCGCCTCCGCGGATACTTAATGGTCATGAAACGACATTATGCTTTTGAGATAAGTTCTTTATCCACAACATTCCCAAACATAAGCCCCCTAAACTGAGCCACAAACGACTCTTTACTTTTTACAATCAGCACAGACTCACCTATATATGTCTGTGGAGGCAGAGGCGTGTGAATCCGGAGGTGAGGGAGTTTCTGTGATCGTCAGAGCGTGTAGTAGCGGCGACGGAACGGCGTGATTAGCGCTGCGGCTAACGCAATGCTAACGGAGAAAAGCAATATTCCTTCGCGGTGGCTGCATGATAAACGCTGATATTTTCACTGTACATCCACAATCTACCGCGCACCTTAACTAGACTGAGACGTAAACAAAAGCACGCGACGGAGCGGACTTTGCTGCCATATCTTGTTGCTCTATTTACTTCCCAAATCGCGTGCCCTGCGATTACGAAATCGCGTTGTGTAATATCGCGATAAAATTGCAAATGCAATTAATCGTTCAGCCCTAATTGGTATAGGACCTTTAAGGGTTTGACAAATGACTAGTCGTCTTTTGATTTAACACGGTCCTCTCCCAATATTCCCAGGCTCCTGTGGCCCCTAACTCGTCCTGCACCAGCCAGCCCCCTCAAAGTGGCCCCCATCACCGAAGCAGCCATCACCGCAGCAACCATCACCAGGACAACCAGCATCAAAGCAGCAGCAGCAGCATTGGCCCGTCGTCTCAGCCGCTGACGAGCTCGGGCAGCGCGGGCAACATCCGGGACTGGGGGCTCCGCAGGGGGGGCTCCAGAGAGGAGTACAGCCCCGACTGCGTGACCTGCATCCGGGCGCCGTGTCAGAGCCAGAGGTCCCTGGATCTGGACAGCTCGCCGCGGGACGGAGGCAAGCCGCGCAAGAAGCTGGAGAGGATGTACAGCGAGGACAGAGGGTCATCGGAGGATAGGGGTGAGGACAAGTGGAGATAAATGAAGAGTGACTCGACACCCAAAGGCACATTTTGGATTATACCATACAAAACATGCGCCTAATGACCAGTCTTTAGTCAACATCTCTATGGAGGCGAGCTGGAAACGACCCCGCTAATAAAGCTGGGCTTCAAATGATCCAAATTACTGCTCACCATAACCACTTTTTATACAATTTCAGAAAACAGAACAAAGGTTCTAATTACACTTACACACACTAAAATGGCTAAATAATGAACTGGGAACAGTATACACTTCTAATGTCTTTACAATTTATCCACAGAAAAAAATCGATTTAGTACAAGTAGCTACTTGGGCTGCACAATATTTTGCAAAAAATATTGTATCGCGATATTAGGTGATGCCATATCACAAGAAACCACAATATATCGCAATATCACTAAAGTCTTCATCTGACTGAGATCAACACATGTTTTTGCAAACTCAGCCAAAAACAAACAGTACATTGAACTCATTAATGTGTAAGAGTTCAGATTTAGTCAAACATTTACTTAAATTTTAGTTTTGGTCCTCCTACTACTTTTGACACAGTTTGCAAAAAAACCGTACGATTTGCGTTCAATTACAATGGAGCATAATGTGTTGAAATGGTTTAGTGAAATATCGCAATATCGTTTTATCGCAATTTTCCACAGCCGTATTGCATATCGCAAGTTACTTGAATATCGTTCAGCCCTACGAGCTACACTCCTTCAGTAAATGTTCACTATTGAGACGTCACTAGAGTTCGGTGTGCTTTTAGTTGTCCAGGAGTATTCCATTCATAATTGAGGCTTGAAAGTTGGCAACCGGACTGGGTTGTTTAAGTTGAGGATGTCTCGCTTCTCCTCTCTGAGGCTCGACCGGCTAAACTGTTGCAAAACGGCGATCCCACAAACGGCAAAACTGAATGTGAGCTATTTTTGCAGCGTGTCAGCAAAGCAAAGCAATAACGTTTGACTTCCTGTGGTCAAAGCAAATGAACTGGGGATGTCCCAACAAAGGTACAGTACATGCAAGGTCTGGGGAGAACCTTCTGCTTTTCTTAAAAAGGACTATGACACGTCTACAGTAAATTGTTGCAGGCTCCAGTGTGTAGTGTATCCTAGCAACTCCTGTAGTGTTTTGAGTGTGATGTAAAGCACTTTATTGTAAAGTCAATTTCTGGTTTGTTTAGTTTACAACAGCCTTCGTTCTCATGCTCATCGTTGTCCTAATTGTTCATCCTGTTTTTGTTTTGATGTTTCAGACGACGGTTCCAATAGCTGGTTCCCCAAAGAGAATATGTTCAGTTTTCAGACGGCCACCACCACCATGCAGGCGTGAGTACCCCCCATCTCCCCATCTCCCCTCGCTCCGCTCCCAGATCCACTCCGCTGGCACCGAAAGAGTGCTGCCTCTTTCTGCCAACGCTCTCCGCACCCAGAACGAGGACAAAATCTTACAACCATCTCACACATTCGCTTCTCGTAGTTTCCTTTTGCCAGATTGGAGAAGGAGCCGGCTGAAATGCATTATGGGAGGAAGATAAAAGTTCTGCCAGTCCTCGTCGTCTGCTACTTCAGTAATAACCGGGTCTGGCAAGAGGCAAAAGCTACTATTATTCATGTTAATCAAGGATGATGAATGTTCTAATTGGAGATACTTATTACAAGTTCAGTCGTAAGAGGAGGTTAAATCTCATGAACTTTAAAAGCAGGACTACACACGCTGCATGTTGATGACACGAGTTCATGTTTATGGACATGGCTTCCTCAGGCTAATAATATAAACAATTCAGCACATCTCCCATTGTCAAAACGAGAAAGCATAATTGAAAAAAACAAAGTGATAAGTGGTCTTTACTTGAAAAAATCCAGGAAACGAAAAAAAGTTAAACTAATGTGGCTGCTTGTTTCATTTAGGTGTTGGTAACTCCCCAATTTCCAGTAAAGTTAACTTCCAGTGTTACTTTATTAATGTATTCTTCTTGCATTGTCTTAAAAATGTACAGTAAAGACAACTTGACATTTTTAAGGAAGACTTTCAGTACAGCAACAAAATTGTTAACCTCTTATAAACCTGAACCGAGTGCATTTTCTCCAGTTAAGCTTTTCCCAGATCTAAAATCTTCAGCCTAAAGGCCAGTGTAATGCCTCATTTGAAAGCTAAGGCCTACAAAACAGATCACAACTTTTTTGTCACGTTGTCGCCACGTTTTTGTCTTTTTTGCTTTTTGATTGCTTTTATGTCGTGTTTATGTCACTTTTTTGTCGTGTTTTTGAAAATGTTTTGTTGCTTTTACAGCACAATTTTGCCCCTTTTAGTTTGTTTGTTTTATTTATTGATTTTTATTTTTAAGCTTTTCGATTTAGGTAAAGCCAAACTGGAGAAAATGTGCCCTGTTTAGGTGGGGGTTAACAGGTTAAAAGGCTGCAACAATGGGTTAGGATGCCTTCTGATCTGTTACAAAGCTTAATCCTTATTACAGGGGTAAGTAAGTTATTTTTGTGGCGGGATGATTTTTTTCCCTTATCCAAAGTCCAGGGGCCCAACCTCCTAATTGTGGCCCAGAGAAAAAACCCAATGGGTCCAAATCCCAGTGTTGTTCATGATGCCTGTTCTAATACTTGGGGAAAATTGACTGTATATTCAGCCTTTTTAGGGCACTTTAACAGGTATTTGATCCCATTTTTCTCTCAAAATCCAGTGCAAGGTAAAAGAGGAGGGGCTTAGGGACTTGGTTAACAACAATCTTTTTGTTATTGTTTGACTTGAATGTCATAGTCCAAGCGCAAATTCAGCCCACTGCCAAAAGGGAGTTTGGGTCAAGTCTTTTTAACTGTTACACAGCGGCTTCAAAAACGTAGGCCAACGCGAAAACCACTAAATATTGTCCCGGCACTGTTTCTTAAACTTTACGTTAACATTGAGAAAATGCAGATAATAAGCCCCACTTTACATTTGTATTAGTGTAATATGAGCCTTGATATTGAGGAGCAGATGACGCTCTGAATAAGTCGTCCTCTGAAACTTTTACGCACGAGTTTCAACGCATTTCTGTTGCAAAATTCGTGTTCCATGACTCTGTTTAGATTAGTTTAGATCCATTTATTCTGCAATCTCACATTTTTCCTAACATAAATGATATGCAGCCCATACTATATAGGCTATGTAAATGTTTAAAAAAAAAAAATGCTTATAATGACAGATCACGTCAAATGCCAAATAAGGGGACATCGCCCAACCCTATGCACAATTAATTAATTAATTAAAATCTTTGTTCCCATGTTTCAGTGCGAGAGTTTTAGGCCTTTGGCATTGTAGACAAAAAGTTGAAACGCCCTGTTAAAACGTATCCTCCATTAACGGCGCTGCACATTATAAAAGGTGACATAAGAACTACATTCCAACACAAGTGACGGCCTCAATTAACTAACTTGAAAAGACGAGATAATAACACCTAACCTCAGTCGTAATGACACACTGTTCTTATACCTCTCACGTGCCTGAACCTAAATTACATGCTGTAGAGTCTCCAACTCCAACTCGGCATCTGCTGTTAATTGGAGGCAGAAGTCAGTCAGCGTTGTCGGGACGGATGGATCAGATATAGAAGCTGAAGATACAGAAGTGGTAGGTTGCCCCCGGAACCCCCCCACGGCTCTCACTGACTGGATAATCGGCTCCTTTCAGCTTGATCCGATAATTACCGCCGTCTCGCAGACAAAGCAGAGCCGTCCTCTCCCTCCTCCTCACTGCTCCGCGTGTGCATCACAAGCCCCCGGTCTCCTCTCCATCGGTTTCCAGTGCCTCGTCTCCGGGTCACGGTGACAAATCAGACAGAAGGCTTCGATGACCGGTCACTTTGTCTCACGGTGTATCTAGGTCTTTTGTCTTATTTTAAGCGTCCAAGTACATTTTTCTCATTTTAAACAAAGTAATGCTTGTCCCATTTGCAATCTTATTTCAAGACTGTCCAAACCTACTTAAAATCAGCAAAATTGTCCCAATTCAAGCATAAGATTAAGATGACATTTGTATCAGTGGATTTCTTCTTCCCTGATGGCAAGGGCCTTTTCCAAGATGACAATGCCAGGATTAATTGGGCTCGCGTTACGAAAGCCAGAGTCCAGATCTTATTCCCATTGAGAGTCTTTGGGATGTGCTGCAGGAGGCTTTGCTCGGTGGTCACACTCTCTCCCGTCAGCAATACAAGATCTTGGTGAAAAATTAATGCAACACTGCATCTTTTTGAAATAAAGATGCAGTCAGTTAGTGCCTAATGTAAACTGCTGCATTTCTCCACAAAGTATTATCATTAAATAATAATACTTTATCATTAAATAAGCCTGCAAGCAATGATCAGCTATCAGTATCCTTTGACTCAATAATTGAAGAAGAAGAAAGCGATATTATATTATTTCTATTATATTAAATAACCTTTAATATAATGGAAAATTCCTGAGAGCCTCCACCGACAAATGGACATTTTGATACATTGATATGGTGTGGCATCCAGCAACAATACAATGACCAAGCCAGAGTGAGGAAAGCTGCTCGGTCCCAGGTTATAGCCCAATATGCTAATTTACAC
The DNA here is from genome assembly GCA_021464625.1 of Proterorhinus semilunaris. Lineage (NCBI taxonomy): Eukaryota > Metazoa > Chordata > Actinopteri > Gobiiformes > Gobiidae > Proterorhinus > Proterorhinus semilunaris. The sequence goes on along the minus strand of CM038345.1, from coordinate 30,779,021 downwards.
CTGCAGTCCCCGGGCAGGTTGATGCACTATAGGAAAGAAAACATATACATTTACAGAATTAATGAAATGTGCAGTGTTTTTGTTATGCCTTTTCAGTTAATAAACATAGAAAGAAATTGTTCCCGGAAAAGGCCCACGACCCACTCTCTGGTCCCAGTTGAAAACCACTGCTGTTACCGAAGCAATTTGTTAAGAATTGGCCTGTGATGGGAAGTGTTTGTGAGAGCGACTTGGACGGATCGAACTACCGCACCTTGATCTTTCCCTGCACCTGTTCAACTAAGCCTTTGCTCTTTCTCTCTCTTTATTTCCACACGGCTGCTCTTCAAACGCCGACTGCAGGATATCGTGAGTAGCTCTCTTTCCTTCTCTCCTTTCTTCCTGCTAATGTTTGATCAGAAACATGTGAACCCTGCCATCTCTGTGTGCCTTTGTGCTTTGGCTCACCCTGCCCCTCATGCCCTCACCCTGCGGCTTTCACGCCGCTCATGCCATGTTTGAAGATGTGTCTCTGCTATAGTGAATATATCTGAATAGTTTCGACAGGTTTGGGAGACAGAAGCTCACGTGGGAACATCGGGCGTGAACCAAAAGTGTAATCAGATCGTCTTTGACGTAATTTGATGCAAAAAACAAAAATCATGATCTTTTACACACTTTTAGGTGGCAGCCACATTTCCATCAATGAAATCTGTAGTCCCTGGGCAGAGGCAAAGTGACAGCAGGTTTATACAGTGGCCAATGAGCATTCTTAAGTCCATTCACAATATAAAATACAGATAAAGCACCGGCAAAAGGATCACTTCAACAAACATTCAGATGCATTATTTACAGCGAGCCGCTCCTCTACAGTCGCATTTTTTTCAACCCAGCGTTCTGTCTCTATTTCAGCTGTATTTATGTCAGTGTCTTTCCCCCGTAACGCCGCTGCTCTGCTCAGTGTGTGTTCATTTATTTACCTGGCGACACATGTGCGAAGAAGCGAGTGTGTCCTTCGTCCTTACAGTTCTGTAGGCGCCGCATCTTCTCATTTGTTTAATTTAAATCCGGGACTGTGTTCACAAATGCGCTGTTTATCCATGTATCCATTTGGAAATATAAGACTTGTCCAACTTTGGTGAATTACTTGGTCAAGTGATAAGTTGTGGTAACTATCTGCTTCCGGTTAGCCTTTTACACAATAAAAGACACAGTATGTTATCGCTTTAGTAAGACTCTTATTGTGAAAGGGTCAGACAGCAACAGAGCGCTGTATCACAGCAGCTCGACGTCATGAGAGAGACGTCTCAGAAAAGATGCCAAACAGCAACGGACACGAACAACAAACCTTTACCAAACTTAGTGTTACTATTTTACTTTTTATTGTCTGGAGTTTTATTGTGTTTTTTAATGTAGAGTTAGTTTGCTGTAGTTATAAGTCTAGTCTAAGTTCGAAGTCTAATTTTGCTGTGTTGATTATCACAAAGTTGAATAAATTAGTATATTAATTCAGTCTTTTTCTTCAGTGTGTAAATTAAGTTATTTTAATTACTATAAAAAAATTGTGATAAAATCGAAATCGGGAGTTTATAATTCAAAAATCGTGATATTCTATTTTTGTCATATTGCCAACCCCTACTATCAGGACTGGGACACTCCAAAATAAAGGGCATTACAATAGTCTTAATAGTTTATTCTTGAACTGATAAAAGCGTGGATGGTTCGCTCCAGGTCTGAGCGGTTTAAAAAAGGCTTTACTTTAGTTAAAACACGGAGCTGATAAAAACTTGACCTGATCACGCTGTCAATTTGTTTGTCAAAACGGAACGAGTTATCAAATACAACCCCGAGGTTTCTGATCATTGGTTTGAAATTGGAAGACAACAAACCAAAGTCTGAAAAATGTAAGTCACCAAACAAAATAAAATCTGTTTTGCCCTCGTTTTAAATGGAGGAAATTCTGCTGTAACCACAGTTTTATGTCAGATATGCAGTCCATTAGACCTTTTGACAGCGTCACTCCTATTCGATGAAACGGGCAAATAGATTAGCAGATCATCTGCATAGCAGTGAAATGCTAAGTTACAGTATGTTGGGCAATAATGGTCCCCAGTGGCAACATATAAAGAGAGAACAACATGGGACCCAAAATTGAACCCTGGGGCACTCTGCACGACAAGGAGGCAACAGTGGAGGACAGATCACCAATCATAACAGAAAATGTTCCATCACTGAGTGTTGGTATGTTCCAAGTGATTGACCTACTTTTGGGTGTGGGCGGGGCTACACACCGGTGTGCAATCTAAATAAATGGCTACTGCTCATTCACAAAAGATCAGTTCGCAGGCACGCCAAACGTAAGAACCTGTGTTGTGTATTTCCTCCGTCTTTACCCGGCATCTCAAGCTCTACACATGAGCATGGCTGCGTCAACAGGTTATGGGCCCAGCAGAGATTTTGGGAGCCGATGGAACCGTATATGTTTTGACGGAGATGAAAGGAATTATGAACTGTGGGAAACGAAATTCCTGGCACATTTGCGTCTGCACGATCTGAAGTCCACTATCCTGAGTGAAGCCCCCGCTGCAGACGCGGAAGGTGCAGAAGCAGACGCCAGTAAAAATGATGAGGCGTACGCAGTTCTAATTCAGCTGTTGGACGATAAAAGTTTGTCTCTAGTAATGAGAGACGCCGCCGATGATGGCAGGAAGGCGCTGCAGATCCTGCGTGACCATTACGCAGGGAAAGGAAAGCCGCGCGTAATCAGTCTGTACACGGAGTTGACCTCTCTACAAAAAGGTGTGAATGAGAGCGTCACTGACTATATTATTCGTGCAGAGACTGCCATCACAGCGCTGCGTAATGCAGGAGAGACACTGAGTGACGGTTTACTGACCGCAATGATTTTAAAGGGCCTGCCTGATGTATTTAAACCATTCTCTGTTCACGTTACGCAGAGTGATGACACGTTAACTTTTGCCGACTTTAAAACTAAACTGAGGAGCTACGAGAGCACGGAGAAGTTTGTGGCTTCTAGCTCAGGAGAAGACAGTGTGATGAAGGTGAAAGGAAGAGACAATTGGAGCGCAAAACTCACCTGTTATACCTGTGGGCAAAAAGGCCACAAAGCCGCGGAGTGCGCGTCGACTGGGGAGCGCAGGGAGCAGAGGCAGTGGTGCAGCTTCTGTAAAAGCGCAACGCACAAGGACGCAAACTGTCGGCGGAGAAAGCGGGACCAGGTGAAGCAAGCGGTGGACGAGGAGGACCACACGTTCGCATTCAAGGTGGATTCTGCCCCGGACTCGGTCAGCACGGTGAAGGCGAAGGGCCTCATGGTCGACTCGGGAGCGACGAAGCACATCATCACAGACATCGGGAGATTCGAGGAGTTTGACCCAAGCTTTAAACCTGAGAGCCATATTCTGGAGTTGGCTGATGGAGAGCGGGCCAGCGGGATTGCGCTGAAGAAAGGCACCGCCAAAGTGCGCATAATGGACCATAAAGGCCGCGATGTGGAAATGATGCTGAAGGAGGCGCTCTACGTCCCATCTTTTTCCCAGGACATCTTTTCGGTCAAAGCGGCAACAGCGCAAGGTGCGACAGTCGTCTTCAAGGAAGGACAGAATCGCCTCATCCATAGAAATGGTACGAGTTTTGATATTAACACACAAGACAGACTATTTTATCTAAGTACTCTGCAGAATGAGGCTGATAAATGTAATGTGTGTTATGATGTCCAGACATGGCATGAAATATTGGGTCACTGTAATTATGATGACGTGTTAAAGCTGGAATGTGTCACAGAAGGCATGAAAATTAAAGGGAAAAGTGAGAAGGCAAATCTGAAATGTGAAGTGTGTATCAAAGGCAAATTCGCACAGAGCAGAAATACAGATTCAGATGAAAAAGCTAAAGCTGTACTGGAACTTGTTCATACTGACCTGGCTGGACCTATAGAGCCAGCAGGTAAAGATGGTTTCAGATATGCTCTTGCATTTACAGATGATTATTCAGGAGCTATTTTCACTTATTTTCTGAAAGCTAAGAGTGATACAGTTACGGCTACAGAGAGATTCATTGCTGATGTTGCCCCTTATGGAAAAATCAAATGCATAAGGTCAGACAATGGAACAGAGTTTACAGCTTCTGTATTCAAGTCACTACTAACTCAAAAAGCCATCAGACATGAAACCTCAGCTCCTTACTCGCCCCATCAGAATGGGACCGCAGAAAGAGCATGGAGAACTTTGTTTGAAATGGCAAGATGTATGTTGATTGAGAGCAATCTACCAAAAGATTTGTGGACCTATGCAGTACAAACTGCTGCTATAATCCGAAATAGATGCTATAACAGACGTCTTGAACAAACCCCATATTATGTGTTGACTGGGAAGAAGCCGGACTTGTCCAAAATGAGAGCTTTTGGCTCAGAATGTTATGCATACAAACAGGACAAGAAAAAGTTAGACACACGCTGTGAAAAAGGAATATTTGTTGGTTATGACAAAAACAGTCCAGCATTGTTGGTCTTTTATCCACACACAGGGAAAGTGTCGAAAAACCGACTGGTGAAGTTTGTCACAAAGAAAACAAATGAAAGTGACACTTAGGCTATATCCACACGAAGACAAAACGCTTATATTTTCAGAAACGTTCTTTGTAAGCACGAAGCCAGCTTAGTAAATGTGTGCGTCCACATGGGTCGACTCAGGTCTGTGAAAACGGTGTGATTCATCTGCCAGGCCTGTGTGAGGCGCTGTGACGCTAACGCAGATAATAGAACAAGATGTAGAGGGCGCATGCGCAGTAAACCTTTCTGGAATGTAAACAGTGAAAATTAAACGGATTCAAGGATTATGATTTACGGAAGAGACGAGGAGGCGAGTTTATTCTTCAGACGTAAGGGGACTAAAGCAGAAAAACCTGTCAGTGACCGGACTTTGACTGTCTGTCCAACAACAGAGACTGACTCGGCCGTGTTTTTCTACTTATCACCTGTGGCTTGCGGATTACAGTGGAGCAAAACGGAGCGGAGTAAAACCATCATAGATCCATGAGTAAAACTCATTATAAGGTCAGTAGATTATGGATAACAGACTCCACCCCTGTGCTGTGATGTCATCGTTTTAGTAAAAGTTGCGGAGACGTTGTAACAACGGCGCCACGTAAACGGCGTTTTGAGATCTTTCCACTCTGGGACCTAGTTTGGAAAATGTTCGTTTACAGACCCCCAAAACGCCGGACTCGTATGGACGATACACTGGATTGATAAAATATCTTTGCGTTTGGTCCTCAGCTTGACTTCGTATGGACAGGGCCTCAAACAGATGAAGACATGTATGAATATTTTGAAAAAGGAAAGAAGGCTGAAATTCAGCCACTAAAACCTGATGTGACTAATGAAAACTCTCAGGAAGTGAAAATTGAGTTGTGTGAATCTAATACCAACTTAAAAGGTGAAAGTCAGAGTAGCCATAATGCTCGTTATCCAACGAGAGAGAGGAGACGCCCTCAATTCTATACAGACTGTGATTATGAAGTCAAATTTGACGAAGATCAAGCATTGACAAATATTGACTATTGTTATCGTGTGACATGTGACATCCCCCAGACACTGCACGAAGCCTTGAGCTCTTCAAAATCAGAGCAGTGGGTTAAGGCTATGAATATAGAAATGGACTCTCTGATTGAAAATGATACCTTCACATTAACACCCTTACCTGAAGGTAAACATGCAGTGGGGGGCAGATGGGTTTATGCCATCAAAGAAAATCCGGTTGAGACAATTTACAAGGCTCGATATGTGGCAAAAGGTTATAGTCAAGTGGCTGGTATTGATTATGACGAAACCTTTTCTCCTACTGCTGATATGACCTCTGTACGTGTCTTAATGCAGCTTGCAGTTCAGTATGATTTAGAACTACATCAGATGGATGTTAAAACTGCATATCTGCATGCCCCAATAGACTGTGAACTATACATGGAGCAGCCTGAAGGCTATGAGGTCAAGACAAAAGCAGGACAAAAACTGGTGTGTAAGCTCAATAAGTCGCTGTATGGTCTGAAGCAGTCAGGGCGGAACTGGAATAAGATGCTTCATGATTTCCTTATTGAGAACAAATTTGTCCAAAACACAGCAGACTATTGTGTTTACAGTAAACAATCTGACAATGAAAGAGTCTTATTGATCATTTGGGTTGATGACCTTATCATTGCAGGAAGTGATTGTCAAATAATCAATAGTGTAAAGGAAATGTTGGGTGCAAAATTCAAAATTAAAGATCTTGGGAAACTGAGACATTTCCTTGGCATTGATTTCACGCAGAAGCAAGGGAAAATAAAAATGAATCAAAAGAGATACATCACCAAAATTTTGGAAAGATTTGACATGACCGACTGCAAACCAAGATTAACACCGTGTGAAATGAAAATGAAATTTGACAGTGAAGGTGAACCTGCTAATTCAAAGAAATATCGTGAAGTAGTTGGCAGTTTAATCTATGTAATGACATCTACTCGACCAGATCTGAGTTTTGTTGTTGGTAAATTGTCACAATATCTTTCTGAACCAAAACAACAACATTGGGTTGCAGCTAAACATGTGTTGAGATATTTAAAAGGTACTGTGGACCAGGAATTGTGTTACAGAAAACAACATGTAAATCTTAAACTTGTGGCCTATTGTGATGCAGACTGGGCAGCAGACCAGAATGACAGGCGCAGTGTGACTGGCTACTGTTTTAGTTTGTCTGAGAGTGGGCCCATAGTTTCCTGGAAGTCTAAGAAACAGCCCACAGTAGCTTTATCCACGTGTGAAGCTGAATACATGGCTTTGTCAGCTACAGCACAGGAATGTCTGTATCTTGCATATTTGTTGGCTGGAATGGACAATGGGTTGGAATATACACCTGTAACTATTTTTGAAGACAATCAAGGTGCTATTGCCCTTTCTAAAAACCCTGTATGTCGCCAACGGTGCAAGCACATTGATATTCGATATCATTTTGTTCGATCTGTACTCAGTGATGGCAAAGTAACAATTCACTACTGTCCTACAGATGTAATGGTGGCAGACATTTTTACAAAACCTGTTACCAAAGTAAGAATGGACAATTTTGTAATATTTCTCTTTGGTATTTGAATGTTTTATGTGTAAAACAAAAATTGAAATGTTTTTGTATTGTGTATATGATGTACCCTTGTCAAGTCAGGAACAAGTGGGGGTGTTGGTATGTTCCAAGTGATTGACCTACTTTTGGGTGTGGGCGGGGCTACACACCGGTGTGCAATCTAAATAAATGGCTACTGCTCATTCACAAAAGATCAGTTCGCAGGCACGCCAAACGTAAGAACCTGTGTTGTGTATTTCCTCCGTCTTTACCCGGCATCTCAAGCTCTACACATGAGCATGGCTGCGTCAACACTGAGATATGATTGGAACCACCTAAGTGCGGCACCACAAATGCCAACATGATGCTTCAGGCGAGACAAAAGAACAGAATGATCAACAGTATCAAATGCTGCTGTTAGATCAAGAAGCACTAAAACAACAGGGCATTTAGTAACAACAGACAGGGTCACATCATTGTGTACTCTCAACAGCGCAGACTCTGTGCTACGTCTTGTTCTGAACCCAGATTGACATTTTTGAAATAAAAGACAAATTCGACACAGGTCTAAAATTGGACAAAACAGAAGAATCAAGCTGTGATTTTTTTTTATTTTTTTAAGCAGGGGTCTGACTACAGCATGTTTGAAAACATCAGCGACATGCCCTGAGCAGAGAGAAATGTTAATTAGAACCAAGAGGGAAGGCCCTATAGAAACAAACACTTCTTTCAACAGTTTTGTGGGGAGAATGTCCAAGGGGCAATTTGTGGTTCTCATACATTTGACGATGTCCATGAGGGACGAGCGAGAGACCGGTACAAAATGGTGAAACACTGCAGAATGTGAGACAGCAACAGACTGGTCCGGGCTGCTGCTGCAGCTCATAGACGCCACTTTATCAACAAAGAACTGTAAAAAAGTCTCACAAGTAGAAACTGTGGCATCTGCCAAAGAAGAGGTATGAGGGTTCACAACAGCGTTTATTGTATTAAACAACACACGTGGGCAGTGTGCTTTTGTAGAAATAATGTTTGGCCTCTTTCACAGCCCTCTGATACTGAGCAAGGCTGTCCTTCAGAATCTCCCGAGATACATGCAATCGGTCCTTTTTCCACCGTCGTTCCGCCCATCTACAGCACTGTCTTAGGGCCCGGGTCAAATCATTAAACCAAGGGTCAGCCCTTGGTTTTGAGCACCTGCGCCTGAAAGGAGCAATTTTGTCCAGGATCCCTGAACAAGTTGAATAAAAAGATGACAAAAGGCTATCTGGACTTTCTGGAATAATATCTCCACCACAAGCAGAGAGCTCTGAATCTGCAAAGGCAGCAGCAAACTCCCCAGCTGTTGAAGAATTAATAATCCGACGGCGAGAGGCTGGGACAGGTGGCTTACTGGCCGGTAGAGGAGCGGGAACTTCGAATATGATTGGCAAATGATCTGAAATTGGGATGTCTGATATTTCCATAAGAGACACAGGGAACCCTTGAGAAATAATAAAGTCCAACGTATGCCCAGCGTTGTGAGTTGGTCCAGCCACAGACTAAATTAAGTCAAAAGACGAGCGAAGACGTTTAAAATTACTGGCCAGCTGGTCATACGGGCAACAGACATGAATGTTAAAATCCCCACAAATAAGAACATTTTCATATTTGGGGACCACATCAGCTAAGAACTCAGCACACAAAATAGGGCAAGTAAACAGCTGCACTTCAAAACAGGAATAAAGATTTACATGTAAAGGTTTGCATGTAAATGTATCCCTGATGACTGTGGCGACTCCACCTCCTCGACCTGACGCTCGCAGTGAGCTGAGGAAATAAACAATGTTGTGATGTTTATTGTTTCACTTCCTTATTGGACATTGGCAGGAAGTGACATAGATAGAGGCAAAACATTTATGTCAGAAAAGCTCCGTTGGTCCCGGATTTGGCGCAATGACATCATCACTTGACAAGCGTATTGGAAATTAATGAGTTAAACTGGTATTAAACTTTACCTCTATCTATGTCACTTCCCGTCAGGTGCTTGAAAAAAATTCAAATACAAATAACTTTTATTCTTTGTTCTTATTTCTTCATTAAAATCGCTGCTTCACTGAAATGAAATGATAATTATTACTTACAACGGATGTTTTCTATTTAATCAAGTCATAATATCAAAAAAACATTACAACCAGTCATATGCACTTTAATGCTGTCCCTGGACCCAGCAGGCATCAAAACGTGGTCTCTACAGATATAATATTTTGTTCATACCTGCTTTCTTCTTTTTTTTCAGAAAGTGCCAAGAGATGCTAACATAATCAAAAGATCCAAATTTAAATTGTATGTTAATTTACAGTGGAAATGCACATACATTAAAGCTGGGATGCCCGAACCAGTTCCATTCAGTGTAGCAAATTTATTTCCTCCATAGATTAAAGACACACTTGCTAAATTAGGGGTCTCCAACCTTTTTTACCCGGCGAAGCTACTTTTACACTACATGAACATCCGAGAGCTACCTATGCTTCAAAAACACTGCAACTTGGGTGTGGTTCACGCAGAATTACTTGCCAAGGTAGTATTTCAAAGATAGTGACTGGAGTTTAGTCTGTATACTTTACAATATTGAACCAACTGTTCACAGATTGTGTTCAGCATATTCAGAACAAACAGAAAATGCATCTAAAATTTGAGTTATCAAGCGTGTAGATATGTAGAAAGTCTTTGCCGAGCTACCTGAAGAGGCTTGGCGAGCTACTGGTAGCTCCCGAGCTACTGGTTGGAGATCTCTGTGCTAAATAAATAAGTGAATCCCTGACTTACTCACTGAAAATGGGTCTGTAGATCTGTCAGTGGCATCACTTAATTTAGATTGATATAAACAAGAAACCACAGTCCTGTTTCAAAAGGATTAAACAACCCCAAACAAATCTTATTTATTACTATAAAAACTATTATTAAAAGTCATATATTTGTTTGCCCGTGTTTGGCCCAAGGCCTTAAAATTGTCGTGCTGCCCTCTACTGTCCTGACTGTTGATTGACCGTTATTGGCCTCTATTGACTGAAAGCTGTGGAGCACTGTTGACTCATTAATATGCCTGATGTTGGTCATTGATATGCATGATCGGTATCGTATCGCCCCGCAAAATATCACCATATATCACAAAATCGATATATTGTCACACCCCTAAACAAAGCTGATGATTTCAGGCCTTTTTGTCCCGAAGCTTTTCTTTCTTAATGTCTTTCAATATAAATCGATTGGGATTTTCTCTTTCATGTTATATATTTCATTGTGGATATGGTTGATTATAGGCATTTGTTTGAGTTCAGTTAGAAAATGTCATTTTGGCCCAAAATGTGGCTCCTGCCAATTTGTTATCTTAGTCCTTGTAATGAAGTAGTTCTGGTGCAATGGGCCTGATCATTATTTAGAAAAGCTCCATGATCAGGCCGTATGACGGGAGCAGAGCCGTGACTGTGGCCTGACCGTGGAGATCTTCATTGCTTGGGACATGTGTCAGCGCCGTCTCTGTCCCCTACGGACATGTCCACCCTGCCCGAGCTGTCCACACGCACGGACAGCCTGATGGCCCCAATGAAAGCATGCTCAGGCCATTTATCCCATCACTGTCAGGAGCAGCAGAGGCGGATTACAAGCTATGACGGAGGAGTTCAAGACTAAAATATCTACTTGGTGCTTATGAGATCACGCTATTTGATGGCTGCAAATAAATCTCAAATGGAAGATCTCAGTGAGTTGTATGGATATTACCCCATACAGCAAAAAGAAGCAAAGTATTGGACGTAAAATCATGCTGCATCTTCCACACTGTACTTTCCAATATTTCCTCATTTTTATTAATAAATCAAGGTTTCCGCGGGGCATTAAAAAGCTTTAAATCAGATTAAAACATTTTATAACATCATCTAACCTAGGGGTATTTTCTTGATACAAAAGTTATTTTTAGTCACGGAACAAATACTGAGGCTGAGGGGTACGAAGTGATTTTGAAATCCAGTAAAAAAAACATTATTTATGAACTTTAATTAACAGGATCTTTTAATATTTTGTTTTGTGATTCTTGTAGTAACGTGAGTGTGCCCCCTCCGTGTACGTGCATTTTGTGGAATGTTTGTGTGTGACGACCAAACTTCTCCTCGTGTCTTCCGCCTTGGTGGACTAACCCTGTGCCGCTCCCAACCCTTAACTCCGGTTCACCAAACTCTCACTAACCCCTGCGTTTAAAGTAAAATTAATCTTGACCCGTGTGACGTCCTGACAGGGCTTTCCGGGGCAATGCCGAAAGAAAGAGGAGGAAAAGAGAGCAGGAGGCAGCCACTGTAATGGAGAGGTACAGTCTGTGATGGTTCTGTTCGTCCTGTGTGCTACATGTTTACCAACAATGTCACTCTGAGCAACTGCGCCGAACTAAAACGATTTTTCTCTGTAGCTTTCGTTATGTAGCGCCCTGTTGCAGCTAATGTATGTATCGGAGTACTTGATGGAAGCATTCGTCAGTATTAACTTGAGCTTTGGTCTCAAGATGCAAACTAATCACAGTACTGAATACAAACATATACAGTAGGCAGGAGAAATTGATTTTACTATTCCAACATAAATACTGTTGTCTCAAACGGGGGTGCTAGGGAGGGGGACAGACAAATCTGTCACTTTTAAAGAAATAACCAGAATGCTCAGTCCAGCCACTAGGGGACAGCTTAAATAAAAAAAAAAGAAATAATTCCACACGTGTCCAGCAGGGGGCACTGACCTAATAAGAGATCAGGATATAAACAACATATTAAAGCCATGTGGTAAATAGTCAGTCTGCCCCAGGGTGGCTGTGGCTAGTAACTTACTGCCATCGAGTGTGGAGTGAATGAATAATGACTATATGTAGTACTTTGACAAACGTGTGACACAGGCTGATAAAGCGCAATACGTGTAAGCCGTTGTTATTCATTATCCTTCACAATATATGTGGCCCGCGACCCGCCGTGGGGGCTGAATTTCGGCTCATGACCCAAACGAGTTCGACACTTCTTCTTGGCCCTCATGTTAGGGTGCTGACATTGCTGCAATACCATGCCCCCTAGTGGCTAGGCTCGTCTCCAGAACAAGTCTATAGTATGGAATCCTTTGGAGACCTTACAAATGCAACAGGTTCAAAGTCTGACTCCAAAGAATATTGTTTCTAAAGATAGGGTTTTGTTCCCATACAACACTGAGGAGGTTTTTACTGTCGCTGTTTTTGGTCTGTAGATCTTTAAAGTTTGAGCTCTAGTCTTTGATACCCGACTGGTGCGTAATGGCTGTTGACTGTTTATCATTATTAATGTCTATGGTCTAAAGTTGTGATGTCAAGATGAACCGGTTTTAATTACGACGATCATAAAAGGACACGGTAGGTTAAAAGTAAGAACATTAGAAGCTATGGTTGCCCCGTCCAGGTGGGAATCGAACCCGGACCTTCTAGCTGTGAAGCACGAGCGCTAACCGCTGTGCTACCGTGCCTCAATAACTTGAGGGAGGTATGAGCCGCTGCACAGAAACAAGCAGAGCATAAACTTACCGATAGATGAGCGAGGCAGAAGGACGCTCTCCCCCGGAGATGCATCCGCCCAAAAACACGATTGAAGTGTTGGTCCACTTAGGGACCACAGAACAATAAAAGTTACTTCAATGTTTAGATATGATGGGTATCGTTTAGTATTTATCGATATCTACCTTATGTATCTGGTCCTATTACGGTAGAAAAAAAATGAATCTTAACATGCGATTAGGCCAAGACGTTTAAAGCACTATGAACAAAAATGTGTTCAGTTATATTATTTATATTAATAGTAAATTGATGTTTCATATGTTTTATTTCATGTTGTCCGCGGGCTCTAGGCTAAATTAGGCTGCAGGATGTGGGGTGTGTTCCCTGGACCTTGTGTGTTGAATCTGGGAGTTGGAGACATCAGCGACAGGTTATTTATTTATTTATTTAATTTATTTATTTGAACAGGTTAGAGAGTGTGGAACCGTTTCCCGTTTGATTATTACATCCTCCGTTTTCTTTGCCCTGAACGTAAATTGTTTTTGGGGTGTTCCTCGCTCCAGCGCCCCTCAGTGGATCCTCCGGGCCCCGCTGACACTTTTAATCAGCATTCATCACAAAAGCCCCGAGTGTGAAATGCGCTCGTCGATACCGAACGTCAAAGGAGCGGATCGATGTTTTTTCTTTCACGCCGACAGAGCTTACACTAAGGCCGGAACATGCCATTCATTCTGTGTGTGTCTGTGAGTGGCAGTAAATACCATAGCGCTGTAATGGGGATTTGTAATATTGAAAGTGATTTTTCTTATTACTTGTGTCTTGAGTTAAAAGGGCATGATGCAAGCTAATCTACTAACGGAGCATAACAATTATGCGACTAAAATAACACTTTATTATACCTACACCTTATTTAGCCTTAATAAATGATAAGTTAACACCTAATTAATTAACATTTATTAGTTAAGTGTGACTAACATTTAATAACTACTTAACAATGATTAAGTGTTAATTCATCACATATTAAGGCTAAACAAGGTGTAGTTATAAAGTTTTACTGACAAGGAATACTTTATCTATTTAACTTTAAAATGGGTTATAGTTTTTTAAGTTAACTATTTATATTATTTAATTGTGTGTTTTAAGGTCACAAGATGGACAATAGTAAATTAGCCTCCATCAAACTTTTAGTCTTTGTATTTTTTTCAAGTGAAAGGGGAAAGATCACTAGAACTTATATAAAAATGTACAGCACAAAACAAAAAAGTATATTACTACACCTTATTTAGCATTAACAAATGATGAACTAACACACGAACAATTGAAATGTGACTAACACTTAATAACTACTTAACAACTACAGTTAATGCCTAACTCAATAGTTCTTCACATACTTTACTTATTCATTGTTAAGTACTTATTAAGTGTTAGTCACACTTAACTAATGAATTGTTCATGATTGATGTGTTAACTTATCTTTTTTTTTAAGGTGTAGTTATTATGAAGTGTTACCCTTAAATCTTACTGTTATCAGCATTTTCACTGGAAACATTACCTTTCTAAATGAGATAAATGACTTAAAATTGCTTGAATATAGGTTATTTATGTTGAATTTTAATTGGTTTAATCTAATCTAAGGTCATAAAAATGCCAATGGCACACTCATAAAGCCAACTTGAAATCAGACAAATTAACTTTTACTTTTCAAAAGGTTTATTTTCACTTGAAATGATACAAAATTACCTGAATTAAAGGAGCAGGCCACCATTTTTCCATACGAAGATATGTTTTCACCTGAGCTTAGACGAGTTGTTGCGTACCTGTCTGGTCTTTGTGCGTGCGCTCATTAACTCAAAAAGACCAAAGATGTTGTTATCATTTAGCCTCTCCCAGCATATTTCTATGGACCCAAACGGGTTGAAGTTAGAAGCGACCACGCTCTTCCACCTTTTCCCTATTTAAATACGGTTACGTGAGTAGTTGCACGATCCAAGTATAGTCACACAAAATTAAACATGTGGATTTTCTAAGCGGATAAAAAGGGGGACTATATTGCAAGGCGTAATAACACCTTGGGAGCACTTTGACGTCCGCGCAGTAAAGTGGATCGTGTAACTACTCACGTAACCGTAGTTAAATAGGGGAAAACGTGGGAGAGCTTGGTCGCTTCTAACTTCACCCCCGTTTGGCCCCATAGAGGAGAGGAGGAGAGGCTAAATGCTAACAACATCTTTGCTCTTTTTGCGTGACTGAGCGCACTCACAAAGACCAGACAGGTACGCATCCACTCGTCTAAGCTCAGGTAAGAACATATCTCAGTATGGAAAAACGGTGGCCTGTTCCTTTTAAGAAAAAAGTGTACTTGTTCCATCGGCAACAAGAGGCTTTATCTGATTGAAAACCAGACCAAATCTACTGAAACTTTATATGTAATCTTTGAATTCAAGTAAAGTTATAGCATTTCTACCTTAAATGGTTGTATATTTGTCAAATTTTGCAATACTCATTCCTATTGGTTATATGTGATTTGAAATCGTAAAACAGATGAAATATAATATGTTGTTCGATAAAGGGGCCATGACACCCACAACTTTAAGAAGGCCTGACATAGTGAATAAAAGGATTACAACTTTTTTACATTGTACTAATGTATGTGTTGAGTGCTGAGTATTGTCGGAGAAAACCTTAATAGAAACACAAAGATGCTGTGTGCAGGAAATCTGTATGACATGTCTTTTATTTATTGAGATCTATTGATAGTGAAATGAGTAAAAAAATGTGATAAAACTCTGGATCAGATAAAGTTAAAGCACAGGTTTAATCAGTCGAGTGCGAGCTGTAATTTTTTCATCGAGTGAGTGACAGACACACAGCCTCCACTAAGTGCGCGCCGCAGAGCTCTATGTAAATGATGTGGAGTCTGTCAGTCACAGACCAGTGTCCTGTCCAAATAAATGAGGATATATTGAGTCTGTTGAGACGCGAAGCGAAGATGTGTGAGGGGGCGTGTGTGGTGTTTTTAAAAGCTCCTGTCACTCCGGAGGCTCCTTCTCTGAGTCACGCTCTATTTTAGTGCTTTCTCTGGATTAGCATCGACATGTCGACCGCTGCGCAGCAAGCAACGAAATAGCCCTGAAAGTTTATGATAGTGGGATCATCAGTTTTATGCTTGTGCTAACAATTTAAAGTGGTCATCCTACAACTGTTTGGTGTAGGATTTGGACTCACACATAGATTAATATTTTTGCTAAACAGAGCCATCAACATTCAAAACAAATGATTATATTTTAGCCCTACATTAAAGTTGGGGCTTGTTCTAGTTTTCACCTTAGGCATAAATATTGTTGTTCCTTCACAACAAGAAGTCTTCCATTGCCATGCTTTGACATCATACACCCTCTAAATAGCTTTTATCACTATTAATGATACATTTTAGATGGTTTCTATATAAATAGAAACCATTTACATTCACCATAAGTGTGTAGTGTTTTGTTTAGTGTTAAGTGTAAATCGATCTTTTCATTCAAAATGCTCAGCGGGTATTTTTTTTTCTTGTGTTATTCTTTCTTTGTATCTTTTTCATTTAGCCTTTATTTATTCGAGGGGGAGATCTGGCCAAGAGTTACAAAAGTCATTTATTGCAGTCTTTCCCAACCATTGTGCCCTGAGGAATCACCAGGTGTGCCATGGAAGATTGTCCAGTTTCTTGATTGTTAGTCTAAAGGCCAACACACACCAAAAAGCCAACTCTATTATTTTCTACCAGAGAAACATTTGCTCTCTCGCTCTCGCAACACGAACATACGTGTCTTATTTTATTCATGATAAATGGATAAATCATGTGCGCTGCGCGGTTTGAGAAAAAGCCTTGCATTCTGGCCTTAAGTGTGTCTCTCTTCAATTTCTGCAAGACGATCAGCTGTGTTCAGCAAAACAGGCCCAGGTTTCATATTGAGTAAATGAATCAATGCTATTGATTATGCTTTTTGTGGCATTTTTTGTGAGATAGTGTGCCTATGTTTCTAATGTAAAATGTGCCTTACTGTAGCCCAAAAAAGGTTGGGAAGCACTGATGTAATAATGACTTTTGTGAAATCGCAATATTTCCCATGAAAATACTGTCTAAAATGGTTCATTGTGTGTCCATAGTCCATAGTGCATGATTGCGTGGTTTCGAGTGCCATCTATTGTCTCCGTCTGCCCCTGGGAAAGTGTGGTCACAGAAAAAGTAAAGTGCTGCGATTGCACTGAAAAGCCATTACGCCGACTGCAATGCATCATCGTAAACGGCATAAACCGTCAATGACCTACTCTTTTTATTTTCTGCAGGAATTTCCGTAAACACCTGCGGATGGTGGGCAGCCGGCGAGTCAAAGTCCAGAGTAAGTGTCCTCCCTCCTACTGTATGCATGAACCGTGAGTGCTCCTTGATTTTATATTCGTGCTGTTATTATAGTGGGACCCTCTCGGCATTTCAATAGACTTTCATTACAGTGGAACCAAGGCTGGAGGCTCGGACTGGCTCTTTGCATGTTGATGAACACTGTGCATCACTTTTTTTTTCCCCCGCTTCAGTTTGTAACACAATGGCATTCATTTCGAGATCTTTCAGTCATGCATTTGGTGACCGTCACAAAGGGAACCATCTCTTTCCTAAGATATTCTTTTTATAAAGTAATGTGGTGGTTTTCACGGCTTTACTAATGTATGAAAGACTGACTAAATTGATTTATTAAGCCCCTCTTATTGTATCGACCTGTTTACTGTATCTTTGAGTAATTGCTCAAATAAGTGGCCGTGGCTTCTAAGAATTAGCTCCCTTAATGTATGAGTGACATAGATCTTAATGGTATTGGAAATATGAATGAGCTGCCACATGACTATTGATCGGTGTGGCATTATTATAGTACAATGTGTATGTCCAATTTCCATTTATACCTTTCTTAAGTTTGAACAAAGTATTGGAGTTATGGAGTAATTGCTCATCTTTCTATTGAACCTTTAAAACTTAAATTATAGACGTGATAACTTCGCTAGAGTTCAGTGGACTGTAAATTAAGAATGGACAAAGTGACTGTGACTTTCCCCCTAGTGTTCTGCGCGGGCTAACTGAAGCTCGTTCATGCTAGCAACTTTTTTGGAGCCAGTTATTATTAAGGAAAGGGCAATAGAAATTACATTTTTTTAAATGGCGAAAGGAAAACAATAGATACAGACGGCAATGCGTCATACAAGGGGCTGAGGGGGAATCGTGATTTTGTTTTTCCCCTCTTTTTTCACTTTTTGTTTGGCTATAAACATATTTATCTCACACAAATGAAGTCGAGTCAAGTTCTTGTCCATGTGGATGTTTTTTCACAGCAAACGGTTTGAAAAACGGCGCTTGTCGCTAACGTTAGCATATGTAGCACGAAGCTTGTGTTAGCTTCCTGGTTAGCGTTGTCCTTTTTTTTTTTTACCCCTTTGCTCCTCTCCATGCTTCTGTATTTTATTTAGTAGAAATATACATTCATAGCACAGCATTTGTCAAAGTAATGGTGGAGAAATAGGAGAAAGTTATTTTTTTTCTCCTTCTTTGTATTCCCTTTGGCTGCTTCGAACATGACCATGTATGGCAATTCCAAAGATGCCATTTGTATCAATATCAGAGTTCGAAAGTCAATTAGAGAAAGGAACTTCAGGAGAATGATGCCTGTTTCCTTAAGGCTTCAGGAACTAGGAGGCAGTATGGAGTCCGTTCTTAATTTACAGTCTGTGGTTGGCACAGATGTGTGTGCACCTTAGACCAATTTTCTGTTGACCTTGCTGCGTTGGCACACATCAAGAAAGATTGTTAATTTACTACTACCAAAGTTTAATGGTTCTTCTGGATTAAACCTCAACTAAGATTTTCTTAGAGCCTCTGCTAAATGCATTCAGTTTAATGTTTTACTGCATTGACCACTTATTGGTAGCACAAGTGCTCGATTAAAAAAAAAAAAAAAAAAAAAAGTTACCCAAGGGCATCTGGGGCTACTATACAAGCCTATGCGAGTTTGGCGAGAAGGAAAAAATATGTCCCTTGTGATGCGTTTGGGTGCGTCATTGAAAAGCGCTGCACAAGTAAGATTCTCTGCCATATAACTTGGGACCACAAAGTATCGTATCGTTTTTTTTTTTTGTCTCTTTATGCTTTTCTTGTGTATTTATTGCCCTAAACATTTGTAGCATATTATATAAAAATCCATGGTGTCTTACAACTATTACAACTACTCTCTCCATTGCCTCTCCACCGCGCACTCACTGGCCCTGCCTTGTATTGCTCCATTCTCATGACATGTACGTATCCATCCGTCAGCCTTCGTGGACCGCCGCGCCAAGAGCTTCAGCCGCTCCTGGAGTGACCCGACCCCCGTCAAGCCCGAATCGCTGCATGACTCCAGAGACAGTGAGTTCTCAATATCTCAGCATTACAGGACGTTCGCTTTTGTCAGGAGTGGGATAGTGGGGGTTCATTTAGCTGGATTTTGTGAGGATGAGCTTTTGTTGTTTTTGGTTTACTTACTTGATAACAATTGCAACAATAAGAAGTCACAAAGCTACTTGACAACAATGAGTCGTAAGTTATGGCAAAAGATTATATGGTTTAAAAGGCAAGTGACTCTTATTTTGTATGTGAAAATAAACAATGGAATAAGGAAAGATTCAACATACATGAAAGAAGGGTTGAAGAGGCTGTTAGCGCTCACATTTTTTACATTCCCAAAGTAATAATGTGCAATCTATGAGGGGTAGGTTTATATAAATTCTTTGAACTTCTCCCTACTCCTTTTGAGCGTAAGTGTCTTGTTTTTTAAGTCCGGTTCACTATGAAATTTTGCCGGATTTTTCTGGAGAGTATCAAAATAAGCAACCAGAAAAAACAATGTGTCTGATGCGATAATAGCGATAATAACATTTATATGGGGAGTTAAAAACGTAGTTTGGCATAAATTTACAAAATTCAGCAGATAATTCCATTTGGTCGTTCCAGTCAAAAAAGTCAATGAAACCCTTGTAATATTTTTCATGGAGTTACCGTAGCGATGACCAGACCTCCCCATTTACGCTAATGGAAAAATTGTATAATTGCACAATTTTACCAAATGACCAGGGCATTGCTTATACCATAAGGTTTCCAAAAGTATATAGTTTTCATACTCTCCATGAAACAGTGGAAATCTAAACATAGTGAACTGGGCTATTTGTCCTTCTGTAAATCTTATATGTTTGCATTTAAAATACGAAAACAAATAATAATAATAATAATAATAAAAAAACACATATTCTTTCAAGTAAATTGATATTTATTATGTATTACGTATTATATTTTTGTCCAGTCTGTCCGCCCAGACTCCATTATAAACTCATTTGTGTTTTTTTCTGCTTGTCTGCACGTCTGTGGCTGTGGCCTGTCTCGTCTCGTCTCTGTCTGATTTGTTTGGTTTGTGTTCTCAGTAGAGATGCACCATTACAATTTTTTCTCTTCCAATAGCGATACCGATACTGGTGATTTGAGTGTCTGCCTATATCCAATATTAACCGATACCATTAACACAATGTATTACCCGACTATGAAAAGGATTTATTAAGGTAATCAAGTTACTTAGTACTGCTTTAGTTTAGTTTATTTGTTTATTTGAGCAATACACATTGTGCTCAAAAGGAGTGGGCTGAAGCAAAAAGCTTATGAGCCCCCACCCCCAAGTGCAATAAAATAAAAAAAGAACATTTCAAAACATTTCAAGCAGCTACATTCGTACAGACCAACTTACATCAAACAACAAAAAATATATTAACTGTTTAAATAATTAATTGGAACAACGCACAGCTACAACAACAATCTAGTTTCATATACGATGTCTAATACAAAGCAAGTCAAAAAAATTTTTGTTACTTAATATATTGCTTGCAGATTTTTACCCGTGATTACAGAGTTACTTTTATGGTATAAAGGTACATTAATAGTTATTATAATCTGAGATCTTGATACTTTCCAGTTGTCATTACCATTCTCAGTATAATTTTAATTTGGGTTTAATTATCATCATCATTATTATATATTTATTTAATTGAGTTATATGTGAAGTATGATGAAAGCCCTGCACAGTGTGGTGCATTAAAAAGCCAGAGAGTGAGCCAGTTGAAGAGGGCAGTAACTCCCCTTCAACAAACCCCCTAACAGCTGATTTGTAGATGATGTTCCTATGCTGAGTGGTGCATTAAAAGACAAGGTTTAGAGCCCGTTGGGAGGATCCCTCTCAACAGATCCATAACCTGCCAACCCTAATTCTCCGTTTGTGAACTTGAGCAATAGAATGACAACCGTTCCAAGCAGCAACACTCTTCCTTGAATATAGAGGAAAAATACACATAATTGATTCTACTGCTCCCCTTAGTGGCAACGCATTTCTTCTTGTCTGTATATTTCAAAAGTCATTTGTTTGTATTTATATTTGAACAGGTTGATGTTTGGACATCGTTTCAATTCCATCTCCAGTTTATTCCACAATTGTACACCATTAACTGTTGGACTAAAACTTTTCAAAGTTGTGCTGTGTTTCTGAATCCTAAAGTTTAATTCATCACGTAATTCATAACGACCAGTACGTTCTTGGAACCTTCTTTGTATTTGGTTTGGTAACAATTTATACCTTGCTTTGAATAACATTTGTACAGTTTGGAACTCAACAATGTCACAAAACTTCATGATCTTTGATTTTAAAAATAATGAGTTTGTGTGGTCCAAAAACCCAACTTTATGAATTACTCGGATAGCTCTTTTTTGCAACAATACTATTGGTTTAACTGTGTTTTTATAAGTACTGCCCCAAACCACAGTACAATAATATAAGTAGGGCAAAATCTTTAAGTTGATCAAATCATAGTTTCTGTCCCTGTCTTGATGAGCATGACGTTAGCATTAACAAGTGCTGCTAGCTTTAGCATACTGTTGCTAGCCGCAGCATTTTGTGCAGTGATAAAAAATGTGTTTGCGGAGGACAAAACTAACTCAGTGATTTGGAGCCAATACCCAATATTGTATTTTTTCTTGTATTGTATTTCCAGTATCAGATCGGTGCATCCCTAGTTTTCAGGGAAAGAATGAAACGTGCAAAAAGAATCAAGAATACCACCAGGACCATGTCTAATTTGACTAAGTTACGTAGAACTAAAGCAGATCTAAGTAACAGCAGCAGGTTTAAAATAGGTCTAAAACAGGAGTTTTCCTGGTTTAAACTAAACCACATCTAAATCAGCCAGGTCTAAACTAGAAAGATCTAAAAGAGGACTTGCAGAACTCAGAGCTGCATCTCTGACCTGAAAAGGCGCAATCATCTGTCTCTCATCACCCACTTTTCTTTTCCTCCCTTCCCTCTCTTAATCAGGTGGGGATTTGCAGTCCTCCACGGGCACTCTGGACGAGGCGCTCGGTCAGGACGAAGACTGGGAGGAGGAGAAGGAGCAGGAGAAAGTGGCCTGCGAAGGGGACGACTTCATACCACCCAAAATCATGGTGAGAATTGAGACATTTGCATAACGCTTTGGATTACAAATGAAAAAGATCTTGTCTTTTTATATAAAAGAGACCCCCTTAGGTTTTAAATGAGCTCTTTCATTGTCACTGCTCAGCGTCTCCTCTTCAATCAATAGTAGTTTAATGTTGGCACTGTCCCTATGTCCCTCTTTGCAATTCCCCTGACATGGCATCTAGAGATTTCACAAGAAGTTCTGGGTAGAGCCATTCATCCTCCACTTTTAGAAAGAACTGCCTTTCTGGGCATTTCCCCAAATTAAGAGGCCTTTAAATGACCCAGGACATGGTTGACTGGCCTGAGAATACTGTGGTATTTGAAGAGGAATGTTTGTGCATCACCTGTTCAACCTATTTAGCTAAAAGAAATGTTGGTAGGTGGTGTTTTAAAATGGCTCTTTCTTAAGCAGTGATTCGTGAAGGGCCTATCTCTCTGAAAATGTTATGTTTTCATATAAAAATAAGGCATATTGTGCATAAACATCTCCGCAACTTTATTATTGTTATAATTATTATTTGCTTATTTGATATGGACGTAACCATAGCATTGGACAAACCAGATACATTGTTTTTAGTGTCAGAGATGTCTAAGACGTCCCCTGGCAATAAGGAGGGTCTCCGGGTAGTCTTCAAGAGGTCTTTGTGGTCTCAGGCAGCTCTTGCAGTGAGACATTTCTGTGACATCCCTGCAATGTCTGACCAAGGAGATCTCAGTGTCACATGGAGTCTCTTTGAGATCTCCTTTGTATCCGACTCGGTTCAGAGACATTGCAGGGACGTCACAGAAACGTCTCACAGGTTGAGGACAACACATAGCATTTGCAACACGATTGCTTGAGACCCCGTTGACCACTCAGAGACCACGTGGGGACCACATGGGAACTTGAAGTCACCATGCTGTCTCTGCTGACATCAAACCTGTTCGTTTTCACCAACACTACCTGGAGACTCGCCTTATCACCAGGGGACATCTCAGAGACATATCTGCGACCAGCGGCAACTGGAATCTCCAACTAGTCTCCCGGCTGCTGAGATGGGCCCCTAAGAATTTGAGGGGACTGCCATATTATAATGTGGCTAGTCTTTCAACTCTGTATCCTAATAATGTTTGACAATGTCACCCTAATTGTAATTCATTTTTAGATGAATGTCTTTGTTTCCTTGTTAACTGTAAACTGCATCTCTGTAGGCAGAGTGTTTGCCGACTTTGTGAAAGCGCGTTTGCCCCGGTGTCTGACCTCAGCGTTGCTGTGCTCTGATTTGTTGACAGCTCATTTCGTCCAAAGTCCCAAAGGCTGAGTATGTTCCCAACATCATCCGCCGGGACGACCCCTCCATCATCCCCATACTCTATGTAAGTGGCCGCGGCAACGCTAAAACACCTGCACTCACAATAACGTTGACTATGGCGTCACAACAGGCCACCGACAGCAACATTATGTTTAAAACTGTTTGACCACTTATTAAATATAAATCACAACAGCCATGACTAATGCAGTTTTAGCTATTTTAAACTATTCACTACTGCTATTTCTACTAATAGAATATGTATTTTTGCATTTGCATGATCTTATTTCTCCTCCTTATATGCCCAAAACAAAAAAAGCATTTTCTAAGAATAATATCACACTACTACGATAAACTGGCCTTCACTCTCTCGCATGAGCAACTTTTATTAATAGCTGTGAATTGACTTTAGCGCCTGCGTATCAAAACGGCAGGATTTCCACTTTCTGTTTATTCACTCAAATTATTCACTCAACAATTTTCTATTCTTAGGACCACGAACACGCCACTTTTGACGACATTCTCGGTGAGTGTGGCACGAACCAGCGTTTCTTTAACCTGGGTGTGAATCGCAGCGGTGCAGTCTGCTCTGGTGTGAACGTGCGTCACTGTGTTTCCCCATGTGCTGTACATTGCAAAACAGGAACTGGCACAGACTTGAATTCCTAGTTCTAATCTCGAGTGGCTTCTTCAGTGGGTGTGACTTCTAGATTGTGTGTATTTGGGCAGGGGCGTCCGAACTATGGGACCAAATGTAATCCTTTGATCCTTAGGCTTTTATTGATGATGTAATGTAATTGGGTGGCGCCTCAGTTAGGGTTGCAAAGGGATATACAATTCCTGATACTTTTTCTGGATACTTTTAATGGAAACTTTAGCTCGGTAATTTGGGGAATCTTCCAAAAATAAAAAATAAATAAAAATGTTTGTTATTCATTATGTTTTTGAACAGTAAAACATCTTCGTATTGGCCATATAGATATCTAGATAAATATCCCAGTGTATAACTATGAAATCAGATTCTTATGCCCATGGATGGAGAAGTGTGAGGGCATCCTTAACCCATTGGTAAATTATTTCACTTAAATGGGAAGCAACATATTGAAACAATTCAGAAATCTGTGCAGTCATTGAGCTAATAAACATTTGGATCATATTTTCTTTGTCATGTCTGAGTCTGGAGAATTTGGAGAACGGTCCGTTTCTGCATGGGCTAAAAATACACGTCTTTTTTTGCAGAGGAGGTCGAGAAGAAGCTCACAGCCTACAGGAAGGGCTGCCGGATCTGGAACATGCTCATCTTCTGTCAGGTGAGTGATGCCAATAAACTCCTCTCGCAGAGACGTTACTGGGTCAGGCCATTAGGTATTGTTGCGGGTCCATTGCACAATCTATTTTTTTTTCCTTTCTGTCTGCTGCCAAGGCGGGATGGGGCGGTGGAGGGGTGAGAGAGCACATTTTTAGTAGATTAAGTGAGCAGCAAAGCTAACAGACTGCCATTGACCTACGTGACTACATTTTTAAACTTGATTAGAAATTAATGGGGCTTTTGAGAATAAAATATGTGCCGGACCTTTCGCGCTGATTGGATACAACATTAGTTGGCAGATGTTGTTCTTTCCAAACCCGGGCAACGAGCAGTTTTATGCAGATCAAGTGTGGGCACGAAATAAACTTTTTTTTAAATGAGCGGGAGGACACACACAGAGGGGAGCAGACAGAGCGCAGTAGTTCCCATCCACGCGCCTCATTATCAGGAGAATGTCAAACCGACGCGATCCGCCTGCCCACCTGAGCTCCTCTCTTCTCGCTTAAAGCCATTTCAACATGATGACTGAGAGTCTGAACCGAAAGGGGAAGAGCAGTGAAAGCCGGCCCCCGCAGCAAACGTAGGCGCAGATATGACCGTAAAACTGCAAAACAGTTATTAATCCCCCACTGTAAGGCGATTAGAGGGGCAGTAGAGTGTAGTAGGAGCGGATCTGCCAAGTGGAAGTGTTCCAGAAAGGGTTGACTGTCCTTAATGAGTGACTACTGTATTGCCTTGTTGATGTATGACTATTGGTGGAGCATTTTGGAAAGGCATAGTTACTGTTATTATTAGATTACGTGACTTTAAGAAAAGTGCTCTTATGAATTGACACAATTGGCATCCATCCATTTTCTTCCACTTGTCCGTTGCCGGGTCGTGGGGGCAGCTGTTGGAGTCACATTGCACCAGCCCCTATGGCTCCTCCTGCAGGTGGTGGGTCCACAGAAGGACAGCCTCATGGTTCTAACCGGGCCTGTTGGTCTCTCATATGGAGCTTCTGAACCGCTCTTTGCTCTTATGAATTGACACAATTGGCAAAGATGGGAAAAAGAGTCGGTCTACAAAAACAAATTTAAAAAGTTTCAAAAAGGACAGGTTATCATGCAAAATCACATATTTGAGCTTTTAAGGCGAGACACTGCAGGTGAATGGGGAAAAAAAAAATAGATATCAATTTGAAACTTTTGCTGAACATCACTGATATAAATATGTGGGGAAACAATGTATGCAAGTTTTCTGTCATTTTATATTTTCATACAAAAATAAGGCATTTTTTGCATAAAAATTGCCTATATTTTAAGCAACGAAATCTAAAAAATGGATAGACCCAGATTTAAATGTATGGTTTCATATTGTTGACATATTAGTAACAATGTTTGTTTTCAGAGTGGATTTTGGATCTTTTTTAGTTTGTGAATAAGCTAATCATAAGTGAAAAAATATTTACAAACTAAAATTGTGCCTTTTTTGGGGGGGGGTTCAAAGCTGAAAAAAATCAGGCTGGGAAAAAAAGATATTGTTTGTGGAACAAAAACCTCATTTTGAGAAAAGCAGCCCTAATGTTTTGTAACACGTTCGAATGCGCGACACATTTCTCCGGTCTTATATTATTATATATAATAATATTTGGATTCTAGCGTCATCTCGGTGACCCTTCACTGGACACAATGTCAATATGTGAATGAATGCGCGAGGGAAAGCCGGCTTTAATTGCAAAGCGTGGTTGTAGCTACATCCAGAATGTCTCCGCCTCGCAAGCGTCAAAATGCCATAAAATAAGCATCAAGCAAGTCTTTGTTATACTCTGACATGAAAACTAATTAAAAAACGATTTAACAAAAATCGCCACATAGACCACTGTGTGAAAAAACAATACATTCACCTGCCGTGTCTAGGGATGGGTACCGTTAAACGGTGCCTACTTGGAACCGACCGAAAAGCTCCGGTCGGGGGTGGTATCGAAAAACTAAAATTCTTTCGGTGCCAACTTTCGGTTCTTTTTCTCTCCAGAAGTCAATATATGACCCGCAGCGAGTCTAAAAAAAACATGAACGTGTGCGCAGATAATGAGCCGCTTCAGCGCAAATGGAGCGAAGCAAAACTATAACTTAAAACTATAACTTAAAGAGAAGCAAAGCTATAACGTACTAAACATTTGTAATAGAGACGGCTCAGCCGCGGTCTGCGCCAGGACTAAACCAGGTCCAGGACTTACACCGGTTGTAAAACCCAGAGTCAAACTAAACCAGTTATTATAAACCAGGACTAAACCAGGACTGAATAAGAAACTTGAGTTTTTTGGTAAATTGAAAAGCAAAACAGAGCAGTGACAACAAGAAAGACGTGTTTACCTTTAGCGACAGACCCGGAGGCTGAGTTTACGAGCTGTTGTTACAACTTTACAAGCAGCTGCAGCGTGAGGGGAATATCAAAGATTGTTTGTGGAAAAGTGAGCGCTCACTCTGTATTAGACATTTTTTGTACAGTTGTTGTACATTATTAGTGGCAGAGTGAGCGCTCACACCATGTAAGGATCTTTGGCGGGAAAGTGCTTCGTCAAAGCGCAGTGTGTTTAGAAAAGTTTATCCGAAAGAAACCCGTGTCCTGATGTGGATCTGTCTCTGCAGCTCAGGAGGTAATAACGTCCTTTATTTCTTTTTATCACTGCTTAAGTGGAAATTGTGCTCAAAACATGAAGTTACAGGTGACGCTGCTGCGACCTGTGGAGCTTCTGTTTTGCGGTTTTAGGACTTTTTCCTTTTATACACGTTATTTTAATTGAATTAAAATGACATAGGTACCGAAAAAAGTACCGTTAAGGAACCGGCACCGAAAAGCAGGTACCGTTAAAGTAGTGGTATCGAAAAAAAACGAACGGTACCCATCCCTAGCCGTGTCTCACCTCAAACGTGTTGTAATCTTCCCTTGTCAGCAACAAACCTGGAGGAGCATTTGGCTTCATTCATGCAGTTTAAGTATTCTGTTTCATTGGTTGTTTCAAATAGGGAGCATGAAACGCCCCCCAACCCCCCCCCCCCCCCCCCCCCCCTTCAAGTCCATAACCCATCACTGGCCTTGTTCTGACTCGTTCTGCTCTTAAAGTGTGTTCATCATGGTGCCATACATTGCCTTTAGAAAACAAAAACAAAAATGGCTGCATAAACGTAAATGCTGAGGAACCCAGAAGATTGTTGATCAGCTGTTTTTCCATGGTTTCTCCAGGGAGGACCAGGACACCTTTACCTGCTGAAGAACAAAGTGGCCACATTTGCTAAAGTGGAAAAGGAAGAAGACATGATCCAGTAAGACGTGCACGTTTTGTGTGTAAGCCTTGTATAAAGTGTTCTTTGGACTCATGTGCTGAATGTCTGTAGTTTTAACCATTTGTTGCCAATGTAGATTTTTTTTAAATATTTTTTCTGACGTTTTTCTAGTTTCGGGACATTATTTCTTTAACGTTTGTTATTTGGTTGCGTTTGAAGGTTTTGGCGGCGGCTGAGCAGACTGATGAGCAAACTGAACCCAGAGCCAAACGTGATCCATATTATGGGATGTTACGTCCTGGGCAGCGCCAACGGAGAAAAGGTATGTCCCCTCTTCCCCGACACTTTTGGTTTGATGCACTTTGGGTAAAAGGGATACTACAGGAGTTGTTTTGAACATTGCACAGATTATTGCAAAGTTAAAGTCTTAATAACTGGCTTAAACGCAGAGGCTGGAATCGTCCTTCATGATTAAAGCATACTGTTGTGTCTTTATGCGTTTGCTGTAAGGAAGGTACTGTATACAAGCTGTTACTACTGTGAGTTACAACTCCTTAAAGATGGGATATGATGCTTTTTGCCTCCACCGCCCTCCTCGCTCGAGTTGAAAAATCTTTTTGGTCAATTTGCGGCACGTTGACCAATCAGAAGACGAGTTGTTTTGTGACGTGAGCACAACATGCCGGTCACAGAGCGGCCAGGGAGCGGGAGGATGAGGAGGGAAGACCCGAGACGGGGATTTGATCTACAAGCTCCGCTCTGTGTGCGAACCACAGCACTCACATCCCCGACCTCTCCTACTTAATAAAGACAAATGTAACCCCAAAATACCCAGATTCTGATAGAGGAAAGTGTGATTGGTGACTGAGACACCACTGCATGGATTAATGTCTGAAAACCAGATCAAACTCAAAGACTGGGATTATAAAACCATTGCCTTATTTAGTGACATGGCTGGATGTTTTCACATTGAAAATACAGACACGATAATAACTTGTATTGCGCTTTACAAGCCTGTATTACCAAGTTTCTCAAAGCGCTACAATGTCGTCATTATTCATTCACTCCATACTCGGTGGTGGTAAGCTACTCTTGTAGCCACAGCTGCCCTGGGGTAGACTGACGGAAGCGAGGCAACCAGTCTGCGCCATCGGCCCCTCCGACTGCCACTCCCTCACTACATTCACCCAGGCTTCCTGGTGTTACCAAACGGTCTCCCATCCAAGTACCGACCAGGCCCTTCCCTGCTTAGCTTCCAAGGTCTGACAGGATTGGGCTGAGCAAAGGCGGGATGATGATAAAGCTGAATTGGGCAGACGGAGCTCATCAGGGCTGTCAGTGCTTATGAGACGGGGCTAAGGGCTTTTTACTGTACTCTCCCCCAGGGAGAGCTCACAGACACCGGGGGCAGCGGTTAGCCATCCCAGGCTGCCTTCGAGGCTCAGAGCGGGGCAGTGTGTGACTGAGTGTCCGCTAAAGGCAGGAGGGGGAACGGGGAGATACGGGCGCCAAATGTCCGCCGCGTGTGCTCGGCCTGTAGCCGGTACGACAGGCTCGAGAGTCCGGGAAAGTGACGCCACATGTCCGGAGAAGCCAGGACGCCAGAAGCTGGAGGCTGTAGAGCGGGGAGTGTGTGGCTGAGTATCCGCTGAAGGCAGGAGGGGAAGCGGGAACACGAGCGCCAACGGTAGGGAGTCTTATATTTATCAGCTACACAACTTTTCTAGTGCTTGATCAACGAGCATTAAACAATAATCTGAGCAAAATAAGCGAGGTCATAAATTGGTCACTGAACTGCGCAGGCGTAGTAGATATCCCTGAAGCTATGGAGGCGAATTTACTCTGGCGACAGGATCGAGTAATCGCCGCTATAGAAGCGAGTGACACGCCTGGCGTTTTGATGCGATTTTTTTTTTTGCCTCCATCGTGTTCGGTCTGAATGCGGCATTGGACTGTGTTGGTATGAAAATGCAATATTGCTCTAAAAAACCTGAGACACAGTAGTTTCACTTCCTGATTTCCACACAATCTCCCCATAAGCCCGTCCCACCCGCCCACTCTTCATGCTCCCCTTTGCTGCGCAGCTGTTTCAATAATAAGGGGTTGTAGTGAAGCCGTAGCGAGTGATTTTACTTTGCGATGAGAGGTGAGGAAAGAATTTCCTGGATACGTAGGACCTCAGAAGGAGTTTTTTGAGAGCTGGTGAAGATCTAAAGATTACTCAAAAGTGCGCTAGCGGCGCGAAACAGAACTCCAGGTTTTCTTTTGATGAGAGAACTACATTGTAACATGGAAGCTCGAAAAATAAAAATAAATATATACATAATACCCCTCCTGTGATACTATTTAAGCTGCCACTTGTAATTTCTTCTTATTAGAACAAGATTGAAAACACATATTTTCCCGACCCGGTTGAACCACTATCATTTTTTTCGAGGCGAAAAAAGTTTTCAAGAACATCAAAATATTCGTTAAGAAAATTCAGGCCTGCTGAGAGGGAGCAAAATGCCAAAACCGCCGAAAATAGAGGCGAAGCAACAGGCAGATTCGGCGGTGGAAGAGGAATACGTAAGCCTCAGTCGAGTCACGGAGCTCATGGAGCAGCAGAGGGTCATGTTCAGAGAATTAATTCAACAACAGCAGGAAAACTTCAAAGGATTTATAAAACTCATCATGGAATCAACAAACACCCGCATGGATTTACAGACTAAGGACATTCAAGAACTAAAAACAAGCCTGCAGTTCACGCAAGGTGAGGTGGACACTTTGAAAGAGCAAAATCTGAAACTCACGGAGCGCACAAACACCTTACAAACGGACTTTTACAAAGTATGTGACAATTTACACATCATCACGGACAAACTGGAGTATCTGGAGGGACAGAGCCGCAGAAATAACCTGGTATTTGAGGGAGTGTTGGAGTCGCCTGGGGAGACCTGGGCCGACGCCGAGGAAAAGGTGAAAGAAATACTGAAGGAGAAGCTACAGCTAAATCACGCGGTGGAGGTGGAGAGGGCTCACCGCGTAGGGAAACCCGGCGGAGGGAGAGACTGGCCGAGACCCATCATCGCCAGACTACTGAGGTGGAAGGATCGCGAGGAAATCTTGCAGCGCGCCAAACGACTTAAAGGAACAAAAATCTTCATTAACGAGGACTACACCGAATCAATAAAAAGAAAACGTAAAGAACTGATGCCGGAGCTGAGAGCTGCACGAGAAAGGGGGGAGATCGCCTTCTTGCGATATGACAAACTCATTATACGTCCACGCAGCAGTACACCACATCCAGTTTTTTACAAAAACTTTATAAATAACCAAACAAAAGAAGCTGAGGATAAATATAAGAAATATAAAAATAAATTGACAGGTATCATTAGAAAATGTAAACAGGATTATTATAATAAGTTGTTGGATAGTAATAAGAATAATATTAAAGGTTTATGGAACATCTTAAATAGTATAATTAGAAATAAACCAAGAACGATTAATTATCCAAAATATTTCAAAGATGAGGATAACACGTTAAATAATATGAATGAAGTCGTCGAAACATTTAATAAATTCTTTGTAGATGTTGGACCGAACCTTGCTGCAAAAATTACAAACGTTGAGAATTATAATTGTGATCTGATAGAAGCAAATCCTATGTCCCTGTTCCTCAAACCTGTGGAGGAAAAGGAGATACTGGACATTGTTAAAGGGTGTAAAAATAAAACTTCGACCGATTACCATGACATGGACATGAAAACTTTAAAAACTGTTATTGAAAGTATCTCTAAGCCGTTAACTTACATTTGTAACTTATCGTTGCAAACTGGACAATTTCCTGATAGTATGAAAGTAGCAAAAGTGATTCCTCTGTTCAAAGCAGGAGATAAACATCTCTTTACAAACTACAGGCCTGTTTCCCTTTTACCGCAATTCTCTAAAATCTTAGAAAAGGTTTTTAACTCTAGACTCGACAGCTTTATTGAAAAGTGTAATTTACTCTCGGACAATCAGTTTGGTTTTAGGAACAATCACTCAACCTCACACGCGCTCTTTGATATAACTGAAGAAATAACTAATGCTGTAGATGACAAGAAATATGCAATCGGATTATTTATTGACCTGAGTAAAGCGTTTGATACAATAAACTATGATATATTAATTAATAAACTAGAACTTTATGGGATTAGGGGGGTAGCTCTACAGTGGGTCACCAGTTACTTAAAAAATAGAAAACAATGTGTGAAAATCGGTGATTATCAGTCGAGTTGTCGACAAATTGTCTGTGGTTTACCTCAAGGTTCTATTCTGGGCCCAAAATTGTTTAATATGTATATTAATGACATTTGTAACACATCTGAAGTACTTAAATTTATCTTGTTTGCTGACGATACAAATATTTTTGCATCAGGAGACGACTTGCAACAGCTGTGTCGGATTGTCAACTGGGAACTCAAAAGTGTCAACAAGTGGTTCAAACAAAATAAATTATCTCTAAACCTGAGTAAAAGCAAAATGATGATATTTGGCAACTGTAATTCCAATGCTCAGGAAGCGATTCAGATAGAGGGTGTTGTTATCGAGCAAGTGCATGAAATCAAATTCCTTGGGGTGATTATTGATGACAGAATTACTTGGAAATCTCACATTAAATATATATCTACGAAAATTTCTAGAAGCATTTCAGTAATTGCAAAAGCAAAGCACATTTTAAACATCAAAGCTCTACATACCTTATACTGTTCTCTGATTTTGCCCTACTTATATTATTGCACTGTGGTTTGGGGTAGTACTTATAAAAACACAGTTAAACCAATAATATTGTTGCAAAAAAGAGCTATCCGAGTAATTCATAAAGTTGGGTTTTTGGACCACACAAACTCATTATTTCTAAAATCAAAGATCATGAAGTTTTGTGACATTGTTGAGTTCCAAACTGTACAAATGTTATTCAAAGCAAGGTATAAATTGTTACCAAACCAAATACAAAGAAGGTTCCAAGAACGTACTGGTCGTTATGAATTACGTGATGAATTAAACTTTAGGATTCAGAAACATAGCACAACTTTGAAAAGTTTTAGCCCAACAGTTAATGGTGTACAATTGTGGAATAAACTGGAGATGGAATTGAAACGATGTCCAAACATCAACCTGTTCAAATATAAATACAAACAAAAGACTTTTGAAATATACAGACAAGAAGAAATGCGTTGCCATTAAGGGGAGCAGTGGGATCAATTATGTGTATTTTTCCTCTATATTCAAGGAAGAGTGTTGCTGCTTGGAACGGTTGTCATTCTATTGCTCAAATTCACAAACGGAGAATTAGGGTTGGCAGGTTATGGATCTGTTGAGAGGGATCCTCCCAACGGGCTCTAAACCTTGTCTTTTAATGCACCACTCAGCATAGGAACATATTCTACAAAATCAGCTGTTAGGGCAGCTGTGTGGGGGTTTGTTGAAGGGGAGTTACTGCCCTCTTCAACTGGCTCACTCTCTGGCTTTTTAATGCACCACACTGTGCAGGGCTTTAATCATACTTCACATATAAATCAATTAAATAAATTATATAATAATGATGATGATAATTAAACCCAAATTAAAATTATACTGAGAATGGTAATGACAACTGGAAAGTATCAAGATCTCAGATTATAATATCTATTAATGTACCTTTATACCATAAAAGTAACTCTGTAATCACGGGTAAAAATATGCAAGCAATATATTAAGTAACAAATTTTTTTGACTTGCTTTGTATTAGACATCGTATATGAAACTAGATTGTTGTTGTAGCTGTGCGTTGTTCCAATTAATTATATAAACAGTTAATATATTTTTGTTGTTTGTTGTAAGTTGGTCTGTACGAATGTAGCTGCTTGAAATGTTTTGAAATGTTCTTTTTTTATTTATTGCACTTGGGGGTGGGGGCTCATAAGCTTTTTGCTTCAGCCCACTCCTTTTGAGCACAATGTGTATTGCTCAAATAAACAAATAAACTAAACTAAACTAAAATAAACTAAATATTAAAAAGGGAAGTGATTGCCATTTTTGAAAGGATGACTATCAGTATCCAGAGATGTTTTAAAGAGATGCTAAATAAATCCTCTCTTTCTCTTGACACGCACCATGCTCTAATAACTGTGAACTTAAGATTGAAGGGAGACAATAATTAAACAATTTTGTAAAATGAACTGCTTTGTTGGAGTTTGACCTCCTCCTGTAGAGCGGCACACAGGAGGAGGGATGATCCTGTCAGCTCCTCTCTGAGTAGGCGGGGGGGGGGGGGGGGGGGGGGGGACACTCTGACACTTCAGAGAATAGACAAATCGAACAGCTTAACAAGTAGAGCGAGCAAGATCACTGTGACCCATTTTTGCCGTTACCTAATCCGTCCGGTGACCTCTTATGGAACTGAAGCTTTGTTACGAGCGCTATTTTTTATGTTCTTTAATTGCTTATCTACATGGATGTGTTAACATTTATGTTTTGTTGTGTTCTTTATATGGAATTTTGGCCACAGTTGGATGTTAGATAATTTTGTCGCAGTTCAGGTTGAATACATGAAGAATGATTCCACTTGCACTGCACTTTATGGCATAGTAATAAAATAGCACGGTCATTTTATAACGCATTTTGCAATGTGTCCAATTTATCAGTAGGGATTCACCTATCTGATGAAAAATATCCAGTATTGGGGGTGGATTCCAAATATCCTGTACTAAACGTTTGCTTTTTTTTGGCTCTCATTTTGAAAATATAGTTTTAACCTCTGCAAATGCACTTTTAAAGCTGATTTGGTCATCTAAAGGGCCTGTCACTATTTTGTCCCCCATTTGTTCTGCACCAACATTGAAATTGCCATCAGCCGCAAAGATCGCAAAGTCGACTTTTAAGAAATCACAGACACAATAGAGGACGGGCTGCGACTGGGTGCGGTTGATTTGGAGAGTGTGCAAATGCGAGCGGTGCAAGGAAGAAAGCGAATGGTGAGCGGCTGGTGAGCGAGTGTTTCACGGGCCACAGACCTTGATTGGGGACAGTGGTGCGGACTAGAGTCCTGCAACCCGACTCGGACAAATATTTAGAACTTATTTTCGGGCTCGGGTCGGACTCGGACACATCAGCGCGTTAAAACAAGTCAAACTGGTGCAAAATTAAAATGCGCCTGTTTAGTTGACGCGACTTAGCGTTCGTTTTTGTGGGAAAAAACAAATAAACTGGGCCCGCGGTGCACGATGTTGGCCGCCCCACACATGGCTGGGGGCATTAGCGCACCAACTTTTATGCACCAAAGCTCATCGAGACCCTGAGCTCAGGCCCTGCTCCGGGGAAGTGACCAGTCTTTCACCAGTCTTTCACCAGTCTTTCACCAGTCTCTCACCAGTCTCTCACCAGTCTCTCAACATCTGCGCGACTGAGACGATTTATCTTTCACCATTCTCGCGACCATAGCGGCCTGATGCGGATATATTCAGTCGCAATGCGGTTAATGGCGGTCGCTCATGCAGATGCTCGTGCGCCAATTGTGACAGGCCCTTAAAGCAATGGTTCCCAACCTTTTTTTGTTTTGCGGACCCCTTGGACTTTTCCGTGGTAGTCCATGTACCCCCTACCTCAAGGGTGTTGCAGTTTATTTATAAAGCAATAAAAGCGCTATTTTTTAGTAAAACGACAATGTTGCGTTCAAAATAAACATAACATTCTCAAAAACACACACATTAAACTGTAAAATATAGCTTTTATTATCAAAATAATGTTCAGTTTGCCCTTTTTTTTTGCAATCTGTTATAGTTTGTATCCCCTGCTAGGTCACCAAGTACCCCAAAGGGTCCCGGAAACCCTGGTTGGGAAACGCGGATCTAAAATAATGAAAAATATTATCCATTGCTGTGTGTGAGTGTTTGTAATTTATCTTTTGAAATGCTGTTTAAAAATATATAAGAAAATACTGATACTGCAGCCAGAATAGAGCTTGTGCATGTGATGTCATAACATAGCAAAAGAACATTTTGTGGCAATATTATTCTTCTGTTATTGTTGTCGCGCAATAGGACGTTCCATCTTATTTTACTGAAAGAGACACAATTGAACACTATATGGAGAATAGGTTACTACATTTTGACAGTTAACACAAAGAATAAGCAATGCAACGAAAGCAAAGTATTGAAAAAAGTGTGAAAATATTTCACTCTAAGGCCCAGACCAGCACTGCTGATGGTGAAGAGAGAATGTGGCATGTGAAGAAATACTGCTTACCTGGTTGGATTTAAACTGGATTTTAGTGAGCTACAGGCTACCAGCTTATTCTATATGAATACCAGTTTAATTGTGTATATCGTATAGACGTATTGACATTCTACAATATTGTGTAACTTGCTTTTGATATTGCTAGGATCCTGGTTGAATTGAAATATTAGTACATCTCATCTCACTTTATATTCTCTGATAGTATGCGCTGTTAAACTGAAAGGAGAGAGTCTTGTCCTTATTCAGTTTCATTCTGTGAGGTCCAGGTTGAGCTGACCCAGTCTTGTTCGACCAGTCCTAGAGAGGGTTTGAAGGATGTTGCGTGAGCAGTGAATGAGAAAGAACCCAAAATGTAGTTCAGAATGGATCAAATCGGAAAAAAATGTTCTGACCTGATCCATGTGGTTTCAGAGGAAATGGGGCCATTGTGCCCCCGACCTTCCTCAAAACAAACTTCTGTGCAGCGCATTGTCTCCTTTTGCATCTGAGGCAAACATCAAACCTGTGCTGTTGGCTTTTTGTTAAAACGGATACAAATCAACAGGATTTTTAAGTTTCTCTTTTACTAGAACATGTTCCGTTCACTATTAAAGGCATTCAATTATACATCTTTCATCTCGACACCTCTCTCTACACATCTCCAAAGTGAAGGAGATGCGTGAGTTCAAAAACCCTTCCTTTAGGCCAAGTTTCACAGATGACTTTTGGGCATGAAATATTGATGCGTTCAGCTGCTGACTTTGACACAACAAAAGGCGCCAATGGAGCCTTTCCATTACTCAGCACGTTCCCCTGCCGGCACCTAAACCACCTTTAAGCAGTCAAAATAAGAAGTTAACCAACCAACCATGCATGTTTATAACATTGGACACGCAGCAGAGTGTCAAGTACCTTTGCACTTAAATCTTTAAAAAGCAGGGTTACTCAAAAATGTGTTATTAAAGTAAAATATTACTAAGGTTTTAGATGAAAGAATGTCATAACATGGTCCAAAGCTCAAATGATTTCTCCTAAAAACTTGGACGAAATAACGAGAAGGAAGCCTTTATTTGTTACAATTTTGATGATTATGGCTCAGCTTGTAAAAACCTCAACTTAAAAATCTCATAAAATTAGAATATTTTGAAAATGGACTGTAAGCCATAATCATTAAAATTATAACAAATAAATGCTTGACATATCTCACTTTGCATGTAATGAGTCTATATCATATATTAGTTTCACATTTTAAGTTGAATTACAGAAATAAATTAACTTTTTTTTCATGATATTCTAATTATATGACGAGCACCTGTATGCATATTTAGCACATACAAGTAAGGCCAAGTCAAAATCAGGTTATTATGAATGTTAAACACAGCAGTTTGTCAACTAGAAGTAAAAAAAAACGGCACTCGAAGTTAGCCGTTATATTATTGCATGAAGCCAACGACAGAATTATGGTTAGGATTCTTCCTTCGTTGTTTATGTATTCATGAGCTGTTGAACCACTTGGCTCTTCTCTACGTCTCTGTATCTTTATCTGGTAAAAAATGCATCCATAATTCAGCATTAAAGTAGACGTGGAGTAATAGAATAAAAAGGAGAAACTGTGCTCCATCCCAACGTATGCGGACAGTTGGCTAGTAGGCTAGTCCGGGAGCCTTTTCAGAGTCCGTTAGCTTGTCAATCCATCGACCACATTTAGGTGAGGTCAAAGCCTAGTTAGAAATCATTAATGCAAGCACAGGCCTTTTGAGATTTTACGTCGGGTATAAATTAGTGTTTAAAAGTGTCCTCTGAGCTAAATGCTAACTCAAATTCAGTTAAGCTTCTGCTTTTTGTTGGGTCGGATTCACATCCAATGGCCACTAAACATCTTATTATAGATTGATGATAAAGAAACGGACAAAACATACCTCCCCATACGTTAGTATTGTGCCCATATTCGCTATTGATTTGTATGGGGGATTTAACATTCAATTTAAGGGGTCCAGGATTCGACAGCTAACAAAGAACAAAATGTGCGCAGGCTCCGAGAGCTAAAGGCATTTCTGGGATTTCTATGAGCACATTGTCAACTAGAAGTAAAAAAAAAACTAAACGGTCACTTGAAGTTAACGTTAGTTTATAGCAGGAAGCTAACGTTAGCATCTTGTCTGTGTAAGCTCTCAGTCGTACAGGAGTTGTCCATCTTCAATGAAGGTAGCATCTTGGTTAGCGTTCTCCCTTATTTGTGTATTCATGGGCTGTTGAACCCATGTCTCTGTATCTTCAGACCTAACCCCCTTGGTCAATCTGCAGCGCATTAGACGGGCAACGAGTTTAATACCATGGGTTTGGGTTTAGGCAGTCGGGCACTGGGAGAAAAGTGCTGAGTTCCAGATAATGTTGAGATAATCTTTCGTGTAGTGCACCGTGGCCATCCCTCCTCCACACACGCTTGCGCCTCGGTGCTGAGTCTCTCGTGTGAGGCGCACCGGCACATGCCCACACACTGAAATATTCATGTCTCACGCGACCTCCGCGGCTCACGCTCCATTACGCCGACACAGCCTCAGCCCTCCGTGTGATGCCGGACTAACCCTGTCCTCACAAAATCAATGTTGCACAGGAAGGTGAGGGGAGGCTAGAGGGTCTCTCAGTGAAGATGCAAATGGGAAAACTGTAGGAAGAATGATAGTAACATTGGACTAAATGATGCTAAATGTGTTAGTATTGAAAGAAGCTGCCCCATGTTAGCCTGGTGAGACCAGAATGATTCCCCTCTGTATTTTTTTATCCAGCGGGGGATCAGTCTGGTCACCCAGTCAACGCTCGCGCCTTCCGCAAAATTAATCCGTTCACGTCCAATCTGAATCGTTTATTTGCCGTGACGTGTGGTTAGCGAGCAACGTCACTCACGGGACGCGGAAGTCCCCTCAATAACAATCTACGAACGATGCACGAAAGAGAGAAAGCGTGTCTCCAGTCGGCGGTAAATGACCAAAAAACACATCGACAGTAGGTGAGTTTCGTTATTCATAATCCTGCGCAAACATTAACGCAAAACCGCTAATAACACCACATCAACAGCAGACGCCCGCCCTTCGCTGATTGGTTTACTCCGCTTCCTGTTTGCTTGCGTATCTACCGCTGTGGGAAATGGATTCGACGCAACGGTGACCAGACTCACCGGCTGGTACAGCGGTGAGTCTGGATTTTTCCAGGCTAGCCCCATGTGTCCCTTTTGTCGTTAGTGACTGTAATGAGGTATTGAATGTGAAAATCAATTGAATCAATTGCTCTGAACTATAATCTACCATTGATTGGAAAGAATACACTTGAATTAATAAAAAGGCCAATTATACTATTTTTTGTTTTTTAGATCGATACTGCATTGGTCATTTAGTTTCCAGCAGCGCCTCATCCACTAAATACACAATTAATTAAATCCATTCACATATTTATGGTTCAGTTTGTGACCAAATTAGGGCCAATCAGTGTCTCTACAGCAGGGGCTTCCAACCAGTGGCTCACTAATCAGACAGAAGCTTGTTGACACTAATCTTACTCTTTTTTTTTTTTCTTTATCTACTAAATTGTTTGGTCTGCAAAGGGTTAAAACCTTTTTAATAGTTTCCTCAACTGTTTAGAGCACACTTTGCGTCCCTGCCTTTCATTGAACCATGAATTGTCCCCAAATGGATTGTTATTTCTGGGGCTTACATTAAAGGGCTGAGAGGAAACTACATTCATGCCTTTCTTTGTATTGAAATATCATCCTGGCTACTAACTGTCCAGGGTATACGAGTTGCTTTGTGCTGTTTTTGTTTTTGTTTTGACAATGGTAGAACTGGGCTGCAAGCCATTTTAGGCAGACATTTTTGGTGGTCTGAACTTAAGTTTAGTGATGACGAGAAGACTTCATGCACAGAGCACTGCGCGGATCTCTGGCTGCATTGGCGCATATTTCTTTACTCTTCTTTTGTTATTTTGTTATTTTTCTCTTAGATTGATTAGATGCAAAAAATAAATTTCCATGCATTTATTACATTACGTTACTTGGATGTGCAGGTACTACTGATTGCAAACTTGACTTGGTGGATGGGTTTGGCCTAGTTCTTCACAGTTGCTGGTTGTCGACGTATTCTTTACTATGGACAAATGACGGAGACTCGTTCTATTAAAAATCAATCATGGTTTTATTCCCCAATATTACAAACTAAAGCACAAGTTGGCATGTTGCAAGTGCTCTTGGAATGTTCTTGTCGGCACTTCCTCTGCACAATGTGACTCCTCCTTTTAACACACTGCCCCCCAGTGGATCCAACAGAAAAGACAACAATGGAGTAATAAAATAAAACGCCCAATTCAAATGACCCTTAAAACACAGATTACGTCAACACAGTTTTATATATAATCACTAAAGCCTAGTATGATAAAAATATGTATTGAAATATTTCCACAGTCCTTATGTAGTTCCTGATTTAAATGCTGTTCGGACTGTAGACACGGTTTACTGTTGGTTCAGTTCCATAAACATTTCTGATTTGATCAACGGTGCACATTCCCAGCTCATCAAATTTAAGACATAAACCCTTCAAGAAAACACTGACATTCAAACCTCAATGGCCTTGATGGTGCATGCATCCAGTATTAAAGTGCATCCCCACCCCCCCACTGTCACCTGGGCCCCTCCTGCTCACTCAGCGGGACGCTGTTATTCTTGGAGCTGACTTCACCTGCAGTCAGTATCCACCAGCAAAACTGTCACTCAGTGTTAAACTCACACTTAACCAGGCTACAGGGGAAATCTGCAGCTGTGCGGTATTAGAAAACGTGGTTACTGTTGCCACTTACCACCATACATTCCCCCCCCCCCCCCCCCCCCCATATTAATATTGAAATCT
This sequence comes from Proterorhinus semilunaris, assembly GCA_021464625.1. Taxonomy (NCBI): domain Eukaryota; kingdom Metazoa; phylum Chordata; class Actinopteri; order Gobiiformes; family Gobiidae; genus Proterorhinus; species Proterorhinus semilunaris. Next base: position 30,737,879 of record CM038345.1, on the reverse strand, counting down.
GTCCCACTCTATTTGTAAGTGTATGTATGACTATACTTCTCCCACCACTGCTTTAACTATATAGATAAAAATCAAACAATCTTTCAAACCAGTTCTGTCCTAATCCATGTGCCTCTCAACCAATCACTCCAGTCAGTCCGCCTTGGGCTTCAGAAAGAGAAGAATGACACAAATGAACCTAAAAATGTATTGAGTACAATGAGGTGCATGTGTTATGAGAGAAGTGGCCTAAACAGGGTTCGTACAGATTTTCTCTTGAGGTTTTCCATGAATTTTCCATGAAGCAGAGCTCGTGTTTGGCAGTGTCTATGCTGGACAAGGCATGTGTGCACGGCAAAAGATGAACCACAATCACCTTACAGCAGCGGCATCCAGACCCAACCCATGATTTACATACATTAAGAGAAATACAGAAATAAATGAATAAATACAGAAATAAAAAAATATATAAAAAAAATACAGAAATAAATAAATAGAGAAATAAATAAATAAAAACAAAAATAAATAAATATTTCGCTGTAGAGCAGCGGTCGGGGGCAATAGTAACATTTAGGCTCAGTCATTGACTTTTGGATAAATTGTACAATAAATGGTACTTCTGTGAGATGTTCTGTCATTGACTTGTACCTGAGTAATAAATAAGAAAAGCAGGCTTTCTGCTAAATATTATGGTACATGAGTGGTATTGGGGTAATATTTTGTAACTCTGAGGATTCACATTTTTACTGTTTATTGTTACCCCTGCTCCCGTTGTTGCGTTATAGCCAAAGAACATGCGAGTATAAAGCACCGGAGTCCTCATGAGATAATGTAGCCAGTTTAAACACTTGCATGCAAGAGCGTAGAAACAAGATCCTTGATTCTTTACTCGCCTGAGGAAAAGTCCATCTCCAAATTCACGTTGTCTGCATTTTCACGGTTATGTGCGGTAGTAGCTAAACTTTCACTACTCCGCTTTGCATCCTCTGGTTTTGTGTTCGTGTAATTATGAAGACAGCTACAATAATTTCCTCCATAAGCGCATTATTGTCATCATTTTGGCTAGTATTAGCTTTTCAGGGAGCCCAGCTCCTTCAGAGCCCACAGGCAGGGGACCTGTCGCCACTACAGGCCTAACAACTGCCTGAATAAAAATGTGTGCCGTGATTCCTGATTTACTTTTGATCTACCCATTATTTTTTCTACTATATTTTCGGATTCTGAAATAAGTTTCTCAAAATTCCAAAACTTTTCTATGACCTAACAAATTCCAAAACTTTTCCAGGACCTGGAAATTTGATTTTGAAATTCCATTACTTTTCCAGGATTTCCATGACTGTACAAACCCTGCCTAAATCAAGAATGCGGGCCTACATGCTCATTTGATGCTGTTGGGATATTAAGCAAAATCGACTTTTTCAGAGCTTGTCACCATCAAAAACATGCCTGGAGTCGCGTTTCGAGCAGTGAGCGCACCTTTGAGTATCTTTGGATCTTCTCCAGTGGCTATTCTGGGCACCGCTGCACCAGCTCCCAAAATGTTCTTTCTGTTCCCAAAAAGCTCGTCCTGAGGATTTTTTTATATGCACAATAATAGACCGATTTATGTCGAATATTGTTCACAAATCTGTCAAAATCTGTGTTAGTGAGCACTTCTCCTTTTGTCAAGAGAATCCATCCCCTGTGGCTGTGGCATATCAAGATGTTGATGAGAGCGCATGAATATTGCACATGTGCCTTAGGCTGTCTATAATTAAAGGACAGTCTGAAAGGTATTGTTTTTGATGACATGTCACCCGTTGGGCATGTTTGGGATGCTCTGGATTGGCCTATACAGTACAACAACGATGTGCTGCGCTGCGTGACCGCGCATTCACACCAAGCGAAAACATTTCACTTTCCATCGCTCATCTTGTTCTACTTCCTTCGCCGCCCCCCTTGTGCTGGAGCACGTGGAGGCGGGGTTTGAGACGCAGCGGAAGTGCATGAGCCAATTATGGCTCTCCATCTCTTGCTAAGCTCAATCCTTTCATCACAAAGTGAAAACACTCACCATATCCTCACTACAGCCGAGATTGCGTGAAATTCAGGAAGTGAGACTACTGGATACCAAAAGTGTAATCCCCTGTCTTTAAGTTCACTGTCAAATTGTTTAATTTAAAGATGATTTAAAATGGCAAATCAGCAGATGGTGAATGTATTGTTGAAGTAGTGGACACAGTTTATGTTTTTGAAATTAAGTCATTGTACACCTAAATAATGTATGTCTGGAGTCCTCCTTTTAACTAAGCCCATCAGCCCTTTTCCATCTTCTGTTCATCTCCCCTTACATTGTCAAATCCCCAAAGAAGTGTTTACTACCACTAGGTGACCGTCAACGTCTAAGCTCCAAACTTTAGCTCCAAACTTTACATTGCATCGACTTAAAAGATGTTGGTGTCGCAGCAGCTCCGGGGACCTTCACTGACCTCATTTGCCACAGAAGACAATATCGTTTCCAGGAAATAGTCGTCAACACATGCTGCGCTCAGTGGCATTAAATTTAGTCCTGGAGGGATAACAACCCGCTAACACTTCCAACCAGACCACAAGTGTTAATTGGGTCGGGTTTAGTGGCCTACTTACTTAAACCAGCCTGTATTATCTGCCCTCTCCTGCTCCGGGAGTCACAAGGGGGATGTTGAGGTTATGTGGATAGCACAGCTTCCTTGCATTTTATTATGTTTATGCTGATTCCAGGGTTAATGCGTGTTCAATGGCTATCGGACATAAATAAAGCCTTTTTTTTTGCTTGGGCTGGGTACGTGAAACGACCAGTATTGATCTTCTTTTTATTTTTTAGGTACTACTGAAAAAAGCAGGTCCCAAAAATATATATATATATATTTAGGGACAGCGTTTAAGGGAGTTAGTTGGTTGTTTCAGCTAAAATAAAAGATACAAATGTAAAGAAATAGTCTTTTGTGGAATAAATCAACATTATTGTTCTGTTTTATGGTTCTAGACAACAAATATTTTAGTATAGGTATCAGAAAAAAGTATTGTTCAGGTATCGTAAACCAAGTATCGTTAAAGATTGTCTTGATTGTAGAAGCACCAAGCTGTACTTGCAAGCTTTGAATGTAACCTTTGTGTCAAATTCATACTCTCTAAGGATTATTTTATGTGCATTGCGTTATTTCTGAATTTTAAACTACTTTGGTCATGTTAGCCTTGTTATTGATGTGTAGTAACACTTGATAGTATGTGTCTAGACGCACTTTATCCGTCTAAACTAAGAGACTACAAAAGTCGCAGACAAGGTGTTAGAGGAAATACTGGATGAGCCCGGAGAGACACGAGTGGAAGGATGGAACCGAGTCTGGATGTCTTAAGTAGAGAGAAGTTTATTAACACACACACATAATAACAATACAGGCCTGGAGACAGCTGAACAGCCAACACTTGGTTAGGGCATTGGGCATTCAGAGTCTGGTGATCTATCCACATGAAGAGCGTTAAATAGTCGTAGTGCCACGTAGGCAATAACCTCCTACTCACAGACAATGCGCCACGTATAGTAGGCCACATGTCATGTAGAAGGTCGAGGCCGCCGTGTCTTATTCTAACAGTACGATATGATAAAAGGATTATGTGAAGGCCGAATGAATCTATGATTCCCCATCACAAGGCCTCAAAGAACTTATTCAAAATTAAGGTTAAAGCATTTCCATGAAAGGAATAAATACATGAAAATGAAAAGTTGGCCATCTTCAAACATACCACCAGTTTTGAATCCTAGGGAAGCTATTGCACGAAAATCGATTGAAAACAAATTATTGTGCCACTCAAATTTCTCAACCATTTCCGCAGCACGCGTCCAAGATTTTGCAAGAGTACAAAATTGCACAGAGCTAAAAAGGGTTTAAGCTGAAACCTCCTCGACCGACTGAAGTTATTTCTGGCAAGATGCAAATGCCATGAGCCAGTATGGAGCTGTGTGATGGCACACCAGCTGGCAAACACACCACACCCCAGGGGGCGGCGCTGAGGCAGGAGGTTAGTCCAAACACGCCTGAGAAGACGAGGACCGGGTGTGAGCGACATCAGGCGTAAAGGCACACTCCAGATGCAAAAAGTACCAGATGGAGGTACAGACTAGGCCGGATTTACGCAGGAGCTTACAGGGGCTAAGCCCAGGGGCCCAGCAGGCTGAACGGCCCATGGGCATAAGGAGAAAAGGAGAGAGTTAACTTTCTCTTTGCAGACTCCCTCACATGTAAGGCTTAATCAGATGATTTTATACCTGAAACTGAACCAGGACTAAACCAGTTCTAAACAAGGTCCGAGCCAAATTCATTGAGTTGACACTGAGAAAAAATATGTACCTATTGGTCTGTTAAAATGCATGCGATGTACCATTAAACTAAAAAAAAATATCTGTGGGAGGACCCCCACACCCCCTTTTAAATACGTCCCCCCCCACACCAGTCTGGCAGTTGCAAAGATTCTTCTGCGAGGGCCATGGAGCTCAAACTGGGGTCATTATGTTAAACTGTTTTTTCACAAATTTGTCTTTATTTTAACTAGTACTATGTTTAAGAAGTAGCTTCTGCATGTTCATATTTAAAAAAAAAATCATTAATTTATCTTTTTATTGTAGAGAGAGAGAAATCCCACAGACAGACATACAGTATATAGCGGGGCCCTGAAAAAACGTTAGCCCTGGGGCCCATTTTACTTAAATCCGGCCCTGGGTACAGAAGTAATGATATCCAGAAGTGTACAAAACTAAATATATGGCCCTAAATATAAACTGTTGGTGCTCTTCATGTTCTCTCTTTATGAGGTCCTCTCCTTGGGTTAACAGTTGCCTCATATAATAATAATAATAATAATGCATTTCTCTTCTAAAATTACTTGCCAAATAAAAAATCCTATGTGATCCCAAAGTCTCTACAGCAAATATAAACTTACCTTTAAAATGTGGCAAAAATGTTTCCAGACGCTCAAAATCACCTTTTATTATCTGTAATGGTAAGTGATGTTGCCAGCTGGTGTGCCATCACACAGCTCCATACTGGCTCATGGCATTTGCATCTTGCCAGAAAAAACTTAAGTAGGTCGGAGAGATTCTAGCGCAAACCCTTTTCTGCAAAATCTTGGATGTGCACCGCGGAAATGGTTGTAAATCTGAGTGACATTGAGAGACACGATTATTTTTTTAGATCAATCTTTGTTGCCCCAAAATTGTGGTGGTATATTTGAAGATGGCTACCATTCAGAGGAGGAGAGCAACAAACATTTACAAGGACCGAACACACCCCGGACACTCACTGTTTGAGCCCCTGGTCCCTGGCAAACCCTTCAGAATATTAAAGACTCACACCAGCAGATTGAGGAACAGTTTCAACCACCAAGCTGTTACCTCTGTCATACCTTAATAATAGCACCACATTGTAGCTTCTACTTCTGTTTTTGTCTGTGAGTGTTTTTATTATTGAGACTTTAAGAGCCATACGAGTTTCCTTTTACACATGTGTATACTCTGGCAAAGGGTTGCTCCGCCAGCCATCCACTCCTGCTTTTAGAATCTGTTCAAAAGCAGGACCGTCTGGAACTTTGCTAACAGTCAATCACATCTGGAAGAGTTTTATATCGATCCAATCACAGACCACGCTGTCGCGACATGAACTTAACCAGAATGTTCCTGCGTAGATGTCGATGCTTCCCTTTCCAAACGTGCATCGATTGAAATGGAATTGTTCCAATCAATTTGCGGAATTTACATTTTTGTTACAGAATTTACAATTTTTAAATGAGTGATTAGCATGGCGCCTTTACTTTTCATCACGGTTGCTGTACTGCTCCGGGATCATTTGTTTTGTAGGTTTTCTGGTAAGACCGTCCGTCAGCAATGAAACAACATTCAGAAACACTATAGACAATTGATCCTGGAGCATCATAGCGGCCACTGTGATGGAATTACAGATGCCAACCACTGGATCACTAAGATCGAATATACACAAATAAAAAGTTTAGTTTTTCACACAAAAAGTTCCATAATTCACCTTTTAAATTTTTTGTTGAGGCATAAACGTTGTAGATCGTCCACATTTGTCTTCGTTCTTCTGGGCGATGCTTCGTAAAACCACTCATGTGAACCTCCTTAGCAAAATAAGCCGCTTGCTCCATTTCCGTCTTTTCACTGATTGGTGAATACGCTTGTCAATCGCGGACATCAGGATTTCAATTTGTCTTTGTGAAGATATGGGAAAAGCATGTATTCTGGCTGGCTGGGCAAAGGGTGGGTGAAGTGCCACGATGACCATATCGACGGGTTGGAACTGGATTTGAACTGCTGACCCTTTGGTGCTGGTGCTGCGGAAAGTCACAAGTATCCATCAACTTTTGGGGGAGACTCTGTGTTTAGTAAATATGATTCGTCTTTCCCAGTAATTTTCCTGAAGTTCTTTGTCTAAGTTAAAGTAAAGCTGTTTGGATGCACTGAAACAAAGCAAAGCATCATGGTTAGTTAATGCTTCCTTCTCCTGTCAATCTTGCGCCCATCAAAACTCATCAGCTTAGACAAACTAACTGCTTTGTGTAGAATAGGAAAACCTCTTTAGTCGACCGGCCAGGCTGTAACATCCTTAGCAGGTGTGAAAACCGCTTCTGCAGGTGTTTCTGTCACTAAAGTAGACGCCAGGACGAGCTGTGTGTTGTGAAATGGACAGCTGCAGAGTGAGGGACCCGGGAGAGGGGCATCTCTGTCTCTCTGTATCGCTGTCTTTGATGCCGTGAAGACACATGAGTCATCAGACAGATACAGCAGCTCCTACGTTTATGGGTCACCGCTTTGAAAAGTTCCACGAGTAAATGCTTCGCTCCGGACTTCAGGAACACAGCCAAGGAGGTTTTTTTTATAAGAAAACGTTACTCATACCAGTTTATCACAAATAATGGTTTCATGTGGTGACTCATACACACCTCATATATCCTGGCCAATATGTTACTGTTGCTAAGAAAGAATCATGGCTTTCAAATACACTGTAGATTTCTCCTTGCTGATGTCTTGCTGGTTCAGTTCGTGTAAGCGCTCAGTCGTACAGGAGGTTTCCATTGTCGACAAAGGTTCTCTGGCCATTATATATTATGGGCTGATTTAGTGTCACGAATGTTTCGCCTCTCAAATTCGTCAGCAACTAACAAACTTTGGCGGCAAATTTTAGACTAATACTGATGTAGGGAAGTGGTTTTCGTGCTTAGACTGACAAACATGTCTTTAAAAATCCCATTTCACGGTATGTTCCAGCATTCAATAAAACTTGATGGATGGATGGGTTGGTTGGTTGGATGGATGAGTTGGTTGGTTGGATGGATGGATTATAAAAACATTTAAGCAACATAAAACTCAATCATCCAACCGACCGTGGTGCCCTGTTTCTCCCAGTAGTCCATACACCATCATCAGACTTGTTCCAATCATTTCAAGGCTCAAATTGCCTTCACAGTGATGTGTTTCATGCTCATGCCAATAAAAAATATGTATATGTTGACAATTTGGTTTTGGTTTACACCCTTTCAGACATAATATAACCCCAGAGGGCTGTTTCATAAAGCTGGCTTACTGTGTAAACTAGGCTTACTTGGCCAAGTCCAGCTTATAACACAATAAGTCTTGCCTAGATACCTCCTTGTTTGCCCCTTTTTTGTTTCCTGTAGCACATCTTGTAACCTCTCCACTGTGCTGCAGGTGGGGGGCTCTTAGTGCCTCTTCAGTGTTTTTAGAAGAAGAGATGTGTAGCTCTCAAATGTCTTTAGCTCACCAGCTAGCTGTTTGTTTACTTAAAAAAGGCCTCTCTGCAGTAAAAAAAAAAACACTGAAATTTACGCCACTTACGACACCAAGATACATTCTTCTCCTGCTAATATATCTGCTCACATCCACAAATACAACTGTGAGAATAGCAAAGGAAACCTCGATTTATAAACTATCTCTCCACAAAAGGCCTCGCTTTTCTGATTCTCGGGTGAAACGAGTGACTATAAACTGCACAGTGAATCAACTCGCCGGTAAATGTCAGCAGTCCTCCATGGTGCTGTTATGTTATAAATACTTCAGTCTGGAACTCCTCATCTCTGATTCTCTCCCATTGATTAACGGCCATAACCTTTTAACTTGACTTTTTGTCATAACCAAAGCACGCCCTGAGCAATTGGGTCTGTGAACAAATCTATAACAGGCAATTATTTGTTCGGTCTAAATAGACCTCGTGGCTTAATCAAACAAGCTCACTTCTTCCATTAAGCAAGCTATGATTTATCTTTTCTTTTTAATATCAACATTTATTAATTGAAGCAAATGGTTTAAAACAATTATGTCGCATTCAGGTCAACTAACACGGCATTTCTGTACTCGGCCAGGGATTCGAGAATCATCCAGTTCTCTTCAAAGGCTAAAATAGGGTTCATTTATTATTTATTTATTTTATTTTATTAGTTTATTTAAACTGGGACAATGCACATTAATTAACATCACTGTAAATGTGCCGGTGTTAGCTCCAAAGCTAATTTTCAACTGTAGTCCCTGGGCAAGATGTAGATTGCCAACAATATAACAATAACAACCTAAAAATTATAAAACAATTAATTAAAACAATTCATTAGTATAATCTTACACAAAACCTATATTAAAATTATAGTAATTTATAGTAATTAGTAATAAAATATTACTCGTTTAAATGTTTGAGCTTTTAGTCAGTTGAGCATGTGCCCTCGAACAGGAATGTGAATTCTGACTGACTGACTGTAAAAGCAGAGAACAATAACATTTTCCTCAAGACTTAGGGTGGGCGATATATCGTTTATTGTTTATTATCCATATTGTTGTTTGGACGATATGCTAAATTGGAATATTGAGTATTTCATGAATTGTAGAATCCAACATGTAAAGAGATGAGTAACCTTTTGAAGAATTATATTTAGCGAATTTATCACTACAGGAGTTTGTTGGACAGTATTTGTATCTTTCTTTTCACAAATCACGACTTTTCTGCTGCAGCTACAGCATTGCAGGCTACGTAGTGCTACCGATTTAAATTACAGCTACAAAGTCTTACTTGTGCTATGCCACTCCTTCAGTCAGTGAACACTGACCGTTTGTTGTACATTGTTTTTATTTAAAGATGAAAGAAAATCCACACCAAGCAATGTAGCATCTAGATCTGGGCGGCACGGTAGCACAGCGGTTAGCGCTCGTGCTTCACAGCTAGAAGGTCCCGGGTTCGATTCCCACCTGGATGGGGCCTTTCTGTGTGGAGTTTGCATGTTCTCCCCGTGTCTGCGTAGGTTTCCTCCGGGTACTCCGGTTTCTCCTACCACTAAAAACATGTACAAAAGGTTAATCCTCCAGCCAGGTGTTTCTGACCACCAGCCTGGCTCCACATCATGGAGATGGGTCCCAGAGGGCCAGCCTATGCTGGCTCCTACAGGTCGCCCCGTTTTTTCAAACACTTTTTTTAACCTCCCAACGCCAGTAGCATTTAGCCCAGTCAAACCTATTGCAACATGTTGCAACAATGTCTTCGTTATACTTCACCCTCTTGAATTTATTTGTTCTTATTTCTTTCTCATATAAACCCACATTTACCCACCATTCCGTGCATTCTGAGCTGTAAACACATTTTGGTTCGTATTATAATCGCTCATTTTATCCAGAGCTACATCTTCCTTCAGTCGCCCTCCATCAACAGTGTCTAAATGAGTTCCCCTGCATATAGAACATGCACTCTATGGACATAATTATCCCTCACCATATGTTAACACAGGAGCATATGGGGGTGTCCAACAGTGTGGCAGATGACTTCGACTGCTGCTCATGCTATAGACGACACAGTACAGCCAACATTGTGGGAAATGTGGGGGGTAATGAATGTTTAGTGTTCACTATAGAGCTTGATACTGAGTTGTAGTAGTGAGGTAATGTCTTTTTAAATGGGATGTCATTTTCTATGAATAATTAAACTTTAGATTTAAAAGGTAAGAGTTCGTTTATCAGGAACCATGCATAGAGGTGGCTTTGTACAAACACGCATGGTCAAATACTACTCCGATACAAATGAATGTTGTTTCCGTCATATTATTACTCAAGCATTAAAGGCAGAAAGTACAAGTTGCTTCAAATACTAATAACTTTGCGGATTAAAAAGATTGCACCCGAACTCACCAACTGCATAGAATCATGATGTGAACAAACGTTCTTTTTTCGCAAGTAGTTGACAGTTAACATACATCAGCACACTGCCCCCTTATGTCCTGGAGTGTGCATTACGGCTTTTAAATGGGACAAAACATGCAGACAGTTTGACTTACTTAAAATGCATATGACACATTACACACAATTTTTGCTAAAACATAGTTCACACAATTATATTTAAGATTTTGCTAAAAATTGTACCCAGCTTTCTTTAGTTTGACTATTTATTTATGTTTATAGTTTCACTTCCTTATTGGACACTGACAGGAAGTGACATAGATAGAGGCAAACAGTTGTTGCCGTGCAGACCATGTTATGTCAATGGGAAATTGACAGTCAAACTGCTCTGGAACTTTACCTCCATCTGTCACTTCCTGTCAGTAGCTTAAAAATTCAAATAAAAATAACTTTTCTTCATTAAATTTCAGCTTCACTGAAAAAAAAGATGATTATTACTTGCAACTGATTTTATCCATCTAAATAAGTCATATTTTCAAAAGCATTAAAACCTGTCAAATGCACTTTGAAGTATTATTATTATATATATATATATAATTTTTTTCAAATCTAGGGTAGGAAACGTTCTCAACAAACTAAAGTAAGGGAGTGATCCTCCTAAAACTATACATACATTTACTTCGATACTGACCACCTCCCCCAACCTTTCTATTTCACCTTTCTTATTCAAGCGGAGCAGCACGCGTCTGCCCTCCATCTGCTGATGCGCCTGTAAAGCACATCATTGACAAAATAAATTCTTTCTGTCTTTCTTTCTGTAATTCTAATGGTGACCAAGATTAGCATAACAGGTCCGGTAAACATAAGGTTTTTTCTTGACAGCCCCAATTAGATTAGCAGGGAATGTTTCAAGACCAAGATTCAGTTCACACGCCAATTATTAACATAGGAATATTAACAACTAAGAGACAATTGATATTGCTAAACTAATACAATAACTACATTTCAGAACATGTTTAACACTACAGGTTTTGCAGTTTTTATACATGATACATTTCCAATGGAGAACAATATATTAACCAAATAATTGCAACCTCTGCGCTTTGGTAATTAATTGTGCTGCTGTAACAGGATATTGCCAGCCAGGACACAATCGAACAGCAGCCATATGTTCATAAATTAGCTTCCCCTTGTGTCCTACTCAAAGGCCTCCTGCACATGCTAGTAGTGTAGAACCATCTCGCTCACACACCGTGACCTTTCAGTATCCGCAGTATTGCGTGAACTGCGTCCTCGAGATGCTCTTTCTCTCAAAAATCCACTTTCAGTTCCTCCATCTGTTTGTTTTTCCTCCAGGCCTGATAGTGTTTGAATGTACAGCAAATATTGCTATCTCTAAAGCGGTTGTTTTTTGTGGTCTGCAGCTGATCCAGACGCTGAAGAGGCTGATGAGGCCCTCCGCGGTGGAATTCAAGTCTCCGCTCGAGCTGTCGGCGCAGGGTGAGCGAACGCAACACAGCAGGACGGGCTTTTTCTCATCATGGCCGAACAAACACATCTGTCATGAGGGAAATAACATGGAGATTCTCGGAGGGAAATGAGGGGAATTAATTAATTTGCTGTTGAGCAGCTGCACGATAAAATACACTGCCTGGCCAGAAGCAGAAAGAAAGTTGCCACCTGGATCTAGGAGTTGGTCAGGCCGAAAATCAGCAAGAATGACTGGGTTATTCTATCATTCTTCCCTGGTGGTACAAACATTCCAAGATGACAATGCCAGGACGTAACATTTCAGCTCATTAACAGGAGAAAATACAAGCATTAACTCCATTACAGTAGTGGGTAGGGGTGTGACAGTGCACCGTGCCATGTTGCACCACGGTGCAGGTGTTAGCCTGTATTTCTTAATATTTAAGCTCCGTGGCACGTGCCATGTGTGGGTGGCATGTGTGTCATCATCAGTTACCGCTAAACTGAAGGCTGTAGACCAGCCCTGGGCAAAATGCGGGCCGTATTTTGCAGGGCCGGATTGGGCATACATTTGTGAGTATGTCAAAAAAAAAAGTAAATCTCTAGCCCATTCCTGTGTGGAGTTATGATTGAAGAAATTACCAGAATTCTCACTCAAGCCACTAGAGGGCTGCTTAAATAAATAACGAATTTCACACGTGTCCAGCAGAGGGCACTGACATAATGAGAGATCCGGATATGAACAAAACATTGGCTACAGTCCTGTCAGGCTCATTATTATTCATTTATTGAAAAATGTTTCCTCAACAGTATTTTCGCTATTAAAACATTATTTTATTTTGGAGCTTTTGTTTATGGACCCTGAAATACATTCCCCATTTATGTTTTGGCCCCCAGGAAAATTTACTTGGAGATCCCTGCTACAGTGCATCGCTTCATTTCATTCAAACACAGAGGTGCTTTCAGCGCGATGGTAAAAGTTCATGAGGATCCATCCATCCATCCATCCATCCATTTTCTTCCGCTTTATCCGGGGCCGGGTCGCGGGGGCAGCAGTCTCAGCAGAGATGCCCAGACTTCCCGATCCACGCACACCTCCTCCAGCTGTTCTGGGGGGACCCCGAGGCGACACCAGGCCTGCTCGGAGACATAGTCCCACCAGCGTGTCCTGGGCCTTCCACGAGGCCTCCTCCCAATAGGACATGCCTGGAACACCTCCCGAGGGAGGCGACCAGGAGGCATCCGGAACAGATGCCCTAGCCACCTCAGCTGGCTCCTTTCGACGTGGAGGAGTAGCGACTCGAGTCCGAGCTCCTCCACGGTAACTGAGCTCCTCACCCGATCTCGAAGGGTGCGCCCAGCCACCCTGCGAAGGAAACTAATTTCGGCCGCTTGTATTCGCGATCTTGTCCTTTCGGTCATTACCCAGATCTCATGACCATAGGTGAGGGTGGGAACGTAGATCGATCGGTAAATCGAGAGCTTTGCCGCTTGGCTCAGCTCCCTCTTCACCACAACAGTCCGATACAGCGACCGCATCACTGCTGACGCCGCACTGATCCGTCTATCGATCTCACGCTCCATCAGTCCCTCACTCGTGAACACGACCCCGAGATACTTGAACTCCTCCACTTGAGGCAAGGACACCCCACCGACCTGAAGCGGGGAAGCCACCTTTTTCCGGTGGAGAACCATGGCCTCAGATTTGGAGGTGCTGATCCTCATCCCGGCCGCTTCACACTCGGTTGCAAACCGCCCCAGTGCGCGCTGAAGGTCCTGATTTGATGAAGCCAAAAGAACAACATCGTCTGCAAATAGCAGAGATGAGATTCTGAGGTTCCCAAACCGAACACCCTCCGGCCCCTGGCTGCGCCTAGAAATTCTGTCCATAAAAGTAATGAACAGAACCGGTGACGAAGGGCAGCCCTGGCGAAGTCCAACACGCACCGGGAACAGGTCTGACTTACTGCCGGCAATGCGAACCAAGCTCCTGCTGCGGTCATACAGGGAACGGACAGCCCTTAGTAGAGGGCCCCGGACCCCATACTCCCGGAGCATCCCCCACAGGGCACCACGAGGGACACGGCCGAACGCTTTCTCCAGATCCACAAAGCACATGTGGACTGGTTGGGCGAACTCCCACAAACCCTCGAGCACCAGATGAAGGGTATAGAGCTGGTCCAGTGTTCCACGACCAGGACGAAAACCGCATTGTTCCTCCTGAATCCGAGGTTCGACTATTGGCTGGATCCTCCTCTGCAGCACCCTGGAATAGACCTTACCAGGGAGGCTGAAGAGTGTGATCTCTCTGTAATTGGAGCACACTCTCCGATCCCCCTTCTTGAAGAGGGGGACCACCACCCTGGTCTGCCAATCCAGAGGCACTGTCCCCAACCGCCACGCGATGTTGCAGAGACGTGTCAGCCAAGACAGCCCTACAACATCCAGAGACTTAAGGTACTTGGGACGAATCTCATCCACCCCTGGGGCCTTGCCACCGAGGAGCTTTCTAACCACCTCGGTGACTTCAGCCTGGGTAATGGACGAGCCCCCCTCCGAGTCCCCAGCCTCTGCCTTCTCATCGGAAGACGTGACAGTGGGATTGAGGAGATCCTCGAAGTACTCCTTCCACCGCCCGACCACATCCCCAGTCGAGGTCAGCAGCTCCCCACCCGCACTGTAAACAGTGTTGGTGAAGCACTGCTTCCCCTTCCTGAGGCGCCGGATGGTTTGCCAGAATCTCTTCGAGGCCGACCGATAGTCCTCCTCCATGGCTTCTCCGAACTCCTCCCAGACCCGAGTTTTTGCCTCTTTGACCGCACGAGCTGCAGCACGCTTGGCCTGCCGGTACCTCTCAGCTGCCTCCGGAGTCCCACAAGCCAACAAGGCCAGATAGGACTCCTTCTTCAGCTTGACGGCATCCCTTACTTCCGGGCGCCACCACCGAGTTCGGGGGTTGCCGCCGCGACAGGCACCAGAGACCTTACGGCCACAACTACGAGCAGCCGCATCGACAATGGAAGAGGAGAACATGGTGAATCTGGGTGAAGCTCTTCCGGAGGTGGGAGTTAAAGACCCTACTGACAGAGGGATCCACCAGACGTTCCCAACAGACCCTCACAACACGTTTGGGCCTGCCAGGTCTGACCGGTTGTCATGAGGATAAGAAGTTGAATAGCTTAAATAATGATGCACACACATGCTTGGCTTGATATGGCTAACATAATAGTCCTATAATAACAGTAGGTATCAGCTATTAGAAATTTAATTTAGTGTAATGTACAAACAGATAAAGTTGAGCAGATTAAGTTTGAGTTATTGTTGGTGCGGCCCTCGGACTCAATTCAGGCTTCTCATGTGGCCCCTTATGAAAATTAATTGCCCACCCCTGCTGTAGACAGTGCACCTGTACAGTTACATCCTCCAAATCCAGAGCACATCGTCAGAGACATGGACAAATGCGCAAGATCCAATCCTGGTAAAAATCCACCTCAAAAGCTTTGTTTCCAGCAGAATGTTGTCTATGAACAGCCCAAACACGAGCCTCAAAACAAACGCGCTGCTCAGTGAGTGCTGGGTATGGAAAGCGAAACTGAAACTTACTACTTAACGAGCACATAGCCTACCATTTCTTGTTTGTTTTTTAGTTTTTTTTTTGTTTACAGTACTACAATTTTGTTTTGTATGGTGAGCCCAGAGGCACATATTTATTGCAGGCTAAAACAGCTTTGAAAGCATTGCCAATGTATTCTGAGATTATAAATACTAATGATGAACATTCAGGCTATTTTATTTCAAAACCAACTCTTTTTATAACTTTTAAACATTTTATATTGGACCGTGAACCAAACCGAACCGTTAACAAATAACAAAACATGAGGCTTAATAGACCTTTAAATCTGCAAACAAGGACATCTTCTGTCAGCTTGATCTATTTTTGTTTAGCCGTTTATTTGAAACTGTAAGTGCTGTTCTCCTATGGCCGGCTCACATTCATTCCCTCGTATATATCGCGCTGCCTTGTGTTTATTTAACTTTATTTACCCCATCGTGAGCTAAGCAATGTCTGTGTCCTGAGAGAAAGAGATGTAGCCTACAGCTGGTCCCACTGTGGCGCCGGTCGGCACTCACTCGGAGAAGCACATGTTCACCCCCACGCCTCCACAACCCCTCTCCCAAAACCTTGCCACAGAGTCTGGTTGGAGGACAAAGCTGCTGTTAGACTGTACAACTAGACTGCAATAACCTATTTGCAGTTTACATGCAATAATCCCTGTATTTACATCCCTTATCTGCGTCACTTTATCAACTACTTGCACTATGATGTAAACCTGCACTGCTAATACTGACTACAACATTTTTTGTTATAGTCTGTGGGGACAAAAAGTGAAACAGTAAATAATAATAAAGTCAACAAAGTCCTTGGTAGTCACTGTATATAAGATACCACTATTTACTATTACATTTTTTATTTTTATTTCCTGCCTATTTGAACACCCTGAGTGTTTCTAAGTGCTGAATGTAACAAGTAAATTTCTCCATTGTATCTTAAGGCTATCTTATCTTATCTTATCTTATCTTAAAGGCTGTTCTATACAACATCGCCATTGGTGTTTCTCCACCCCACATACTTCCCACTTAGATGTGCGCAAGTCGGGGCCTAAAAGATATAGGGCGCGCCTACTGAGCGCAAAATGTGACACTATAATCTGCGTTTAGAAACACAAGATTGGGCCCGTTATGTTCCTGTCTGTGGCTTTGACGCTCTCATATGGTTCCAAAAGTCAACTACAGTCGTCAAGCGCTAGTTCAAAAGAAAAGATTCCAAAATTTGTATTAGTCGATTAATTTGTCATAGTGCCCTCCTTGTGCTAGCAAATATTTTTAACAGTACTTATACCTCCTCATGTTGAGCTGTCGCCAAAGCGAGCTAATCACTGATAAACACACCTCAGAATCAGCACCCATGTAAACTCGAGTACATTCACATAGCATTCATTCCCCCCCTCTCTCTCTGCGCCACTAACTGAATCCTTATAGCCCACATTAGTCAATGCCAGGAGCGGCTGCAGTGAAGAGGCCTATTACACAGACTAAAGAAGCGCGCGGGTGTGGTGCATCGCTCATCTCTCCAACCACACCGGCTTCAGGATCATAATTGTACAATCAAAATGTCTCTGTCTCCAGGTTTACCTGCTCTGCCCTGACCCGGCGAAAGATAACACGCGGTTTAGGTTAAAGCCATGTCAGAGAAATTGTAATGAGACGATGACAAAACATCCCGTGAAATAAAAGTAATTTGTTTTGAAAGTGCATAAATTTGAAGCAGACACGAGGTAAAAAAACTTGTAGCGCATTTACCGCATTCGAACAGGGCGACAAATGGCGCTGACATCCTAGCAACCGTTACTATGAAGCTAGGTCCGACATGCCGCAGACCTCCGATGCAAAACAATGGGACATACCAGCACTGAGCAGATGCACTTCTTTTTTTTACTGCTAACCACCAAAAACCCACCAGACAAAGAAGAAGCAGCAAAATGGTGAACCGATCTGCCGATGGAGGATGTAAATGGGATGCTATAGGTACCACAAGAGTGTGTCTGGGGGAGTGGAGTTATTTCCCTTCCCAATGCGAAAACACAACCCGAGCACTGCCTACAATGGATCAAACAATGTGAACGGCCTACGCCCAGCTAAATGCCTCCAAAATAAACAAGCATACGTCTGCTCTAAGGTAAGGTTATGGCCTGGCCGCTAGACTAACACCTTAGCATGCTAACATCTAGCTGCTGACAGTCGCATAACGTTACACAAACTGGCACTGGAGCTGCAACTTTAACTGCTTTCACAAGTCTACAGTCTCTCATTTTTTTTGGTCTTCCTTTATGATCAAAGTACTGTGTATTTTGTCATGGTCCTGATAACTGGCTGTAGCTGATTGCCATTGTGGCACCTGTAGGTTTAGCTAGCGTTAGCTAACTTTAGCGCACCGGAGAAATGCACCAAAGACATTTTCCTATTTTTTAGAAATACTAAAAAAATAAGAGGGTGCTTACCGGGCAGTGCAAGAGCACGACTGTTCCACAAGGCTGTGCTGTTGCATTTAAGGAAGAGCTCATAAGGTTTCTCTGATATTTCTGAAGACTTGTCTCTAGCTTTAGCGCCAATAGTTGTCCTTTATCCTTCGTTGGATAGTTTAATATCTTAAATATATCCCTCCACTGCATACTGTAACCCCTTTTGCCTCGATCTGGAGAATATCGCACCGGTATTGCTCCAAAAAAGGTCACTGACGGCCATGGCAATCTGTTGCACTGCTCGTGTTTAACCTTTTTTTTTTCCGGGCGTAGCAACAGTAACTAAGGGGGGCGGGGCTTGGCAAAAGGTCAATTGTCTCCAGAGCCTAAACTACAGCGACTATGAGTGACTCACGCTTTCACCGTGTGACACACGCATTTGAGTGGGTTCACGTGTTCTCACGCCACCCTCCTCATATCACACGCTCAAACAAAAAATATCTGACTTTTTGCAGTGAGCGGCTTTAGACGCTTCATTTTGTCTGTGTGTCTGTCGGCGGCTCCCCTAGCGCCTACAGTGTGTGTGTGTGAGAGCCTCCTCTTGCGCTAATGGCTGGTCCGTCTGTCTTTCTAACATTCTCTCACCTCTGATTGGACATTGTACCACTGAGCCCCGCCCTGATGTGTTCAGCTCACGTGTGATTGGCTGTGTGACCGGTAGCAATGTATTACACATGGTACTGAACAACAAACAACACGAGACACGTTTCCCTCGGTATTACAAAACGATAAAACTGCTGTTGGATAAACATACTGTGAGCGGTGCATGTGGTGCGGACTGCAGAAGCCTTCAAACAGGGATGTGGACATTTTCACTGCAGATCGATGCAAGTAGTGCTGAGCAGGCTACGCTAACGTGTCCCCCGTTATCACAGATGTAAGAGATTGTCATATAGAGGGTGTGATGTTTTCTGGCAGATGAGAAACACTGCAGAAGCAACAAAAAGCAAAGCTGTGCCGCTTACTGATGAGAAACAAGTCGCATTATTTTATCAATAAGAAGTAAGAAAATATGTTTCATTTATTTCAAGGATGGCCCCATTGAGATGAACCATCTCTTTTCATGGGGGTCCTCTTACAATACATTTTATATTTATAGCCAGTGTCATTTTTAGAATGCAGACATAAAACAACATATAAGTTACGCCTAAGACCAGAGGTGACAGTAGTGAGTATAAAAATGACCAACTTGCATCCAGTCCCTTTTAAAGAAAACAGACAATGCTAACCAGGAAGCTAGCAAAGCTAGCAATAGCTTCATGCTATGTTTGCTAACAAGTGCAGTTTTTCGCTTTTTCCCCTCCGCCATCAGACTCATGAACAATAACAAGTCTCTGTAGCTTAGTTACAGACTCATGGATGTATCTGCACTTGCACTGTGCGGTGTGTCCACACTTAGACCCGCTGCTATCACTTATCACTTTATAACACTTAATATCACTTTATATGCCTACACATCTGTAAATAAAATCCTGCTGTTGTTCATTGTCAAATTGTTGTTGTCTTACCACACGTCACTTTATTTTATCTCATTTATTTAATATTTTTTATGCATGCCCTTATAGCCTTATAGTTTAACGTTCTTAGCTTATTTTTTATCTTAATTCTGTGTTATATGTTCTATGTCGCACGTTTGCACCGAGACAAATTCCTAGTTTGTAAACCCTGTTCTCAAACCATGGCAATAAACCTATTTCCTGATTCTGATTCTAATGAACAATCCACATCCACATAGACACGATTTTGGCTTGACTTTATTGGTGTGTGATAAATATGTGAACATTCTCCCCAAAAACGACTAAAAATAGTTAAAAATTTAGATTTTTCATGAGAGGTTTCTACCATAGACTGTATAAAGAATAGACAGCTCCTCCTCACTTCCCGTTTACGAAAATGACCACGTTCGTGGGGGAAATCATGGCGGATTTACAGACTCCTCCTCTTCAGCTCTGACGAAGCATGTTCCTAAAAAGGGCATAAGGGAGAAATCTTGACTGTAGACCCGGCCCTTGCGGGGCGTGTAATGGGTGTGTATTTCTGTTGTAATCACGCCCATGGCCAGGCAGCAACGTAAACGGCCTGTCAATCAAAGTCAGGCTCTCATTAATTATGCAAGATTTCGAAAAAAAAATTCTACGATAAAAAGCCCGGTGCCCCATATTGTTTTTAACCCAGCGTAATCACAGGAGGAATATCTAGCTCTAGCCACTTCTAAACCATTAGGCACCGGGCATTAAAGTTGTTTTTAACGTGTCTAAAGTCCAATGCATTCCAATGGGGGAATAGTGGCCATATGGAGGTACTACAGCAAAGGTGGGGCAATGGCGGCCTCCAGTGTCGTAGTCACAAAGCAGAGCAGTCAGCGGCCATTGGTTTCTACTCCCTCGGCTAGGCCACGCCCCCTTGTTTGAAGCGTTGCCGTCTGTATCTATGGTATGGTCTTGCAGCATGACCCAGTGTGATAAATTGAGATTCTTTTAGACTGTGTTTCTCCTGTCAAACAAATATTTCTACAGGTCTGGCTCATTTTCACCTGTCCCAAACATGTCCCGATTTGCAGCTGTTCACACTTGTTTCAGGCTGGTTGAAATGCTCAAAGAGGCATGTATTTCGGAAATGAGGAATTGCTATAAACATTTGTAAACTTTTACTTAGTTAATAAATTGCTGACTGCAAAGAACCGTTCTTAATTTATATCTAATGCTAAACCTGTGGGTCAGGCCACATCTTGCTACGATTTTCTGTGCCTTCCCCTATATAAGTTCCACTAATATCTACTTTAGATTTTAATTGAAGCCTTCTGTGCCAAATGGAATATGACACTTTTTGAAATATAGTGTGGAAACATTAATCCTGTCTCAGCTGCCAGGAGTGAATTATGAATGAACCATCGTTTACCTCTACTTAAAGCTTGCCCAGTCTACTTCAAGTGTAGCCGTCAAGGTCACACTCTCACACTTTATTTTCCATACGGTGGCGGAGAGCGCTCGTACTTCAGCTACCCAGGTCTTTAAACACATTTGTGATCCTTGTAGAGAGGTTTGAATGTCAAATGTTTGGTTAAGAAAATGGTCAAGCTGATGAGCCTTTTTCACGTGATCCCTGTAGGGAAATCAACATTGCAGCGAGGTTAATAGTAAAACGTCCCACAGGTTTCACAAGAGGAGCTCAGCAGGACCATTATGTTTTGTCCTGGATTCATAACAAAGTGCTATTGAATTTGCATCCTCAGGCTGTTTTTAAAAACAACGTGCTAACAGCAGCCGGGCACAGATAACCTGGCAACCCTTCTAGAGTCCAATTAGTGAGGATACTTGACGTGTGCGTGGCATCAAGGGACTATAGTATTGTCACGGCATCTCGAAATCTGATGTTATGGGATACATGCTACCTCCGCTGGGCATTGGAAGCGCTTTTTACATCATGGAACCGCTCCCCCATTCACACAGAGGGCTGCAAGCACAGATTGGTACCAAATGGTGTCCACAGATATGAGGTCAACATGTTCAAATGAAATACCGGTTTTACTGATAATCTCAATGTTGATTTATTCACGGTCACAAAAACATTTTACATGGTATAAAAGTTGCTTGTTTTGGTTCTCAAGTTGATCAGTCATAAAGCAGTATGAGCCCCACACTTAGGGATGTTAGATCCAATGGTCTTGGCCGGTCCAGGACTTCCGGAGGCTCTAAATTGACTTACTTAAGTTAGGTCCTCATCCAAATGCATCCTTTGATTACTCACTGCAAAAATAGCATTTTCTGCGTCTAGCTGGAGCATGTTTTGTATCCCTGGCAACAGTATAATCCAAAATATTACGCAGTGTGCCTATTTATTTATTTTTTGTTAACATTACTAACCTCTTCAAAGTAAACGACTATGTAAACTAAGCACATAGTTGCCCACTCTTGAGAATATTTGAAAAAACAAAAGAGCATCACTACTTTAACAAAATCTCTTAATATTTAACCAAATAAAGTTGAGCGTTGTACTACAGTTTCAAATACATTATTTTGAACATCATTTGTAATAAAATGTTGTTACTCTTGGGAACCCCTTGCAGCCGCTTTGTCCATTCATAGGCTTCCTATAGTTAAAAGCAGTTTGGTAATGAACATAAAGGGATTCTCTCCTATACTTCCACAATCCCAGAACCTGCTGTTATGCATCCATCCATTTTCTTCCTCTTTATCCGGCGCCGGGTGGAGGACGCAACAGTCTGAGCAGAGATGCCCAGACTTCCCTGTCCACACACACTTCCTCTGTTCATATCTTCAGGATCCCAAGGCGACACCAGGCCAGCTCAGAAATGTAAGCTCAGCTTTCAAAAGAGGAATGGCATGTTCACATATCCGAAGCTCATACTTGTGTACTCATATGCAGCCTAAAATCCAAGTCCAGTTGCAGTTGTAATGCCTTGTGTTAAACCACTTCACACCCTACAAGCAATACCATTAATGTGAGAAGCGCGCGTGCTACCCCCAAATGTTGAAGAGGTCATTCTTTGTTGCCTCTATGATTGCAAATGTGTGGGATGTGTTTTATTTTCTCTGTCCAAATTATGCGCTCTTCCAGATTCACAAAATACCCTACGCTTTATTTCGGAGCTCCTAATTCCAGACCCCATGCGTGTTTGCAAACGCCATGCACTCCAAAGCGAAGGTGGTACTGACACGGCCATTCTTCTTATCGGAGGGTGAGTGATGGCACAGTGACCCGTGAGCTATCGAACTCTGTGTAGTGCCAGAAAACAGTCCCGGTCGCCCCGACAATACTGGCTCGGCAAACAAAGTCAAAGTCAATACCTCCAGTCGATACCTTCTGCCACGACCGACGGAGCAACGCGCCATCAGCGGAAAGTCTATTATCCAAAGAGAAGGAGGAGACGAGGCGTGGACAGGGCAAACAGGGAGATGTGTTCGCTTGGCAAATTGAAACGTTGCCTTTTCAAATGTCCATAAACCATTGAATCCCCTGAGGATAGCGTTCATTTTCTGCTTGACACCATTTCCGTAGTCAAAAGATACAGCTCTTTAGTGGCAAGGCAAGGCACGTTTATTTGTAGAGCACAGTTCATACACAGGGCGTTTCAAAGAGTTTTTTTACTTCGACTTAGACCTTAGACTTTATCAACACTACCCAGTTCAAGCTGCATTAGCCAAGATGTAGTCAACAGCGATGGGTTCCTGTTCAGCAAAATAAATGTTTAGAGATTTGTAATGTAGTAAACCTAAAAGTAACTCAAGTCCCTTAACACAACTTGCATTTACACACGGTTGTGCTGTTTTGTTTTTGCACAGGCAAAGAGATGATCGAGACATACTTCGACTTCCGCCTGTTCCGTCTGTGGAAGAGCCGCCAACACTCCAAACTGCTGGACTACGACGACCTCTTGTAACCGCGCTGATCTCACGATGGGCCTATGCGTCGCCCGGTTTCCTCTGGAGTGATTCTGCGACCCTCCCCCCCTTCCCCCTCTGCTCTGAAAGACAGAGGGGGCTTTGGTCGGAGCGCCCCCTTGTGTCGGACGTCCCACTTTAGCTGGCTTCGAGCAGTAGAGCCACGGCGTTCGGATGGGACTGATCGAGTGTGTGGTTACTCTCCATTACCTACCCAAGATGGCGGAAGGAGTTTAGCGGACAAGTTAGCTTAACACTCTCTACCTTGTTTTAGCGTAGTAGAAGTTTAGCGGCGAGTGGAATGAGTTGAAAGACTGTTCTTGGTTTCAGGAGGAATTTTGCGTTTTTTGAGCGATTTTGGCTCAGTGCAAAAGGGTTAGTTATTATCGACTTTTATGTACATTAACAAGTGCTTTCTAGAGCATTAGCGATTACAAATCCAGCATCTCTTTCAGTATTTTCCTCGTGTAATTTTACCTAGGTGTGACGCTGTATTGAACACAGCTTTTTGGAAACATTCAAACCGGTGTTATAGTATTTCGTACGGACTTTTTTCCTCGTAATAACTCAGGTGAAATGTTCTCGTTTGATAATAAATCGTACTCGCGGCTCTTAAGGCGGCGTAACTGTAGATCCCACTCCAGGGCCTTCATAGACGTTCACGGTCAGGGATGGTGTTTAGCCTTTCAATAAACTGTAGCCTTTCTCGTGCATGGAAATCAAAATGTCAGCGTTCGTGCGTTAGCGTTAGCATTAGCGCCAGTCCGACTGCTAACACGCCACAGCGCTAGTGTTTCTTTCTTGAATAGTCGGCAACAGTGGGTCACATCTTTTATAGCTGTGTGTTTGCATGCAGAAGCCGGTTCATATGTCCTCTATGGAGCAGACAGACGAAATGGCTTCAAGATTCAATAACTTTATTTTTCATTGTTGAAGAGATATTGTTCTGAAGTAGCAATTTGGTGGTATCCGTCTGATCAATTTAGGATTTTAGTCTAATTTACCTTTAGCATCTTTGTGCTGAACACACCTATTGTGTTCATGTTCATGAAAAGCGTAATAATTTTATAGAACTAACAAAACTAAGTGTCAGTAGCCATATAAAAACCTATGTATTTTATGTAATTTAGCAACGACCACGCAGCGCTTTCACACACTCTACATAGAAATAGATTTGACAAAATCAGGTTATCTTTTTTTAAAATTTCAACTTACAGAATCATAGAAAGGTTAAATAATGTTACATTTATGCCAATCAAGGCCTTGAAATAGTTACTGTGAGCTAACTGTCCAAAATAGCAACATCGAGTATTGATTATTTTAATAAATAAATACAATTAAATGGTAGCCTAAATACCATTATGTTCTTAAATAGATTATACAAGCTATCATAGGTAAGAACACTATTCTTGCAGCCATATATGGAGGAAAGCCTTTCTACGGTTTCTGTTAATAATTATGTTTATTGTTATGTTTATACAAGTCTATTTGTAAAGGCATCCTTTTATGCCAAATGCTTTGGCTCTCACTCAAAATAACGGAAAATGTTCCGGGTGATTATGAAATAAATATTAGTCCCTGATTACTTTAGTATTGATCCCGAAGGAAATTGTGCATTAGTCTCTTGCTCACATTCACACAAACAGAGCAGGATCTACAACATTAAGAAGTAAAAAAAACACATTTAAAAGAAAGCAATAAATACTAGAGAAGTTAAGGCACTGCTAGACAATGCTAGTATTTATTGCTTTCTTTTAAATGTGTTTTTTTTACTTAATGTTGTAGATCCTGCTCTGTTTGTGTGAATGTGAGCAAGAGACTAATGCACAATTTCCTTCGGGATCAATAAAGTATTTATCTATCTACAGATATATATATATACATATATAATAAATTAATACAATTGAATACGTCTATTAATGTAACAAATAACAGGGCTGAAGTTGGTCCTGACACATACTCGATTTTTTTCATACAAATGTTTCCGTTGAATTTTTATTGGAAATGGGAAAAAAAACTGCATAGTATTGTTGTGAACTTTGGTGGTGTTTTGTGAATTTAGGAAACAAACGTCTTGAGCTTTAGGCTATAGGTTTAGTTAAAGGGTGGTATAAAGATGAGCTTTATAACTTTAGCCTTTTTTTTGCAATACCTTGCACAATACATGTAGATTTACACTCAAATCGTTGGGTGATGTCTTAACTCATTTTGAGCGTTTAAATGTATTGTCTTTTCACTTAACCACAAACACTCAGAAATATAGTCAGTTTTTCATAATCAAAGCCATTTCTGTGCAGCATTTAAGCTTGCACTCTTGAATAAGTGTAGCGTTGTATACAGTGTAGTGGTTTACACTTTTCAACATAATGATGTCGTCCATTTTTTTATATTTAATATAATATAGCGGCAGAGGTGGGTAGAGCAGCCAACAGTCGGAGAGTTACTTTAAATGGTATTAGCCAACAATTCAAGTGAGAAAACGGGAGTGACCCACAGGATTAGGCCTAATCGAGTAAAATAAAGAAAATAAAGTAAGGTTAACGTTGCCTGCTACTAAGTACACTGGAAAAAAAAGAGATGCACGGATCTAGATTGTTTGCTTCCGATACTGATGCTGGGACTGCCTGTGTCAGGTATTAATCAATACCAAGAGACTTTATTAAAGTGGTCTGTTTTCTGAGTGTAAAAGTGAATGTCCCTCTTTTCTCCAGAGATCAATAAAGTCTGATCTTTTCTTGCAAACAAGACGTTACATATCAATTATATCTATCAATAAAGTAGTGGAAAAACATTACACAACAGGCTTCAGGTTGCATTAATATTAACAACTCATAAAATGATCTGATCATTATAACTTGTGCATAATAAATATGTTAGATCAGTTATTCTTAAACAGCAAGCCTTTCATTAATTAAAATACAAACACTCATGCAGTGGCAATTATTATTTAATGTGTAGCCGAAACCCAATATAGTATTTTTTTCCAGTATCAGCTTCGATATCCGATACCGGTATTGGATCGGTGCATCCTGAGAAAAAATCATCAGCTTTGTTAAGAAAATAACATAAAAGAGCAGGTTTTTTGCTGATTTTGAATAGATTTGAACAAACGTATTGCCAATGGAACAAAGATTTTTCTTGCCGTGTACTTTTCAGCCTCATTTCCTGTGCTTTTCTTATTTATTACACAAACAACTTAGGAAATCTGAAACTTTACCTGAAATCTAAAATTTTAGGCAAATTAATGATTGTTCCATCGACAACCTCTTTTCAAGACAGTCAAAATCAGGATAAATTGTCTTAATTCAAGCTTCTTTTAAGCAATTTATCCACGATCCATTTTTTTTCCCCAGTGTAGCCATTTGGACAAAACATGTAGCTCTTGATGTATAACACAGACATTGGCTGATTCCACGTAGTATGTGTTCTTGAAAAAAGGGGATCGAAAAATTCCCCAAAAAGTAAAGCGCAGGTCAATAAAAAGGAGCCTGCAGGTCCAGTCTAATTGTTATTGACACGAATAAAACCCAACATTGACAAAGTACGAAGTGTATAATATCTTCCCAAAGTAACTCAAATGGACGTGACTACTACCCGCCTCTGATGTCGCCGGTGTATAGCTCGCTCACTCAGCCCCAGCGCTTGACAGCCTGGTTGTAGCTTTTGAATACTATAGTGGGATGATGTGAGAATAGATTTTATATAGAGCTTATTGTGTGTGTTCCCGCTCACGTCTGACTGAGCCCATCTTTCTGTACCTCAGCGTGTTCTTGTGCGCCCCGATGCATTCACTGATCGGGGGAAAAAAGGACTATCAGAAAGACTCGGCTCTATTCGAACGCGGGACATTTACTGCATTGTGACATAAAATGTGCTCAAATGTTTTGCTTAATAACTTTGACAGAAGGCAATAATTGTTCAAAGCTTTTGTGGTGATCTGAGTGAGGCCCCTCAGCCTGTCCTGAGGATTGCCTTTGGGGTGTTTATTATTGTTTATTTTTTTTTTTTTTTTTTTATGTCTTTACATAAACAATGTTGCTAATGATTTATTTCACATCCAGGGTATATACAGGACATATAAAAAGCTGTCTTTAAATGAATTGTGCCAAAATCTAGTCCTTAACGTGTCAATAAAGCTGGTTTTATGATGTTAGTTTGGATACCGTATTTTAATATTTGGCTTAATTTCACGATGCTGTTTTCAATTTAAAAAAATGCATCAAGTTCAATGTTGGAAATGTAAAAAGTATCGTCTCGAAATCATCTTGCGACCTCTACTTTGGGAACCACTGGTCTAAGACATATTCAGTTGCCGTTTCCTCAAAGGTTTCCCATTTTGTCCAATTCTCTTTCGTCTGTTTGATGAAATGTTTTAAATGACATTCTGCGTTTGTGGTGCTACAATATAATATTTGGGCATTAAAATTGCATTAAAAAGCATTACATTTAACTTGCTTTGGCCTGTATAAACCCTGACATACTTTTTACTGGTATACACTGCAACAAATAATTAACTAGATTACTTAAAGTATCTCAACTTGAGCGTAATATTTTAAATTTGAGTTGTCTTGACTAGTAAACATGTAGTTGATTATTTCCACTCGTTCTGAGATGTTTCTGACTCGTTTTCAAGACATTTTATTTCAGGTTGATTTATCTGCAAATGGGGTTGAGAAAATTGCTCTTATCCCATTAGCAGTTTTACGTTCTTATTTCAAGCTAGATTACTTTAGAAGAACCTAGTCTGAAGTGTCATCAAACAAGCAAAGTGTTCTTGGTCAGCTAAGGGGGAAAAAAGTCTAAATGACTCGCTCAAGACAAGATTAATATTCTCAGTAATTCAAACCCATGCTTTGTATTTACTTTTTGTAGTGCCTTTTCCTAGCTAGAGTTTTATTATAGATCTGAATTTACCACTTGTTTTTATTTTATTTTTATTGTCACTCTGGTATTGATTCTGAAATGTGGGTCTCTGTTACAGAAAGTATCAAGACTTTGGTTTATATTGTAGTGAATCAACATAGTGATCGGTGCGTGCTACAGTAGACCGTGTCCTGGCCAGTAACCCGTGGCTAATCCTGCACATTTAAGACCCCCCGCTTGTCGTCCAGTTTCCATGTCGCTGTAATTACATCCCTGTTCACTCGCTCAGACCTCAGCTCAAGTTCAGCTAATCCCCCCCCCCCACCTTTCAATTAGAACTAAGGTTTCAATAAGAATGGGCCGTAAGGCTGACGGGTCAGTAATGGGCTTTCTCATAACAAAGGCAACAAAGGCTGCCCTCTTGATACCTGTGGGTTTATTATCTGCGCCAAGACTCCAGCCGTGACGCGACTGGACACTTCTAATACAGGCAAAAAATACGAGAGGTCGTGCAGGTGTATCACATAACAAACGAACAAGATCTAGGCGAAAGATTTCCCAATTAAAATGTCCAGGCCCACTGGTACATGTCCTTAAGTCGCCTTAGACCTGGACACTGCAGGTGAATAGGGACACTCTTTCAATTTGGAGATATCAATTTGAAACCTTTGCTGTAGATTACTCCCATAAATATGAGAATAAAATGTATTGCAGGTTTTCTGTTATTTTATGTTTTCATATAAAAAATAGGCCTTTTATGCCTAAAAGTGCCCACAATTTCCCATATTTTCGGCGTCGAAATCTGAATAATGAGTCAAGCCAGGTTTCAATATATGGTTTTGTTGACATATTAGTTACAAAGAAAAAGCTTTAGTGGAAAAAGCTGTACAAATTAAAATGTTTTAGTTTTTTGACTTTCAAAGGATTTTTTTGATATCTAATCCCTAACCTGAGTTATTAAGTGCAAGGCTGGGAAAGTCTGTAGGTGCTACTTGCGTAGAGATGTTGTCGCCACAATGTGCAGTGTTGGGATTTACAAGTGCATTGAAATGGGTTGGACTGATGCACAAACCAAAATATGCCAAACTCCCCCCAAATCAAGTTGAATACTGGTGTATAAGATGCGTGTAGCTACTTTCAATTTATATCCTGCCAAAAGTAACTACTTAAAGTAAGTAGTGTAACTCGGCTACATATATTCCATATAAATCTATGGAGAAACATTGAATCAGTGCAATAATTGAACATGTTATTATTCAGTTATTTTCCGAGGAAATTTCCAGGTGAAAGTTTACATGTTAAGAGACCAAATCGGCTGAAAACCGTCTTATTTCTTTCCCCAAAATACCACCAGAAATAATAAAATGTACTTCAACTTGAAATTTAATTCTCCCAAAAAAAAAGTAAAGCGTTTTTTGGCACTAAGGCTTCGCAAAATGCCTGAAGAAAAAGGTTTAAGTATTGTAGATGCACACTGAATGAGTAAATGCCTCTCTTAAAGTAACTTCAGGGTAATTGGCTGTGGCTTAAGCAAAATCCCCAATGTTGAACAGCCGTGAACACACGCAAACCTAATTTCCCCCTGCATCCCGCGTCAGGCTCGCAGCGTGAACATCTTTGACA
This sequence comes from Proterorhinus semilunaris, assembly GCA_021464625.1. NCBI lineage: Eukaryota > Metazoa > Chordata > Actinopteri > Gobiiformes > Gobiidae > Proterorhinus > Proterorhinus semilunaris. The sequence goes on along the minus strand of CM038345.1, from coordinate 30,708,267 downwards.
TTGATTGGAGCAGCTTAAGGTCAGACTCTATTAGTTCTGTTCATTTGCGCTTGAGAGGCGGCTGGAGTCCTTGTAATGAAATGTTGCTGTAAAGACGAAAGCGCTGCCCTCGTCAAATGCTGATGTGCGGACAGCCTCGCCAAAGCTCCACAGACGCCGCAAGACCTATCCACGAAACGGCGCCTCATATTTGGAAAGATATCAGAACATGTGCTAAAATGTTCAGGTGGTCTTCAAGGTTGAGGCTGCAAAGGTTCGACCAAAACAAAGATAAATGACTCTAGTTATTTATATTACATAGACACCTAACATGTGTTCAAATAGACTTACTTGAAAATAACACCACACACGTAGAACAGGGTTTCTGCGGGGGAAGTCATTAAACGAGTTATGCCAAGATCATGGCCTTAAAAGTCATTTAAAAGCATTACATTGGACATTAAAACCACTTATATATATGTATATATATATATATATATATATACTGTATTTCCATAAAGCAAGTACATTGAACAAATAGATTTTTTTGGAGGAAATTTATATCTATTTGTTTAAATATACTGCATTTATACTTGCATATACTAATTCTTATTCAATATATACTTTTCGTTGTAATATAAGAACCAATTCTTTAAATAGAGTAAATTATTCACATGGGGGAGGGGCCTGAAGAATTTTTGGTAGAGGTCGGCTGATATATTGGGCCGATATTTTAGGATTTTACCATATTGGCTATCGGTCGATCTTGGGCCGATATCTCCAGGACCGAAAGTGATTGAGACCCAGGGGAACAAGAGAAACATTCCGAATATGAACATGCTGCATGTCATTTTGAAGCACAGAACCTGGAGTTTAATCACAGTTGTATTTTTGATCACCACACAAATTGCGGCGGCTAGCAACAGTATGCTAATGCTAACGGCAGCTAATCAAATTCGGGACAGAAACTATGATTGAATCACCTAAGTAAAGTCAGCCGCTGATGGAGTGGCCACGTATTTGTTTTTACAGGATTAATAGACCAGACATCAGCCCAAAATATCAGCATCGGTCAGTTAAAATGAAAAGCCCATATAAGTCAACCTCTTACTTTTGGATTGACGCGGGGACTGTGATGTCCCAGACTTTGAGAATGGCTGCCTTAAGGCTCATTTATGCTCCCATTTCGTACGTAAAGGAATTTGTGCATTCCAAGCGTAGTTACTGTCACTCCTTTTATGTTTTCACACAGAGAGCATAAATGAGCCTTTAGAGACTGAACCCACAACAATGTCAGTGGTCAACTCTTTTTACTGCTTACATTCGTCAAAAACTCTGGTCTAAAACAAATTCAGCTGCAGTTCTCACTAAAATCTTTTGCTCTAAGGTTTCCAGTTGTGTCCAGTTATTAGTTTTGAATATCAAAATTTCCCTCATTCCCCTGTTTGATTGAATGTTTACAAATTATATGAAATAAATATGCCAAGATCTTTTGCATTTGTTAAAAAAAAAATTTTATTTAGGCTTTAAAATGGCATTTAAAAGCATTACATTTGACTTGCTGCTGCCCTGTAAGACACTCTAAAACTGCTCATACACTTTATTCACAAACATTAAGAAACTGTTGCTGCCGTAATTATAATTTGAAACAATTATAAGTTTACTTATAATAACCATCTATTTCCATTCCTTAAATACAAAATTAGAGAGAACGTCAGTCTCCCGCAGCGCGACCCATTTGACTGCGAGTATAGGCTTTAATTAATGGCCCTTGATGGGTTTCCGTGTTATTTGGGGCTCCGCGGGGGGGGGGGGGGGCGAGCTGATTCTGATGAGGTTTGTTGACACAGTGATTGGACTGACAGTTGCTTCCCGATTGAAAGTTTAGGGGGGAAAATGTTTTTTGCTGCGTAACTATTTACATGTAGGAGAAACTTTCTTGGACTGACAGAGTGCGAGTGTTTGACATCCTTTTGTCCTGTTGAATAAGATATTGAATAAATAATAGCCATTACAAAGATGGGATGTGTGGTGTCGATTTTTACCCATTATTTATTAGATTTAGTTTTTCTACCCAGGTGGTTAACAACCAGCACAATTAGGCTAAAACATAAAAATACTGCTCCAGACGGGTTGCCCCAAGTGGCGAAGTTGTCCCGTAACATTATTCCAGAGCCCTTTGATTGCCCCCAAATCCTAAAATACACACAACTGCCAGGCAAATCACATGACTAATGAATTTATTTTGTCAAGTCCATTATGACAACAGTTTGTTGGCTCAAACATTTGAGAGCAGACACAAGTTCATGGTTAGGCTGTCAACAGGGAAGCTGGAGGAGGATAGCCCCCAGTGTCCTTTACACGCCCTCTTCTTGGCAATGGAAGAACAAACAAAAACAGAAGGTAAAGACTAACCTTGATGTTCTGAACCCAGGGTTCAGAGTGTTTGAGAGGAGGCTGGAGGGGTCCTCTGTTTGTGACTGAAGGTGGAAGCAGAGGGAGGGCATTAAAAGGCGAGAGTTCAGCTTCCTGACAGCCTGGAGGATTTGTTTAATTATGATTATGATCAACAATTATTATTATTTTTTTTTTCAATAGGAACATTGGCAAACATGAATCGAGTGCACCACAGTGTTTTATTGGAGGAGCCTCCACTTCTGATGTAAATTCATAAATTTTGCAACGCAATGTTACACAGCTCCCCGGAGATCTAGAAGGACCAAGGTTTGTTTGAAAGCTTGCAATCTCTGGTTTCCAACACAAAAGAAAGTCTCTATGACTTTGTTCCAAACTTATGTCCAAAGGTCAGCGATGTTGTACATGGCCGGAGCACGAACCTTATAGAGTTAAAAAAAAAAGATATATCAAAGCCTATGTATTTTTAATGAAAAATGGCAAGGTATGGAAATTGAAGACTTACTTTTTTTTTATTTTATTGCACTTGGGGGTGGGGGCTCATAAGCTTTTTGCTTCAGCCCACTCCTTTTGAGCACAAGGTGTATTGCTCAAATAAACAAATAAACTAAAAAAAAACTAATTCTTTTTACTCATGTTTTATTGTAATTATGTTTTCTTGTAAGCTAAAGAGAATTAGGCCATACGTCATACACTGATATAGATGTAATAACGCTTTGTACCTTTCTTCTACGATTAGAATATGTGCCAAGGACAGACTATCTCACCAGTGGCACCAAACATCAAGACATCATGTATTGCATGTTCATTGTACACGTCATATAGCAAAAACGATCTGTGGACTTTGTCAAAGAAGAGGACATGTTGATGAATGTACGTTACAATGCCTCTCATGACTGCCTCTGAATTGCCTGTTTGAACCCCTGAGTGGCTAGCTAGTCAAGCTAAACTAATATAAACAATCGTTAACTCTAACCTTGAGGATAGTGATGTCTACTGAAGGTGTCTTATTGAGATGAATTGAATTGAGCGTTCGGTCTCCTGTAGCGACATCTCCTTCGACATGCTCCTCTGACACAAATGCACTTTCCATGTCGACAGATGGAAGCAGCATATGCGCGCTTCACATGTCGCTGGAAAACTAGAACACTTCCGAGAAAAACAGGGTTCAAGATTGGGTTTCAGAAGAGGTTGCTGCTGTTTATTGGCCTGAGTCATTTACTTATTTGTATTTGTTGCCTTTTTATCCATCAAACTCGGTAGAGTTTGATGAGCCGAGGAGAGGCCAGGTGGAGGAGGGTCGCAGCACAGCTGGGAAACGGCCGAGCGATGGACGAGGAAGCTTAAGAAGGGGATCCTGCGTGATGAATGGCTGAAGCAGGAATGAGCAGCTGCAGCGATTGGCTGTCACGATGATGCGGCTTGAGATGGGACTGTGATTGGATGATTGGTGAAGGGCTGCCGGTGATAAGGCGATGAATGAATGCCGCAGGTAGGTCTTCCAGGTTGAATTTGTGCTGAAGCTACATTACTCTCTGCAGTAAAAAAAACAAAAAACAAACACTGAACCTGAACAAAAACACTGCAAAGATGCATAATGCCTTTTACTGCAGTTCACAGTAAAAGGCACACAAAAAAAACACTGCTGTTCAATCGGCATTAGCATTTTATTTTTATCTTCAAATGGTTCAAACGGACTATAATTCAACATAAAGAACCTTCATTTCCGCATTTATCCCATTTTTCATTTTTCCAGTGTATAATATAATAATATATATGTATATATATAATATGTCTTTTTTTGTTGTTCTTCTGTCTTGTACGTTTAGAACAACACAACTGGACTTAGTCTTGAACAGATATCTGAACAGATAACGGTAATATTGAAATAATTCACTAAACCATTTCCAACGCTGTATTTTCCATTCAATTTGAACACAAATTGTAGTTTGATTTTCAGATATTGTGTCAAAACAAGACTTCAATTATAACTAACTGAGCCTTTTGTTTTAGGGTGAGTGATGTTGCGATGTATAGTGGCTTTGTGAGATACGGACGTTGCATCACCTTGCAATACAATCATTTTTTGCAATATAATGTGCTGCCCAACCCACTCCAGAGAACATTCATGTTTGTTTGTTTTTTATTATATTGACCCACTGTGGCTATATCCAGAGACATGGATGATGAACTAATCCTACTTCATGATTAAATCTAGCTCTAGGTGCCCATGTGTTCCCAGGTGCTGCATTGCGGTCGCCCTCTGAGAAAGAGCGTGTTCATTGCAGACGACGGGAACACTGATGTGTTCATCATTTTTAGCTCTGTCTAAAACCTGCAGAAGAAGCCTTTTATCTCACCTCACCCCATATTACAAAACCTCTGTGCACTGCTGAGGCTGCATTGTGTCATCAAAATGTTCTTTTCCCTTGTCACGTTTTCTGTGAATCCTGACTCTTTCTCTCTTCAGTCGTCAGCGCTGACAGGAGGCTGGTCACCTGAGCAGAAATTCAGCTGAACAAACATTTGGACTTTCGGCTTTGGCGGAATAAGCTCTTTACTTTTTTAGGATTAAAGTCGCTTTTATTGGCGTAAGCTCTATATGTGTAGCGGGAGGCCAGATGGAGGTGAGAAATTATTCTCCCGTTTATAGTGCGGGGAACAGAGCCACCTGGGCCATAATGAATGAAAACATAAAGATGATTATTATTTTGCGCTCAGGGATATGGGCACAAAGTGTGGCTAAGGCTGCATTATTAGACAGTGGCATACCTGATTTCATTACTGGCGTAATACAGATTCTAAAGGTCCGTGAACAATGAAATATTTGAACTCAATCTAATTTAATTTGAGTCTTGCGTTTCTAAACACAGACTGTAAAGTAGGCTTTTGCGCAGACAGTGGCCACTCTGTGAAATCTTCATATCTGGTGCACTAAGGGGCTGGACAGACGCCCATGTTATGCACAGGCCCCTCCTCATGCTTTTCCTCCTACAAACTGTGTGTGTCGGTGGGCTGGTGCAGGTGTGTGGCTGCGGGGAGGGCTGGTGTTTGTTTGTGTTTGCCAGCGCTTAATAAGATGCACGAGGCTGCGCGCAATGTTAATGTAAAGAGGAAGCGCTCAACTGCTATTTCCAACAGTATATAGATCTGTATAGAAATAAATGCTTGTATTTTGTTCTTTTTATTCTGTAAAATGTTAATTGGTGTGGCTCTGTATTTGTGGAGACGTTGAAATGTGAGAACATTTATTTTGAGAAACTTTAAACTTACAACTAAACCCATTTAAGACCTACACATTTCTTCTTCTGAGACACAGAAGACGCACCCAGAGCCCCCTACACCGGCAGCACAGTGGAGGCGTCACAAGAGCAGCTACAGGAAACCAGGAAGGGACAAACGAGGAGGTATCCGGGCGAGACTCACCGCTAAGCCACACATGTCTTCTATTGTTCTGGCTCATGGACGTTCACTGGAGAATAAAAACAGATTAATTGCTAAGCTCTTCCCTGAAGATTGTGAAAGACTGTTGTGGAGCGGAGGGAGCTGCGCAGGAGGAAGAGGAAGGATGAGGTGGATCTGACCAGTGCAGGACACCACGCTCCGAAACAGGGACAAACCCAGGAAGCGCTGCACTGTTTCAGAGGATCAGAGGAGACTGAAGAAGAAGAGAAGATCTTTATTTATATATCGCCTTTGACAGACATGGTCACAACGCGCTTTACATGAGACAGTTTTACATTCACTCCACACTCGGTGGTGGTAAGCTACGTTAGTAGCTTCAGTTTCCCCTGGGGGAGACTGACAGAAGCGCTGTCGCGACTGCACCAACGGTCCCTCTGACCACCACCATTCATTCACACACACATCATTGATCCTGGCCTATTATACATGTTTTTGGTGGTAGGGGAAACCGGAGCAAACTCCACACAGAAAGGCCCCGTCCATGTGGGAATTGAACCCAGGGGAGGAGGAAAGACACGCACAACCGCCGTACTGAACCAGTGTGCTGGATCCAAAAAGTTCAATGGAAAAAGGAAAAAAAGATCCGCACAACTGAAATATGCTCACCAGTTTAATTGTTCACACAGAGTAGAGTAACGTTTCGGGTCTAGCCCTTCATCAGACTATTGAACTGAACCCAGGACCTTCTAGCTGTGAAGCGAGAGCGCTAACCACTGCGCTACCGTGCCGCCAAGGCAGCCAGCCAGGTTTCCCCGACCTCCAAAAACATGCTGGTCAGGTTGGCTCACAGTGGCAGTGCGGCTCAGTGGCAGCGGCTCAGGACTAACACCTGAACACTATTTCACTACAATGACAAATAAAACACTTACTTACAATGTTAAATCCATGTAGCCACATTGAATCAAAAATCAACCCAGTGAGTGATATTTGAAAAGCTCTTTTAAAAACTTCAACACAACTTTGTGTTTCTTCATGTTGTCCAGCTTTAACTTCCAAATGCTGCTCATCTTTCTATAATTTCTTCCCAGTCAGTCTGGAGTTGTGGATCTCATAAAAGCTGCGGGGTGTGTAATCGGTGCCTCCTCCGGGCGCCTCTCCAGCTGCGGCCACTCTCCGTCCTGGCCCTGATTGAGAGGCTCGTTTGTCTAATCAGCCTCTGGCTTAATTACAGAGCGGCGGGCGTCAGGGACACGATGATATAACTCGCCACCTCCCAGGGGACATAAACTCTGCAAAGAAAGTCTCGGAGACGTGCACTGGCCAACGCACCATCTCTGAGGACACTGTCGCTGTGTCGTAACTCCGAAGTTTGAATATCCTGTTGTTTGACATTTCACTGTCCTCTAAAACTAATTTGAGTATTCTTCCAATGCCAAGTAACATCACAAAAACTACACAGTATAATATCAATTCATTTCAGCATCGCCGACCTCCAGCCAGTGATCGCTTCCGTGAGGGCCACGCCTCCGCCTCAGCCAATCAGAGTAAAGACCTCTGTAGCAGCCAATCATCGCCGCCGCTTTAAGCCTCCAGCAATCATGGATCCTTCGCTTCCCAGCTGTGCTATGACCCACCTCCGCCCCCGTATACCACCACCAGTGTCCGGGCTCCGGGAGAAGACATCCCGAACTCCGAGCTGTTCATCCATACTGACTCTCATACATACATCAATGTCTACCGCCGGGTTCTGATCGCCAAAACTAATATACATGTCGATGAATCTTCCTAATCGCTGCTTTTTGTCTGTGTGAGTCCATCCAGGTTGAAAAAACATTTGCGCTATAAAATAATCCAAGGGTATTTATGTGACCATGCTGCACATTGTCTCTCTGAAAATGGCCAGATGTTGTTTCCAACTCGGCAATCACACGGTTGTTTATCGTCAGCTGCAGCCCAGTATGTGACTGCATATATTTATGTTCCTGAGACTCGGGCTGCGGATGAAGGACTTTATAACGCCTAATATTAAATTTAAGACCCACAAAACGGATCTAAACGGAACTTTTTTCATGTTGTTGTTCATTCCATTTTTGTCACTTTTTTTTGGCTTTGTTTTTGTCACTTTTTTGCTGCACTTTGATCTCTTTTTTGTAACATTTTTGTTGCTCTTTTGCTACTTTTTTTGTTGCACTTTCATCCCATTTTTGTCACATTTTGTGTTGCTCTTTATTAATGTATCTGTATTAAGATTGCAGTCAATGCCGTTTTGAGGCAACACCTCCTCTCAGTGGCCAACAAGAGTACTGCAAAAGGGAAACCAATATCAGTAATTGCAACTGAGTCAACTGAACCAAACATTAAAGCTTGGTTGTTTTTGTTTTACACATTCGAAGCTGCTATCTCTTCCTGTTTTCCCAAGGCATCGTTCATATTGTCCCTCTTCACATGAATAGGCTGGTTCAGCACAATGTGTCTCATAAAAAGGGCAATTGAAATTCAAAACACAGTGCTTGATGTCCAGTACCTCCAGCCCTGTGTGGCGCATAAATCCATTACAATCAGTTCTTCTCATGTTGATGTGCACGAGGTCAGAACAGTACGGCTGATTTATTTATTTATTGATGATCTTTTGCTGCGCTTGTCGCGTCGTAGTCAACAAACAAGTTCGAAGTGTCCATTTAGGTTTGGCATTCAAAGAAACAAAGGCTTTGGTGTTGTGCAGAATTGACACCGTAGTGGATCACGTATTTGTGATGCGGGCCAGTGCTTCAAAGAGACGGGTCAAGGGGCACTTAAAAAGATTAATTTATATCCGGTTCTTTTCCTCGGTCTGATGCTTATTATTAGATCTCCGTCATTCATCAACTTTGTCATTGTATGAAAAGCTATAACATTATTTTCAGTTCTGCCATTACGTATAGCTAGGGCTGGTTTCTCACACGGATGACAGGGAAGTGTGGGTGGGTGGGTGTAGGGGGCTGCTATAAAGGGAAACTTTTACATGGACCAAAATAAATCATCATAATGAGTTATTGAGATGATCTTATAAATGTCTCATATATATACAGTATATGCCCCCCCCTTCCCAAGTTGGGTGATGTAAAAAAAAAAAAAGTATCCAAGTTCTCTACTCAATGAGCCACTTTCTATATTGCAATCAACACCACACACAACACGGAGACTCTTTGTAGAATAAGGAAACACCTTTTATTGTATGCATTTGTTTTTAAAAGTTCACTGCAACATGGGAGCAATTCACTTGAATAGAACTCAATATGTGATGAATGGTGAGCGTATTGTACAATCCGCTTTACTGCTTCATAGACACCTCCCTTATATAATGCGGAGATAAAACTCACCAAATTACTTCCATTGCCAGCTCTCTTCAATGCTTTGAGTGGAGATTTTGTATTGTTCCACCCACATTATCAATCCGTCTGTGCCTCCAGAGCGCAAAATGGAAGTTCAATAGCAGTTGTGGAGAGCTGATACCAAGGATCTTTTTTTAAGTGTAGCTGCCTGAAATGTCACAAATCAGATTAACACAACACAAGAAAACCCCAATCCCTCAAAATAGATAACGAAAAAAAGAGAAAATCCTATTTACAAACATGTCATATTCCAAGAAAACCATGTATAGGAGCAAAAATAAATTGACATCAACAAAAAGAAGCCTTATCATGAAGTACATTAAGGATGAAAATGTGTCGTAATGTTGTATTAAACCAGTTGCATTGTTCAATAACTATACATATTTGTCCATAAAATTCAAGCCTGAGTCTTTACGGAAACAAAAACAATATCAACAGACTTAAAACATCTGTATCGTCGATTACATCACACAAATATAAGTTATGAAGACCTATGACTGAATCAAAGTCTTCTGTGAAAAATGGAGACATGAAGCAATAACTAGATGAACTTTGGACTGGGTACTCTCCAGCCAATGCACTAGCACATCTTTCTGGTGAGTGGCTTAAATAGATGAATCAAAAACGTCTAGTTGATTTAGTATACTTTGATTTCAGTGCCTCTTTCGATGTGATCGATCATAAGCTAAGCTTTTGCTTAGGAATTGTATGCTCATGGCTTTATTAACTCAGCGGTAACTTTAATGGACAGTTAAAGTTACTGATACGAAACGATGTGTTCTTTTTAATGGCTCTCTTTCTGGTATAAAACCGTTGTCATGTGGCATTCCACAAGGTAGTTTGCCTGGAAACCAGACTCACTGCTGTAGCAGTGATTGAGTCTGGTCACCACAGCGTCAAATCCATTTCCCACAGTGGTACATACGTAAGCAAACAGGAAGCGGAGTAAACCAATCAGTGTGAAGGGCGGGCGTCTGCCGTTGATGTGGTGTTATCAGCGGTTATGAATCACGAAACTCCCCAACTGTCTGTGTTTTTGGTCATTTACCGTCGATTGGAGACACGCTCGTTCTCTCTCTTGTGCGGCGTTCGTAGATTGTTATTAAGGGGAACTTCCGCGTCCCGTGACTGACGCTGCTTATGAAAAAACACAAATCTGATTGCACGGGATTGTTTTGATTTTTCTGATTCTGCCAACGAGAGCGGTGGTTCCAGACTAATTCCCTGCTGTATAAAACAATATAATGGGGAATCATTCCGGTCTCACCAGGTAACAAGGCAGGGGCCTCATATGTATAGTATATTTGTGAATGAAGTTTATGTTAAAAAAAAAAGCACAGATTATTATTATTATTTATTACTGCTTTGATGTACAAAGTCTGCTTTAAAGGGATGCTAAAAACATATATTAATGATCTGTTTCGGGGACTGGACTGTTATGCATTATGACATGATGCATTTGTATATTCTTAATGCAATCTGAAGTTATGTTTCAATACTATATTTGCTTGGACCCAAGAAAGAATAGCCTTACCTACGTGCAGACCAATGGGGACCCAATAATAAACAATATAGTGCAGTGGTTCTCAAACCAAAAAGTACCACTGAAGCTTCCCAGTACCACCAGGCCTAGATCAAGATCAAATTAGGACCAATCCAGGTCTTAAAGGGTCTAAAATAGGTCCACAATAGACCTAATTCCTCTTAATTCCCACTCTCAATAATTTTTTACCAATCAAAACTTTATCATCCAAAAGCTATTCTAAAGCATGTGCCATGTGTTGGTCCCTCTTTTAGTCTGATTGTTTGCTTATCGGTCCAACTTCATTTAGAGGTAGGTTACTTCGTCTCCATTTGATCATTCCATCAAATGTTTCTATAATCATTACAAAATGTTCCTGTTCTGTAAAATTGACTTGTGTGTGTGGTCAAAAAGGATTTTTTCTTCACACCACGACTCTTAGAAAACTAAACATATTCACTTCTATCTAAAAAAACGTCTATATACACACCCCGATGGCACATGTATGGAGTCCTTTCTGTCCACATGCACAGAGGAGGAGGAATAGGCCGCCCTGCGTTTTTTACATTGGACTTGGTCATTAAGACACTTCAGGGTTCAGTCCTGTTCTAACCACCATATTCCACATTCCCTATGTTGGACCCGCTCCACTCCGCCCCGACCTCAACAATTAAAACAGCAATGTATTTTCTGTGAAGAAACATTCCACATCCTCTCTCTCCGCTTCGAGGGGCTTCCGTCGCCAGCGGCCGCTCTGTTCCTCCCCGACAAAAATACGGATCATGTCTATTTTTCAGCTCCGTCAGAGTAAAGCTCCACATTTCAGATCGCACCAGACAGGGAGGAGAACTAGCAACAACATGCGGGTTTTCAAAGTAAAGGCCCCCCACACGGACTTTTGAAGTTTGAAGGAAAATGTCACAATTTTACACAACATACAGTATCATCGATTTTTCCCACTCTGTAGGAGTGTGGGAATCACAAGACCGTGCTTCACAGCTAGAAGGCCTCGGGTTCAATTCCTAACTGGACGGGGCCTTTCTGTGTGGAGCTTGTTGTTGCATGTTCTCAACGTGTCTGCGTAGGTTTCCTCCGGGTACTCCGGTTTCCCCTACCACTAAAAACATGTACAATAAGTTATCCGAGCAGCTGGTTCCACATCTGAAGATGGGTCCTGATTGCTCACTGCTCCTACAGGTCGCCCCAGCGGTTTGAGGATGGGTCAAACGCAGAGAACGAATTCCCCTACAGGGATCAACCTCTTTAACGGAGGGCATTTTCTCCAGTTTGCCTTTTCATCTTCATTTACATCCTGTTTTTGGTGCTAATTTGATGCTTTTATTCAAGACGTTTTTAGATTCGGGTAATGCTTGGATACCTAGATAATAACTGAAGAAAATGTGCTTGTTAACGGTAAGGTTAAAAGTTTAATAAAGTATAACTTTACTTTTTTTCTGCCTGTCTCTCTCTCGCATGGGGGACTGACAGGGGTTTACAGCTCGCCTGCCCCTAAATACTGTAGTCGGAGGAGTTTTATTCCTCAAACTCGTTGCTTTGCGCGTGCTCACTTCGAGCCCCTCGTGGAGCTGCAGCGGCGGCGGAGAGGACCGGGGCGGACTGAAGAGGAGGGAGTGGGCGTTGATGTCACTGCCGTTCGGAGGCGTCTGGAGCGGAGTGGAGCCGAGCGAACAGGCGGAAAGATGTGGAAACTGGGCGTAAGGCTCTCAGCTGATGTTCAGGTCCAACATTTCGGGCAGCTCCAGACTCTCGGCCACTTCCCCCAGTTCGTCGAGGAGCTCCGTGAAGGCAGGACGTCTGAAGGACTCCATCTAAAGAACAACAACAGGCATGAGTCTAAAATAGTGAGGGAAAAGGGATGGAATAGATGGCAAAAAAACGAATATGATTTGTAAAGGAATTTATCTGATCACCATAACTAGATTATACATTTGATAAAGTATATTAAAAAATAATGTAAAACAAGAAATGAAGTTAATACCACATAGTAATACTGAGGCTTTTGTCCACTCTACAAGAATCAAATAAAGGGCGATATTTGGAGGAAATGATTGCAGTTGGTCAAATCCAGCGGCACAGACTGTCGATGTGCAGGGAATAAATGAGTACGAGGGTATGGTAAAAACCAGGCTATCACAACAGTGAGGAGCCTTTTCTCTCCATCTCTCTCTCAGAGCCACATTATCATGTCAATTAATTTAATCTTTATTAAGGACACATGTGTGACCACATGATCTAGAGTTACATTAAGAATATAGAATATGGAAATGTATTAAAATACTGCAAATAATTACAGCAACATTGACATTAAAAAATATAAGCTCCATCAATTCTCTAACTGTAGGTCACAAAAAGGCAAGAGGCCACTGACTCCACATTATTTACATGAGGTGAATCTCACTGAGCTGATCTCAGACTCACCAGAGTCTGTAAAATGGCATTTGTAGAGTTGCCAAGTCTACACTTTCATTGATGTATTTATTTATATTACAGGGTAATTGAAAATTAACAGAGGTTTGTAGCTGATGCTCATTATCAGCTCCAGTCCCTGGTTGGGCCTTTCTACACTAAATTAAAATGACATTTTGCATTTCTTTCTAAATAGGCCAACAGACGGAAACTGGACCTGACTCTTGAAAGATCAGTCACTGATGCCCTGAACCAATTTACCTGAACCAAAACACTAATTATCTAAGCCTGTTCTCAGCTCAGCAGTTTGGCCAATTGCAAGCCTCTGGAAGCTTAAAAATGTGCAGATCTGTCATGTACAGTCTATTTTACGGTATATTACAGCAAACAATAAAAAGTTGCTATATCATAATTGACTTAATAAAAAAGGATTTGTCTGTTGTGGCCCCCGACCAACACTTGATTGATTGATTTAGTTTATTTGAGCAATTTACGGTCCAGGTTGTCAAACAAAGGGAAACACAACAATGCCCAAAAAGGAGTAGGCTGAAGCAAACAATGCTTATTTATGCCTAACCCCATTCAACATTAACACATTTTACAATTGCCGTTTATTTACATTCCGGTTTGTTCTCTGAGACCAGCTCGTTATGGTACAATTAAGATATACATAACCATAATCAAACATGGGATACCAGTTTGCATAGTCTTCAGATGCATAGGATCAGCTGTCTTACAGTACATTGCATTGAGTATTCTTAAACATCCAATAATAATTGGTTATCGCCATCTGATGCTGCCCCATCATCATCGTACCATCCTTGTCATACTTATATATTTATTTGTTTATTTGAGCAATACACATTGTGCTCAAAAGGAGTGGGCTGAAGCAAAAAGCTTATGAGCCCCCACCCCCAAGTGCAATAAATAAAAAAAGAACATTTCAAAACATTTCAAGCAGCTACATTCGTACAGACCAACTTACAACAAACAACAAAAATATATTAACTGTTTATATAATTAATTGGAACAACGCACAGCTACAACAACAATCTAGTTTCATATACGATGTCTAATACAAAGCAAGTCAAAAAATTTTGTTACTTAATATATTGCTTGCATATTTTTACCCGTGATTACAGAGTTACTTTTATGGTATAAAGGTACATTAATAGATATTATAATCTGAGATCTTGATACTTTCCAGTTGTCATTACCATTCTCAGTATAATTTTAATTTGGGTTTAATTATCATCATCATTATTATATAATTTATTTAATTGATTTATATGTGAAGTATGATGAAAGCCCTGCACAGTGTGGTGCATTAAAAAGCCAGAGAGTGAGCCAGTTGAAGAGGGCAGTAACTCCCCTTCAACAAACCCCCACACAGCTGCCCTAACAGCTGATTTTGTAGAATATGTTCCTATGCTGAGTGGTGCATTAAAAGACAAGGTTTAGAGCCCGTTGGGAGGGTCCCTCTCAACAGATCCATAACCTGCCAACCCTAATTCTCCGTTTGTGAATTTGAGCAATAGAATGACAACCGTTCCAAGCAGCAACACTCTTCCTTGAATATAGAGGAAAAATACACATAATTGATCCCACTGCTCCCCTTAGTGGCAACGCATTTCTTCTTGTCTGTATATTTCAAAAGTCTTTTGTTTGTATTTATATTTGAACAGGTTGATGTTTGGACATCGTTTCAATTCCATCTCCAGTTTATTCCACAATTGTACACCATTAACTGTTGGGCTAAAACTTTTCAAAGTTGTGCTATGTTTCTGAATCCTAAAGTTTAATTCATCACGTAATTCATAACGACCAGTACGTTCTTGGAACCTTCTTTGTATTTGGTTTGGTAACAATTTATACCTTGCTTTGAATAACATTTGTACAGTTTGGAACTCAACAATGTCACAAAACTTCATGATCTTTGATTTTAGAAATAATGAGTTTGTGTGGTCCAAAAACCCAACTTTATGAATTACTCGGATAGCTCTTTTTTGCAACAATATTATTGGTTTAACTGTGTTTTTATAAGTACTACCCCAAACCACAGTACAATAATATAAGTAGGGCAAAATCAGAGAACAGTATAAGGTATGTAGAGCTTTGATGTTTAAAATGTGCTTTGCTTTTGCAATTACTGAAATGCTTCTAGAAATTTTCGTAGATATATATTTAATGTGAGATTTCCAAGTAATTCTGTCATCAATAATCACCCCAAGGAATTTGATTTCATGCACTCGCTCGATAACAACACCCTCTATCTGAATCGCTTCCTGAGCATTGGAATTACAGTTGCCAAATATCATCATTTTGCTTTTACTCAGGTTTAGAGATAATTTATTTTGTTTGAACCACTTGTTGACACTTTTGAGTTCCAAGTTAACAATCCGACACAGCTGTTGCAAGTCGTCTCCTGATGCAAAAATATTTGTATCGTCAGCAAACAAGATAAATTTAAGTACTTCAGATGAGTTACAAATGTCATTAATATACATATTAAACAATTTTGGGCCCAGAATAGAACCTTGAGGTAAACCACAGACAATTTGTCGACAACTCGACTGATAATCACCGATTTTCACACATTGTTTTCTATTTTTTAAGTAACTGGTAACCCACTGTAGAGCTACCCCCCTAATCCCATAAAGTTCTAGTTTATTAATTAATATATCATAGTTTATTGTATCAAACGCTTTACTCAGGTCAATAAATAATCCGATTGCATATTTCTTGTTATCTACAGCATTAGTTATTTCTTCAGTTATATCAAAGAGCGCGTGTGAGGTTGAGTGATTGTTCCTGAAACCAAACTGATTGTCCGAGAGTAAATTACACTTTTCGATAAAGCTGTCGAGTCTAGAGTTAAAAACCTTTTCTAAGATTTTAGAGAATTGCGGTAAAAGGGAAACAGGCCTGTAGTTTGTAAAGAGATGTTTATCTCCTGCTTTGAACAGAGGAATCACTTTTGCTACTTTCATACTATCAGGAAATTGTCCAGTTTGCAACGATAAGTTACAGATGTAAGTTAACGGCTTAGAGATACTTTCAATAACAGTTTTTAAAGTTTTCATGTCCATGTCATGGTAATCGGTCGAAGTTTTATTTTTACACCCTTTAACAATGTCCAGTATCTCCTTTTCCTCCACAGGTTTGAGGAACAGGGACATAGGATTTGCTTCTATCAGATCACAATTATAATTCTCAACGTTTGTAATTTTTGCAGCAAGGTTCGGTCCAACATCTACAAAGAATTTATTAAATGTTTCGACGACTTCATTCATATTATTTAACGTGTTATCCTCATCTTTGAAATATTTTGGATAATTAATCGTTCTTGGTTTATTTCTAATTATACTATTTAAGATGTTCCATAAACCTTTAATATTATTCTTATTACTATCCAACAACTTATTATAATAATCCTGTTTACATTTTCTAATGATACCTGTCAATTTATTTTTATATTTCTTATATTTATCCTCAGCTTCTTTTGTTTGGTTATTTATAAAGTTTTTGTAAAGATTTTTTTTTTTCTTGCAAGCATTTAGTAAACCTTTAGACATCCATGGTGTTTCTTTACACTTTCTGTTTTTACAGTATTTCTTCATTGGGCAGTTTTTGTCGTATACCTTTTGAAATACTTGCGTAAACTCATCATAAGCCATATTCGTGTCATTCTCTCTGTACACAATACTCCAGTCTTGAGCTAAAAGCTCCTTTTTAAATGCATCAATAGTTTTCTCTGTTTTTACCCTTCTAAACCAATACTTGTTTTCCTCTTCATCTTTTAAATATCCATTTTTATACATAACGAAAACTGGAAGGTGATCACTAATATCATTTATAATTAACCCGCTGACTGTGTCACTTTCTATTTCATTTGAGAAAATGTTATCAATCAAGGTGGCACTATGGGTTGTAATTCTACTAGGTTTGGTTATTAGAGGAAACAGACCTATACTGAATAAAGTATTTATAAATTCGTCCGTCTTTTTATGTTTATATGGGTTTAACAAATCGATGTTGAGGTCTCCCCCCACAAACATGACTTTATGATTTAATCCTGAAAAGTGCTCCTCCATCCACTTAGAAAAAACATCTATATCAGAGCCAGGTGTTCTATAGATAGAACTCACAATAATATTTTTCTTTTTTTGCCTTGTAATTTCAACAGTAATGCATTCAAGTGTATCATCCACCACCATTGTCTTATTTTCCATTACTTTATAACTATAGTTGGAGTCTATAAACATAGCTACGCCCCCTCCATGCTTGTTCCTTCTGTTCATACTTATAAATTCATAACCATCAATAGAAAACTCAAATTCTCTATCATTATTGATCCATGTTTCTGTGATTAGGATGACACTGAATGGTGTGGAAAACTGTTTTAAGAAGCTTTTGATGTGGTCAAAGTTTGCATAGAGGCTTCGACTATTGAAGTGGATTACAGTGAATGCCTTAATGTTCTTAAGTTTACTATTGTACAGATCCTCTGTGTAATATTGACAGTCATTGGTAGCTCTAGTAAAAAAGTTATTTTCCGGGTCGATGTCGATCTCAGTGTTCTGTAGGTCGTATTGAGAGAATGTAAAATCCTGGGAGTTTGCTTCAGCAATTCTCCTTATTGAAAAATCCAAGTCGGTGCTTCCTATAGAACTGTATGTATTACTAGACATGTGAGATTATGTGCTTTTACATACCAAAGTCCATACGTTTTTCTCGGTGTTTATACTGGATGTGGTGTACTGCTGCGTGGACGTATAATGAGTTTGTCATATCGCAAGAAGGCGATCTCCCCCCTTTCTCGTGCAGCTCTCAGCTCCGGCATCAGTTCTTTACGTTTTCTTTTTATTGATTCGGTGTAGTCCTCGTTAATGAAGATTTTTGTTCCTTTAAGTCGTTTGGCGCGCTGCAAGATTTCCTCGCGATCCTTCCACCTCAGTAGTCTGGCGATGATGGGTCTCGGCCAGTCTCTCCCTCCGCCGGGTTTCCCTACGCGGTGAGCCCTCTCCACCTCCACCGCGTGATTTAGCTGTAGCTTCTCCTTCAGTATTTCTTTCACCTTTTCCTCGGCGTCGGCCCAGGTCTCCCCAGGCGACTCCAACACTCCCTCAAATACCAGGTTATGTCTGCGGCTCTGCCCCTCCAGATACTCCAGTTTGTCCGTGATGATGTGTAGATTGTCACATACTTTGTAAAAGTCCGTTTGTAAGGTGTTTGTGCGCTCCGTGAGTTTCAGATTATGTTCTTTCAAAGTGTCCACCTCACCTTGCGTGAACTGCAGGCTTGTTTTTAGTTCTTGAATGTCCTTAGTCTGTAAATCCATGCGGGTGTTTGTTGATTCCATGATGAGTTTTATAAATCCTTTGAAGTTTTCCTGCTGTTGTTGAATTAATTCTCTGAACATGACCCTCTGCTGCTCCATGAGCTCCGTGACTCGACTGAGGCTTACGTATTCCTCTTCCACCGCCGAATCTGCCTGTTGCTTCGCCTCTATTTTCGGCGGTTTTGGCATTTTGCTCCCTCCTATATATACCCGTACATGGACAGTACGTGCATATATAAGCATATAGTTTTCTTCTTGTGTGTCTTTAATGTTTTGTAATTGGTGAGTACATTTTAATGTGTCCTGATCTATGCGTTAAAAGAGGCAAGGTTTGGTAAGCTGTTGCCAGAGGGGGGCACCCATCGAGCTCCACCCCACCTCCTGCTCAACCTATTCTTCACTGTACATTTTGAGGAGTGCCTTTGGGTGTCCTGGTCTGTGCATTAAAAGAGCATTTTTGGCAACCTGGTACCAGGGTGGAGGTCCCACTCGAGCACCGGTTACCTCTCGCTCGCCCTAGTATTGTGTTGTATGTATTTAATATTATATTTATTTGAGTAGGAGTGTGGAAAGTAACAGGGACGGTCACATGGAAAAGCAAATAAGCGGCGGTAATAACTTCAGCAGTGACACTTTCAATTCTCATTGTATTCTTGAACAAGTAGGTTTTTGTACATACATTTAAAGTGCTTAATAGTTGCACATTCTTTTAGCTTTTCATCCAGTTTATTCCATAATTTTACACCACAGACTGTTATACACATACTCTTTTTTGTTGACTCTACTTTTGGGTGTTTAAATTTACATTTCCCTCTTAGATAATATGCACCATCTCTATCTTTAAACCTTATTTGGACATTTTCTGGGAGCACTTTTTGTTATGCTTTAAAAATGACTTGTGCCGTCCTAAAGTTAACTAAATCCTCAAGTTTCAAAGTTTGGCTTTTGTGAAATAGAGGATTTGAATGCACTGGGTTTGCATTTTTGGCCCCCAGTCCAAATGAGTTTGAGACCCCGGGTCTATAGGAATAGGTGTAGTAAAACAGTGCAGATTCTTTGGCAGAATCAAATGTGATCTTCTTTGATATTATATTCTTGTAGAAATCCTGTAACATTTCTATAGGCATTGTGGCACCCTCTGCTGGGTTTCTGCTGTCATAACAAGGCTAAAGCAGATTACTATGTCAAATAAATGATAAATAGTTTTTGCAATACTCATCTCACCAGGCAGCATCGGGTGGCGAGGTCTAGGACTTTCTGTGGGCAGCCGGTCACCAGCTCTTCGAAGGCCGTCACATCCAGACCATAGTCCTGCAGCAACGCAAAGGAATATTGAATCAGACGACATGTGCATTCACAACCTTAATGGATTGTTCATTATCTGTAACCCAGAGGCGAAAATAGTAAGTGTTGAAGTACCTGTGTGCGAGGCAAGACCTCCGGGTCAGCGGGGATCCGGGCCAGAATTTCACACAGCACGATCCCAAAGGAAAACACATCCACCTGAGCCAAACAAAAGGTGCACTTTATGAATGAATTCATTTTTATACCGTGTTTAAATTTACCTATTTGGAAATTGTGTTTTTAACCATTTATTCACATCTACCAGGGAGTGCCCACTAACTCTTTTCCAGTGAAAACAGTTTCTTTCCGGAATTTCATTTGACAAAATACTTAAAGGTGTATTATGTAACTTTTTATGCTGAAAAAATAAATAAATGGCATGGCTCCTTTACTTTCCATCACAGTCGTCTCTACAACTCTCCAGGATCAATAGTTTGGTAGGTTTTCTGGTGAGAGGGTCCGTCAGCAACGAAAACCTTCCAAACAGTTGATCCTGGAGCGTCCAAGAGACCACTCATACAGCCACTACATGGTCAGATACGCACAAATATCAACTTTTGTTTCTCGTATAAAAAGTTACATAATACACCTTTAATGATACATTATTTTAACCTTAAAATAGGGTTTCTACAGGTAAGTAAAACCTAAATTATGAATCCCATTTAAATGCCCAAATATAATATTCATCACGCAAAAAGTATGAATAAATCATATTTAAAGATCTGCAACTTTTCCACCAAACAGAAGAATTGAGGAAATTAGCATAAAAGTACATTGGACTTTTCAGCAAAAAAAATTAAAATTGATATATAACTTCAGTTTCACTCACAGTGGAGCAGATTTTTGACAATATTTTTCTAAATTTTGTCAAACCTATGGAGTAGTAAGTCAATCAGTAGCATTGTTTTCAAAGTCATGTACATTTAAGGCCTACTTGAATCAAATTAATAACACTTATAAAAGACATTTAAACCCTTAAAGGTGCATTACAAAACTTTTTATGTGAAAAAAAAAGTTGATATTTGTGCATATTTGACCTTGTATTGACCCAGCGGCTATAGTGGTCAGCAAGGCGCCTTCACTTTCCATCACAGTGGGCTCTAGGACAGTCCAGGATAAACTGTTTGGAAGGTTTTCACTGCTGACGGACCCTGTCACCAGAAAACCTACAAAACTATTAATGCTGGAGCTTGGTAGAGACCCCCGAGATGGAAAGTAAAGGCATCATGCTGACCACTCATACAGCCGCTGGGTCACTACAAGGTCAAATACACACAAATATTAACTTTTTTTTTCACATAAAAAGTTGCATAATGCACCTTTAAGTTTGACTCAATTAGTCTACACACAGTTTAGTGCCCAACGGAAAACCTGTCAACCCCATGTCTTTCAAAACACTAAAGACTGAATGGAAACTTGTACGTTTGTATCAGCGAGTACCTTCCGATCGTAGGGCTCTCCACGGAGCATCTCGGGCGCCATCCAGAAAGCGGAGCCCACCAGAGAGAGCTTCCGGCCGGGGTCCTTCACCGCCAGCTCCACCACCTCCCGGGCCAAACCGAAATCTGTGACCAGAGCCTCGCGACCGCGGGACGTCACCCTGATCAGGCAGTTCTGCAAAAGCAACACACAGAACCAGTCACACGTGCTGCAGGGGCCAAAGGCCGACACTAGAGGGCAGAGTTGGCTCGAACACAGAAGACGAAGACAGTGTGTTGAGTGGGTTCTGGAACAATTCACATCTTTCTGTTTAGCTCCAGTTTGTTAAGATGACACTGAAAATGACAAAATCCACATTCGATGAACATAATTTAAAGATAAAGAATATATGAAACGACTTGACAGACAGGCCACATGCTCAGAGCAGGAGGTGTGAAGAGTCTGTGGGCGACAGACCAAAAACTAGGCCAAATCATGCACTTAATGTATTTACTGATGTTCATAAGCACAGATAGACAGATTTGTATGTACGTGTACTCTAAAGCAGTGATAATGGTGGTATTCAGGGTCATCTGTCATCTTGGACTTGATTTAGGTTTTAGTAATTCATTTAACGATGGGTGTTATTTCTGGTGTGTTACTTAATCAAACTGTGGTCTCGTTTAGAAACTTTTTAAGGTTTAGCCTCGACTCCATGGAGACATTGGACATAAGGACTAAAACTTACCGTTGCACAATTTAAGTTGCTAACCATTGTTGTTTTAGGCTGTGTTCTAAAAAAAAAAGTTAATATCTCAATCAGATAGACCGCAGTGATGACCAAATGAAAAGAAGAGACTAAAATCATCCAAACTTCCCCTGACAGTTTGAAAGAGCCTCATATCATTTACATTCACTGCCAAAGGAACAACTCTGTGCTTTTGTTCATGTAGAGAACAAACATGTAGGAGAGGACCTGAACTGGTTGTTGTTTGTGTTTTTGAGTTTGACTCCTTTTGTAGAGGTCTCAGTGATGCCTGGGAGTTGTTTTGCAGCATCACGTTTCCACTCTGCAGCCTGCCATTAAGGGGATCTCCCGGGAACGTCTACAAACATTACTTAAATGGACCGTAACTTTTTCCAACCGCTTAAACCCTGAAACAAACCACTCGCTCCAAAACAATGGGCGCATTGACTTTAATCTTACGAAATCACTTGGTCCGTGAAGTAGGGTTAAGATGCTGGTAGTTTGCACGTGGCATGTGCTAATGTAGACGACGGTGGCGCAGATGGTAGAGCGGGTCGTCTCGTGATCGGAAGGTTGGGGGTTCGAATCCCACCTCCTGAAGGTGCATGCTGTCGTTGTGTCCTTGGGCAAGACACTTCACCCACCTTGCCTCCAGTGTCTGCATACATTGGTGTATGAATGGGTGAGAGGTTCCTTGCTGTAAAGCGCTTTGAGTGCCTAATGTAGGTGGAAAAGCGCTATATAAGTTGAGACCATTTACCATTTAGACTATAACCATCTAAAGAATGATGTTTATGTCGGGAGTTTACTTGGGCATATTTCAAGACCACAATGCCAGGATTCATCACATGGACTGGCCTTCTGACAGCCAGATGCTGTGTCTGGGGACTGGGTCGTTTAGGCACCTGTGTTCGTGTGCCGTCCTGTCCTCTCTACATCCGACCCCTATGCTCCCTCTGCAGGGGGTGAGCCCACAGGAGGTTGGGCCCTAGGCATTCGTTCGGGCTGAGCCCGGCCAGATAGGGTGAGGACTGAAGAGCTCAATCATCCAGGAGAAGCTCGGAGTAGAGCCTCTGCTCCTTCACGTCAAGAAGAGCAGCTGAGGTGGCTCGGGCACCCCAACACACACACACCCAAACCCCACCCCCTGCACCTTCTTTAATGCACACTTCCCTCTCCCTGTCCTGCATGGACCCTCTGCCAGGAAAGTTTTTCTGACGTTTGTGGGCAGCCTGTAGTGTTCTCTGGACGCATCTCTGTCGATACATCTGCGTCTTTGGGTTGAAAATAAGTTTAACACTATTGATCAATAATCACCAACCTGATTATTGATCAATAGTGTGACACAAACAGCGCTGTGGGATAAGGCGCAGGTCGGGGACACAGTTTGGAGCAGAGCGCATGCAGGACACAGCACTCTGCACAGCCAGGTGTCCTGCAGCTGCCCCTGTCCTGGGAGAGGCAGTGAACACTGAATGATGGGACCGTATGGTGGGACACGGATAACAGGCCTACTCGTGGCGGCGCGTGTGCTCGAGTGTATTTATTGGTCTTACCGCGCTCATGTGTGTCTGTCCAGGCGCGCCTCTTTCACACCGCTCTGTTCAAGCCTTTCTTCAGTGTTATTCCCGATGTGAACTGTCATTAAACAGCAGCAGTTTGCAGAGAAAGTTTAGCTTTGAGTCTCCCACTGTCCGGGAGAACGAGTGGAACGGGCAGGAGCTGAAGTATTGATCCAGCCTGCGCTGTGCCATTTAATGACCATACGCGAGTATTTGACCAATCTTCACCAAGGTCACTTTTTATTATTAGCCTATTTCTTTTTTCCCCTCTTTTTTTATTTAGTAAATATGATCTTGGATTGGCTATAAGATTAATGTGGGTTACTGATGCGCAAACATATCATATTTGTTGTGTTAAAAACAACTATTCATCATTTCCTGGTTGGAGAAATGTTCTTTTTTGCCATGTTTTGTGCATGCGTGCCGTAAAATCCGTGTGTGAGGCCTCCTCAGACGTGAATATTTTGGAGTGTTTCATTAAAATGACGCTGGGATTTCTCCGTGGAATTTACCATGAGATGCTCTTGCGTACGTTAAGATCTGAGCGGAAAGCACAGGTTTATAAATGTCACGCGCCCTCTGGCGTATATCGCAAATACACCTACACCATTTTTTTTACGCAATGTTGATAAATGAGGGCCATGACACTGTGTTTGTGTCGACACTGTGAGTGTATATTTACATTTACACTGTTAATTTAACAAAGGTTTTTTTTTACACTGCAAATTAACACCAGCTCTGGTGCGGAATTTGACACTGACTCCACTGTAGCCACAGCTGCCCCTGGGTAGACTGAAGGAAGTGAGGCTACCAGTACCTCCGGGTGCCATGCCATTAGTCCGAAGCCCCATTAGTCCGAAGCCCCATTAGTCCGAAAATGTCCCATTGAGCAGAAGTGCCATTAGTCCGACCTCTCTAACCCAGTTGTGTTGTGGATTAGAGAGTCATACACAACCATTGGCCCAAACCTTAAGGTCAGTGGACTCTTGCCTGAACCTAATTTTATTTTTCAACCCCTACTCAATGGGACATTTTCGGACTAATGAGAAGTCAGAGTAATGGGGCATCGGACTAATGGGCCGACACCCTTCCTTCCGACCACCACCAACAACTCACTCACTCACTGCATTCATTCTGACCTATTGTACATGTTTTTAGTGGTAGCCACTAAGCACACAAGCCTCACATGACGTCCGAGTGGATGTTGTTGAGTGGGAAAAATGTTCACAGTTTTTAGCCATTTTCCTGCAGACTACAAAAATATTATAACATACAAATATAGTCAAGTCAAAATGTGATGTTTTTTCACAGCATGTCCAGTAAAAGTGAAAAACTGACACTTAAGCTAACATTAGTACAGGTGCTCATCATCAGGGTTCGAAATTAACACCCGCCAACCCGCCAAATGCGGGTTAAAAATCATTTTGGCGGGTACTGATAAAAAACCTACCAGCCAGTTTGGCCGGTGATGCATGAGCTAGTGATGGGTCGGTCGCGAACGAGTCGGTACAAAGAGCCGGCTCTTTTAAGTGAAAGATGAGAGCCGAGCCTCACCCGCGAGCCGTTTTATTTATTTATTTATTTTTTGCATGTTGCATGTTTATCAAGCTCACCGTGCCCCGCTTTCTGCTACATTCAAGAAAAATAGAGAAAGGCAAAGAGTAAACGAGTAAAGAGAATGGGATCGGGGAGAGAGGGAGAAAGGAGAACTCTGCAGGCGCAGCCCGTTCGCGAGGAATGAACCTGCTATTTACACAAAATCAAGATCTCTATAAACTTAAACTACTCCATAAATGTAGTCAGCGCATCCATAGCTTTCAGTCACTTTATATTTGAGAGAGATCCGCTTAATATTTTCGGTTTTATGGTTAGAAAAAGTTACGCTGGGTTTGTGGAGTGAAAACAATGCGATGACGCGCGGAGCGGCGAAACGACGCGATGTCGGCCTTTTCCTCTCATGTGTATGAGCGCATTACAAACGTACAGGAGTCCTGGCTTAAGTAATAACTTCAGTTATGTCTGGAGTCTGTAACTCTCTCTCAGCGCGAGGCTCCAGCAGCTCACGGAGGCGGAGCTGAGGCCGCAGAGGGACTGGGGAGAAGCTATGGGAGAAGCATTTTGACTGTAAATAAAAGAGTACATACATGAAACTAATGGCAGCTTTAAAAGTGTATGTTGCTATAATAAACAATGGCTCTACCACCTCAAAAAATTTACTTTGATTCCTGAAGACAACACAGACCACTATAAGCCAATATCACATTATTATAGCAACTAATACAATTAATTCCTCTTTTCTTTTTAATTGCTTTCTTGATTATAGTTGTTTTGTGCAGGGAGCAGTAGAGAGGCTCATTTAACGAGCCATTAATCCAAATCTCTCCTAAATTTAAAGTGTATATATTAAAAAAACATAAAGAGCCATTTGGGGGCCAAAAGAGTCGGCTCTTTTTGGTGAGCCGATCCAAATGATCCGGTTCACCAAAAATAGCTGAAAATCCCATCACTAGCATGAGCCAATCATGCAAATCATGTCAGAGACGCTCTGGGTGGTTTGTCCCCTCTGTCCTACATTTCCCATGAACACTACACTACTGGTGACGTTTTAGATACCTATTATCACATTTTCATCCAGTGGCATTCATAATCTCTTATTTTCGCAACGTAAAAATTTGTCTAATGGAAATTCTGATTGGCTGGTAACTTCAGAAAGTTACCAGCCACTTTGGCTGGTGATCAAAAAAGTTAATTTCGAACCCTGCTCATCATATATGTAGAATATCATGAAAAGGTGCAATCACTCCTGTTATTCAACTTAAAATGTGAAACTAATATACGATACTCATTACATTCAAAGTGAGATATGTTTGGCCTTAATTTGTTATAATTTTTATTATTATGGCTCAGCTTGTGAAAACCCCCTCTGGCAGCTGGGCGATTCCAGAGATGTAAATATAGGCACCAGCCCTCCACCTGAACACAACCTATTTAGACCATGTTAAGATATAGAGTAAAAGATCCATGAATGTTACCATGGAGATCCGCCATTTTGCAGCTGTTAACATACATTTTCTATTGACTAATATTAGCTAAAAACAGTATAAAAAGTGATGAAATTCATGGTAATTACATCTAACACACTGTGGTGTGTTAATGTGAACAATAACTTTAGTATTTTGTCTTTTAAAATCTCCATTAGTTCATCATTGCTGCTAATCCTATAATTCTTAAGGCTCATTCATACTTCATAAGATGCAAGAACTTCTTGTTCCTGCACCCTGAGCTGCAGAAAAAAGTGAAGTCATCTTTGCCTTGTAGTCGACAAGGGAATCCACTGTCAATGGGCAAAAGTGACTTAATTTTGTTCTGCAGCTCAGGGTGCAGGAACAAGAAGTTCTTGCGTCTTGTGAAGTATGAATGAGCCTTTAGCGTTATGACATCACAGGTATGGAATGCACCTTGTAACCAGGCAACAGTTGGCCAGGTTACCATGGACAATGTTCTGTTTTGTAGAGTTCTATCATTGCACAGAACTTTGCAAGCATATGAACATTCTTCCATAGCTCATTCAACCAGGATCACTTGAACCGTTCGCAAAGTCGCTTTTGAGCAGACCAATAGTTTGAAAAATCACTGCGTTTCTTACCGACTAACTTCTGTTCAAAGAGGAACAATGGAAAAAATCTTTGACGCATTCTTTGAGGCCAAACGCGCCCTACAGCAGGAAAGAGAGGTACACCTCGCAACCTTTCAGGACAGAGAAATGCTATGGGCAGATGAGCGGCGTGCCCTACATAAAAGAGGGATGGAGTCTGCACAGACCCTCCAGGACAGAGAAATGCTATGGGCAGAGGAGAGGCGTGCCCTACATAAAAGAGGGATGGAGTCTGCACAGACCCTCCAGGACAGAGAAATGCTATGGGCAGAGGAGAGGCGTGCCCTACAAGAAAGAGGGATTGAGTCTGCACAGACCCTCCAGGACAAAGAAATGCTATGGGCAGAGGAGAGGCGTGCCCTACAAGAAAGAGGGATGGAGTCTGCACAGACCCTCCAGGACAGAGAAATGCTATGGGCAGAGGAGAGGCGTGCCCTACAAGAAAGAGCGATGGAGTCTGCACAGACCCTCCAGGACAGAGAGATGCTATGGGCAGAGGAGAGATGTGTCCTCCAAGAAAGAGGGATGGAGTCTGCACAGACCCTCCAGGACAGAGAAAAGCAATTGGCAGAGCAGAAGGGTGCTCAACAGGAGAGAGAAGAATCTTGGAAACAGAAATTTGAAGAGCAGCAAAAAGCCACTCATGAGAAGCAGCTAGAGTTTGCCAGAGCTGCTGAGGAGTGGAGCGTCAAGGAGCAGCTCTTGTTGCAACTGCTGAAAAAGAAGGAAATTCCTGAGCTTTTTTTCAATATTGATGAAAGCTCCAATGGTTTAATCCCTGAGCCTAAAATCACACGTGTGACCGGGGAGGACCAGATAGAGGTGACACAGATTGAACTGGGTATGCCTGCAGAAAGTGTTCAGCCTGGTGACAACTTCTACCACTGTATTGTGACGGTCCAGGTGGGGAATTGTCCTCAAGAGGGTCTTAATCATCCCTCTGTGACAGTGGGGGATATAACTGAACCACAAAACTCTACTGAAGCACAGTTTACG
Source organism: Proterorhinus semilunaris (assembly GCA_021464625.1). Lineage (NCBI taxonomy): Eukaryota > Metazoa > Chordata > Actinopteri > Gobiiformes > Gobiidae > Proterorhinus > Proterorhinus semilunaris. Next base: position 30,680,083 of record CM038345.1, on the reverse strand, counting down.
CCTCCCAACAGTAACAACACAAAGAATATGATAACAGAGCAGGAAAAGCCAGCTGCTGAAGTATCAGATGGGGTCCAGGATACAGAGGGGCATCCAGTAGAGCCACAGGACACAACTAACGATGTTCAAGTTAAGTTTGAGAACGCTGCACTGCTCAAGATTGAAGACCTGGGTCTCTCCAGTGCTTCAGAGTCCCAAGCAGAAGTCTCCAAAGGTCAAGACACCATCACTGTGGGCCAAGGTGTTTTAATATTGGAGGATATGATAAATGGGGATTCTACTGAGACTTCAGAGGAAGCTACAGAATCCAGTTTAGCAGAGCCCAAAGGAACGATAACAGAACCAGTTGTGCAGGATGAAATCCTCAGCACCAACAAACAAAAGCGAAAAAGGAGAAAAAAGCAGGTTAACAAGCAAGCTGCTGATACAAAGGAGTCTCTAACAGACAACCAAAGCACGGAAAACAACACTCAAGTTGAGGAGGACCACCCTGCGCTGCTCCAAACTGAAGACAGCAGCACCATAGCAGCTTCAGAGTCCCAAACAGACACACCAAAGGATGAAGACGGCATCACTAAGATTCAAGGTGCTTTAGACATGGAGGACCAAAGTACGACTCCCCCAGAGACACCAGCACCAAATCTGCTGGCGAATGAGGTCCAGTCTTTTTTGGAGGCTACAGAGCGCAGTTCACCAGAGCCCAGAGAAAAACCCGAGGCTGAAGTTGAAGCAACAAACACTGCGCTGGTCCACACTGACAACCAGAGTGACAGCAGTACTGTACCAGCAGGCAATCATTCAGATGCTCAAGCAGAAACTCCTGACGTTCAAGACACCATAACAGAAGATCAGGATGTTTTAAAAATGGGGGGAAAGGCAACAGAGATTCCTCCAGAGCCACCAGCATCACTGACTGAACCACAGACCATTCCTGAAGCACCATCGGCTGCCGAGAGCGATTGTGCAATGGAGAACAAGCTAACATCCAAGGTAGTGGAAATGCCTACTGACCTTCCTGAGGTAGAGAGGCAAAAGGTTAGTGAAGCTGCCCTGGCTGAAACGTCCAGCACCAACATAGGGAAGAGAAAAAGGAGAAAAAATCAGGCACAGAAGCAATCTGCCGAAGTGCCTGATGAACAGGAGTTTTCTGCAGAGTTCCAGAGCATTGCCAATGATACTCAAGTGGTGGAGGATAACACTGCACTGCTCCAGTCTAACGGCCAGGCTGACTGTAGTAACACAGCAGCCGTAGAGTCTCACACAGAAGCTTCAAAAGATGATGACGTTATCACCGAGGACCAGAGCACAGCGATTCTTCCAGACACACCGTCAGCTTCACTGCCTATGGCAGATAAGACAGAACCAGCTCCAGAATCCCAAACAGAATCCCCAAAAGATGAAGACACAACTGATGAGAACCGAGGTGTTTCAGTCATGGAGGACCAGAGTACGGAGGTCCAGTCATCATGGGAAGTCACGGAGCACAGTTTACCAGAGCCTTTAGAAATAACAGTGGTCGAGGTGGCTGACACACATTTTCCGACTGACGAGCAAGATAATTCTTGTGGCACATCCGCTGCATCAGCGTCCCAAGAGGTACCTATCATAGATACTATCGCTGAGGGGCAAGGTGTTTTAAACATGAATAATGTGATGGATGAGGTTCAGGACCGTGATGAGGCTTCTGAGGAAGCGACAAAATCCAGTTCAGCAAAGCCCAAGAAAACAATAACAGAACCAGTTGTGGAGGTTGAAACTCCCTGCACCTTCAACGGAAAGAAAAAGAGGCGACAAAAGCAGACAAACAAACAAGTTGTGGATACAGAGGAATCTAAAGCAGGCCCCCAAGACACAGCTAAAGATGCTGAATTTGAGGAGGATCATACTGTAATGCCTCAGTCTGATGTTCATGATGAGTCCCATACAGAAGGTCCAAAAGCTGAAGACTCCATTGATGAGGACCAAGATGTTATAAACATGGAAGACCAGACTACAGAGATCCTTCCAGAAACCCTGCCTACCAATAGCACAAAGAAAGACAAGAAAAAGAAGCGACAAAACAAGCAGGGAGACTTTCAAGCACTCAATGTTGACTTCAGAGGTGCTGAACATGAACTGTTAAATCATCCAAAGTCCAAGCCCAGGAAAGATTGTGACTACAGCATCCCAGCAGAGGAGAAAGTGGCAACAAAGACCAACACCAAAGCTCAGAGACAGGATAACAAACAAAACACCAAAGCTGAGAAGAGGAAAGGCAAAAGACAGGGCAATTTTGAGCTTGCCCAGGAATCAGACGATGATGATTTTACCTACCAGATCACCAAAAAGAAGGGAAGGAGAAAAAAGCATTAAGGTGCCAAGGCCCAGACTTTCTTAAAGCACCTTGTCTTCAGTGATGTGACCTATTATCTTTCACCACTTTTGATGAGCCTCCTTCAGTTTAATTTTCAAAATAAAAATAAAGCTATTTGCATCATATTAGAATCTTGTTGGATTATTCATTACGAAATTCAAAATGTCTCTTTCTTGTTTTATATTTGTTTTGTTTACCGCTGCTGCACAAACTTTGTGTGGATGGCTTCCCCGCCTCACGCCCGCTGCCGTGTACAGGACACCAGGACTCACCTGGGTCTGCGCGAGGCCATGCTCCGTGTTCTAGCTGGATTGAGTGCCGAGTCTGTGGACCGTATTCCGTGACGCGAGTAACCCGGGCGTCAAACAAATCCTTCGACAGCACCACAGCTTTCTTTGGTCCGGACGGGTTTGTAAGGTCCGGGTTTGAGCGTCACACAGGGTCTGCTGACAGGCTGCACAGGTAACCGCAAACCGCAAATGAATGCGTTTAATGTTAAGTCCTAATGCGGAGCTTGTCCACTTACGTCAGCATGTCGGCGCTGCTGGTACCTGATGCGCAGGTTACATCGTTCAACCTTCCGATGCTTGTGTGGGAGGTAAGAGTGGCAGCTAGCCCCTTTAGCTTGGCGCAACTTTTAAAAACATACTCATGCCGTATTCTTGTCACAGCTGCTGTCTTGTCTTGTCTTACTTATTACCATGGAGCAACGAACTGGGACTACAAAATCGTGTATCTATGTGTACTGAAATAATGGACATTTGTTATGGAAATATCTGGTACTTAAAGAAACGCAAACTGAATGTGCCAACTTGAAAATGGGAAAAACTTAAATCTACACTGATACCTTTTTTTATATACTACAATGTAATTGTAATATGAATATTGCCTGCATGTCATTCTCTATCATAACGAACCTGTGTGCCTTGTACTTTGTCAGCATAAGTTAAATCTCCAGGTGAGACTCCTGGGGTGGCGTTGTGGCATTTAAAGCTAAAGTCAAATCGAAGTTAACCCTCGCCTTGCCACATTACTGAAATGACATTAACATTGGCAGGAAAAATTAAAAGACTACATAGCATGCATGACTAGGACTAGTACCCCGCCCACGCAAGTAATAAGTTATTGACAATCCTGATGCGCCAGACAGTGGTGGTGCAGACATTTTCACTATATCGACTATCCACCTTATTCCTACGCCCCATGAGCCTTTGCGTGAAAGATGTGGGCGATTTCCGGTAAGACCAAGACCTTTTTATGAGCTTTAGAGGCGCAGAATATGTGGAAACACGAGCTGTCACAGCTGAGACCAAACTACGAGTCGTGATTAACTGCTCACAATAAACTTATGACTGAAAATCGCTCCGTCGAAGAGTTTTCTGACCCGTGGGCGTGTTGGCCAAGTTGTCTCCAATTAACCTCTGTGAATATCTTCTAATTGTGCGATCTTTCACAAAGACTTTGCTCAGATGTGGTTTAGGCTTAGAGAATGGATTGTCAGCATAAAAACTGTATTTTTTTTTCTTGTTTGGTCAAATATCCTTGGAGATCTTCACATTTTCAGATTAAACTGAGTGAAAGTCTCTTTACGAAGCCTCGTTACATACGCCGCCTCACGTGGAAAAATGCCATGACTGTAGTTTAATTAGGTCAAAGGTTTTGCACAAAAAACGACCAGAAAAAAGTTGGAATGCTCTTTGCATAACTAAGTATTTGAGAACAGGAAAAAACTGGCCGACGTGGCCGAAACGTTGCATTTAATAAAGGAACACTGGTGTTGCAAGTATACAGTGTGCGAGAGTTTTTTCCTGTTCTACGTTGCATTCTCCTACGCACCTGTTTTATACAAGAGATGTGCGAAGTATATCGTCTTTCATAACTAAGTATTTAAAATGCCATGTATTCAGACCCAGTTCAGCTTGTGTGGCCTCACGGGGCTCGGTTCATCTCACTCGTACAGTGCGAGCCGGTCAGTCAGTCGTGTGTTAACAGTGTTTATTTACCTCCGTGGGCTAAGGCTTTCTTCGTAAATGTATGTGAGTCAGTAGCATTTAGCATGTTCAAAATCACCTCAAACATGTCAGTTTAAGGCCAGTCTTAGCACGTCCCAAACACGGCTTGTTCCAGGGCCACACGTGTCACTTTCTCTGTTTTTTTTTATTAAACCACGAACAGCGTAACGTGTTCCAGAGGACATCTTTTCAAATGTCACGGAGGCTGATCGTTTAGAAAATCATCTTCAAATGTGTAAATAAACCGCTATGTGAAACAAAAACTCGCCCTGGAAACCAACGTAAACCAATGGCTCAGAGCGACTTCCGGCATCTCACCGGAAATTCCACTAATCCTCGTTTCTACAGGATTAGGTGGATACAGTTTTCACTTTTAAACATCCCTTTACGTTTAAAACACCTCCTAAACCGTGCAGAGTAATAAAACGTAATAAAACTGGTTTTCGTTTGCAGTCCACATCCCCCCCCCCGCCCCCCCAAAATCATCAGGGGCAGTGCATTGCACAGTTTAAAGTCAAATAAACGGGTTAAACGAGTTGTTCTTGTGCCAGATTCTTTATCCAGATGATAAAAAACCAAAGCGCCCAACAACAAAACAACATTTACACATGTATTTTGTAACGCCGAAAAAAGTACAAAATGGGAGAGCGCGCTGAATGAGTGAGCCGAGGTCACGATGTTGACAACTGCATTTTTGACCACGGGACTGATTAAAATCATAGTGAATCCCAATTATCTGAAAAGGGACTTGTAAGTTTATTGTGGCTTTTAATTCATATTATTATTTTTTTTCATGCACGTCACTGTTCTCTGTGTATATAAAAGAGTATTTGACAGATTGGGAAGCTTGTCAATAGGTTGCACTCACGTGACAAGGATTTTATTGAGCCTCAAGGTTAGTTTGGTATTTGTTTGCGGGCAGATGATAATGATCAGGTTTGCGATTTTTCTTTTGGATATGTCTTTCTTTTACATATCCCCATATGGCACTAGCCATCCATTTTTCTATACCACAGCAATGTATTATGAATGTTTCATTGAAAATCTATGTACATACAGGGATGAGTTCATAGGCATGTTTCACTACTTTCAGGGAGTAAAGTGGAGCTGTAAGCTCACAGTAGTGTTAACAACAGCCTGCTAACAGCGCATCAAGCTGACTATATCATAAAGTAATAGAAATAAAGCTTTGGACAGCCTCTGAATTGTTGACAAATGTACACTGGTGTGCGTGTCCATTTTAATAATAACATCTTGTTCTCTTTTGTTTGATGATGATCTTTTTTTGTAAGAATAAAATAAAACATGCCACGACTAGCATGCCAAATAATTATTGTGTTACCACTTTGCTTTGTTGCTGTCTCTTGTGTTTATTCAGTTCACTTGTGAAACTGCAGAAAATCACGATTTTTCCCGAATGAGAGCCATTTGAAACTTAAACATTAAAGAGATCCGGGAACAGTAATCATGTATGTCTGATCAGTGCTCGTACTTGAGTGCAGTGTTTCTGATTTTGCTGGTAGGACACCGTTGAGCACACACCTTGGAGTTGAGGTCCCGGTGGTAGATGTTCTTGTAGTGCAGGTAGATCATGCCTCTGCTGATGTCACAGGCCAGGTCCACCTTCTCTTTCCAGCTCAGAGGCACATCCTTACGGGCCAGGAGCTCCTCCAGGCAGCCCCCATTCACATACTAGGACAAATAAACAATCAATATTATCTAACAAAGACATAAGTCAAAATACCAGGTGGCTACGTTCTTGTTTTCCTCCATCAGTTGCAAGATAGTAAGACAAAAGAGTTGCATCTGACACCAGAGGAATCCTCACTGGCATTTTGGAAAGTTTTACATAATTCTACTCCTTAGATACAGACGGCAACGTGTCATACAAGGGGACGTGAGCTAGCGAGGGGGGACGAAGTCTGTTATGGAAATCATTATATTTTTCACTCTTTTCAGATGTTTTCTGCTAGACATTTAGCACGCACAAAAAACATCAAGTCCAAATTGGGTCCAAATAAATGTTTTGACACGGCAGATTTCCCACTTGATGTGAAAAACCAGCACTCAAAGCTAACGTTAGCATGCAGCATGAAGCTAACGCTAGCCATATTGTTAGCATTCACTGTTTTTATGTACAAATTTGTTCCTCTCCACATCTCTGTATCTTTACTTGGTAGAAAATTCATCCATAATTCAGCATTTGTTTACCTCATCACCCCCGCTTGAAACAAGCAAATTTTCTCCATTTTGGCGTTACCCAAATCGAAAAGCTTCTTGAAAAATACAGCAACAAAACAAGGATGAAAATGCTATTAAAATGTGACAAAAGAGTGACCAAAACTCGACAAAAACGCGAATGAAAAACATGACCAAATAAAAAGACGAAACCACGACACAAAAAAGTACGAAAATGAGACAAAAACACAACAAAACACAACAAAAGAAAAAAAAAAAAAAAACCCGGCGACAACGCAACAAAGGTTACCATCAGTTTTGTAGGCCTTAGCTTTTAAATGATGCGTTACATTGCTCTCCAGTCAAGAAGCTTTCTGATTTGGGTAAAGCCGAACTGGAGGTTAAAGTACTTGGGGAGTAATGTTTTTCCCTTTTTGTTTTCCCCAGGCCCGGCTATACGGGGTGCAAAAGGGTACATTGCAACCTCATTTTGAAATGTTTGCACCCTAAGTTTTAATGGCATCATAACGTATTTTAATGGTGAGAAACTCGAATGCACCTTCAGTCAGTTTGTTGTCCCCCTCTAACCCCCTCATATACAATAACAATGTACTGTTATTGTATATAAGAGTACATTGTATATGTACTGTTATATACAATGTATTTAATTACTTTTTCATAATTTTGTATTAATTTTCAATTTATCAATATTCAAAAAATGTGGAGGAAATGCCAAAAATAGGTATCAACATCGCTAACACCAGAAAATGTAAGCCTTTAATTAAAATTTTGCTCAAATCCTATCCTGGAGCCGCCCCGGTGAAATGATCCGGATCACATTCACTTTGAGTCTTGAGTGTGAGCTTGCAATAGAGACAGGCTGTACGCTGGATTCTGTACGAGGCGGCGTTGAACTTATGAACTTTGTTGTGAGTGATGCGGCACCATGTGACGAAAGGAACCGTGTAATGACGAGCGTTAAAACCCACCTCGAGGATCGGGTACAGTTTGTCTTCTTTCACACAGATGCCCAGATACCTGCAGTCACAACAAGCCGCGGAGAACAGATCAGTCAGAGCTGTCACACAAACACCGTTACACTGACACTGGCATTACAGGGAAAACAGGCCAAAATGATAAGTATCAGGAAAATAAAGTTCCATCATGTTGATCTACATACTGTAAAAAAAAAAAACTAAATTCACAGTAGATTTTACAGCATAAAACTCTGTAAAATCTGTTAACAAACTATTAACAAAGTAAACCTGTAAATTACGGAAAATGTATGTAAACTTATTTACATATTTTTTCTGCAGGTAACTTACAGTATAATTTACTTTTCTTACTTTTCAATATAACCATGTCACTATGATATTGTCTAATTCTGAATCAAGATCAAGATAGTAAACGTAGTTAACGTAGACACAAGATATAGAGCTTTGTTAATGAGATTATATTTCTGAGTGTTCATTTATTTTCTGTAATTAGGAAATTCGAAATTATAGTAATATGTAAGATTATATCGGCCAGTAATTATAGTAAGTGAACTGCAGTACAGCATTTGTCACTCTGTCATTCATTGTCACTTTAAACTTACTTACAAACAATGAAAGAGGGAGCCTGCAAATTAAAACGCTAGTTGCAGTAAATAAGAAAGTAGAAAGTAGAAAGAAGTAGGGAAACTGCCTATAAATGGGATAACTTCGCATAAAACTGCAAAATGGTGTGTAGGAAAATATACAAGTGTTTGCTGCAGAGAGTGCGGGTGTAAGAGCAGAGCAGGTTGTTTTTGTGCTGTCCATAACATCACAGCTCAGTGGACTGTTTTAATCCCCTGTGTGGTGACCTTGGCGTGTGAGTTTGCTTAGGCAAACAGTGTGTGCGTCGCTTCGCCTCATATTTAACCCCTGAGGACGGCTCTCATGCTGACATCGATGATTCAGGCACTTTAAATATTCAAAACACTTTATTCATTCCTATAGGTTATCATGCCAATTAATGATGCTAAAATGTATACTTTAGCTATTCCAGAAAAGGTTACAGGCTGTATCTTTCTGTACGGGCGATGAATGGAACTTACCACAGACTAAAACTTTCACAAATATGTCTAAAAACACTGAGAGAGCAGAGGAGTGGTAGTAGTAGTAGTATTGCAAAAGTAGTAGCTTCTTAATACCTATGGTCACCGTGAAATAAAATGTTTATACATTTAGATTTGAGTTGATAAATCTATATTTTGCACATACTGTAATATAGTAGGACAGCTCATTATGGATTCACGCCAATAGCAAGAACATTTCTATGATTTTAGTATTGGACATAATGAAATTAAAATAATGAAATGAGCCCAAAGTCTTTTGTCCACTTGAATGGCATCAGTGTTGTGTAAATAATGTGCGAAAAAAAGTGTGACTGGGAAAATTTGATGGCAGTACGGAGAGTTTAGGAATTACAAAACCTTCTAACTCTGTAGTTTTAGATCTCTGTGAATATGTTTTCAAATGCCTGTAGTTCTTGTAATGATTCACCAGTTCATATTTAAATCACTCTTTTTTTGCAACAGTAATACAGAGAAACATCTGATAAATGGTCTTGAAATTGGGAGTTACCTGACGATGTTTGGGTGGGACAATTTCTGCAGGAGGCTGATCTCTCGCACGATGCTGTCCTGATCCACGTCGTTTTTGTAAATCTTCACCACCATCACTTTACAGCTGGTGCTGTGTACCACCTGGTGCATCCAGCAAGGACATAAAGAAACACAATGAGCTTCTTTATTATGACTAACATCTTCTGAGCACAATACAATTACACTGTAGAGACGATACCATGACAGGTTCCATTATATCAATGCCATCCATTTCTATCAATATTTCATCCATTACTAACTGTATGGAAGCTGGAAGTCTTTTATCTTTGCCCCCAGTAATTTGGTTACGCAATTATTTCAAATTTCAGCGTGAGGAAACGTGACCTGTCCGGGTGGTCAAGTCGCAAAGCCTGTGGGCCAAACGGAGAAACAAAAGCGCTCTTTATGCAACGAAGCGCTTTTGTTGCATGTGAGAGGCCGAGAGAGAGAGAGAGAGAGAGAGAGGGGAGAGAGGCCGAGAGAGAGAGGCCGAGAGAGAGAGAGAGAGAGAGAGAGAGAGAGAGAGAGAGAGAGAGAGAGAGAGAGAGAGAGAGAGAGAGAGAGAGAGAGAGAGAGAGAGAGAGAGAGGGGGGTGGATGGAGACAAGTTTATATTTATTTTATCACTATGTTTATATAGTAGGGTCAATCTACTAAAACAAAAGGAGCCATGCTGACCACTCATACAGCCACTTTTTTTTCTTTCGCATAAAGAGTTGCATAGTGCACCTTTAAGGTCTTTTGTTTTGGAATCTGCTGATTGTGGGCTTTCAAACAAGCTTTCTATTTTTTGTGATAACATTTTTATTGTGCAATAATATTGCACAATTTTTTACCAGAATTGTCCCCCTGCCCCTACACCCCCAACAACGGGAGCCTGGCACGAGCCGGACTGATCCTCCATGTTAAGAGATGCATGGGGATAGTCTGTAATTGTGCAATTTGAATCTCGCTGACTCCGGCAAAACCAAGACGAGCCAATCATTGCACAGGAGGCGGGAGTTAACAGTGCATCATCTTCCACACTAGGATTTCCCATCAAACACCTGTGCACCTCCGGGCCGTAACCAAAACAGTGAAGGCCGCGACACAACGATCTTTTACCAGTGCCTTTTCTTCTGTTTTAGATGAGCTGGACTTAAAGCCACAGCAAGAAGCTGCTCTGAGGGCTTTTACCAGAACATTTCCTCGACTGCACGTGTGGACTACAAAAAAACATGGCGGAGGACGTAAACGCAAAGCACAGGTTGTTGTGTTTCATTGGTTCTCTCTCGTTCAAACTGCGATCGTTAGCCCCGCCTCGAGTCTCGATTTGGAAATTGCGTCCTATTACCAAAATTCCAGATTGTCTTTATATGTAGTCTATTTATAAATACATACTGTATATAAAGTCAATCTGGCTTTAGGCCAGGCTACAACAATGAGCTCCAACAATGATATCATAGAACAAAACAATCTCCCCCAATCCCTCCCTACCCTAACGATTCCCCCCACCGCGGTCGAGGCACTGAAGTATAGATTACATTACATTATTCCTTCAAAATAAACAAGCTCCCTTTGAAGTGCCATCAATGTGCTGAATAAATCAGCCTTCTGTCCGTAATAAAGCGCCCCCTGCTGTCACAGGCAAGTCTGACACCTTTTACAGTTTAGAAGCAGGATTATAGACAAGACATGATTAAAATGCTCATGTTTTGCATGAATCTGATCTCCCTTTGATCTAGTAGCAGTCTGTTCAGGGCACATGAAATCTCAGCACCCACTCTACATCCTGAAGGGGCTTAACATCTCTGGCGATTTGAAGAAGAGAATTGGATAATCCTTGAAATGTCAGAACAGAAATGAAAAGCAGTGTCAATTTTAGAGCAGTGGTTCCCAGAGTAGGGATCGGGGACCCAAGATGACATAAATTTGATTTATACCATTCTTAATTTAAAACATCATACATTTGTGAATTCAGGTTAAAAGTAAATTATGTAGCGTTCACATACAGGTGTTAGAATATTAGAATATCATGAAGTGCATTCACTTCTGTTATTCAACTTAAACTGTGAAACTAATACATGATATAGACTCATTACATGCAAGTGAGATATATATTTGTATGTGTATTTGTTATTATTTTGATTATTATGGCTCAGCTTGTAAAAACCCCAAATTAAAAATCTCATAAAATTAGAATATTTTGAATATGAACTGTAAGCCATAATCATCAAAATTATAACAAATAAAAGCTACACATATGTCACTTTGCATGTGATGAGTCTATATCATATTAGTTTCACAGTTTAAGTTGAATTACAGAGGTGAATGCACCTTTTCATGATATTCTAATTATATGACGAGCACCTGCATATAATATTATTATTCATCTATATTTGGAATGTTTGCAGCTTCATCTTGTTATAAGCGGCAATTTCGTTTCACAGGGACGTTATTTGCAAGTTCATTTTCATTTGGGGTTTCGCTGCCTGAAAAGTTTGGGAATCCCTCATTGAGTGAACTCCACTAATTTCCACACCTCTGCAAAGGAATCAAACCCCTTTTAGGACCCCGATTGGCCTGCAAGCCTCCCTTTGGGCAGCCCGATATACTATACTATACTACTAAAAATGAACAAAACAAAAAAAAAAGCTGTGAGCTGTTTTTGCTTACAACTCACAAAATCGGTATTGAGACAATTCAGTTTAAGCTCCGCTACAAAATGTCAAAAATAAAAAATAAATCCTTGGAAATGAAGAGAAAGAATAGGTGCTAAGTCAGGGGAGGGACATTCTTGTTGTATTGCTCTATACGACATCAAACACTTGGACAGTGATGCCGAACATGGATTGGACTTTACTTTATAGACTTTGGAGAAGAAGCCGGTGCCGATGAGCTCAGCGGAGAAGTTCTCCCAGAATTCCAGTTTGCGTACGGCGGTGCGGAGCTTCTGCCATCGGTCCACACTGTAGTACTGGTCCGAGGACTCTCCGAACAGAGTGGGACTGGACGGCTCCGAGGACACGTCCACCTCACACATCCTGGAGATCTCCGCTGCGGAACGGGAGAGACAACAGGAAACGTCAGCTACTGCCCATGTCGAAGCAACACAAATGAAGTTTCGCTTTAAAGGTGACTTTGCTCAAAATGTGTCGAGTGCTGCTTGTAATGAAAAGAAAGAAAACTACACAACATTCCCTGTGCCTGACTTTGGTTTTAAAAGCCGACATTTAGGGAAAACCAACTCTGTGCATCTGATTCTTAACATTTTTAACAATTAGGAACAAACAGGCTAATTGTTGTTGTTAGCATTGCTGAGACAGTAAAGCTAACAAACAGGCTAATTGTTGTTGTTAGCATTGCTGAGACAGTAAACCTCCACTTTGACCCCTGAAAGTTCTTATGAATGGTGTTGGGATGTTAGAAATACTTCAGGGAGGAGGACCAGAACATCTTAACTTTATTCATTCTATAAAAATAAATAAATCAGATCGAGGTTGTTCAAGTATTACCCCCGCTTTAACAGCTTTACCCAAATCTAAAGCTTCTATGGGCCAGTGTAACGGCTCATTTGACTCAGACTTAGAAAACTGATGTAAGATTTAAACTTGAGTTGTCGTCTCTTTTTCGTTTGGTCCTTTTATTGTCACCTTTTCATTGCAATTTTGTTGCCATTTCATCACTGTTACGGCGCCTGTTTCGTTGCATTTGTGTTCCTTTTTCGTGTCGCTTTTTCGTCACACTTTTGCCCGTTTTGCTGCATTTGTGTTGCTTTTTCATCGTGTTTTTATTGCCCTTTTGATGCTTGTTTTTTTTTTAGCTGCGTTTTCATCCTCATTTTTTTGATATTTTGACTTTTTTTTCAATACGTTTTTTTTATTTGAGAAAGACGAATTGGAGAAAACGTGCTCGGTTCAGGTGGGGGTTATATTAAGAGATAAACAAAAAATAATACATTAGATATAAACGGAAATGTGAGAAAACAATCAATGACTGAATTTCAACAAAAGAGCCACACTTTTAAAATACTTCTGCCATTTGCGCTTTTGATCAATATCAGAGCGAATTGACCCTGAAATATTGCAGTTTGTGATAAAAAAAACAACAACATATAAATTGAATACTTGCATTGGAATATCGCAATATGTATCGTATCGGGCACTCAGTATCGTGATACGTATAGGATCGCGACAAAAGTGTATTGTCCCAGTCCTACTGTTTTTGCTAATGTTAGCCTTTGGACAGTGTTTGCAAGTTAGCCTATGTGTTAACATGTTTGAAATAGCATATTTGACTTCGAAACTGCAAGATCCCTGCAAGAAAAATATACAGAGGAATTGTGAGAATCTGTAACATTTGAATGAACTAGAATCAAAACCTTTTATGAAATACACTCAACATCTATGTATAGAAACAGAGGGTACACAGCCAATTAAACGGTGTCAAAGAAAAACAACGTTGCTGCCTATTTATAGATGAACTAATTACTGCCGCACAAAGACACAACGACAGGCAGAGGACACTTTATAAAATGAAAACACAAAAGCCGCGTTTATGAAAGAGCAGAGGACAAAGGGCCTCATGTCGGGTCCGCTCTTCAGCAGAATGAAGCGCCGCTGCTCACACTGACAGACAAAGCCACTGTATAATATCAGGGGCTCAGAATGAAAAACATGAAGAGATGTGATTGAAGAAGGTATAGGTAAAAATAGGTACGCAGAGAAGACTTAAGCTATAGATGCGCGCCAAATTATAAAATCGAACCGTGTTTTCCATGTAATTATACATTTTCAGATGTGGTCCTTCTCGTACTTCTGTCCCCAAAAGGATTCACATCATCCCAGTGCCTACGTTCTCCTCCCACCCAGACGCAGGTTTGTCAAGCTGCGGTTCAGGACCAAAGGAAGCGTCTAATCCTAGTGTCTGACTAAATTAACCTTGAAAAGTTATACTAGAAACACAAGTAGAAACAATACAAATGTACAGAGGTTTCTAAGTATCTACTTGGTTTGGCGAGGCTATGGATGGACTGGTTATTTATTATGAGTTTTTTCCTGCCGGCCTTGGTATACGTATTATTGCCGAACCAGGGCGTTACTTTGTGGACACAGCCTGCACCTTGGCTGTAAACATCATTGCCAAACAAGTTGTCCCCGTGCAGTCCAGCTCAGGACGAGGGTAAAGGGCTTGGTCCCATTAGAGCTGGGTACCGTGTGTTTGTTTGTTTATTTCATTTTATTTTTCTTTACCACTACTTTTTAACGATACCTACTTTTCGGTACTGGTTTTTAACGGTATTACATTTTATTGAATTCATTCAATGGTGATGCCACATCAGTTAATACTTGAGAGAAAATGTATGTTTATGGATATGTGTGCTTTTCTTTCTATGTGTGTCTAATTATAGGTTTTGATTAGAACGATTTCAAGAATTCACATCTATTTGTATATTTTAACAAAAGGTGAGGAGGGTTCCATGTTCTAAGGGTTGAACTGGGACATGGCCTGTATCCACTGGTACAGAGGACTCTCACAGCAACACTTCTGGAAATGTTACCTATTTAAATATGTCACATACGGCGCCCATGTCTAATGAGTGAAATATAATGCATCATAGAAAAAGTCAATCCCCTGTCAAATGCTTGAAATATATTAACGTGAATCTTTTAACAGTGTTTTTCATCACTCCTGCTCAGATTTTGGCGTCGGTTTCTCCTCTGGCTCTGGGCTCTGGTTGAGAGAAGTTTCCACACCGTCAAGTTCATCAACACCTTTCTTTGTGCAGATGCAGAAAGAAACAAAAGGCACCAAGTCTGAGTCACCCACGGTTGGAGCGGCCCAGCAGCTGAGCCAACAGCAGCAGCAGCAGCTACATTTTTGTGCTCGTTCCTTAAAGATGGCGGCTCAGGCGGATGTCGCACTATGCTGGGACTGCGCTGTGAAACTTTTAAAAGGCGCATTCCAGTCACGGCGAGGACGTCAGCGCTGATGCAAACTCTCTGACATACAGCTGCCAGTGGGTGAATTCACAGTAAGGGGTTATTACTTCTGGGTCAGTCCAAATGAAGCAGTTTCCGTAAATTCAGCGAGGTGTTTTTTTTTCTTTCTATGAGCTGAATTTAACGTCTTAACCCCCGCCATAACCGAGTGCATTTTCTCCAGTTCAGCTTTACCCAAATCTACCAGCTTATAGCCTATAGGAGAGTGTAACACCTCATTTGAAAGCTAAAACCTTCCAAACTCATGTAAATTGATCTTTTCCCCATGTGTTGTTTCCGCATTGTCAGTTTTTAGACTTTTTTCCCTCACTTTTTTTATTGTTTTTTTCGTCAAACATTTTCATCCTCATTTTCATCATTTTTTTTACCTTTTCATCACTTTTTCATTATTTTTTAATCGCCTTTTTTGCCACTTTTTCATCACTTTTTCATCGCCTTTTTTGCTACTTTTTCATTTTTCCATCACTTTTTTGTCACTTTTTCATCACCGTTTTTGTCGCTCTTTTGTTGCATTTTCATCCTCGTTTTCATCTAATTTTTGTCGCTATTTTGACACTTATTTCCAAAGAGCTTTTAGATTTGGGTAAAGCCAAACTGTACAAAATGTGCTTGGTACCGATGGGGGTTAAGAGGTTAAACAAATTACGAGAGTGAAAGGTCAGCAGTAAAGTGTGCATTTTTCGTAAAAGTAAGAGTCGGCATCGTGCTCAGTTTATTGGCACTTTTTGATTTAACCCATAAAAGGAGCTCTTTTTCTGTATTTTAGGCATTTGCGAAAACAGCCAAAGTGACGAAGGCTATTCTGGGTCAGCGATCTTTCCAAATGGCATCTCATCTCTCCCCGTCCCGCTCCTTTCCTCCCTTCCGGCCTTTACTTGACGGTGTTAAAGAGCTCAACAGCTCGGAGGAAGGCAGAGTGAGAAGCGTTCGTGCAGTTCCAGCTCGGGCAGACAGAGCTGATTGTTTGCGGTCGCGGAGGAGACAAAAGCGTTTTTGAACAAGCTGATGTTTGATGGACAGGCCTCTGCAGACTGTGTGGAGTGACAGTGAGTGCTTCCCACTGGCGTCACTCAGCAGCTTCGTCCGGGAAAACAAAAACAACAACAAAATGACAGCGAAGTGGGTTAAGATCACCCCGAGCTGAAAATGGGGGATCGCTTTTCAAATAAGAGAAAAACGGGATAAGTCACGGACACAAGTTTAGTCTACAGCCAGCATTTAGAAAACACAAGGTTGGGCCCGAAATGTCGTGTTTTATTTTATTTCATGGTGGTAAAGACATGGTTTCCAAAGTTCAGACAAAACTTTGTCCAATTGAAGTGACAAGACACTTTTTGACACACTTTAGTCCTGATTTGTTATTGATCTGGGTCTGTGGTACTTGGCAGGTCAAATATTCTGTAAGGCAAAGGTGTCAAACAGACTGCCCGCGCGCTAGATCTGGCCTGCGAGATGATTTAATCCGGCTCCTGACTTGTGGAGCAGAATCCAGAGTATGTCAAAAAAAAAAAAAAAGTACGCCTCTACCCCATTCCTGTGCGGAGTTATGCATTTTTAAAGAATAACCAGAATGCTCATTCCAGCCACTAAGGGCCAGCTTAAGTCAAAAAAAGAAAAGGTTTTCCGTGTCCAGCAGAGGGCACTGAAACAATAAAAGATCAGGATATGAACAACATATTATAGCCATGTGGTAAATGGTCAGTCTGCCCCAGGGCGGCTGTGGCTTCAATAACTGCTTATCACCACCAAGTGTGGTGTGAATGAATAATTACTACTACTACCAACTACTACTATGTAGCACTTTGAGAAACTTGTGACACAGGCTTGTAAAGTGCAATACAAGTGAAAGCCGTTGTTATTTATTACGCTACAGTGAGGCTTTGACCAAAACAGCACTATCTTAAAATCACAGCTCATTATTATGATTGATCATTTATCGGAAAAATTATCTCAATAGTATTTTCCTGTTTACATTATATGTGGCACACGACCCAAATGAGTTTAACACCCCTGCTGTAAGGGGTGGGTGAGCAAAGTTTGAGAACCAGCAGACTATAATAAGCAAGGCTCACTTTAACCTCTTAACCTCCACCTGAACCGAACAAATCTATATATATATTAACTTCTTAAAAAAAAACAAAAAAAAAAAAACGTCAAAACGATCGGACGACGAAAACGAGAATGAAAATATAACCAGGAAAGTGATAGAAAAAGCAAAAAAATTAAATAAAAAAAAAGAGCGAAAAAAAAAACGTGACATATACGCTGTTACAACGCAACAAAAAAGTCCCGATCAGTATTGTAGGACTTAGCTTTCAAATGAGCTGTTACTCTGGCCTATAGTCTGTCAGCTCCAGTCAAGAAGCTTTTAGATTATAGGTAAAACTGAACTGGTAAAAAAAAAAACGCACTCGGTTAAAGCGGGAGGTGAGAGATGAACCGAGCGCATTTTCCCCAGTTCGGCTTTACCCAAATTTAAAAGCTTCTTGACTGGATTATAGGCCATTGCAATGCCTCATTTGAAAGCTAAGACCAACAAAACTGATCTCAGCTTTTTTTGCAGCATTGTCGCTTCGTTTGTGTCACCTTTATGTCGCTTTATTGTCGCTGCTTTGTCCCTTTTTGTCACATTGTTTTCACTTTTTTTGTCATTGTGTTGGATTTTCGCCTTGTTTTCACCACTTTTTTGTTTCTTTTCAGTCACATCTTGGTTGCGTTTTTGTCTACAGCCAACAGGCCAGTGCCTCATTTGAAGATGTGTAGTTTCTGAAAACTACAAAGTAAGATCTGTGTGAGTAAAACACAACTTGACTGGTGGTGGATGGCGGGTAACTGTTAAGATGTTCCATTATGAAAACTTGGACTCAACTTTGACAGTTCACGTTTTAATTTACAATCATAATGTCTTTAAACATTATAACATTGAGACGGACAGACGTAAACGGTAAAAATAAGATGGAAGAAGTCAAATAATTCTTTTGTTTGTTTTGGTTCATACCCAGAAATGCTCGGTTTGGAACTGTCCACACTCAAAATTACTGTATCAGAAATAACATGTTTGAATAAATGGTAGAAGATCTCTAAATTATACATACGGACACAAACACCTTGTCACGGAGGAACTCGATGTGCTCGAGTGTGGCCACATCTCGCCTGCACCTCGCTCCCGTCTTTGAGCCGATGTGGAAAATGCAGGTTTAAATCCATTTAAACGCCGCATCGTAATCTTGTCGTGGTTAAGAGCGAAACGCGGCGATTGCGGACGAGCTTCTGTGAGTTACTTCAAGTGTAAAGTATGCGGACGGTTAAGAGCCCTGCAATTTAAAACAAACCCACGGCCGTCACGTTTCGACCGCGGCCTAAATGTACCAAAGAAAAGAGGTTACAGCTAATGCTCCATGGATTTTACAACTGCTACATCAGGCATAGCTGTGGTCTCTCTCTGGTAGGAGACGGGCAACTGTTACACCACAACAACATGTAATTACTTTTTTTTTTAAACAATCCACTTGAACCGAGCACATTTTCTCCAGTTCGGCTTTACGGACATCGAAAAGCTTCTTGAAGGAAGTGTCAAAATAGCAACAGAAATTAGACAAAAACGAGGATGAAAAATGCAACAAAAGAGTGACAGAACGATGAAAATGTATGACGTAAAAAAAAACGAAAAAACAATCGATGAAAGTGCGGCAAAAGTGACAAAAATGTGTGATGAAAACGCAATCAAAAGGGACAAAAATGAGAGAAGAAAAGCAATGATAATGTGATGAAAACCCGACAAAAAAGTGATGGGAAAAATGTCAACGTGGCAACAACGCGGGGAAAAAGCTCAATTTAAATGAGTTTTCTGTGGGTCTTAGCTTTCAAATGAGGCGTTAAACTGAACTGTCGAAAATGCTTTGGGTTAAGGCGATTAAGAGGTTAATAAAATTATACGAAATAAAAAAAAAAAAGACACATTACAAGACCAAGAAAAAAACAAGCACATGGCATTACAGGATTTCTCTCGGGTGCTCCAGTTTCTACCCTTAAACCTAAAACATGTACAATGCGGGCAATTTGTATTGCTGCACTGGTGACCGTAGAGATCTGGCGATGGGTTCCAGGTTGTTCCACTGTGGTCATCGTGTTGAAGACAAAGTATTCCTTAAACTAAATTCACTCAGAAACAACCAAGTAAGATAAATGCAATAGAACTAGTGTTATGTTAGACCAATTCAATTAGCAGATGAGTCACTTCATTTCAACATAATCATTGCAGGACTAAATCACTTCTAAAGCAAGGTTTGTCTAAAATAAAAAAAAACTGGGTTCGAAATTAGACTAAATTAGAGTAAAAAAAGTAGGACTAGACCAAACATTCTGTGTAAATGTGATGGAACCCCCAATGACCGAACCAGGAACCCCACTGTAAAACCCAACTACTGTATTAAAGTAACTTGTGATATGCGATACGGCTGTGCTACATCGCGATAACGATATCATTGCGATATTTCACTAAACCATTTCAACACGATATGCTCCATTCTAATTGAACGCAAATCGTAAGTAACTAGATTTTCAGCAAATTGTGTCAAAGCAAGACTTCAAAAACACTACATCAGCGCCACAACAAGACTCAAATGTAACTAACTGGAACTTTTACACATTTATAAATTCAGCGCATTCTTTGGCTGAGTTTGCAAAAAAAAATAAAAAAATTGTTGACCTCAGCCAGAGGAAGACTTTAGTGATGTTGCGATATATTGTGGCTTCTTGTGATATGGATATTGCATCACCTAATATTGCGATACGATATGTTTTTGCGATATATTGCACAGCCCTAGTATTATTATAGATCATAACAAGCAAAAAAAAAGGAAAAAAACTAAAGTGATCCTGAGCTCAGTCCTCGTGACCCCCGTACAGTCCCAAACCCACTTTTGGAACCACCATATTACAGGACCCTACCTACATCTTTGAATGAATAAAAGTGACTTGAAGTGACTTGAAGTTTGGTGTCTTAAAAGTTGAGTTAGACTTTATTGTGCCCGTGCATTTGACCCGTCCTTTAGAAGCGCTGACAATGAGTGTTCGTGTTTGAACTTGGGCTGTCACGATAATCACTATATTGACTTATCATTCAGTAAACGGTAGCTAAACAATACATTTTTGTAGTACTTTATTTTTTACCTGCAGTAAATAACGCATAAATAAGAAGTCACTTCTCTCTCTTGGTACAGCAGTGTTTTTTTCCTTTTTTCTGCAAACTTAATTTGTATTTTCGGTGCTCCACACTGTTTTACTGGATACTTTTGTACATGTGTTTTTGTGAGGTTCAGCGGATTTTTACTAGAGAAAGTCCATACTAGACATCACAAGTAAATGTTTTTTAAAAGGAAACAAACAGCTAGCTTATGAGCTAAAGACATTTGCCATGTTTATTGGAGGATATTTTAAGAGAAAGTGCTTTTCGAACAACATTTGTTCTCAGTCAGTTTTAAGCTTTCGAGTTTGTTTCTGAGGCATAAAAAGGTCTTCACTAATCGTTTATCGCGATATTTTCCATCCATATATCGAACTTCAGATTTTGTTATCTTGACAGGCCCCGTTTGAACAATAAATCAGTTAATTACCATCCATGGACTTGATTAAAAGAAACACTCATTTTGAAATCACATTTGAAATAAATGTGTGTGTACCAAAATATATGCACAAATGCAAATTATGTTACAACCGACCCCAGTCTCAAGTAATCAAACCCGTGACATTGTCGCTGCGGCTACACATACAGTATCTTCTTCAAAACACAGAGCTCGATGCAAATGACATCAGCTGGAACAGAGATACAACTCTCACTCAGGTCTATATCGATTGTCGCTGCCGCATTATGACGCTGGAACTCGCTGTTACCCAGGAATTCATTGATGCCATCCCCCAAAAAATCAAAAGGGCAAGATCTAATTTGCACGTCGGGTTTTAAATAGAGAAGGCCCTTATGCGCGGCGCTGCCCGAGGCTGCGGGCTGCGAAAGCGAATCAATCATTTTAACACACATTACAAAACACTGACCTCTCCCGACACCGCAGAGAGAGACGTGTGCAGCCTCACTCTGCATAAGCAAAATACAAAGGTACTGAATAATACGGACAAACGCTTTGAAACCCAAGCGTTTTTTTTGTTAAATTAAAATATTAAATCAACGGAGTAGCTGTTTAAATCTCTATTTTAAACACATCCAAGCATTAACGTTGGACAGAAGATTAAAATATGAATTAAAAAAGTATCTAATTTGCGTGTTCTCATTGCAATAGTCCTTGTGAAACACTCTGACTGCATGAGTTTATCATTGGTTTCCCTCATTCAAACGGTTTACACACTCTCCGGGCTGTAATCCAAATACCTTATTATTATCAACTAACACAGCATTATCCGTCATAGGATATAATAAGAAAAGGTCATGACCCTGCAGTCCCAGCAGCAAGTAATGCAATCACAGCTCTCCCAGGCTCTCTGTCGGCTCCTGTTACCTGCACCGGCCGGGGCAAAGGCCGCCTGCAGCCTGGGAAATTGGTTACTGACGACTTGCAGTCAGTGGAGAGCCTTGACTTGAAGTCTGCAAATAATAAAATCTTATGCTTCCTTGGAATCTTATTACAAGTAGACTTCCCGAAAACATGTCCCGAAATGCATGGTATTCTCGTATAAGTTTGATATTTCTTATTGTCTTTATTCAAACAATAATAGTAGGGGCATTTGTTAAAACTGTGAACTCTGAACTTAATCTTGATTTTTAAGGCGGGACAGGGCAGGGGAAAACATAGATTTTTCAAACAGTGGTCAAGTAAAAAAAAAGTAATAATAAGTAAAAAAAGTAATAAAAAAAAAATAATAATAATAACGAAACTCAGCCTTTACAATGCTTAGCTTTTTGTCCGCTAGCGAGACGGATATTTCCCGAAAATAACTACAGGCCGGTTTCCAGTGTTAGGTAACAACAATATTTTTTCAGTAACGGTGTAATCTAATTCATTACTCTCCCCGTCGTTACAACGCCGTTATCGTTACTGGGTAAACAAAGTGGCACGTTACAATCGGACTGAATGAGCAGGAGCAGGGGAGAGGGTGGGCGGAGTCTCACGCTGTCTGTGCAGAGTGTTCGTGCTCTCTGCTCCAAAAACTATGGGTGTCCCCGACCCCCGTGTGTCGTCATCCCCACAGGAGAGACTTGCACAATCGGAGAGACTTGCACAATGCCTGTGCGTAAAGGCTGCGTTGGCACATGTTTCTTTTACTCCTGTTCCTCCTCATTAATGAAACAGCAACGCAAATACCTCCCCATTAGGTTCATTCAGTTACTATGAACATCTTTTACATGATAGTACATAAATACAAACACCTGCCTGTTCTACTCATTTGAACTGACTTTTGAAAACTGTTAAAAACAGTAACGCAAATAGTTACTTTCCCTGGTAGCGAGTTACTTCCATTATAGAGTAATTCAGTTACTAACTCAGTTACTTTTTGAAACAAGTAGTGAGTAACTATAACAAATAACTTTTTTTTAAAGTAACGTTCCCAACACTGCCGATTTCCCGGTTTTATTCATGCACAAATATTGACATAATTGGTATCCACGAATGGCGACGGAGATAACGCTGTAATCCAAATATGGTTATTTCCTTTGTGGGAGACAGCAGTGGCTAAAGACAGGAGAAACGTAGTTTAGGACCCATTTTCTCAACATGAGGTGTTTCTTTACGCTCTTGCAACAATATCTCCACTTTAGAAGCTCCTATAGACTCCAAACTTCCCAAGTCTTCTTATTCATATTTTTTTAGTTTTTTTGTCCAGAGTGATTTATAATCATATTGGTAACACTTGATAATAACTACACCTTGATTATTCATGAATTAACAATTCATTCATCATGAACAATTCAGTAGTTAAGTGTAAATAACACTTAATAACTACTTTGTACACTACAGTTAATGCTCAACTCATAATAGTTCTTCAATAGTTCTTCTTATACTTCACTAATTCATTGTTATGTAATTATTAAGTGTCACACACACTTAACTAATGAATTGTTCGTAATGAATTGCTAACTCATCATTTATTAAAGGGACTAGATGCAAGTTGGTCATTATTATACTCACTACTGCCACCTCAGGTCTAACGTGTAACTGCAGTCTCTATATTAAGCTCGTGCATGACGGCAATTCGGACCCGAATTAACACCTTTTTGAGTGACTCATTCTACACATTAGGACATTGCTGGAACATGTAGGGGGAGGAACATACATCATTTTTAAATTTTTAAACTCCGTATAGTCCCTTTAAGGCTAAATAAGGTGTATTCATTATTAAGTGTTACCATAATATCTAATTCCTAGAGTTATTGAGCTTTGAACTGAAACAAACAAAAAAACAAGACAAAATCCAAAATCCCATGGGAAAAAAATCTTTGAAACTGTATGGTTTTATTTGTTGAAAATTTCTTTTCAACAAATAAAACCATACATTTAAACCTGGCTCTGTCCATTATTTAGATTTCTTTTTCCAGAACATGAAAGGACATAAAATAGGCGTTAAATTTTTTTCCTCATTGGCAATGTACAGCAAACATTTCAAATGGATATTTACGATTTTTTTTGTTCCCTTGTTCACCGCCAGTGTCTCGCCTTAAAACATTGTACTGTACAGGTTGTACAATTGCTCTTGAATCTCTCTTGAATCTTGAATATAGCGCCTTTCACAGACATGGCCACAAAGCGCTTTACATGAGAGCGTTTTACATTCACTCCATACTCTTGGGTAAGTCACTTCTCCTGTGTTTCCTGATTCCAGTCACAGGACCATGTGGAAGGTGGCCACAGAAACTGCAGCATAAAGACCTTAAACATTCCTTTACATTCATTGTGTAATTTCTTCGCTGTTGCAACTCACGCAGGAGCAAGTCGAAAGGAAAGTCCTAGAAAGTCCAAGTGAGCAACTGCTACACATGCATCACCCGTCAATATTTTCTGACCTTCATCTAAGCAAGGAAGGTTCCATCATCGGACAATTATGCTCTAAGACAATGTGCAATTTCACCACAGCTCCTTCCATCAATCTACTCTGAAGATAGGTACCAATAAAGGGAACAGACATCCACGTGTCGCAGAAGCACGTTTTAGTCCGAGCTGAGGCCTTTGACCTGGTCTGGGAGGTAACAGCCGTAAACGGAGAGGACGGGCTTCATAATGCATGGCCTTCCCCTGGCCTCACTTTGCCCGAGCTCATTTTACTCCGTGGCCAGTTCATCCACTTTGAACAGAGTATAATTCATATAACAGACGGCAATTTTTCACTCTTTTTAGAGGTTTTCTGGCGGAATATACACTTATTTATCACACACAAATAAAGTCAAGTCTAAATCGGGTCCATATGAATGTTTTTTTCACAGCAGCTTGTACCGTAGGAGCAAGAAAACGAGCTCGTGCTACATGCTAGTGTTAGCATGTAGCACGATGCTAACATAGAGCATCATGTTAGCATTCTTCTTTATTTATGTATTTATGGGCTGTTGAACCTTTTTGCTCACCATGTCTTTGTATCTTTATTGGGTAAAAATCTATATTCATAATTCAACATTTGTTTAAGTAGTTTTGGAGTAATTATCGAAAGTTTAGATTTTTCCCCCTCAACTGCTTCAAACATGACCGTATAAAGGCGATTCCAGAGATGCGGTCTTTTAGCTATATAAACAACAGCGTCTGTGTAATATTTAACCGCACAGTGTCAGTCATGTTTGAGTGCTGTGCCCTGTGGTTCAGCCGATGCCAAACCAACATGTGGAAATGTGGTCGTAAAAGGGAGGAAAAACGTCATCTTGGTTTGCGAGCTACAAAGTAATTGCATAAGAGAGAAGACCACTGGGAAATGCCACTTAAATCATAGTGTCATCCTGGTATTATAATAGGGCTGAAAGATATATCGTTATCGTATCGATATCGAGATATGAACATTCAAGATATCAATATCGCAAAAGAAAAATATATCGTTATCGTATTTGTATTGAGATATGAACATTCAAAATATTAAAATAGAAAAAGCAAGATATAAATGATATAGATTTTCATCAATAAAACTGCACTCTTTTGTATTATGATTTTATTTTTCTGAAAAATGATTGTACAAAAGTGTCATAAAGGATTTATCATTTACAGTCATACAAAAATAAATACATTGCATTTACTTGTGAAAAGAAAATAGTTTATTGCAAAGTGGAAGATTACCGTGACTTTCTTGCCCCTCTTTTGAACTCTGCACACAACCCGTCATCTTGGTTTGGACTGTCGAGCTGGAGGATTTAGCCAAGATCACCAAATTACGTCATGATAGGGATCCCAATATATAACCCTGTATCAAATATGACTTTTCCCCCCACTCATTAGAAATTGATAAGAGAAAAAGCAGGCTCATCCCATATGCCACTGTATCGCCAGTTTTGCTACACCATGACTTGAGTAGAAGAGGCTATCGCTAAGTTTGCATAAGTACAAAGAATTTGCAAGTAAAATCTGCAATTACTGCAGTACTCCAAGGGCCAGTCCCCATAATATTGCATCACCTACAAAAAGGTAGTCACATTTAATTATTTTTAATCCCCAAATACTAGATTTTCAATGCCACAAGCAAAGAAAATGTATGCATGTATAACTTCTATGCAAAGGAATGAGGGGAAAAAAAGATATTTAAAAGCACTGGACATAAACTTTTGAGCAAAAATTGACGTGAAATAGTAAAATAATTGCCAGAAACGTTCTGCAAAACCTGCGATTGGATGCGTTTTGGACCATATTTTGGTATTTTCGACAGGCCTCCAGTATAGAAGGTCACAATTTCCAAAGAAATGCAGATTTAATGACTGAATGGCATTTGTAGCGCATCGATGATGTGTAAATGCGACCTGGCCGTTCAGACTGAAGACGCATTGCAAAAGATCAGATACAAATCGAATTCCGGACATACTGTATCCAGGTGGCCTGGGTCGCATTTAAAAACATTGGCTCTGTGTCGTTCCAACTGTCATGAAAAGATACAAGTCGCATGGGGCAAAAAAACTCTGCAATAAATCACTTCTACCCCATAAGACAACCAGACTCTCGGACATTATTGTTTTTTCTCTTACACTTTTGCATCACTGTTTTTAAGTTTGTGCACGGCCTGTTGCACTTAACATATACGCTCCTGCGGGTAACGGAGCATGCAAACTCCTTTCACGGCTGCATAAAACATTCAGTGAAGTTCGCTACTCGAGTGGGTCATCAAACATTCAGCCTGTGTTCGCAAATACAGTATGTCCCATTTGACTTGAACATGCCCTCAGCACCGGCCCGGCAGTGCCACAGAGGAAGCCGATTGTAAAAAGCTTTCTCATTATTAAAACAGTGAACAGGCGCCTTCACTGTAACTGTATCCGCGACGTATTCGCTGAGATGTACACACCTGAGGAGAGGAAGTTAGTGGGCCGTGTAAGAGGTAAACAAGCGTCTCGATTACACTGTCGGATTTCAATGTGTCACACTTGTAATGTCATACAAAAGTGTTTCATTTATGCCAATCTCAGAATCCTGCTTATTCAATGTATCTTCCTCATCTATGCTCAAAATGCCAGCCCACACTCGTCACACCGAGAATCCACGACGCTTCTCGCCAAACTTTTCCCAAACAGGATTTGCCAGCACAAATATTTTGGGCTCTTTTGCACTGCTGCTCAGGTCACCGGAGCACGCAAGAGGAAAAGGTCCGCCCTCTGCTGTTATGGTAACTTTATTGTCCATGTAGGGAAATGTGTCCTCTGCATTTGACCCACCCTTCGATGCCGCTGGGGCAAGCCGTAAGGAGCAGTGGGCGACCACAGTGCAGCGCCCGGGGACCCATCTCCAGATGTGGAGCTAGGCTGATTGTCAGTATCACCTAATTCAACTATTGTACATGTTTTTAGTGGCAAGGGAAATTGAAGTACCAAAAAGACGCAATATATGGGGAGAACATGACAACTCCAAACAGAAAGGCCCTGTCCAGAGATCGAACCCGGGACCTTCAGCTGTGTAGCACAAGCCCTAACTGCTGCACTACTGTGTTGTCCGACTGCAACTTGTAACATCTAGAAGTTTTTTCTTGGCACATTATTTGAAGTTATCACACTACATTCACGCATGGCCACAATCAGAACCTGCACAATTATTTCAAGAATGGTCTTTTACCGGCAGTAACCGTCCTTGAAATAATCAGAATAAAACAGAAATTTAAATGGTCACAACAGCGTTCTCCCCAGAGCAATTGAGCCCGCTATGCTATGTTTCAACCAACTTTAGGGGGACTTTCTGTTTTTTTATTTTCTTTTTGAATCAATACCAACGTAATAATACCTGATTTAAACTTTAAAAAAGTAAATTTGTCTGTCAAAATGCAGGAAATAGTGTTCTATTTTTTTTTACCATTTTACGGCCGTAAAGCGCAGTTTTATGGCAGCGCTAGCAACAAATTATACCGTATTGTTAGGAATAAAACTACGAAATGGCCACACCTTTTCAAATATGTCCTGGAATGCACATGATTTAGGGCTGCATGACATTTTCTAACTGTCTGACTGACCATGTGATAACAATATCATTGTGCTATGATAGGACACCATTTCATTACAGTACGTACAGTGGGGGGAAAAAGTATTTAGTCAGCCACCAATTGTGCAAGTTCTCCCACTTAAAAAGATGAGAGAGGCCTGTAATTTTCATCATACTATGATAGAAAAAATTAGAGAGAAAAAAATTCCAGAAAATCACATTGTCTGATTTTTAATGAATTCATTTGCAAATTATGGTAGAAAATACGTATTTGGTCACCTATAAACAAGCAAGATTTCTGGCGCTCACAGACCTGTAACTTCTTCTTTAAGAGGCTCCTCTGTCCTCCACTCGTTACCTGTATTAATGGCCCCTGTTTGAACTTATCAGTATAAACGCCACCTGTCCACAACCTCAAACAGTCATACTCCAAACTCCAGTATGGTCAAGACCAAAGAGCTGTCGAAAGATACCAGAAACAAAATTGTAGACCTGCACCAGGCTGGGAGGACTGAATCTGCCATTGGTAAGCAGCTTGGTGTGAAGAAATCAACGGTGGAAGCAATTATTAGAAAACATCTTCCTCGATCTGGGGCTCCACGCGAGATCTCACCCCATGGGGTCAAAATGATCACAAGAACGGTGAGCAAAAATCCCAGAACCACACGGGGGGACCTAGTGAATGACCTGCAGAGAGCTGGGACCAAAGTAATAATAATGAATAATAATGCATTAGTTTTATATAGCGCTTTTCTGGACACTCAAAGACGCTTTACATTGCATTATTAATTCACTCCATACTCGGTGGTGGTAAGCTAGTATTGTAGCCACAGCTGCCTTGGGGTAGACTGACGGAAGCGAGGCTGCCAATCTGCGCCATCGGCCCCTCCGACCACCACCAACCACTCACTCACTCACTTACTCCATTCGCTAGGCTTCCTGGTGTTACCAAACAGTCTCCCATCCAAGTACCAACCAGGCCCTTCTCTGCTTAGCGTCCAAGGTCTGACAGGATTGGGCATAGCAAAAGCAGTATGGCCACAAGTAACAAAGGCTACCGTCAGTGACAACACAACGCCGCCAGGGACTCAATTCCTGCAGTGCCAGACGTGTCCCCCTGCTTAAGCCAGTACATGTCCGGGCCCGTCTGAAGTTTGCTAGAGAGCCTCTGGATGATCCAGAAGAGGACTGGGAGAATGTCATATGGTCAGATGAAACCACAATGGAACTTTTTGGTAAAAATTCAACTCATTGTGTTTGGAGGAGAAAGAATGCTGAGTTGCATCCAAAGAACACCATACCTACTGTGAAGCATGGAGGTGGAAACATCACACTTTGGGGCTGTTTTTCTGCAAAGGGACCAGGACGACTGATCCGTGTAAAGGAAAGAATGAATGGGGCCATGTATCGTGAGATTTTGAGTGAAAACCTCCTTCCATCAGCAAGGACATTAAAAATTAAACGTGGCTGGGTATTTCAGCATGACAATGATCCCAAACACACCGCCCGGACAACAAAGGAGTGGCTTCGTAAGAAACATTTCAAGGTCCTGGAGTGGCCTAGCCAGTCTCCAGAACCCCATAGAAATCTTTGGAGGGAGTTGAAAGTCCAGTGCTCGCCCCATAACATCACTGCTCTAGAGGAGATCTGCATGGAGGAATGGGCCAAAATACCAGCAAGTGTGTGAAAACCTTGTGAATACTTACAGAAAACGTTTGACCTCTGTCATTGCCAACAAAGGGTATATAACAAAGTACTGAGATGAACTTTTGTTATTGACCAAATACTTATTTTCTACCATAATTTGAAAATAAATTCATAAAAAATCCGACAATGTGATTTTCTGGATTTTTTTTCTCTCATTTTGTCTCTCATAATTGAGGTATACCTATGATGAAAATTACAGGTCTCTCATCTTTTTAAGTGGGAGAACTTGCACAATTGGTGGCTGACTAAATACTTTTTTCCCCCACTGTACTAGTAGACAATTCCCTATCAAATTATGTCAAAACAAATGACTAAATCAGGACAAAATCAAGGCAAAAATTTTACAAAAAAAATTCGGAAATTCGGACTGAAATTGATCATTTGGTAACATATTGTGGAGCCCCAATGTTAATCTTCTCAAAATGTTAGTCTATTCTCAAATGTTAAATACCTCAGATGCGTTTGAAATGTTTAAAATGGTTTAAAAATGGCAAGAATTGTCACAATGGAAAACTTTGTCAGGATAAAAACACATTTCTCCCTCGTTTCTAATGCGGCAGAGATTAAACTACCCGTGGCCGTGAGCTGCTGAAAAGGCTAACAGTAAACAACGCGGCACTTCGGAGAATGGTGAGTGGGCCGCGGATAGTTCAGGGAGGTCAGGATTTTTCAGCGCCTGCAGACACAACAACAGACCATTCAGTGGACGGGGCAGTGGGGGGAAATGTCTCATCATCACAGAGCTGTTTACAAGATGCACTGCTACTTCTAAACGGTTACAAGAGGAATACAGTTTTAATGCAAGACTACGGTTTGCACGACTACAGAAAGACACTCCACAGATACACTACAGTTTCAATAACAGTGGTTTCTTATTGGTTTCTCAAGCTATTTCTTGCCCTGGCATAATGACTAAGTTCTATTTTGTGGTGAGAGAAGTTTCCAGGAAGCGAGCTGCTCTGGTTTCTGAACTCTCCGAGGCCCGTAAGCTTCTGCTTCCTGTACTGTCAGACTCTCTCCGTCTCTCTCTCTGAAGGATGTGCTGCGCTGACTGAGGTGCTGCCGGTTACACCCAAACCACAAGGTAAAGTACAAGGTTTGCCATATACGCCACTTGTGCCATTTGTGCAGTGGAAAGGAAAACCTTTGCGGAGTTTTAACGGGGAGGATAAAAATACACTTACTCTTGAAAGATTAAAAAAAGAGTTTAGGTCTAGGTTCAGCAAACCTCTGCGCCCAAAGAACGAGATCTGACGACCTGAACATCCTGAATGACTAGGTTATTCCATCAATGGATTTCTTCTTCCCTGATGGCACGGGCATATTCTAAAGGTGCTTCCACACCAAACGCTTTTTGGGTGTCAAAAACGCGCCCAAAGCCCATAGTTGGACACTTGTGCTTACTGAAGTCAGACGCTTGTCACAAATGTCACCGAGCGTCAAGACGCTCTGGCCGCATGTCAGTTCAGAGTGTGTTCGTAGCCATCTTGGAAGTAGCCCTTGCCAGAAAAATACCTGCTGTTTGTGACAAACTAGTGTCCATCTTTGCTACTACCATGTCCTATGGATCTTTAAATATATTGCCATGGTCTACGCCAAAAATTCCTAGTATTTAAGCCTATATCCAGCCCATACGATTGAATATGGGACATATTTTGTGCCGGTAGCAAGTAGCTATAGGCCCGGTTAGCCCCGTTAGCATGTTACAATTGCCAAAAGCTCATTGTTGCTTAAAAGTCTGCAATAAACCACAAATGAGTCAGCCACTGAAATATGTTTTCTTGTCGCCGGGTGTTTAGGTAAAAGAAACACTGATGTGTGTCTTTGTAAAAGTCCCAGAGCTGCTGTAGTTCACAATGAAGCTAATCCTCTGTGACTTGTTTACATCTGCCTAGCTTCTGCCCCGGTGGCTCAGCCACAACATATATCACTGTTGGAGAAAGCTCCTGATTGGTCGACGTTCGCGAGTTTCTCCAAAAAGTTCAAAATTTCCCAACTCTAGCATCGGCAGCACTGGACGTCCTGGAGGTGCGTCAAAAGCTTACCATGCACGAAAAGCTTCAAAACACGCCGCACAGGAGGCGCGTGACTCGCTGTGGGACCTCTTGACGCTCCCTGAGGCGCGTCCTCCATGTATTTTCAATGTAAACCTGACGCTTGAGAGGACCTTAAGACCTTAAGAGGACAATGCCAGGAGAGTGGTTCATGGAGCATGAGACGACAGAGTCCAGATCTTAACCCCATTGACGATCTTTGGGATGTGTTGGAGAAGGCTGTCACGATTATTACTTTATCGACTTCATCTATTTAATAAATTACAGATAAACAATTAATTTTTGCACTCAATATTTGTTGCCAGTCCATTTATTTGCATTCTTTGGGGGGGTATTTTTCTAACGTAATACACAAGCTTTATTAACATTTTTAAGCTTTAGAGTTAGGTTCTGTGGCAATAAAAGGTAGCGTTCGACCGATATGGATTTTTTTGGCAGATTTTTCCAAATGTCTGGTCTATATAATCCTGTAAAAACATAAATACTTGGCCAGAGGTGAATAATAGTTTCTGTCCCAAATTTGAATAGCTGCCGTTAGCATTAGCATACTGTTGCTATTCGTGGCATTTTGGCCAAAAAATACAATTGCCAATAATTTAAAACAACTCAGCGATTGAATTCTCCAGGATCTGTGCTTTAAAGTGGCATGCAGCATGTCCATATTGACTGAGGTTTAGTTGGTGAAACTTGTGTTTAACAAACTTGTAGCTAACCAATTTGCGTCACAATGTTTCTCTGTTACCTTGAGGCCAAGAAAGTTGTGGGAGGACTTGTTTTGGAGCCCCAACTCCGCTCTTTCCAATGCAAAAAAGTCTCTCACTTTTCTATCACTTTCCGTCCCGGAGATATCGGCTTTTATCGGTGCAAGATCAGCCGATAACCATACAGTAAAATCCCCAAATATCGGTCCCTACAGAAAGGTCTTCAATAATATCATTCATCGCGATATATTCTTTCCTCAGTATATAGAACCTCAAATTTGGGTATCGTGACAGGCCTACACAGTGGGCACACTCTTGCATCATCAATACAACATCTTGGTCAAAGTGGTTACAACACTGGATCTTTTGACATGGCAGAAACTTTCTGAAACAATCAAAGCTCAAGGCGCTACAACCAAATATTAGAGCAACCGTTTTGATAGGGCAGTGTAGTCTTCATAAACTGAAAAGTTATAAAAGCATTTTGCTGTATTCTCAAGTATTTGATATACTCTTTCACTCACAATAACAGCACTATGGTCAGTAGTTAGTTACCACAAAGCCGATAGCCTCCATTGTGCACTTCACTCTGAAGAGTTTTCAAAAGGCCTACGGGAAAATGAATAGGAATTTAACTTGCTGATCCAGAACATTTATAAGGGAGGAAGGTTGGCAGGACTGTTGACCGCCACTGATTGGAATTTGCTAATAAAAACAGATCATATGGCCTACTCATGAGAAAATGTAGAACACAACCTGCATCCAAGCATTTTCCAAACTACGCTTCTCATTCTCAACCACAAAAAAACAATTACAAAATGAATTCTCTTTTGCTCCTCCGTCTGCAGTGACTCAGACAACAGCTCTATATAGCTCCAGGCGTCAGTCTCTTTATGGAGACCACACAGATGGCACGGTCCATTCTATAGTCTCTCTCTCCTACAGCCTAAACTGCACACAGTCACAGGAGCAGCACGGCGTTTCAGGCATTTAGCACAGTCTAAGTAAATACAAGCAGGCTCAATGACGACCTTCACGGCTATCACAACACCATCTGAGATAAGGACAAGTGTGTCTACAAAATCAACACAAAACAACCTTGTTCAGAACGGCCTCTGGAAAATAAGTATGCAATAATAGTGTAGGTTTGACGCATCTGTGTTGTCTGCTGTTCTTTCTATGGCCTTGCTTTTGGCTAGGCACTTTGGGAGAGTTTAGAGCCCGATTAAAGACTTTGAACTTGGACATGGCATTTCCTCCAAGTGGACCAAGAAGATCGCAACAAATTGCTCCAAAGTATCCCCAGATGTACAGCACCTACAGTGATGAAAAAGATGAGAAAGATGGAGCAACAAACTAAGACTTCTGAGCGCCGTGCTGTTACGAGATCAAATCAAAGCAACGTGGTATTTTAACAAGACTGAAACAGAACTCAGCACTGGCATCAGGCTTAAAACATCTATACCAAGTAAAACGGCATTAACTACTTTAAGCTAAAGCAGCGATGATGCCACTAGGACTGGACAGCTAAATCTCTATTTTGGTCCATCTCAATAATTGTCGCGGGAGTTTATAATCGTCAGGTTTACAGCCTTTTATTTGGCAGAAACAGCCCCTAGTTTTGGCGTTTGGATGAGACAATGGAAGATTTTTGTGTGTTAAATTAAACTGGAGGAAAGCATTTAGTTTCATTAGAGCGGAGGTGTGTATAAACTATAAAAGGTATGTCTAAGTTCATGTATCAGCTGCATCTTTTTAGTCGTAGAAAGTGTATACTGTCCTCATGAGGGAATTCATTTGCAGTGAGTAAAAAACATAAACAAAGACATGTAAAGAACAGGCCTGAGCTCAAACCACGGCCAACCATCAACCTTATACGTCTAAATGATGTAAAATCATTACCTACGTTCAGCTGTAAAGAGTCTAAAAAATCTGCAATTGGCTACGAACAGAAGAAGAAGAACAAAAATAAAAAATAATAATAATCATTATCTTTGTTTCTTTAATTGTTAAATGACTTAATAATTTGACTTTTTAATCCTTTCTAAACAGAAGATGTTATGAGTCTGATCATATTTTATCTGCTATGTCCAGAGCTCGACAGAGCTCCTGCAGACCCTTCAGAGGAGCGCCTAGGATTTAGCTTGAGACTTATTTTTCTAAGAGTTCTTTTGCACCTCGGTTATGGCCCCGTACCAACAGACAAAATGCAAAAAGCAAGAGCACAATCTCCACAAAAGCATTAATTGTCATTATGACCTCAAATCAAATCGATTATTTATTAAATATTTGCAATATTGTCCAGCCCTACTCTCCACTACCTACCAGATCAGGAACACCACATCAGAGCCGCATAAAACCATGTCCTATCCTTGGAGCTGCAGACCAGGAGTTCTCCACAAGATCAGAAGATGCTCTGACAATTATTGTGATTTTTATCTTTACCCAAGTCATGTTCTTCTAACACACCAACCCTGAGAACTTATTCCCGCACTAACATTTGCCATGAGGGAGAGGAAATCTTTGTGATCATATTTTCATGCCCCCCTCACATGACAAAGACATTCCCAAAATCTTAAATAGATTTGTCAAATATCAAAAAAGTCTCTTATTTTTCTTCCCTTTTTCAACCGCTCATTTGCCCGACTTTGCCCTAGTCGTTTGCACCAACAATGGAAAACTACCAAGCTGCTTGTTTGACAGTGAGGTCAGCCCTATCTGATAGCATTACACTGATGGCGCCGTGTTGTTTCTACATCAAACGGCAAAAGTGTAAAAAGCCCTTGGGCAAAAAAAACAAACAAGAAAAACAAACAAAGGAACATGCATTAAAGCACAGATGACAACATGGTGACGCTAGAAGATCTTAAATGTTTAGAGGGGAAGCAGGGACAATAGGATATACAGGAGATGATGCCATACTAGACAGGTAACAGGACCTTTCCCCGGCGGAGGACGCTGAGGTGCAAGGAGCTGAGCAGCGGCTTTCTATTTCAAAACAATGCAGAGCAGTGCAAAAAGCAGACGTCACTTCACCTACTTACAGAGACAGCTGTGATACACAATAATGTTCATCTTATCCTTTAGCAGACAATACGCTAGGGGTGGGCGATATATATTGATATTTAAGATATATCGATATATTTTTAAATGAGATATGAAATTAGACCATATCGTGTATATCGAGATATTTCAAATTCAGATAAGATATTAACAAAAAGAAACGGGTAATCTCATGCTGATTTAAAAAACACCTTTTACGGAGTTTGTGTTGACATTTTATAGTGAGTTTTCAATCAAAGCACTCGGATTTGGCTTTGACTTTGACTTAACATTTACTTTCACAGCACTCACCTTGCGGAAAAAATATCAGGATATATATCGTATATTGATATTCAACCAAAATATATCGGGATATGACTGTTGGTCCATATCGCCCAGCCCTACAATACGCTCTAAGCATGAAGAACTGCACGAGATGAGACCAAATGTATTGTAATTGTATTGACTGTCTTGAACATTGAGACAACGATATTTCCAGAAGTGGTGAGAAACAGAGTCCATGTACTTACAGTAAGTACTGTACTGGGATGTCACGATTCTGCATTTTGAGTCACGAGGAAAACTATTTTACGAATAGTCACGATTATCAATAGTAAGAAAGAAAGTAGCGAGAATGTATCCGATCCTTTACAGTTCTGTTGAAATGTCCACCAGTTGATGTAAATGTTTTCAAAAGATGTTCTACAAGAGACCTAAGACCAAGACCGACCTAAACAAATTAACCGACCAAGCGTTTCACTTTCGGGGACGTAACAAACGCAGCTGCACATGGTTCTTTTGGGACTCTTCCCTTGGGAACTCAATGGGGTTATCATGCAAAAATGGATTGGAAAGATTTGCTCTCTGCACATGGGATTATTGTCTTCGGCTGCATTTCTTCAGTCTTTACCGAGATGTGGGTCCTACAATTCTCATTATAACCTTATAACTGCGATAGTTGTACATCCCTAGTATCTGTATTTTGTGTAGTACTTTTGTTGAGAACTTTCTGCTTTTACTCCACCACATTTGACAATTAAATATTACTGTCTACTTCCCTACATTTCTATAAAGTCTACAAAGTATAAAGTAAATTTAGTCATGTGTTTTTGTCTGTTTATTTTAAAAGCCTAAACATGCACACGGGTTTTCGAAGCTGCAAAGATATTTTTCCTTACACTTTAAATTGATTTGTACTTTCTACTTTGACTTAGTAGTATCTATTCTACAGCAAATGTGTCAGTACTTTCAGTTCAGTAATAATTTGACCAATAATAATATGATACATAATATAGTAATAATATATGACCAGAACTATCTTTCAATCAAGTACTTTGACCACACCAACTATTTCATCACTGTACGGGAGATATATATATATATATATATATATATATATATATATGTTTTATTTTATTTGCCAAAGCAAGACAAAACTAAACAAGGTTAAAATGACTAAACCACTTTTTTTTTTAATGTTTAAATGTTTAAGTCTCAATGTGTTTTTGTTTGTGATATGTTGTGGCTTCCTGTGTGGATGTTGCATCACCAAGTGATGATGACACTATTTTGAGCAACTCCAGACGTACACTCTTTCCCCGTATAAAAGCATTTCACCTGAGGCAAATGCGGCGTTAATTGAATCAAATCAGCTTGTAAAGTGCACGAATTCAAACTTGTTCCATCAGTGTGTTCTCACAAATGAGTCACAAGTACATCTGTTACCTTGTAGGCCAAATGTTTGCCTGATCTAAGTTTTAGCAAGGCAGACAAAATGATCTGGTATTTAGAGAGACATTGATAAAGTTTGCAACCCTGCATTGCACGGCCCTACTTCAATACAGAAATACTGGTCCAAAAGCACAAAACTTTTGAATTATAAAGAAAAATGTGTTTTATATCTATTATGGCTCGAAATCAAGGGTGACCAAAAAGGGGCTCCTGGATCAAATATAGGCCTGCCACAATAACACAATATGAAGTTTGATATATTGAGGCACCATTATCTTTAACAACACACGAGTTGCGATAAACATGAAACACATTGTGCTTCTGTGAAACTGTTGAAATATTACATAAATATGATAAAGGAAAGTAAATAAATGTACTGACTGAGCCCAAAACTGTTGTGTTTATCTGTCATTCACTGAACGATAAGTCGATATAGTAATTACTGTGACAGGCCTGGTCAGACATGGTCCTTTAGGTTGTACTTTGGTAAAATGTAAAATATCACAATTACATTAATTATAGAAACTGCCCGACTTTTAGGGGGAAACGTTTGGGCAAATCAAATAGAAAATGGCATTTGCTTTTCTTAAAATACAGCCGTTTGTCAGGTTGCTGAAGGATGTTGGGTTCACTGAGAGAGAAAAGGTTTTTGGAACGGCAGCGTTACATCAGTACTGCACATACACTCCTGCAGTTGGATCCGCACACACAGATGAGGATTTATGGAGGGGTTCGAGACGCCGCTCAGGCTTCTCACTCCGGTGTCAGATAACTCAGACTGCTCCACTCATGTCACACAGACATACATTACATTTCACCGTCGGAGCGGCGGGACGGGCTCCATTTAGTGGTTTACAGTCGTCCAGTCAAGACTTTCGTTTCCAATCCTGTTCTCCTGCAAGTTCACGTTCAGTTTATAGACTTGGTTTAGACTTGGCTTAGTCCAGATTTACTCCAGGCCCTTTTTAGTAACGCGTAGCAGAATTAAAGAGTGTGTTGTCTGTGGATTTTTTTTTAGCAATCGTGAACCCAGAAATAGGGGTTGCCACGATTCTGACTTTTTTGATTATTATGAGAAAAAAGTATTGTGATTTTCTTATTGAAATTAAGAAAATACTGAAAATGTATCCAATACTTTACAGTTCACAAAAAAGAAACATTTTACTTTCATTTAAGGCTTGTTTGAATTGAGCTTATTAGCTTTATCTTTATGCTTCTAACTTTATGTAAATTAAAAGCAATTTAATGTACAATAATAAATTTGACAATAGAATATTATTATTAGCCATCTCTGAAGGAAGCAAACTGGTGTAACGGCAGTAGTTAAAGGTGCTATACCTGGGATGTCTTTCTTTTTGTAGGGTCAAATTATTTTTGCCCCATAAAAGTATGTTGTAAAAGTAGTCGTTTGTGAAAAAATCTGTCTGATGCTTGAAGTTTGCGCCGTATTATGATTTGTTGACGTTGTGTATAGTCAACCCGAGATGTCAATATGTGACAAAAAGGGGTTTACTTTTTTCGTCACATATTGACTCCGGAGGACGACTGTGACAGTGTAAAATACCCAATTTGTCACATTTTGACTAAAAGGGTTCAAAATCAGGTACAGTTCCTTCAAGTGTTAGTCACACTTAAATAATGAAGTGTTAAGTCATCATGTGGTATACGATGTGGTATTTCACAAGTTCATAGTAGTACTCAGTCACTCTCCTTAAGTCATCTGTATTACTATGAACTTGTGAAATACAAGTCATTACAAATAAAATAGAATTGGGGCCCCCCACGTACTCCGGAGTGGGGGGCTGCCGCCCTCTAGCTTGCCACATAATACCCTGGCTTTTTAACGCAACTCACAAATAGCGAAAACCACTGACAGAACAATCTTAATCAACATTATTACAGTTGAAGCAGGTATGATAGAAATGAGAAACATGATACTTTTGAGAATGATACTTTTGAGAACGCTATTATTGTCACTATTATTATGGTGATGGTAATATATGTATAATAAATATGTGCACTAGTAATGTGTGCGTATGTAGATATATGTATACATATGTCTGTATGTGTGTATATCTAAAACACTATGACCACATAAACAGTAAATCAATAAAATGGTGACCAGTATGGTAATATGAGCAATGATAAATGGTAATACGCAATGAAAAAAAAAAAAAAAGTAAACACACTCAGAACTCACAAACGTTTCTATTTTGTATTGTACTTTGAAATTGGGTTAGGCACTTCTTGCTTCGGCCTACTTTGAGTTATTTATTTAAATTTTTCTTGTTTTGTTTTTTGTGAAAATGTAAATTTAATGATGTAAATATTGTAAATAATAACGCACTGTAAATAATAGCTAAATTAAAATCAAATCAAATCAAAATCATGTATTAAGGCTAACTAAATAAGGTGTAGTTATAAAGTGTTACAAAGATATTTGATACTGAGATATCCCCTCTTTGATCTGTTGTCTCATGAATTCACTATAATTCATAGCTGCACTTGCTTCTTTTTGGACTCTTCCTTTTGGCTCATTAGACATGACAGTGGTTAACCGTGGATCCTAACATTGAAGTGAGCTTTTATAACCGCGGTATGAGTAAAACCCGTTCGTCTTCTCTACAAGAAAGTAGACAGTAGCTCATCGTTAAAAACATTTACGAGCAGCTTTTCCCCCTGAAAGATCCGAAACAGGCTCATACACTTATCTCATAGAATCTGAATGGTTGGAATGTGTTGAGTAAGTTCCAAATGAATTTGAGCACAACAATGTCCCTTTCTCACGGTTTGAACATGGGAAAAATGTGGGTGCAGCCATTTTAACAATGTTTATTTTGTAAGTCAATGTACAGTTTCAATGTGTTCTTTCCACAAGGTAAAGGCTCTATTTTCGGGTTATTGAAATTGTTCAGAAAATGCCCTCATGCAAAAGAACAAACAGCATTAGCGCTACAGTGAACAACGAGGCTGGGGGTACTTACTCCACTGGTTTATTGAGCTATTCATGTGCATCTTGTGGACGGTCGCGGACAGGACTGAACGTCTGTGCGCCGACACTGGGGGATGAACAGACACGGGACAACACATGAGCAAAAGCACCGAACACATGGACAACACAGGCTCAGCAACAGGACGCCGGGCGACGGGATGGATGATGCACGGACAGACATTTGCACTAATTGTCAAACCTATCCTTGAGTAATGTGTGCACGGTGCAAAGCGGCGATCCCTATCTACGCATTTAGTCTTCATCCAGATACACACCGGGAAAAGGACTGTCTTAATTGAGACAGGGTACCGCTCTGGTATCGGAAAAAAATCTAAGTATCGAAAGCAGGCACAGAAAGCTTTTGGATCCAAGTTTTGATGCTGTTGGTTCAGGGACAGGATTCAATGAAGTGACTTGGTTGTTTCAGTTCAAATAAATGTTTCTTTCCCTCCAATTTTTTCTCACTTTTTGCCAATTTTTTATGAATCCCCCCCCTCACCCCCACATATTTTTTTGCCCAACGTTTTCCCCATTTTCTTTCTTATTTTTTCTCGTGTCCCCAATGTGTTTCCCTAATTTCTTATTTCTACTATTTACCCTATATCCCCAATGTATTGTTCAAGTATCGTTAAAGTACTGGCATCAAAGAAGAAAACATGTAAAGGTACCCAGTCAGGTGACTTAAAATCACTTGAATTAAGGCACTTTATGTTGAGTTTGAGTCGATATGAGCTAATCCAAGATAAGACGCTATTCACTTTCACAGTTACTATAAATATGTATGTCTCTATCCCTTGAAATGAAACAAAATAATCGGAATTAAGAACAAACGTGTCTGTTCCGCTGGCAATAAGAGGTTTCGTTTTATCTGAGACTAGACCAAATCGAGTCAGACTATAGATTTAATCTCTTAAAATCGCACAGTAGTTCATTTATGTAATCGAAGCAAGGCTACAGTTCATGGGGGACACTTAATATGCTCTCGCGTCCAACATTGGCCC
The DNA here is from genome assembly GCA_021464625.1 of Proterorhinus semilunaris. Lineage (NCBI taxonomy): Eukaryota > Metazoa > Chordata > Actinopteri > Gobiiformes > Gobiidae > Proterorhinus > Proterorhinus semilunaris. The sequence goes on along the minus strand of CM038345.1, from coordinate 30,639,110 downwards.
CTTTATTTCACTATTTATTTCACAATAGTGCAGAGTATTAACAGAGTCTTTTGGGGGAACGTGTTAAGTACATTTAGGCCTGTACTTTAACTTTGTATTAAGCACAAATGTAAAATACACTACATAATACTTAGCTATTGATAATGCCTTATAGGACAGTGTAATGTAGCAGTGTTAATTTCGTCAACTAAAATATGTAGTCTTAATTTTAGTCAAAGTTATATTTTTGACTAAAACTAAATGAAAAGTTTTCCATGAGACTAAAACTATGAATATAATGTCCAGATATTTCAGTCGACTAAAATAAAATGAAAAGGAGAGCCTAAAATCATCCAAACTTCTATTGACAGTCTGAAAGAGCCTCATATCATGTAAATTCACTGCCAAAGGAACAGCTCTGAGCTTCGTTCATAAGAGAGCAGCTCCATGAAGCAGAGGACCTTGATTAAATATGATTATAATGAATATTATAAATGCAAAGTCAACTAAATGTGTCTTAAATGTAGTCGACTAAATGTACTTGCCATTTTAGTCGACTAAAACTCGACTAAAATTGAAGATATTTTTTTGACTAAATCTCGACTAAAATTGAATTACATTTTCGTCAAAAGACTAAGACTAAAACTAAATGAAAATATGTTGTCAAAATTAACACTGTAATGCAGTTTGTTGGATCGATGGAATATAATGTCAAAAGTGCGTAGGCTATGAATGTTGCCATCTTATTCATAAAATTAACTTATACCATACGACTTGTCGCGTGCACAGAGCCTACGACAGACACCACTGATCATAATACAGTTTAAACAACTCACATGAACTCCCACGTAACAGACGAAACAGGTCCAGGTTTAAATCCCCCGTGCGGTGGGAAGAAAACGCACCATGTCCCCTTCGCGCGCTGCGTCCAACGTGCACAACTCCGCTGTACTGCTGTCTCTCTTCTTGTTGCGCGAGGACAGCGTGACTCTCGCAGCTCTCCGCTCAGAGGAGGAGGACGGTGCGTCTGTGGGCGCGACAAGACAGAAATCTCATGCAAACCCACAGCGTGCGGACTGTTGTCTTGGGGACCGCAGCTCCGAGCGTGACTCCGCCCACGAGGACAGAGCGTGGAGGGAGAGGTGGGAGGGGGGGGGGGGGGGGGGGGCAGTGTTTCCCAACCGGGGGAGCAGGGACCCCTAGAGGCGCTCTGAAGAGTTTGTTCATCTCTTAACCCCCACCTGAACCGATTTCCTCCAGTTTGGCTTTACCAAAATAAAAGCTTAACAAAAAAGCATCATAATAGCAACAATAACGAGGATGAGAACGCAACAAAAAAGCGACCAAAACGTGGCGGAAACACGACAACAACAACAAACAAACAAGCCGGCACAAAAAGTGACAAACACAAAAACATGACAATAAAGCGACACAAAAAAGAGGACAACGTGACAGAAATGTTGTGTAGCTTTCAAATGAGGCATTACACTGTTGCTTTTAGATTTGGGTAAGGCCGATCTGGAGAGAATGCGCTCGGTTCGGGCGGGGGTAAGAGGTTAATACATTCGTTTATTGTTTAGAGTTGAGTCGGGTAGGAGACGATGGTGCGACATGTGACGTTGTCTGTGACTGCCATCTGCTGACGGGTCAAGGTTATCACAATTCAGCACCAACATCTTATTACAAGCCAGAGTAGCTTTGATTGTCATAAAGGCTCTATTACTATGTATATATATTGTATACTATACGTATAGTGTATAAGTATAGCAGGCATTAGTGTGTGATGCATCTAATTACAAAGCCTTTTTTATTATTATTTGTGAATACTTACCGTGACACCCTGATTTTACCGTGCAGGGTTTTAGAGGCAGTTGTGGTGAATAGGTCTGGGCTCATTCTACACACTAGGACATGGGTGGAACTTGTAAGGGGAGGAAAATACATAATTTTAACCTTTTTAAAGTCCATATAGTCCCTTTAAGTCAGCAGGCAGTTAGTTGCCTATTATTGACATACAAATAACTAAACATTCGCATATGTTTCTGTTCCATGTCCAGGCACGGAATAATCAGCCTGGATTTGTGGAAATGCGCCAACACGTGCACGTACAGACACAAATCACAGGCAGTATGGCCATTTCTTGAAAGCCAAGAAGATTGGTTTGCTATAATAATAATAATAACCCTTATGTCATCCCTTAATTTTCTTACGTTCGCCACAAAAATGTCCATGCCTAAAAACAGCCATAAAAATCCCCATACATTAATATTTGTTTCTACTTTTTTTGCATAAATCTGTTGAACTACTTGATGACTTTCCAAAACTACCAAACGTATAAACATTTACTGGATGTTATATATTTTATAACGTCGGCATTTCATTTTGAAGAACAAGAGTCATATTCGACATTCTTACTGTATTTTTTCAGTTTGGACCTTGTTCCTATTGTCGGCAGATGAATGAAATGGTGGTATTTTTTCCATTAGAATATAATGGGGCCATGGCTGAACCTGGGACTTTTCTGCCATAAAACTTCAGATTTTAAATCTCACTGCAATACAGGAAAAAAGGAACATATCTGTGATGTCAGCTTTTCATGTTGAAGGAAAGGAGCTGAATTTGACATTTTCACTGCATTTCACACTTTTCTAACATTGTACACAGATGCATGTATCTTCAGTCAGTCGACAATAAGGTTTAGTGTGAAGATTTTTACAGTTTAGAAATCTTCAACACCGAAAAATCTCAGTGAGGAGCGTCAGAATCAGTGGTTAGTTTTGAAGCAGAAAAGTCTCTGTTTTGAAAATGAGGCCATGTTTGTAAACCTGAAGGAAACACATGAATAAATCCAGACTGCAGGTCTTTGACCAAGTTTGTGTGTGTTGAGGTCACTTTGAGCTGCTATGTTATATGCACACAAAAAACTAAAACATTTATTTAAGCTCCGCCCACCGCACTTTGGTTATCACATAAACACAAAGTTTATAAACTGTAGAATATGGCAACAACACTGGCATTGCCAACCGTCAAAAAAAGGAGAAATTTATGAAATACAGTAAAAATGTGAAATGTTACATTTTTTTTTCCAAATGAAACCCTGATGTTACAGATTAAGCGATTTTATGCAGTATTTCACTGAGATTTAAAAATGGAAGTTGTCAGGGTAAAATCCATTGGAAATGCCTTATTTCCATTATATTCAATAGGAAAAAATACAGTGATTTTATTCATGTGCCAACAATGGAAATGAGGTTCAAGCTGATGAAATTCAATAAAAATGTTTAATTTCAATCCTTTTCTTCCAAATGAAACGCTGACATTGTAAAAAGTGATGTTTTAAACCGCTCTGGAAGAGCAAAGAAAAACATGTTTATAATGGCTGTTTCAGCCGCTGCCATTTTCAAATAAAGAATCATCCGCTACAGAAAAACTATAAATGCATCAAATCCATTTAACTTCTCATCTTTGACACATCCAAGGCCCTAAAACCCACCAAAGTCCCAGCTCTGTACTGTTCATTATTTTAAAGATAGTGAGGTTTTTATGTTGTTTGTAACACAAATTCCAAAGTTTTTGTTTTCAAACTGGCAAACAAAGGGTTAAACCCCCCAAATAAATCACATGTTTGGTAGCTTGAGAAGCGATTCTTCATATTTATGGAAAAAAATTGAAAAAAGATTAAAGTATGTAGTTTTTATAGCAGTTTGAAAAACGTGTACATTTTTGTACACTATAGTGGTGAATGTATAGAAAATGCAGAACATGAGAGAAAAACCAACACTGGGTTCAGGAAATTTTGCTCAAAAGAAAATTTTCTGCCGAAATCCACGTCTCAAGCTGCAACACAAAATGGTCATCAAATGAAAAAAAATCTTGCAAAATGTACAAAAATGTACATAGGATGACAAAATAATAATAATAATAATAATTAAAGCCGCAAGCGGCATCGAGAGGCCCTCGCGGGTCTCGTTGACCGGTTGACGCCGGTTGACGCCGGTTGCCGCACGCCGCCGCAATAACCGGGAGGCGCTGCCGCGCCCTACGTAGTTTTATAATGTCGCTGCCACCCTAGGTCGAGATTATAAAAGAGCAAAGGCGAGAAATGGCTGATTACTCGATTTTTCCCAAAATGGCCGACCACCTGTTGGTCGCCTAGCAACCATGTAATGGAGGCCTCCCTCAGTGCCTCCATTGCCGCGCCATAACCCAACCGAGGGCGCCAACGTGGCCACACTACATTTTATTGGCCTGATGAGCCATTAATCTTTGTGAGTAAACATCAAAACGAGATTTTTAGCGTCTCCATGTGAATGATGGCTCCAACCTGCAGAGGGCGCTAGCGCGCCCCAAATCTTTTTTATTTCACAAGCAGCATCGGACGGCCTTGACGGGCCGTACTTCAATGACTACTGTCCACAAGCTCCTGACAGAGGGCGCTAACGCGCTGTAATGTGTATAATGTGAGATTTGTGTGTCAGTCCTATTGGATTAACATGGGGAGCCTCGGTCGTCTCCATGGCAACACCGTACAAAATACGGTATGGGTCTCATTGGCTTTTTGGATCGGGATGCCATCAGCTATTTTCGTGCCGAATTTTATCCATCTCCGAGAAACACATTTTTTTCCCATAATGCATTTTTTGTTCTCGGCCTAGAGGGGGCGCTATCGCGCCAAATCTCACTTTTTCACATTTGTTGTGTCCGGGGGTGAAAGGCCAATAAAATGTATATTTCCGATTTTTAATCGGAGTTCGTTTGTGCAAATGGGAGCATTTTGTTGTTTTCGGAAAGTCGCAAAATTCTTCGTGAAGATTGCGGCTTCGCCGCAAACAAACCGTAAAACTTAGCCAAAAAATTTGGATAACTTTTGATGCCCCACATCTCGAGATGAGCTGGAGCGATTTGGAGCTCATTTGGTGAAACGCCCTAGGAGGAGTTCGTTAAAATGCGACGTCAGCGAAAACGCTGACTCAGCATTTTCCCGACTTCCTGTCAAAATGGCGGACTTCCGGTTTGTCTGGGGGCGTGGCCACAATAATATATTTTGTTTGTCCTCACAGGACGAAGGTCTGTACCGAATCCCGTCGCTCTGCGACAAAGTTTATGTTGGCCCCCTCCCCATAGGCGCAATGTATTTTCAGTTTTGTAGGTGGCGCTGTCGCGCCATTTTTTATTTCCCCAAAACGAAACACACATTTTAATTAATTTTTCACCGGATCTGAATTTTGGGCAAAGTTTGGTGAGTTTTCAAATATGTTCAGGGGGTCAAATTCCTGCTCAAAGAGCAGAAGAAAGAAAGAATAAATAAAGAAAAATAATAATATTTCTTGCAAAAACAATATAGTCGCTTTCGCGACTACAACATATTATGCATTTTTTTAAAGCTTTCGACTTCCCCCACGCACCCGTGGGGCTCGGAGGTGGATGACGAGCGCGAAGGTGGATGACAACCGTATGACAGTTGGCCATATACCCCCATTCATTTTGCTGCAATTATAAGTATAAGGGCCCACACCAGAGGTGGTGGGCAGTCACTGTTTTACACGGTGAGTTTACGTTTGACACCTGCGCGCACCTGCGCGCACTGCGTTGCGATTACAATAGGCCCTTGCTACGGCAGGCCGCTCGGGCCTAATAATAATTTATGTTTTTTTTAAATAAATTATTATTATTATTATTTGTGGACATCTGTTATTTATCCATCATAACTTTTTAAATGCTCCATTAAGGCGCTCAGTCATGTGCATATCCCATTTGCGGCACTAATAAGACGCACAGTTTCTAATTGTAAATCAGGTGCAACACGCCCTCTTGCTAATTTGAAGTAGTACTTGCAATGTGTGCGTGTGCGTGTGCGTGTGTAACAATCTGGCAGGCTGATTGGAGATCAGCTGCAGGTATTAACGTGAAGCGGGCCCCCCGTCATACTCAAAATTGTATAAAAAAATATGTCAATTGTTTGTGCTACGTTTGTGCTGTAAACACTTTTGTTTGTGCTGTTATCGTTTGTGCGATATTGAGGATTCTTTTATAGGTCAATCTGAGCTCACCCAGCCCCTCATTTTGCGCGCTTATATTCCGCCCAAAAACACACAGGCCGGACGCCCTGCACACGGCGGCATCAACTTCACCCTCAGCTCCACACACTGAGCTACTACTAGACAGTTAGAACACATCTTACAACACTGGGTTTCGAGTTCAACAGCAGGAAATGTATGAGCTTTTTATGCAATAAAGTGATTGAGTAACTATCCACACTTCTGTTTTTTTTGACAAATCGCCCACACCCCTCCAGGGCGACATCCCGCCAATCCGACACTTTTTGACACCGCTATTCTGACAATAGGTCCTTAAGGTTAGGAGCCATTGTCCTGACCTTAAGGACAAACAGGTCCTTAAGTGATCATTTAGCACTAGTATTTTTTTTGTTCTTTCTTTACCGTTAATAAGACGCTAGCAAGTGAGCAGTAAAGCTTATCCGTTTCGCGTTGACATCTAACAAGGTTATTTAGGAAACATCTGCCAAATAACGTGGTTTAATGAAGCGTTACATACGTTACATGTCACGTCGGGCGCAGCCATCTTTAAGTGCTCCTCCTCGGGTGAACTGATTCTGTCCCGAGTTTCTGAGTCGGAATTACGCAGTTGGTGCGCGTTCCAGTTGAGATTTCCATGTCGGAGCTCGGAAATTCCGACTTCTGAGATCAAGTGGAACGCACCGTAAATAGCTGGTTGACCCTCCTTTGGCTGCAGTAACTCCATCCAGGCATTTCCTGTAGTTGCAGAGTAGACATGCACAACGATCAGGGTGAATTTACAGTTCTTTACAAAACTGTTGTAGGTCATTGAGATTCCTGGGATGTCTGTTGTGAATAACTTTCTCACGGTCATTTGTGCAAAAAAAGTTGTAATAAAATCATTGGTAGAAAGTAAAGATGTTGAGGTTTATGTAAAGTTAATCTTAATGAAAGGCCTAATATTTATTGAGACATTAGGCCTATGTTAACGTAAGTCTGCAATTGTAGGCGATTAGCGATGAACTGGACCTGCTAAATACATTACAATATCTGAATTAAACATTTTGCAAAACCTTGCAGAAATTGTATTTTATTCAGGCCATTATTTTATTTTATTTAAAATGTATGCATTGTAAAACTATATTGTAGCTTTATTTAAAAAAAAAAAAAAAAACATGTCTTTTTTTTTAACTAATAAATGGTTATAGTCAATTTTATAAATAACATGCTCGAGGTAAGGCACAAATCGAGGTTGGTAACCTCTGGTGGAGATCATGGACCCCGGACAATCACACATTACTCACACTTTCCTTTTTATGGTTCTGTAACTAAGACATATTCCCTTCGAGTTCTGTTGATTCAGGCTTTGATGTAGAATATACTGTATCTACAACCAACAGTCATTATTGCCAAGGACCTCGACCCACAAAAATCTGTTGAGAACCAGTTGATCTATATTTATTCATTTTAGGCATAATGCACACTATTTATCAGGGCTGGGATGATACTTTTGTCATGATCCAATACGTATCACGATACTCGGGGGCCGATCCGATCCGTATTACGATACAATAAGTCATTATAAGTAATATGTTTACCTTAAAGGGACTATATACGGAGTTTAAAAATGTTAACATGAACTATTTTCCATGTTCCAGCAATGGCCTAATGTGTGGAATGAGCCCAGACCTGTTCACCACAACTGCCTCTAAAATCCTGCACTGTCACTCAAAAGGTTTAACATAGAAGCTGCAGTTACGTATACGACCTGAGGTGGCAGCAGTGAGCAAACAAATTCCAACTTGCATCTAGTCATCTATGTGTATAAAGTAATGTGTCCAAAGTTTATAAACCAAATACCATTTGATGTTTATTGAAGTGTTAAGATTGAAAAGTGCATTGACACAAAATGAAAAACAAAGGAGTGCAGGACAAAAATGACTCCAAACACAAGTAATGCGATACTTGCCAACGTATCGATACTTGGTACTGCGATCCGATCCGATATTTTGTCTCAGCCCTACTATTTAACTGTATTGAATAAGTAATAATTTGATCATGACCTAAAACACAAAACATGTTCAAAGATATCCAAATGAAACAATTCAATAGTTTGCTTTCCATTTTATTGCCTGCAAAATGAAGCATTTAGAAAACAATCAAGTTAAGGCACAAAAGTTACAAGAGCAACCGCTCAAAGTGAAAACTGATAGAACTGACCAAGCAGGAATAAAAAGAGCTTAATACAATCTCTGGTAAACTAGGTGCTTATTAGTTACAAATAAATACACAATCCAGCAAGTCTATGGCAGTGCAACAGGACTTTTATAAAATGCATATCTTTCCTTTTCCTTACAAACATTTTGACTCAGCAGTGGCTACAGTTTCTTTGGTCTTTAGGCTTCCCTGAAATGAAGTGTCCCAAAGTATTGACATGAAGCTGCAAGTGGACGGAAAGTGACAGGTTGTCCTGGTTTTTCTAAATATGACCGAGTTGGATGAGACGATAGTAAGTATATAATCATCGTCATATACCTGTAAAGCAGCGATCTTAAGGAGAAATATGAACAAGTTGCAAATCATTTTCATTTCAAAACGTCAGTGGCAAAACAAGAGGTAGGCTTTATATTCCTCTAGGATAAAACTAGGACCTGATGTCCCAACACAACGAGGCATAGCGGTGCAGTGCAGCTTTGAAGGCAGGGTACATGTATTACGCAAAGTTAATTAAGTGCGACTCATTCTGGATTACTACTTAACTACTCCAGTAATTAATGCTCGACTTCTCATGAAAAGCTCTTCAGATACGTTGGTTGTTCATTAGTTTTTAATACTTAATAAACTATGAATTAACAATTTAGAAACACATTTTCAATGCTATATTATACCATGATTTAATCATATGATCATAAATGATTAGTAGATGTTTAAATGATTAGTATGAGTCACAATTAATTAATAGTGCATGATTATTTAACCCTAAATAAGGTATAGTTATTACAAAGATGTTGAATTTAAAGCTTTCTTTTATGTTAAAGGTGCACTATTATGCAAAAAAAAAAAATAAAAGGTTTACATTAGAGCAGCCTTTCAGTGACCCAGTGGCTGTATGGGTGTTTAGCTTGGTGCCTTCGCTATCCATCCCGGAGGCTCCTAAGACACTTCAGGTTCAATTTTATTTATTATTTTATACATTTTTTGGAATGAAATATATACGTAACCATGGATACGGTTCAATCAGCAGTGAAAACGATTGATCCTGGAGCGTCCTACAGGCCATTGGGATGGTAAGTAAACCACCCATACATCCACTGGGTCACAGAAAGGTCAAATACGCACCAATATCAAGGTTTTTTTTTTTTACATAAAAAGTTGCATAGTGCCCCTTTAAAGTGTAACAGTTGCAGACTAAAAAAACACAGGCCATTGATATAGTAGCATTGTTTGCAATAGTGCACCAGTCATCATCATAACCATCACAATGAGTCGGTCCTAGCACTTTGCATACCCTCGCTTAAAGTCCTCCCACGCGGCCAGCAGCTCCGACGGCTTAAACCCATTCACCAGGATCAACTGAGCAAAACGACAGCGCTCATACTTCAAATTCTTCACAACAAACAGGTCTTTCGGAAAAGGCCACAGGCTGTACGCGTAATGTGGCTGAATCTCCAACGCGCGCAGGCACAACCCCACGTACACGTCCTCGAGCGGGACCGGTCTCACAAACTGGGACGCCCGCGCGATCCTCCCGGCGAGGTCCCGAGAGAAGACGTACCCCGCTCCGGACACGTAGGGGGGGAAGCTGTCGTCCGGGTACTGCTCCTTCGACACCCCCCATTTGCCGTCCCGCCTGGGTTTGCCGTCGCTTATGACCGACCCCGTGATGAAGCCCCTCCTCGGGCGGCTCCAGAGGTAGTCCCTGAGGTAGAACAAGTTCACAAACATGTCAGCGTCCACCTTCATGCCGTAGCGCGTTTGCGGACAGTGCGCGTCCAGCCACCTCATCATCAGAAGTGTTTTAAGGGTGAGGTTGTGATAAGTGTCAATAAAGTTATTTTGAATTATGTCCCGGTACTTTCTGCTTTCCGTCTCGATTTTCTCTTGGACTTCTGACTTTTCTTGGCTTTCCTCAGGTAACCCCACAAAGAACAGGGTCAAGGTGGCCGATCCGGGCGCACCCCATGTTTGACGCACGGCCTCACGGTGTGCGTAATGGTGAGGCGCCACGGGAACCAGGAAAACCACCAAAATATCATTCCCATTGTTGCACACGCGCGGCTGGTTGAGGACATACTCGTAGGTCTGGGGAGAAATCAGCCTGTGGTCGTCATCTGACAGCAGGGCGGGCCGCTTTAGGAAATGTTTACTCAAGGCAAACGCGTAAAACAGAAGTACCAGAATGGAAAATACAGCGGTGACTCTTGCCAACTTCCAGGGAAAGCCCGTCTTCATCGCCGTGGGTTCCCAGATGGCACGCGCTGGCATCTGGGAATCTGGGAACGTGCTTGGACATATATACAGTACATTAGCGCATGTGTTATTTCAGGATGAGTAAGCACGCGGAAGTGCAGGCCCCGCCCCCGGCAGTAGTGAAGTCAGACCACGCACCTCTCTCACCTCCCTGGCAGAGTAACTGGGCTCGGGGAGAGGCTTGATCCTTATTAGAGTCTGTGTGGTGAAATGCTGCCACCGTATGGACGCTGTGGGGACTTGTTACACTCTGTACTTTTATTTCAGCTGTGGCGACTCAGGGTGGGAAAGTATGGAAGACTGTGGCTGCCAAAACAATAAATAAATAAATAAATTAAAGATCAGATTTGCCAAGAAATGCATACATTTAATATAATAAGTGCATTTATTTATTTATTTATGTAATTATTTGGATATGTATATATTTATTTTTGTATTTATTTCTGTATTTATTTTGTATTTATTTATTTCTGTATTTATTTATTTTTGTATTTATTTATTTTTGTATTTATTTATTTCTGTATTTATTTATTTCTGTATTTATTTATTTTTGTATTCATTTATTTCTGTATTTATTTATTTTTGTATTTATTTATTTTTGTATTTCTGTATTTATTTATTTTTGTATTTATTTATTTCTGTATTTATTTATTTTTGTATTTATTTATTTCTGTATTTATTTATTTTTGTATTTATTTATTTTTGTATTTATTTATTTTTGTATTTATTTATTTTTGTATTTCTCTTAACGTATGCAAATCATGGGGTGGGTCTGGATGCCGCTGCTGTAAGGTGATTGGTTAATCTTTCTCCATACACACATGCCTTGTCCAGCATAGACACTGCCAAACACGAGCTCTGCTTCAGTCTGTTGACAGTGGCACAGATAGTAGAGCGGGTCATCTTGTGACCGGAGGATCGGCAGTCCGAATCATGCAGGGGCACATTGTCGTTGTGTCCTTGGGCAAGACACTTCACCTGCCTTGCACCCAGTGACTGCGTACACTGGTGTATGAACGAGAGTGTGAATTGGTGAGTGGATACTTGCTGGAAAGCGCTTTGAGTGCCTAATGTAGGTGGAAAAACGCTAGACTAAAGCGGAGTTCATGTTGCTGGAGGCGGGATTCAAACCCCTGACCTTCCGATCATGAGACGACCCGCTCTACCCACTGCACCCCTGATGCCTTTCTACACTCAAAGCGCTTTCCAACAAGTATCCACTCTCCCATCCACACTCCCAAGTTTTGCGTGGATAAGGGAAGACTGGGCATCACTGCAGTAGTCGCTCTAATCCTCAATCTCCGATCGTAACCAAACCACAGTGTAATGAATGTAAAATAAAGACGCCGCAACCCGATAAGTTGTACAGAGACATTATGACAAACCGCCGAGACAAAGCCACACAATGAAGGAACCTGCTCCAAATGTCGGACTAACATCATTCCCACAAAATCCTTCTCACTGGTAAGTCTTAAAAGTTTTCTCACATATGCCTGATAGTCCTGAACATCAGCCACAGCAGAGTCAAATGAACTCTGCATTTCTACTACGTTTAATTTTAACAAAAGCCCGTGACAAACTCATTTACTGCAGCCGAATCGACACCTACAGAATGCTGAATGTACCGGTGCATTTGCCCCATTTTAAACCACGACTGGACCCTTTAGAAAAGGAAATGTTTTAACCTGATTCAATCTGCTTGACCTCATACCTGTCTTGGGTTGTGTGCAATTTTTTTTGCACCGATTTTTAATTTTAGACATTTTGATTAATGCAACACGTTAGTTTGTGTTGGTGTTTGCCCCGTCATGGCGGCTGATGTTCAGATAAAGGCGTTTGACGGTAGTGTCTGACCGTGAGGACACTAAGTAACACTTATAAGTCTCTCCTAGCAAAAATGTTAAATTACCTTACATGTTTCGACGGTCTGGAAACACGCGAGTCAAGCTATATCATCAAATGTGACTGAGAAAGGACTGCAGGTGCCTTAAACACTCCAATGTGTAGCTTGAGTTGGGTTTTCTAACTCGCCAGGAGGGCCGGACCAGTTTGGAGCATTTCAAACAAATACAACTCTCCATTTGACTAATGACCCATTACAAAAGTGCAACAAAGTACATAAGTTATCTAGTATCCTTCATGTCAATGAAAATATTTATCATTCATTCTTTAAAACAGGGGTGTCGAACTCATTTGGGTCGTGGGCCTAAATCCAGCATCCTCGGTGGGTCGCAGGCCGCATATAATGTAAACTAGAAAATACTAAAATTTCTTTCTTTCAATAAATGAATAATAATGAGCTGTGATTTTAAAATAGTGCTAAACAAAAGCCCGACAGGACTGTAATAAATAATGGCTTAAACTTGTATTGCACTTTACATAATATATATATATATATATATATATATATATATATATATATATATATATATATATATATATATTTTTTTTTTTTACTGTTTACACATTTCCTGTCTCTTTTGCACACCCTGAGTGATCTTATTGAATGGCGAATGTAACAAGGGAATTTCTCCGTTGTGAGATCAATAAAGGATTCTTATCTTACAAAGAGGCCTCGTGGAAGGCCCAGGACACGCTGGTGGGACTATGTCTCCGAGCTGGCCTGGTGTCGCCTCGGGGTCCCCCCAGAACAGCTGGAGGAGGTGTGCGTGGATCGGGAAGTCTGGGCATCTCTGCTGAGACTGCTGCCCCCGCGACCCGGCCCCGGATAAAGCGGAAGAACATTTATTTTATTTATTTGAACAGGGACAGTGTACAATATACATTAGCCTCAGAAAGGAGAGATGCATTGTACCAGGTTATAGCACTTGTGCTAATTTCCACCTGCAGTCCCTGGGCCTATTGTACATGTTTTTAGTGGTAGGGGAAACCGGAGTACCCGGAGGAAACCTACGCAGACACGGGGAGAACATGCAAACTCCACACAGAAAGGCCACGTCCAGATGGGAATCGAACCCCGACCTTCTGTGAAGCGCTTTACATCAATGAATCACTCACCCATTCACACAGTGAAGTCACTGGTTCAGTCCCACCTTAGTGCAAGTATAAATGTACTAGTGTCAAGGAGGGTAAAGTGTCTTTCCAAAGGACACATCAAAGGTGTCCCCAGGGTCACAAGACGACCCGCTCTACTCTCTGTGCCACCGTCGCACCCAAATTAATGTATTAATTCATTAATACTTAATAAACTATGACGTAAGAATTTATAAACACATTTCTGATGCTATATTATTAATCATATAATCATCAAGGATTCGTTTAAATTATGCATTAGTACATGATTAATTAAGGCTAAATAGTGACCCAGTGGCTGCATGGGTGGTTAGCTTGGCCATTCGCTTTCCATCCCGGCGGCTCCTATGATGCTTCAGGATCAATGTTGTGCTCCAGGGTCAATTGTAACATAAATTATGAGAAACAAAACATGAAATTATGTAAAAATCCTAATTCATATATTTCTGAAGAAAAAGGGTCACAAACAAAAACGACATATATTTCAGGTTGACGTGACGCTTTTGTAACTTTAAAATTTACTCACAATGGAATAAGTAACTGTTTTAGTTTTTACTTACACTTCCTTTGAAAACTTACTCAAGGGCTCGTAGCTCCAAAACGGTTGTCCCTGTTGTAATAATTCCTAGTTCTATCCAAAGAGAAGACCGCCGTATAAATTACACACATACTACTTTTAAACAAACCTTTTATTGTAATACAGTTTACAGAGAAACACCTGTTTTTTTTCACCCAGTTATAAACAAACGAAACAATAAAAACAGACTTAATTTACACAGGTATCCTCTCGCCGGTCAGTGGTTCGGTCCCGCCTTCACAAAGGAGGAGGGAGGGGAAAGGGCTGGGTTTGGGGAGGGGGGGGGGGGGGGTGACTGTAGTTCTCTATAGCAGTGGTTCTTTTAGATTTTGTTGTGCTTTAGAGTTCGGGCTAGATGTGGTTAAGTAATGGTAAATTGGTTGATTTTTTTTTTTCCTGTAATTTTCTTCTTCTTTTTTCCTGACGTTGCTGACCTCTATTTGCTTCAGCCAGATGTGCTTAATGTGCCAGGAGTCCGGATTGAATGGACTGAATAAAAAAATTAAGAAAACGCATAAACTCTGATTAGGGATGGTCAGGATTTTTTGGGGGCGTGATCCAAACTCTTGTCTTAGCTTTGTCCAATGTAGCCCAAGGTCCAGATTTGTTCTGGATGAACAGGTATAATTTATACCTGTTAACGCCCATGGATTTGTCCATGTTCAAGCCTAATTTACACTTTATAAGTCTGGGGTTGGATCTGTTTAAGTTCCTGTCTGTTTAGCCAATATTACTTTATGAGCAAATCATTTAAACCATGAGAACCACTGCCCTATAGTAATCGCCTGACACAATGTTACCTCACGCATGTCAATCCAAATAGCCGTTTTGTGCTGATAATACCACATAGTAACATTCGCTTTTCCACATATATTAAATGGATTCACATTTTGCATAAGAAATAAAAATCACCACTGCCTTTTCATCATCATCATATACTGAATAAAACAGGTCCTGCCTCGGAATCATAGCTCAAACAAAACATCTTTTTCATTTTTCTTTGTCTTAAACACAATACTGCAAAGTGTGATGCCTTCAGGAGCTCATGTTATGGATGGAAATACTGGCATCCACAAGGACATGGGATGTGGAGGGTTAAATACTATTTAGTCAATTTCTTCTCCCACTTCTCTGCCTCTTTAGGAGCCAGTTTCACAAAGGTTTTTTTTTAACGGGCAACTAGTATTTTAATTAAAAGTGTTGATGCATTATTGTGCCTGTCTGATTTAGTATCATATTTTGTGCGCATGTGAAGATTTATGCCACGATAATTCTCGTTTTTGAAAGTCTATTCGAGACCAAAAACATTAAAATAAACCCTTGTAATTTGGCAGGGCTTTTGTGCAGATCTTAAACTAAGATTTAAAAAAGGCAGCATTGCCATTTTAACCTTTGTTACCAAAACATTGTCCTATACAAAAGTTAGAAAAAGTTAGAAAAACATAAATAAATAAAAATACATCAATTGTTTAGCAGAGCAACTAATCTAAAGGGCCCAGTTTCTGCCATGGGCACAAACATTTAAGATAATAAATAGTCATTCTTTACTATAACTACATTAATTGTATATATATTATAATATTTTGGTAGGTTTCGTGTGGCCTATGTTTTAGTAAAAAAAAAAAACTATCCATTTTAAAAATAAAAAAATGTACAGCCTAGAGAACAAAAGGAGCTCCACAAGGCTGCGTCTTTGTGCCAAAATAATTCAATAAACTTCTGAACGATATAGACTAAGTTAAATTAACCAAGATTGACTGCAACGTAAGTACGAAAACGACATTTCGAGTCAGACTTTTGGTGAAAAAAAATCTTTGTGAAACTGGCCCTGCGACTTGGCTCGGTAAACATGGGAACAATGGAAACATTTCACAAATAGACAAATGGCATTTCCTATGATTCAGTGTCCGTGTGCCATCACAAATATCTCTAAATCTGTACAATGCAAAGTGTTATAATCCTGTCCATATTTCTTTTTTTCGTTTTCTGCCTAAACAAGTCCATTATAATGTATTAGAAACATGTGCTTTTTTGTTTTTGCCTGTGAAACCTCCTTGTAAAATTGTGTATATCGTTAGCATGGTGTCCAAACTGCATAGGGCTCCTCCTTTGACGCTTTTGCTCAAAACACAACGTCATAACGCCTGGGTTGTGTTTCTTTGGCTAGTCCAGTTTGTAGCATGCATGTCCGCGCTGGCAGCTTCCCCGCAAAGATCGGCGGATGAGAGGGAATGGCTTTGCTAAACGGCACAAGGGCAGTGTGAGGAGATCCAGTTGTTTTGGAATGGAGGCAGCCGGGGCTCTTGGCAGTGACTTTGGTTGAGTTTTGAGCAAGTTATTTTTTGTGTTGAGTCTGGGGGGTAGAGTTGTAAAGACAGAGACTTGTTGTTGGTCACTTGTTTTGCGGTGGATTTCATGGATGACATCAGCTCTCTATGATCGTTTTCTCCTTCCCTCCAGGTTTCGGAAGTTGGACGGCCGGATCTTCATTTCGGCGAATTCGACGGAGTGCTCGTGGCCCTTCCAGTGGAACCAGTTTACGCCCTGAAAATAAATAGCAGACAGAGACACAGTCATTTTAGTCTGGATTTACTAATCCTTAGCTTCATTAGTGTGTGATACAGTAAAATATGGCATTGTAGACAAAAACAGACAAACAATGGCCATTTTTATTTATTTTTTGGTTCTCAAACTGTGTGCATACCACTGGTGATGGCCTCTTCGTGTGGTAATGCAATTACCAGACATTATCCATTTCGTTTAGAGATCATTTATATTATGCTTTAGTAATTAATTTGGACTTTTCTCTAGTTTAGATATGGTTCACACTTAGTCATAAGTCCCCTCCTGGAACCGCCACCTAAACATGGTGGAGAGGTTTCAGCGCCAGAATGATCCTGGGGGCTCTGTTGTCGGGGGCTTCGTGCCCCTGGTAGGGTCTCCCATGGCAAACAGGTCCTAGGTGACTGGTCAGACAAAGAGCGGTTCAGAAGCCCCTTATGAGAGACCAACAGGCCCGGTTAGAACCATGAGGCCGTCCTTCCGTGGACCCACCACCTGCCATAGGGGCTGGTGCAATGTGACTTGGGCAGCTCCAACAGCTGCCCCCAAGACCCGGCAACGGACAAGTGGAAGAAAATGGATAGATGGATGGATTAGTCATAAGTGTTTAGTCATAATTTAGTCCAAGTAGGTATATTTTAGGCCGTTTTTTTTTACTTTTCATAGTAAACTTAGTCCTGATTTGAACTGGATCTTGGCCTGGCCTTGCCCTGTTTATTGATCGGCTTCGGTCCTTTAGAGTATTCGCACTGCTAATTAGCAATTAGAGTGATATATGAAAAGAAAATAGTAGGTATATGTTAACTTTTTTTTCTTTTCTCTCTTTCTTTGACAACAAGGGATTTCCCCGCTCACAGGAATCGCTTACACTAAGAGGAAATGATTTAACAACCAAAACGGGCGTGGCTGAATAAGATTAATATGGAACATCGCTTAAGGTTAAGGTATACTTTTTTAATTCCCATAGGGAAATTCATTCTCTGCATTTGATCCATCCTCAGTGCCGTTGGGCGACCTGTAGGAGCAGTGAGCTGCCAGCGTGGGCCGGCGCTCGGGGACCCATCTCCATGATGTGGAGCCAGGCTGGTGGTCAGAAACCGAGGTGGTAAATGAGGTGAAACTATTGATGATTCCCCAAAAGCTTCAAAAGGGTCTCCAGCAGTTCTTCCAGGTTGGAGACGGGTGTTGTGGTCATCGCAATATTGTCCACTTGTTAAAGTAGGGGTCACTGAGAGAACATGGCTGAGAACCGCTGCCCGAGAGAATTGTACCATTGTAAAGCTGCATTTACCTTGCTGTGGCTGTTGTCCCCATAGCGGCCCATGAGGTTGACACGGTGGCAGTTCTTGTACCAGAAGGCTCCTTTGTAGGACAGCGCGCAGTTGGTGACGGCGATGTCATTGTCGTGGTCATATGTGGAGAAGGGGCGGCCATGATGGTACGTCATCGAGTCACCTGAAAGCAAGACGAAGGAGGAATGAGGAAACTTAAAACACAAGTAGAAAAGTAAGTAATACATATTGAGTCAAATATCTTGATGGACTCAATATGGGTTCCCCAAGAAAAGAACTGGCTGTAAATTAACAATGTTCTTAACAGTGCATAAGGGAGGTTAGACCAAATATATAATTAGAATATAAGATCACTCGACAATTAGATTTTCCTTGGTTTGACATTTGGGATGTGTTCATTCTTGAGCTAAGTCTGTTAAGGTTAAAGGTGCATTATGCAACTTTGTATGTGGAAAAAAGTAGACATTTGTGTGTATTTGTCCTTTTAGTGACCCAGCAGTTGTATGAGTAGTCAGTATTACGACTTTACTTTCCATCACAGTGATCTCTAGGATGCCCCAGGATCAATTGTTTGGAAGGTTTTCACTGCTGACAGACCCTCCCACCAGAAAATCTACAAAACAATTGATCCCGGAGCATCGTAGAGACTACTGTGATAGAAAGCAAAGCCACCATGCTGACCATAAAGTCACTGGGTCACGGCAAGGTCAAATTTGACAAATGTCAACGTATTTTTTTGCATCAAAAGTTGCATAATACACCTTTAAGTTATACTTTATTGATCGCAGTAAGGAAATTCATTCCCTACTGAGCAGAGGGCAGCCACAGTAAGCCGACGCCCCGGGACCCATTTCCATGGTCAGAATGACCTGGCTGGAGGATTGACCTAGTGTACATGTTTTTAATGGTAGGGGAAACCGGAGTACCCGGAGAAAACCTATGCAGGCACGGAGAGAACATACAAACTTCACACACAAAAGCCTCGTCTAGGGACTGAACCTGGGACCATCCAGCTGTGAAGCACGAACGTTAAAGTGACTGTGCATAACTGACCACCTGGGTCTGAAATTTGAGGTGATGTAAGTAATCATATGTAATAATATTTTTTCTGAAGTCCCTCCCTTTGCTGAAGTCAGACACCAATCAGAAACCCCGGGATATCACTTTAACCAATGAGACATGCATTTCCTGTGAACCGGCCTGTCAGGTCCAATCGGGAGAGAAGGGGGGCGGGAGCTTGATCGTTTACTGTTGAAAATTCTGTCCTCATTTTCCAAACTAGGAGTGGTTTTCTGGTCCAAGCAAGG
Source organism: Proterorhinus semilunaris (assembly GCA_021464625.1). Taxonomy (NCBI): domain Eukaryota; kingdom Metazoa; phylum Chordata; class Actinopteri; order Gobiiformes; family Gobiidae; genus Proterorhinus; species Proterorhinus semilunaris. The sequence goes on along the minus strand of CM038345.1, from coordinate 30,619,873 downwards.
AGGAATTTGATTGCTTACTTTCAACTTTAACTCTATCTCCCTCCTCTCCTCACTTTGCACACTTACAGACTATCACTTTAACCGCTGCGCCACCGTGTGATATGAGGAAGTGGGAGTTCCATGTTCCAGTGAAGCCACAGTGTACCGATGGGCCATGAACAGGTCCCAGAATTACTCTATGTCTCCCAATTGCATTATTGTTAGAGAAATAAAAACTTATAACTTATAAACTTGACACTTCACTGCTGTAACTATATAGCAGTTATTTACCACAGGCATTATCCCATCTAAGAATGCCATAATTAGCCACTTACACAATTTGTCTACCGCTAGACAAAAAATACGAGAGATCCAACTACATTGTCAATCTAACTGAATCCAACAAACAACCTTGAGCTTGCGTTGCATTGTTCGTCAGTGTTTAAATATTTACAGCTTATCGCCCGGAGCTCCACACTGAAGGTAAAAAAAAAGTACAAGTTGCCAGTACCAGAGACAGTCCGGGTTCATGCAGAGTGCACTGTTAGCTGTAGGCTGCTGTGGCGTTACCTGCCGTGCCGCTGTATCCTCCCACGTGCACCTTGTATCTGGTCCGAGGCTCGGACACGGAGAACTTGTCATACTGAGCGAAGGCTGTTTCTCCCTTATCCCTGAGGTCCACTCTGAGCTCGTACTGACCGCCCACAGTGATCTTATGCAGGTTCGACAGGCCTGGACGAGAGGAAAGATTTATTTATCATAGATATCCAGCCCACAAGCACAAACACTCGCTTCTCTAAAACTAAGAGCAACTAAGACTTTTATGTTATCATCAAGCTACAAAATATTATTATATATAGTATAAATATTCACACCTTTTTTCACTCTATGGGCAATCAAAGAAATTAGCTTTAAGAGGTTTTAATTGGTTCTTTGGGTCATGCTAGCACCCTGACACGAGCACCAAGTTAAATTTATGAATGCCATTTTAATGACCACATACTATACTTTAAAGCCACGAGAAAAGCCACGCAAGACAAAAAGCGATGCATTCATGATTTCCTAATATTTGAAGACAATCCTCAAAAAGAAAGATATTCAAAAGTAAATGGAGGAGAACTTTGTGTAAAACTGACACACAGATTTACAGAATTTCAGCAAAACCCTATGAATTATAACTGTATGTATAGCGTGTAAAAAACCAACAGAAATTTAGATTTAATGTCAGTTAAGAGTCCAATGTAGCACTTTATAATAACTTTTTAAGGCCTTAATTGTGGCAAGTAATAGAATAACTTCTACTGCATAAAATTATTAACAAGATGTAACCAGCGTACCCAGCCAGAATTCATCGTTCATGTCACCAAACCCGGCGGTGTAATTCTTCCAGTTTCTGAAAAACTCCACTTTGCCGCTCTGCCGTCTCAGGAAAACCTACCAAACGGGAACATCACGTAGCAATCATATTAATATGCATAAAATAATAATAATAAGTCAGTGTGTGATACTCACGATCCATCCGCCTCCGTCAGTGGTCATGTCGCAGAACACCTGCAGGGGCTGGCTCTCGTCTCCTCTCATATAAACTGTGTAGAGGCCGGACGAGGTGTCTCCGTTCAGTAAGGCCTGCGAGCAGTCTTTGGGATGTCTGTACAGCACTCCGGCTATGGAAGCAAGACACAAATAAGGAAAAATAATTAGAAAACACGCAGAAAAATAAAAAAAGGGTTCATATCTCAATATTTCTTGGGGACTTCCTTGATAGCGATGATTTGATTTGATTTATTTGAGCTATTACTTACAGTACATTATTATTTACAATATTTACATCATTACATTTACTTTATCACAAAAAACTATAAAAATAAATAACTCAAAAGGAGTAGGCCGAAGCAAGAAAGCTTATAAGTGCCTACCCCAATTTCAAAGTACAATACAATACAATACAAAATAGAAACGTTTGTGATTTCTGAGTGTATTTACTTTTAGTTTTATAATTTTCTGATGAAGCAATATTTCTGCAACCCATCAGAAATATGCTCAAATAGGCCGCAAACATCTACATTTACACGGCTTCGTCGCTCAAATAGATAATTGTCCAGAACAGTCTACAAAAGGGCTACATTTTTTGAAATCCCCCCCCCCCCATTTTTTACATTTTTCCACCTATTTTTTTCCAAATATCCTTGCCAATTTGTGTTCTTCATCAAAAATAGTTTTGTGTGACCAAATTACAAATAAATACAGTAGGTAAGGAGATGATTCATACTTGAAAGTATAGCATAAAAAACATTTTTCGCCGTTTATTTTTAGTACACCACATAATTGTGAGAATCTTGAAAGGAGAAATGTGAAAGGAGCTCATTATGGGGCAATACTCAAAGTGGGTTATTCATTAAACATTTGCATAGTAGTACATTTGCACATATCAACTAATACTGTCATGCAGGCAATATCAAATGATAAATAAGGTGCAACATGCCCGCAAAATACCTTTTTATTTTTCAGCTTGCACTCACTATATAGATACAGCACTGCGCTTTACAAGGGGGCGAAGTATTTAGCCATTTTCTGGCGGAATATAAACACACACAGATGTTTTTTTCACAGCAAATTGTTCAGTAGAAGCTAAAAAAACAGCAGTCATAGCTAGCGTTAGCATGTGGCATGAAGCATCATGTTAGCATTCTCCGTTAATTATGGGCTGTTGAACCCTCCATGTCTTTGTATGGAGTAAATATAGAAAGTTTAGATTTTTCTCCTCTTTGTTTTCCCCCTCCACTCCACATGACTAGGGCTGTAACAATTCACTCAAGCCCCGATTCGATTGGATTTCTGATTTTAAGGTTCTGATTTCGATTTTTTCCGATATTTTTAAATCTTTTTTTGAGAAAGAATATGACTCATTCATACCAATGTTTCTTTTGTTTTAACATGTGCATTTTTGTCCTTGTAACAAACTACAACTGTCTCAGTAAGAGAACTTTATATTACAAAAAATTACAAGACATGAAAATGAACTATAATCAATCACATGAGTGCTTGTAAATGTACATGTTTTCAGCATAAATGAGATGTGTAGCAAAGCAAACATTTTGAGATTATATTTATTAGTATTTGTTTTATTTATTTTTTGCAGTTCGAACATAATACTACCATTTAGAACTAATTTTACAGTGCGGTTTTTTTCACCCTTGAACGCCTCACTGTCTCCGGTGCAGCCTTTGTAAACATAAGGAGGAAAAAGACATGACGGCTCCTGTAGGTATTGGATTATTTGACAAACGGACATTTGATGAGGATTTCAGCAGAATCAGAGCAGGTTGGTCAGATGTTTGTCAGTTTACGATCTTTGGTAAACCTCTGTCAAAATGCTAAACTCTGCGTTAGCCGCTAACGCTAATCTCGTAGCTGCTAACTTTAGCTGCGTCTGTTTCTTCGATGCCTACACGTGTTTGTGTTTACGTGGTGTGGCGTGTGTTGGGGGTGAGGCGGGGAAGGTGTGGAGCTTGTCTTGAGAAAAAGTTAACGTTGTTAGAAACAACGAGCTAGTATGTTCTGGTCTGTTTCGGTCGCGCAAAATGGAGTAGCTGAGGGTGGCTTTAAAATCGATTCTTTTATTTTTTACATCGATTCATATTTTACGCATTTTAAATCGATTTTAAATCGATTTTTGATGAATCGTTACATCCCTACACATGACCATATATGGGCGACTCCAGAAATGCCGTCTGTATCTATAGCACCTGTCTTGGAAAATGATCCGAAAGAATGAAACCCAAGGAAAGTCTTACTGGTGGTGAATCCTGTGGTGAGGACTTTGCTCCTCTTGGGTCCGGCGATGGCCTGCAGCTTCACAGAGTAAGCCGTGGAGGCGCCGAGCTGGAGCATGTTGTAGGACACTGCCGTGGGACTCAGCACCACCTCCTGAGATGCACAAAGACATTGTCACACAGACAGTTGTGATCACGATAAGGTGGCGTTACGATGCGCGCCACTCACTCGTATGGACCCGTCTGCCTCGGACTGGAAGCTGAGGATGTAGCCCGTGATGTCGGCTCGAGGCGGCTTCCACGTCAACAGCGCGGTCTCTGTTTGGATGTTACTCGCCAACAGGTCGTGGGGAGCGTCCACATCTGTACATGCGAGATAATAATAAGGTTTAGTCACCAGCAGAGCAGTGTAAATTTGGTTGACTAACATATCTTGTCTTAAAGGGATAGGCCACCGTTTTTAAACACTGACATTCTTACCTTAGCTTGGACGAGTTGATTGCTATGTTGTTAGCAACCAATCTGTTCCACGTTTTCTCCGTATTTCGACGATATTACTGCGCGGGCATCAAAGTACTCCAGGTGTCATTACGCCTCACAATATAGTGCGCCTTTTTAACCGCTTACAAAATCGACATGTTTCATTTTATGTAACTAGACTTGGACCGTGTAACGTTTCACGTAATTGTATTTAAATGGGGAAAACGTGGAACAGCTTGGTCGCTTCTAACTTCACCCCAGTTTGGAGCTATACCTCTGCTGGGAGAGGCTAAACGCTAACAACATTTGCGTGACTCAGCGCACGCACAAAGACCAGACAGGTACGCATCAACTCGTCTAAGCTTAGGTAAGAACATATCTCAGTATGGAAAAACGGTGGCCTGTTCCTTTAATTCTAATGCAAGTGATAGTGTAGCTCATGATGACTAACACTGTACCTAAAATCTCCAGGTATTTTCATCTTCTGATAAAATAAGGGTCTTAAAACATCTGAACGTCCCTTGACACAGTTTTGAAAATGCTTTCTATCATTTCACTGCAAAACAAACTCCATGAAGCGATGCAATTTGATTAAATGAATTGATATCCATAATCCAAGTTGATTTCAGATTCAGCCTGCTAAAGTTGAATATAATATTTGTCGACTAAAACACAGGACACCCCAAGTAGAGCTGCAAAAGACGCCTGATTTAGAACACAGAGCTATGTGGTGATTCGATTATTTTATAACCTTTATTTGTCCAAGTAAACTACAGTATATACTTCTTCAAAACTCTTGAGATTGTCTACGTGGATCCTTGAAGAGCACCTGCAAAAACGTGTCACTGACCCAACAACGCACTCATTATTTTAATCTTTATCCTATTTCATGTACATGTTTATTTGTATAACTAAATACAATAACAGACTCGTCATCATTTGTTTTGGCAAAGTTGCTGCATTATTTTATAACTGGCTAAAAAGTCTGTATCAAAAGGTTTTCTGCTCACAGTATGTCAAATTCCATGATCGTATTTAATTACTCTTATCACTGTTTTTGTCGTATGTTTGTGAGTGATAGCAGACGTGGTTGGCTTCTCTGCAGACCTGTGGTGAACTCGGTGGTGGTGGCGGCGCTCTTGGCGGCGTCTCTCACGGCGTAAACCTTCACCGTGTACTGAGTGGCCGGAGTCAGCGACATCATCTCGAACTCCACCACGTTCCCAGAGACGCGCTCCGTCACGGGCGCCACTAGGGGGCAGACACACACATAATGCTTTTTAATGCAATTTTAATGACCAACTACTATATTGTTAATGACACAAACACAAACAAATCTGTGCATATTTCTTTTCTTGACATCAGCAAAAAATTATATATTTTTTTTAACAAAATGATAAGTGTGGAAAAAGAGATATAAAAACGTATTAGTGCTGCTCTGATGTGTTGAAAGGTCAAAGGTTACTTCATCTCGGGAACATCATAACGTTTTCCCAGTTTCCCAGCGGAAAACACAAGATGAGGTGGTGTTCATGGTCAATTTCCCACTCGGCAATTGGTACGTACCATAATTACGAGACCACATGAAGGCAGCATTAGCCACGGAGAAGGCTCATCATTACACGATCCTGCGGCTCCGCTAAGTGACAACGAAATCGTGTATGACAGTCGCGTCACCTGAATGTACGTCAGCACACACGCGCACATGCAGTTTGTTTTGTCTAGTTTTGTGACGTCAACTGTAGAGTTGGCTATTTTGGCCCAGTTGATTTGGTGACTTTAAATAGCCTGCGGAAACCCTGCACACAACTTTAATGAGGCACAGCCAGGGCTGTCGACAGACTAGCTGAGACCCGGGGCAAGACGGTTTCACATGGGCCCCCCCATACTAACTGCAGGCCATAAAATGAATGACTCATAATACAAAATGGAAAAAATATCAATAGAAAAGTCAACATATTTTTATAGGAATGGTACATACAGTAAGACTTTTCATATATAATTAATCTATATGTCCCCAGATACAGTATGTATAAACATGTTAAAATCCAATATTGGTTTCACTCATATCAATTGCAAGGTTGACATGACATAACAGTTTGTTTACATTTTTGCTTTGATTCCCAGAGTCTTATGGCTAAAATTAGTTAGGAAACTAATATAAATATCCCTACACAATCCCTGTCCCCTTTTAGTCTTAATTAGTACTAGTGCAGGCCTCCAGCAGTAGCTCAAATCTGGAGCTTGTTAGCTTTCAAATGAGGAATGGCAGACTCACATATTGAAGACACTTGCGTAAAATGCGACTTAGGTGGAGTTCACCCAGGGGAATTAGTCGCCAAGATGATATTTAAAAGAAAATTACTCGAGCTTTGTCCTTATACTTTACTGTATTGACTCAAATGTTTGCAGATTGTTTTCAACATGTTCAGAACAAAAAGAAAATGGGTCTAAAAGCGTAGAAAGTGTATGGCGACTGGTTGGTGATGCCTGGTTCCTGGTTGTTGAGAGGAACATTGCTTTAGCTTATTTTCACCTGTGTCCGCGCTGTAGGTGATCACGTATCCGTCGACCGTGGCGATGGAAGGTTGCCATAGCAGCAGAGCCTCGGTGTCGGTGATGTTGATCGCAGTCAGACCGCTGGGCTTGTCCAGAGCTGAGAAAAAAAAAATCCTAGGCATTATCTTCAATGAATCAACGTAACTGGTACCAAAAGCGTAATGAATACCATCTACCAAATGGCATGCGTGTTTATAAATGACTTTAGTGTTATCGCACTGACCTGTGGTGACGCTGTCCGCTCCCGGCTCGCTCTCTCGCTCTCCTTTGATGGCGACCACAGTGACCTCATACGTGACCCCGGGAGTCAGGTTGGACAGCCCCAAGTGCGAGTCGTAGCCGTCCACCGACAGAGTCTTTGCACTTCCTGGAAGTCAAAGGAGGCACAACATTCAACATGCAAATACTACAAAGTGTGAACCTTTTTACACAACTGAAAAATCATATTAATATGTGTTGGAGCAGCGTAACGAAGATTTAATTTGAAAAACCACCACAAATGTAATGTTTCATCTGATAATATGATATAAAGAGTGGTTTTTCAAACTTTTCAGACGTTTTTGAATTACCCAAAAAAGGATTATCAAACATAGAACATCGACCGCAGGGGTAGGCACGTTTGCTTTGTGACTTTGTCAAAAGTCCTGGGGCAAAACTTTCCATTTTAAACCCAAAATAAAACCCCACATCTTTCAGAATCCCACAGTTGGGTTTGAGGGGAATTGTTTTCTACATTTTACAGTACTTTAACAGGTATGTGATTTCTAATGTGTGTGAAATCTTTCTCCAAAATCATCTTGGGGGGCCAGACGTTTTATGCTAGAGGGACGTCATGCCGACAGGAATACGAGGGGTATCAGGTCATCTTGAAGCCACTGCATATTGAGCAAATCTTTTCAGATGTTTTTGTTGCTTGCATCGAGAATGGGAGAGTAACTGAGAGCATCATTTATTCATGGTACAACTTGGACTTGTCCTGAACTCTGAATTTTGTATCTACACACGCTATATTCTTGTCTGCCACTGGGGGGCACTGTAAGTCCATTGTATGCGTTCTGCAAAGCTACACATCAATTTTACTCTTTCTCTCTCCATGACATATTTGTATAGTTGCCTGTAAAGCAGTCGGTTGATTTAATCCCTTTACTTTTAGAACGATTTGAGCAAACGGTCGTATTAGTAGTCTTGTAGTGATACGGACTACAGAGCTATCAAAGTAAAGCCCTACACACAAATGTTGACACTGACCTCCGTGTTGGGGTTCGTAGGTGACTCGGTAGCTGTCCACTCGAGCCCGAGGCACCGACCAGTGAACGATGGCGGAGGTGTCGGTCACGTCGGAGAAGCGGATGCCTTTAGGAGCGCCCAGGTCTGGAGAGGAGAGAGGAAACGGGTGGAGAGGGGCAGAAAGACAGCGGGGAATTAGTTATTGTACGATCGGATTCAGGGTGGACGACTGGGAGCAGACGACTGGGAGCGGACTGCATCTACAACGCATGAAAAAGAAGGAAAGATTCTTTGCATTTTTCAACTGTGATCAAGGGAGATGTGGGTAGAGTTGCCTAGTCACTATTTTATTAACTCTGTGTGCCTCTTTATCATGAGTTGACAATGATTTGGAAAGGGAATTTTTGTTTGTATTTGCGCTCTCTCAAGTCGCAAAGCACTACCGAAACATTCATTCATTTCAGACGCAGCGGTGGCGAGTTATGTATCGCCACGGGACTCCCTAAATGTTTGGCAGTGTCCCCAGAGTTGGATCAAAGTAAAATAGTGCCACCATATAAATTGTGCACAAAATAGCACAACATTAAACTATATTGGAAAAAAAAGTGCCATCTTATCTTAGACAAAAATGACTTAAAAGTGCTTGAATGATCGGAATTTGTGCTCATTTTAAGTAGGTTTGGACTTTATTATTGCCACTTGAAAAAGAAGGATTTTTCTTGCCTTGTCTCATTTCAAGTGTCTTATTTTAAGTGCGCAAGTCAATTTCTGCTATTTGAAGCGAAATGAAAGCTTGTTCCATTGGCAATCTCATTTCAAGACAGACCAAACCTACTCAAAATCCGCATTAAATGTCTTAATTCAAGCACATTTCAAGCCATTTGTCCAAGGCGAGATGTTCAAGATGAAATGTTAGGTTTGTATGTAAAAACCCTACCCATATCCCAATTTCGAAACCTAAACTTAACAAATAAACGTATATTTGCTATCATAATCAAGTTACCTGTATCAGTGCCCCCAAAACATCTACACTTGGGGCGAAATGCTAAACATGTAGGAACATGGCCTTGAATTAGATAGAAGTGTGGCAGCCAGTTTGCACCTTTTAGATCCTTGTTTCACCACCAAATTGCTCACACACACAACTGGAGGCTGCATTCAAACATCTGCCACATACAGACAGTAACAGATTGTGTTCATTTTGCAAACTGATGCTAGAAGAATAGGAAATCAGATCATTATAATTGGGCATAACAATGGATAAATCATGAAAATCTCTTCAAAAGTGGTTGGGAAAATAGATTTCCGAAATCCACGATTTCCAAACCAGTAGATTCTGAGTGAAACTAACTAGCTCTCCACCCACATCTTCCAATAATGTGTGTCAGTGCACATCAATAAATGACCAACTGAGCGTTTCCCGTGCAGTTTAGAGAGCTTTCCTCACGTGATTGGGGCAAACGCGTGTACTCTGGGCCCATTGAGAGCCAACGGAGCAGCAGCAGCAGCGATTCAGAGACATGGACGCACATGGGACAAAAGCCACGGGACAAGAGGACACATTGAGCGCGGCGTCTTCGCGGGGCCGTCCCGGGGAAATTTACTTGCCCCCATTTTAGACAAATGCAAAAGTGGTGGTGGGTGGTGGGGGGAGGTACGCAAGATTGAAGCCGTCTCACAGCCCCGGGGGACGGGACGGGGGGAGGCGACCGTACAGCCCCGTGCACCAAACGTCAGAGATCCATAAAAGAAAACACACACGAAAACCAAGCAGCGGGGGACAACGTTGGACAGAAGACGAGTGGCTCACGATCACAGGAATGAGAATTGACTGATATTTTAGGGATACTTCTGCAATAATGTTGTTGTGACTGTAGAGAAAATAATGAAAAAAAACAAAACATACAGTAATGAAAAAATATGTAAAAATAAAAATAAACTGCTAAAAAAAACATCTCTCTGATAGAAAGTACCGGTCAAAGGTTTGGAAACACTTTTTATGTATCTGCTTTTCTTTATTTTCAGCACTATTTCTATTGTGTGATTCTCATTGAAGACATTAAACCCTAGGGGGAAGCCACTTAAAGGCACTATACCTGATTTTATCTGTAGTAGTGGAACACAATTAGTTTTGTCCTCCTTTAGTATAATGTAAACTCAGACATTTGTGGAGAAAAAACACTATACAAAAAAATTCTAAAGCATTTGTACCAGTGTCATGCACTTAGGCGAGTTTTCTAGCATTTATGTGAATGTGACCCTGAAAAGTGACCCTACAAGTTGTGTGACGTGCATATTAAACTCGCCCCAGTGAAGAATTGGGGTGCTGCAAATATGTTATGAAAGTCAGGAATGAGTTTCCACAACCACAAATAAAATTCAAATTTTTCTTCCTCTGTCATTTTTTGTAATAAAAAAACAAAACAGGTATAGGTTTAAGTTTATATATCAAGGCAGGTGCTTTTGCAATATAGTGTATTTGTAGAAATCTTTACCAAATCTTCATTGTTGCCTCTGTTTGCCATTCAGTTACAAATAGGCCGACAGAAACATTTAAATCATTCATACTATTTCATAAAGCATTGTAGCAACTATGGCCTTTGTACTGTGCTTTTATACAATTACAATTATTCTTTTTCTCAATGTCAGCATCTTCCCACAACCGACAGATGAACTTCGCCTCTAAGAAGTCCTTAGTTAACGCATGTCTCTAAGTGTCTAAGAGGCCAGCGATTACAGTGAGTGGCCATTGTCCAGAGGTTATTTCAAGATAACAGTTATAATAGGGGGAACCATTACGCTATGTTCAGCTATAATTTCTCTATTGTACGAGCCCATATATCATATGAGGTTCGGGAGCTTTGCAAAGTTTATATAGAACTCCCACTGACATTGATGTTTTTTATCCGGCCCGCTATGCTAATGTATTTTCCATATCGTGTGGGGAGCCTATATTTTCAACACACATGTGAACCATAATGGGATACTTAAAGAGACCAATGGTCCGTGACTATTTGTAATGAAAGAACGATGGCGGTGAACCCAGCCATCAGTCAATTCTCAACACACGCATATGTACAGTACTGTGTAAACGAGAGCAGTGGTTCTCAAACTATTCACTCCAAGCACCATCGCAGAGAATGTTTGATATAGTGACGACGAGTGACAACTTTTACTGAGTAAGATGGGCCTAAATCAGGAATAAATCAGGTCTAAACACCACATTTAAATGGTGACCTTATTGATTTAGAATAGAAACAGACGGTATCATTCATGGTCATGTTCGAAAACGCCAAAAACAAAGAAACAACTGAAATTTCTCCCATTTCTCCACCACTATTTTAACAAATGCTGAATTCTGAATATATTTGTTCAACTAAATAAAGATAGATAGATAGAGAGGAGCAAAGTGGTTCAACAGCCCATATGTACTTAAAAAACCTGACAATGCTAACAAGGAATCTAACCTTAGCTTCATGCTACATATGCTAATGTTCGCAACAAGTGCCTTTTTTCGCTTCCACTGAATAATTTGCTATGAAAAAACATCCATAAGGATACGATTTTGACTTGATTTTAGTTGTGTGTGGTAAATATGTATAAAGTCTGCCAGAAAACGGCTAAAATACAACAATTGTGATTCCCATGAGAGGCTTTCTACCCCCTCGGCTAGGCCACACCCCCTTTGCATGACGCGTTGCCGTCTGTATCTATACAAATGGGCCTGCACTATAATGCACAATAGTATACTCGGAAATTGGGAATAAAACATATTCCCCGTTCTAAACCAGTACTAAAGAAGGATTAAAACAGAGGGGGGGGGAAGTCAAGAATTAACCTAAAACTAAGCCAGGATTAAACTAAACTAAACTGTAAATACTTGAAGTTCTGGAATATACTTCAGAAAGTGTATTTATTAGAGTAGTGTAATTAATTATCTTTAAGTATTAAGTATCTTTACTCTTACTATAGTAATTTTTTTTTACTTGTATCACTGTGAATACAATTTACTTTTCTCCTTTTCAAGGTTTCAAAAGCTCCATGACGACATAAAATAATATGCACTTTTAATTTTGTGACCCTTTTTCTTCAGGAATATATATTTTAAATACATCTTTATGGCATTTTCTTTGGAAATATAATAATTTTTTCACATATTTATGAAACATATAGTAATCATGAGTTTTACACTCAGTTACTCAGTACTCAGAGTACTCAAGTAACATTTTCTAGTACTTTCTTTTTTACTTTTAGTTGAGTATTTATGTGGGCCACTACTTTTTACTTGTAAAATAATCTCAAAGTAATGTCACTCGCACTTTATATTTTGGCCACTCTACCCCCCTCTGGAAGTACTTGAGCGACTAGGACTTCCAGTACTGCAAAATGCATTACTTCAACCAAAGTACTTGAAAAACGATAATTCTAAGAAGCCGTGCACAAACAGCGTAGACGATGGAGGCAAAACTAACAACACGTTTTGCTCAAAGGGCACAACAACGCTGTTTGGAGCTGGAATCGAACGGTGGATGAAAGATCAGCCAGTGAAGTTTGAGAACCACTGAACAAATTGGACTGAGGACATAACATTTACTCAACATTAAGAAGCTTAGACAAGACACACAAAAAAGCCAACTATTGCCAACAAACACAGACAAAAGTCGGACAAAACCAGGAGGAGCAAGATAAATAGTTGAGTCTCCCAAACATTTGTTGGTTAGTAGACCACTATGCCACGATTGTTATAGCACACCAACTGAGGCCAACACCACGAAAGGACGCGGACATCTCCCAGACAGGACAACTGGACCTTCCCATCGATTTTCTTTAGGTACCTGTTCGAACCTGCTCCGTCACCGACTTGGAGCGCTTTTGCAAAACTAGCCCAAAGACCTCAACGTTATACTCGGTGTCCTCGTTCAGGTGGGAGAACCCCGCGCTCCTCTCGTCTCCGCTCAAAACCAGTTCCTGCGGCTGGGCAGAGGCGTCGGCGCGGCTCAACATTATGACAAAGGTATCGAACGCGAAGTCCTCCGCCTCCCAGGTCAGCCTAAAGCTTTCGGGGGTGACGTCCCACGCGCGGAGGTCGTGCACTTCCGGTTCAGTCTCTGGGTGAAATAAAAAGTCAGTTTTCCATTTTTGTTTGGCAGAAGTTTGAAAATAAAATTTAAAAAAATGCTTGGTTGTGAATGTTTGCGCAAGACCTGGAAGAAGGAGAAGAAGCAGAAGATGTCCAGATTTGATCAAGAAGCCCCGCATTTGCAGAACGTTGGAGAGTAGGGAAAGAAAACAAAGTAAGAGACTGATATAGCCATGAAAGAAAGAGTAACAGGAGTAACGTTTTAGGCTTGCTATAGCAATATGAAAACAGCTAGAAAGCAATTATGAAATGATTTGGTGAAGTGTCACCGGAGATTGATTTTAATTTATGAGCAAGCAAGAGCCTTTAGAAGTGCAGCTCTCCTTTGTTCTTCCCAGTTGTTGTTTTTTCCTTTGCCGACAAGTAATTTGCATCATTGTTGGATTGCTTTACTGTTTTGTCACTCATTCCTTGTATTTTCTATGCTCTCACCTTACAACAAGTGGAGTTTGCATGTTCTCCCCTTGTCTGTGAACAAGCCACTAAAAATATATATATAGGACCAATAGGGTCCTTTGGGCTCAAGACTCCCATGAAAAAGGGTCAATATTTTGGAAAAAGAAATGGTCCAATTATTGGAAAAAGAAAATGGATTCACATGACAAAAAGAGATCTCATTTTAAGTTGAACAAAATTACGAGAGATGCACCGAAGCAGCTTTTTAGCTTTCGAATCCGATACCAACACATTTTCTTATACATGGTTGCTGTGACTACATTGTGTGATCAATAAAGTCTTATCTTTTCTTGCAAACAAGATGTTACACACCAATCATATCTATAATTAGAATGTAATGAACATACTGACGTAACATACGTCACAAGGATTACTGGACTTTTCCACACCAGTTATCCTTGGGCATATGACAGGCATTAGGCTACATTAATAAGGTTACTGGTTAAAAGCTTAACTCAGAGATTTAATTCTCACAAGTTACAAGCTTCAAAATGAGGTACGGCATGACCATATTCACCCAGATTTAGTCAGTGTTTCTTAAAATGTTGATAGTCATACTAGGTATGGGATTAGTATTAGATTGGATTAGTATATATATATGTTTGGAATCAAGATACCGTATTTTCACCAGGGTCGACTTCAATATCCGATCAAACTATTGGATCGGTGCATTACTGAAAATCACTGCTATTATTATATGTCCTGATTCATACCACAACACCACTGGTAACAAACCACATATACCACTCAATATAATAAATATGTCTTTAAAATGACTGATAGACTAATATTTATGTAGACTATATGTTAAATTATAAATAATCTAAGGGAAACATTGATTGTAACCACCTAAAACATGATGCTTTGTTTTGAAAAGGGAGTGCAAATGGCAGCTGCTCGTCTCAGAATGGTTCTCACATGAAGCGCAAGCGCGTACATCACACGGCGACACAGACGCCACGGTTAGGAGAGGTGGTCGCTGTAAGCCGCCATTAAGAGTGGCTAATAACAGCAGAGACGGGGGGGTTAGAGCTGAGAGGCAGCGGGAGGGCAGCTACAGCTGGAGGGGGAGATAATGAGCCTGGAGAAACTTCCGCTACAGCGGCTCGCACGGGCATGAGGCTGGACACACGGAGAACCGGAGATGAGCTACAGGACAGTCATAACTCACTGTGTTACAGATGAGTATACAGCCTGTAAACAACACTTCGACAGGATAAAAACAAGACTGAAATAAAACGAAATTAAGAAAATCTTGACAAAAACTGCGCTTTTGCACATTTTTACGTTGCCATTTGTTTTTGTTTAGGCAGATTTTTGCAAAACATGTGAGATCTAGGACCTCAGTGGCTTGATATTACGTCAGCTATAGAGCGATCCTGTGCAGCCCTATAATTGATATGCACCATATAACAGTGACTTTGGCTAGTTTGGCTAAATACAGAATGGTAGCCTGTGCTGCTGCTAAAATGATGACTCTTTGAGAAACTATACCATCTCAATCTCAGATCCTTTTGCTAAGCAGGAAATCTAGCATTGGGAGAACATGCAAACTCAAGACAGAAAGTTCAATACTAAAGTTAAAAATGACTTCCGTCAAGATTATAATTTCATTTATTGTACTGTTTTTTTTCAACAATTTTTCAATGAAATGCACCCTCCAATTGAGCTAAACTCGAGTGGTTTAATGAGTAATATTTCTGTTTTGTAGCGGAGAGAAGCTCAGAACAAGCTTTGAGAAGTCCTGGGGCTGTCTCATTAAAACACTGGACCGATAGCGCGGGTCTCGGGGGAGGTCTTTGCACTCGCCCAAAGACGGATTTTTCTTTCGCATTTGTCGTTTGAGAAGAAGTGGTGGAAACGAGAAAGCACCCAAATCCCCGGGCGCCGTCACTCTTCATTAGCCGCCGGGCGCTTTAGCTTTAGCCGGTCAGCCGCCACGCAGAAAAGAAAAGGGAAGGGGAGGGACGGGACGGGAGGCTAACGTGCTAACTGATTATTTTAACCCTTGCGCGGTAGACACAACACCGCGTTTCCCCTTGGACCCTCCGACTCCCCCCTTCACAGACCCGAGGGCATGTGCTCAGCTTGTTCACAAAGGCGGTCTGTTACTGTTCAGAATGACCCGAAGGAAGCGGGGTCTAAGGCGACTGTTTGAGTCTTGACTTCTAACCCATTGAGGAAAACGTTATACAAGTGTTGAAAGAGTTAAGAATGTGTTCATCCAATCTTTCATTATTATGGTCTCCTCATCCAATCGCAAAGATCTGAAAGCAGGAAAAGAGTATCGAAGCTAAATCAAGGGTTAAACCATACTTTTGGCTAAGCGTTCATATTTTGTTTTATATTTTGAAATAATGTCTGTAGAAAAGGAAAGATGGAGTGAAAGAAGAAACAGGATTTGTCTAAAATCCGTAAATGAAGCAGGTTTTCCGTACCTCCAAAAACATGCTGGTCAGGCTGGCCCTGAAATGTGTCTTTAGGCAAATGTAAATTTCCCAAAACAAAGTGCTCCATAACTTCTATCTCCTGCTTCGCTGATTTTGAGGAAACACTTTCACCACAGATCCACCTCCGATTGTTCATTATCTCCGTTCACATGATAGAACGGAGACTTGTTATCAAATGCGGCTCCTGAACCAGCCTCTGAAAATCAGTCAGCGCTTTCCTTCCGTAATGTGTTAAGCCGAACCCCTGGAAAATGCTAGAGCTGTCATTAGCATGCAGACAGTGGGTGCGTTGAGGGCATGTCGTATTCTGCGTGGCCCCAAGAGCCCCTGGCACCCACCACCCCTGCCCTCGTGCCCCCGCAGCTCCAGAGCCCAGAGGAGCCCAGAGGGGACCAGGGGCAGGGGCAGAATGGGGGCCCAGTCTGACGGAGGACGGGGGCTGAATACAGACGAAACAGCCACAAAAGCCCCTCAGGGTGGTGCAAATTCTCTCTCAATCTCCTCTGTATGACTGATGTACACAAACTGACTGACTGGTTAGCTTAGAGTTTAGTCTTTTCCCAAATTATTTGCACGACTTGAAACAGCTACTATAAACTGCAAGAATAGCACTGTAATATAGTTGACTGATTTACCCTTTTGCAGGCAGGACAATTAATGAAACTAGGAGATGCGGGAATGGGGCCGCCATTGTGTAGCAAGTTCAAGTTCAACCAAGCCACAGTCAGTCACATAACACTCCTTATAGCTTCGCTCACAAAACAAGCTTCATCGTTGAATCCTGAAGCTGGGATCTTCGATATTCTTCTAGGTAAGTCCTACCACAATAACCGCGAGATGGACTGAGGACCCCTATTTTCTAAGTCTTTACTTTCTAATTCTGCAATCTGTAAGTCTCATCCTACACATGAAATGAAGTAACAAATACGTAAAATAAGGTTGTGCCTTCACAGACCTATCTCACCAGGCTGGAGACTAGTTAGATATGTCTCCGAGACGTCCCCGGAGATGAGGCAAGTCCTTCATCTGATGTGAAGTGAGCAATAATGACTGTAGTGTACAACCAGATCCACATAATCGTTTGGTCTAAATTACTGAGAGTATGTGGGGTATGCAGTGCTCAGTCCGCATTTAGGTTTCACTGTTTCCTGCCTCCGTTCGCCCTGTAATCTGGCTCTAATGACTGTGATTGTCGCGGGGCGTCCGCAGCCGCGCACCTGTACCTCTCCCCTTAAACAACATGCTGACAACCTGGTTTGTGGCACAGACACGACACGCCAGGTGCCAACATGCAGACTGAAGCTGGATCAGTGAAGATGGGCTCCAAACAAATGCCAAAATCAAGAGAAACATGTAGTTTACAGAAGATTAGCCAAAGGGAAGTGGCAGAAAAGAGTCCGATGGAAAACCCCAAAGTTGAGACAAAGAATGAAGACTAAAGAACAGAGAACGCCCAGAAATGACAGAAAACCCGACTACTGCAGAGACGCTACTGAAGCAGAGAAAGCTCGCGGCGCTGACGACGTGGATACCTGTGATGGTGTCTGCGTACACGGGCTCTAACACCGCCCCCTTGTGGAGGCCGTACAGAGTGGCTCTGTACCAGGTGTTGGGGTTGAGGCCTGCCACACTGAGGCTGCGAGCGTCAGCGGGCAGACTGTGGTTCTGCCACTCCGCACCCGCCTCAGCGTCGCTCACCTCCACCAGGAAGCCCTCAAACGCCCCATCCTCTGCCCACCAGGACAGCGCGAAACTGTCCCAGGACACATCGCTAACCGTCACGTTGGTGATGACGGGCTTCTCCTCCTCTGGAACCACACAACATGGATTTAGAGCTCAGTTTGATCCCTCATCTTTCTTCGTCCATGGAGAACTCTTCAAGAACCTAGAAGGGACTGTGCGGAACTGATGCAGTTTCATTAAAAACACATTGCACTTTTACACAAAATAATTTTCTGGAAAATGTTACTGTAATTTGTGATTTTTCATGAGCTCAAATATGTATGGTTTATGTCACGATGGCATTTCAAGTTTAATTTCACAGTTCTCCATCCTTTTGTCTATTGAATACATGAGTCAGAGAGTACCATGGAAATGACTGTCGACTAGATCAGTCACAACATTTTTTTATCAGACGTTGGGACCCAAATTTGCTCAGAAAAACCTTGTCAAATCACTTTCAAACCAACTTTAAAAGGCTTATGTTGGTTACCGTATACAATCCCCAAGTCACTTGACAAGTGAAAAAACTTTTCTTCAAAAACAAATAATAAGAAAAACATTCAGACAGATAAGTCCTCCTGGACAACTTCAGCTGAAAAAGAGGTCAGAGCCGCTTCTTTCATTCCAGCTTCAATCATCTCATTCTGCTGTCAAAGGAAAACCCAGAAGGCCGTCACTTTGTCTGGATTGAAATATTCTCGTATTTCCACTACAAAGGCCGCATTGAACAAACAGCCTCATTACGAGCTCTGCCTCTGCTCTCGGCTCCCTATTATCATATAAGAGTGGTCCTATAGAGGCGCAGACATAAGTGTAGACCTACAGAGACATGCTGATGCAGCGTGTGCACATTAATGACTGTAAATGAGCCATTAACATTGAAGGTGCGGCGCAGCCCCGCCACAAAGACAGGAGTGCGTCGTCCACTTCAAAACATGTGGGGAGGCCATGCAGAGCCGTGCAGCCACAGTAATGAGTCTATTCTGTGTGCAGGCATTCACAGGAGCAGAGAGCCGGCGAGGAGCAGGTAAACATCAAGGCTCCATTATCTGCTTTCTGCAGAGCCAGCGGCGAATGTTCAAGAGACAATGGGACGAGATGGAGCCTCGGGTCGGGACGCG
Organism: Proterorhinus semilunaris; assembly: GCA_021464625.1. Taxonomy (NCBI): domain Eukaryota; kingdom Metazoa; phylum Chordata; class Actinopteri; order Gobiiformes; family Gobiidae; genus Proterorhinus; species Proterorhinus semilunaris. The sequence goes on along the minus strand of CM038345.1, from coordinate 30,600,966 downwards.
CTCTATCACAGCTGCCAAGGATGAACTGGTCCTTAGCCACAGACCGAGGTCACAGCTTCCACTTTCGACTCTGTCTAACTCTAAAACTGCAGCTGAAAAAATAAATAAAACAGGAAACACAACGGAAAGATGGATCCACCAGGCGGTTCTCATTCCCAAGGCTTAAATATAGTTTTCTGAACGGAGGCCTGGGCTGTCCGCAAGTCATTTGTCATCTGTCAGTTATGGTGGATTTGCAAGAGTGTTTGAAGGAGTCGTTTATGATTATTCAAAGCAGTAGTTTGTTCCCTTATTTGATCATTTTTCAGAGTAAATTCCCTGCAATCACTGCACTTATTGACAATTTAACATGACATGTAAGTAGTACTGATTTATTGATGTCAAATCTATACTTGAATTGCCAAAGATGAGTTGAAGCCGCCTTACTATATTTAATATTCCAGGAATGAGACTGGATCCAGCGAAGACCTAAATACATGTTTCCTCATGCAGTTTGAAGAGATGTGCAATGTCTGACAGTACAAATGTTTCCCCCGAGATATCACCATTCTGATATCTACCATTTGCTGTCCACACATTGACGTCTCTATATATCTCTAAAACAGGCTCTATACAGTGATCCTTCAGCTCGACGCAGTGCGGATGATTGGCCGTACATGCTGGCAGCCAATGACCCCTCTGCTCCCCGTTCCTTATCTCAGCAGATCGAACTGGGCTACATCTGAAGCCAAACCATCCCAACAGGTCTCATTAGTTTCGCTCGGGGCTGTCATGGTCTCTCTGATAATTGCGGCAGAAGCCACGTAAGCGTGCATTTATGTGGCTTCTAGGGCAACACTTCCCTGCCCTGTGAGACGCGTTTCATGCGTGTTACGCGGCACACACCAGATCCTCGGATAGTCCTACTTTAGAGTTCGATAAGTAGAGTTGCTTATCTTGACAGTCGAAATGTATTCTTTGCGTATATGAGATTACCTTTTTCCCTGTTTTTTGCAACATCTTTCTATTTAGTGAACTTTGTTATATTCGGGATATTTTAATGAATAAAAATACATTGATATATATATATATATATATATATATATATATATTATATATATATATGTATATGTATTTTGTCTGTATTAGGTCAAGAGTGAAAACATGAACTTTGTTGTCAAAACCTGTACGCAGAACAAATATAACCGACTGCAAAACAAAACTGTTCAATCAGTCGCTTTTAGCATAAAACTGCAGTTGCAAACGACGATGTGGTCATTTTGCTTCACTGTGCTGAGAATTGTGTTAATGGTTTTGACAACAAAAAGTGCCTTTTTGATAAATTAGCTCAGTTTGTAGTTTTTACTATATTGTTTAATATGTCGAAATACAAAATCCTGTAAAAGTAGAAGTGTTTTGTTTACGTTTATGCTTTTAAAGGCACACTGTGTAACAATTTGGATTCTACTGTTGCCAATACAAACATGCTCCGAATGAGCAGCTCGACACTGAAAGGTTTTACGATTATTTTGGTAATCGATTAATCTGCAGGTTATTTTTTATGATTAATCAATTAATCTGTAAAAGGAGTATATTTCCCCCCCCCCAAAAAAAAAACGTTTACTACATAAAGCTAAAGTGGCGCCGCTTGAGGACATGAGTAGACTTAAAGTTAACAGTTGTAATGCTGCTTTCAGATTGGATAATTGTCCTGCAACACAGACAGACAGATTTAGGGAATTTACAAAGTACAAAACTCTCAAAACAACCCTAACTAACTAAGTAGTTTTTCATCAAAAATACTACATTTCCATGTCATTTTTGCTGTTTTTCAATCTGTGTAAAGCAGAAAACGATTCATCCATTACTAGTTTCATGCAACATCCATTATAGAATTGAATAATAGATGTTGATTAATCCATTGAGAAATCACAGAATGGATGTGGACGAGGACCAAACCTATTTAAATCTCATATTTGGCTGCCTTTAGTCTTCATCTCCATGGAGACGAGCTGGAGGCGTCCCCGCTCCAAGTAACGTTACAGTCAGGTCTTGGCAGAGGTGAGCCGCTCACAGCCAACACATTTGCTTGTTTGTATTTTCCACATTCGGGTGAAATGGTACGCAGTGTGGATCTGCTGGCTGATGTACGTAGATGTGGCTACCACTCTTCACTTATACAGCCTCTTCAGCCACCACCAATCACATAAGGAAGTGAACAGTAATGAGGATTCAACCGGGGGCAGAACTCGCAGGCCAGAGGTTTTCCTGGGTGTGGGCTTGGTTTTAAGTCACGGGTTTTGGTTCTTATCTCTTGATATAAGGTATATTTTTTTCAAAATAATGTTATACCTGGTGTAGGTCTCTCTTTGACTGATTTAGCCCAAAGTTGAGAACCACTGACTTAGAACATTGTATCTGTAAACTGGAATGAAGCTTCAAATCAGTAGCATGGCCTTAAATGCCAAATGATTACACAAATCAATGCGTGTTGGCTTTGACCCATGTTTGGTCACTCCAGCTGAACCCCTTCCCCGGTCTCTCTCTTTCCTCCCTCAGGCCCGTCCCGCTCGCCCACTGTTGCGCCCCTGCCGTGTCTGGGGATGATAAGGCATTTTGAGGATTGTCCGTGCCGAGGATTAGCCGGCTGCTTATACCCCGGAACAATGTTTGAACAGGCGCTCAGCATGTGGCCTTTTATCGGACGCAGCCAGAGTTCATCGTGGTCACGTCGCACAAAGACGGGAGCGGCTCGGGGCTCACGCCTACAATTATCACATGAATGAACGTTGTAAAACACCCCCGCCCCGTTTCCCAATCTGACATAATCTATCTGTGCATTTTGGACGCGTGTAGGAGGACTATACCCGCGCAGGGGCGCACATAATTACGCATAATTGACTTGAAACGCTAAAATCATTTCAAAGTAGCGGTGTTGTGGCTGTCCAGTTAATAACATGTATATTCTCAAACTCTGGCACTAGTATTTTCAGGCTCTTCAACAATATTTGAATAAGATATTTATTTACAGTTTAGTCTAGTATTATCATTATGATTTAGTCTTATTTTAGGACCCTGATTTAGCCTTTGCCTGGGGCAAGGTATAAGGCATCGGCCGCCAATCCTGGACATACAAGATTTTATAAAGAATAGCTACCCTCCACCTCTCCAAATGACACACAAATCCGGAGATATAGTGTGGAAAAAGATTTATAATATTTAGCAGTTTGAGTCTAGACCAGAGACGTAGAGCTGTGGTGATCAACATATTTTCTTGTAGTAGTTACTTCCTTTGGCACCTTAGATCTACTGTAAATATACATTTTTTGAAAGAAATGTGCGCTGTTGTGTGTAGGGATACCGGGTACTGGAAAAAATATGCTATTGGGTATCGGCTGCAAATATCCGATACTGAACCAATACCAGTTTTGGCTTTCACTGCTTCAAAAACACAACTTTCACTAACTAAACCTCAGTGAATATGGACATGCTGTATGTCATTTTGTAGCTCAGGGGAATCCAATCGCTGAGTTAGTTTTAAACTACAAATGTATTTTTGATCACCTTGCAAAATTCTACGGCTAGCAACAGCATGCTAAAGCGGCTAACAGTATGCTAAAGCTAGTAACAGTATGCTAAAGCTAGCAACAGTATGCACAGTACTTATTTATTTAATGTTATTGTATCGATTGATTTGTTTTATTGTTTTTTTATTGTGTTTTTAATGCTTTTTGTAGCATTTTTTTTGTGTTTGGGTGTCTGGTGTTGCTGTGAGGCACACTGAGTTGTCATGTACATGCAATGTGCCATACAAATAAACTTTCCTTGCCAATGCTAAAGCTAGTAACAGTATGCTAAAGCTAGCGGCAGTATGCTAAAGCTAGTAACAGTATACTAAAGCTAGCGGCAGTATGCTAAAGCTAGCGGCAGTATGTTAATGCTAACGTCAACGAATCAAAGCTGGGATAGAAGCTAGAAATACCTTAAGAAGCCTAATAAAAGAGTGTGTGTATAGTAGTTTATGAAATGTTGTTAAAGAATAACTGATCTAACATATTTGTTACAAGTTGCAATGATCAGATCACTTTATGTGAGATGTTAATGTAACCTAATAGGCCGTCATATACCCAAGGATATTTAGAGTAGAAAAGTCCAGTAATTATTGTTTACTGTTTTTATATTAGTTTATTAATAGATAGTTTATAATTAACAATTGATAACATGCAGTTTGTAAGAAAACATAAGCCTTTACTGATCCGACACTGGAGAAAAGAGGATCATTCAGTTTTTCACTTACAGCAGCCACTTTTAAGAAAGTATCGGTTAATATCAGATATCGGTAGATCCTAAAATCCCCAGTATCGGAATCGGTATTAGAAGCAAAAAAGCTGCATCGGTGCATCTCTAGTTGTGTGTCTATATATGGCGCATTTTCCTCCAGCGCGAATGAGGAAGTCTGAGGCTGAATTAGCACAGTGTTAGCATTAAGGACGGAAACTGGTTCTACAAGTAGCTAAAACATGTGATTCTGCAAGCGTCGCATGACATAATTCAAAAATGTTTCAGTGCAGAGGAGCTGAGAAGGATCTCCTTCAACCCTCGTTCATAAAAATAGAGGAAGGGGGAGAGATAGGTAAGAAAATCACTAACAAACTGTTTATGTGCTCGATGTATGCATCTCCTCCTTGGTGCGTCATCGTCAACACCGTTTGTTGCAAGTTTAATTAGTCAAATGAACATTTTAGAGAAACAAGTGCATCTTGCCCCTCTGAAATAAACATTTGAGCCTTAAATCTTGTTATTTTATTAACCATTTTACAATAGCCTTTTTAAATGCATTGTATGATAGAAAGTTGCTTATAATTGGGCCACAAAACAAAACTACCTACGACATTCACGGTTTGATAACAATTCAGGTAATTGAGCTTAAAAAAAAAGATCAAATACAATGAGAAACATTCATTTCAAATTACTGATAAGCGATTAGTTGATTAGTCGATGTCTATCCCCCTTTTGACCTGCGCGTCTCAAGCCAAAAGATTTGTTGACTGTCTATTGGACGAAGCTCCATTTCAGCCCAGTTATCTCAAATAACCAGAGACCTGATTCAATCTCTGCTACCAGTATTCACGCTGTCAATTCAACTCGCCTCTGAGATTGGTGGTAGTCGCAGGGGCTGTGCATGGAAACATACTGGCAGCCACGGTTCGATTCGTCTACCCCAGGGCATCTGTGGCCTGGAACTATAGCTCTCCACAACCTGCTGTGAGTGAGTGAATAAAGCGCCTATTTGTGAAGTAATCTCACATGTCTAGTTCCCTTACTGTTACATAATTCTTATGGGTTTTTTTTGTTTTGTTTTTTTGTCTAAATATCCATCTAATGCCCTATTCCCAACATGCCATATCGATTTCTGCCCATAACCATTGAGCACATTAAATGGTTGAATAAGAACGATTTACTGTTATATGTCTGCAGACTATGGCGTCCAGCTGTCCACAATTGCCTCATTTGTCCCTTTCTCATTGAGGTTTAGAAAAATAAAATGGAAAACATACCCACCGCTTTCAATGAGGCTTGGAGGGAAAGTGTAGAGTAAAGACAGAGACTTACATTTAGCATCTAACAATGGGTTTGATTCATCGGCTCGGTTTGGCAGAGGAGGATTTAAAAAAAATAATAAAATGAAGCTATAGTGAACGTTCTCTTCCTCTAGAGTAGAAAGTGTATGGAAACAGCCCTCAGAGAAAGCTTTGTCTCACACCGGAGACCTATGTCGGAGCGTTCGGAAAGATTTTAACGGCGAATTAAACAAAATGCGGTCTCATGATGTGAGTAGGAAACTGTTGTATTCTACAAGACTGCATTTATTTATATCAACGAACAGTTGGTTGGTCAACCGATTTGTTTCTAAAATCCCAAAACCAAAAATGAATAGGATCAACTATTTCTAGTGATGTCAACACACTCTTCAACAACTGTTAAAGGCCCTGTATCTGATATTTTGTTTATAAGCAATAAAAGAGTGAGAGTGTAACTGTAGGAGCCAGTAGTCTCCAAGTAAATGTCCGCTAGGGGTCACTGCAGGACAAGGGCGCACAGGAAATAGGTGGTGATCTTTGATACCTGCAGAGAGTTGCTAGACGGACAGGCTCATACGTTTGTTGACCGCTTTGCGGCACTATGAGGTAATAGTTTTATTGTTGGATATGAATCTAATTGCACTGTGTGGACTGATTTTAGATTTGTTATAATAAAGTATACTTTTAACGATAAGCTTGCCTCGGAGACGTCTTTTGACTTTCAAATGAATGAATGAAGTGAGCAGGCGCGTCAGCTAACATGTCCGTCGGCAACAGAAGCGGCTCAGGTTAGTACTGGCTGCTACAAAAGTCAACAAACCGGCTCTTATGACTTTGGATTTCACGCTACTATTCGTTTGAACTGTGGCTCGCACTGCATTAACGAGACGACGGTGCGGGTACAGCGGCCTGGCGCTACGAGCAACAGTGCAGGTTTAATGCAGTTCTTCCATGGATCTATTATAATAAGTTCATCGTCAGAAGGAGGACGCGGACATCTTCGGCCCTCGCTGGAGCAGCGGACCCATCTCCTACACCTGTGGATCTATCTTCGCGCATCGCCTGGACGTCCCTGGATTTACGTGGATCTTCATGCTCCCAGGTATTCACGGCGCCCAACGAAATAGGCCTACTGTAGCGCTACATATTTATATGGCCATTTATTTGTGTGCACACGCTAAAATTCCAATGCATTGGTGGTGACTTGCTGATGTGACCGGGCGTTTAAGTACAAGTCATATCGGAATTTGCAATGGGATCGCGCGAGGAGGACATGCCAAGGGGGGCTGAATCAAACTTTGGGGCCGATGAGAATACGGCTAGTAAACAGGTCGTTAAAGAAAAGCGTGTCGTCAAAATGACTCATAAAGCATTTGCAGATAAGCTCGAAAGGCTGCAAAGTGAGAGGAAGTGTCAGTTAAACAAAGCAGCTAAATTGAGAAAAAATATTCAAGAGCTTGTAAATAAAAAAGAGAATGTTTCGGTTGTTTACAAGATGTTTGATGAATTTATTAAGGTGTGTGATGAAGCAAAAGGTAGTCACAATATACTGATGGATATGTTGCCTGACGATGAACAAGAAAAACATGAGGTGTGGTTCAAAGCAAAAATGATGTTTAACAATGAATTCATTTCTGAGATAAACGGGTGGTCAAATTAAACTGAAAGATTGCCCACAATAGATGTTAATGAAGTCAAATGGGGTATTTGTCCAGAGGACCCCATTCGTCCAGGGGACAGCATATCAAATGCATCTAGCAGGCAAAGCAAAAGGAGCTCAGGTAGCTCTACATCTGCAAGAATAAAAGCTGAAGCCAACAGAGCTGCTTTTTTGGCAGAAGCACGAGTGTTAAAAGAAAAACATGCACTTGAAGAACAAGAACAAAAACTAAAGCAGAGAAAGGAACAACTGGAACTGGAAGGGAAGCTTGCAGCATCAGAAGCCAGATTAGCTGTTTTTCAAGCCTCAGAGAAGGGTTCAACAATCTCAAGTGCAATGAGAAAATCCTTGGTGCCAGACAAGAAAAAAATAACACTTGATCCTAAAGCAAAGGAATACGAACCAGGAAAGGACACAAGGCTTCCTACTTCAACATGGCCACTGCAACGCGAACCAGCCGCCACTAGAGCCGACATAAGGTCAACGGAAATGGGAATACAAAGAAATGTGACTCAGCCTGATCGTGGTGTAAATTTAAATCCAACGGTTAACAGTCTGCAAGTGGATCAAGGACAAAGATATATACAACAAATGGATCAAAAACAAGGAGATATTTGCTCCATTTTGGAAAGACAAAACGAAATAACAGCAGCTCTTGTGCAGCAACAACGTCTAATGACCCTGCCCCACAGAGATATACCAGCATTTGATGGGGATCCCTTGCAATTCATTTCATTTATAAGAGCCTTTGAACGAGGAGTGGAGGCAAAGGCCTACAAGAGTGACTGTTTATACTACTTGGAGCAGTTTACAGTGGGTCAGCCCAGAGAGTTGGTACGCAGCTGTCAACATATGGAGCCTGAACGTGGCTATTTTAAGGCAATGCAACTTTTGCAAGAACATTTTGGGAATGAATACAGAATTGTTACTGCATATATGGAAAAGGCATTGGCTTGGCCCTCAATCAAATCAGAAGATGGAAAGGCTTTGCAGTCATACACCCTTTTTCTTCGCAGTTGTTGCAACGTTATGGCAGAGTTGCACTACATGACAGAGATGAATATGTCAAGCAATATGAGAACGATACTGTCAAAAATACCTTATAAGCTTCGTGAGCGTTGGAGATCAACTGCGTTTGATATATTGGAAAACACCAACCAAAGAGCATCCTTTACAGATTTAGTTCAATTTCTGGAGCGGCAGGTTAAAATATTATCCGACCCATTATTCGGAGATATCCAAGAGACACAAGTAATAACATCTGGAACAAGGAGCAACTTTAGGCCCAGGCCACAGATGGGAAATACTGTGAGAAACAATACCTTTGCCACAGCTGTTGCTCCAGTGCAAAATGACAATCGTTCCACACTAGATGTCACATGCACACTATGTTCTCAGTGTCACTTGGTGGAGGAGTGCCCACATGTACGTGGAAGAAGTCATAAAGAAAAGGTTCAAATGCTGCAAGAAAGGGGTCTCTGTTTTGGTTGCTTAGAGGCCGGACATATAAGACGTAATTGTGAAAATCGCTCCAGCTGCAAAATGTGCGGGTTGCTGCACCATACTGTATTTCATTTCGAAGGAAAAAGCAGAAGCTCAAACCTACAGGAGGAGGTAGATAATATGCAAACCTGCGGCCATACAGGAGCAGGGAAGGAGCACTGTTATCTGTCCATTTTGCCTGTTCAAATTAAAGCTGAAAGGGGCTCTGAAATAATAAATACGTATGCCCTCCTGGACCCTGGAAGCACTGCAAGTTTCTGCTCCGAAGAGCTTATGCAGAGACTCAAGATTACAGGAAGGAAAACGCAATTCGTCCTTAAGACCATGGGACAAGAGAGGGTGGTACCGGCTTACGCTTTAAAAGGGTTGGAGGTGTCTGCATTAGACAAGAGCTGCTTTTACCAACTGCCAGAGGTTCTGACACAGAAGAGGATGCCTGTAAATAAGGATTGTGTCGCGTCAGAAAAGGAGCTAGCAAGGTGGCCGTACCTGGCAAAGGTCAATATTCCTAACATACAGGCTAACGTGGACTTGTTGATTGGAAGCAATGTTCCAAGGGTATTGGAACCTTGGGAGGTGATCAATAGTCGAGGCAACGGACCTTATGCTATAAGAACTGCATTGGGCTGGGTAATTAATGGCCCCCTCCACAGCAATACTTGCCCAAACCAAGAGATCTCTGCAGCTTTGGTCAACCACATTTCAGTCTGTAAGCTCGAAGAACTGCTGCAGAAACAATACGAGCATGACTTCAACGAAAGCGCCACAGAAGAAAAAGGGCCATCAAGAGAAGACCTGAGATTCATGGAGATCATGGAGGAGTCTGCAACAGTTGAGGACGGCCATTACAGCTTAAAGTTGCCTCTAAGAAACGAATGCCTATCTTTACCAAATAATCTGTCCGTGGCAAAACAAAGACTATTCAATCTCAAGAGAAGATTCCTCCGAAGCAAACCGTTCTTTAAGGAGTACACGGCTAAGATGGAAGAAATGATCAATAAAGGCTACGCAGAACAGATAACAGTGCAGGATAAGGAGGAGGATACTGGCAAAATATGGTATATTCCACATCATGGCGTACGTCACTCCAGGAAGAAGTCTCTGAGAGTTGTGTTTGACTGTGGAGCAACTTTCAAAGGAACGTCGCTCAATGAACATCTGTTGCAAGGTCCAAATCTGACGAGCACATTATGTGGAGTCCTTTTAAGATTTAGGAAGGAATCAGTAGCCTTTATGGGCGATGTTAAGTGCATGTTCCATCAAGTCAAAGTAGCCGAATGTAACAGAGATTTTCTTCGTTTTCTGTGGTGGCCTGGAGGAGATCTGACAAAGGAAGTGGCAGTGTTTCGGATGACAGTACACCTCTTCGGTGCTGTATCTTCGCCAAGTTGCGCTAGTTTTGCGCTCCGAAAAACTGCCGACGACCATCAAGCTGATTTCCCTGAAGAGGTCGTTCAGGTTGTGAAGGAGAACTTCTATGTGGATGACTGCTTAAGCAGCATGGCTAATGAAGAGGAGGCGGTCACCATGGTGAAGCATTTAACATCGCTGTGCCAAAGAGGAGGCTTTTTGCTAACGAGGTGGGTCAGTAATAGCCACCTCATGATGAAAATTCTGTCTGAAACTAATGAAACGGAAGTGCTAAAGGAGATGGATTTGGATCAGGAGGCAGCACTCATCGAGAGGGCACTAGGACTGCAGTGGTGTGTAACGACCGATACATTTAAGTTCAAAATGGAAATCCAACAACGACCGCATACAAGACGGGGAATGTTGTCAATTTCAAGTTCGGTGTATGACCCGATGGGATTTTTGGCGCCCCTTGTCCTCCCTTCAAAGATTATGCTGCAAGAATTATGTAGAAGAAACATCGGATGGGATGATACTATTCCACAGGACATAAGACGTCCATGGGAACACTGGTTGGAAGGGCTGGATATGCTCTCTGAGTTCAAGGTTGAACGGTGCATTAAACCCAGAGAATTTGGAAGTTTAAATCATGCCCAGTTGCATCATTTTTCAGACGCCAGCGAAATGGGATATGGTACCGTTACCTACCTCAGGTTGCAAGACGTCAGAGGAGATGTGTATGTGAGTTTCCTGATGGGGAAAGCAAGAGTCACACCAATAAAGGCAGTCACTATCCCTCGACTGGAGTTAACTGCAGCTGTTTTGGCAGTGCGTATGGACTTGATGCTAAGGGCCGAAATGAAGATGCAGTTACAGGAATCTGTCTTCTGGACAGATAGTATGTCTGTACTCCGCTATGTGAGGAACGAAGACAAGCGCTTCCACACATTCGTGGCCAACCGAATTGCAGTAATCAGGGATGCCACTACAGCCTCGCAGTGGAGATATATTGGCTCCAAAGAAAATCCAGCCGACGCTGCGTCACGAGGAATGAAAGCGGCAGATTTTGTACAGGACAGAAGATGGATACAGGGCCCTGAGTTCCTCTTTAGGAAGCATGAGGAGTGGCCAATCAAAGTGATTGACATGGAGGATAGCCACGATCCAGAAGTTAAAAGAGATCTTGCTGTACATGCCATCAATACAGTCAATAGCCTGGAAGCCACAGATCGACTCCTGTCATATTTTTCAGATTGGAGGAAGTTGAAGTTGGCCGTGGGCTGGATTTTGAGACTCAAACAGATGCTGCTGGCGAAGATTAAAGGGTTTCCCAGAAGGGTGTCAGCAAAGCAAACTCAAAATGGAACCATGCAGCCTCTGTCGGGGGAAGAGCTCTTTGAAGCGGAGAAGGCAATAATCAAATATGCCCAACGTCAAGAATTCTCAGAAGAAGTTGCTGCATTGTCAGCGGGCAAGGCTGTGAGGAGAAATAGCACTATCTACAAATTGACCCCATGTTTAGACAACGGCCTTCTGAGGGTTGGGGGTAGGCTGACGAGAGGATGTTTGCCAGAGGAAGTCAAACACCCGCTCATTTTAGCCAGTCGCCAATCCGTGGCTTCCCTCATTATTAAAAATATCCACCTCCAGCTTGGTCACAGTGGTCGCAACCACACACTGTCCACTCTACGGAGAAAGTATTGGGTCACAAAGGCCACCTCAGCTGTACGACAGATTATTACAGAATGTTGCTTCTGTAGGAAACATAATGCCAAGACTAAAGATCAGATAATGGCAGATTTACCAAAGGAAAGGCTCCTTCCTGACAATCCTCCATTTACCAATGTGGGTGTTGATTATTTTGGGCCCATAGAGGTGAAAAGAGGCAGAGCAGTTGTTAAGCGATATGGAGTAATCTTCACTTGTTTGGCTTGTAGAGCAGTTCATCTGGAGGTGGCAAGTTCCTTGGATACAGATTCATGCCTCAACGTCTTGCGTCGATTTCTATGCCGAAGAGGCCAGGTATCCTCGATACGCTCAGACAATGGAACCAATTTTATTGGTGCTGAAAAGGAGCTGAAACAGGCAATTACATCATGGAATCATGCAAAAATTCACCAAGCTCTGCAGGAAAGAGGAGTGAAATGGTATTTTAACCCTCCTGCTGCTCCTCACCATGGTGGCATTTGGGAGAGGCTTGTCCGTATGGTGAAGAAGATCTTGAGGTCAGTTCTCCTGCAGCAAACATTGGATGAAGATGGTCTCAATACAGTTATGTGTGAGGCAGAAGCTATTCTCAATGATCGTCCGATCACAAAGCTCTCTAACGACCCTACTGATTTGGAAGCACTAACACCAAATCATCTCCTTCTCTTGAAAGCAAAGCCTTCTTTGCCCCCAGGGCTGTTTGTCCAGAGTGACATGTATGTTAAAAGAAGATGGCGGCAAGTGCAATACTTGGCCGACCTTTTTTGGAAACGTTGGATCCGCGAGTATTTGCCGTTACTTCAGGAAAGGCAACGATGGAACGAAAGGAAGGAGAACCTAAAGCCTGGAGATGTTGTTGTGATAATGGACCCTACTGCTCCACGGTGTTCCTGGCCATTAGGACGAGTGTTGGAGGTCTTTTCTGATAGAAATGGATTGGTTCGATCCGTCCGACTACAGACCAAAACGAGTATAATTGAGAGACCAGTTACAAGGATTTGCCTGCTGATTGAAGCTGATTAGTGCATGGCTCCCTTAAGAGAATGAAGAAAATTGTTCTGCAAGGCTATGAACAATTATGGGGAGGGCGTGTAGGAGCCAGTAGTCTCCAAGTAAATGTCCGCTAGGGGTCACTGCAGGACAAGGGCGCACAGGATATAGGTGGTGATCTTTGATACCTGCAGAGAGTTGCTAGACGGACGGGCTCATACGTTTGTTGACCGCTTTGCGGCACTATGAGGTAATAGTTTTATTGTTGGATATGAATCTAATTGCACTGTGTGGACTGATTTTAGATTTGTTATAATAAAGTATACTTTTAACGATAAGCTTGCCTCGGAGACGTCTTTTGACTTTCAAATGAATGAATGAAGTGAGCAGGCGCGTCAGCTAACATGTCCGTCGGCAACAGAAGCGGCTCAGGTTAGTACTGGCTGCTACAGTAACGTTTAATCTGCTATATCATTCATAATACTAACAACTAAGCAGCAAGTTCACAATCCATATACCCATGCCGTTGACAATGAAGTTGGACAAAGCATCAGGCACAAGGCCTTTTATTGTCTATTTATCTATATTTTCTCTTCTCTGAGCTGCACTTGTGTGTGTCAAACAAATGTTCATATAAATGTGGATCGGAGCGCCCACTTCCATCACTGACCTGTGGGAGCGGAGATAGTGGCCGGGGTGCTGGTCCGCCTGCCTCTCTCGGCGGTGATCTTGACGGTGTAGAGCATTCCCGGGGTGAGACTCTTGAAGGTGTGCTCCTCGGTGCTGGACGGGACCGTGGCCTCGTCCTTCTGCCCGTCTGCGGATACGTAGACCAGTCGGTACGTGTCCAGCTTGGCCACGGGCCGCTTCCACTGCAGCGTCATGGAGGTCTCTGTCACATCGGTCACAGCCAGGTCCTTAGGGGCATCCAGGGCTGCGGGAGAGCAGAAGAAATTGGATACGTTCACACTGGATACAAAATAGAGTCTGACTGTATTACAACCAAAATACTTTATTGTTGTCATAACATGTCTACGATGAAGAAAATTATCAGAATATTTGGAGCAACGTATTGGTCTTGGTACTGCTGCTATGCTATACTATGCTTATACTTTATACTTCAGTTAGTGAGTAGTTGACTCAATAACTACAAGGTAAGAAGATCAGGCATTGCTACAGGAATTGAATGCTGCAGGCCGTAGACAGCAGTTTTACAAATATTTCAATTTGTAAAACAAAGCTAAAAAGTGACCCAAATAAGTACGAGTAAAACTGTACTTGGTGAAAATGCCACTTGAGCACTGAACAACTACTTGACTGTATAAATCAGACTTATGTTTAAAGTACTCGTCAAAAGTTTGGCAACACTTATTGGTGTTTCTTTTATTTCAGGACTATTTACATTGTACATTCTCACTGAAGGCGTTCATTTATGTTTTAAACAAAAAAAAGTGAAATAAATTGGTGCCTTTATATTCACGAGAAATGGTTTTGACTTCACAGACTGTTAAACCATTTCAGGGAAATGGTATATGGTTTCTCAATGACCTTAAGAAGCTCATTGAGAAAATGCCAAGAATAAAGGGTGGCAATTTTGAAGAATTTAAAATATAAAACATATTTTATATCACGCTTTTTTGTTTCCTACATAACATGTTAATTTATAGTTTAATGTCTTCAAAGTAAATAGTACTGAAAATAAAGAAAAGCCGATACATTAAAATAATTTACAAACTTTTGACGGGTGTGTTTCATATACTTTAGATTTAGACCAAATATGAATGTGAAATTCTGCTTTTTACAACCAATTTACCATACTAATGGATACATGGAAAAGGTACAAGACCCAAATTAGCATTACTTTCCTTTGTCAACAAAACATTAATGCAAATATTAGGTGGAAGTAATCTGAAATATATTGGGGTTAAACTTCACTAAGAAGCACAGGTAATGCTGCGTTCCATTTGTCCTAGGAGTTCGGAACACAGAATTAGGAGAGTCTAATAATAGAATAATTTAAGATGCAATGCTGGTAAAAATCTGACACGGGCACGAGTGGACTGGTTTTAACTTGGTTTTAGTGTGTTTTTATCTGCATGGTTTTATGTTTGATTTTATGCATGTTTTATTCTAAGCTCGTTGCCCCGCCCCTGCTAATTACGGCAAGTGGGCACACCTGGGAGGAAAGAATAAAAGCAGAAGCGGTTGGAGACAGAGGAGGCACGTAAAAAGGTGACAAGGACGCACGGAGGCAGGCGGACAGGCAGGCAGGCAGGCAGGCAGGCACGCACGGCCTGGCCTGGCCTGGCCTGCCCCTTCGACAGGAAACGGGGACGGAACGGTGACACACGGCCGCCATGGACGGAAGGGCCGTGGGCGCGCAGGAGAGGCCATGAAGGCGGCTCAGGAGCGCTCGGGAGAGGGAAGTCCCCCGGACAGGCGCGGCGGGGTCGAGCCGCGGCGACAGGCTCCCCCAGCTCACGTGCCCCGAGGCGGACCCCTGGACTTTGACGCAGCTCCTGGAGCCGCTGTGGTCGGGAGGCGCGGCGGAGAGGAAGGAGGCGGGGACTGGCTGGTGGAGGAGGGCACCGGCGATGGACGGAACATACCCACGCACCTTCTTACAGAAGCACCTTGGAGCACGCACGCCCGCTCATTTTTAGTTCCCTTTTAAACCCCCAGGTTTTAGCCCTCTTTGTTTTATCCCCACTTTTATACGGGCTTTTTAATGTTGCAACCGGTTGTTTTTATGGTAGTTTGTCCCCTTTTTAACATTTTATATTAAATTGTATTTTATCCTTTTAAACCGCATTTGTTTTATTGGCTACACCACACCCATAACATCCTCCAAATCGGACTCGAACCTGTGACATTTTATGGCGTTGTTGGCAGGATCGGAGAGATGGTGTAGCCAATAGGTTTTAAGGATGTTTTACCCTGGACTTTTATGGTGCTTTTATTTTTTTAATGATTGGACTTTTACTGGCTGGGTGCTGAAGGTTTTAAGGACTGACCGCTTCTGAACATGGACCGGTGTACGTTGCAGGGACTGCCAACGTTTTAGCAGGGGGGAATGACACGGGCACGAGTGGACTGGTTTTAACTTGGTTTTAGTGTGTTTTTATCTGCATGGTTTTATGTTTGATTTTATGCATGTTTTATTCTAAGCTCGTTGCCCCGCCCCTGCTAATTACGGCAAGTGGGCACACCTGGGAGGAAAGAATAAAAGCAGAAGCGGTTGGAGACAGAGGAGGCACGTAAAAAGGTGACAAGGACGCACGGAGGCAGGCGGACAGGCAGGCAGGCAGGCAGGCAGGCACGCACGGCCTGGCCTGGCCTGGCCTGCCCCTTCGACAGGAAACGGGGACGGAACGGTGACACACGGCCGCCATGGACGGAAGGGCCGTGGGCGCGCAGGAGAGGCCATGAAGGCGGCTCAGGAGCGCTCGGGAGAGGGAAGTCCCCCGGACAGGCGCGGCGGGGTCGAGCCGCGGCGACAGGCTCCCCCAGCTCACGTGCCCCGAGGCGGACCCCTGGACTTTGACGCAGCTCCTGGAGCCGCTGTGGTCGGGAGGCGCGGCGGAGAGGAAGGAGGCGGGGACTGGCTGGTGGAGGAGGGCACCGGCGATGGACGGAACATACCCACGCACCTTCTTACAGAAGCACCTTGGAGCACGCACGCCCGCTCATTTTTAGTTCCCTTTTAAACCCCCAGGTTTTAGCCCTCTTTGTTTTATCCCCACTTTTATACGGGCTTTTTAATGTTGCAACCGGTTGTTTTTATGGTAGTTTGTCCCCTTTTTAACATTTTATATTAAATTGTATTTTATCCTTTTAAACCGCATTTGTTTTATTGGCTACACCACACCCATAACATCCTCCAAATCGGACTCGAACCTGTGACAAATCCAACATAATATGGCCCTAATCTACTTGTTTTATAAACCCGAGTAGTGTTGTTCTATTTATGATCTCATAAATAATGTTACAAATCAATAAGAGAGCGCAGTTGGCATTAGCCTGTGAGGGACATTAGCAACATTAGTATCGCAGAGCAAACAGTCCATTTTATAATCGCAGCGACTCAACTTCTGCGCAAGAGCTGAGTGACAGACAGCGAGCGGACAAAGGAAGAACACAAGAAATCTAAAAAATATTGTAGTCAGTTGTTTGTATTTACTGCTAACACTGTGCGCCGCCATGTTGTTTTCCCCCAACTTGGGGCTTGTGAGGATCGTCCAACTTTCCGACATTATTGGGGCGTCCATGTGAAATTTCCCACTGGGTGCAAATAGAACGCACCATAAGTTATTCACGTGCAGGTATTTGAGTAAGTACCTGGTTCTGGTTATGGCTAATGTAAGTCAGTCAAGTTATGGAGATTAAATGCTCAAAAAGACTAGGGGATCTCAAATATATGTCAGTTAAAATATTATTTGAATGGAGGTCTAGCTATCTCCTCTTCGACAGAAGTGTCTCACCTGTGACTGCGTTGGTGGTGGCAGGCTGACTCTCCCGTTCGTCCTTCACGGCGGTCACTCCCATGCCGTACTCAGTGCCCGGTCTCAGCCCTAAACATCACAAACACACATTTTAACGGGGAATTAAACTCAATGTCACGTATCGTTTGCATAAATCCTCTCGAGTGTCTCCCGAAATGGCCGCCACCAGCTGTTTCTGTAATCACAAAAATGCTCCGATGCCCCGCAACGGCCTCCCCGACTAATTGTGTTTCATGGAGAGGTATTTGCATTAGTGTCTGGGGGGTTCTGGAGCAGATACGTGTCAGTGTCAGTGTTATGACATATGGTCCTGGGAAGATGACCGAAACACACACACAAAAACAGAACACTGACGGCAACACAAATCAACAAAATGGACAAATAGATTTAATTTATATATATATGATTTAGAGAAGGTAGGTGAAACATTTAATGAACTGAAAAAGTATAGAAACACTTCATGTTTTCATGTTTTCTAGTATATCAGGTTTTTTACTCTTTAGGCGTATTTAAAGCTTATTTGAAAAGTACAGTGTTTTAAATAATTTTAATTCCGTTCTCATTTGGGTCACGGCACCATTCCAGTTAAGAACCGCTGCTTTGACACAAAACCGTAAATATCCACATCATGTCCACTTATTGGTGCAGTACATTTCATAACATTTTACTGTAGAAATATGCCGTCAGTGGCGACTTTAAATGGTAATTGTCCTGTTTACGCTACATTTGGAAAAAAAGATTTTATTGATATAACAAACCCTGTTCAGAACTATTACATTACAGGTACTGTCAACTTGGGAAGGGAATCTTACTTATAATGCGCTTTTGACAGGACAAAAGTCACCCAACCTAGTTTTTAACACATGAAATGCAAAAAATCCTAATTACAATGCCTCAGAAGAAGAGGTCGATTCATATGGGCTTTTCTAAGGCCTATGCTGATGCCGGTGTCTTGAACATTGGCAGCAGTGCAGGCTTTATTAGGGGTGTAGGGCTGATTTATACAGGACATTGATGTTTAGTAAGTACTTCAGAGGGAGCTCGTTTAGAAAACAGAAAACGGTAAGTCTTTTTCTCTTATGGTTCCCGGAATTATAAGCTTAAGTCTGCAACATAAAACATATAAAATACGATCCGAGGTGTACAAACTTGACGTATTTTCATCGCGATGTTTCTCTGCTCCCCTGAAGGCTTATTGTAAAATACCCATATATCGGCCCTCTACTCAAAAGAATTACAATTAGATATGTTTTCTAAAATACTGCTTCTCCTACTTCTTTATATTTCCTCCAATCCCCTTTCTTCCAGGTTGTGGGAACCATTTACTCCACTGACTACCCAGTGCAGGGTAATTGAAATCCCAGGCCGGGGCTGTCCCGCAGAGCATGTCTGTCCTATTTGCATTGATGGCTCTTAAGGGCCCTTGTCGCGGGACCGAAACATGACTCGCTACCATCCAGACTTCTCAATTATAGACCCTCCATTGGCCCGAATACCCCCCATTTTAATGCCTTTATGAAGACCCACGCAGAGGTCGTCACACGCGCGACGCTAACAGCATGAAATTCCGGCTAATGCGCTGGAAACTCATTATCAATAAAACCGCGAGCGTGAAGCCAATTACTGGTAATAACGGTGTGAAACAGGCGCTGAGGTGTGAGGAAGGAAAGGGGAGTGATGAAAAAGTGGCTTTATTTCCATGGGATAACGACAACCGTACCACTAAAAGATCAAGCAATTAATCACACAAAGATCCTGTCCATCCATCCATCCATCCACCCATCCATTTTCTTTTACTTGTCCAGCCCACCAGCCCCTATGGCTCCTCCTGCAGGTGGTGGGTCCACAGAAGGACGGCCTCATGGTTCTAACCGGGCCTGTTGGTCTCTCATAAGGGGCTTCTGAACCGCTCTTTGTCTGACCCGTCACCTAGGACCTGTTTGCCATGGGAGACCCTACCAGGGGCACAAAGCCCCCGACAACAGAGCTTGCAGGATCATCCGGGTGCTCAAACCCCTCCACCACGTTAAGGTGTCAGTTCCAGGAGGGAGCAAAGACCCTGTGCCGTTTACAATATAGTTTACGAGTTAGCTACGTTAACTTTGGGCTCAGGGAATTGAAGAGATGATTTAAGCTTTACCTAGTAGCATTTCTACTAGTGGAATTATTTTATTATTACAATTAGGCCTGCATGAGTTTTTTTTTTTGTTTCTCCTTCAAACATCAGTTATTCATTTATCTGTATTACTTGGCTTCTTCACTCGTTCACTTTGCTGCATTTGCTCAAGTATCGCATCTGGGAAAATATTCACTCAAACTGATTTGGTCTAAAAATCTTACAAAACAGTAACGTTTCTTACCTCAGTTGAAGTCACGCCTGCAAATCTGTAAATTGACCAGGACGGGACGGTTATTTCTGGTGCTCGTAAAGCCTGAACGCCTCATGCACGAGCTTATCATCGAGGCTGCAGTTACGCGTTTGGCCTGAGGGGGCAATTTCGAGCACAAAACTGTCAAACTCCACATAGCCCCTTTAAGCCACACAAGCCTATCACTATTTTTCTGACTAATGTTCGTTCACTGGAGAATAAGACAGATTATATTTGTCTGCTACGCTCTTCCCAGATAATGGTAAAAACCTGTAGTGGAGCAGAGGGAGCTGTGCAGAAGATAGAGGAAGGAGGAGCTGACCAGTGTTGGACACCACGCTCTGAAACAGGGGAAACCCAGGAGGCGGAGCAATGTCTTAGGGGAGCACTAAAGGCAGCCAGCTGGGTTTACTTTAGATACTCCGGTTTCCCCTGCTCAGTCGCTCAGGACTAACCCCAACACCTGAACACTATTTCGTTGAACAATTGCACAATGTAAAAATAAAGCACATGTGTTTAGTTGAAGTGCTGCAAGCTAGCGGCGTTTATTTCCACGGAAAAGTGCAAGGAAAGTGAAATACGGAGTCAGACACCCCCGGCCTGTGTTGTTTGTGACTATCGATGTTGCATTTTGTTGATGAGAAACTTGACAGCAATCCTAGCTGCAGCGAGAGGAGACTCACTCTGCGACTAGCTCTTCTATTTTAAATCTTGTCGCACCGTACAAGCTAAGATTTTCCCCATGACGAGTCGCAGACAGCCACACTTGTGCATTCTACACCCAGCTCAGACGGGGTGAACCATGGAGGTAATGGATGGCATAGAAAGCTACACACTGACAGACAACCGTGCAGTCTTTCATTATCAATAGGGACGTTTTACCATTTATAGACAACGCTGGTGAGTAACCCATGATAACGCTTCAACTTCACAGCTAAAGTCCAGGATCTCTGCCTCAAAACATACATTCTTCACTCCAAAAGTGAATAAATCAATATTGTAGTGCTACTTGTAACTTGGCAGGAGCACTTATTTTCTTCCAGGGAATTAGGCCACACTCTCTCCACCTCTGTTTATCTGAAGCTTGAATACCGTACCTCCTGCGGTGAGGCTTCCTAAAGCAGATTGTTTAAAAATGGGCCGTGTGCCGAGTTGAAACAATAACAGCCTGTTTCAAATAGAGGAATCTTTATGTTACGCCGTCCAAGCACTTAGGCCTGAAGTGTAAGAAAATAAACCGCAAAACGTATGCGCTACATTGAGGATGAACACTTAAAGGTGCCGTGCAAATTAAATTACCAACATAGACGAGTGTGTTTGAGAGTAGTATTTTCGGTTGTTTTTTTCTACACCAACTTCTCAAAACGCCGAATACTATAGTTTACTAATGAAACATGAAAAGCTAAAGTAAAGGTGTTAAAAAGTATTAAAAACAAAGCCAGGAATACCGCGTATATGTCTTGTTAAAGTGTGAAAGTGCAGTGTGCTTTCCTGCCCGATCGATGCGCTGAGCCGCACTCCTATTGATCGGCATCTAATTGGACCGGCATGCCCTGTAGGCTGTGGGTCTTAATCAACTGTAGTCTATAGGTTTGAACTCGTACGGCATTATAAACATGTGGGTTAAGGAAAGAAGGGGTAACTTGACTTTAGATGAGAAAATGAATCCACAGGGCTTTACCCTGTTATCTGCTACCTTAGGGTTAGGGTTAGCAATTATGCATATCCAAGTCTCAAAGCGTATTGACAGCAGAGCCTACAGCCTATGTGCCGGTGTGATAACTCATTTGAAAGCCAAGACCTTCTAGTTCGGCACGGTACTGGGTGGCACGGTAGCGCAGCAGTTAGCGCTCAGCACAAACAAAGACCTTCATTCACGAAGCACTCACAGCTAGAAGGTCTGGTGTGAGTGAAACACAACTTACATCACATTTGCTGTTCCTAACCCTAATCATAACCCTAATCCCTGACTCTTACATAACCCTAGCCCCTGATCAGGGGGGACGGCAGGTAACAGGTTAACCGAATAGTCCACTACTGTGCTACTAGTTGGCATCATATTAGACGAGTCGACTAGTTGTGTGTTAAACTCTCTCTCGGTCCCTCTCTCTCTATGCAGATGTGTGTTGATTTTTGGGGCCTGCAAGTTTTTTTAATTCTGCACTTTACTGTACATCGCTAATGTTACAGGGAACTTTAATACAAGTTCATCTTTAACCGTCCGTGTGTCGGACAATGCAAGCTAAAGCCGGGACAATCTCTCCACTGTCGCCCATCGCACGGCTTTCGACTCTTTCTCTCACACGGACTCATTCACACGGAATCAACCACAATCTATGACATTTATGCTACTTTTGGAAATGTATAGAGAGTATTACATTGTTTTCAATCCAACAGGACCCCTTAACAATATGGACCGAGTGCATATTTTGCATACGAGTGCAAAATAACAACAAACTGCATAACTGATTTTTACCTCTGTTGCCATTGCATCCCCTCTATATGACAATCTTTACTGATCCTATAATACTCCCATTATATTCTGGAAGGACAATTGATGGATTAAATCTTGCTATGTGACAAGGAGCTGGCATTAAAGTCACTCCGTGTGTAAAATATTACTTCCAAATTACTGTCATAATGTGAAGAGCTGAATAAGCCACTTCATATTGAGGGAGCAGCTGTCAAAACACCTAAAGCTCTTCTATAGAATTAACGCTTCTGCTAAATAATGTGCTGCATAGGTTGTAAATGATGTGCTTAAGGGAGACAAGGATTAACTTATCTATGAATTAAGAGGACGTGGATATCGCTTTTGAAACCATGACACTTTTGAAACAGATCCTTTCATCTGCACGCATTTGGAAATCTTATGGAAATAGAATGAAATGTCAGAATCCAATAACTCTCTACAAGCACTGCGTTTTCTCAGCACCTTGAGTATAGTATTGATTAGGCAGAAGTGTAAGAAGCGAGTCTCGGAAGAAACTAGGTCAGCTATAGGGAGAGTGAAGCAATATACTGTAAAAGTATAGCACCGAGCCCTTAACAGAATTTTATGAAAGAAACTCAATCGTGAGTTCGGCCGAGCGTTTCAAAATGTGCATCTCAAGTTTCATTGGTCTGAACCAGGAAAAGTCAAGCTGGAGAGAAACTTGGAGCAATTCAAAATTAAAAACTAAAGTCAATTTACTACAACTGAACTAGGACTAAATCCATAGCGGGCTAAAATGGGAGACAACTTTGGCCACCAACCTCATTCTTGGTGCTTTAGTCCTCGTTGTTTGTGTAATTAAAAAAATTACAGTTTCTCCCATTTTTCCACAATGACTTTGCAAATGCTGAATTATGAATATATTTTTCTACTACATAAAGAAACAGGAGACATGGAGAGGGGCAAAGTGTTTCAACAGCCCATACTTAGACAGTGCTAACCATGAAGCTAACGTTAGCTACAGCTGCACATGCTAACGCTAGCAACGAGTGCCGTTTTTTCGCTTCTACTGAACTATTTGTGTGATAAATATGTTTATTGTCTGCCAGACAACGTCTATAAAGAGTGAAAAATTGTGATTTCCCTGACTAAAAACAAAAAAAAGGAGATTTTGCATATTACTGCCCTTTAAATTGTCGACCAGACTAAGTATTCTCATGAAAATGGTGCATGTCTAAGAATATCATTACTGTCATGACGTATTTCACAGACACCTGTCACTCAGAGCGCTTTGACTAAGTAAAACATGGCAGGGGCACATTACCGGTGATCTTGGCCTGGGTGGTATCTCTGGGCCCGGGGGTGAACAGCAGCTCCCCGTGGTCTCCTCCGGACAGCGGGCCGTATTTGATGCGGTAACTGTCCACTCGAGCCTGACTGTTCTTCCACTCCAGAGTGATGCTCTCGTCGGTCACATCCACGTTCTCCAAGTCCTTAGGAGCGTCCAGGTCTGGAAATGGAAAGAAGAACCTTAGAGTATTTCAGTTCAAAAGGGATATTGTCGTTTTATATAACAGATTATATAAATCATCATTGACCTATTTATCCTGTCTATTGAACTTCTCAAGACTTGGTACTATATAGAGCTGCCCCCCAGGCTGAAGTGTAGGCTAGACTGGATTAGGAGCCGGGCCCTCGCTGCACAGGATTTGAATGATTACTGTGTACTTTGATGGCGGTGTGAGCCCAGCGGGGTCATCCCTCATAAACGCTGCTGATTAAAGAAGAGCTTCAGAACAGCCAGTGTGGTCTGCCCCTCCATCACACGCTCAACCTGGGCTTATTGGCCGCTTCATCCTGCTAAACGTCCGGACAGCTCTCTCTTACACTCGAGGGCTTTCTTCCGTAAAATGCTTTCATGATTTGACAGCAGAGATGGATGAAGTATCTGTGCCCTGTGCCCACATACATACTGTTGCTAATTCGGCTAGAAACATACAGTATGATTAAGGTCAAGGTCAAGTTTATTTATAAAGCACATTTGCAAAACAGTCGTCACTGCCTCAAAGTGCTGCACAGTAAACACTAAATAGTTAGTCCATGGGAAGTCACAGCAGCTTGAAATGTCGGTAATGGGTTTGAAACTATAGAGCAGGGGATGGCAATAGGCTCTATGTGTACCCTGGTGGCCCCTAGCTCCCAAAGTTTAAACTGCCAGGGGATGATTAAAAACGTTATGACTGGAAAGAGCAAATTGAAGGGTTGTAGGGAGCTAACAGAGCTAACAGAGCCTTAAAAGTTTGCCATTGTTTTGTTCACGTATCTAAGCTCCCTCTACGGAGAGCAAACCCCAACTTCTGTCGTAAGGTCACAGTTTTTTAGTTGCGCTCAGAAACCAGGTGAAACTGTCCAGTCTCAGATTTTGTTACTGTAAATCGCAGGCATGATGACCCCCCTTTGAGGCAGCTCAGAAAGACCAGTGGCTCTAAGGACTGTGTGTAGGACCAATTGCCCAATCAACGTTTATTTATATAGCACTTTACAACAACCCAAGGAAGCCCCAAAGTGCTTCACAGAACGATAGAACAATTTAAAAACACACAAATTATGACATCCGAGACATAAATCAGCGCGTCCTAGGTGTTAAAAGCCAGTTTGAAGAGATGAGTCTTTAATCTGGACTTGAAAAGGGACTGATCTGAGAGAACACACAGACTGATGCTATTAATAAGGATTGGCGATGTCGTGCACACGAAAAGTTCAAGAAAACTTCATAGGGTTACTGATGGGACGCCACTGGCCACGTGTTGAAAACATGACTCTGGTTGTAAATACTTGACTGGAGTAAACGTCTGTGTTCATTGAGGTGGGACTTCTTTTTGTTTTTATCTCAGAGCTAACGGCTCGTATCAAAAAACACCACCACAAAAATGAAACAACTAAAAGCTATTTATTTTATTTATTTATTTATTTATTTGAACAGGGACAGTGTACAATATACATTAGCCTCAGAAAGGAGAGATGCATTGTACCAGGTTATAGCGCTTGTGCTAATTTCCACTTGCAGTCCCTGGGCCTATTGTACATGTTTTACATTTGACAGGCAGATTATTTTTTGAGCGGCTTGAGGAAAGTGGACCCTGATTTTTTTTACCTGGGCGCAAAATTGAAAAGTTCCCAATATGAAACTCTTAATAGCGCTATAGCTCTAGACCAGGTGCCCAAACTTTTTGTCTCTGAGGGCCAAAATGAAAAAGTGCCTGTTGGTCGTGGGCCAAACACGGCGATGTGAAGCGAGAAGAACATATAACCGCAAATAATAATAGTTACTTTATTTTATTTTAAGGTAGGCTATACATTTGCATTTGATTCTATCTATGCAAATAACGTGCTACATTAAAACAAATGTGAACTATGGCAAAAGCCTAGTTTTAGTAGAACAGAACAATTGTAGCAATAAAGTGCAACATATAAACAACAACACCTGTATCTACAGTGACTTTACCTCATTCATTTGTTAACTCAAAGAAAATGCCATATTAGATCATTTTGAAAGTGTCAGTTCAACATTAATTCTGTTATAAGTCAATTTTTAACTCGTGCCGTTGTTGATGTCAACAACCTTTGCAATAAAAGTTGGAAAACTCACACGCTCTGTGATTGATAAACACCAAGACACCCCAATTTGACTTGGCTAGTGGCCAAAAAGTGTACTGCTTTCATATTTACCATTGAGAATGAATGGGAGAGAGTTGGTATTGACCAGATGCGGTCTACTAAAAGTAGGTCACTCTCTGGCGGGCCAAAGGAATTGTTCCCACTTGGGCCCCACTTTGGGTACCCCTGCTCTAGACTTAGGATGAGCTCTTGTGGCATGGCTATTATAAATGTAGTTCATTCCCAAACAAAAGATCGTTCACCTGTGAGGAAGGACTCGTAGACCGGGATGCTGCTGTGCTCTCCTCTCTTGGCCGACAGGGAGACCTCGTAGTGGGTGTCGGGCAGCAGACCTCCCAGGTGGTACTGCGTGTCTGTGGGGGGCAGCTCCATCACGGTCCGGTCCAAGGGGTCGGAGCTGGGCCCGTAGGTCACTGTCACTCCTTCTATAGCGGCGACGGGCTGGAACCAGGTCACCAGAGCCGTGGTGTCGGTCACATCGCGAACGTCCACCTGCGTCGGCGCATCGATCACTGAGGGGAGACACACAAGGTTTGTTCAAATCCAAATGTCCTTTTATTTAATACGTGATTGCACTTGTTAAATGTACAATTGACCCAGGAGCAATTAATTTCAAAGGAGAATTACATGTTAGTCATGTTTACAAAGGATTACATTGCACCTTTTATACATAAAAGACATCATTTAGTCCAACATATTCAACTAAAAAGCTGTATCATTTCCGCCCGTGCAGTTGCAACCATTAAAACCATAATCTTGTACTTAACTGTGATTAATCTTATAGTGCTACTTTAGAAGAAAATGCACTAAAAGGCTATGGCCAAACAACAATGTTTAAACTATTACAGGGTGTAATTACTCCAACTATGTACAACCACCATTAGCGTCCATTAAACTTCCATTAACTTCCATCATCATTTGCTCATGATAGACCAACAGTTATTCCATGTTGGTATCAAGCTATGGGTTGCCAGATGTGTGGTCATATCCTTTATTAATCCTGTTTTCCACATTAACACTGAACATTCCTGCTGTTTATTGTGATTGGCCTAAAGCAGGACCACGTGCAGTCTTTATATCAGGGCATTCCGCAGAGCATTAAAAAGCACAGAGTCATTATATGAATTATGCAAAAATAAAGGGTTTAAAACATGAAATCTGATGCTGGCAGCCTAATTTTTTTGAAAATACAGATACAGAACCCACAACAATGAATGACTGAAATGACATGTTACTGCATAAAATTTTTAATGCCGAAATACTATATTTCAGTGCCACAAACGCTGAATTTTTTTTACAAACATTTAATTTCTAAGGATTTGCCAACATTATCCCAAACACAGGACAGGGAATTGGTGAAAATGGGAAACATTTGAAGCAAAAAAGTGGTAACTTAATATGTTTACGCCATAATTTGGGTATTTTCAATGAACTTATAAAGTAAAATAATGTTGAGCAATGTTATCATTTTCAAATACATTTACATTTAATGCCAGTTTGAATCAAGTTTAATGCTTTTAATGACATTTAAGGCCTTGATTTAGACAAAACTAATTTCCCTGTTTGATTGAAATCTTGTCAAATGAAATATGCCACAATGTTTTTTGCATTTGTGGCATTGAAAACATATTTAGGCATTAAAACACATTCAATTTGACTTGCTGCCACTGATAGAAGCCCTGATATATTCTTTGACCATAACCACCACCACCTTTTACTTAATACTTAATATAACGGTATGGTATGGTTAAATTAAGAGCTCCCATGGCAAAGCTTTGACCCAACACTGAGATAAGTTGCTATAACACGGATGAAAATGTCCAAATGGATGAACTTAAAGGTCCTATATTGTGCTTTATTCAGGCGTTTACGACTACTTTACACTCCTTAGCCTTGGTGTTTGTATGACTTAAAAGAATGGGTCTTGAAAATACCCCTCGTTTCTTATGTATGAAAATGCAGTAATACAAGACACCAGCAGAGGACACACTTTTCCCTCTTGCGTGCTCCAATGACAGGAGCAGTAGTTTGCAAACGAAAGAGTACTGGCAATCGGGGAATCGAGTTTGACCTCGAATAGGCACAGGACGTCAGATGAATATCACGGAAATCTCTGCGTGACGTGCACCGGAGAATGGGCTGGCACTTTGAGTGCGGAAAGGGAGACGGGCTGAATGTGCAGATGCACTAAAGCAAAACAACACTTCCAAGTTTATTTATATAGTAAGAGTCATAGGTTGAAGACTGAAACTGTTGAGCCGGATGAGACGTTACATAATTTATTTTTTTCCCCTGGTCTCTTTTGCTCGTGCGACGAGAGGAGGGTCATCATCGCGACGGCGCGCCTCCCGCCTGAGTGAACTTGTTTACCCGCCGCAGGTGTTGGAAACCCACGTTAGCCTTTGAATTTATGAGCCCGTCCTGATTATTTACTCTCCGCACCCCGGCGCCGTGAAGGACGCGCCTTTTTAGCGTCGCCGAAACGGATTTGTCACACGTAAGCAACTTCGGCAAAGTCAAGCCTCTGCGGCGGCTTGATAACGTGAAGGATCCGCGCTGGGGCTGGAGGTGATTCCCCGGCGTTGTTGCAGTCACCAGAGCCCTCCCCTGGGACCGCCCTGAGCCCGACTGACTGCGGCTGTGCGCGGCTTTGGTAAAGGGGGGGGGGGGCTTCACACTCTAGACTCTCAGTGGGACAATCTCACAGCAGCAAATGTAACCGGAGCCACACAGCTCAGAAGATGAACCCGTTTCTATTTGAAGTCAAAGATGAGTGAATGATGGTTAAGGGTTCATTATATTGCATTAAAATGACAACATCAAGATGATCCAAAAGTTTTTAAAGGAACAGGCCACCGTTTTTTCGCACTGAGATATGTTCTTACCTTAGACGAGTTGATGCGTACCTGTCTGGTCTTTACGCGTGCGCTCAGTCGCGCTAAAAGACCAAAGATGTCGTTAGCAATAGCACTCGACATGTTTCATTTTGTGTAACTATACTTGGATCGTGTACACCGTATTTAAATAGGGGAAACGTGGCCCCCCCGTTTGGCCCCATAGAGGAGAGGAGGAGAGGCTAAATGCTAACAACCTCGTTGGTCTTTTTGCGTGACTGAGCGCACGCGCAAAGACTAGACACACTGTAAAATGTAAAATTGTTTCAACTCAAAAGTCCAAGGGCTGCCAAGAAATTGTATGTTTAACCAATAACCAATTTACAATGTAATCGATTTGAAATTTCAGATTCACCTCTTTAGTTGAATTGTATTCTCAGGTTGACACAACTGATTTAATTTGTAACTGACATTTTTCATTTCAGACAACTGTTTCTAGTGTAATAAATTGGTTATTGGTTAAACATACAATTTCTTGGCAGCCCTTGGACTTAGTTTTTTGAGTTGAAACAATTTTACATTTTACAGTGCAGGTGCGCATCAACTCGTCTAAGCTCAGGCATGAACATATCTCAGTATGGAATAAA
Organism: Proterorhinus semilunaris; assembly: GCA_021464625.1. NCBI lineage: Eukaryota > Metazoa > Chordata > Actinopteri > Gobiiformes > Gobiidae > Proterorhinus > Proterorhinus semilunaris. The sequence continues at coordinate 30,571,731 of CM038345.1, read as the reverse complement.
ACGGTGGCCTGTTCCTTTAACAGTCCGAACGCCTTCACCTGAACATTTCACTGCTCAAACTAAAAATAACCAGCAACTTGTTTCCGTGAGCAGTCATACAAGACATCATCTGTACTGGGTTGATCTGGTGTGGGTGAAGTTTTGCTTCTTACCTCAAAAGGCTTCATCAGTCTCCCACCTTTTATGAGAAGGCTGAACAGTACCCATCAAAATTTTGGAAACGCTTTTTTATGTATCGTTTTTTTCTTTCATTTCAAGACTATTTACACGGTAGATTCTCATTGAAGGCGTTCATTTATGAATGAACACAAATGGAATTAAAGCCGCTCGCGGCGATAAAGGCCCTCGCCCCTTGCGGCCGCCCCCCCTTGCGACCGCCCCCCCCCTGCCACCGCCCCCCCCTTGCCACCGCCCCCCCCTTGCGAATGCGACCGCCCCCCCTTGCGACCGCCCCCCCTTGCCACCGCCCCCCCTTGCGAACGCCCCCCTTTGCGAATGCGACCGCCCCCCCTTGCGACCACCTCCACTTGTGACCGCCCCCGTCCGCTCTCGCCCAAACCTGCTCTGGCCTCGGCCTTACACCCAACCCGGTCTGTTTTGCTCCTTAACGCGGCCCACTTTCGCCTGATCCTTCGTCACACCCCGGCCTCACTCTCGCCCCAGGTGCTGCAGGACTGGATCACCCACTCAAATCTGTGGGCACGCACGCGATATTGCCTTGATTAAAAAATTATTCAGTAAATATTGCCAAACCTGTAGTAAGACCATCTGTATACATTGGGACTAGTGAGAGACAGCACATGTATCCCAATTGACTTTTGAGCGGAAGCGTTGTGCTTGCGCACTATGAGATTGCGATTTAGGTAAATCTATCAAAAAATAAAGAAAAAACATTAGACAAATGTCCAAGTCATATTTGAAGTGGAAACCTCCTGAACCAGAGACCGGTAAACAATAACCCCATACAGAAGTACACCTGATGTGGGCTACTTTTCTCTAAATCCCTGAGTTTGATGTATGTTCCTCCCAGTAGATTCCCAGTCCAAACTACAAAAGTAAAAAAAAAAAAAAAAGGAAGCCATGGTTGAGCTTGAACTGGCAACCTCATGATTGGTATCCCAGTGCTCTACCTATAGAGCTAGCCAAGCTGTAGAAAACTGCGCAAACTAAACGTATATCAATGTTATGAAACATCCTGCACTCTTATATTTACAGACAGCAGTAAGTAAAGAGGAAAAAGTGAGTGCAACGTAGAAAAGTGGACAATTAAATAATTGTGTCCACATAACTTCGTGCTCATTCTTGAGCACGAGGTTTGAGTCCCTCGTCCCCCATAAAATGCTGAGGAAAAACATGTTTATGTAGGCCAAATCATAGGCGCCGATCCCGTGGGTGCTGGGTGCTCTTTGGGCACCCAGTCGAATTTGCCCTGATTACAAAATGATTCATTAAATAATGCCTACCCTGTAAAGCCGCAAAAAAGCTGGGTTGCTTATAAAATTGATATACATGTGTTTGCTATCACTGAGCTATGAGACCCTATAGAAAGTAATTGCTGTGGTCGAGTTTTCGACCAGGCTGAAAGTCCCAGCACAAATGCACCTGGGAGGCCAACTATTTGAGAGGATGCTTCTGCCATGCAGCCACCATGATAGGTGAAATAATATGTTGGTCAGACCCATTGGTCTGATGCACAGTTATATCAGTTAAATCCCTGAGTTTGATTTATGTTCCTCCCAGTAGATGCCCAGTCCAAACTACAAAAGTAAAAAAAAAAAAAAGGAAGCCATGGTTGAGCTTGAACTGGCAACCTGATGATTGGTATCCCTGTGCTCTACCTATGGAGCTAGCCAAGCTGCAAGAAACTGCGCAACTAAACATATATCAATCTTACGAAAAATCCTGCACTCTTAAATTTACAGGACACAGTAAGTGTCATGGCAACTGTCACATGACCGCTCTCTGCCTTGACTGTGTGTGCACCGCAGCAGGTGCGGAGTGTTAGTGAAATGACAATCAGCTGTGCACACCCCAAAAAATACAAATACTCTGGTGTCTGAAATACAGCTCGTGTTGAACTGATGGTGAGCAGCAGCTACGCAGGGTGTTTGTTACGTAGAGTAACCTCCGAAGAAACTGCCGGTAAGACAAATGCTTCATTCTGAACTATTGAACTGGAAGAAAACTGATCTAAATTTCCTTTGTTTTCTCCAGTGGAGATGTATTTTGTTTAGAATTAGGTGTCGAGTGTATTTTTGATTTAAACTGTTGTACATGTGAAATGCAATGAATTGAAAACAATGATTTATCCTAAAGATTTAAAAGGACAGGCTGTTTAGGTTATGGAATGTGCAATTGATTGATGTGACAGATTTAATGGCTGTGAGTGATTTAAGTTAATTGTACAAACAGAGGTTAAAGACAAAAGTAAAATATATTATGTGAAATGCATTATGTTGACTAAATTGTGAGATTTGTGTGTCCCCTTTGTTATAGGTTTTTTACCTGCTGGTGACTATTTAAATAAAAGAATTACAAAGTACAAGTGGTTTCCGTGCCTGAGTAAAGTCCTGCAGTGAGGCCTGTAACATCACCCACCCTACTAAGTGCGGGGTACCGTGTGGTTGCCAGAAGGCACTTAGCAGTAAGTAAAGAGGAAAAAGGGAGTGAAACGTAGAAAAGTGGACAATTAAATCTACATAACTTGGTGCTCATTCTTGAGTTGTATCAGGCTCAGAGTGCAGCAGCCCATGTGAAAAGAGAAAGCATTAGAAAAGTTCCCAGGCAGTGTTTGAACTGGCAACCTACTGCACCAAAGACCAGCACTCTATCACTGAGCTATAACTCTGTCACAATGGGACGAATATGGGCTAATATTCTCTAAAGTAGGTCCTAGCACAAGTGAGAGGTCATTTCCGGTCATGCTCCCCACCCCTCCATTTTCTCATTTCATGTTTCATTAATGTTCTTTCCTGTAGGTGGCCAGTAAAGAATCAAATAAAACATAAATACAATTAAAAGTAAAAAAAGGTCAAGGTTGGAATTGATCCAGCAAACTTGTGATTGTGAGTCCAGAACTCTACCCATGGAGCTAAGGCAGGTACACATGAGAAGACCTTGGATTGCTATTATAAAGATCACTAAGCTCACGTATATGCAGGAAACGGAGAGCCAAGATGATTTGAATAATTTTATAATTAGAGCAAACTTTCCCGGGGGACACAAATTTGAGAGGATGCCTCGGACATTCAGTGTACTTGACAGGTCAAACAATATTTTGTTGAGAGGGGTTATTTACGCAGTTTTTAATGAGGGTGGGACCATAGGCGCCGATTCATGTTCTTCCCAGTAGTTGCCGAGTCAAAAAAAAATAAAAAAGAGTCTAGGTGAGAATTGATCCAGCATTCCCATGGTTGGGAACCTATCACTCTACCCATGTAGCTACACAAGCAGATTTATTTTGCAGCCGAAATGTGAAATATCTTATGAAACGGCATGTGGTACAACGTGAGGGTCATTTCCCCCCCGTTTTGAATGAGGGTGGGAGCATAGTCGCCGATTCAGGTTCTTCCCAGTAGGTACTGCGTAAAAAAGAAAAGAACAAGAAAAAAGTCATGGTGGGGATTGAACCGGCAATATGACGGTGCAAACCCTGCACTCTACCAATGGAGCTACACGGGCTTACACAACAGCACAGCAGAACTCTTAAAAGATGATGGAATACTTTGGTGAGAGCCACAGTACGAGGAACACGCAGAGATGGACAGGAAACAGCCTAAGTGAACTTCCTATGACTGTAAAGTCCAAAAAAGCTCAATTTGGAGGCAAACACGTCCAAATTAAAGCTTCTTTCTGTCACAGAGGGTTATTATATCTACGTATGAGTCTAAAAGTGTTGCTTTTGTGAATAAAGGGGGTATTTGGGAAAATTGACGATTTTCATGAGAAACTCTGACAGTGGCAACTCTGACAGAGGCCAACATGCTGCCAGAAGAAGAACTCTGGCTATTTCCACGGAGGATGGGCGGGCCACTTTTGGCGGGCCACTTACAAGCCACTTAAAAGACATCTTAAACCTGCAGGTGGCGCTGTTCTCACACTTGAACAGGCTGTATAAGTGGACTGGTTACTTGTACCCCCACATGTTATACATTGTCGGAAAGCTCTGACTAAGGCGGACGCGATCCCTATGACGTGGAAGGCCTGTGTGATTATTTTCACAACTCCATACCATCCCGATTTTTTGATTCGAATTTTTCAAGAAAAAACCTTGAAGGGGGCGCCAGTGGGTCATTTTTGGCCATAGTGACTGCGTTTGCACATGGTTAGGTCCAAATCGAGAAGGTGCACGTGCGCCGTATTGGGTCCGTTGCAATCCCACAAAGTCTGTGAAAGATATGAGACTTTGAATTTGGTTGAAAATGGCCTCTGAGTTGCGGCCTTGTCATGACCACGCCCAATAATATTTCCAAAATTGAAATGAGGATTTGGAAAGCCACATGGGTCTGGGACATTTTGGCCAAAAATCGAAGCTTTCGATTGAAAACTCGGGGATCAGGGGTCACAAGTTCAACAGGTACGATTTTGACGGTGCGAGGTTTGGGCCAAGATGGCCGACTTCCTGTAGAGTTTAGGCCGGGCTCATAATATATTTTTTGACATGTCCTGACGTGGTCTATGTCCCTGGCCAGTGTCACCTTTGTACGATGACATTTTTTGCCACCGGGCTCTCATTGACTCAATGTAAACTGCCTGTTTGAGGGGGCGCCACTGAGCCATCTTTTATTATTTTCTCTTGCCAACGCCACCCAAAATTAGACCTCCCGGAGCACTAATTCCTGATACCTGTTACTTGTGTATCGGTCCACGTTTGCTATGTGAATTCTTGCGTTTTCCCTTTTTTTTTACGATTTTAATTAGTCCCTCGCCGGGCACTTCGTGTCCGTTGCTCGGGCCTAATTAAAAAGAAAACAAAGCAAGATAGAGGCATGTTGTAATAGACTTTTTTGATCAGTGTGACATGGAGAATCAGGTTATAATTTTTGTTTTCACTTTCGTAAAAGTGTAATTTTGCAGGTATAGGTAGGGGGCGCTATTTTTTGGAAAATTGCACAATTATCCAGGCGAATCAGTACGATCCATAGAGGGGCTCATGTGATACACATATTAGTGCAATTGGAAATTGCATGCCCTTTTGAGTTGTCGTCAAAGAGGCGGGGTAAAAGCAGGATATTAATAATATAAAAACAAAGCGAGATAGAGGGGTGTTGTAATGGACCTTTTTGATCAGTGTGACATGGAGAATCGAGATATGAATTTTGTTTTCACGTTCGTAAAAGTGTAATTTTGCAAGTATAGGTAGGGGGCGCTATTTTTGTGAAAATTGCACAATTATCCTGGCTAATCAGTACGATCCATAGAGGGGCTTAGCTGATAGAAATTTTAGTGCAATTGGAACTTGCATGCCCTTTTGAGTTGTCGTCAAAGAGGCGGGGAAAAAGCATGATATTTGGCAGAGCCGTACAGACAAACCGTAACAGATATCTGAACAATAGAGCTGGATTATTGTAGCTCCATGTCTCTAGATTACACTCACCAAGTTGGATCTCATTTGGTCCAAAACCCTGGGAGTGACTTGACAAAATATCAGGGGAAGAAAATAAGGCTACAATTTTCAATCCAATATGGCCGACTTCCTGTTTGTCAGAGGGCGGAGCTATAATGATGTTTTAGGTTTGTCTTGATGTCCTCTATCACTGTACCCAAAGACATAGGTTTAGAGCAAAAAATGCATCATTCCTTTTGAATTGGGGTCGTGCTTGAGGGGGCGCCACTGAGGCATTGTTCAAGGTGTTGTCTTGAGGGTATCAAAATAGTTAATTTTACACCAACCATGAACCTTTGGTCAAATAAAATTGAGTTTTCGTTAATGTTCAGGGGGTCAAAATTGAGATCAAAGACGTAATAATAATAATAATAATAATAATAATAATGGAAACGTTTTTTTTGCAATGTTTTGGCATTTTATTTCTCCCAAACGACATTACTCAGAGTGATGCCTCTTTGGTATGTTGATCCCCATGACGGGGAAGGCCTGTGTGATTATTTTCACAACTCCATACCATCCCGATTTTTTGATTCGAATTTTTCAAGAAAAAACCTTGAAGGGGGCGCCAGTGGGTCATTTTTGGCCATAGTGACTGCGTTTGCACATGGTTAGGTCCAAATCGAGAAGGTGCACGTGCGCCGTATTGGGTCCGTTGCAATCCCACAAAGTCTGTGAAAGATATGAGACTTTGAATTTGGTTGAAAATGGCCTCTGAGTTGCGGCCTTGTCATGACCACGCCCAATAATATTTCCAAAATTGAAATGAGGATTTGGAAAGCCACATGGGTCTGGGACATTTTGGCCAAAAATCGAAGCTTTCGATTGAAAACTCGGGGATCAGGGGTCACAAGTTCAACAGGTACGATTTTGACGGTGCGAGGTTTGGGCCAAGATGGCCGACTTCCTGTAGAGTTTAGGCCGGGCTCATAATATATTTTTTGACATGTCCTGACGTGGTCTATGTCCCTGGCCAGTGTCACCTTTGTACGATGACATTTTTTGCCACCGGGCTCTCATTGACTCAATGTAAACTGCCTGTTTGAGGGGGCGCCACTGAGCCATCTTTTATTATTTTCTCTTGCCAACGCCACCCAAAATTAGACCTCCCGGAGCACTAATTCCTGATACCTGTTACTTGTGTATCGGTCCACGTTTGCTATGTGAATTCTTGCGTTTTCCCTTTTTTTTTACGATTTTAATTAGTCCCTCGCCGGGCACTTCGTGTCCGTTGCTCGGGCCTAATTAAAAAGAAAACAAAGCAAGATAGAGGCATGTTGTAATAGACTTTTTTGATCAGTGTGACATGGAGAATCAGGTTATAATTTTTGTTTTCACTTTCGTAAAAGTGTAATTTTGCAGGTATAGGTAGGGGGCGCTATTTTTTGGAAAATTGCACAATTATCCAGGCGAATCAGTACGATCCATAGAGGGGCTCATGTGATACACATATTAGTGCAATTGGAAATTGCATGCCCTTTTGAGTTGTCGTCAAAGAGGCGGGGTAAAAGCAGGATATTAATAATATAAAAACAAAGCGAGATAGAGGGGTGTTGTAATGGACCTTTTTGATCAGTGTGACATGGAGAATCGAGATATGAATTTTGTTTTCACGTTCGTAAAAGTGTAATTTTGCAAGTATAGGTAGGGGGCGCTATTTTTGTGAAAATTGCACAATTATCCTGGCTAATCAGTACGATCCATAGAGGGGCTTAGCTGATAGAAATTTTAGTGCAATTGGAACTTGCATGCCCTTTTGAGTTGTCGTCAAAGAGGCGGGGAAAAAGCATGATATTTGGCAGAGCCGTACAGACAAACCGTAACAGATATCTGAACAATAGAGCTGGATTATTGTAGCTCCATGTCTCTAGATTACACTCACCAAGTTGGATCTCATTTGGTCCAAAACCCTGGGAGTGACTTGACAAAATATCAGGGGAAGAAAATAAGGCTACAATTTTCAATCCAATATGGCCGACTTCCTGTTTGTCAGAGGGCGGAGCTATAATGATGTTTTAGGTTTGTCTTGATGTCCTCTATCACTGTACCCAAAGACATAGGTTTAGAGCAAAAAATGCATCATTCCTTTTGAATTGGGGTCGTGCTTGAGGGGGCGCCACTGAGGCATTGTTCAAGGTGTTGTCTTGAGGGTATCAAAATAGTTAATTTTACACCAACCATGAACCTTTGGTCAAATAAAATTGAGTTTTCGTTAATGTTCAGGGGGTCAAAATTGAGATCAAAGACGTAATAATAATAATAATAATAATAATAATAATGGAAACGTTTTTTTTGCAATGTTTTGGCATTTTATTTCTCCCAAACGACATTACTCAGAGTGATGCCTCTTTGGTATGTTGATCCCCATGACGGGGAAGGCCTGTGTGATTATTTTCACAACTCCATACCATCCCGATTTTTTGATTCGAATTTTTCAAGAAAAAACCTTGAAGGGGGCGCCAGTGGGTCATTTTTGGCCATAGTGACTGCGTTTGCACATGGTTAGGTCCAAATCGAGAAGGTGCACGTGCGCCGTATTGGGTCCGTTGCAATCCCACAAAGTCTGTGAAAGATATGAGACTTTGAATTTGGTTGAAAATGGCCTCTGAGTTGCGGCCTTGTCATGACCACGCCCAATAATATTTCCAAAATTGAAATGAGGATTTGGAAAGCCACATGGGTCTGGGACATTTTGGCCAAAAATCGAAGCTTTCGATTGAAAACTCGGGGATCAGGGGTCACAAGTTCAACAGGTACGATTTTGACGGTGCGAGGTTTGGGCCAAGATGGCCGACTTCCTGTAGAGTTTAGGCCGGGCTCATAATATATTTTTTGACATGTCCTGACGTGGTCTATGTCCCTGGCCAGTGTCACCTTTGTACGATGACATTTTTTGCCACCGGGCTCTCATTGACTCAATGTAAACTGCCTGTTTGAGGGGGCGCCACTGAGCCATCTTTTATTATTTTCTCTTGCCAACGCCACCCAAAATTAGACCTCCCGGAGCACTAATTCCTGATACCTGTTACTTGTGTATCGGTCCACGTTTGCTATGTGAATTCTTGCGTTTTCCCTTTTTTTTTACGATTTTAATTAGTCCCTCGCCGGGCACTTCGTGTCCGTTGCTCGGGCCTAATTAAAAAGAAAACAAAGCAAGATAGAGGCATGTTGTAATAGACTTTTTTGATCAGTGTGACATGGAGAATCAGGTTATAATTTTTGTTTTCACTTTCGTAAAAGTGTAATTTTGCAGGTATAGGTAGGGGGCGCTATTTTTTGGAAAATTGCACAATTATCCAGGCGAATCAGTACGATCCATAGAGGGGCTCATGTGATACACATATTAGTGCAATTGGAAATTGCATGCCCTTTTGAGTTGTCGTCAAAGAGGCGGGGTAAAAGCAGGATATTAATAATATAAAAACAAAGCGAGATAGAGGGGTGTTGTAATGGACCTTTTTGATCAGTGTGACATGGAGAATCGAGATATGAATTTTGTTTTCACGTTCGTAAAAGTGTAATTTTGCAAGTATAGGTAGGGGGCGCTATTTTTGTGAAAATTGCACAATTATCCTGGCTAATCAGTACGATCCATAGAGGGGCTTAGCTGATAGAAATTTTAGTGCAATTGGAACTTGCATGCCCTTTTGAGTTGTCGTCAAAGAGGCGGGGAAAAAGCATGATATTTGGCAGAGCCGTACAGACAAACCGTAACAGATATCTGAACAATAGAGCTGGATTATTGTAGCTCCATGTCTCTAGATTACACTCACCAAGTTGGATCTCATTTGGTCCAAAACCCTGGGAGTGACTTGACAAAATATCAGGGGAAGAAAATAAGGCTACAATTTTCAATCCAATATGGCCGACTTCCTGTTTGTCAGAGGGCGGAGCTATAATGATGTTTTAGGTTTGTCTTGATGTCCTCTATCACTGTACCCAAAGACATAGGTTTAGAGCAAAAAATGCATCATTCCTTTTGAATTGGGGTCGTGCTTGAGGGGGCGCCACTGAGGCATTGTTCAAGGTGTTGTCTTGAGGGTATCAAAATAGTTAATTTTACACCAACCATGAACCTTTGGTCAAATAAAATTGAGTTTTCGTTAATGTTCAGGGGGTCAAAATTGAGATCAAAGACGTAATAATAATAATAATAATAATAATAATAATGGAAACGTTTTTTTTGCAATGTTTTGGCATTTTATTTCTCCCAAACGACATTACTCAGAGTGATGCCTCTTTGGTATGTTGATCCCCATGACGGGGAAGGCCTGTGTGATTATTTTCACAACTCCATACCATCCCGATTTTTTGATTCGAATTTTTCAAGAAAAAACCTTGAAGGGGGCGCCAGTGGGTCATTTTTGGCCATAGTGACTGCGTTTGCACATGGTTAGGTCCAAATCGAGAAGGTGCACGTGCGCCGTATTGGGTCCGTTGCAATCCCACAAAGTCTGTGAAAGATATGAGACTTTGAATTTGGTTGAAAATGGCCTCTGAGTTGCGGCCTTGTCATGACCACGCCCAATAATATTTCCAAAATTGAAATGAGGATTTGGAAAGCCACATGGGTCTGGGACATTTTGGCCAAAAATCGAAGCTTTCGATTGAAAACTCGGGGATCAGGGGTCACAAGTTCAACAGGTACGATTTTGACGGTGCGAGGTTTGGGCCAAGATGGCCGACTTCCTGTAGAGTTTAGGCCGGGCTCATAATATATTTTTTGACATGTCCTGACGTGGTCTATGTCCCTGGCCAGTGTCACCTTTGTACGATGACATTTTTTGCCACCGGGCTCTCATTGACTCAATGTAAACTGCCTGTTTGAGGGGGCGCCACTGAGCCATCTTTTATTATTTTCTCTTGCCAACGCCACCCAAAATTAGACCTCCCGGAGCACTAATTCCTGATACCTGTTACTTGTGTATCGGTCCACGTTTGCTATGTGAATTCTTGCGTTTTCCCTTTTTTTTTACGATTTTAATTAGTCCCTCGCCGGGCACTTCGTGTCCGTTGCTCGGGCCTAATTAAAAAGAAAACAAAGCAAGATAGAGGCATGTTGTAATAGACTTTTTTGATCAGTGTGACATGGAGAATCAGGTTATAATTTTTGTTTTCACTTTCGTAAAAGTGTAATTTTGCAGGTATAGGTAGGGGGCGCTATTTTTTGGAAAATTGCACAATTATCCAGGCGAATCAGTACGATCCATAGAGGGGCTCATGTGATACACATATTAGTGCAATTGGAAATTGCATGCCCTTTTGAGTTGTCGTCAAAGAGGCGGGGTAAAAGCAGGATATTAATAATATAAAAACAAAGCGAGATAGAGGGGTGTTGTAATGGACCTTTTTGATCAGTGTGACATGGAGAATCGAGATATGAATTTTGTTTTCACGTTCGTAAAAGTGTAATTTTGCAAGTATAGGTAGGGGGCGCTATTTTTGTGAAAATTGCACAATTATCCTGGCTAATCAGTACGATCCATAGAGGGGCTTAGCTGATAGAAATTTTAGTGCAATTGGAACTTGCATGCCCTTTTGAGTTGTCGTCAAAGAGGCGGGGAAAAAGCATGATATTTGGCAGAGCCGTACAGACAAACCGTAACAGATATCTGAACAATAGAGCTGGATTATTGTAGCTCCATGTCTCTAGATTACACTCACCAAGTTGGATCTCATTTGGTCCAAAACCCTGGGAGTGACCTTGACAAAATATCAGGGGAAGAAAATAAGGCTACAATTTTCAATCCAATATGGCCGACTTCCTGTTTGTCAGAGGGCGGAGCTATAATGATGTTTTAGGTTTGTCTTGATGTCCTCTATCACTGTACCCAAAGACATAGGTTTAGAGCAAAAAATGCATCATTCCTTTTGAATTGGGGTCGTGCTTGAGGGGGCGCCACTGAGGCATTGTTCAAGGTGTTGTCTTGAGGGTATCAAAATAGTTAATTTTACACCAACCATGAACCTTTGGTCAAATAAAATTGAGTTTTCGTTAATGTTCAGGGGGTCAAAATTGAGATCAAAGACGTAATAATAATAATAATAATAATAATAATAATGGAAACGTTTTTTTTGCAATGTTTTGGCATTTTATTTCTCCCAAACGACATTACTCAGAGTGATGCCTCTTTGGTATGTTGATCCCCATGACGGGGAAGGCCTGTGTGATTATTTTCACAACTCCATACCATCCCGATTTTTTGATTCGAATTTTTCAAGAAAAAACCTTGAAGGGGGCGCCAGTGGGTCATTTTTGGCCATAGTGACTGCGTTTGCACATGGTTAGGTCCAAATCGAGAAGGTGCACGTGCGCCGTATTGGGTCCGTTGCAATCCCACAAAGTCTGTGAAAGATATGAGACTTTGAATTTGGTTGAAAATGGCCTCTGAGTTGCGGCCTTGTCATGACCACGCCCAATAATATTTCCAAAATTGAAATGAGGATTTGGAAAGCCACATGGGTCTGGGACATTTTGGCCAAAAATCGAAGCTTTCGATTGAAAACTCGGGGATCAGGGGTCACAAGTTCAACAGGTACGATTTTGACGGTGCGAGGTTTGGGCCAAGATGGCCGACTTCCTGTAGAGTTTAGGCCGGGCTCATAATATATTTTTTGACATGTCCTGACGTGGTCTATGTCCCTGGCCAGTGTCACCTTTGTACGATGACATTTTTTGCCACCGGGCTCTCATTGACTCAATGTAAACTGCCTGTTTGAGGGGGCGCCACTGAGCCATCTTTTATTATTTTCTCTTGCCAACGCCACCCAAAATTAGACCTCCCGGAGCACTAATTCCTGATACCTGTTACTTGTGTATCGGTCCACGTTTGCTATGTGAATTCTTGCGTTTTCCCTTTTTTTTTACGATTTTAATTAGTCCCTCGCCGGGCACTTCGTGTCCGTTGCTCGGGCCTAATTAAAAAGAAAACAAAGCAAGATAGAGGCATGTTGTAATAGACTTTTTTGATCAGTGTGACATGGAGAATCAGGTTATAATTTTTGTTTTCACTTTCGTAAAAGTGTAATTTTGCAGGTATAGGTAGGGGGCGCTATTTTTTGGAAAATTGCACAATTATCCAGGCGAATCAGTACGATCCATAGAGGGGCTCATGTGATACACATATTAGTGCAATTGGAAATTGCATGCCCTTTTGAGTTGTCGTCAAAGAGGCGGGGTAAAAGCAGGATATTAATAATATAAAAACAAAGCGAGATAGAGGGGTGTTGTAATGGACCTTTTTGATCAGTGTGACATGGAGAATCGAGATATGAATTTTGTTTTCACGTTCGTAAAAGTGTAATTTTGCAAGTATAGGTAGGGGGCGCTATTTTTGTGAAAATTGCACAATTATCCTGGCTAATCAGTACGATCCATAGAGGGGCTTAGCTGATAGAAATTTTAGTGCAATTGGAACTTGCATGCCCTTTTGAGTTGTCGTCAAAGAGGCGGGGAAAAAGCATGATATTTGGCAGAGCCGTACAGACAAACCGTAACAGATATCTGAACAATAGAGCTGGATTATTGTAGCTCCATGTCTCTAGATTACACTCACCAAGTTGGATCTCATTTGGTCCAAAACCCTGGGAGTGACTTGACAAAATATCAGGGGAAGAAAATAAGGCTACAATTTTCAATCCAATATGGCCGACTTCCTGTTTGTCAGAGGGCGGAGCTATAATGATGTTTTAGGTTTGTCTTGATGTCCTCTATCACTGTACCCAAAGACATAGGTTTAGAGCAAAAAATGCATCATTCCTTTTGAATTGGGGTCGTGCTTGAGGGGGCGCCACTGAGGCATTGTTCAAGGTGTTGTCTTGAGGGTATCAAAATAGTTAATTTTACACCAACCATGAACCTTTGGTCAAATAAAATTGAGTTTTCGTTAATGTTCAGGGGGTCAAAATTGAGATCAAAGACGTAATAATAATAATAATAATAATAATAATAATGGAAACGTTTTTTTTTGCAATGTTTTGGCATTTTATTTCTCCCAAACGACATTACTCAGAGTGATGCCTCTTTGGTATGTTGATCCCCATGACGGGGAAGGCCTGTGTGATTATTTTCACAACTCCATACCATCCCGATTTTTTGATTCGAATTTTTCAAGAAAAAACCTTGAAGGGGGCGCCAGTGGGTCATTTTTGGCCATAGTGACTGCGTTTGCACATGGTTAGGTCCAAATCGAGAAGGTGCACGTGCGCCGTATTGGGTCCGTTGCAATCCCACAAAGTCTGTGAAAGATATGAGACTTTGAATTTGGTTGAAAATGGCCTCTGAGTTGCGGCCTTGTCATGACCACGCCCAATAATATTTCCAAAATTGAAATGAGGATTTGGAAAGCCACATGGGTCTGGGACATTTTGGCCAAAAATCGAAGCTTTCGATTGAAAACTCGGGGATCAGGGGTCACAAGTTCAACAGGTACGATTTTGACGGTGCGAGGTTTGGGCCAAGATGGCCGACTTCCTGTAGAGTTTAGGCCGGGCTCATAATATATTTTTTGACATGTCCTGACGTGGTCTATGTCCCTGGCCAGTGTCACCTTTGTACGATGACATTTTTTGCCACCGGGCTCTCATTGACTCAATGTAAACTGCCTGTTTGAGGGGGCGCCACTGAGCCATCTTTTATTATTTTCTCTTGCCAACGCCACCCAAAATTAGACCTCCCGGAGCACTAATTCCTGATACCTGTTACTTGTGTATCGGTCCACGTTTGCTATGTGAATTCTTGCGTTTTCCCTTTTTTTTTACGATTTTAATTAGTCCCTCGCCGGGCACTTCGTGTCCGTTGCTCGGGCCTAATTAAAAAGAAAACAAAGCAAGATAGAGGCATGTTGTAATAGACTTTTTTGATCAGTGTGACATGGAGAATCAGGTTATAATTTTTGTTTTCACTTTCGTAAAAGTGTAATTTTGCAGGTATAGGTAGGGGGCGCTATTTTTTGGAAAATTGCACAATTATCCAGGCGAATCAGTACGATCCATAGAGGGGCTCATGTGATACACATATTAGTGCAATTGGAAATTGCATGCCCTTTTGAGTTGTCGTCAAAGAGGCGGGGTAAAAGCAGGATATTAATAATATAAAAACAAAGCGAGATAGAGGGGTGTTGTAATGGACCTTTTTGATCAGTGTGACATGGAGAATCGAGATATGAATTTTGTTTTCACGTTCGTAAAAGTGTAATTTTGCAAGTATAGGTAGGGGGCGCTATTTTTGTGAAAATTGCACAATTATCCTGGCTAATCAGTACGATCCATAGAGGGGCTTAGCTGATAGAAATTTTAGTGCAATTGGAACTTGCATGCCCTTTTGAGTTGTCGTCAAAGAGGCGGGGAAAAAGCATGATATTTGGCAGAGCCGTACAGACAAACCGTAACAGATATCTGAACAATAGAGCTGGATTATTGTAGCTCCATGTCTCTAGATTACACTCACCAAGTTGGATCTCATTTGGTCCAAAACCCTGGGAGTGACTTGACAAAATATCAGGGGAAGAAAATAAGGCTACAATTTTCAATCCAATATGGCCGACTTCCTGTTTGTCAGAGGGCGGAGCTATAATGATGTTTTAGGTTTGTCTTGATGTCCTCTATCACTGTACCCAAAGACATAGGTTTAGAGCAAAAAATGCATCATTCCTTTTGAATTGGGGTCGTGCTTGAGGGGGCGCCACTGAGGCATTGTTCAAGGTGTTGTCTTGAGGGTATCAAAATAGTTAATTTTACACCAACCATGAACCTTTGGTCAAATAAAATTGAGTTTTCGTTAATGTTCAGGGGGTCAAAATTGAGATCAAAGACGTAATAATAATAATAATAATAATAATAATAATAATAATGGAAACGTTTTTTTTGCAATGTTTTGGCATTTTATTTCTCCCAAACGACATTACTCAGAGTGATGCCTCTTTGGTATGTTGATCCCCATGACGGGGAAGGCCTGTGTGATTATTTTCACAACTCCATACCATCCCGATTTTTTGATTCGAATTTTTCAAGAAAAAACCTTGAAGGGGGCGCCAGTGGGTCATTTTTGGCCATAGTGACTGCGTTTGCACATGGTTAGGTCCAAATCGAGAAGGTGCACGTGCGCCGTATTGGGTCCGTTGCAATCCCACAAAGTCTGTGAAAGATATGAGACTTTGAATTTGGTTGAAAATGGCCTCTGAGTTGCGGCCTTGTCATGACCACGCCCAATAATATTTCCAAAATTGAAATGAGGATTTGGAAAGCCACATGGGTCTGGGACATTTTGGCCAAAAATCGAAGCTTTCGATTGAAAACTCGGGGATCAGGGGTCACAAGTTCAACAGGTACGATTTTGACGGTGCGAGGTTTGGGCCAAGATGGCCGACTTCCTGTAGAGTTTAGGCCGGGCTCATAATATATTTTTTGACATGTCCTGACGTGGTCTATGTCCCTGGCCAGTGTCACCTTTGTACGATGACATTTTTTGCCACCGGGCTCTCATTGACTCAATGTAAACTGCCTGTTTGAGGGGGCGCCACTGAGCCATCTTTTATTATTTTCTCTTGCCAACGCCACCCAAAATTAGACCTCCCGGAGCACTAATTCCTGATACCTGTTACTTGTGTATCGGTCCACGTTTGCTATGTGAATTCTTGCGTTTTCCCTTTTTTTTTACGATTTTAATTAGTCCCTCGCCGGGCACTTCGTGTCCGTTGCTCGGGCCTAATTATGTTTTAAACAACACATTTTGAAATGGAGTCTTTCGAAATAGCAGCCTTCTCTTTGACTACCGCTTTGCCCTCTTGGCTTTTTCTCATTGAGCATCACGATGTCGTTTCAGGAAATGATTTGCACTTCACAGACTGCAATTTTGAAGAATTTAAAATAGAAAAAAAAATGTCAACCTATTTCACCCTTTTTTGTGTCCTACATAATCCCATGTGTTCATTTATAGTTTTAAAGCAACAGGCCACCGTTTTTTTCCATACTGAGATATGTTCTTACCTGAGCTTAGACGAGTTGACCCGTACCTGTGTGGTCTTTACACGTGCGCTCAGTCACGCAAAAAGACCAAAGATGTTGTTAGCATTTAGCCTCTCCTCCTCTCCCCTATGGGGCCAAACAGGGTGAAGATAGAAGCGACCGAGCTCTTCCACGTTTCCCCTATTTATATACGGTTGCATGAGTAGTCACACAAAATGAAAAAGGGGCACTATATTGTAAGACGCAACACCTAAGGAGCACTTCGACATCCAGGAGTGAATATATTACTGCGCCGCTGTGTAACTACTCACGTAACCGTATTTAAATAGGGGAAACGAGGAAGACCGTGGTCGCTTCTAACTTCATCCCCGTTTGGCCCCATAGAGGAGAGGAGGAGAGGATGGCTAAATGCTAATGTGGCGGAGCGTAAAGACCAGACAGGTACGCATCAACTCGTCTAAGCCCTTGCAAAGAACATATCTCAGTGTGGAAAAACGGTGGCCTGTTCCTTTAATGCCTTCAATGAGAATCATACAAAACAAATCAGGGGTCTCCAACCTTTTTTAACCCATAAGCTATATGTTCATGAAACAAAAGGGTCAGAGAGCTACTTGTGCTCGTGCAACTATGCAATTTAGGTGGATTTACTTGATTATCCTTCAGTTTTCTTGAGCTTCCTCTTAATCTCTGTACTCTATATTGTTCAGAATATTCAGAGAAAAAATAAAATGCATCTAAAATGTGACTCATCAAGTGTATAGAAAGTATCTATCAAGCTACTTGGAAAGGGCTGAAGAGCTATACTGCTAGTAATAGTTTTGAAAATAAAGAAAAAGCCGACACATATAAAGTGTTGACCAGTACTGTATATCGATTCAGACTACTCTGAACTTGTCCAATAGCCTCTTATGATAACCCCTACTGGATCAATATACACTGACCCCCCAAAAACATCTTTCATTGTTTGTTATATAAAATAAAAAAAATCAAGTATACTGTAGGGCTGTTAAATTTCGAAGGGACTGCATTCCTCGAGCTCTTTTCAGTCAATAGTTGCAGTCGTTGACACTTCGCCGTCGCACTGGCCTGCGTCTAGAAACACAGGTCCAGGTTGCAGGTTAGACGCCCGCAGGAGGTGCAAAGAAACGAAAATGATTGGTTTTAAATTGCATTTCCAGCTGTCGCTCTATTTATTCTGGAGCCTTCCCGCTGTTTGGAGTCCGTATATAATCTCACCCAGGCACTGACCCACCGCTGGATAGACCTGTCAATTATTACACTGGCTGGAGCACAGACACTAAATCTTACTTTGTTGAAAGGGGGAAAAAGTCTCCCAGAGGTGGCTCGGTTGCAAACTTCGGGACCGGATTTGAATTACAATACCTGAGTCTTAACTGAAACGCACGTTTAACAACTTCGGCGGGAGGTTGAGAAGCCTCCCCCTTAGGTCAACACACTTGGAAATAAAGTAGTTTGCGTTTCGACCACACCGCTGAACTCTCACGCCGTCCGTTTTCGGGGGGAATATATTAATGCCAGAGCGTCTGCGTGTTTTACAAAACCGTTGGGACTTTATCGCCGCTGCAGGATTGAGCGAGGGGTTGCTATCGGCCAGCGCAGGCCCCCGTGAATCCATATCGCATTTACTGCCTTTTAAATCAAACCAGTGCAGCGGAATATAATGAGCTGATCAGTCAACGCTGACGTGGAGGAATGGGCTCCGGCGCTGTCCCTGCTGGGTTTCTCAGACGCGAGGGAAACCAATGATCCGGCGCCACACGGTGAAGGTGAAGACTTGTGTTAGAAATGAACTCCGACAAGGCTCTTCAATGTACATTAGTCTATGTGTGCGAAAAAAGCTCTGCAGAAATCTATTTGGTTGGATCTGCAAGAGCAAAAATTCTATTTTTTACGAGATTAATGGCCATATTTTAGCCGTTTTTGATTAGATTAAATATTCATGATGGAGTTTATGCCCCATGTACGTACATAGATCAGTGCTCAAAGCTAAGTCTGGCAAGACTAAATGGACACTCACCTTTCTCAGGCATGGACTCTACAGTACAGCCAAGAAACAATGGGCCTCATTCATGAACAACTTATAAATCAGCCCTTAACGCAGGGACTGCAAGAAAACTGCGCCAGCTTCACGACATTCTTAAATAGGGCCCGACCGATATATCGGGCCGATAGTTGTGAATTTTCCAATATCGGAAAGACTTCCCGGTTTTTGCGCTTCAGTCAGGGGAACTGGGAAACATCGCGGTTTAAATTGGTCACAAGTTTGTAGACCCATTTTATATATTTTATGTTGTAGACTTTTGCCAATAATTTCAGAACCATAACAGACGGAGACTTACCCTTTTTTCTTTTGGAATCTGCAGATGTTTTGTCTTTCGAACAAGCTCCCTCTTAAGTACCTACTAAACATGAATGTCCTGAATAAATCAGCCTTATTTCCCCTCATATAGCGCTCCCTGCTGTCACAGTTCAACACTGACCCGTTTAGAAGCATTACACACAGGTTTGTAGATGAGGCATTATAAAAAATGTGGCCATTTATATCGGCGGTGCATAGCGGCATCGGCTTTAGAGAAACCCTTATCAGTCAACTTCAGTTAGATATACTATATCAATATATAATAAAAAAAATATATATAATATCAAATCAAATCAAATTAAATCACTTGGTAAATCACTTAAAATATCGGCCTCTATATCGGCTATGCCAACCCCCTTATCGGCATCGGACCCCAAAAATCCATATTGGGCGGGGCCTATTCTTAAGTAGGCACAATTATTCACACCTCCCTATGACAAGAAGTGTCGTGTGCAACAGGCCGCCAGAGGAGGACAGAAATGGCAAATCCAAACTAATGACCATAAAAACCCCAAAAGAAACAAAGAACATTAACTCAAGTAGGCGCTGCTCCCGTGGTGCAAGCACCCACTGAAATCTTTGAGCACCCAGGCGAATTCGCCCTTAATACAAAATGATTCAACAGATATAACCAGTGGTGTACATCATGTGAGCTTGTTCCTTCCTCTCCTTGCATGCGAGCGCGGGTCCGACCCTTACGCAAAGTTCCGCCCGTGGAGCTCAACGAGGAGAGCGTCCGACTTGTTATGTCAACTCAAGTTCATTTTGATCCAAGTTAGCGAGATCAAGGCGCTTGTCTATAGCAATTAATGTCTGTGCAGTGCGTATTTATAAACACCGGCATTAGTTGCGAATGTATAAGGTTTTAGCGGTAATTCATTAGAACTTTAGACCCTTAGCCGTTAATAAGAACAAGTAATGATATAATTATTTTTACATTAATTAATCAAAATGTGCACTTTTTCTACCTAATGATATTGGATTATTTAATATATACAGTATTATGACTCTTGAGTGCGATTGTGCACAGAACTGGACTTTTTTTTGTGCATATGAGTCCTCCTGTCCTGACTGTTCTATGGCTTTGTTCTACCAGAGGAACGTTTTCAGCTAAGAGCAAAACCCTTAAGAACAAATGTGTGCATAAGCACCATTATACATGTGCCACGTCACCAAAGCCTCTCATTTCACTGCACACTCTCTGGCCATTGAATTACTGACACTTCTGAACAGCTGTTATTACGATGGACTTAAGCGCTCACTTGTCACTACATTCTTGGAGGCGGGGGGTCCTCTCTTCTTGTTCTTCACCACCTCCAGCTTCACCTCGTACTCCTGCCCCGGGCCAAGGCCTGACTGCTCGAATGTGGTCTTGGGACGTCCCAGAGAGTTCATGATCTCTCCGTCTTCCTCTTTCTGTCAGAACACACCAAAAACAGCCGTCAGGAGACATGGCAAAGAAATGGAATACTTTGTGCATTGAAATATATTGCATCGCAATACGTATCGTATCTAGCCCTCAAAAGTGCATCGCCCGAGTCCTAAAGGTTGGTGCACGGTAACTGCTTGGATGCATTAACATATTTTAGTATTGATTATGAATTAACATTTTATTCACCAATTAATAACTCTAAATATATAAGTAAGACATATCATTTACACACCAATGGACAACACAACTAGAACTGATTTACCAAAGGTTGTGCCAAAGCTAGACTAAATAAATTGTTTACGACTTCTTTTGTCATGGCTCACTAAACGTCACTGAATAAAAGCCACATTGTGTAACATTCCAGGTTATGCGTTACGACGTCACAGAAACTAAACTGTCGCAAAACCATATTACGTAAACAAACATAACGACAATACAAAAAAAAAAAAAGTGTTCCTTATGCAAGGGCTTAATGACCAGATGTTGAGTCAATCTTGGCACACTGGGTAAAGGCTTCTGTGAGCACTCAGTAAAAAGCCAAACTAAGCGCTAAACAGACATTTGCTCGACTGGCTGTTAGCGAAAAGAAAACTCCAGCCGCTAACTGTTTTTACTGCTACGTGTGCACATTCTGACTCAAAGGGACTATTTTCCGCGGGACAATCTGCCAGAGCCTTCTGTTGGCACACTGGGAAATCACTATATTTAAATAAATGAGAAAGTGTCTGTGGGTTTTGGTTTTCCAGTGAAAACCACTTGAAGAGTGGAAGAGAATTTCAAACAAAGACCCTTTACATACATAGACATGTGGGTATTATCTGCTTGTGCCCAGTTTAAATGAAGCAGACAGCACACAATAATCAAGTCCAAGGATTTACGAGTACGGTTACATCAACACACAGTTTAACAGTAATAACTGCAATATGTGCTATACTCTATTTGTTAAGAGTAAGAGCACACAGGACTTACAGTGTTTCTGAAGATGAGGTTCCATCCGTCGAAGGGGACGTTGAGAGGGTCCCACTGCACCTCCACTGACGTCTCCCGCACAGACTTGAACTTCAGGCCCTCAGGCTCAGGGAGGTCTGTGCAGAGATAGTTAGATTTTAGACAATGGGCAACTGGTTTGTCCATTGTCTCCACTCAAAACATTAAAAAACATAAGGTTTATTTTATTGTGAAATGTGTACTCCGCTTTAATTCAGTGCCAAAAGGAAAACCTGTAAGAAGCCGCGAGCAGCTGCTGTCCAGATTATGAGGCTCATAGTCAGAATAACCAAACTGCAGATTAAAGCAATTGTGGATTGATGCGGGAAACACACGGCGACACAGGGAGAACATGCAAAGTCTGCACAGAAAGGATGACATGGAAATCAAATCCTTGGACCTTCTTACTGTGAAAGCTACACTGCTCACTATTGAATTACCATGACAATTTCTTTATTGACCACAATTAAGTTATGACTGACAAGTTCATGACCTGGCAGCCAAAGGCCTCAGGTACAGTGCATTAATTGGATGGCAAACATATTGGCTAGAATGATAAAACAGTGATTTTTTTAGTAGTCTTTTGGGATTGCATTAGCCAGCTGGAGTAACACATTAATTGTGTGAGATTATGATATTTATGGAGCTAATTAAACAAGAAGCCTGTGGGCCACCAATGATTGATCACCTCAAGCAAACATTCAACCTCGACTCACGTGTCTCCACTCGGGCGCTGACGGGGACACTCTTCTTGTTGTTGAGAACGGCGTATACGCTGATCAGGTACTCTATTCCCGGCTCGAGTTCGCGGATCGTGGCCTTCTTGTGGTCCCCAGGGACTCTCATGTCCATCTCCAGACCCCCAAGCGCTGTGGGCATGTAGGTCACCAGGTACTCCGTCACGCGCATCGCGCTGTCCCACGTGAGGTCCACAGTCTCTGTGTCCACTTCCACCACTGTCAGGTCCTTGGGTGGAGACACTACAGACGGACAAAGAATTAGGAAAAGGATTGAAATCTATGTGGTTTTCCCAATAGGGCTTCATTAAAAAAAAAATTGCATCAAAAAGCAATCTGAATTAAGTCTATCCTCCTTAAAAACATTGTAACTAACTAAACCTGCATAACAGCATCCAAAACTGTATTCATTAATTGAATTTTCCATCTTTGTTGATGTATTATGCTGTCTTAAAATCCTTTTTGTTTAGCTGGTGTAGGAATAAGGCGCTTCAAATGATTATAAATATCCACTGGACGCAATACAGGCTGCTCATCTGTGACATTTCCAAACATAAGCTTTGAAAATCCCTTATGTGACTATGTTTGTCTTTGATTTAGCAGAAATGGCCCAATCCACTACTATCCACATAATCCCAGTCATCAATCCTTTATAGGGCCAGTCGTAATTGAAAATAACAAGCTCATTCGTCACTGACACATGCGCATTATGAGAAATATTATGAATTCTTCCCATTTATTTCCCCCAAAAATATATGGTCCTGAATGCATAAAACAATCCTTCTAGCCTGGACTGTTAGTATTGTCAATGCCAAGTCTTTTTTTTAATTATTAATTTGTCTTTGAGATTGTGCCCAGAAAATGGCTTTAAATGCTAAACACATTCATAAACACATCATAAAACTACAATTAATGCCATAAAGATTTACTCTTCTAATCCTCTCTGTTTGTTCATTTTAGACTGCTTACATCTGTTTTTGTGTAATGGATGTTTTGCTAGCGTTTTGTTTCTAGTACCAGCAAAGACTGTTATCACACTACCTGGTAATTTGATGAGTGTTACAACAAGGCCAACTTTTATCTCTTTGCTTCACAGGTGTTCTCCGTGAATAATGAATGAAGGAGTCTAAAAGAATGAAATCTTATCCACGCAATATGCCAACTGTTATAAACTTTTCACGGTCACAATGAAAGCTGCTTATACTGTGACTATTGCTATTGTTTCAGTGCAACTATTTAGCTGCTAATAAGGTTTCCTGATTGTATGTAACTTGAAATGTGTCTCTTACTTTTACGACACACTAATACTGTTGCCTGAGAGGGTGACAAACTACAACGACCTGTAGGAGCAGTGAGCTGCCAGTTCCAGGTTAATGGTCAGAAACACCTGGCTAGAGGATTGACCCATTGTATATATTTTTAGTAGAAGGGAAAACCGGAGTAGGCCTAACTGGAGAAAACTTAGGCAGACACCCAGGACCTTCTAGCTGTGAAGCAAAAGCTCTAACTGCTGCCGTGTTGTTAGGCTATAAAATAGGGGTGGGCGATATGGCAAAAATATAAGATCACGATTTTTGAATGATAAACTTACAATTTCGATTTTATCACGATTTTTTATAATGACAAAATTACTTAAATCACACACTGAAGAAGAAAAATACTACACTAATTTATTTAACTTTGATAATCAACACAGCAATAATAGACTTGGACCGAAAGCAAACTCACTTTATAAATGAAAAACACAATAAAACTCCAGATAATCAAATTAAGTAAAAGTAAGTTAAAGAGTAAGTTTGGTAAAGGCTTGTTGTTCGTGTCTGTTGCTGTTTGGCATTTTTTCTGAGACGTCTCTTTCATGACGTCGAGCTGCTGTAAATATAACGCCCTGTCGCTGTCGACCCTTTCACAATAAGAGTCTTAGTAAAGGGATAACAAGCGGTGACTTTTATTGTGTAAAACTCAAACAGGAAGAAGTTTGTCGCTGTTAGGCGAATTTACAATAATGAACTCAGGTGTATTGGGGAACTTTTATATTTTCAAAGAAATAGACGGCGCATTGGTGAACACGGTCCAGGATTTAAATTAAACAAATGAGAAGGATGCGGCGCCTGACAGAACTGTAAGGACGAAGGACACACTCGCTTCTTCACACATGTGCCGCCAGGTAAATAAATAAACACACGCTGCGATCTACGCAGAGCAGCGGCGTTACGGGGAAAAGATACTGACATAAATACTACTGAAATAAAGACAGAACGCTGGGTTTAAAAGCTCCAGACTGAGGATGGTCGTGTATGCGACTGGAGAGGATCGTCTAGCTGCTAAATGCTCGCATTAGCGTCCGACATTGCGTAGCAGAAAGTTAACAGCTTGGGTTTGCTTCACTGACGGCGAAAAGAGTCAATTTTGATGAAGTGCATAAAACCGCGATTTTCACAAAAATAACAGATCGTCAGCTCTGGAGATCATAAGACGGTCTAATATCGTCATATCGCCCAGCCCTACTAAAAACAACATCAGTTGACTGAAAAAGTTTAACCCCTTCCTTACCTTCGGAGCAATCTTCCCCGATGAATCCCTCATCGCAGACGCACACCCCGTTCTCACAGCGTCCCTGGTTCTCGCAGTCTCCGGGACAGGTCAGCATGGAGCAGTCGAGACCCGAGAACCCTTCGAAACAAACGCAGGTCCCATCCACACAGTACCCTCTGTCCAGGCAGTTATTGGGACAAGTCTTCTCACCGCAGTCCTCTCCAGTAAACCCCTTGTGGCAAACGCACTGTCCATTGACGCAGCGCCCGCGATCGTTGCAATTACTCGGGCAGGTCAGCTCACCGCAGTCTTTACCGGTGAAGCCCAGGAAGCATACGCACTCGCCGTCTACGCATTCCCCGCGTCCGAGACACTCTTTGGGACACGTTTTGATGCTGCAGTCCTCCCCTGCAAAGCCCTTGTCGCACACGCATTGCCCGTTCACGCAGCGGCCGCGGTTCTGGCAATTGTCGGGGCAAGCGATCTCGCTACAGTCCTCGCCTTCGAATCCGATGTCGCAAACGCACTCCCCATTGACGCATTGACCCCGGCTGCTGCAATTGTCAGGGCAGGACAAGATCGAGCAAGCGTCTCCCTCGAATCCCGGGTCGCAAATGCATTTCCCGTTGAAGCAGTGGCCTCTTTCGTTGCAGTTGTCGGGGCAGGTGAGCTTCGAGCAGTCGTCGCCGCTGTAACCGGTTTGGCAGATGCACTGGCCGTTGACACACATACCGCGGTTGTTACAGTCTCCCGGGCAGGTGACCTCGCCACAGTCTTCCCCGGTGAAGCCCTCATCGCAATAGCAGGTCCCGTTGATGCAGCGCCCTCTGTCGTAGCAATCGTTCGGGCAGATCAGCTCTGAGCAATCGAATCCGGTCCACGGCTCGTCGCACACGCACTCGTCATCTACACATTTGCCGCGTCCCAGGCAGTTGTTGAGGCAGTTTGTTTGGGAGCAATCTTCACCGACGAACCCCTCCTCACAGAGACAGGAGCCGTCGACGCAGTGGCCGTAATCGCCGCAATCCAAAAGGCAGAGCTCGACGGTGCAGTCGTCGCCGCCGAAACCGTCGAAGCATTCGCATTTCCCGTCCACGCACCGCCCCTGGTCCTGGCAGTCATTGGGGCATTCCGGATCGGTGCAGTTGGGACCTTTCCAGCCCGGTTCGCAAATACAGCTGCAAGTTTCGGCACTCCAATTCCCACGGCCGTTACAGTAGGGCTTTGTGGACATCTCACCTGGAACAAGAACAAGAAAGGGGAGACATTTAAAAGGGCAATCTGGGTATTAACTGAGAGCTGCACGAGAAAGGGGGGAGATCGCCTTCTTGAGATATGATAAACTTATTATACGTCCACGCAGCAGTACACCACATCCAGTATAAACACCGGGAAAACGTATGGATTTTGGTATGTAAAAGCACATAATTTCACATGTCTAGTAATACATACAGTTCTATAGGAAGCACCGACTTGGACTTTTCAATAAGGAGAATTGCTGAAGCAAACACTCAGGATTTTACATTCTCACAATACGACCTACAGAACACTGAGATCGACATCGACCCGGAAAATAACTTTTTTACTAGAGCTACCAATGACTGTCAATACTACACAGAGGATCTGTACAATAGTAAATTTAAGAACATTAAGGCATTCACTGTAATCCACTTCAATAGTCGAAGCCTCTATGCAAACTTTGACCACATCAAAAGCTTCTTAAAACAGTTTTCCACACCATTCAGTGTCATTCTAATCACAGAAACCTGGATTAATAATGACAGAGAATTTGAGTTTTCTATTGAGGGTTATGAATTTATAAGTATGAACAGAAAGAACAAGCATGGAGGGGGCGTAGCTATGTTTATAGACTCCAACTATAGTTATAAAGTAATGCAAAATAAGACAATGGTGGTGGATGATACACTTGAATGCCTTACTGTAGAGATTATAAGGCAAAAAAAGAAAAATATTATTGTAAGTTGTATTTACAGAACACCTGGCTCTGATATAGATGTTTTTTCAAATTGGATGGAGGAGCACTTTTCAGGATTAAATCATAAAGTCATGTTTGTGGGGGGAGACCTCAACATCGATCTGTTAAACCCATATAAACATAAAAAGTCGGACGAATTTATAGATACTTTATTCAGTATAGGTCTGTTTCCTCTAATAACCAAACCAAGTAGAATAACAACCCATAGTGCCACCTTGATAGATAACATTTTCTCAAATGAAATAGAAAATGATACAGTCAGCGGGTTAATTATAAATGACATTAGTGATCACCTTCCAGTTTTCGTTTTGTATAAAAATGGATATGTAAAAGATGAGGAGGAAAATAAGTATTGGTTTAGAAGGGTAAAAACAGAGAAAACTATTGATGCATTTAAAAAGGAGCTTTTAGCTCAAGACTGGAGTATTGTGTACAGAGAGAATGACACGAATATGGCTTATGATGAGTTTACGCGAGTATTTCAAAAAGTATATGACAAACATTGCCCAATGAAGAAACACTGTAAAAACAGAAAGTGTAAAGAAACACCATGGATGTCTAAGGGTTTACTAAATGCTTGCAAGAAAAAAAATAATCTTTACAAAAACTTTATAAATAACCAAACAAAAGAAGCTGAGGATAAATATAAGAAATATAAAAATAAACTGACAGGTATCATGAGAAAATGTAAACAGGATAATTATAATACATTGTTAGATAGCAATAAGAATAATATTAAAGGTTTATGGAATATCTTAAATAGTATAATTAGAAATAAACCAAGAACGATTAATTATCCAAAATATTTCAAAGATGAGGATAACACTTTAAATAATATGAATGAAGTTGTCGAAACATTTAATAAATTCTTTGTAGATGTTGGACCGAACCTTGCTGCAAAAATTGCAAATGTTGAGAACTATAATTGTGATCTGATAGAAGCAAATCCTATGTCCCTGTTCCTCAAACCTGTGGAGGAAAAGGAGATACTGGACATTGTTAAAGGGTGTAAAAATAAGACCTCGACCGATTACCATGACATGGATATGAAAACTTTAAAAAGTGTTATTGAAAGTATCTCTAAGCCGTTAACTTACATCTGTAACTTATCGTTGCAAACTGGACAATTTCCTGATGGTATGAAAGTAGCAAAAGTGATTCCTCTGTTCAAAGCAGGAGATAAACATCTCTTTACAAACTACAGGCCTGTTTCCCTTTTACCGCAATTCTCTAAAATCTTAGAAAAGGTTTTTAACTCTAGACTTGACGGCTTTATCGAAAAGTGTAATTTACTCTCGGACAATCAGTTTGGTTTCAGGAACAATCACTCAACCTCACACGCGCTCTTTGATATAACTGAAGAAATAACTAATGCTGTAGATAACAAGAAATATGCAATCGGATTATTTATTGACCTGAGTAAAGCGTTTGATACAATAAACTATGATATATTAATTAATAAACTAGAACATTATGGAATTAGGGGGGTAGCTCTACAGTGGGTTACCAGTTACTTAAAAAATAGAAAACAGTGTGTGAAAATCGGTGACTATCAGTCGAGTTGTCGACAAATTGTCTGTGGTTTACCTCAAGGTTCTATTCTGGGCCCAAAATTGTTTAAAATGTATATTAACGACATTTGTAAAACGTCTGAAATACTTAAATTTATCTTGTTTGCTGACGATACAAATATTTTTGCATCAGGAGACGACTTACAGCAGCTGTGTCGGATTGTTAACTTGGAACTCAAAAGTGTCAATAAGTGGTTCAAACAAAATAAATTATCTTTAAATCTGAGTAAAAGCAAAATGATGATATTTGGCAACTGTAATTCCAATGCTCAGGAAGCATTTCAGATAGAGGGTGTTGTTATCGAGCGAGTGCATGAAATCAAATTTCTCGGTGTGATTATTGATGACAGAATTACTTGGAAATCTCATATTAAATATATATCTACGAAAATTTCTAGAAGCATTTCAGTAATAGCAAAAGCAAAGCACATTTTAAACATCAAAGCTCTACATACCTTATACTGTTCTCTGATTTTGCCCTACTTATATTATTGTACTGTGGTTTGGGGTAGTACTTATAAAAACACAGTTAAACCAATAATATTGTTGCAAAAAAGAGCTATCCGAGTAATTCATAAAGTTGGGTTTTTGGACCACACAAACTCATTATTTTTAAAATCAAAGATCATGAAGTTTTGTGACATTGTTGAGTTCCAAACTGTACAGATGTTATTCAAAGCAAGGTATAAATTGTTACCAAACCAAATACAAAGAAGGTTCCAAGAACGTACTGGTCGTTATGAATTACGTGATGAATTAAACTTTAGGATTCAGAAACATAGCACAACTTTGAAAAGTTTTAGCCCAACA
The DNA here is from genome assembly GCA_021464625.1 of Proterorhinus semilunaris. Lineage (NCBI taxonomy): Eukaryota > Metazoa > Chordata > Actinopteri > Gobiiformes > Gobiidae > Proterorhinus > Proterorhinus semilunaris. The sequence goes on along the minus strand of CM038345.1, from coordinate 30,542,713 downwards.
GTTAATGGTGTACAATTGTGGAATAAACTGGAGATGGAATTGAAACGATGTCCAAACATCAACCTGTTCAAATATAAATACAAACAAAAGACTTTTGAAATATACAGACAAGAAGAAATGTGTTGCCACTAGGGGGAGCAGTAGGATCAATTATGTGTATTTTTTCCTCTATATTCAAGGAAGAGTGTTGCTGCTTGGAACGGTTGTCATTCTATTGCTCAAATTCACAAATGGAGAATTAGGGTTGGCAGGTTATGGATCTGTTGAGAGGAATCCTCCCAACGGGCTTAAAACCTTGTCTTTTAATGCACCACTCAGCATAGGAACATATTCTACAAAATCAGCTGTTGGGGCAGCCGTGTGGGGGTTTGTTGAAGGGGAGTTACTGCCCTCTTCAACTGGCTCACTCTCTGGCCTTTTAATGCACCACACTATGCAGGAACATCATACTTTTAATGCACCACACTATGCAGGAACATCATACTTCACATTTAACTCAATTAAATAAATATATAATAATGATGATGATAATTAAACCCAAATTAAAATTATACTGAGAATGGTAATGACAACTGGAAAGCATCAAGATCTCAGATTATAATATCTATTAATGTACCTTTATACAATCTACCTTTATCTATTAATGTACCTTTGTACTTTATACAATTAATTATATAAACAGTTCATATATTTTATTATTATTATTATATATTTTTTGTAAGATTGTAAGTTTGTAAGTTTGTAAGTTGGTCTGTACGAATGTAGCTGCTTGTAATGTTTTGTAGTGTTTTGAAATGTTCTTTTTTATTTTATTGCATTTTATTGCACTTGGGGGTGGGGGCTCATAAGCTTTTTGCTTCAGCCCACTCCTTTTGAGCACAAGGTGTATTGCTCAAATAAACAAATAAACTAAACTAAACTAAACTTAGCTTACACTGCTCTCAAATGACACTCGATCCAAATACTGGGGTTGGTTGGTTACATGGGAAACAGGTAATTGGTATCCCCGTGTCGCAATAATTGAGCCGAACAATGACACAAAAAGGCCAGATTGTATTACTAATTTATGTACCCAACAATAAATCTTTCCAAGTGTTTGTAAAATAAGCCCCTGCACCACCTGTTTTCTGTTCCACACTTTGAATCTACAATTGCAAATCTGGAACCGCCCCTCGACTGGAGTTTGGAGCCCTGTTAAACCTGTTTGTCCATGGTCCAGATCGAGAACTACAGGAGTAATCGAGAAAGTGCCTTTCCATCTCATAACCTTGCAAAGTGATTTGGGTTCTGCTCTTGACCTTACTATGTTTAGTATAGGATACTTTTTCTTCCATTTATAACTAGGAGAAGTTGGGGTCTGGGGACAATTTATGTTCAATGGCAAAACTTGTTTGTTTTCTTCGTATGAATTTTGCAATAATAAAATGATGAGTGAAAGAAAGGGAATGGATATAGTATATGTCCCAAAATGTGTGAGAAAAATGTAACTCTTCTGGCCCCCACAAGAAATTTTTAGATTGTTTTAGGATTGTTTTCCAAATGATTGCTGGTAACGTCATTGTTGTACTGTATTTGATAGTTTGCCAAAGAAACCAACTACAGTTTTTCCTCGATTGAAGACATTGTTTATGTCATATATTATGGTAGACATTCCCCTAAAGACTGCAAAAATGTTTTTTATTAAGATATAATTAACTGTGTGATATAATTAACTGTGTGACAAACCGTGGCCAAGGATCACGAATGATCAGGAATGTGAGTGGAATTTGATGATTCGGGGTAGAGGTTACACGTGCCGCCACAAACTGTTGCGACCTGTTACTATGCGTTACGATGAATGGCACGAATGATTACGCACGGTCACGAATATGTGTCCCGCGCTGCTGCGTGGTGTTGCGCGGTGCCACGGGCTGTTACGGGTCACTGGGAATTGTCGCGTTCTGTCAGAAATCTGTCAAGAATTGGGCGAATGTGGACCAGACCGACAGCCGCACAGTCACCGGCTCTGTGTGTACAAGCGCTCCCATTCTCGTTTGCTCCTCCTCGCTCCTCTGGTCCCGTGTGGCGCTGCTTTCTGCTCTAGCCTCAGGTATATCCATGTTGTCAATATTAAGAAAATACAGTTCCCAAATACCGTTTCAAAACTTTTGGAGCGTGGAAGATTTTTTGACAGACAAAAACTTTCTCCACGAACGTCACGAATGTTATGAGCTGATGTGTTCTGTTAAGAATCCCATTGAGATGCGTTAAGTCATGTCACGATCATCACGAATGATGGAAAAATGCCATTCGTAACGCATCGTGCTTATGTGTAAACCCAGCATAAGATGCATTTCACACTAATGCACTGTACCTGTTACGGGAGCGCCACAGCAGCCTGCTCCACTGCCACACTGCTCCCTCAGGGCGGACAGCTCTGACTCCAGCATCTCCAGGCGGCTCAGGATGTCCTTCAGGTGTGGTAGGTGGTTGTCGCAGCCACACGCCTGCTTGGGAATATTGATGCGATGAGTGAATACAATCTGATTCTCCCCATCCATCGTGTGCTCCATGTGTTCTGTGTTTTGCATGTGATCCAGTGGTTCGCCCTTGTGCTTGGGCTCCGCAGTGCCAGGAGTGTCCAAGTCCACCGAGCAGAGAGACGTAGAGGGGACGTTGATGTTGTAGACGTGGTTGAAGATGACAGGCTGGTCGGGGTGAGGTAAGGTGATGTTTTCTTGGGTTTTCTTGGGCGTCAGAGTCTCCCGGCGGTGGCGGATGACCTGTTTGACCAGGCCGGCATTGGAGAATTGCAGCAGGAGCGCTGCACTTAAGCAGGCTAAAAGTATTGGTTTCGCCCCCATGATGACACCCCTGAGTTGGGTCTTTTTAGAAATCAGCAAAGGGAGACTGTGTTACCAACAATGGAGTTTGGAGGTTTCCTGAAAATAAACACAAACAAGATTACGGTAAGAATGGAACCAAAACTTGTAGTTCATGGATGTTTTGTACAGCAGAATCACACCTACAACCTTTGGATCAGTAGGTGAACGCCCTACAAACTGGGCTACCATCTCTTTTTAGGCATTTGGAACAAGGCGCTTCAGTACAATCAGTACAAACTCACTTTTCTCTTTTTCATCCATTCCATCCATTTTACACAACAGACCTTCAAACACTTATTAGCTCTCTGCCGCCCTACACGGTCCCCCACGCAGCAAAACATCCATCTTTTTTGCCCTTGCATCTGGGGTTGATTCAGCAACTAGTCCCAACACGCCGTGAACACAGCTGCCGTGAAAAAGAGGAGCATCTCACTATGAAAGCAATTAACCTTCTTGTGTTGCCCCCTTGAAAAGAAGTGCACACCTCCACCTGGTCGATCTATCCCTCTCTCTAAGGGAAGAGACGCACCATTAGCAGCGACACGTGACATTGTGGGGTATTACTTTCACAATTCCTCCGAGGTGGGAAGACAGCCGCAATTACATCAGACCAAGAGTGCGACCTTGGGTATTTCAAAAGCATTATTTTCTTTGGATCTGGTCGAGTCACGTTGCGACAAAAGGCTAATTCAGTAACACCTGCAGAGAGGCGAGCAATGCATCCCATCTTTTGCTTGAACCACACAAGCCACGCTGACAATGAATTAATGTACTCTATGGTCAGGCCATCTGTGAGATTCCAGTAAAGGCTTGCAGAAACTTCCCTGTAAACTTGCAGGTCAGCATTCCTGCCTTTTCTAACCTCTTTTCCCGACAACCTTCACAACTTCAGAAACATGGGGCCTTATTGCTTCCACTGACGCTTTGACGGTTACGTGATTCCTTTTTAAAACGGTCTTTGGTGCAGAATGTGCTGAGCTGGTGGCATTGAGAACAATCTTCAGACATTACAGTTTTAAAATGCTTCTTGATGGGAGCATCACATTACGCTGTGATGGTAGAGGCTGAAATTCACGAAGGGGACACAGAGGAGCTTTTAAAGTGGTGAAATTGTCTGCTCTAGTCCATTTTGGCAGACAGTTCAATAGGGATAGAAATGTCTAGACAATTTCCACAGGATGAGCTAAAACATTACAGTAATTGTACAATCCTGCACCTATTTTTTTATGCATTTTAGTTGGACATTCTGTTTAGGGCCTCTAAAATATACGGACAGACAACGTCTCAACACCCGGAGAACGACATGATGCAAATAAGTGCCATTTACGATTTTTCTTCCTGTATCCAAACAGACAGTTTTTGTCGGTATCACGGTTAATATTCCAAATATGAAAGGGTTATTGTAGCAAATGTTACCTATAATCACTATTTACAAAGGTTCTGTACATAGTTTTGTGTGCTCCATTTTCTTCATAGATAAATGTGTAAACCTTTCAGGAGCAGTGGGGGAATTAAAAACCACCAAATACGCAGGGAGAACATTCAAACTCCAAGCAGAAAAACCTACACTGTTTGAAAATTAAGTCCTACGTTGCTTCTTTCTTTGAGCCAAGAGCTCCAAGTAAGTTTTGTGAAAAGACAATAAAGTGTGGTACAACTGAGTTACAAAGACAAGTGCGGCATGTTTAGACAGCCAACCCTGGCTCCTGATTCACCCAGAGACTCCACTTCCTACACGCATGGAAATCAGAGGTGCCTTCGCTGTCCCCCCACACACATCACCGTGACTAATTCAAGAAGCAGAGAAGACGAATCACCACAGAATATGAGGCGATAGATGACCTGCTACCGCGCATTTCTCTGCTTATGTTGACTTTTTTGACGATGGGAATTAGCCTTTAGAGTAAAGCCAAGGCCCGCGCTCTCCGGTGTTCATACTACAGGTAAAGGAAATGATTACTGTCAGCATCTTTTAACAAGGTGGGGTAAAACGGCCAGTTATATAAGCTCCCCGCCTCAGCCTTCCAGCCAGCCAGCAGACACGCCGTTAAGACTCTGCTCTGTTGAAGTGTGTGAAAAAGCTATATATATATATATATATATATATATATATATATATATATATATATATATACAGTGCGTACGGTGAATCCGCAAGCTGACAGGCGCTGGCACATAAACAAGTGGAAAGCGGATAATTAGCAGCAATGTGTCGGCGGAATCAGCGGCGGTACAGCTAACAGATGTACAGTATGCGCAAAGGGAAGGTGCTTGGCAAAGACTGAAAACGGGAATTAACTTTAAAACGAACACTTTACGAGCAATGTGTTGTCAATAAAAAAAGTAATAATGCAGGGATTAGATTTATACGTCCTTTACAGGGCTCTCAAAGCGCTTTACAGAAGGCCATTATTTGTGCACATGCAGTAATACCGCTTGGTGGTGAGACAAAATCCCTTCAACTGTTGCAGACCCATTCCATTGCTCTTTATCACAGCTGTCCAGTTTTTGATCAATTATAAAGGATACTTGATGAGGAAAGAATCCACCTTCACGTATTTCTTATGTGGCTTGGAGCACCCTCTGCTGGCATTAGAGGGAATTACCAGTTTACTTTTCCAGTCTATAGATACAGACGGCAACGCGTCATACGAGGGTGTGTGGCCTAGCCAAGGGGCAGGAAAACCACTCATGAGAATCACAATTGTTCACTACCTTTTGCCATTTTCTATGAACATTTGTGTCACCCACAAATAAAGTCAAGCCAAAATCAGGTCCATTATGGATGTTTTGTCACAGCAAATTGTTCAACAGAAGCGGAAAAACAGCAGTCGTAGCTAACGTTAGCATATGTAGCATGAAACTAACGTTAACTTCCTGGTTAGCATTGTCCTGTTTTTTTTTTAAGTATTTATGGGCTGATGAACCACTTTGCTCCTTTCCATGTATCTTTATTTAGTAGAAAAATATATAAAATAATTCAGCATTTGTTAAAGTAGCGGTGCAATAATGTTTTTTTTCTCTCTTTGTTTTCCCTCTGGCTGCTTTGAACTTGATCACATATGGGCAATTGCCGTCTGTATCTAAATATGCAACAAAATCCAGAAAACACAATATGAAGCTCTTCAGCAGAGGAAGAACTAACCACATTAAAGATGATTTAAGTCTTTAAAAAATAATGATTTGAACTCTTTTAGTGTCATACATTAAACATAAACAGAAGGGTATACATATTCTCGAATCTATTGTAAAACCAAGTTATATTACGGTGTATGTCACTCCTGCAGGTGTTGGCTATAGCTACCGAAGTGTCTCCTATTTCCACGCGCGTAGGCAGAGGACAGTCCCTGGGTGATAGGGGAGACAGGGTTGGCTGTCTCTTGTCCTGGTAATATGGCGTGTGATTAGGCGGCTGACGGAGGAGCGGGAGAGGCTGGGGATCAGGCTGTCCACCCCCCCTGTGCTCCCGGGACAGTTAGACAGGCCAGGGATAAGTGTCTCCACGGAGGATGATGGGAAAACCTGCAAATGTGGCGTTCTATATTTGACCTTACTGCTTACTGACGCGTCTGCAGTTTTCAGACTGATTTTAGAGCCATTATAGATATAGATATTTTTACTCACCTAATAATCTTGCTTTTCTTTCATCTTTTCCCCACAATAGTTAAAATTTGAGATAACCCTCCCTACAGAGTGATTTGCATATTTATTAAATATTGTTTTGGCCAGTGTTATTCTACACACTACGCTGTTGGCTATAGATAACAACAAAATGACGCACTTTGTTTAAAAGGTGAAATTACAACATTTGATCCCAAACTCTACGCATGCTTTCAATCCATTAGTGCACACTGCACGTCTTTTGCCAACACAGTGAATAATAGTTTGATTTTTACGTGACATTGTACCTATTTTACCTGTTAAAATTCTGCATATGAAAAGTTCATACTGTATGCAAAAGCACAATAATGTTTTGGATAACTGTTACTCTACTCTACAGATGACACTTGTGAAACTAAAGTTGTGAGAATTTGATGAAGAACAAGTGACTTATGGCACTGAAACAGTAATGAAAAACACTGCTATGTTAGGAGATACTGTATTGACAAGCAGACGTTGAGCTTTTTCAATGGCACATCATGTTTTTGCAAATTATCTCTTCTTCAAAAGGTTTTCTTGCTGTTGTTGTAGTTGACGGTGCTCAATTTGCCGCCGCTGACAAAAGCAATCGTCAATAAATACCAAACAGAGACTTTTTGTGTTTCGCCGTTGCATATTGCATTGTTATGTTATTGTTGTTGATGATGATGTTCAATGAACGAATACAACGGAAAAGTCCATCTTCTACATTCACAGCGAGGTTAAAAACAAAAAAGTCATGTGGATTGGGTTGTTTACTGAAGGCCTTTCGCCTCATTCAAGAAGCCTCCTCGGTTCTTGATCTTTTACTCGCATTTGTGGCATTGAATGAGGAAAAGTATTTACAGGGATAATGATGATAGACCAAGACAAACCATCGCGAATGTCCCTTTAGAAGTCCATTCAGACAGCAGCTTTTTCATGGCACATTTACGGACCATATAGCTTTTGAAGAAAATCTTTAAACCCAAAGGAATATGCTTTTTAACTATCAAACACGCTGCTTTGTCGATCCACGCACAAACCACGCCGCTGCTGAGCTCAGGCGTCACACACACTACGGATTAAACCAACAAAACAGGCAGAAAATTGCATTTGTGGATGCTAAGGTTTTAGTTCTAGGCGGGCGGCTGGCTTTCTCACTTGGAGGCTGGCTGCGCTCCACGTGGACCGCTGCAATGAGAAGAGACTAAAAGCGCGGCTTTGTGTGAAAATCTGCGGCTCTGGCAAAACGCGCCGCGATTCAGAAATAGATGAAGGGAACAGATATGCTCCAGGTCCGGAAATATCTGTGATCCAGCCATTTATAGAAGCTCTACAGTCAACTGGGCTTCCAATATTTAAATAAGGACAGGGAAAATCATGTCAGATTTTCTGTGCAGCAGCATAAGGACATGATGCAATGTGCACGACCAAAACGGATCTTCAAAGTGATTCGGATACAATTTTTAATTGTATAAAGAAGTTGGAACCACATGTTGCCATATGTTATACCCGCACATTTTTCAAACGGTAAAAAACAAGTGATTCGTGATATCAAGTTCTCCATTCAAATGTGTTTTTAGGCTGACAATCTATGAAAGTGTGTCAAATGCCGGTATTTTGAATGCGCCTTTTCTATGGACCACATTGATTTGATTTGCCTTGATGTAATCTGATGTTTGTTTTCTTTGGAAATGTTATGCATACTTTTCAGTCTCTGCTAGAGAAATCCAGCTGCCTGTTTCACTTTTTCAACACCACAGTCTTTTTGTATTACTGCAATTGCCCTGAGGGTTTCAGTGACATCTCAAAATGCCCAGTTCCCTTATGTTTACAGTACATGGCCACAACTGCTCTGGAGCATGATGATAAAGTGAATGCCCCTCTATTTTGGAAGTGATTTGATACAAGATACAATGTCAGTAAATCATTTCCAAGTAGGGTTTGTATCTCAAATGATTGAAAACAATGTATTCATTTTTTCATTTTTTTCAATACGGTACTGTTTTTTTTAAATTATTATTATTCACGTAGATATGGTGCAATGTGGCTAATTTAGAGACAGATTTACTCATTACTCAAGATTAGTTTCATAACTGGGATTTTTCTTACTTGTAAATTACAATTTACGACCTCAGAGCATTCCGGTTGAAGAAACAAAACGGCTAATGCTACAACAGTTAGCTAATAAGATGCCAACGTTACATGGCTGTTTGTAATCTTTCTTCACAAATCTAATTCAAAACATGCGACATAACGTTATATTGAAGGCTGTGACCAAAAGTAGTTTGGCTCACTTGCAGTTGTTTTGTTAAAGTTTTATCATTAACTACACTTCTCCACTAGGGGCCGCCATTACTGTCTTCATCTCGTGTCTGAACTCGGACACTCTAATCATCTTCGAGTTTACATTCTGCTATGTGGTGTGAAAAGTTTGAGAACAGCTCGGGTCTGTATTTACTCATCCAGTAGATCATCCTTATGTTAGGACGATAAAATGTGAAGTTGCTAGCTCTGTGTGGGGTATCAAAGTTTATTCATGCCACAGACTCTCCTTCACGACAGACAGATTTAGCTCGTTGCCCCAAACTTGAACATGCCAACGGGTCCCTCCTGGTCAAGCCTGCCCCCCATTTCCCCCGGCAGCTTTGTTACATTTGAGAGACTAACTAAAGAGGAAGACCAGGCGGTGCGACAAAGGAGCAGCAGCCCTCAGATTGTATCCAGCCTGTTGTGGCGTGCCAGACCAATGCATTGACCCACTGCCAGGTCCACAGAGATCCAAAGGGGCGGTCCGAGGCGGTCTAAACCCGGTCCAGACCAGGATCAACTCGGTTTCTCACCGCCACACCACCACCTTCTACTCTTTTCTTTGTCGGCTAAGATTTATTTGTCATTAGCCAAATGTCTTCAGAATGTACTTCTGTCATTGGACCCAATGTGTCAGTGATCTATATTTTCACTACATTTGTGAAAACGAATTTGCAGAAACAATGCCATCTATCATAGTGGCTGAGTGAACTGGTGACTCCTGTTTCAATTTGTAAGTCTGTTTATTCATTCTTTTTCTCATTCAATCCAAAATTGGGCGAATTTGATGAAGAATAAGTGACTTATTGTTATTGTGCTGATCTTGGCCTTTAACATCACGACTATACATGTCTGAAGAAGCCTTGGAAGAAAGATGCAAAACGTCCACAACTCAAGCAACCTATTCCAGTTGACCATATTTGGCAACCCCGACAATGATGAAGGGGTTGCCAAATATTGTCTGAGAGCTTGCACAAATACAGCGGTGGCTTCTGTTTCTGTTCCATTTCTGTGTTCCACATTGTTTGGCAGAATGTTTCTGTGCATCTTTGCTGTGATTTTGTGGAGTTCAGCTGACTTTTTGCTACAGAGAGTCCTTGCTGGCCATGAAGGCAACACATATTTAAAGAAACAGCTAACGCTATCTAGCTACAAATCCACAAATGTCTTCTTCTGAAACACTGAAAAGGAAACAAGAGCCCCCCACACCTGCAGCATAGTGGAGGTGTCACAAGAGGTAAATGGTCTCAACCTATATAGCGCTTTTCTACCTTCATTAGGCACTCAAAGCATTTTACAGCAAATATCCACTCACCCATTCATACACCAGTGTACGCAGACACTGGAGGCAAGGAGGGTGAAGTGTCTTGCCCAAGGACACAACGACAATGTGCACCTTCAGGAGGCGGGATTCGAACCCCCAACCTTTTGATCATGTGATGACCCGTTCTACCATCTACGCCACCGTCGCCCTAGCCTGGTTTTACCAGACCCTCGTACTTGTTTCGTACAGAGGGTCTGGACTTTCTCAATTGAGCTCCGTTTACAAGTGGGAGGGGTGAACTCTGTTTGAAGTTTGAAATGATTGGGTCTGATTTTACCCAATCGCTAGCGTTTGGTTGTGAAGTAATGCGCCCGGCCGAGTCAAGCTATGCTTGACGTCACCTACAACACCCGCCCCCCCCGCTCGCTGAATGGTAGGATGAAATTCAATCGATTGAATCGCAGCCATTGAGATCAAACCCAGACGTACATGCAGGGAAAAATATTTGACCGGAGTTTACGGATGGCAAAGGCCAGGCTACCGTCGCCCCAAAGACGTGAGAAGGAGCGAGAGGAGGCTGGAGCAGAGGGGAGAGGAAGGAAGAGCTGACCAGTGCGGGACACCACGTTCTGAAAAAGGGACAAACCCAGGAGGTGGTGCACCGTTTTAGGTGCTCCGGTTTCCCCTACCTCTTAAAACATGCTGGTCAGGTTGACCCACAATGGCAGCACGCTCAGTCACAAGATCTGATCTACGTAATTCTGTTGTACTATTGTACAATGACAGCACTTACTTAGAATACGTTGAATGTTTTCACTTCTTGCAAATTATTATCCCATTATTTTATTTATTCATCCGACTCCTAAACAGTCTCCTAATATTGGATGAATGTGATATTGAACATTTACAGGGCTAGATGTTTGTCCACTGTGTGTCCAGTCTATCTCCGATACATATGGTGTAGTTTCAATCATGAAGCAACTTTGAGTGTCCAACAAATATACTGTATCTTGTGTATTTGACGATTGTATACAGAGGAAAGTTTAGCATTTAGTGTCATAGAAATCACAGTACTGACCCATTACAACTCGATCTGCAGAAACAGCAATGGCCTTCCCCCGCAGTATTCTCTTCTGGAAACAATCTAATGCCCGCTATATCCATAAGACACAACATTTAATGACTGTACTGCCCCTTTACTCCCAAAAATGTTCTTTTGCAGTTTCATGGACATTATCAAACTCACTTCCAAAGCTCAACAACTCCACTCACAGAAATGGCAAGGCCTTCCTCATTCATCCCCCTCTCTGTTGCAGTTTTAGGATTCCCCGGCCGGGTCCGATAGAGCTTACTGCGCATATCTCCCCTCCACATCACACGCCGCTGACTTTCCCATCAGCCTAATGTCGAAAGCAGCCCGAGCACCCGCTGAACCGGAGAGCCGCCCTGTCCTCAGCTACGCGAACACGCCGTTCCCACAGCGCATCCCTATCCCACCACGTATAAATCTACCGCTTTAATCCTTCGGCAAATCATCGGCAAGAGTTAAACCAGGACAGTTGAGCGAGTACAAAGCCACATGAGCCGGATACTTACACAGAGTTGGAGAACTTCTATACCCTTGCTCAAGGCTTTGGTTTCTAATGCCTTTTTGAGCGTAGAGATAAAAAAAAAAAAAAAACGTTCCCTTTGGTTGATTTGCGCATTGAATAGCAACTCATTTCAGCTTGTAAGGAAAGACATTTCTCTTTTAGCTTCTTGCACCTTTTCAAACTTTTGCTGCAAAAAAGGTCGTCACGAGTTCTGGATGTTGCGTCTCACAAAAATCCATCTTTAATTTCCAGAAAAGCCCAACAGAATAGTTACTTATGTGGTTTGTTGTTTAGCTATATGTTGAGATTGAGCTGTGATTGGCTAAAACGAAGCGCATTTGATCCAATCCGCAGCAAATCTCCCGAGAAAAGTCTGTCCTCTTTGAGAACGATTTAAACCGGCACCTTCCCAGATTGATATTGCTGTGCCTATACTGTTTGCGCTCCGGTTTAATACGGTATCTGGCTTTTAGCTTTCTCATCCCCTCCTGAAGTTTAGATCTGGCTTTTCCACTTCTGCAAACTCACTCCTCTCTGAAGGACGGCGTAGGTTTGAGGATTTCTCTGAAACGGGGCCAAGACAGTGGAGCTTGAAAAAGCATCGTTCACCTCCACAGACTCTCCCTCATGGCCAGTGCAGAAGACACCAGAACTGACTGTTTCTCCAAAAGCAGCATTTGGATGAAAGAATGCAATTTCCTCTCTCATCATGTCTTTCATAATTCTAGGCCAAAGACTATTCTTTTTGTGTTTTTTTAAGTAAATGGTTTGCACTACAGTATCTCCTCTCTGTGTTAGGCTTTTCAGTGTAGAGTTTGCTCTGCCTGACTTCACTGCTATAAAACTATAAAGTGCCAATTTATAATACACGTTTCACGTTTTAATTGAAAAATGTAATTTCTCCATTATCTGTCTAAATACTGAGCGTGACTTTTGCCACAACTGCGGCGGTTCACAAAAGTTCCGACCGACAGATCTGTGTTCGTGTACTGCGTTCAAAGACCTGTGCTGACTGGGAAATCCTACCGTCAGACTGCAGGCACTCCCGAGTTCACAAGCTCTGGAGGCAGGTTTGTTTGTATGGCGAAATTCAGTTAAAAAAAAAAAAAAAAGGGAATGCTTGAACTTGAAGCTACACTATTGCGATATATAAAAGGAGCTCTGCGTCTGGGTAAGCGGTTAGATCACTCCCCTTGCACCCGGTTACCTTACAGAGGTGTGAGTTACATTGTAAGACAATCCAGCGCACACTGAACTCTAATAAGCCAGTACAATGAGGATGTGTTCAGATTGGCGGCAGTGTGGAGTACAGTAGTCCCCATCCATGTTCAAATTTGTCAAGTGAATAATTGCTGAACTTCTTCGTAGGATAGCACGAAAAGTACATTGTTTAGACTCATGCTGTTGTACTAGACGCTGATATGTTAGAGTCAAATCTAAAGCAAGCCAGACCAAAACCATTTGCAGCTCAACAGGGCAGGAACAAAGCAGACAACGGAAAGCAGAGGTCAAAAGTCAACCCGTATCTCACTAAAAGTGGACATATCATGCAAATGGGTCTGAAAGCAGACATACAAACATTTTGGGTGCCTGTGCACAGATATTTTTACATTTAAAACTCGAAAAACTGTTTTTGTTAGGATAAATCTGTAGGACGTAAAACACAGAGGCCAGGGCTGATGAGAACCTGGACCTTTCAATTTGATCCAACAGCGTGGTTAACCTCATGGCGCCGTGATGAACACACTTTGGCCCGTATAACTGTTAACCTCTTAAGCAGAGCACATTTTCTCCACTTCAGCGTTACAGCTTACAGCCTCTAAGCCAGAGTAATGCCTCATTTGGAAGCTAAGACCTACACATTTTTTCTTGCATTGTGTTCTCTTTTTCTTCATGTTTGTGTTTTTTTTTTTTGCTGTGTTTTGTCCTCATTTACATCTGTTTTTTGTCACTATTTTGAGGCTTCTTTTCAAGAAGGTTTTAGACTTGGGAAAACTGGAAATGGAGAAATGGAGGAAATGTGCTCGGTTAAGGCGGGGGTTAAGAGGTTAAACCCTTTTGAGTGCAGAACGGATCCAATGTTGGATTATGGGGTTTAGAAAATGTGGAAGATCCAGATTCCATGATTTTTCTACGACGCAATATAACCCAGGAAGCACAGCGCTACAGCAGTAGAAGAAATCAGGACGAAACAACCAAAATGAAGAGGACAATGAAATACCGCTCATGTGTTTGATAAGGGAAACATTTCAACATGGTTTAAAGCTTAAAAAAAAAAAATGCCGCAGCTGAAGGAAGTCTGTGGTATTATACGGTCCATTACAAGTGTCTGGAAACTAAACCAGCAGGGGTGTGTTGCGCGCAGTCTCCACGTGACGGAAGAGCCACACACACACACGAGGTGGGGCCCACAAACTTTAGGTCACCAGCAAACCGCATGCTGAAAAGCGGCGGAACAATGATTAGCAGGCGTCCTCTCCATCTGGACACAGTGGGAGCAGCAGCGCACGGCCCCAATAGCCCGTAAAGAATACGGAGCAGGCCACAAGTCAGAAGACAATGCGGTGAAAAGGAAAAGAATGAATTTGAGTTTTGAACGCCTACAGTTTAACCACAGGGGTGTCTCCTATCGACTCAAAACAAATCAGTCTCGTAAAGCAATCACTATAAAGAAACAAAGGAACAAGGAATGGCCTTGGATTAGATCTTCTGCAGCATCTAATAGGCAATTGTAGAACACTAACTAACAAGATAATAAAGTATGGCGAGGTATGACGTGTCCATTTCATGGCATTTCGATCATTTCTGTGGTTTCTCCATCGCTAACATTATAAGATGATATTTCGTGGCTATTAGATGAATATACGACCCGTCCTAGGTGACGGGTCAGACGAAGAGCGGTTCAGAAGCCCCTGAGAGACCAACAGGCCCGGTTAGAACCATGAGGCCGTCCTTCTGTGGACCCACCACCTGCAGGAGGAGCCATAGGGGCTGGTGCAATGTGATTTGGGCAGCTCCAACAGCTGCCCCCACGACCCGGCAACGGACAAGTGGAAGAAGATGGATGGATGGATGGGTTTCTTTCAAAGTGGCTCCGTAAATTCTTGTAACTCAAGAAATGGATATGAACTTAAATGATTTTGAACTGTCAACAAACCGAAACTTTGTCCCTGATTTGAAATTGCATGTGTAAAAGCAAGGAACAAAAGTAAATGTCAAAGAGGAAATATAACATTCTTGTCATGAAGTGGGTCCAGACAGACACATTTGGTGCAGATGTTGTGCACATGCCTGTTAAGTCTTGCACAGGTTTATGGCTGAACTAACCTTTTGTCCTTGTACAAATCAGTTTATTTTCTATGACAGTTGCTCTTAAAAAACTAAAAACATCATCTCGTGTTGGCCAAAGATTAATTTGGTCCATATCTGAGGTGTCAAAGTCGTAAATTGGCTTGTAGAAACAGACTCCTTCCCCCCCCCGTGGCCGGTATCATTTAGAGACAACGTGACAAACTCCCGCCCCGTATCATTGCGGAGGTGATGGCTTTCGTTCTTTCCTTGGCAGCGCGGCACACTTCTCCTTGAGTATCGAGATAAGTGGGTCTCCAATTCAGCCTTATCAGCAGCCGCCACACGAGCCCCCACTACTCCCCCGATATCTGTGTCATCTGAACCAACGGGGTCACAGCCAACAGACACGTTTTTTTCTTTTTCTTTTATCCGTCGAAAATGTCATTAATTCACCATTTGACTTCTATTTAACAAGACAAATACAGTAATGTGTTCACCGCTAATCAGGACCATCTTCTTCAGACTGTTAAAGAGAGGGAGTATTGTTATTTTGCGGGTATTTGACAATCATTTCAAACACATCTTTATCACTATATTGCATTTTTGTTATTTACAATATGGTCTAAAATGGCTTACTTACTTCAAGAGGCGCTATAAACGTAAATGACATATGACTTCCCGGTGCGAACTCCCAAGAGAACTCTCTTGCTATTTCCTAACAAGGATTAGCGATGTCTTGCTCAAATCAACAAATAGTTCAAGAAAACATCGCAGACAGTGAGAGGCTGATGGGAAGTCACAAGTCTGTGTTAATGGAGGTAGGACTTTTTATCTCAGAGATAACGGCAAATATCAAAAAACAACACCACAAAAATTAAAGCGGTACTAAGTAACTCGTGCACCCTAGAGGCCATAAGCGCCACTGCAGGTGTCGTTGCATGTTGCGTTTTTTTTTTAATAAATTGTCCGTGAGAGTAAATACTACGCTGACAGAGAAGACAAAGGGAGAGAGGGATATTGTACATCCAATTACACTATGAAAATATTTTTTTATTTATTTATTATATAGCCCGCAGGTAGCTTTGCCTGTTAGCTTGTTAGCTTCTTCTTCGTGATGCTATTAGTGTGTATTGCTCCTCCGACCCTGTGCAGGCAAAGCTGCAATTGTGGTTTTCTGGCCAGAGACGAAAGACCCGCCAATCATCCCATTAATGCTTGTATTACCCCCAGAGGGACTACGAAAAGGATTTATTAAGGTACACAAGTTACTTAGTACTGCTTTAAACAACTAAAAAGTATGTATACTAGGCTGATTTTTTTGAGCGGCTCCTTCAAAATCTTGGCGCTATTTTAATTTGTATTCTTTGTTAGCCGTTAGCTTCAAGACAAAACATTTTCAAGTATTTGTTGCTTTGTTTCTTGAGAAATATCCGTGCTATGGTCTGTAGTTTTCACGAAGCTGCAAACGTCTCGATTGTGTTTTAAAAGCTTTTCTTTTTTTATTTAAATTTTATTTTAATTATAACATAAGTATAATCACTAGCGGGCACACCTTTTGGTTTAAAATTACAATGGGATTGATTTGTATGCTTTGAAAAACACGTATGTGAATAAAATATTGTGCCACAGTTATCAACAGTGGTCTGACAAATCATTTTTAGTGCAAAAAGCTTTCACTTATGTGCCTGCACTGGAAGCAGGGTGAGTCCACAGTCACTGGAGAAGATTGAAAGATTACTCAAAAATGTCAGAATGGCTCAAAACCAAATGGTTTTAATGAGGGGAGAACGTTGTAACATCACAGAGGTTAATGATTACAGGAGTCTAAAAATCTCTCCTTATTAAACAGATCATGCTTTTGAGTGGCATTATTTTGACATGAAGGAAACAATGCAACTCTAGGTGTATTTATCAATAATTCAGTCAGTTTAACTTTAATAAACACTTTTATTGCATGCAATGTTACTGTTACTTCAAATCATCCGTGTTTTGTGATATTGCACTTGGAAAATAGTGATAGAGCGTCATAAAAAACACTGACTTCCTTTATTGATTCCGTGTCTGGTACGTTAGTCCGAAATTGTCTGGCAGCGAGCCAATAATGGTCAATCTTAGAGAAGAAATGAATTTACGAAAGAAGGTAATTTATTTGAGAAAAAAAAAACATCGCCGGAAGCATATTTAGATTGGCATTTTCGCCCCAGACAGCTTTGAATTAACCTTTAACGGAGACAATTCAGAGAAACAAGAATCCGTGTGTGGCATGATTGAACATTGGGCTGATGGTGGGTAGCAGTCGCTCGAGTCTTAGTGTTGGTGGCTCAATTCTCTTCTCTGCTCTTCACTACAGTTAGTGTGGAACCTTTCTATGGGAAGCACTCTTGTCTTGTATATCTGATTCCGAGGGCCTTGACCAGACACATCTGAGTCACATTAAACGCTGCAATTCTTCGCTGAGTATTTATATCGCTCTGTGTTTGTTGCAGCTCAGCCCCGCCAGCCACCCGACCGTGCGCGGCGACCGTAAAGTTGCCGCCCGAACGGTGGCGCATGCCTACTGAAGTGCGCGACGATAAAACGTGAACACATCCTTATCTCGGAGACAACCGGCCCATCGATCTGGCATTGAGCTGTGGACAGGAGACGAGCGCTTCCAGGAATTTCATCTGCGCTTTGACGATCATAACTCCTGGCCGTATAGTGCTGGCGTGTGGTGCTGCCGTCAGCGCGTTACTGTCTACGAGGCTCTGACCTTGGACATACATCAATATTCACCTGCTCCGTCTGAACGCGGCAGGCTCCTAACAGCCCAACATGGAAGCGATTATCAGCAATTTTCAATCATCTGGTACATAGTTTCTAAATTTGCGAAGACACTGGAGGTGCTATTGCCTACACAGACGTACTGATTTAGTTTGTATTGTATATTAGAACTGGTTATGTTAGATTTGGTTGTGTCCTGGTTAAAGAGACCTGGACACTATTTTGGGTACCTCAACATTCATGTGTTATGTTGTAAATCTTTTAAAAATGTCTATATAAGGATAAGACATTGAATAAGTCAGGAATTTGCATGGAACTCACTCTGCTGGCTGCAGAGGGAATGACACCGTAAACACAAACGTACGCGCATCAACTGCTCAGAACTAGCATGGTCAGCCAGAATACACGCTTTTCCTATTCTTTACAAAGAGGTGTAGTCTAGGATCAGGGGGGATTTCTTCAAATTCCCGAAGGGTGTGATTGACAAGCGTATAAGCCAATAAGAAAAAAATCCAGAGGCATGCAGCGTATTTTGTAAACAAGGAAGTTAGTGGTTAGTAGTTTTATGAAGCATCGGCCAGAAGAGCGGAGACAAATGTGAACGATTTATAACGTTTTTGCCACAACAACTTAAGGATACAAGGAGTCATTAGCATCTCAGATTGTAGACGTAGGAGGATTCATCACGAGTGCGTAACAGCTGTTTCAATCAATGTACATTCAGAACGGGAGACAAATATTTTTGATGGATAGGGTTAGGGTTAGAGAAGATGAAGCATCAACATTGCAAGTACTAAACATTCTTGTGTAGTACTTGCAAGTTAATATTTTACTAGTGGTTCATTCAGTCTTCCTGTCGTGACAACGTGGTCTGTGACTGGGTCAATATCAAACTTTTCGAGATTTGATTGGCTGTTAGCAAAGGTCCAGACGGTCCTGCTTTTGAACGGATTCAAAAAGCAGGAGTGTATCTATGATGCAATATTGCATCATAGATACAATGCGAAACTGTTCAGGAAGGACAGTCATCTTCCATTTTCTTTGACAGGAGCAACTTTTACACTGTAGAGACTGATACAAACACTCGACCTTCTTTATATAAGTGCACCTCTGGCCCATTTCCATCGTCTTTCTTTGGTTGAAAGAAATGGCGAATTTGCAATCTCTTCAATGGCACTTGGTTGCTATAGTCAGTGAGTGCAGGCCTTCACGAGCGGAGGCTGGTTTGGGTCTTTGCCTGGTCATTGTCTCTCTCACGGACAGCATTTCAAGGTGACCACTCTCCAACATGAGTTGCCCCCCCTTCAGTGAATCCATACAACATTGACCCACATTCACTTCCCACAGACAACCAAAGAAGACCAAAGACACGCTGGGGTTTTGTTATGACTGGCCTGACCTACAAAACGATGCACGCTTGATAAATCCTCCACAAATGAGACGAGCCGGTTTCTTATCAGACCTTCTTAACATATGTACGTCCTGGGACTTGGGTTGTAGCTTCATGCCCTTTGAATATTCACAACTTTCTCACAAACAACTGGGGCAGAGCTACATTATTCAGTGTGTTTGTTGTCAGGTTCACACACAGAGGCTGGCGCGCCGCGTTGCACAGTTTGACATTTGGCAAATTGCAGTTTTTGCTTCAACGTTCTGGGTTGTGTGGCTTCGTAATGGACTTTGATGATAGAGGAAATTGCATGTTCTCCTCCGCTGCCACTGTTTCTCTGTTTGAGTTTAGGGAAGTTTGTCCAATAAATAAATCATTTGTGTAAATATCACTCTGGAAATATCTATTATGGTTCATAACTTGGGCCGTAAGCCAAAAGCAAATGTTTCTTTTCTTTAAAAAAAAAAGAGAACTCTGCAAACAAGTTACTCTACATCCTTTTTGCAATAATTCATCATATATGTTTTCGATCAGTTTGTTTAAGCTATAGCATGCCGTAATTTGCTCCTAATTTGTCAATTCAAATCTCCTCGTGTTCGACTTAATTAGTGATATATCAGAGGTCTCCAACTTTTTTTTTTTTACCCAGGGAGCTACTTTTACGGAAAAAAAAAACATCAGAGAGCTACTTATGCTTCAACGACACTTGGAGGGAGACTTTGGAGGAGTTCAACCAGGAGGATTAGAAGCCAACATGATAGGAGTTTTGTCCTTATATTTTACTATTTAACTTGACCTGAGTGTGTGCAAATTATGCTCAGAACAAAAAGAAAATGCATCTAAATATGAGTCATCAAGCGTATGTAAACATGTAGAAAGCCTTTGGCGAGCAAACTAGAAAGGGCTGGAGAGCTACTGGTTGGAGATCCTGCTCTACATACTTTGTAGTTCATCGTATTTTGCTACGTTGACTTAGGCCAGACTCACATTGAGAGTCGTTGTAATGGTGAATAAGGTTTTTGTTTACAAAAACTACCTATATACTTATCGCGTGAACTCGCACCAAGAGGGTGAACCCAAGTGAACTTCTGTTCTCCCGAGTGCCGTCTCTGGGCCTGGCGCAAGGTCTGGCGCCGGAGCCGGCGGAGCTGTGAGTGGCAGTTTGGGGGAAATAAGGATCAGGACCGAACCCAGACCTGAGTAAATGGGGTTAAACTTCTTGGTATCCCCCTCTGTGTGTGAGTTCCACTTCGAGACCTCGCAGCGAAACACGTTGGAAGTCCAGTAAATCGCTGAGTAAACAGTAAAGTCCTTCGCCTCCAGTGAGAGACTGCATATTTCAGCACTTTACTCACTCACTTTATTAGATACTTCCATTCACGCCACACGAGGCCAGACAGACTATTTTTTTCTCCTCGCTTTTTCCCTTTTTCCTCCTCAATCGGACGCGGCGTGTTGGCTGTGATACCGGGACATCTGTTTGTCCTTGTCTGCGCTGAAAGGCCTGGAGCGTGTTGCGTGTCCAAATTGGGATTGCCTTGCATTGAAACACTTGTATGCGCCTGCTGACCCCTCTCCTCCAGGTCGCCTCTTCATTGGTGAGTTTTTTCTCTCTTTTTTTTTGGGACCATTTTGCCAGATTTGCATACTCTGGGCCCCTTGAAGAACATTATGGCGCATTGCATTCCAATGTAGTGGGGGGCGGCTATGGAAATTGTGGACCACATGTGTTTTGCTATTGGCTGGGTCCAATGTTAGCCAGTACAAAGACAATCGCAGACTTCCACTCCTCTTCCACTACATATACATACATTAGCATCCGCGAGGCATTAGAAACCATCTGGACCGAGAAAACCAGTGGATTTATTTGACGGGGCCCTTTTTAGTGAGAGATGAGTAACCGGACTACTGACTGGAAGATATAAAAAGACTTTTGTCTGGCCACTTTGTGGGAAATACTCCATTGAATTTTAACAAGGCTTTTGGGGTAAATTGTAGAGTTGTGTTTGTACCAATGGTGTTAGTTTACCGAATTTGGTCTAAGTAACATTTATGTTATTTATTTATTTTTACCTTTATTTGACCAGGAAATCAAATATGTTTTTTATTGTATTTTTTATTGCCGGGGTGGTTGTAAATATTGTATACTTTATGTCCATTGTTGTTTGTTCTTGTCTTGAATGTATGAGGATATCAGAATAACACATGATCACATGATCACATGTGGGGGTCTGCAGATGGAAATTAGCCTAAGGCTATAATCTGGCATATTTACATTTGTGAAAATGTTCATTAATATGTATTGTCCCTCCTTTTCAAATAAATAAATAAAAAAAATACGGAGGAGCAAATAATGCAAATTGTAAGGTTGTGCAGCTGATAGCCTAGTGGATTAGGCTACTGCACATGTACGCCGAGCAATATTCTGGGCTCAGCACTGTCGGTTCGAGTTCCTGGCTCTAACAATTTTCTGAATGTCTCCCTCCCAACATCAATCCTTTCTAATTCAACCAATAATAACTTAAATAAACCTTTTTTTTTTTAGCCCACTCAATCAATCAACGATCAATCAAGCAATCAAAGTTTATTTCGAGAGCAGTTTACGACAACACTTGGCAGACCATAAGAGAAAACATCAACACCAAAGCTGCATGTGGTAATAAAATGATTTCCTTGTAATAGAGTAAACTTCAGTTGGCACCATAGATCTACATTGTAAACACGACCTTTGTGACAGAAAACAGACAGTGTGCGCTGTTGTGTGTCAAAATACAGCCCAATTTCCTCCGGTGCGAACCAGGAAGTCAGAGGCTAATTTAGCGCAGTGTTAGCATTGGCCCGGTTCACGTTTCAAGCCTGTCTCGCTGTAAACTCCGGCTGAGACGAGCTTCGAATGAACTCAAGTGAACAACCGGGATGTGGAGCGTCTGGAACTTGAAAGCAACAACTGAGAGCTTTCCCGATTTTCACGGTTTGATTATGGTATAGTGCAGCGGTTGCAATTATACTGTAGACTTGGAAAAAAGATACTTCTAACCAACATTAGCCAAGTCCAGACAAATTTAGTGAACAATCAAAGCCCTCCAATTAGAAACTGTTGTGCCAGTAAGTCAAAATGAAGGTACACTGTCTTTCTAGAGGAATTCCTCTTCCACATCCTTTAAGGCACTTGGGTCAGCAACTCATGAAGAAGCAGTAGGAGCTGCCACAACTGGGGGCCCATCTCCGGCTGGTTTCATGGTCAACTACCTGGAAGATTAGCTTGTATATGTATGTTTTAGGGTGTAGGAATGACACGCATGTAGACATTAGTCACACTGCATTATCATATTGACTTAATGGACAATTTTGCAAGGCCTGATTTTATAAGTTTGTGCCATCAGATTTTGGACAGAAGCCATTCAAAATAAAAAGCACAAAGAAAGCATCTTGTACTGGGCCCGAATCCCCCACAACCTCCATTACACCAAACCCAAAACAACTCTGTGGAGCCAGTCCGGGTCATCCCCATGAATATGCACTGTTATAGTGTCCCCTCCATCAACTCTGAGGAGGAGCTAAGTGGGGTTAAACTCTGCCACCCTTTTAACGCTCTTTGTGGGCCCAGCGCAGTGTAGCGTCGGGAGCTAACAGCTGTCCAAACAAAAGCACGTTTCCCGCTACTCATCTTTATGCCAAGTGTCAGTAGTAGGCGTCATAAAACATTCATGCACCCGACTGCCCTGCCATCTCATAACGGGCCGCGGCGGCGTCTGCTCGGGCCCGATAATCCGCACCCCAGACTCATGTTTCATGCGTGGATGTAATCAAGAAATTGTCGCGAAAAAAAAAGACAGAGGGGCGGGGTGGTGGGATATCTGATAATAATGTCATTGTGCCGGCGACGCTTCGTCAAACGTGTCAGTGTTGAGTGGGTTCACCTGACTGTCGGAGCTTATCTCGCTGCCCACGCTGCCTGTCTCCGTCAACGTGTGCCGAACGACAGCGGCCTACAGAGACGCTTAAAGCATGAGAATGAAACAAAAAGCATGTCTCTGGTGTCTCCGCATCTTACCAGCGATTGCCTGGAAACAATCAAGAAACTGATTGAAATACAAGCATTAGTTGTTCTACACGATCTCAAAAAACTGGCTCGCCTCTCTTTGGACGGGATCTGACTGGGAGCGGGACACCACCGGCTCGTCTCTATTAGTATGTTTGATTTGATTTATTTATTTATTTGAGCTATTATTTACAATATTTACATCATTACATCTACATTTTCACACAAAACCAATCAAAATAAATAATAACTCAAAAGGAGTAGGCGCCCACCCCATATTCAAAATACAATGATTGATTAGCAGCATTGATATTTCGAAGCTTTTGCATGTCACAGGTTGAAAATCTGATGAGATTTACCAGACAACTTACAAGTATGAAAAACATAGAGCGAAAATAGAAAAGTTAGTGATTTCTGAGTGTATTTACTTAGGTTTATAGTTTTATCTTATTTTTTATCATTGCTTATATTACCATTCTGGTCATTTACTTATTGTTTAAGTAGTCATAGTGTTTTAGATATAGGCAAGGCAAGGCAAGTTTATTTGTAGAGCACAATTCATACACAAGGCAATTCAAAGTGCTTCACAGTTGCATAAGATTACAAGAAAACCGATCAAATCAATCATTAAAACATCAACATCAAAATTAATCAATTACTGTAAAAGGCAAGAGTGCAGATAAAATACTTTCAGTTTTCATCTGCTCGGGTAAAAAGAGCTGTTTTCAGCTTGGATTTGAACATTGTCAGAGTTGAGTTGTATATACATATATATACACATACATTATGTATACATATATATGTACATATATTATCATCACCATAATAGCAATGACAATAATAGCAATTCTCAAAAATATCATCTTAAAATGTATCATGTGTCTCATTTCTATCATACCTCCTTCCACTGTAATAATGATTAAGATGATTAAGATTAGTCTGTCAGTGTTGCCATTTTGCTTTCACTTTTGGCACATGAACATGTGGCGTACCTCTTCTTCTAAATGTTTTATTTACATGACCTACAGAAAAAGTAGCATTGTTTGTGTCTAGCTGTATGAAAACACTGTGCGACTGGAACAATATATTCGTAAATGCATTTATTGTGGTTTCGGAGAGAAGAATTTAGCTGCCGGGAGTTTGGCAATGGTGTAATTTGAAATGGTGTGACATTAAACTAAATATTATAAATGTTGTTGTTTATGAGGCGGAACCATTTAGGTGTTCATTGTTATTATCTTTTAGCATATTTTACCATCATTGGCATTCCTTTTTGTGTATAAGTCTCATTCATCGCATGTCCATACCCGTACCAGTCTCATGGATGAATGTGTGTCCATTGATTTTTCCGTACCCTCATCATCATGTACAGAACGACGTGCCACTTGTGTTCTGCAGTTAACATCAGGTGCTACAACTCTCTGACCTTTTTCCAGTACGCACCAACATCCTTGTGAAAATCCACTGCCTGACCATAAAAAAAAAAGTTTGCCTTTCGCTTTTATTACAGCATTCACTGCAATTCCGTAAGCTTGGCAAAAGATCCAGTGTTGCTTCAATTGATCACCAAGCACTTGTATTGATGATGGGAGAGAGTGAACAGAAATCCATTGATGAAATAACCTGATCATTCAGGATGTTCAGAGTGTCAGCTGATCTCATCCTGTGGGCTAGTAGTGTTGCTGATCCTAGGCCTGACCAACTGGAGGATTCCCAGATCATAACAGTTAGTTAAATCCAGGAGGGCACCTTTTTTTTTATTATTTTTTTTTGGTCAGGCAGTGTAGTTGTCTCTTCAATGAAATGCAATCTGATATTCATTCCATCCCTCTTATGTTCCACTCCTCGCGCTCCACTGCGCCTCGTGTGGTAGCTCTGTTTCTAACGCAGACTCTGCAGACTGACCCCTCTCTCTCTCCTCTCTTCTTCTTCTCTTTCTCTTCTTCTCTCTCTCTCTCTCTCTCTCTCTCGCTCTCTCTGGCAGTGAGACTCAAGAGGAGTCAAACTACAGACTCAAACACAGGGAACAGATGTCTCCCTTGCAGCGCTGCACCAGCCTGCAGTCTGCTGTCACCAGGCAGCCCATCGACACCCTCTACATCATGAGCACTAACACAGCAGAGGAAATAGGCCATTGCTTCTCATACTGTGGCGCGCGTACAACTGGCGGGGAGGGGTCTCAGGTGACTTCTGTTGTGTGTGGACCCATGCAGAGTTATGACCCTTACCTGATTTTACAGTGAGATTAGCAGGTCAGACCTTGAGTATGATTTTTTTTTCTTGTTTTTGCTGAGTTGGGTCATTAAAGTTTGTACTATCAAAGCTTCAGTCAAATATTTGCGAACCACCAACTTCAGCACATCTATATAACGCTGTTTTTGGCAGCGGTGTGGGGAGTAAAAAGAAGGGGGCGAGCAAGCGGAAAAGTTGCACAGCACAATAAACATAATTGGCATCCAGGTGTTAGCAGTAAAGCGGGGAGTTACAGCGGCTTCTGAAGCCGGGGCCAGTAAAACATTAGGTACGATTACAAAAGCTTGCTTTGATGAAAGGAAAAGGCATTCCTGAGTGGCACTAACAGCAGCCGTGGAAACACATCACGGATCGCAAAGACAGCCGATCATTAGACAGCCCAATTACAGCTCGGCAATACGTCCATTAGCGGTGACAATGGCAGAGTAGACTACAGCTTATATCCACACAGAATGAAGCAGCTACAGCATTTCTGACGTACATGCATTTTTAGATTTAGAGAGCGTCTGTATAGAGCGACACAATGGAGTATGCATGGATGACTGAGCTCAAAGATAAGGTAAAAAAATATTAATAAGCAACACACAGTTAAACAAAACTGCAACTTGAAAGTGCAACATCGACTTTAGTCTTCTCTCAAATGCTAATGCTATATGACATGTTGAATCTGGAAACCAAAACAGAAAATCGTAATTGCAATTGAAAGGCTTGACAGAAAGGTTACTACTATCTTCCAAAATAGTACAGTCCTCATATCAAGAGGGAAAAAAATCCAACCACAATGAGCCGACGAATTTCAAACAGCATTACATGCAAAACTCATTGGTGTAATGACAAACTTACTTTCCTTACACATAGCTACACAGTTGGATCGTTGCTTTCATTAGAAGGCATCTCCAATGCTTAATAATGCATTGACATGAAGTGCAGTGGAAGCAGTACCCATCACGGCATACAATAATTGAATAAAAATTGCGATCAACCAACAAAGAGCAGAGAAATAGCTGGAATAAAACCCTTTCTGAATCATCTACCATCAACTAAAGCCTATTCCGCCAAATCCAGACAGTTTTACCGTACCGGCGGCCAATTAAGCCAAATCAAAGTGATGAAGGAGTAAAGCGGAGCCAAGCAGATTCATACTATTGATATTCTCATTACTTTAGATGCAGGTAAAATCTACAATATAAAGCCTCTTCACATTAAGACTATCAGGGAAAGATAAACAAATTACTTTCGAGGATCAATTCTGACACACAGAATGACATCTAAACGACAGAAAGAACTGTTCTTCCCTATACATTCACAATCATCAAGGAAAAACGGATATAAATCCCAGGAAAAGTCACTCCGTAAAAATAAGATGATCTCAAATGTTGACAGTCAAGCAACGATCTCTCGAGCCATCTCATCGTGCAAAGTCCATTCATTTCTAAATATTCCATTCATGCCCATTCAAATTACCACAAATGTCCCAAAAGTGCTGAGACAGTGCTTCAGATCAAGGACCACAGGCCCAAATATCCTCAAAAGTCTCCCAAATTGACATCAGACATCACAATGAGCCAAGATAGCACCAGAATGACACACATAATGACGATAGTAGTTACCAGAAGTCCGTGCATCTACTCGTAAAGAAATGAAAACTCACCGTAGCCCGATGTAGAGTCGTCCCGTGGGACACTAACGCGCCTCTGAGATGCTTCAGAGAGACTCCTTCTTGCTCCTCTTTTCAGTGCGTTGGCAGCTCGGTCATCCTTCCTCCAGCAGCCTATCTCCTCTCCAAGTGTAAACTCCAGTCTGCACCTCGCTCCAGCGTCTTCGCCTCTTTCTCTGCTAGAGCTGGATAGAGAGAGAGAGAGAGAGATGCACCAAGGAAAGAGGGAGAGAAAGAGAGAGAGGGAGAATCAGCCGGACTTCTCTTAAAACTGTGCGGTCCCAAGTACGAAACTACCACCTACCTCTCTCTCTCTCTCTCTGTCTCTCTCTCTCTCTCACTCTAAAACCCCCCACCCATTCATTCATGCACCCTCAGCCTCGTCAGTGGCAGGCAGCGCAGCATTGTGGCTCGAAAAAAAAAAAGTAGAGTGAAATGGGACGCCTTCAGGCTGAGGAGACTGACAGAGAGAAAGAAAGAGAGAGGGAGAGGGAGAGAGAGAGAGAGAGAGAGGGGAGGAGGGAAGATGGCGAGGGGGGGTGGTTGGTGGTAGACCATTAGCTACAAATTGCGGCAGGCGAGCCAACGGAGATATGAGCGAATGCGAGGGCCCGCATTAACATAGCATTTAGAAAGTTGAAAGCGAGGAGAACAGAGGCTGCCCCGGCCGCTGTCTGTGAAGAGGAAAATGATGACACCAGGAAATAGAAAGTAGCCGACTGCTGGTGAGAGGGCAGGTCAGTGTGACCCAGAAAACCAAATCAAGATAGTGTGCCTAAAAAAATACCAGTTTTTTTGATGCAAGAGCCATTGTTTTCTGAAATGGGTTCTCTCTCTATGGAGAAGCATCAAACAAGGTCCGAGTCAGGTCTTAATGACGCTCTTTTATACTCAATTTGATGAAAAATATTTCCCACTTGATCAAAGATTGAACAACATAATGAGCAAAGATGGTTTTAAATTGACATTACTACATTTGTAAAGCCTATGGTGTGGATATATAATGCATAAATTGAGTCTTATAAACATTATCTTGCGCACCGCGGCATCAATACTTTTATAATTTTAAATAAATAGAATGACACTCTGCTCGCTTGTTATAAAGTGTCTTTTTTAGGTCCGAGGTTGAGGGTGTCTTAGACCCCATGCAATTTGCCTTTAAATGAACAGAGTACAGAGGACGCGATCCTGTCTTTGACGCACGTCATGAACAAACATTTGGGGGACTCTAAATTTAGTTCATATGCTCGTCTGGTATTGATTGACTTTAGTTCAGCGTTTAATACGAGGCTGTCAGAACTTAATGTGCACCCTTCTATTATAGGATAGTACAAGCCATTTCGAACTAATCGCAGTCAATGGGTTAGCATGAATGGCACACTGTTAGACAGCAGGATTCTGAGCACGGGAATGCCTCAAGGCTGCGTAAGCTCACCTGTTTTTTTTTTACGTTAGTCACAGATGTTTTATCCTGCTTTAATTAGGCTGTTTAACAGACTGGGCAGGTCAGAAAATTGAATTGGCCAGGAGTTTCTTCTGTGGGAAACAGTGACAATGACACGGTAAAGACAAGCTTTAATTTTCTGCTCACGGCATGCATACAAATCCATGGTTCCAGGATGAACAAGCTTTGGACTGTTCAGGAAAGGATCATGGGCTTTAACGGTTATTATGTTTCATGTAACAAAATCCAGGAAATAAGGTTCATAATTAACACTCAGCAAATACGACATGCATAGTTTTCGGCAGATCACTGTTATAAAATAAATCTATAGGAACTTGATTCTAACAGCCATTACCCAAAGACAATAAGCTGACAATAATGTTGAAAGGTGACACTTGTGCATTAGACATTAGTATGTGTAGCCTTGTCGTGATTAGAGCCTCTTGTTGCTGCCATGTGCTGCTGGTTGTAATTACTTTCGGTTCTGCTCTCGGTAACGTGAGGTAAACAGCCACAACTGTCTCAAGTAAACACCAAAATACAAAGCGCTGGAGACCGCTCACATCCACTCAGTTCCTATTCCCCTGGTGCTTCAAAGCAAACTTCAAATGAAAGAAGAGGAGGCAGATTGTGTGTGACCCCCATCCCAGACCGTCCTAAAGGCTGTGGGCTAATCATGATGCCATCCCGTACAAGGAATCAATGAAGGGTATTGTCCTTAGGTGGCTCATCAACAGCTGCAAAGGGATACACGGCTAACCTTGAGAAGGGGGGGGGGGGGCATTCATGGATCTCAAGTGATGTGAAAAGGGTGCCGTTGCCAAAGCGAAACATGACTAGTCAAAAATCCTGAAAATGGCGTCCATAACAAGATGACATCACGGGACAGTGAATATAGTGGTCTTGACTGACCAGAAATCGCAAAGTAGGTTCATATTCCATCAAGGCGCTTTTGATTTATTAAAGCTCTAGAGAAGTTGCCCAGGGGTATAGTTGATGGACCTGTACACGTTTTCCATGTGACTACGCAGTTAGCATGCTTTGTTGGCTTTTTGAGTTTCTGAATGTTGTGAATGACACAGAGCAAAGTGCCCAAGACAAATTACTACTCCAGAGTTACTCCAGTGGCATTGAAAGATGGGTGAACTGCCTTAATTGATGAAGTCCATCTTTGATGGATAACCCATGTGTGTAACCGAAGTCTCCTGCTCCCTGAACCACTCTTTCACAATGTGAGCCAGATGAATCCTCTTGTAATATTCTCGTGCCATCAGGGAAGTCCATTGATGGAATAACCTGGTCATTCAGGATGTTCAACTGACTCACTCTTTGGGCATAAAGTGTTGGTGAACCTTGACCTGACCAGCTGCAGAGACTCCAGATCAGAACAGTTAGTTAAATCAGGATCATCATGCAATGTATTTTCCAAGATGGCTGACTGTCTTTTGTCCTTTGGCTATATTTTCGAGGAATAGTAACGGTTATTTACTTCGATAATCAGGCTCATATTTCTGCTTGCTCCAAATTTTGATGTTTCCACAATTTTGTAAATGTTCAGACGATCACCATTCATGTTTCTATTGAACTTGGACTCAAACAGCAAAATACAACGGCGTGTACAGTCAAATATTAGTCAGGACCAAGTCAAGCGAATGACAAGACATGTTTCATTAATTATTGATCATCTCTGCCTGCTACACTATCTGTCAAGCCCACAAAACATAAAACACTGAAAAGCTATCGTCTAATTTCTGCTTTTGAATTTCCCATTGTCCTCATGCTTCTACATTAATTACGATACAAGTCACAAAGTCTGCAGTAAAGAAAAAAATAAATAAAAAATCCCCTCTTCCTAAAGCAACACGAAACAATTTAAAAGTTCGGAAAAATTCATCACCAACTTACATAAACGAGCCTTTGGGGAAATTTCCAATCTAAACCGCTGCTCCAGTTAATAAAGACAATATGTGGCAAGATCCATAACGCGGGTGGAGGAGGCAGTTTGCTGAAGCCGTTCTCAGCGGGGGAACAGAGCCAGGATCCAGTCAGGCAGAAAAGACCCCCTCTAATCCCATACACCGCACAATGGCACACATGTAGCACGGCTATCGAGCGATAAAAAAAAAAAAAGAAAATCCAATGACTGGAAGGGCCCTAAATTCATTTTCCGACGCCGCTCCCCGGGGAGAATATCTATGAAGGGGAAAGAGCGGCGAAAGTGAGCTTCTAATGACTTCTGTTGTAATGATATGATACAGAGGAGATGATGGCCTGGAAAGATGTACAGTGCTATGTTTATGTACAGTGAGTAAAGAAGATGGCAACGGTTTGTCAGAAAATAATTTTCTTCAGTAACAGCAAATACAAGGCATCAGCTTTGTCTTAATGAATTTGTCAAGTTGAATTTAAAGCATCTTCATGTTTGGGGGTAAATGCTATAGTTCATCCACTTCCGCTTTCTGTATCTGTTCAGAAGCAGATTGAGGATGGGCCAAATGCAGAGAACGGATTTCCCTACGGGGATTAATAAAGTATACCTTAACCTTAAATCTCGAAAAGTCAATCACAAACCACGTTGTCGCGACAGGACAACCAAATTAACCAGAGATGTTGATGTAGATGTTGATGCTTCATCTTCCTTCTTCTTGTTGCCGCCTATCGAAAGGTTTTTTGTCCCGTTCCAAATGTTCATTGATTGAAACATCCTTTACGCATTCGTGTTGAATTCTCCTACGTGTAGAACTGAACCGAGTTGCAAATGACTCCTTGAATCCTTACGTTTTTGTGGCAAAAACGACATAGATCGTTCACATTAGTCTCCGCTCCCCTGGGCAATGCATTGTAAAACCACTAACTTGTTTACAGAATACGCAGCATGTCGTTCACGGCATATCCGGCTTTACTCTGATTGGTTAATTTACTTGTCAACCACACCCATCAGGGATTCAAAAACATCACCCCGATCACAGACTACATTCTTTACGAAGATGTATAGTTTTTGTAAAGAATAGGAAAAGCGTGTAGTCTGTCTAGCCAGACTAATAGCTCAGTGGTCAATCAGTGAAAACATGGTGTTGCATAAGGTTCCGAAATATCAGACCCTGCTTGATGTCTGTCGCGGCTCATCATTGGTCCTAACAGTTCTATTCCTAATCTTTATCCATGTCTCACTGTACGACTTGCTTGTTTTAAGCCAAGACAAGTTATCTTTCGTTTCAGCCAGCCAAAACTCTGCAATGTACACCCAGATTAAGATGGTTGTTTTTGACTCAACAACAATGGTTCGGACTGGGCCCATATCTCAGAGGGTGATACCACATTTCTTTTCGTTCCTGCCATTGCGTTGAGGCGCATTGAGTTGCCTTGTGTACGAAATGTGCGGTACAAATAAAGTTGCCTTGCCTTGCCATGAGGGAGAAGACAGTCTATAACCATGCCAGATCCAAATGACTGAAGGACAGCAAGATTGTTCTGCCCTATTCAGAACTTATGGGACTGTGGAATGATCAGAGTTTCATCCCACATTTTTGACTTCACCTCCTCCTGCAGATCTGTTTAAAAGTGTTATTAGATGTTAGCATAATGGGAAATAAGGCTGTTGCATAAAAAAAAGAAAAAAAGCACCACTGGAAAACTGAGAAATGCTGCTTCTCTCTCTCTCTAGACTTCAGGGAGTATAGCGATGAGACCTCTCTCCTCCTCCCTGTTTGTCAAAGCACACACATACTGTACTGTACATATATATATATACCTGCTCTACCTTGACTTTCAAAGCGACTCGAGCGCACGCCTTTGATTTCCCCAATGGCATGCGCCGGCAGACTCGAGGTGCAGCATCTTCCCTACTTGTCATCCAATCTCTGCCTCTGGCACGCAGGCGGACTGCTGGAGGGAAGCCATTCTGTTTCCATTAGAGCAAAACAATGTTCACTTTTATCGGTTGTCATTTTGCATGTACATGCACTCTCAGACGGGCAGAGGAAACATGCCAAGTCAAAAGAGAAAACTGGATTCAGACAGTGAGCTTGGTGAGAAACAGTTTTCAGGAACCGGTCTCTCAAATCAAAAGGATACAGTAGTGGGTCAATGACGTGACGTTGAGATTTTAGTGTCCTTCAACTACAAAAACTACATTTGCTAAATTGTCATATAGCCTAACAGACCACATTTACTTTCATTGAATACAAATGTTGATCAAAATGAAGAAAAAAAACTATTTATTATTATTATTTTTTTTTCATCTGGCATAATTTGATGTGTTTTAAGATAAGCATGTTAACATAATCTGAAAAAAAAAAACTTTTAAAAGTTTTAATAAAATCCCAAATTATTTTGTCCTGGAAAGGCGATTTTCTTCAATGTCAGCTAGTCTAACAGTGATACGAGGCCATTTTAAGCTGAAATGTGGTATTATAAACCATGTGACATGTGATGTTAGTATTCAGAAGACCTCTGATGACTGGTCAAGTTGGTGGTAGGTTGAAAATCTTGCAAAAACAATTAAGTACATTTAACCTTTTCCAACAAAAGTAGCATGTGTCACAAAATCATGTGTCATGTGGTCAAACGTTAAAAAAGTAATTTTTATTGTTTATTGTTTTTTAAAGATAAATTATATTTGATCTGAAATTTGAAGATAACCTTGCTTAAGTAATTTTATAAGTGGAAATGTCAGTTGGTCTAACAATAGTCCAGCTGTTTGGGGGTAAATGCTATAGTTCAGTTGCCTGGCCAGCCATCCACTTCCGCTTTTTGTATCTGTTCAGAAGCAGATTGAGGATGGGTCAAATGCAGAGAACGGATTTCCCTACGGGGATTAATAAAGTATACCTTAACCTTTAACTTCAACAGCCAATCAAATCTCGAAAAGTTTCATATGGATCCAATCACAGACCACGTTGTCGCGACAGGACAACCAAATTAACCAGAGGTGTTGATGAAGATGTTGATGCTTCATCTTCCGTCTTCTTCTTGTTCCAAACGGTCATTGATTGAAACATCCTTTACGTATTCGTGTTGAATTCTCCTACGTGTAGAACTGAACCGAGTTGCAAATTCTGTTAGTCCAACTGATGACATGAAAGTGGTTTACGATCATTATTCATTAAATAATTATACAATTTAAATTTTTTTACATTTTTGTTTTATTGTCTGTTTAGCAATAAAAAAATAAAAATAAAAAAAATGTAAATTGTATAATTTTATTGTCTGTTTAGCTGGGCCCCCTATGAGAGACCAACAGGCCCGTTTGGAACCATGAGGCCGTCCTTCTGTGGACCCACCACCTGCAGGAGGAGCCATAGGGGACTGGTGCTATGTGATTTGGGAAGCTCCAACAGCTGCCCCCACGACCCGGCAACAGACAAGTGGGAGAAAATGGATGGATGGATGTCTGTTTAGCTCAAATATAGACATTTTTATTTTTTTGTGAGCATTTTAACAAATGGTTTGCCCATTTTAGCGCAACGATCAAAACAGATCCTGTTGCTAGAGAGAGGATGCTGAGGAAAAGAAGAGACAGGTACAGTGGAAAAAAAAAGTACATCCTTTGGAATTAGGGCTGAAACTAACGATCATTTTGGTAATCGAGTAATCTACCCATTATTTATACGATGAATCGATGAATCGCTTGGCTGTGAATGGTGTATGTTTTTTTTTGTTTTTTTTTTACGTATAAAGCAAAAGTGGCGCCGCTTGAAGACATGTTAATGGAGTAAACTTAAAGTGAATGTTTGTTGGAGGCTCTAAGTGCTAATTCTGATTTCTGATTGGTCGGAAAATCCGACCAGGATAAAACGTTATCTCCGAGTTGTTGCGTTCCAGTTGTCCAGGTTGGAAACATCGGAGGTAGAAACGTCCGTAAAAGTTAAAACTTTGTTGCTCATGTTCGAGCATCATAATCAGTTTACAGAGAAATTTCATTGTAATATTTATTATAATTGTTGTAAATACAGTCAGGCTGCGATTGTACCCTGACTCTGCAGACAGCGAGGGTCTGCAGAGTCAGACACACTCATGGATCGCATGTCTCGTCACCAGCACCAGGATTTTTGCAGAACTATGAATGCCTGAAAGCTGACGCGCTCCCGGGATGGCACAGGCCCGGGTGTATATTGTGAGAGTGGACTTTTTAAGTGTAGCCTGTAAGGCTACTGCATGTGTCATTTCTGATGAATGAATATGCACAGGGAACTGTGTTATGTATCCTAAATGACTTTATGATCAGTTAAATCTATTTTGCACACATACAGAAATGAGCTTGAAATGAACAGGACTGGCGTGTCTTATCCCCTCGCGCTCTCTCTCGCTCTGTGCAGAGCGCTGGAGAGGGGCAGAGAAGTCGCGCACAGACGCACATGCCGTGGAAAATAGGAGACTTTAAGCTACACAAAGAGTTCTCTGGACCACAAGCAGCAAAACGCTGCTTATTTTACGTCAAAAAACCCGCTGTAGAGATGATAGAATGAATCGTGGCTGAACTTTGAATGTGCACATGGCGGCAATGAGTGGCGGCAACCGCCCCAACCCGGCCCGTGATCAAAGGAGAATTTTATGACCGCACCCGATCCACGGGCAGCCTGCGGGACCGCGGAGGATCCTGCAAACAGGAGTTTTAGGGAGGAAAAGCGACAAACATATGGTTTCATCCTACCTGGATATGTGAATGCCAAACCTCTCTGCCTCATCTGCAACGAGGTCATCTCCGTTTGCAAAGAGTCCAATATTCGGCGACATCACGAAACGAAACATGGGTCATTCAGAGCGTCCTTTCCACTTCAGTCTGAGTCAAGGCGTCAAAAAAATCGATGCTCTTTATGACTTTATATCCGGAGCAGCAGGGTCCTAGTTCGAGGCCTGACCACACAGGAAAAGGTATCCAGTGCCTCGCTTAAAGCGTCCTGGATTCTGGCCCGGTGTTACGCCGAAAACTGCATGACCGCCGAAAAATGCACCCCCTCTTACCGCACACAGATGAAACAACGGCAGGAACGTTTCTAGGACTGTCTCTTAACAATTATAGCCCATTTGTGTGTATTTATTTATGTAAGACTGACTAACCATAGCTCATTTAACCAGAAGAGATCTTTTTTTTTAAATATCTTTAAAAGTCAGGGATATTTTTTGGCTGAGCGTGTGATATGAGGAGTGTGACTTTTAAACATACCGTTAATGCTAGCTTAAACATGGAGAGGCTTCTTAATGACTTCATTATGTTTTCCCCCTCGGCGAAGCCACGCCCTTCTCGATGACGCGATGCCGTCTGTCTATGTCCTACTACTCCAAATTACGCCATAATCCGTTTGCTTCAGCTGACTGGACATGACACAGGAACATCACGTAACACTTCTGAGGTAGGCAGAAGATCATGTTGCTGCAGCCGAAACATTTTGAAAATTTAACATAAATACAATCAGAAGACCGAATGGACCTAATCAAACTGTTGTGTATTTTTTTCATTTTTTTTATAGGCTGTTGGCCCACTTCGCTCATCTCCATGTCTCTGTGTCTTTATTTAGTAGAAAATATTCATAATTCAGCATTTGTTAGTAATGGTGGAGAAATGGAGGTACGTTTTCTTTCTCTTTGTTTTCCCTCTGGCTGTTTCGAACATGACCACAAATGGGAAATTCCAAAGATGTCGTTTGTATGATTAGAACTATTTTTCCTTTTGTCATAATTATTTTAAAAATATTGGCCAATTTGAAGCAACCCCATCTATGTACATCAAAACACAATCCCTCTGCTTGTTAATGTCCCTATTTTCTTTTCAAACATCATCTCTAAAACCAAACAGCACAATGATCTTCCTGTATTCCCTGATGTCTTGTGAGCGCTACGACGGGGCCGGCCTATTCCCTGCATTATGAATTATGGATCACTTCTAATAGGCTGTTCCTGCGCTGTTTAACCATCCGACTGCCAGAAAGGCTCGTGGCCATACACCTACCACTCTGACTCTTAATAACCAGAGATTAGTCACAAACACATCCGAATCGCAATTTGAATGGGCAGATCATAATTTGGTTTGGTAATAAAATACTCTCTGCAAGAAACTGATATCTCCATCAGAGATTAAGTTAGAAAAAACTGTTAACCCATATGTGATTCTTGTTGCCTTATTGCACCCGGATGTGTCAAAAATGTGCAATATGACCTTTTTAAAGCCTTATGTTCCTTGTTTTTGTTGATATGTTGCAAAAAATACACCGTATACAGTACAAAATAGCTTCAGTCATAATAGTGTGCCATTGTTTTATTGTATGTGATAGGATTTGGTGGCTTATGCTGTGGAGGTGAAGCCAGACTGGGTCTCGGTCCAAGTGACCCTCCCTGAGGACTTAACCCGCTCCGTCCTGCTTGAGTGCTGCATAATGGATGAAGCACAGACGGAGAAGGAGGAGGAGGGGAGATGGTCCTTATTACCTTCAGATATATTTTTAATGAGGTAAACAGGTCTTCCTAGGTCACCTGTGAGCCCACCGGCGGCTGCTCGGTACCCCCGTGCACTCTAAAACTGATTTATAGAACAAGTTTGACGAGGTGAGGACAAATATCATAATAGTTTGAGCTGTAATAAGTGCTATCTGTTTATCCCCTCTCAAAGCCGATAAACGAGCTGAAATGAACTTTTGAGCCAAGCTAATTCTCTTTTACCATCCGTCTTGTCATTTGTCAAGAGTTTCATGAGCTGTTGTTGCTGGACATCGTCACGGAAAAACCGCTTTTGCCGTTGGAATATCTGCCACATTTACTTTTTAAGCACCACAGGAAGCATTTAGTTGTTTCTTAGCTGAGCCTTGATATTTCAGCCGCGGGTGGTTTTGTTTTGTCCCTGCACTGATAACACACGAGACATCAAAGCTTGAGAATCCTGACTAAAATGTTAGCTGAATAAGACACGGGGGAGATAAAGCCACAGCAGCCAGTAGCAATGGTCTGTGAGCTGCTCGGCTCCTGTAGTAGGTTTAGCAAGCAGCAAACTTAACAATAACGCTGATATTTGATAAATGCTAGACTAACAAAAGAAGAGGAGGAGCTTTAATGTTTGACTTTTAAATCAAGTAAAGCCAGCTGTTTTTTGACTTGATGGACCTAATAAACCTTGGCTAATTGAGTCCTCTCCATTCATTTTGAGTTGAATTAACTTGAGCTGAGTTTTACAGTACATTCCTTCCCGGACCTTATCACTGCCCGCGCTGACATCCTCCGCGGCTGCAGGGGGCTCCACAGCATAATTAGGTCTCACTGTCATTGACACCCACAAAGCCCCTTCACCTTTCCTTCAAGTTCAGTGGCACCAATTACACGCTCATCTCATAATACGTGCTGCAGGCGGCCTCCCGCTCTCACCATCGCTACAGAGTCCAATCCCTGCTCTCACTGAAGACATGAACTCAATCGACTAATGCAGACTGATTGATGATTGATTCCCGTAATTGGAAAATTCAGTTTGGTAGGCAACATTATTCAAGCAGCGCAGCTTAAAACTGAAAATAGTTGGCATTTGGATATTCATTGCAGCCTATTTCAATGACTCTTTCGACTTCATGTTGGACAAAGCTGTTTTGGCGGTACATTAAGTTTGCCATTAAGACCTTTGCTCGATCGGCCCCGTGTTGGTCATAAGATTTTCTGCATAAGGCATTTGACATGAATTTTTTAACTCCATTTGTGGACCACTCATGATCTACGGCTCTTTTAAAACGCCCTGGCTTTTCAAGTGGAAGCAACATTAAAAATGGACAGAGCAGTGCAAGTGCTAATAATTCATTCAGCCTGAAAGGTATCAGAAGTCACAACTGCAACGTTGCATAATGGATAAAGGGCAGGTGGCAGATGCATGGTATAGTCGTCCTGGGATAAAAGTGATTGTTCAACCTACACTACTGATCAAAAGTGTTTTATGTATCAGTATGTATGTATATTATTTCAAGACTATTTACATTGTAGATTCTCACTGAAGGCTTTCATCTATGAATTAGCACATATGGAATTATATGTGAAACAAAAAAGTTCAAATAGATTCTTCAAAATGGCCACTTTTTGCTTTCATTACTGCATTGCACACTTTTGACATTTTGTCATTGAGCTTCACGCTGTAGTCACCAGAAATGGTTTTGACTTCACATCACAGACTCACTATTTAGGATGATGACCTTATGAAGCTCATTGGAAGAAAAAAATGCCATAAATAAAAGACAGAAATTTGGAAGAATGTATTATATTTTGAGTTATTTCACCCTTTTTTGTTCCCTACACAATCCCATGTATAGTGTTTTTTGTTTTTTTTAGATACCAGTACTGTAACGAAACTTGGTTTATGATCCAGACACGTGAATGAAACCTCCTGTAATATCTAGAACCGTAAAACAGAACAATAATGTTCATATATACCATGAAAGACCTTTTTTTTAAAATTTGTATCATTTATTTGAGCTGAAACAGCCAAGTCACTTCCTTTTAACACTGTCCCTGAACCCAACAAGCATAAAAAATTTGATCTAAAAATTAAAAAAAATCCCCGTATCAGCTTTTGATACTTTCTTTTTTTTATACCAATAGTGCCGATACCTTTTCCGATACCCAGCCCTGCCCATGTGCTCATTCTTAGTTTAATGTCTTCAAAGCGGAATCTCAGCACGGCCAATTACACATAATAAAATTACACACAATAATATCAAGAAACAATCCACCATTTGTAGCTAATGGCATACTAACAAACACACTTCTTCCATAATCCTCTTTTCAATGTGTTTTTTTTCTTCTTCAATATGAACAAATAAAATAATTTCACATTTCCACCATACCTTTGTATTTTATTTAGCTGCACCTTCATTCTGGGACCTTCTACAAACTGCACCTTATGCAGTATATTCAACCCCCCCCCCCCCGTGCTCATTAGTGGACATCTTGACAATAGTAATAGGCCACCCAAAGACGCTGACCGCTGCCCGTGTCTACATAAAACACCAATAAAAGGAAAGTAAATGTCCCAGGACAACATGTGTGCGGCTTGTGCCTGTGCTCTGGCCCGTGCCCTTTGACCCTATAACCGCGGCGCAGGCACCCATGTGTTGCTACAGTTGTTAGCCTACTACCTCCCTTTAGCTTCCTCTGCACCTGACAACTGTTCCCTCGCCACAATGGACACCTGCTGCATATGAGGCCACGAGCCAAGTAAATGATACAACAGACACAAAGATGAATAGTGTAGATCATTCATTCAAAAACGTGTTTTACCTTTCTACTTATTTGTAACATAACACATTCGATTGTTTCTGCTACTTCAGTTTTCTGTGCCTTACACCTTTGAAAAGTGAAAGGCAACGTACAATTTAAGCAAGAGCTGAATTGAGAGGATAAAGCTCTCTGTATGCAGAGACAAACTTTGGAACAAAATGATGTACAACTTAAGCAATGCCAAATTATTCATAGATTTAAACTGTTATACTACATCAGCTCTGGTCACTATATAAAGAGAGTGGCTCTTAATTTTACATAATTACTCTGTCAACTAGTGATGATGTGTGCTTTGTTCCCTTACCATTGTTGTATTGTTCACTCTCCTTACCATTGTTGGCATAAATTGTTACAATGCCATAACAATCCTATGGTAATGCCACCATGATTTAACGCTTTAGTTATTCCAGCTACTGATTTATTTAATTCTGTTGTAAGAAACTCATTGTGTAGAATATTAATGAGAAATGGGGGTGGAATTAAATACGTTTTTCTTCTTCCCACCGCCGTTCAGGCAAAATTGGAGCTTGCTTTCCTTACGTTGAAATGTATGTTGATACGACATGTCACAAACCACGCGATGTCCTTGTCTCCCGTGTGCTCCACTGTGGAATACCGTTGCCTTAAATAAATAAATGACTGTTAAATTGTTAAATGCCAACACAACATTGGTGAAACTGGTTGACCTGACCATTTTGGACCAAAATCATGTTTGCTTGTGGTCGTTGATGCTTAGAATAGGCTTAAAGGCGCCATACAGGGACCATAAGTGTAAAACAAGCCAGCGGATAATGTGTATATAACAGGCAAAGAAGCGTGTTAGGTAAGCTTGATCATAAGGAGACTTTCATTTCATACAAGGCCGCGATATCAGTTTCTGCATGATCCAATGTGTCAGCATGCAGTCGGGAAAATGATCTCTCTGCTCCCATGTTTTTCAATGCGGTGATGCATACTGCGTGTGTCGGCACACACTGAAGGGTCACCACAAACCATATTTACTACAATAGAGTTGATTCTGATATTATTGGCTAGGCACTATTTAAAATTGCCTAGCCTGCGGTTTCTACTTCACAAAGACAAGGCACAAAAGATTTTTTTGTAGAACTATCGAACAAAATGATGTGACGTTGTCATTCTGGCTATATTTTGCATTGAGACATGTCTATAAAATGGTCTGTAAATTAGCTGGGTATAATAAACAGCTTCTGTTCTTATCCGACTCTGCTGCAGTGTCATGTATGTTTTCATTCCGACAATGAACGGTTTAAGTTTTAACTCAGGGACATAAGCAGCTCCACTGTTCAAAAAAACAAGGTCTGGCAGTAGAACATGTGAAAACAAGCAAACTGACCACACATCCTCGCAGCTGAGGGACAAATAACCGCTGTCAATGGGAGCTTTATTACCACCGAGCGTGTATTCTTACACAATGAACACTGTGGTTTAGTGGGTATAGCCAGTATAACCTCTTAGAAGATTTTGTAAGGAATGGGGGGACTGAATTTAGCGCAATTATAGAACAACTGGGGGTTCACACATAACAAGTGAGAATCATGAGAGCGGCCACACTACATCAGTCTGTCAAACCATCAACTGACGCTGTTGTATGCTAATATAGCAGTGCCGCCAACGTCTGTCCCCCACTTCCTCCTTGATTTCTCTTTTTGGAGGAGAAAAACTGACTCCAGATCAGCAAAGATACCACTATTTGTGAGCGTGGGAAACACATGCGTGTCCGAAATGGTCAACAATGTCATGTGATCACTGTCGGCACAAACACAGTTCAGTGGTTTGAATCTTCCTGAACTCGTTTATAATTCTCTCAAATGGAAATTAAAAGTTGGCGACACAAAGAAGCGGGACGTATTTAATTGTAAAGAAAAGGAGATGGACATCAGCCCCGAGACGACTGAGGTTTACGCTGCCTTCATGTGGTCTTGTTATTATGGTAAATACCTCTTGCCGAGTAGAAAATTGCACATGAACGCCACCTTATCTGGTATTTTTCACTGGGAAACTGGGAGATCATTTCGAAGTTCCCAAGATTAGGTAACCTTTGACCTTTCTACACAACAGAGAGCAGTATGATTTTAAGTCTTTTAGCTAACTTTTATGAAGCCGACACTATGCATTTAGCTGTTAGCTACTCAATTTTTTCATATGGTCTCTTTTTCCACACTATGTTTTTTCGATCAAAGCCGAAACAAAGGAGCAGTAGTTCACCGGTTTGCAGTGCCCTGGTGTTACTTTTATTATGTTTCACTTTGCTACGACACAAATGCACTTGAACACAATGTACTCGTAACATCCACTTTACAACTGAAAAGGATCCTCTTTACCAGAGAAGAAGAATAACTTTATTTGTACAGCGCCTTTCACAGATGTGGTCACAAAGCACTTTACATAAGACAATTTCATATTTACCAATCTCCAAATGTGAAGCTAGGCTGGTGGTCACACACAAACAAACACACACACACACACATTACGAGGCACTGCGACCGCTTTCAACTAGTCATGACTCTGGAAGACTCACTGCGACTAAAATGAGAGCAAAATTGGGCAAAAAAAGGTGCGTAGTGTGTGCTCAGCTTTAGACACTACAATAACTCACTGAGTCCTTAGTTAACTTGCCCCCGTTTGTGTTTATTGGTCAAAGGTGGAAGTGACAAGTGTTTTCCCGCTGTTGAAAATAGTATCATCATTAATTCAGCCTTCAAAAAGAAAAATCCCATGGAACCTGAAGATTCTATCAAATGCATTTCTCAGCAGTGTCCTCGTCCAGCGCGTTCCGAAAGTGGAATGCGCACAGTGAGAGTTTATGGACCTCCCGGTGAAGTGACCCCTAACCTGACCTCAGCTGGGTCCCAAAACAACGACACGGGGAACCCCACACGGGCCCGGGACTCCCACCTCTCTCCTCTTTCAGTGCAGTGTGGGGGGTGCTCCAAGGGGCTAACACGGCCAACAAGACCACCGACTACAAAGACACTGTTGAATGTGCATTTTCTGGATCTGTAATAATCAGAATTAATGAGCGTTTTGCCTTGGGATCCTAAAATAAATCGTTCAAAGGGGGGTTCTGGACAAATTATTTTAGTGGCTGTCCCCCCCCATGATAATGTTTAATGCCCAGAAAGCAAACGATTGTTGGTTCATTAGTTCACAAGCTAATAAACTGGGTAGTGTCCGTGACAAATGTTATCTCTTGGAGACATTGCAGGTTTTGGGCCAATTTGGTCTCTTAACTTAATCCTCACAATAACATGTTTAATTATTGCACTGATTCAATGT
Source organism: Proterorhinus semilunaris (assembly GCA_021464625.1). Taxonomy (NCBI): domain Eukaryota; kingdom Metazoa; phylum Chordata; class Actinopteri; order Gobiiformes; family Gobiidae; genus Proterorhinus; species Proterorhinus semilunaris. The sequence goes on along the minus strand of CM038345.1, from coordinate 30,499,684 downwards.
TAGATAGATAGATGTATATGGTAAATTGTAATTTTTAGGGTTATTTTCTCAAAATGCATTCTTTTTCCACATTGGTGCGACAACATCAAGCTCAACACACGATTTGTTTATGGATCCAACCTGACAGCAGCAGATGCGAAGCCATCTTTAGATCAAGCTTTGTCCGATTTTTGCAAAAAACAACCAATTGATGGCCACAGCGAGAGCCACGCAGACCACACCAAACAGCACATTATATCACAAAAGTATACAAGAACCATCTTTTCCAGCTACATTTCAACCACAGACAGAGTTTAATGGCACTTACTGTGTTTGGAGTCGAATTTCTATTTAGCTAGCTACTTTCAGTCTCCGCTAGCTTCTCTCCACTAGCTTCTCGCCGCTAACTTCTCTCCGCTAGCTTCTCTCCGCTAGCTTCTCTCCGCTAGCTTTTCTCAGCTAACTTCTCTCCGCTAGCTTCTCTCCGCTAACGTCTCTCAGCTAACTTCTCTCCGCTAGCTTCTCTCCGCTAACTTCTCTCAGCTAACTTCTCTCCGCTAGCTTCTCTCCGCTAGCTTTTCTCAGCTAACTTCTCTCCGCTAGCTTCTCTCCGCTAGCTTTTCTCAGCTAACTTCCCTCCGCTAACTTCTCTCCGCTAACTTCTCTCCGCTAACTTCTCTCAGCTAACTTCTCTCCGCTAGCTTCTCTCAGCTAACGTCTCTCCACTAACTTCTCTCCGCTAGCGTCTCTAGAGCTGATGTCCATGCCCTTTACTTATTAAGTGGACCTACAGCCTTGAACTCAACAGTATTTTGAAGTTTTTTTCAGAGAGATTTTTCTAATTCTAGAAAAATATCCAAAATACCCCCGGAAATATGGGACATTTTCGGCATTTTTAAGCGTAAAAGGCCTTATTTTTATATGAAAACATAAAATAGCAGAAAACTTGCAATACATTTTTCCCTCATATTTATATCTGTAATCTATAGCAAAGGTTTCCAATTGATATCTCTAAATGTGTCTGACACCAACTTCTATTGATCGCTTTTTTGGTCTTCTGTAAAACTTGAACCTCCCCAACACGTACAGTGACCAAGGCATCTACTCCGGGAAGCTTTTCATAAGTCACTCACTCATACCAATGTCATCTTACACAAAAACAAAAGAAGACTGGAGCTTTCCGTACCATCTCGTGCATCAGTGTTGAAAATCTTGATCATTCTGGCTGACTGCTCCTGTTCCAGACTGTATGTTTTTCTCTTGCTACATTACAACTCTGAAATGCTACGCTCCTCTATGAACATGGTAAACACAGTGATAGCAATCTTTTCTATCATAAAACACAATCTTCTCCAGGTATTGGAATTATGATATCTATATTCTGCTGTGCGATTGCAAGCATATCTCTAATTTTCCACTTAACAAACCGTATGGCACCATATCCCCATGCTTCAACACATCCAAATGCTTCTATATGTGCGAACACAGCCTTATCTGGTCTATTTTAAGCCTTGCAGACAGGCCCCTATAGATCCCACCCGTTGGCTGCAAGACGAACCTGCACGCCTATATTTTAGCACCGCGCGGCAGGTAGAGAGACGCAGCTATGGCAAATGTCAGGATTTGTAGATTAGCACATCGCAATGGGGAGTTTAAACTCTTCTTAGTGAGTTGAGAAAAGCCTAAGCCGTGCAGAAAGAGCTTACATCTGAAATATAAGGTGTGATGCGGCTGACGGGGAAAGCGATAAGGAGCTGAGCTGACAACATGTATCCGCAAAGTGATGCTACAGTATAATGGTGTGTGTGAAGAAAATGGAGCACCAGCATTTTCTGTCATTTTGTGTCATTCATTTCTGCATCCTTGTCTCTCACAGTATTCCCATGTTTCTATATCTATAAATCTCCACAAGTCATTTCAGGGAGGTGACCACATTGGCTACGAAAGCATGCTACATCTTCCTTCCTAAGGTTGTAAGCCAGCCTGTGGAACATCCTTTCTAAACGTCTATGCTAAAGGGTAGCATATTTTTTCTTCCAGACAGCTTTTAATTTGAGACAATTAGAGCTTTAAGGCCCTATAGAAACAAGGGGGCGTGGCCTAGCCGGGCGGGGAGAAAATCTCTCATGGGAATCACAATGTATCACTATTTTTAGTTGTTTACTGGCGAACTATAAACATTATTTATCACACAAGTCAAGTCCATGAGGATTTTTTTATTCACAGCAAATTGTTCAGTAGAAGTGCAAAACGGCCCTTGTTCCTAACGTTAGCATATGTAGCCTGAAGCTAACGTTAGCTTCCTGGGTAGCATAGTCAATTTTTTTTGTATTTATGGGATGTTGAACCACTTTGCTCCTCACTTCTGATATGTTCTGTCTGCATCGTTTTATGATTTGTTGAGTTGATATGGTGTATATGGTCAACCCAAATAGTCAATAAGTAACGAAACATATACAGTAGGTAAACCTTGTTTTGTTAAACTTTGACACCAAAAGATGACAGTAATGGTTAAAGAGTGCCTACAATTTCGTCTGATTTTGACCCAAAAAAAAAACATTTTAACACCTTTTAGTCCAAATCAGACCAAATAGTAGCCTGGTTAGCACCAGCCAAAATATCACAAGAAATATTTAGTCTGGGAATCACCCATTCATTTTCTCGTAGGAGAGTTGTGGTTTACGATTGTCCATAGCCGTTTATGGGCGCTACAAATGTCTACCATATGCTTCTGTACGTAGCCCAAAGCCAGTTGTATAAATTGTACCCGATGACGTTCGACATACCCACTGTTCTTTTTTAAAAATAAACCTTCGAGCTGAACTATTTAGAACACGATCTAAAGCTTGATCGAAAGATGGCTTCGCATCTGCTGCTGTTATGTTGGATCAATAAACAAACTACAAGCGTCCGTCTGTCGAATAGTTTGTCATTGTCCCCATTCTGTGATTGGTCCTCAAATCCATGTGAAGATTTTAGCCTTGGTCTCCAGGCTGCTAAGCAGTACGAAATGATTCGATGGCGCAAAGCAGCTTGGGTATTCCCAGGTTAACCAAATAGTGCTTTTTTTTTTCAACTTTAGAATAACATGATGAGGCTGAATATATGGGTATAGTTTTTGGTTAGACTTGATTTTTTTTGAGTTTCTTAAATACTATGGTTAGTCCATATAGGCATCTTTTGCATTCTGGTTGTATACAGTACATCCCTGTCGCACTATACGACAGTTGTGAGTGAGAAAGCTGAGACAGCTGCAAGTCAAAAACGTTTTTCCCTTTGGAGTTTGGTATCTGTTTATGGCAGACAATATGATCGCTCTATGACACGTGAGGGAAAACCTAACCTTATCTGCAATGGTATGTCTGTGAATGACTTGGATGTTGTTTCGTTTTTGTTTGTTTCATTTTGAACACTTCCACATTTTTACCAAGCGCACGCTCACTTCCAACCACATCATCTACTTCTCCGAACTCCAGCCATGTCCCAATCAGACCCTTTAAAAATCCCTTTACACAGTCGATTCTTGTGCTGAAATTCCTTCGCGCAGCACTCTACCCCCCTTCTGTGTACGCGTCAAGGCTGCACCTCATCTCCATGCGTTTTCTTTACGGCTGCTTTTAGCACAGTCTGTCTGGCCAAGTGGAGGGTGTCCGCCTGGCCCTTTCCCTCCTTTGTCTGCTCCTGCGGGGGACATGAATGGGAGGCTGGGGCCCGGACAAAGGACAGATCACGGCGCTATTGCGGGGGACAAATGAGCTTAGTTACCCCAAATCGGAGGGAGGTGTGGTGCGAGCATTGAAAGCCTCACCTAGAACCGGATAGATGGGGAGGGACTTGGTGGACGGGAGAAGGGGGGGGGGCAAAGTTTCTCGGGAAGAACAGCTGAGAGCTCACTTCCCATGATGCAATGCTCTGTCACTATCCCACAATAACAACGGGGGGTATGGTTTTGATGGGGGGGAGGGGAGCAGCGGGGGCACCAGCTGATCACGGGGTTCGCCATGGCGACGCCGAACACAGAGCAGTGATGTGCAGAAATGCGACAGGTTGGCAACTCATCAACGCAAAAGACAAAACGCAAAGCAAAACAATGTGGCGTTTATTGGGGAAATTATCCTAAGATACTTCATGCAACAAGTTGTAAAGGCCCAGAAGCTGTGACAAACTGTCTGGTCTCGCAGCAAGAAGGTCCGGGTTCGAGACCCCGTGTGCCTTTCTGCAAAGCATTTTCGTACCCATTTCTACATAGCACTGAGTGTGTGTGTGTGATTGAATGATTTATATTATATGTAAAGGTTGTTTGTTTTTTTTTAGAAAGAAAGGGGAAATGTACTACAATTTTGTGTAGAAAGCCCCAATCAGGAACTGGAGTTGAAAATTAGCACTAGCTAGCTATACACTCTTCTTGGATAGCATCAGCTACAAACTTGTTTAGTACTGTTGAATTGCAATGTCCCTGTCAAATAGATAAATACATAAATACAATTAATAAATGCATAAGACTATACCTCAAGTTCTGTCAAGATCAAGTATTAACCAATATGATGTCAAGATGTGTTTCAGTTGTATAAGTAACTCATGCCCCTAGAGGCCATAAGCGCCACTGCAGGTGTCGTAGGATGTTATGGTTTTTTTCTCATTAATTGTCCGTGAGAGTAAATATTACGGTGACAGAAAAGACAGAGGGAGAGAGGGATATTGTACATGCAATTACACAATGGAGATCATTTTCACTCAAACATTGCTGTATATACTGTTTAAGTGGCGCTAGTCCGCAGTTAGTGTCGCCCGTTAGCCTGTTAGCTTCTTCTTTGTGATTCCATTTGTGTGTATTGCGCCTCCGCCTCGGTGGAAGTGAAAGTTGCAATTGTGTTTTTTTTGACCGGGACACCAGGGGGAGCTGAAAGACCCCACATTATCCCATTAACACTTGTATTACCCACAGAGGGACTACAAAAAGGATTTATTAAGGTGAACAAGTTACTTAGTACTTATTTAAGTTATGGACTGGACTGTAAGATGACTTCAAACAATGTTTACCAGGATTCTACGTGATTACCTTAAAGATATTTTGTCTGCATTGTATCAGATTGTTGATTATGATTTTCATTAAATAATTTATTTCATGAGGTAAGCTCATTCAGTATCAGTTACTGTGAGGTTGGTATAAAGGTTGGCCAAAATAAGCATTGCTTTAGTTTAGCCTATTCCACTTTTTGTTGAAATATTTATTTTCCGTTTCCAATCCTTTATGTTATTTTTAATATTTTTTTGAGGATTGTATTGATTTAAATGCATCAACCAACCCAATAAACCATTCATTCATCTGGAGATGTGTCCCTGCTACATTACACCAGTGGCACTACAGGATGCTTCAACAGGGACAATAAAATATACCTTAATCTAAAATGCAGCAACTTGTTTTTGAGGAAAAACTCCACAGAAATCCCCCCACGGTTTGAATTAGGACTGTCTTGATGTGAGGATAGAGTGCCAACCTTTTAATTAATTCCATATTGAACGACAAACCTCTACAAACTGACACTCATAACCATAAAACTACAGTACCAGTTTTCCCAGCTTTCCTGTTTCGTGTCAGATTGTGATAGTGCCACTAAACAAAAAAAACACATAGAACCTATTTTCTGCCAATTCACACGGGTAAAATGTGATTGTAACGTTTGTCTAATATTCATCCATAATCTAAGATGAAACATAGATTAACTGTTCTTCCGGTCTATACAGCCACAGCTATAGCATTGTCCTTTACACCTTTACAGCTTGAGCCTTTCCGAGATAAGACATTTTCTTTCAGCGGAGATTGAGCTGAGATTTCTTTAAATGTCACGTATCACAAATGCCATTTCAGTTTCTCTCCTCCATTCCCTCTCCGCTGCTGTTGTTCTCACTTTTTTCTCTCCAAAGGAAACATTTCCGTGTGGCCCCTGTAACCCCGGCCTTCCTCCCGCCCCGCTCTCCCCTATCTTCATCCTCCTCCTCCTCCTCCTCTCTGTGTCACTGTGAAGTCCCGTGTGGGTTTAGCCGTGTTTGCTCCTGCTGTTGGCTCATTCTACAGCCCCAGCCAGTAACACAAGGGAAAGCAGCGGAGAACAAATAAGCGGCTTCTGTGGACTCATTCTGCTCATTTCAGCTCCCAAATTGCCTCCACGTTGGAGCATGGAAGACACATTCACTGGGGTTGAATCGACAGTGGCTCAGAGATCGAGTGATTGGAGGGTTGGCGGTTCGAAATCCGGTTTCCGCAAGTGAAAACTGTCATTGTTTCCTTGGGCAAGACCCTCCACCCTCGCCTGCATGAATGTAGTGTGATGGTCGGAGGTGCAGATGGCTCAGATGTGTAGTGTAAAGGTGCATTATGGAACTTTTTATGTGAAAAAAAAAACCTTTCATTTGTGTGTATTTGACCTTTTAGTGACCCAGCGGCTGTATATGAAAGGTCAGCCTTTACTTTCCATCACAGTGGTCTTTATGATGCTCCAGAATCAATTCTTTCTTAGAGTCTCTGGTAGGTTTTCACCGCTGACAGACCCGCTCACCAGAAAACCTATACACATTTGATGCATTGTAGAGGACACGTGATGGAAAGTAAACATACCATGCTAACCACTCATACAGCCATTGGATCACAAAAAAGTAAATTTTTGGTGGGTTTTTTTTGCATACAGAATTGTATAATACAGCCTATTGTACATTTTTTAGTGGAAGGAGAAGATCTTTATTTATATATCGCCTTTCACAGACATGGTCACAAAGCCATACTCAGTGGTGGTAAACTACATTAGTAGCTTAGTTTCCCCTGGGGGAGACTGACAGAAGCGCCGTCGCGACTGCGCACATCTGCGCCAAGGGTCCCCTAATATTTTTAAACTCCGTATAGTCCCTTTAAGATCTGAATAAAAAGAGGGAAAGATGTAGAATCAAGTTTGAAGGAATGGAGATTCATTTTGCACGGGTTGTACAAAGAAGTATTTATATGTACAGATTACATAAGTACTCTATGGAAGTCTTAAGTTGGCAAGATGCAAAGATGAAATGTACAAATACATCAGATACATCAGAGGCCATGGGCAAGGGCATGTTTGTAGCTGACTGGGCCCCAAGTTATAGAAGGCCAGTGATATAATGTTTGTTGTAGAACAGATCACTGTGTGTTATGGTCAGATGTCAATGAGGCATATGTGTAACACTATTTTGAGGAATATATGTACAGTCAATTATCCAAACGGTATAATTAAAGATGCATAACTTTGGACATCTGATACCTGACTGTGCGATTCTAATTTTAAAAGGTTTTACAATACAATACAATAGTAGCTTACCACCCTTGAATGCATGAATAATGACTAGGGCTGGGTACTGTTAAACAATACCAATATGGTATCAAGAAAAAATTGAGGTACAAGTGGTATAGAAAAAATCGAAAGCAGGTACAGAAAAAAAAAAAAAAAAATCTTTAGAGACCAAGTTTTGCCTGTTGAGTACTGGCTGTGACTTCCTGTACTTGGTTGTTTCAGCTCAAGTAAAAGATACAAATTGAAAAGAAATAGTACTTTATGGAATAAATGAACATTATTGTTCTGTTTGCTGGTTCTTGATGACAAATACATTACATTTTAGTAGGTTTAAAAAAAATCCAGTATCAATAGCGTAAACCACGTATCATGAAAGTACCGGTATCGAAAGCTAGCTTTATAAGCTAACTGTTTATAAAATTAGCTTATAAAGTTTCTAAAGACAAATAGTTTGGGTTTGGCTACATCCTGTTTTTGTCCGAGATTAGTCCTCATTTAGTCCTCTTTTAGTTTTAGTTTAGAACTAGTCTAGTCCTGTTGTAGCCCTGGTTTAGCTGTAGTTTTGCTTCGACCGTGCTTTGTATTGCCTCAGCTTCGTGCTCAAGTGCATACAAGTGCTCTATATAGTATCTCCGTACATAATTGAATCCGATTGTTCTCTCCTGTTGTCAGCTGATCCTCCCTCGCTCCATCTCCTTCACTGACACCTCATCTCACCTTGTTAAAGTCATTATGTCCCTCTGTGAACGTGAGGCGAGGTGCATGGAGACAGATGACCAGCGGTGACCCCAGGGGCAGCCCCCCGACACGAGGATTACCCCGCAATAATAGATTCTGTCACAGCCCTTTCCTGTGTCCCCCACCCCGCTCACACATGGGACCGTCCCGCTGTGATTGATGCTCTCCACGGGACTCTCTTTCTTTCTGTTTCTGGATGGGAGTCTTTGGTGGTCCCGGGATACTTGGCTCAATCAATGCGCAGCTGTCACAACTTCATGAAATATCTATAGGCAAGTTCAGTTTTGACAATAAAATCATGTTCTGCTCTGGACAATGTCAGGAGATTTCCAAAACTACCTGAATTTGACTAACTGTTATGATCGGTTGCCGCCTTTGGTCAGGTGTATGTTCAGCAACACTGTCCCATCATCAATACAAGATCTTGGTGAAAAATTAAAGGTGCACTATGCAACTTTTTATATATAAAAAAAATTGACAATAGTGCGTATTTGACCTTTCAGTGACCTAGTGACTCCTTGGTTGGTTAGCTTAGTGCCTTTTCTTATTACCATCCCGGTGGCCCCTAAGACGCTCCATGATCAACAGTGTCCAGGATTTTTGGGAGGTTTTCACTGCTGATTGAGCCGTCTCCATGGTTACGCAAACATTTTATTCCAAAACCTACAAGAAATCCTAAAAAACACTCATCAGAGCCACCGGGATGGAATGTAAAGGCGTTTAGCTAACCACCGATACAGCCACTAGGTCATTGAAAGGTCAAATATGCACTATTATTAACTTCTTTTTTTTTTTTTTTTATAAAATGTTGCATAGTGCACTGGATCTTTTGACGTAGCAGAGGCTTATTGAAACAATGCCACAGTGAATGCATGAAGCTGTAACCAAAGCTAAAGGCGGAACAATGAAATATATATCGTGCGACCCTTTTTTTGTGGCAATGTTTAATTTCTCTATTATGAGATCAATAGAGTCTCGTTTTATGTTATCTTATTTCAGTGAAGCAACAATTTAATGCAGAAAAGTTATTGTTATATTTAAAATGTAGTTAATGACATAGATGACTCACTCATTTTTCATTGATATAACATGGTTGGCACGGCAACAGTTTAAATGGTTACCTCTATGTACGTCACTGCCTGTCAGTGTCCAAAAAAAAAGGAAAACAGTAAACATCACAAAAAATGGCAAACTAACAAAAATTGGGTACAAGTTTGAACAAAAATCTTAAATTTAATTGTGTTGACTATGTTTTTGCAAAAATGGTGTCTAATGTTTCATATGCACTTTAACGTCTTCCACCTGATAAAAGCTTAAGCAGATTTTTTGAGTAGAGTAAGTGAACGCTTCTTTTGATTTAATTACTTAGTGTCTGATCAGATTACTACAAGATATCTTTGTGATGTTTGACGAATGTGATGTTGATGAAATATATACAATCTTTTATTACACGTCCCTAAATCAAGTCTGTTTTGCCAATTCATTAAAGCAAAGTGAAGATATCCACCAGAAGAACAAGGATAGTGCGATGCATTTTAATGGGGCCCATTCTTTCCCACAGACGCGCTGAAAGGTGTTTTTTTTTAATAGGAAAAACAGCGCAGGGATGTTAGCTTTTATTGCTTATCGCCGTTCTTTATATTACCCAGTGGTGAGCTTTACAGCTGCAGGACAGAGGCGCACAAAACGCTTTATTTTACTTATATATTTATTTTTCTTCTTTCTTCTCGGTCCCCTTACCTGCCTGATGCATTTGTCAAACTGCGGCTAAAGCAGAGCCTGAGACAGACTCTGGGATTTCAAAGCTTTGTGTTACTGCTGCTGTGTGTCCGGAATAATCAGAAGCAGCGGCGACTGAAGGGAGTCCGTGGCTCAGAGCAACACATTTAACGCATCACTCCTAACACGTTTAACTTTCACAAACCAGAAAAATCCAGACCGAGATTCCCACCCGATTTGAAAATGATGTCGAGGTTCCTTTTGATGTGGATTCATTAGGATTAAGAGTAAAGTAAGATATTAGACCAATCCATTTATATTTGTTTGCATGACTATGTTTAGGGGGCAGAATATCAACTTGTGTCTGTAAATAAAACATGGATATTTGAGCAGCATTGTGGCTAAGTGGTTAGCACTCTAACAAGACCACTAACAGCAACAAGAAAGTGATTACTGGATTGAATGGGACCCTTTAATTTCATGTATTCATTGTCTTTTCATGGGAAACAACAAGAAAAGCCGCGACAACAATACATCAAACACAACAGCAGCAATAATACATTCCATGACAAGAAGAACAGGAGTAGGGGGAAGAAAAATTATAGTAGATTCCTACCCCATTCTTATTTGAAAATATCAGATGGCCTCTCAAAATGTAACGAAATAGCCTATAGCCCAGATGTGATCAATTTTGGACAATGTTGCAAACAAATATTCAAGCCATTGTTTTTTTCCTCATACAGATTGTTATCAACTTTATATTAACCTCAGCTTGAATGGAGAAAAAAAAGCTTTTCACTCCAGAATCATTCAACACAAAAACAATCCATTGTCTCCTCCAAACTCCACAACTATGTTGCAAAAGAACCTGACAATAACATAGTCCCATGACAATAGTTGAGATTGACCGACGTTGACATTGCGATTCTAATTATGTTTTGATTAACTGCCCAGCCCAAGTTTGTATTATCTTCCATTGTCTGCGCACACGTTCCCTCCCAATGCTCCAGGAGATGCTGGTTCGATATTGCAAATCCTCAATAGTCATATATCAGCGGAGGATCAGTCCATATAGTACATGATAAGTGAGGTGGATTATAGTGAATATGTGGATAGAAGGATGTAGAAGTTAGAGAACAAGAACCCAGGAGGAAGACCGAAAAGGACATCTGCGCAATGGAAGAGGAGGATTTAAATTAGATTGACAGCAGTTTGAGAACGATATAGGTAAAGGGCCTATCCCACCGGCCTGGAGGCTAGCTGGAGACTCAAGTTGCCACTGGTCACGGAGATGTCTCTGAGACGTCCCCTAAAGATAAGGCAAGTCTCCAGGTAATCGCGGTGAAAACTAACAGGTTTCGATTTCAGCGGAGACTTTAAAAAGTCTCCACATGGTCTCCGAGAGGTCTCCGCGGTTGTGTCGCGAGTACTAGTATTTGTTGTTGAGGTTGAGGACAACAAATAGTATTCGCAAGACAACTGCTTGAGACTGCTGAGACCTGAGACTAACCCAAACACAGCTGCGGTCTATTGATGGCGCACACATCACAGAGATCCGTCACAACAAAAAATGTTCACGTCCTCGATAATTGTACCATGTTTTGAAGTGCACTTTGCATTGAAAAGGGTAAGAATAACGCCCAATGCTAGCACTATATTATGCCCTGCTATAGCGCACACAGATCCGTCATAAGGTGCCAGCAGCTGGTGATGGATGGGGAGGGTTAAGGTCACCCGGGAGCAGAAGGTTCTCTGGACAATGGACAATGGACTGTGGAGGTCTGCAGAAAGAGCTCAATCGCATTAGGCAGCTGTGAGGAAGCTCTGAGGTCCATTATATTTCCTCAATCAGCCTCAAGGACATGCCATTATCGCCCAGTGCTGGATGTGGTCAGTGAAGGAAACAGCAAAGTGATGCGCGGTGAATGCAGGTAATTATGGGCCTTTATGTTTAAGGTCAGGCTTTAAAGAAGACAATACGAATGTCCTCTGAATGTTGTATTTCTTTTTCATTTGACAGTAATTGATCATTGATGGTAGGTTTATTATTCACAAAAGGTTTGATACATCGTTATGGATTTCTTTTTCACCTCGGAGAGACACTGAGAGACTAAACTTATTGTGCTTTTGGCCAGTTTGCTCTCTTCACATGAAAGTGTTCACTTGGAAACATAAAATTGCCAAGTCTTCCTAAATAAGGCGTTTTATTATTTCACTGAATGGAATTTCCATAAATGTATCTGGGAGACTCACAGGCCCTTTTCTAAAAGTAAATTTTTCTCGCGGACAGCATCTCCTTTTGACGAAGCGTCTAAAGATTTTCCAGTCGTCAGTATTTTTTAAATAAGAATAATTAATTCCCAGCCTGATTTGTAGAGTTTCTATCCCCCGAGAACAAAAGAGATTTTAATTTTTGCATATATCCAAAGTCCTTTGAAAACGTATTTGTCTCGAGGATGTCTACAACAAAAAAATCTACATAAAAAGATTAATATTTTCACAGGGATCTTTGCCCCGTTCCCCTGCATCGCGTAAAATTTATAATTTCAATATTTATCTTACAAAAAATAGTTTTGGGAACTGAACACAAATCATCCTGCCCACAAACGCTTTTCTTGGAGTAAAAATGTATTCCGCAGATGTTGGAGCGTGCTGTACAGGTTTCCGAAGGGATTATGACTCGAAAGGTCACTGCTTCCCATCCACCACCCAGGACCTAGGAGAGAGTGTTTCTGATATTAACTTTTCTCGCACTGAAAAGTTCAGAGTGAGAGTGGTGTTGGGAAGGCTTCGAAAACTGACTGGGTTCCACTGATATCATTCATATTACAGTTACTTCTACAATCCCACGATGTTCTCGACATGGCATGGGATCAGACGTCGAAAGAGAGTCAACAACACAGACAAAAGTACGAGTTGTTTTAGTGTTGACGACGTTTCGCCTCTCACCTCAAGAGTCTTCGTGATCGTTCTCAACACTAAGCCAACCCAGAGGATGGCCTAAGAACTCTGGAAATCTCCCGCACAACCAAGAGTTTAAAAAAACAAAAAAAACAACATTGAGTCAGTGAAATCTTTTGTGCTTTGCCACCCACTTCGGAACCTTGATGTGCTATTTATGAAAGTCTATGTTCTAAGAAATAACAATGGTGTCTAGAATTTTCGGCTTGCATGGTTTTCTCAAATGGCCACTAGTATCTTTTTGACTTGTTGAATATGGAACTGCAGCTTTAACCGTTTTAAGATCTGGATCGAGTATAGCCTGTTTGCTGAGTGCACATGTCTAAAACCTTTATGCAATTGGATGTATTTGTTGTAAGACAAGAACTAAATAGTTTTGAAAACCATGTTTGGGTCCATCTATCAAAGCGAGTCGAGCACTTTTCATTGCTGCTGTAAAACAATAATTAATTTATTGTAAATCTTCCCAGGCTTCAGGCGTCCGCATCTGTACAGCATTTTTCAACTCCTTCTGTCCCACACACACCGAATGAGTGAAGCGAAGAAAGAAGTGTGCTTTACTAAGTGTTTATTAATGACAAAGTACCACAGTCGTCTCCTGAGGTATAGTCTGTTTATTCTGCTAAACCTGTGGGCCTTTCTTCTCCATGCACTCACATAAATGTATGCAGCAGCCTGCTGGGCACACTTAGGCAGCACAGCAAATGTCTCACCAACATGAATTAAAGCCAAACTTTGCCCAGAGCTCTGCTTTAAAGTTGCCAGCTCTGGCTGAATTCTAATGACGTTTAATGATAGACAAATATGCACCGTGAATAATGAGAGTGCGAGGCTGCCTTCCTGTGTGAAATTAAGTTAGATTTTAATACAGTGCCAAGCAAAGTAGGAGGGATTCCAATTGGATGATTGCTGCATACTCAGCAATGGCATGTGCCCAAAAAAAGACGTAAGGCGCTGATCTGGATTTACTGAATGACAATTACTTCATCAAAAGATTTCTTCCCTCTCTCATGATATAGGATTATTCCAAGTTGTCAATGCCGGGGTTTAAGTAATAAACTCAAATACTGTTGGACATCAGTGCTAGTACTGGAACCCCGCTGCCGTGTGTCTTTTTCACAAAGGGTCACTATTTTGTCCTGTCCGTTCAAGCGAGGGATCCTCCTCAAGGCTTTTTTCTCCCACCGGGTTTTTGAGTTTGCCCTTGCCGTGCAGAAGGGCCCTACCTACTAATCTCAACAATATCCACCTGCTGCTGATAGTTCATTTTATAACATAAGATTATTTTCGGTTTCACTGGAGTCATTGCTGGTTTCTGAACTTTTTTCCCCTTTTTTTTTCTTGATTGTATGTGTGGCAACTTCTGTTGTGCCACTACGCTATGAATAGATTATTTGATTTGATAGATGAACTGGTAGCTATGTACGGATAAACTGGGGCCGGCACTGCAGTCCTTTCAACAGTTGCCACTAGTCATTCGAGAATGACTCAAAACACGGCATCAGAGAAAAAAGTTGCATAAATTAAATTGTGTGTAAGTAGTTGGTTAGTTTATAATGAGTATCTTTTAACCCCTTGATGCTTCCTTGTGCATGTCCCCCTGCCCTGTGCTAAAGGCTGCATTCAAAAGAGACAGCACAGACTACACCTACTGCATGTGTTTCATCTTCACCTGACTTTGCTACACAGGACTACAGATCCATCCTGCGCGAGGACGGGTTTGTGAAATGAAAGTCTTGATAAGAAAAACACGTCATCTGTGGTGATTACATTGCAAATCCGAATGTTCTCCACATTCTCTTCCCTGCTTGATACAATCTAAAACAGGTATGGGCAAACTTTTTGATGCAAGGGCCACATTGGCCTTTTTGAACTCGGCACGAGGGGCAGACCAGTTGCGAATATAAATATTTCAAATAATTAGGTTGTTCTCAGATAGACTGAAATCGAGTAAATATAATTAAAAAGCAACAAAATAGCGCCAGTTTTGTATGATCTTTCTCCATGTCAGAGAAACATTTGTTGTTTTCACCTTTTTAAGGCGGTGCATATTGGGTTTAGTTATGTTTTTTTGGGCCGGATTGAAAGGCAAGGTGGGTTTTCCCATCTCTAATCTAAACTGTGAAATCCATGGGCCAGGTCCAGTCGACTGAAGAACAGTTTTATCCACCAGGCTATCAGGACGATGAACTCCCTCTCGTCCCTTTCCTCCCTGATCTTGGTTTACATTCTGTCACATAGATTTTTCAGTAATTTGTGTTGCAATTTGATGTTTTATTCATTTATTCCTTCTATCCACTGACCGTACTGTAACCTCTAAGGAACTTTGCAATCACCTGTTCAATTCATGGTTTGAATCCAACAAGTCTAAAGCTGTCTGTAATGCCTCACCGTTAGACTACTAACTAAATGTCATTAACAGGTATCAGTGTTGACTAATGGGCCTGTCCGCCGCTGAGCTTCTTGCTAATGCTTCCGTTAATGCTGTTTCTATTAGGACCTATAAATCAGGTTTAAAACAGGTTTTCGTGAGAATGTGACTACAATGAAAACCAGCAGGTTACACGATCCTGTTCCGGAGTAATGAGGCTGACCTTTAAATAAGAAACTCATAAATGCTAACATGTGTAAAGTGTGCTACAGAAATGCTAAGGAAGTAGTTAGGCACTTTAAAAGAAAAAAAAAAAACATTCCCTGCAATGCTTTCTCACGAACATAATGATTTGTTTCCCGCTGTTTTAGTAAAGGAAGAAATCTGTTTGCCTGCACTATTACAAAGCAACTGAAAATCTAAGTGTTACGAGTGCTAACCATCAGGGACTCTAGACCAGGAGGGACATGTGTTTTTGGGGAAACAATAAATGTAAAGTTTTACATATTAAAATAATAATGGCAGCTGAGGTTCCTTTGACATATAGGGCTTGATCTTCCGCCTGGCGAAACAACAGCGTTAGCGCAGAAGAGAGTGTCTGCGTACATTGATGAATGAATGGGTGACTGGTTCCTTACTGTAAAGCGCTTTGGGCCAGATAAAGGTAGAACAGTGCTCTATAAGTTGAGTCCATTTACCAAAACACCAGCATGTGCGCCTCACTCACCGCTACACTGTTCAGCGGAAAACATTGGGAGTAGGAAGAAAAAGAAGGACCACTGTTGTACATAACATCGCAGGTGACGATGGGTGTCTGCCCATACAGCCCCCGTTCAACCCACTTACTGTGTTTAGTCTGGAGCTGAAGGCGTCACTTTTCCCCCCTTGCCAGGGCAAAAGTCAAGTCTAAAGCCTGTGTCTAGAAACACAAGATCGGGCCCATAGTGTCACTTTTTAGCACAGCACACCAGAACACGCACAGTAGATAGTCGGCCTGACCAAACTGGAGATGGGACAGGGGTCACCCACTGCTCCTGACAGGTTGTCCCATTTAGTGGCATTGGCATAACGTATTTTAACCCTTTAATTCATTTGGTTTATTGAGCCTTGACCATGTTTAGGCACATTAATCAAAAATGAAAATATGCTACGTACTATACCATGAGTTCTATCTCGCTAGGCCAAACATTATTCATACTATACAATGTTCTTCAAATAATGGCACCCTCTTGTTAAATTAAAGTTTTAAACTAAATCTAATGTGCTGTTGATGTTGACATAGCAAACCCCGCACCATCTTATAAAACATCGTAAAAGCGGGCTCCTCCTTTACGAATAAATGTAAGGACCGACCCAAACTCACGCGTCCTGGGCCCGGCTATTTAGCGAACAGTGGAAATGCCCCTCATGTTCTTGAGCACTTTAGGTGGTCTCAGCTTCTATACCTCAGAGCTGACAGCAGTGAGGCCCAGTCAAACAGTCCATGTGGAAGGCATTACTCCACTGCTACTGTTCCATAGGCTGCCGTAGGACTGAGAGAGGGGCAAAGGGCTCAGGAATTCTCCATAGCTCTCTGTCAGTGCTCAGCTCCGGCCCCTGATGGCACACAGATGAACATGAGCAGACACGGAGGCTGAGGAGGTGGGTCAGACAGAGGTGAACACAAGGCGATGGGATCAGGAGTATGTGTAGATCTGCATGAAAGAGAAACCGAGAAACAAGGTTGTACTTGTGAGTACCTTTAGTTCGCCACAGATTTCTCCCGTTCCCCAAAAGCTTGGAATCGCTTTGGTCGAGTGGTTGTAGCAGTTTGGCCTCAGAGCATGAAGGTCCCTGGTTTCATTCCCGCACCATTTGGCCTCTCTATGAAGAGTTTGTATCAGGGTACTCGTACTCTGGTTTCTCCTATCAATCTAAAAAATATGTCCAATCGGGTAATTGTCCAGCAAGGTAAGATCCTATGGCACAAAATCAGCGGAAGGCGCCCTAGACACTGCACTGCGGTTTACTACTGCGCCTGACATTGTCCAATGTCACAACAACAGCTTGCTACAGTTTATCACTTACTGAATTCACTGTGGAACCGTTAGTCAAACAACTTGTAGCCTCTCAACCCATAAAATCAACACACTCACTTTTCTGTACCACTACACAATATTCCATTCATCCATCCATCCATCCTCCAGCGTTTCTTGGGTCTTCCAGAAGGCCTCCTCTCAACAGGACATGCCCCGAACACCTCCCAAGGGACGCAACCAGGAGGCATCCGAAACAGATGCCCGTGCCAACTCAGCTGGCTCCTCTTGATGTGAAGGAGCAGCTTCTCTACTCCGAGCTTCTCCCGGGTGACTGAGCTCCTCATCCTATCTCTCTAAGGGTGCACCCAGCCACCCTGCGAGTGAAACTTGCATTGTTCTCTCACCTTAACGTTTACACATTTTGCGAGAGAACCATCATGGACTCAAGACAATGAATGATCATCAATAACTAAAATGATTTAATTTATCTGCATACGGTTCTCTAAAATTGCATCAGCTTCTGCCATAGTCTCTCTTCCAGACATGTTCCTGTTTCGGTGTCAGAGCCACAGCCTATAATTACCTCCAGCTCTATAGTGCAATGTCCTGCTGCTGCGTAATCAGCACTAAGAGTCGAGAGGAAGTCCAGCACTTATTCCAATGGACGGGCCTAAGCCTTTCTACATACAGACCAGGTTAGAAACACACGGTGATTGCACCTAAGTGGCAGAAAATAATACCTGTTCAACTAACACATGCACTTAATGATTGCTGCCATGACAGCTTGGGCAGAATGGCAATGTGCTCATAATGTGTGCATTAGAGAAGTCTATGCTTGGGGGAAATCAAAACAAAAAATAAGCAATACCCTTTTGTTGTAATTTCAAAACCATTCAAAGAAAACCTATGCTAACTCAGGGAAAAGATGCAAACTTAATACTTTTTACTCAAAAAGTACTTTATCAAATGCTGAATTATGAATATATTTTACACAGAATAAAGAAACGGAAACATAGAAGTGCAAAGTGGTTCAACAGCCCATAAATATGTAAATAACGGAAAATGCTGACCATAATGTTAGCATTTGCTTTGTGCTTCATCGGTATGATTTTGACTTGCCTTTCTTTTTGTCACACAAAAAAAAGTGGAAAAAATAGGCCTTGTATGACGCGTTGCCATCTGTATCTATTGTGCTTTTATAGTGAAAACCCCTATTTAGTTGTATTGTCGTGCTTTTATTGTGAAAATGCTTATCAGAATCAGACTCAGAATAGGTTTTTTTGCCATTGTTTGAGAACAGGTTCATAAACTAGGAATTGTTATTGAATCGGATGTGCAACATAAAACAAATAACACAGAATTTAGATAAAAAATAAGCTATAAAACTTTAAACTATAAGGCTTTAGGGGGCATGCATAAGAAATATTAATAAATAAGATACAAAATAAAAAGTTAAATATGGTAAGACGACAACAATTGACTTAGAATAACAGTGGGATTATATTTACAGATGTGTATGAGTATAAAGTAAAGTGATAAGTGATAGCAGCAGATCTAAGTTTTCCTGGCCTGCCAGACACTCCTCCTTTCTGTTCAAAAGAAGAACCGTCTGGGCGGCTGCTCGCAGCCAATCATTTTACGATTTTACCCACATCGGTCCAATCACGCACCAAGAGACGGAAGCCGTCACCTGTCACCACCACGCCCTCTTACGTCCCTAAAAAAGGACGTTTTTGGAAAGGCTTTCCAAAAACTTGTTACTGCAACGTATATAGCGTTGCTCTAATTGGTTGATGCCGTCTGTCAATCACACCCACATGGAAATTGTTGAGTTCATGCTTGCTCCCAGACTATGTCTTTGAAATATCTATGAAAAGGCATGTCGTTTGGCAGGCCAGGCAAGATCGAAGTGTGGACACACCACACAGTGCAACAGGGCAGATTACATCCATGAGTCTGTAACTAAGTTATTGGGTCTTGTTTTTGTTCACGAGTCTGATGGCGGAGGGGAAAAACTGTTCAAGTGGCGGGAGATATTGGTCTGGATAGACCGTAGCCTCCTGCCTGAGGGGAGAGGGGTCAGCTGTGATCCGACCCACACGCCTCCGGGTCCTGGAGGCCAGTCACCTTCTCAGCAGCACGCACAATGCGCTGCAGTCGGTGCCTGTCCCGTTCTGCAGCGCCGAAGTACCACACGGTGATGGAAAAGGTGAGGATGGACTCGATGATGGCCGTGTAGAACTGCACCAGCATCCTGGTAGCCATCTCAAGTTTCTTCAGCTGCCGCAGGAAGAACATCCTCTGCTAGGCCTTCTTGATGAGAGAGCAGATGGTCAGCTCCCATTTGAGGTCCTGGGTGATGGGCTGTGTCTTTCCTAGAGTCCACGATTATCTCCACTGTCTTCTGGGCGTTCAGCTCCAGGTTGTTGTGGCTGCATCAGGACGCCAGCCGGTCCACCTCTCTCCTGTAGGCGGACTCATCACCATCCGAGATGAGCCCGATGAGGGTGGTGTCATCCGCAAACTTGATCAGTTTAACGGACTGGTGATTGGAGGTGCAGCAGTTTGTATACAGGGAGAAGAGCCAGGGGGAAAGTACACAGCCCTGAGGAGTTCCAGTGTTTGTAGTCCGAGTGTCCGAGACGATCTTCCCCAGCTGCACATGCTGTCTCCGGTCCATCAGGAAGTCAGTGATCCACCTGCAGAGGGAATCGGGCACGTTGAGCTGGTAGAGCTTGTCTCGTAGCAGTCCAGGGAGGATGGTGTTGAAGGCAGAGCTGAAGTCCACAAACAGGACCCTGGCGTAGGTTCCTGGGGAGTCCAGATGCTCCAGGATGAAGTGGAGGGCCAGATTGACTGCGTCGTCCACAGACCTGTTGGCTCTGTAGGCGAACCGCAGCGGGTCCCAGAGGGGGGCGGATTATGTCCTCAAGGTGGGGCAGGACCAAGTGCCCAAAAGACTTCATGACCACAGACGTCAGCGCCACAGGTGCTGGGGTTATTGATGGTGGAGGTGATGATGGGGGAGCAGGGGCGGCTGGAGTGTCTAGAGAGGTGTCAAAGGCTGATGGGCGTTCGTGGCGGCAGTAATGTGTATTCAGACCCTGGGCAAGGGACAGGTCGTTCAGAGCCCGGGCGTTCGTGAGGAATACACCAGGTAAGGGCGTGCGTGCACCGCGCCTGCGAAGGCGAACTAGAGCCCCCGCACACTTTCCACTCTGGCGGCATCTCACTCTTTTGATCAAAAAGTTGACCAAATCCACCGCCGTTGCCAAAAAAACTGGCAGTAGGTCCGTAGAGGTGATTGACCTGATGTTCAGTAGCTCTTCATGGGTGTAAGAGCATGCGGACCCACTGTTAACACACAAAAATAGACACAATCGAGCGCACGAAAGCACCGTGGCGGCCTTCCTCGGCGCCATCTTGGAGCAGCTGTATTATGGCACTTTTATTTTAAAAATCCATATTTAGTTATATTATAGTGCTTTTATTGTGAAAATCCCTGTTTAAGGTTAGGCAATGGATTCCACAGTCAATCAATTATTTTCTCCAGCAGATTATAGTCAGCTTCCACGATCTACAGAAGACACCTAAAGTATACCTGGAATTTAATTTACCCTGCTTACACCGGGGTGAAAAGGCTTCCACATAATAATTTGGGTTGATAATAATGACTCGCAAATAGAGTTTGCATCATAATGAGATCACACTGGGGCATCAAGGTTAAAAGGCGAGCATTTTCTGTGCCTTACTGCATTAAAATATGGGTCAGGCTGTTCGCATTATGGTTTTGTTAAACATGTTTATTGGAGAGTGCGGAGACAAAATGAGCATCTATAAACAACCTGCTACAGTACGAATATCTGCCCCAGTTCTACCGCTGTGTGCAGCCTACAGAGAATGGATTTTCTCTTGACCTCTTTCATCTGTAGGAGAAAACTCAGCTAATAGCCTGTGTGTTGTGTTCACGAGTTCAAGGAGCTGCTGGAAACTAGCTCAGTGTAACTGAATGCTGAATCTACTGCGTTTTGTATTGATTTCTGGTGTAGATACAAAGTATAAAAGTACTAGATAGGCATTGTGAAAGCCTTTGTTTTTTGTTTAAACTTAAGGTTAACTTGTCAATGAATGGGGGATATTTTGATCAGGACATTCCAACATCCGAGCAAACGATATCAATTTGAAGATGCACCGGATGGTTCTGAATTAGCTTTGGCCAAACAGATAGACAGTTTGTGCAGTTTACTCTCCTCCGTTTTCCAACAAACCACTTTGAGATCATTTGAAGTGCTCGCCAATCCAAAAAGATGTATTATAACACCACACAAATATTCCAAAAACTTCTGAGAAACATCTAGACGCACGAAATTCCCACAGTTCCCCAGAAAAACTCTGTAGTTTTAGGGGAGTATGTACATGCTACGCCGTGTTTCACAACACTCTTGCACTTATGATATATTTTGAATTGTTCAAAAATGAAAATATCTTGTCATAAACTAGCCTTTTCACCAGACTACAAGTATAGCAGAGTATTAGACCGCAAGAGCGTCTGCGATAAAATAGGTCACGTTGAAGAGTTCCCACCAGAGGATTCTTCTGCTGCTAAAGAGGTCATGTACTCTATAGGAGACATGTAAATACAAGAACACAGACTGGGATTTCAAAGTGAATAAAAATGATTGATGATTCATAAGAAACATGGCTTTGATTTCCAATATATGTGCCACACATTGCGTTGTGTCTCAGCATTTGCAATAGGCCTTCTGCCGGTGAAATCAATCTGCCCCACTTGCTTTGGGGACTTATAGTGTTTTTCCACATAGCACGCTTCAACCCAGCACTGTGTGGCCGCAGCACACGCCTTCGGCCGGTTTCATTCTTCTTCTATTCCCATTAGAAATGGAACGCAGTGGTAAGTGGGTGGTGCTCCCACAGACGCACAACACAGAAATACATATTACTGGAGGAACAAATGAACTGCGATTAAACTTTTGTGAGCTGCAATGAGAAGACTGTGGACAAATACAGCCCTTTGGTTCATTGGGCTGGTGCAATGTGATTCCCATGACCCGGCAACGGACAAGTGGAAGAAAATGGATGGATGGATGGATGGATGGATGGGTTCATGGCAAGGCAAGTTTATTTATATTAAGCATTTTATACACAAGGGAACTCAATGCGCCTGCAATGGAATTATTCAGAAGTGCCCAGGTAAACACTAAAAAAGCAGCTAATAGATGAACTATGAAGGTAAGCTGGGTGTTAATGTTATGCTAATGCAAGCTAAAGGAAAGTTATGCTAGCACCGGCTAAATGCTATCATCGGCAAAATCACCTTTTGTCAATAGCCGTACAATGTTGTAAAATATGAATTCTCGAATGACCTGCTTGTTTTAGTGAGGGCTGTCCTCCCCTCTGGCCAATCAGAGGCCAGCAATCTGTTCACATGACATTAGTTTCAGCTCAGTGCGCTTTGGACCAGGGTTGATCTTGGTCCCAAAACTTGTACCTGAAGGCTATGTCATAAAACTCGCTCAGTAAAGCTAGGCCTACGCTCCAAATTGGCGCTTATGAATCTAAACACTTTTCTTTTTTCCCAGGAATTTAAACACATGATAAAAAAAAAAAGAAAACACTGTTGACACAAGACACAGGTCATGAGGGTGGGTCCTGTGGGCTAAGGTTCCTTTTATTGGACAAGCTTTTTGATGACACATAATGTCATTAATATGTCACACAACTTTGTATTTCACTGATGAGAGACAAAGACAATGTTGGTGTATATTTATATATGCATAAAGTAATTTTCACATTTTTTAAATTGCCCATTGGTGTTGGATTCCACAAAGAAGAAACATAGCTTGTGCTCAGTCTAAGTTCTCTGACTATATTTCCATAGTAACTGAGCCAGACTCAGAGTGAGCCTGGTTTATGAAACCAAAAAGACAACAAAATAAGCCAGCCAAATAAGCCTAGCTTACAGAGTAAGCCAGGGTTATGAAACAGCCCTCTGGTGGACCCTGGTCTGATCAGTAACATCATGTGTCTGGTTCCGATAGTGAAATACGGTATACCAAATCACTGTGCAACTGTTTCACGGGTGGGCAACAAAATGAGCAAGCAAATGACAACAACAAATTCAGTCATTTGACATGTGAAAAGACAAATCTATTGCTTTTCCCATAAGTTATTCTGTACATTACAGACTGGCCTGTACATAATGCAATTGGATTAATATTCTTCCATTGGTCATCCAATTTCGTTTCCACAAAGTGCACGCCCACTCAGATTATGCTCCTTCCCTCACTGTCTCCAGGTGAAGCAATGAACAGTCATCAGGAGCAGAGAACACCATTAACATCATGTCTCTGCCTGTTTCCTGTTCAGGAAGGAGTATCAACAACTTCTCATCGTGGTCAGCGAGACCAGACACTTTAGAAACACATTCCTCAAGTCATGAACTATAGAAATGATCCCTGAAAGTATCGTCTTAGATCTGCAGTGACTTTGCAGTGGCTCTAGTGTGACAGGGCTGTACCTCTGTGTTACGGTCCTGTGTCCAAGTTCCCTCATAGAATACAACTTCATATAAAACTTGTATTGTTATTCTTCTAGTGAGTCAGTTTTTCTTCTGTAAATATTTCATAAACATAACATGAACGAGTTTTGAATTGTCTACTTGTTTTATTGAACCAGGACCAGAACACAGAGGTACAGCCCTGTCAAACAAGAGCCACTGCAGATACACTGCTGGGCTGGGATTATACTTTCAGGTATCACTTTCTATAGTTAATAATTTGAGGAATGTGTTTCAAAAGTGTGTGGTTTTGCTGAGCATAGTGAAGAGTTGATGATATACCTTCCTCAACACGAAACAGGCAGAACATTTATTTTTATTCATGCTTTCTGCGCTTGATGACTGTTTATTGTTTCTTCTGTAGACAGTGAGGGAAGAAGCATGGTCTGAGTGGTCCCTTGATCTTATCAAGGAATAAATAGTATTCACTTGCTGCAGAAATACCAATCAATTTGTAAAAGCATACTTATACCATTGTTTGTACTGTGAATATTAGCCCAATTATATTAGTCCATTGTCCATTCCAGTTGATATAGTGAGGTGTCTTCTGAAACACATTCTTGAAGAAGACCAGAATAAAACCCAACATGTGCATCTTTTTCCTTTTTACAAAATCACTCCTGAAATAAAGAAACAAAGCACTTATATTGTACATCAAAGCAGAGAATAACTGGCTACCACCAAATTAGATTTCATCAATTCACATACCCACTCAGATCATGCTCCTTCCATCACTGTCTCCAGGTGAAACAATGAACAGTCATCAGGAGTAGAGAACACAACTATCGTCATGTCTCTACCTGTTTCATGTTCAGGAAGAAGTACCAATAACTCTTCATCGTGGTCAGCGAGACCATACACTTTAGAAACACATTCCTCAAGTCACAAACTATAGAAATGATCCCTGAAAGTATAGTCTTAGTTCAGGAGTGACTTTGCAGTGGCTCTAGTGTGACAGGGCTGTACCTCTGTGTTACGGTCCTGTGTCCAAGTGACTTGGACATGTATTATTGTTCTAGTGAGTCAGTTTATCTCCCACCAAGACCTAAGATAAACAATGTGGGGTGTTAACAGGTTAATTGGGCTGCAGCAGGAGCTATGGGCTGCTGTTCCAAACGAAAATGGGTCGGTCTAAATTCCCGGGCTGAAATGAGGTCCCAGCAGGTGCAGCAGGTTTGTCTTGATTTGTATCTGCGATAATTTTGCAACTTTGATACTCCAGGAAATACAACTGGTTAATTCCTCTAATTTATTTGAATGACCACTCAGATCTCTCACAAAAAGCAATACAAGCTTTATTCTATAAAGGCACTTGGGACCATAATGCAGAGGTGCAGACCTGTCACACTAGAGCAACTGCAAAGTCAACACTAAATTAAGACTATACTTTTAGGGATCATTTCTATAGTTTGAAACTTGAGAAATGTGCTTTTAACCCTTCTGTGGTCCCTGGGTCATTTTGACCTGAAAGCCACTGGAGCTGCAGCCCATCCAAATGGCCCAAAAGCCACTGAAAGATTTTTGTGTGGTAATTTTCAGGCTCTTTTTTGAAGTGTACATGTTTTGACATTAGGGTCTTTAAAGGGTGCAACATAGAAGGACCACACGAGGGCTAAAGTGTATGGGTTTGTTGACCACAATAAGGAGTTGTTGATACTCCTTCCTGAACATGAACCAGGCCGAGTCGTCATGCTGTTGTTCTCTGTTGCTATATAGTCTGTGGAATAGTTCAAATCCAGACTGAAAACACACCGCTTCTCCCTGGCCTTCAATACGAGCTAGTTGAGTGTATCTTGGCATGTTATCTTTTACTTGTATTTTATTTCTATGTGACCTGCTATTACTGTGAAGCACTTTGGTCAACTCCAGTTGTTTTAAATGTGCTATACAAATAAACTTGAATTGAATTGAATATAAATAAAGATCTTCTTCTTCTTCTTCTCTGCTCCTAATGACTGTTCATTGTTTCACCTAGAGACAGTGAGGTAAAGAGTATGATCTGAGTGGTCATTCGTCTGTCAAAATGAAATGCACCGAGTGGGATTATGTTAGTAATATAATAGCATTAGTTTTGGGTTTTGTTTGCTGATTGGGGTGTACAATATATTATAACTTCATTTCATTATTCCAGAAGTGTTTTCTTCAAGAATGTGTCTCACTACCAACAGCGTTGGTGTTATGAATGGAATCAACTGGACTAATAATACACAAGGGGATGACTTCTGTGTTCTGCTTTGTTCAATGGATGAAAAAAGTTATTTACCCTCAAACCCAAAAATATAGACAGCGCTCGAAGCAGTAGACCAGTACTGACCACTCAGATCATACTCCTTCCTGCTCTGGCTCCAGATGAAACCGTAAACAGTCATCAGTAGCGGAGAACATGAATAATAATCAAGTCTCTGTTTAGTGTTCAAGAAGAAGTACCATCAACTCTTCATCGTGGTCAGCGAGACCATACACTTTAGAAACACATTTCCCAAGACTCAAAGTTCAGAAATGATCCCTAAGAGTATGATCTTAACTCTGTTGCATCTATGCAGTGGCTCTGGTGTGACAAGGCTGTGCCTCTGTGTTGTAGTACTGGCTCAAAGAACCAAGGAGACAATATTCAAAGGAGAAAAGTGCCCTCAATAATACTTCTAGTTTGAATGAGCCCAGTTTTTATCCCCAAAATATGACTCCAAGACTTGACATACACAAAGCTATGTCATGTGGGGTTTTACGGAGAGACATAAAGGAATGGTTTATATTTTCTTGAAGACGTGTCCTATATCTGGCCCTAGATATGATCTAAAAATGTTCAAATCAAATACAGAAAGCAGAGACTTAGGTTGCCAGAATGTGTTGCTAAAACCAGTTTTCCAAATCCCAGCACCTGTCCCAAATCATGTCAGATTCAGTGCAGACCTCCTTCCTTTCATTAAGTTATCCTTTTTCCAAACTGAATGTTTTTTGCATTTTCATCACACCAGAAATAACCAGATGTTTTAGTTGAAGTAATATGATAAAGTACAGTTCAACCAAGTCACTTAGAAACTTGATTAATAGCAGCAAAATGAAATGAACCACTGATGGCTCCAATCCTTCAAGGTCATGTTCTGAATTATTGTTCACTTTAAAATTTGCACATACAACATTGCCGCTCAGACCATACTCCTTCTCTAGAGAAAGCAGACTCGATACTTTACAGTTTGTGTTGCCATATTTTGTGGCTTGTACCGTTTTTGACTGAACATAAACGCACTCTGTCTGGTCACGATACTGACTCAGCTACTAAAATCCCAAATGTGTCGAACACTGCGAGTTTGATTACTGCACCACTAATCGGAAGATCGTGTTCTTGTCTATGAGTTTCTAATGAGGGCGAAATGCTGCTCCACCATCACACCTGTTGAGCCTCTTGGGTGCTCATTTACTGAAGAAACCGAGTGAACCTTTTGAGAGGGGCAGCCCATCAGCTCCATAACCTCTGTCTGAGCTGTAACCCCATCGCATCTACAGCTATGTAAACATTTCGCCCAATCAGTTCAATACAAGCATTTTACAACCATGATTTTTATTTAAGTAGGGGAAATGAGAACTGTGGGGAAGTTTAGTGCCCATTTGTTTGTCTTCATGTACAAAATAAGTGCGCTTTTCCAGACTTATCCCGACAGCGGGGCAAGCACTAAAATCCGTGATGAATCTATGACCCACGTTTGCACTCTGCATTAAAAACACGCCGTTGCTGCTGATGCCGAGCCTGTGGGTATTTACAACTTCAAAACTCCCAAAAACTGCAGTAGAATCGTGTATCATCAAATGCCGGATACAAACATCGGGTTTTGGTGAGGGGCTTTGGAGGCTCACAGTGGGATCTCACCCCACTGGGCCACAGATAAAGTTAAGAGCCAAAAGCTTGTGTAATTGAAAGACATATTTCCTTTGACGCATAACATTTCGAACTAAGTTTTGCACAAACTTTTTGGGGATTTGAGAATATCAGGAAAAAAAAAAAAACTTGCTGGAAACATGAGGATAAGCTCGAAAACAGATTCAGGAAATTTGTTTTTGTACACTCTCATTGACAGATCTCAGTTGTCATGCACTTTGCCTTCTGTGTCAGGCATATGAATTCAGGTGTCATTCGTTTTATGCAGTGACAGGGGAGATAAGTAGCTCGTCTGTCTGTTTACCCCCGGCTGCATAAAGGCACAGACAATAACAGCTTTAGGGATGTACAATGTGGGTGTGCGCCGTGTTACCGAGGAGTTCAGTCCACAGGGAGACTCTCTGTTCAAATGTGTCTGCTCCTCATAAGCCGCTCCTCCATCACTGCACTGTCAGGACCCCAGCCAGGAGACAGAGGAGGAGAGGGAAGAAAATGATCAGTCCAACCAAACACAAGTTATCAGTGAAAGAAGTCTGTAGAAAGTCTAATTTCCCCCTGAAACTTTGCTTTTCGGGCTGTGGACTCAATAAATCAGGCGAGAAGTTAGGTATAGAAAAATCCCTTTCCACTTTATTTTGACGTTTGGGAAGTTTGGTAAATTGAAAGTGCAAGGTACTTTATCTGTCATTCATGCAAAAACAGTTTTTGGCCTGTCTGATTTTTGTTTCATTCTACTGCATCTTCATTGTCGTCGTCCTCAGCCAATCAGAGGGCTTGTTGCTACCAAAGAAAAAAGAAGAAAGGATCATGTTGACTGAAGTGAATTTAATCAAACAGGGCTTTTGTTTTACTTTCAAATAAGACCATTGTTGCATGTCATCACCGTGGCCTCAAGAAAACGGCCCCCACTTCCGAGTCAGACCCAGCTGGAGTTAACGGCTGAGTGCTCCTATGGGTCACCTAAATGTCACACAATTAAATATCATGTCTGTGTAAGTTCTCAGTCGTACAGGAGTTGTCCATCTTCAATGAAGGTACTTGATTCGTCTTCTGTACTCCCCTCCGTCTTCTGTACTCCCCTTCTCTTGGCACGCAGACTGGAGAAGACCACCAGAAAATTAGCAGACGAGAGGAACCACATCAGGTTCAACCTTAGATGTAGACAGAACAGATTGATCCCCAGCTGCCTGAAGCAGAAGGCTTGGAAGCAGGAGAGTTAGAGGTTAGAGTCGTGCGTGACCAAAGAGGCCTTTCTCAAGATTTGTAATTTCACACAAGTGGCTCAAATGGATCAACACAGAAGGTCCAAAGAGAGACAGAAAGGTAAGTTTCTAAAACTCTTAGGGCAAAACCAGGCAAGATACAGCAGGCAGTGGCGTGGGAATAAAGAAATAGATAGAAATCCTCAAACTACAGTCAATTGGGTTAAAAACCTCTCTGACAGAGAAGTCTCCCAGGCGGAGAAGAGCGTGCTCTCCAAGGGGCTGAATTTTTCCATCACACCCAAATCCATTCCAACAGTGGAAGTCATCACAGCAGCAGAATCAGCCATCAGGAATAACAGGATGACTGAGTCTGAAGCAGGGGACCTCCGACTGAAAATCTCAGCAGCCCTCAAGAGCTCCAGACCTCCTCCCTCCAACATCTCTGGAGAGGAATGAAGAGCTTTGGTAGCTTTGAAAAAGGATCAGAGCATCACCATCCTTCCAGCGGATAAAGGTAGATGCACAGTTGTCCTCAACACAACTGACTACGAGACCAAGGTCAAGCAGCTGCTCTTTGATGAAAACACATACGAGCGACTGAGAAGAGACCCCACCAGCGGTTACAGGAAGAAAGTTATAGAGCATCTTCAGAAACTAAAAAAGGAAGAAATAATTGACCATCAACCGTGGGTCAAAATTAAGCAGAAGGAAGTGGCACCTTTTACAGATCACATCAATGCTGTGGACCCCAGCATTAAATTTACTCGGGAGGACGCCAAAGAGAGAGAACTTGCCTTTTTAGATTGTCAAGTTATCATACGGGAAAATGGACAACTTCAGACAGAGGTTTACAGGAAGGCAACTCATACTGACCAGTATTTGATGTTTGACTCTAACCATCCACTCCAGCACAAACTACGGGTCATCATGACGCTCAGACATAGAGCTAAAGAGGTGCCGACCAGTGCAGAAGGAAAGACCAAAGAGGAGCAACATGTCCAGAGAGCCCTCTCAGACTGTGGCTATCCTAACTGGTCTTTCACTAAAGCACAAAGGGCAAGAAGACCCAAAGAACAACACAGACAGACTACAGAGCCAAGAAGAAAGGGAGTTGTAGTGCCACATGTAGCCGGGGTCTCAGAGAAACTCCAGAGAATCTTTAGGCAGCACAGGATTCCAGTGTACCACAAACCGGTGAACACACTGGGACAAAAATTAGTTCATCCCAAAGACAAAACTCCGAGCCACAAACAAAGTAATGTGGTTTATTCTATTCGATGCAAAGAAGAAGAATGCAAACAACATTATATTGGAGAAACTAAACACATTTTACAGAAGATACTTTATCAACACCGAAGAAAAAGCACCAGTGGCCCTCAGTCTGCGGTGCACCTCCATCTCAAAGCCTCCAACCACTCCTTTCAGGACGGGGAGGTCAACATTTTAGCTAAAGAAGAACGTTGGTTTGAAAGAGAAGTTAAAGAAGCTATTTTTGTCAGGAAAGAAAATCCCTCCATGAACCGGAATGGCGGCCTCAGATTTAATCTACCGTCACTTTACTCCAATCTCCTTCGGGAGAAACCGAAAGGGCATGGCCAGTCCAAGGAGACGGCACCTCAGCCAACAAAAGAACAATAGGCAGGCAATTAGCAGTGATCAGCCATGAATAGGACAGATACTGGGTAGTGATCATCTATGAACAGGACAGGACTGACCGATACTGAGGTGAGCAGATTGTTAGAGACGCTCTACTTCAAAGGTGTTTACCCACGGGTGAGAGTAGCTGTGATTAGAGAGGAGGAGACGGGCCTACCCCAACTCCTCCCCGTTGGTCTATATATTCAGCTGCGTGCAGATTGTGACCTTTGTTGCT
The DNA here is from genome assembly GCA_021464625.1 of Proterorhinus semilunaris. Classification (NCBI taxonomy): domain Eukaryota; kingdom Metazoa; phylum Chordata; class Actinopteri; order Gobiiformes; family Gobiidae; genus Proterorhinus; species Proterorhinus semilunaris. The sequence goes on along the minus strand of CM038345.1, from coordinate 30,469,056 downwards.
GACGAAGCAACAAAGCAAGCCTTTTGGATGAGAGGCGAAACGTTCGAAGACTTCAACTACTGAGTACAGAAGACAAATCAAGTACCTTCATTGAAAATTAAATATCATGTAAATAAAAATGTGTTTAGCTTTAAGACAAACAAGAAACGTAACATACAGATCGGAGCGCCTCAGCAGTGCAAGTGAAATGACCAAATTAACCAAGATTGCTCAAAGCTGCGTGAATGTAATGACATACTATTACAGGGAAAGCTGAAAACAATTTTGGTGCCAGAAATCAATTTGATCATAACTGTGAGCCCACTTGGATGTCTTAGATTTCTCTTATGCTTTTTATTTCACTTGTGAATGGAAATATACCTGAATAAGCCTCATTGTATCATAAGTAAGACCTGGAGGTTGTCCCGGGATACAGTGTTGCATAATGGAGCCCATCATCAAGCGCTGCTTTTGCTAAATCCTCCAACTCTGGCCTCTGTAACAGCGATCTCCAAATCTCCTCCAAAATCCTTCATCCTGTCACCAGCTCCTGTCGGGCTCACAGAAAGCTACTGTACACAGCTGCCTGGGCTTTCTGCACCTCCGTACTCAAACAGTGGTCCCATTGTACGGGACACGACAGAAAGGAAGAGGACCATTCTGTGTTGAAAGGAAGAGGACCATTCTATGTTCCCCTTTGGGGTATGGGGACAGAGTTGGTGTAAAGCTACGTTTGAGCTGAGCCGTGGGCCGTGCATAGGGATTATAAAGTTATCAAACTCACAACAGAAAGCGAAGTGTTGCACCTCTCTGATGGATTAATCACAATGAAAGACAAAGTGACTTACTCTCGGCTTATGTTAGATCATCCTGTGGCAATATGTTCTCATAACCAGACCTCTGTTTTATACCTGACAGTTTCGGCTACTGCTGTGGACTTCCTCAGAAGTGCCAACATCACGTGACACCTCTGAGGAAGGCCGCAGTAGAAGGGTGATTGACATGACGTGCATATTTTTGTCCTTCATCAGACATGTCTGATAAAAGACTTGTAGTCCGAAACGTAACAGAATTAAAACCATTCTTGGGAGCTAAAACGCAGTTGTGCGGATTTTTTCTATTCTTCTTAAAAGTAAATGTTTACCCATTCTTACAAATGCTAAAGAGTCCACATAAAAGCCAATTTAATTTTAAATTAGTTGCTAATGTCAGGTGGTGCAACCAGACAGTCAAGTGGTGCAACTGCAAAAAATATAAAATTACCAATAATAATGGTAGGGATGCACTGATCCAATACTGGTATAAGTTATCAGAGTCAATACTAGAAAAAAAAATCAGACATCGGTTTAAAATATCCGATACTGAACTGATAACTGTTTTGGGCTGACACCGAGCACTCCATCCGTGGTCCTGATTACAGCATCAGTCAGTTACAAATTACAGATGTACTGTAGAGGAAAAAGGCTGTCTAAGATATACTTGGCAAAGATTTGACTTTGTACACATTTTCGGAAACTATTTAAATTTTCTCAAATTTAAATTAGATATGCCCTACCCAAAGCAAGGGGGCGCTTCGCGCCCTTTTGTCTCTCTCAATCTTAAATAATACTACGGTATTGCTACTGCCTTTACTAACGCACCCTTGGTATCTGACAAAGTTTTTCTCCGAAAAAAAAATAGGTTTTTGTGTTTTTTGACAATTTGTATCACACTATATCTACAAACTGAAGCATATTTTACTTAGGGTTGCGGCTGCGCCGAAGAGAGCATTTTACAATTACTCCATACTCAGTGATGGTAAACTATGTTAGTAGCTTCAGTTTCCCCTGGTTCCTCACTTCTCGCTGAATTATGGAGTTTAACATTTTTCCATCAGAATAAAATGGGACGCTGGGGTCATCACTACAGCAACACCGTGAAAAAATATTGCCTGGATGTGATTGACTTTTCTGATCGGAACGTCCAAATAGAATTTTGTGCCAAATTATTAACATTTTCGTAAAAGTAACATTTCTAATTCCTATAAGGGGCGCTATCGTGCCCAATTTGAATTTTGCCAGATGAAAGTGTTTAGGACTGTGACTTTAACAACTGATAACAAAATGATCGAAATCGGGCTTCATATGTGCCATTTTTTGTGTGCGAAAAATGGCAAAATACTTCGCCGCATAAAAACCGTAAAACTTAAAAAAGTAATTTGGATACATTTTAAAGTTCAACTTCTCCAGATTATTTTCCACCCACAATTAGCTTGTTCCGATAAATACTCTAGGAGGAGATAGAGTTTGTACGAAGTGAAAAATCAAGGCGGATTCACGCTTTGCGGGCTATCATCCAAAATGGCCGACACCCAATATTGGCGTCATAATATTTTTTGCTCAACATGTCATGATGCACGTCTGTACCGATTTTTATGATTCTACGACAAACTTCATTTTTAGCCAAGTCCTATCTTGCAATGTTGAAAAAAAACTGAGGTGCCACTATTTTTAAATTCAAAATTTGGAAATAGTCAAAAGTTGTGTTGGATCGGGTTTGAATTTCGGGCCAAAATCTGTGACTTTTCGTCAATGTTCACTGGGTGAAAATTGCGACGGTGAGAAAGAAACAATATTCCCATACGAAAACAATGTTCCCGCTTACGCGGGTACCATAAACTATATATTTTCGGAAAGTGCTCGCACATTCCTACCTCACTTCGTGCCCGTCAGTGACCCAGGGCTCTCAGTCGCCTATTGACTTTTATGGGCTCTGTACAATTACAATGTTGATTTTGCATTATATATGTATGTGCACGGGAGGTGCACGACGAGAAGAGTGCGTTAGTGAGTGTTTGAGAGGAGGGGAGCGCTTCGCGCTCATTTTGGGGGACTGCACTCCGCTATACAATTACAAGATCCCCTTCGCCAGCCCTGATGGCGCTCGGGTCTAAATACATTTAAATACTTTAAAATGTTTAAAAAACATAACTTGTTTAAACACATAAAAATATGCATGCCATCAGTTTTGAAAAAACGTTTAGAAAATATGTTTTTTGACCCCTTATACTTATCATTGGCCCAGAAGCCAATGGACCAATGGCTCCAAGCCTAATAGATCAAACTTTCAGCGTGAAGTGTGTTTGAGTATATTTCCTCTAAGTGATCCTGGTTCCTCAATTTTAAAAAAGTCCAATTCAGTCTCCCATATCTAAATTAAGCCAGGTATGCAGCAAATACCCAATTTATTTATTTTTGTCTGAAAGGTGCATTATGCAATTTTTTTGTGGGTGAAAAATTTATATTAATTAGGAGTGTTGAAAAAAATCAGTTCAGCGCGGCGTAATTCTCATATTAATGCAAAAAGTGTCTAAATCTATTTTTAAACATCTATTTATGGGAGGAATATTCATTCCTGTACTTTTACTCCCGCCAGCTAGATGGCAGCACATCGCGCAGTCTGTTTAAATAACAATAGAATGTGGCGAGAGTTATCCATGGCTGGCTTAGATATTTCGTGTGGGTGCCCCCATGAATTGTATCTGCCCCTTCTCTCCTATTATATTACATGGGACTGGAGAAGTCCAGATAAGATCAGTTACTACACAAAAACAAAGCCGATTTTAGGCCGTGCAGAGAAATGGTACAGTGTTAGTAAGTAAGTAAGTGCTTTATTGTCATTGTACAACTGTACAACTAAATAGTGTTCAGGTGTTAGTCCTGAGCTGCTGCGGCTGAGCCGCGCTGCCACTGTGTCAACCTGACCCGCATGACCTTGGAGGTCGGGGAAACTCAGCCAGTGTGGACTTGTTGGTGCAAATGAACATTGGACATTTCACGCAAATTCATCTACTAAACAACAGATTTTAGCGGTGAACATTTTCCCTCGATCTCCACTAAATGAACGGACTTTGCGCTGTCCTGGAAGTGTCAATACAATGAAGTACCGATCCAAGGCACAAAGAGGCAAAAGTGGGCAGAGGGGAATAGGGTGAATATAGTCTGGTGGATCCTTCCGTGGACCCACCACCTGCAGGAGGAGCCATAGGGGACTGGTGCAATGTGACTTGGGCAGCTCCAACAGCTGCCCCCACGACCCGGCAACGGACAAGTGGGAGAAAATGGATGGATGGATGGATAGTCTGGTGGAGTTTAGCAGCAAAAGAAGGAGCTATGAGATGCTCCGTGGCACATTTAAAACTCAAAATTTGACCTCACTTTGGCTTTTACAGCAAAGACAGAGACCTGAATTATTACGAGAGCCACCACCTTTGCTGAGGGGAAACTAAATACAGCAGGCTCATGTTAAACATGTGTTGTGGTAGTGCAGTGGCACTTCTCACCATAATATACTGTATACATTATTCAAACATGCATATCAAGTCTGGCAGTGATTCTTTGTTCTTTCAGTAGTGTAGTGTCCAAAGTATCTGATTTTGATCTTGGTACTTTAAGGCAGTTGAAAGTCCACCTCCAATAAACTACGTGCACTATTTTGACTGACAGTGTATCCTCTTTTAGCTCCTAACTAAATACTGTTCTGAATGTCCTTCTTTACTCTGTAACGTTTAGTAATGAATGAGCAGGCCCTAAATCACACATTTGTACCTCTGTAAAACTGTTAAATAGATTTAGCCTCAGGAGACATTTGACTAAGGGCTGAACAGAAAGTCTTCCTTATGGCAGAATCATCAGACAGTATGACACACAGTCCATAAAACAAAGGGGATTACAGTGCTCTCCATGACAGCTGCAGTAAGTTACTCTGTGCTGATGCTGATGACATGTTTGAGCAATGCACAGAAGCAGTCAGTGAACCATGACATCATGTTTTACTACCATGACACAATCTTCTGGACTTAATGGGAATCCCATGAATAAGAAAATGTGCATATTCAACAATCTCGCAATAAAATTGTTGTAAATGATGTAGTTTTCAGATCGAGGATGAAGTTTTATTTTAGAATATGTCCAATATAAAGAGTTGTAAAAACAAATCAATACAATATAACAACAAAACATTTCAAGATCAAGAGTCAAATCTGTCATTTATTTTTAACTGAAATGAACTTTCCTTTTGCACTTTGCACAGAATTACTAAAATTGAGATCAAATATTCATGATCCCAGACATTTCAACTTGGATATTATTTTGGTGGTGGGATTTTGTATTTATCAATAACATTGATGGACCTTCAATAATGGCACTTCCCCTTAATCTATCAGTTACATAACCACAGTCACGACACAAATCCCCACATTCATGGGTGGCTTTGCACAACCTTGAATGCCAAAAGCATACACTCGCCAGGTGACAGGTGGGCAGAGCGTCTCTACCAGCATTAGCAACTTCAGATTTCCTTCCTTTCAATTCATACAAGGATGGTATTAGAAAAAAATACTTGAGATCTACTCACGTTCATTTATTTTCACCCAAGGGACAGCATTCTACCTGCCCTCCCTTTTCTGACTTCATAAGATTCAGAGGCAGTTTTTACGACCCGAGAGTGGATTAAGAGACACATCTGTATCTAATCTGTATAAACCACACCATTGTCTCACTCAGGGGCAGACCTGATATCACCGAGGGCTAACTTTAGCTTACACAGTGTTTAATGACTTTCTGCCAAGTGACTGTGTGTCTGGGCCCCGCGGCTAACAGGCTAAATTGCGTTAGCATACGGCATGACCTGTCACAGCAATTAAACAGCCGGAGAGCACAATGACCTCATCAAGGAGCGCCTGCCAAAGGTAAAACAGACTCATGAAGCTGACGAGGAACCCGGGTTTGGCCTCACAGAGCTGATGACTTACTATAGTGGTAACTGAACTAACATAATGCATCCAGTTTTAGGAATAGACACAGTGACGCAAATTCATGGATTGTTGAAACGATCCATGAAACTTTCTATCTGTTACTGGTTTAAAATAAGGACTGTTAATTTAAACCAGTCCTATCAGCCGCTGTCAGCATACATTTAGACATTAGCCAAAAAACTGTATAAAAAGTGGAGAAAAAACAGTGGGACAACTCTGTTAGCTGCTGAGTTACTGCTGTTAAAAACATTTAACACACTGTGGTGTCCAAGTGTTTTACCACAGTATCATACCTTTTAAAATTTCCATTAGTTTATTATTGCTGCTAATCCCATTACGCTTAGCGGCATGACATTACATTCCCAAATCTAAAGCTTGTGTACTAGCCTTACATTCTGTCTACAAGTGCGAGAAGAAGCTTCTGAAGCAAAATAATTTCAAAACCTCTACAACCCTTGTCCAAATGGCTTTACCCAGGTGCGTTTTGATGCTCATAAAACATGTTCTCCTAACACATTTTAAAAAAGCAAAATAATGGCCATTTAGGGCCTATAAAAGCCTCAATTAAACTCCATGTAAATGCATTCACCTTTCGTGTTGTTAAATTCCTGAGCAAACGTCCCCTCAGACACTTGTCCCCCATGAGCGTCCATACATCATCACTTGGCCATTAGCCGAGTGGACTTGACCAAAGAGGCCTACTTTACCAACCACTTAACACCAGCACGCTACTATGTAAACAAATGTATGCTGTTTAAGTGTGAGACAAATCTTCTTTAGCGGCATGTGGACACTTTACCGCGCTCTTCAAGCATCACCAGAGTCTAATAATGCCGCAGAAAACCTCCCACGCTCACTGGGCCTTCGAAAGCTGATCCCTGGCAAACAGTCAGGGACATGCTTTGGAGTTTGCTCAGCTAAGTAGCCCTCAAAACATATCTTCAAAACAGTAAGCATATCTTTTTTTCAAGCGAGTAGCCAGGCAGTCTGGCGGAGCGATAGGAGATCCTTTCTAGTCGAGATGGCAGCCTAAATAATACAGCGTTTGTTGGGTTTGAATGAGCCGGAGTTGGCACCGGTTGAGCCCGGGTTTGGCAGATGATCCGCAGTGCCGCCCTCTCTCGCATTCACTGCGCACAGACTCTCACAAACTCTTCATACGAATGCGAGGCATCAGGGATAGGGATCAGACATGGGGAGGCAGTGTCAACTCACAGGGGCTTTTGAAATAATAATAAGGAATAGATGGTTATGTCTCCATCCACACACAGCAGAGAAATTCTAAATCAAACTGAACTCAGAAAACAGTACATTGTGCCTGATGTCTCCCATCCAAGTACCAACCATGCCCTTCCCTGCTTAGCCTCCAAGGTCTGACGGGATCGGGCATAGCAAAGGCTGTATGGCCACAGTCTAGTCTAGTCTAGTCCATTTGACCTCTTTATTTGAGAGCGGAGAAACCTCAACGACTCGCTCTGATGAAATCACCTGCAGTGCCACCCACCAATCAAGAAGAAGAAGAAGAACCTTTATTTATATAGCGCCTTTCACAGACAAAGCCACAAAGCGCTTTACATGAGAGCATTTTAAGATACTGAGGACACTTGTCAAGAGAAGTAGGAACCAAGCTGGTGTCATAATTGTGCATGTTTTGGGTTGATAGGTACAGTATCTATGGCACTTGGAGGAAAACCACAAATACACGGGGAGAACAAGCAAACTCCACACAGAATTGCCCCACACAGTCTGGGAATCAAACCTTCTGGCACTGAGGCAAGAGTAATGTAAGATAAATATAAGTATTTTTTTCAGCTACAGTTGATTCGAGTGAAAAGCTTCACTGGCATAAAGGCCCAGGTCATTAAAAAAGTATGATAGGACATGGATGGCATTGAGCAAATGTTTGTTCATTCCGTGAAAAAAAACTCTAAGAATAGCTTGTCAAAATATCCGAAGAACGTAAAGGGCAATGGCAGTCGCTCCATTGGAATCAAATGGGCGCTATGTGGCATTGAACCCGCAACCCTGTACATGATAAAGCATAGGCCTGATTAACTTTTTGGGTTTGTAGGATTTAAATCATTTTCCTACAGAGCAGCATTTATTTCTGACAAAGTAATGTGTTTCTCTCTCCATAGTGACGTAGGAATGACAGACTGACAAAGCTGGCGGCCATTTTTGCAATCACATACGTTTCTGACTCATTTGAAAATTGGTTATTCTGTGTGATTTTTCTAAAAACTGTGTAATACTTTGGATGTGTTTCTTGCACTTTAGTTTAAATGTTTTGTTTGTTTCATCTATTCTGAATGAGACGGCATCAGCTTTGCAAGATTAAGATTCTTGTAAGTATCCAGAAAAAAATAGCCCATTTACCATCTGAGCCCGAACCCTGATGAGGTGCAGTAGTGTCTCTCCGACTGTAACCTCCTTTCCCCTCTGCTAACAATAATGAGTTGCCAGCAGCACTTGACTGTAGCGACTTGAATCCTCCTCTGAACCGGTCTTTAGCCTCAGTCCAGAGTCAGAGCAGAGCCAGACCGACAGAGAGGCCGTGCCAAATCCCCACGCCAAACCGCCGGGGAGCTGTATCATTTGCATTGAGTGCGATTAGACGACCGTTGTACGCCACACAAGAGCGGGCTTAATCCCACTCCTCTCCCTTTCCAAAGATTCTTTACTGGTGTTTTTTTTTGTCATATTCGGTGGTGTAGTATCCGGATTTTATGGTGTGGTTACAAAAACAAAACAGGGAAATTGACGTATTCACAAAAAATGTGATTCAATATTAGGGTCAATAGTCAGCTCGATTTTCCTTTTTATAATGGATTTTTTAAGCCATGCTGCTTAACTTTAAGCACACACACATTTGTTCACTTACGGTTGAATTACCTCTTCTTAGACCTGAGTTAGAACATTTCTGGGAGAGGAATATCACATCAGATCGTCTTCATGGAGATGTTGCTGCTTTTCTTTGACTCCAGACAGCAAAATAATAAGTTTGGTACGTATGACTGGCATGTTTACTCATCAGAATTTTGGGACATCATTCTAGGGTTTGAAAACCATTTACATTCAGTTCACATTTCATATCAACTCTCTACAAGCACGGCCAGTGGATGTTACGATGTCAAATAAAAGCCAGCAGCGGCTATCCTCACGGAGGTGGAGAAGGCGCGGAGATTTGCCGTTAACTAGGTCAGTGTGTTACTCAGGTCCAGCAGGAGGCGGATTGTTTCAACTCCCCCTCACCCTCCGCTGGAGATCTGCTAAAGACATCGGCCCTTTCAACAAACACAAATCGAAATGTGCCGGGGAGAGTGAAAAGGATAAATGGTGGTAAAGACGACACACACGGAAAGCTTCTCAAGACTAAAGAATTCCGCCAAAATCAACTTTCAAGGGAAATAAGCTTCGTGAACTGACATTTCTCTTTCACTTTTGCGTGTGTATTCTATTCAGTAGTGCAATAGTCTCCTTGTCATACGATCTGTTGGCCACATGATCTTGTCTGTAGATTCTTGTCACGCACCTGGGTAACTTTCACTTAAACATTGACGAAGACTGACGAAGTGAAAATGAAGCACAAAACTAGAGTGCCTCCGATCATTTATATTCTTCACGTTATGACAATGTTCGCCTCTTCTAGAACTAGAACTTTGTGTACATGCAGCAACAATTATTCCGGATATGTCCACTTTATGATCCTGGTAGCAAGGGTTGTCGAAATGGGAATGTTTCTTTTGATTCATCTACATCCTTAGAGTTGGAACTATCTGTTTACATAAAGTTCTTAGATACTATTTTGAGCAATACTTACGGCATCTTTTCTGCCACTTTCTCCCACAATTATCTGTGTTCTCAGCTCTCGCAATGCCACTCCTGGCACAAAACCCACCATTTTCACACAACCTCCTGCTCTACGCCTTGCACACGCCAATACTTTGCACTTAAATCTACTCAGGCATTGACGGCACTGAAAGAAAAATCCTTGAATCACCCGAAATAAGCTGCTCTTACGTGTTAAAGCCTGTCTCAATGAGTTCTCCAGCAGTCGCCTTTTCTCCCCATGCAAGGTAAAAATGTGCAACGCCTGGGCACCTGCGCAGCCGTTCAGCTTTGAAATTACCCTCAAGTGCAAGGACATGTTCAAGAATATATGCATTTCAGTACATAAGAATTTTAATCACAGTTTGTGTAGCCAAAGAAAATATATCCTGTCTCCAACAATCTACTAACCTTCACAAATATGTTCAGTTATGCCATGTTTCTTCTATTCATTTAACTGGTAATAATCCAGAGTTTAGGTTATTACATCTAGTGGTCAATTTTGTCATGAAAGGGCCTATCTCACTTCAGATAGTTCAGATTCAGAAAACTTTATTGATCCCTCAAGGGCAATTGATTTGCTGCAACCTCAGACAGATATTGCAGAAACGCATCACAACACTGTGTGTCATTTCCAACAGTACAGACAATAGTAGATAATACAAAAGGACACATTTCAAAAAGGTCAATGTCACTTAGCTGTTCACTTAGTCTGGTCATGGAGATGTCTCCGATTCGTCCCCTGGAGATAAGGCGAGTCTCCAGGTCTCGGTGAAAACGAACAGGTTACATTTCAGCTGAGTCTCCGCATTACCTCCGAGAGGTTTACGCAGTCTTAAGCAGCTGTGGTTGTCTTCAACCTGTGAGACTTTTCTGTGATGCCTCTGCAATGTCCTGTTGGATACCAGGGATCTCAAAGAGTACTGTATGTAGTCTCTTTGAGTTCTCCTTGGTATCCGACAGGTCTCAGAGACTTTACAGAGACATTACAGAAATGTTCGAAAGGAGCCAGCTGGGGTGGTTAGGGCATCTGTTCCGGATGCCTCCTGGTCTCCTCCCTCGGGAGGTGCTCCAGGCATGTCCCACTGGGAGGAGGCCTCGTGGAAAGCCCAAGACACACTGGTGGGACTATGTCTCCGAGCTGGCCGTTGCCTCGGGGTCCCCCCAGAACAGCTGGAGGAGGTGTGCGTGGATCGGGAAGTCTGGGCATCTCTGCTGAGACTGCTGCCCCCGTGCCCCAGCCCCGGATAAAGTGGAAGTAAATGGATGGATGGATGGATGGATGGATCACAGAAATGTCTCACAGGTTAAGGAAAACTAATAGTATTTGCAACACAACTGTTTGAGACCACGGAGACTCCACTGAAATCGAACCTGTTCGTTTTCACAGAGACTACCTGGAGAGTCGCCTTATTTCCAGGGATTGTCTTGGAGACTAACCTACCTTGTGAATATTTAGCAAGTACTTGTTTCCAAGTGAAAGTTTATGCTACGGGTGCAAACTTGCAGTGCCTCCGCATAAACATGAAAATACATTAGTTTGATGCATCCCCTGGTAAAGGTCATTTCATACGTTCGCTGTTGCCATGTTTCTTGCAGAATAACTCAAGATCAATGTCTGTCCTGAGCTGACTGAATTTAAAGATGGAGGACTATAAAATATTTACGATGAATGTATCGGGGTATGGCAGAGAAATATGTCTCCATAGGTGATATACACATAAACTTTTACCACTCGCAGCGCAGTTGGCTTCTTTATAAGACAGTGTTATTGTGAGAAATATAACACTCATGTTAACAAATTCATTTTCAACTTTTATAGCAACTTTTGTTTCTTCACAATAAAGACATGAGGTGAGTCAGCCCCAAGTAACAGGATTTGAGAACACTTTATACATTATTGATTCCTGAAAGTTCTTAAAACCTTTTCAGAATCCAAGCCCATACAGTGTTTTTCCACTATTTCTGATTATTGGAATATCTCGAAGAAACCAGTGCTAATCATGGCCAGTCATTAGATTCAAGATTGTTTTATTTGTCCAACCATGTGACTGATTCGAAATTATATTTCTCTCATCCTTGATTGAATTATCATCCTTGATTAACCATTATGGTTAAAGTCAAAATAAAAACAAGTGGCAATGTACCTGCAGGAGCTGGGATTCAAACCCCCGACGTTCTGATCATGAGACAAGTCGCTCTATCAACTGCACCACCGTCGGATGAGTGTGATGCAGTGGTGCGTTTTACATTTGGTTTCATGATAGCGTTTGTATAGGCTTTGTGTAAGCAATTAGCAATGTATTACACATATCAACGAATAGTTCAAGAAAACATCACTGACAATGAGATACTTATGGGAAGCCACTGGCTATGTGTTAAAAACATTACGTTGGATGTAAATACTTGACTGGAGGAAACATCTATGTTCATTGAGGATTAATGAATAATAATAATTTTTATAATTTTTATTTAGCATTAGCCGTTCAAAACAAGGTGCTGGAAGTCTTTGATCCTGACGCAATGTTTTTAACATGATGCTGTGACTGTCCACCAGTAACTCACTGTCATGTAATCTGAGTTATTTACTTTTTTTGACAAGTCATCGCTACTAACGCAAATAACAGGACAGGAACAGCTCCTGTCTCCGGTTACACGTTGCTATTTCGACACCCCCCAACTCTGACATTGATGTCTAATTTTTGTTTCTCCTTTGTCGGAGTGGTGACACTTTTCCTTTTGTGCAACGTCCTGCCATTCCAACACACAAGGTCATTATTGAAAAATATGTGGGCCTACAAGAACTGACTTTACCTTAGCCCTAACCTTAAGGATAGTGGAGTTTACAAACGGAACAGGCTACGCTCAAAACTATTGTCGAAATGGGGGCATCAAAAAGTGTCGGATTTGGCGGGACGTTGCAATGGAGGGTTGTCCCCTGGGGATCGACTCGGAGTCACGTGATGCTTGTGTGCAAAGACTTTACAAGTAGAGAAATATATCTTCAGCATTCGACCCATTCTTTCAACATTTGTGTCCCAGGGTAACCTCAGGAGCAGTGGGCTCTCCAAATCCCCAGCCAAGATACTGGTCAAGAATACCTGAAAGTTGTAGTCGACGTGGCTTGATTTGGACAATGTTGAAACAAATCAAAATTATGCTTCGGCCACACACTGTAAAGCTCTCGCTACATTATCCAACCACCCATAAAAATGGTGACTTGCTCCACAGCAGCTTTTCCAAACTCCCACAACGCCTTTTTTAATCCAAGCTCATATATTTAGTCCCTAACAATCCTTTATGGCAACACAACGTGGCTGATTCTTCTCCTCTTAAGCCAAACCCTCCCTAAAGCCAGCCTCCTTCTGTAGTATATCAACACTCCAAATTAAACGTGGGGGGATACAAATTTCCAATCAAATAACCGCGAGGCTTGTTGTAGCTTCCTTCGCCCGCAGCTTCCTCTCTGCATCTTTGTTCTTTCCGTTATCTTTGGTGACAGATAATCCTGGAATCACCCATTTGGCACCTCATTTCACTCGACTCATTGGGTTTTTCAAAAGCGCGACTAAATCTAGAGAAAGCTTAAGGGACGGCTGACAGTCAGTTTTACCCAGCGTTTACCCTTCACTCCCTCGTATCCTCCCCCCACACGAGAGCTGGAGGTCCATGGGCTTTCTTTAGGCTACTAAACGTAGGTTTGTTGACAGGAGACACATCTCGTGTCACTGGTAGAGGTCGGCAGTCAGCGCAACGACACAAATAGTTAGTTGGTAAATAAAGCTCAGGATTGTGACAATCTGTATCAAAGTCTTAGTGTGAGTAACCTACTGTGATTTGAATGGGTGTCTTAGGTCGAATCGTGAGTCAGGGACAAAGATTTAAAACCATTGTATGAACAAAGACGAGCTGTGAGATGTAGGCTGGGCGATATATCAATATTTGAGATATATCGATAAATTTTTAAATGAGATATGGAATTAGACCATATCGCGTATATCGGGATATTTCAAATTCAGATAAGCTATATAAGTTAACAAAAAGAAACAGGTAATCTCAAGAGGATTTTTTTTAAAGTGTATCTTATTCTTAAACTGAGCACTTTATTTTGTTATCTCTTTATATATAAATGCTGCTCCATTTTATTTTCTAGGCTATTTTTATGAAGATGTTTCTATTTAAAAAAAAAATAATGTGCACCTTACGGAGCTTTGTTATACAGTGTTCATGTTTACATTTATAGTGAGTTTTGAATAAAACTACTCGTATTTGGCTTTGACTTTGATGTCACAGCTCTCACTTTGCGTAAAAAAAATATCGGGATATATATCGTATATCGATATTCAACCAAAATATATCAGGATAGGACTGTTGGTCCATATCGCTCAGCCCTACCGCCGAGTCACAAGCAACACAGGCCAGGCATGAACGGGACCACGTTTTACTTTCCTTGCACTTTTCCACGGAAATAACCCCAGCTAGCATGCGACACTCGCCTCAGCTAAACACATGCCGTCTGATTCTGAAACTGCTGCGATAGGACTTTGGTCGTAGCTACGATTGTCTCTTTAAACTATGGAGACGAATGTAGGCTCACGCTTTCACAATCCCCACTTCTTGCAATGTGACGTCTAAAAAGTCTGTTTTTGGTTGTTTTCTCACAAAAATTGCTTCACACTTCTCTCAAATCGTCTCTTCCCCTTGGCCAGGGGTCAGCAGCCTTTCAAAGAGCCAATTCTCCATGAAAATAAAAACATTGTATTTATGAAGTGCATTTAGTGTGTTTGCTGTAAAAATGAGGATTAAATCAGTGGGTCCAAACGAGTAATGACAGCAGATTAGACCAGGTCTGACGCATCTCCAAACCAGGACTAAACCACCTTTACCAAGCCATTATTTCACAAAGCCACAAGAGCAGGGCTAAAAAGACACATGTGGGTCTGAAACCTGAAACAATGGGTTGCGTTCACCTGTCCAGTGATGAACATGCTAACTCTACACAAGGCGCCGGCAGAGAATATGTTATTGTGAGAAAAGCAACAACCTGTGCTTTGCCTGTGGCTTGAATCCGTTTGAAATGGCTGAATGTGTTCTTATATAACACTAGCAGCGTCCTCAAAGTGCTTGTGTGACCTGAGACAGAGGGACAGATGGAGGTAACTGATCACACACATGTCAAAGGTTAAGGCCCTAAAGGCAAAGGGTCAGATATTGCCCAACGGTTTGTGAACATGCAAACCAACAATATGGACATAAATCATGTTAAAAGAAAAGCTTGTCCGTTCAACTTCTTTAAAATGTTATCTTATATTTTGGAAAGTTTTGGAAAGATTAGACCTATTGTTTGAGCAACATGATAGATCGATCCTGAAGGAAATTGTGCGGCAGCAAAACAGAATCAATAGAATTCCGCTAAAGCCACATATAAAACATGAAACTGCTAGATCCAATGGCATCTTTTTTTATCGTACACAAAGATTGTCAAGTTGTCTTAAAACAGATTTAGATTTTTTATTTTGGCGTAAGTAAAAAATAGGTTTTAAGTGTTTTTGGGCCAAGATATCTCCCACATCTGAGGCCTGGGACAAGTGGATTTGAGGGCATGAGTTTCTCGATTGACAATAGTAGCATCAGTCAAATCGCAAATATCCTAAAATGTCTGTTAAGCATGATTCGAGGTGGCTTATCCGTGCCCACCTCCATCAACTTTAGGGAGAGGCAAATAGTAGGCTAAACTCCACTTACAGTATGTGTCCCGAAGGCTAACGTACAGCTTAAGCACCACATAATGTTTACACAACCACCCATGTTGCCTACACAGATAATTGAAACTAATCACTTAATGAAACCCTAATTAGCTAACTCCAAACCTTTATCACTGTGTCTTCTCCAATACTGCAAGTCCATTAAAAAACTCCAAAGCCCTGTCTGCAAGTCCCGGCCGTCTCCGGTATCCCATCTACATAATCGCACCACATCCTGGCCATCTTATTTGGGTTTCAAAACAGGAGGATAAACTATAATCCGGGCATTTAAATCCACTGAATGTTAATGTAATGGACTTCCTCTAAGGGGCAATATACAGTATCGCACTGTTTTACACCGCGCCATATGGCAAAAGTCTATTGGATTAAAACAACCTGTTCTGTATTTGCCATAAACTAAAGGGAGAGAAAATCTTTTTATCCAATGTCTGCGTTTACATGTAAAGAGATGCTTGTTATATGTACTCAGTACAATACTGTTACAAATTGCCAACACTATTCATAATCTCCTTAAGTTTTTGTCATTCAAAATTGTTTTGTTGCTTCAGAGGCGTAACATTTTCCACACCAACTTTTCTTCACTTGTTTATTTTAACCCTTTAACATTGTGGCTTCTCAGCGCCTTTTTAAATTACTATACTATATTCTTTCTGTTATATTGATTTACTAAATAGATAAATAAATGTATAAGGTAACTTAAAGAAAAGTTAGTTTCTCCTTGCTTTGACACGTGATTTTTTCAGGATGTGCCCCTTGGGCTTCTTGCTGAATTGGCACACATCACCAGAGATGGTTTACTGCTGTTTCTCTGTAATGGTGGTCCAAAAGGTCAATGCAAATGGTGAACAGAGATGCAAGCCGTTTGAACTGGATACTGAATGTAGTAAATCTCTGAACCTGGGTGGGACATGTCGCCGCTCTTCACCGGCACGTGCGGGACATGCGCGTGTTGTAAATTAGGCCTCTCATAAAGCCCCTGTTTGCGTGTGTCAGGCCCAGCCGCTGATCTGCGTCCCAGCCGTCAGGACGTCCAGGACGCCCCCTAATCCTGTCCCCAGACAGGCTCACCCCGCACCCCTAAGCCCCCACCGGGATCAGCCCAAACAAGACACTGGGGCAGCGTTTTTTGTGTCAAGGTGCTGTGTAAGGCACGCGGCGCTGTTATTGATTTTAGACAGAGCTGTACAAATGTGTCGAAAAGTGGGTTTAAGTGCAACCTGACACCAGTTTTTACTGCACTCTAAGTAGTTAATGGAATTGGGCCCTCTTTATGGGGCTTATAGCTGTATTTCTTTTTTTTTCTCTTTCTCTGCTCATATTTGGCCATGGACTTTAACATTTTCTCACGTAAAATATTCTATCTTCAGAAGCTTACTCTCACTCTTACACATTTATTGAATACACTGCATTTGTTTGGAACGCCTTTAGCTTTGATTCGTTGTGGCGTTGTTTCAATAAGCTTCTGCAATGTCAAAAGATCCAGTGTTGCAAAAATTATACACCACGATCTTGTATTGATGATGGGAGAGTATGACCACCATGCAACGCCTTCTCCATCCCAAAGATCCTCAATGGGGATAAGATCTGGTCTCTGTGGTGGACAATCCAAGTGTGAGAACGATGTCTCATGCTCCTTGAACTACTGATAATATGAATATGATAATATGTGTATGAACTATTTTTCAAATCATAGGTCTGCTATTTTAAAACTCCCCTCTGTGCAGTGATGTGACTGAAGATGTCATTGGGGCGACTTACTGTAAATGCAGTCAAGTCACAAATTCACCGAGGAGCTTGGCAACCTCGTGTCCCCCCCATATCACAACGAAAAACCTTTAAGCATTTAAGTTTTCTTCTCACAACATTACCACGCTCCTGACAACAGCTTGTCTAACTTTCCCGATACCCCCCTGGCCTTTTGTCGCCTAAGGATCTCTCAAAAAAACCAAAAGCATCGGCATCTCTCTGCTGCTCTCCATAAGATTGTCCCGCTCAATCGGAGACATACCTGCGCACCCCAGCCTGCCAAAACACACCGCGAATCAATTTCACCTCCTGACATTTCGATTTTACAGGCACTTATTGGCGCAGGGGAGATAAGCGGCGCCGCCTGGAAAAAGATGGAGCGTGTGTGAGCTGAATTAAATTAAAGTTTAAAAAAAAAGAAGAAGAAGAAAATCTCTGGTGCCAAAAAGAATAGCTGCAAAACACCCTACAGCGGCTAAATAGTGGGCTACTATCTGCCAAATTCAATTTATTTGCTGAGAGTAAGGTTTCCAAAAGTTTAGTAAAAGGCAATGAGGTTCATTAAAGAAAGGTATGCGGGCTTGATGTTAAAGTCATGCACATCTAAAATGATATACAGTAGCTTCACAATAGGCACTAATGTGTACCTAAAGCAAGTTGTTTCTCTCATAAATGGGGTTTACTGTTGCTATTTGTTCATTCGTTCAGGTCATTGCATATTTCTGAACACACATGATACATATGCCTTGCCAGATTGTTGCATGGGATATTTTGGATTTGTTGTCCCGCGTTCGCACTCACATACACACTACACTCTCTTGCCCACGGACGTCGGACAACAACACAAATATGCACTGGCCAGAGCTAGGATTGAACGGCAAACCTTTGGATAAGTGGGCAAACACATTGTTTATTAATCTTCCAAATCTTACGCCTGGCGCAAGGACAGCGTTGGTTGAGGCAAAGCTGCTATCTGACGCGTCACACAACTTCGACACGCACTTGCTGCAGCTCCCTTCACTCGATTTCCTCTTACATTAACATCATGCATGTTATTCAGCTTTTGCAGGACCAACTATGAACTATTTCTCCCACTGTGAGTTAAACACTGTCCTTGTCTAGAGCTAGTAAAGAGCATAGGGGAGAGTCCACGCCGTAGAAACGTGACCAAAACACCAGCACATGCGTATATTCAAATTCGCTTCAGTGGCATCAAGTGGTCGCTTATCGCGATATTCTCCGGCCGCAACATATCAAACTTCAAATGTTGCTATCGTGGCAGGCCTATTATCAGTTGTTGTTTATAATTAACAGTATAATGGAAACTGGATGAAAACACTGAACCTTTGATGAAAGCTTGGATTTATGTTGCGGTTTGAGACAAGCTTCTCAAAGCAGCAGTCAGCATTAGTTCATCCTTCTGTATAGCCCCTGCCTTGGAGCTTAAGGACTGGGTTGTGGCTGCCAATCTGTGCCGAGAGCCTCTCCAACACTTGCCAATCACTCACTCATTACAAAGGATCTCAATGCGTCATCTCTACCGGATTGTTTATAGTCTTGACTCCTGGTTCTGTCGACAACTAAAAATGTCTTATCATCCTCAGCAGGAAGGCGTTTAAACTGCCATCGTGTCCACCCATCTTTATTCTAATTCTTCAACAGCTTCTATTGGTTAGTGAGTCTGTTTCAACAACTTTTTTACAACAGTTCAGCCTCCCGGTAAGAGATCCTTAGTTGCCGACGAAGCCTCCCGAGGGACAAGGCAAAGCGTCCTCAACACCAAAACAACCCTGTACAGATGTCTCCTTGAGAGCCTTTTTTTGTACAGTGGAAAACCCGGTAGGACTGAGAGCCTTCACAAACACCCACAGGCAAGATGGATGAGATGTCTTTGCCCAAGAACTCTACAACAGTAAACAGTAGTCAGAGGATTTTATTGCCAGTTATGCTCCTGCAGGCACATGACTTCCAATCATATTCGTCAATCTTTTCTCGCTTCTGAAATGTACAATTTTCACTCTTACTGATGGTAGTTGCAAGAATCTTTGGGAATTGAAACATGACCAAAGTCACTACAGGCGGCTCCCCTCGAACCAGCGCTGCGCTCATTAAAGCTCTTCTGGAGCAAAGATCAGAAAAATATCCTCATTTGTTATTTTTAAACTCAATCGCCTCCGTCCTCTCTTCATCTTTGGCTTGACTTTGAATACTTAAACATGCAGCTCCTCTGTCCCTGTCTTACTACAGCCAAGAAATAGGTCAGATTGGAACGATACTCTTTTTTTATTTTTTATTTCACGGACGCATATGGACTGGGACTCTCTCCGTCACCCCGACGCGTGCCGTGAATTTCTATGAGCTCCCTCCTATCTCCTTCACTCTTGACATTACTATATTGCGCGCCGGCAGATCAATGCTCGATTTAAGGGGCTCCATTGGGAAAAGGATACTGTCTGTCATCGACTTTTGCAGTCATCGCTACGGGCGATTTATCAATTCGCCTATACGCCGATCCGTGAATGGTGAAAGAAAGCAGGAGAGCCGAGGAGGGATCGGCTGAATCTAAGCACTATCACCATATCAAAACATACAAGCTTTTTACCGTGTTGCACTGTAGTTCCCTTATAAAAAACAAAACAAACTTAGAGTTGTGTTTTGAGCCATGTTTGAGGTATCTCCACGGACTATTCAAAGTAGAGGTCGACTGATATGGGTTTTTCTAAGGTGAATGCCGGTTTTGGGGAATTTTTATTGGCCGATGCTGTTATGCATGGCCAATGTTTATGGACATTTGGGAAAATGTCTTGTCTAATAATCCTGTGCATGATGCTTCTTAGCTGTAAAATGTGTCTGTAAACTGTGACAGTAGGGGCGCTTTATTAGAGGCATAGGGCTGATTTATTCAAGACATTCCTGTTTAGTACTTCAGCTTGTTTTATAGACAAAAATCAGCAGATTCCAAAAACAAAAACAGTGAGTCTTATGGTAAGTCTTACTCTTATGGTTCCAAAATGATAAGCAAAAGTCTGCAATATATAAAATATATTTGCGATTTATGATCTGAGGTGCAATGACCGATTTTCATTGCGAGGTTTCTCAGTTCCCCTCAAGCCAGGAAGGAAATCTACATCACTTTTTGTTTCTGAGATATTGGCCTTTTATCGGCATTAAATCAGCCGATAGTCGTAAAATACTCAAATACAACCATAATTTGGCCCCCAAGGTGATTTTCAGAAATACAATTGCACCTTTGGATACTTTTTATCCAATTTTTATTCATCAAGTTAATGATCATTCACTACTTTTAATTTAGTTTTAGCTTAATTTTATCAGCAAAATTAATACTTTTGAATTATGACCAAATATTCTAGTCTAAATCTACGAAATGAACTTTGTCAATTAACACAGCAGTTTGAGAGAATGAATGAGGGTCTCAAAAAGTAAAAGACTTGTTGTGATTTGTCGTGTCACATTAGAAGACAGAACAAAGGGGAAACTTTGAAAAACGCTCTAAGTCTAATGGCAACAGTCACCAGCCTTCAGAAGCAGGGTTAAAGCCAAGGCTACGTTTGCAATAAATGTTTACCCTTTCAATCAGTTCTGCCCGTGGAGAGAATGGAAGATTTGGACGCGCTGGTACAAAACAATACATCTCCACCTCCACAGTTCCAATGACATTGTGCTGTTTATGGCCCATTGATTGAGACGCGCAAGAAATCAATGGCCAATTATCATCAAATTCTCCTGTTCTGATGTGAAGGCAATTTTATAGGATCAAATAAAGCTATAAGCGGGGCAGGCTGAGAGCGGCAACAGTCTTTGGGTCTTGTAGGATCAAACAATTCAACTGGACTTACGTTTTGTTCTTTTTCCAACGCCAACTTTTTACATGGTATCCGGACAGCGTTCATCATGGCCCTTTCTTGGGGGTCAATGGATATATGGACGTGTGACCCTTAACTAGGACTAAACATGGACCTCAACCAGGACAAACAATAGATAGAGACGGCATCTTTGTAATTGCCCTTATATGGTCATGTTTGAAGCAGCCTTGGGGGAAACAACAAAGAAGCGGGGGAAAAATAACTTGTTTATTTGTAAATTGTAAATTTATCCACTATTACTTGTTGAACTATATACATATATTTTTCAGCTAAATAAAGATACAGACCATGGCGAAGAGCAAAGCGGCTCAACAGCCCATGAAACATTTTGTAAAATGGGCAATGCTAACCAGGAGGCTACGTTAGTTTCATGCTACATCTGCTAACGTTAGCAATGAGTGCCGTTTTTTGCTTCTACTGAACAATTTGCTCTGAAAAAACATTCATATGGACCCAATTTTGGTATTACTTTATTTGTGTGTGATAAATATGTTTATAGTCCGCCAGAAAACGGCTATAAGAGTGAAAAGTGTGACGCCCCCTTGTATGACGCGTTATCGCCTGTATCTATAACAAACAATTAAAAAAACGTGATGGGGGGGATTTGAGACAGAGAATGTGATCAGTCGAAACTCGGATTCAGGAGGAACAATGCGGTTTTCGTCCTGGTCGTGGAACACTGGACCAGCTCTATACCCTTCATCGGGTGCTCGAGGGTTTGTGGGAGTTCGCCCAACCAGTCCACATGTGCTTTGTGGATCTGGAGAAAGCGTTCGACCGTGTCCCTCGTGGTGCCCTGTGGGGGGTGCTCCGGGAGTATGGGGTCCGGGGCCCTCTACTAAGGGCTGTCCGTTCCCTGTATGACCGTAGCAGGAGCTTGGTTCGCATTGCCGGCAGTAAGTCAGACCTGTTCCCGGTGCGCGTTGGGCTCCGCCAGGGCTGCCCTTTGTCACTGGTTCTGTTCATTACTTTTATGGACAGAATTTCTAGGCGCAGCCAGGGGCCGGAGGGTGTCCGGTTTGGGAACCTCAGAATCTCATCTCTGCAATTTGCAGACGATGTTGTTCTGTTGGCTTCATCAAATCAGGACCTCCAGCGCGCACTGGGACGGTTTGCAGCCGAGTGTGAAGCGGCCGGGATGAGGATCAGCACCTCCAAATCTGAGGCCATGGTTCCCCACCGGAAAAAGATGGCTTCCCCGCTTCAGGTCGGTGGGGTGTCCTTGCCTCAAGTGGAGGAGTTCAAGTATCTCGGGGTCGTGCTCACGAGTGAGGGACGGATGGAGCGTGAGATCAACAGACGGATCGGTGCGGCGTCAGCAGTGATGTGGTCACTGTATCGGACTGTTGTGGTGAAGAGGGAGCTGAGCCAAGCGGCAAAGCTCTCGATTTACCGATCGATCTACGTTCCCACCCTCACCTATGGTCATGAGATTTGGGTAATGACCGAAAGGACAAGATCTCGAATACAAGCGGCCGAAATGAGTTTCCTTCGCAGGGTGGCTGGGCGCACCCTTCGAGATCGGGTGAGGAGCTCAGTTACCCGGGAGGAGCTCAGACTCGAGTCGCTACTCCTCCACGTCGAAAGGAGCCAGCTGAGGTGGCTAGGGCATCTGTTCCGGATGCCTCCTGGTCGCCTCCCTCGGGAGGTGTTCCAGGCATGTCCTATTGGGAGGAGGCCTCGTGAAAGGCCCAGGACACGCTGGTGGGACTATGTCTCCGAGCTGGCCTGGTGTCGCCTCGGGGTCCCCCCAGAACAGCTGGAGGAGGTGTGTGCGTGGATCGGGAAGTCTGGGCATCTCTGCTGAGACTGCTGCCCCCGCGACCCGGCCCCGGATAAAGCGGAAGAAAATGGATGGATGGATGGAATGTGATCAGAAGGACCAGGATTGGGGTAAGCAACATTATCATGGACGAAAGTGTCACCACCTCTGACATTAAAATCCGCTAAATCTCTGCAGGACAGCTTGAATTTGTTAGAAGTTCATCAATGTTTATCTTCCGTCCATGTCCAGGGAGATTCGCTGTGATGCGATGGGTTGTAAACCTCTTCAGTAGCGTGCGCACTGTGGACTAAAGGAACGTTAAGATCTCTGGAGATAGACCTGTAACCTTTCTGTTCTCAATGCACAAACACAGAAAGCAAAGACCGAGTAAACTTCCCTCCTTTTTGATTATTGATCATTTGAGTTTTGTGTGAAATAATGTCAAATTCGCCTTTTGTTTTCCTGTGCTTTGTTTCTGATGTTCCATCCATCCATGTCCTTCCGCTTTATCTGGATTTCTGATGTTCCATTACACATAAAGGAAATAAACAGATTCATACTGATACATGTGGATTCGCACCAACTTTCTGGAAGAAATACTTACCATAAATGCTCTAATATAGGCCAGGGCCTTCATTTACTCAAGCGCATGGAGGACCAGGCCTTTATTGGAACCAGGCCAAAAACTAGAGACAGGCCTTTATCCCGTCCCGTAAATCCCATCATTAAAAAGTATGTCAACATTACAAAAAACAGGATCAAGGCTGGCCTAAACTATGACCGGGACTGGATCAAGACAGAACCAGGACAAAATATGAAACTGACAGATCTTGATATCTCAAAAGACGAGGAAATTGGATTGATCGTTCCCCCTGACACATCGATTGATGGGTAAACATGACAGTATCAATATTGCATGAGACCCAAACATCCCGCGCTGCGTCTTTAATGCCTCCAGATCTGGGTCGAATCCTCTTAATGCCAAGACATGAAACGTTTTTTTTTCTTCTTACTTCCTTCATGGATTAAGCGGCGGCGATGAGAGGAACTATCACAGCGAGTCAGTTTGTAGAAGCAATGAGACCTCAGAAAGGCAAACATAAGTTGAACAAATACCGCACAGCGCAGCAGATACCTCCGAGCGAAAGCAAGAAATCCATTTGTACAAACAACGAGTCTTTGGCTATAGTTTGTATAGAGCAATGTTATCTCAATTCCCAATTCAACAACTCTATAACATCATATTAGCGTTACCATTTCCAGCTTTCTAAATTGGACGGCACAAAAAGGAACCTTGAGGCACAGCACCATTGGGCTTATGAAGGGGGAGAAATGAGAAAATAGCAGTAAAAAGCCTGGCACATACGACGAAAAATGTGAAAATAGAAAGTTTGAATCTTGGCCACAACGAGGGAAAGTTTAGAGGAGTGGAGAAGAAGAAGAAATCTATTTTGCACGAGAATTCATTTTCTTGACACTTGTATACAGGGCAATACCGCTTCCTCTAATCCAAATTCACAAATATAACAACATAGCGCCTTAAAAGAACAGCTCTTGCTTTAGTTATGATTGCACAGTAAAGCGATAGAGCTGCTGCAACACCGGGCAAGGGGAGGATAAACTGAGAAATTGACTGTCAAAGCCGAAATAGTGAAAAGGAACAAAAGTTGCAAGCATCAGGGTTTACGAGAAATGTATTGTTCGGCGATACGGCAATCCCTTTGAAAGAAGGGAAACAAGTAAAATGGAAAATATGTACAACAGTTCAACTTTTCTACGTTAAGGTTCAGGTTTTGGGCCAAATTGGTCCCTTAACATATAAACTTTCAACTAATCTTCACAATAACATGTTTCATTATTGCACTGATTCAATGTTTTGCGATAGAGTCATATCGAAAACTGTATTTTCAGCGGCCATTTTCTCATTGGTTTCGACAATATCTTCACGTCAGTAGCTCCTACAGGCTTCAAACCTTTCTGCCTCGTACTGAACAATATTTTGAAGGGGTTTTTTTTACAGAGGGATTTTTTAATATCTAAAAGTGTGAGGAGCATTGTCAGTAACAGACTGCGATGAGACTCCTCTCTCTGATACCCTGAACTATTCCCACATCACGATCAATTTTCAATTTAATCTTATAATTATGCATGCCCTTATAGTTTTGAAGTTTTTATAGTTTATTATTTATCTAAGTTATAATGTTTTATGTTTCATTTGCGTGATTGAACCGATTAAAACCAATTCTGATTCAGCACACTTAATTATGGCTCTTATTATTGATGCAATAAATTTTTGTTCCCTCATATTTATTCTACAGTAAAAATCTCTAAATGTAAAAAGTATCTCTATTCACCTGCAGCGTCTTGCCACAAGAATAGACTTCACCTCTTATCTAAAAAAAAACAAAAACACACACTTCCAAAAATGATTATTAGACACTTTTTTGTTTTGTTAGTTGTGGTCCAAAGTTATTCCTAACCCATTTCCAACATCCCAATCCTCCACAGGAATGAGACAACAACAACAAACAACCGCACGTTCACCGTAAATCACATATCACATAAAAAGATGCACAAATGTAGTTTTGCAATACGCTGAAGAACAAAACACATTTTCACCCCACTTTGAGATAAAACAACATCAGGGGTCCTAGCCAGCATTTCTGTTACGTTAAAGCGAGCGCACACACAGCCTCATAACCCACATAGCATCACTGCCGTTACCTGTTGACGTCGGGCGGGGGACGGGACGGGACACTCAGCAGAAGCTCGTGTTTCCGCTGAACTGAGGCAGATGTCAGGCACCTGCCACACGCCGGTCCTTTCTTGCCATCGTGCCCCGCCTCCCCACCCGACCCTGCCCCAAAACACACACACACACACACCCCTCCTCCCTTCTCCACACGAGCCCGTCCCAAACCCCCCCGCCCGTGTGCCACTGTCTTAGCCTCGGATTTGCAAACTCATTAGGCATTCTGCCACACTGCCCACACGCTGGACAATTAGGCGTATGGCTTTCCCGAAAGGTCAGAATGTCACTAATGCGATGGTGTTTATGCATGACTGCCAAAATTGAATTCAATGAAGGATGTAATAAGTATCGCATAAAGGTACATTCGGCTACTTGCACGTATAGTCGAAGTGTTTACTCAAGTACGAGTAACGTTACTTTACAATATGTTTACCCAAGTAGAAGTAAAAAAAAGTAGTGCCCAAGTAAAAGTAAAAAAGGAGGGGAGGGGGTTGTTAGAGAAATAACAATGATGTTCGAGCGGATGTCTTATACAGGAGAAGTTTATTTACCATCGTTACGGGACCAGGAGACGTGCACTCGAGACATTGCGCTAGTCCTGCCATTCAAGTCTGTCTATGCTTCCACAGAAGAGGGATAAATACCCTCTCAGAGCGTCATACTGATATGCAAGCAAAACATTCAGTGGCTGAGAGTGGGCGCCTGAGCCCCACAGTCAAGGCTATCACAGAGATAGTTCGACTGTACAGCCTGACCCAGTATGATAAATAGTGATTTAATGTTATCCTCTAACAGAGGTAAGAAAGGTGGGAAAGAAGGGAGGAAAGAAAGAGGGAAGGAAAGAAAGGAAGAGGGAAGGAAGGAGGAAGGGAATGGAAGAAAGAAGGAAGGAGAGAAGGGAGGGAGGAAAGAAGGAAGGAAAGAGGGATGACGGAAGGAAGGAAGGAAGGGAGAAGAGAAGGAGGGAACGAAAGAAAGAGGGAAGGAAGAGAGAAAAGAGGAAGGGAAGGAAAGAAGGAAGAGAGGTAGGAGGGAAGGGAGGAAAGAAAGGATGGAGGTAGGGAAAGAAAGAAAAAAAGAGTAGCACCTTTCACAGATGGTCACAAAGCACTTTACATAAGACAATGTTACATTCACTCCATACTTTTACCTGAGTACTGTAAGCACTGAGTAACTGTTTGAGCACGAAAGTCTGATTTATGTTTAAGCTGTGACATAAATTATGAGAAACAAAGGGAAAATACCCTCAAAATGACCCCCAGGTTGAGAACCACTGGTTTAGACAACAACACGTCTGTGGTCGGAACATGATTGTGTCAATAAAAAGATTGACATGTCTGTTGTATGAGCATACGGTAGCACAGCGGTTAGTGCTCGTGCTTCACAGCTAGAAGGTCGGGGTTCGATTCCCACCTGGACGGGGCCCTTCTGTGTGGAGTTTGCATGTTCTCCCCGTGTCTGCGTAGGTTTCCTCCGGGTACTCCGGTTTCCCCTACCACTAAAAACATGTATAATAGGCCCAGGGACTGCAGGTGGAAATTAGCACAAGTGCTTTAACCTGGTACAATGCATCTCTCCTTTCTGAGGCTAATGTTATTGTCCCTGTTCAAATAAATAAAAAAATAAAAATTTAAAAAAAAAATAAAAAAAATACATTTCATAAGTTGATGCAATGGATTTGCAAACTTTTCAGTCGGATAATTCCAGCACAGTGCAGACGTAGAAGCTGCACAACTTGATTGGTACGCAAATATATGTCACACAATTGGTGGTATAGCTTTCCAAGTCTTTTGTATGTTTATGGGTGGAGCATGATTGCTTTGCTGAAAAGACCTAAATTAGTGGTAAGCGTTGAAAAAGTCTAAGGAGCTTACGGGGGAGCGAGGGGCCGGAGAGAGGGGGCTCGTAGTAATGAACGGCCATCTGTTATTGCAGTCAGTGTGCGATGGACTGACAGTTTGGTGTAATCCAGTCTTCTGTTGTGTAAAGTCATGTGGCTGTGGCGGCTGAGGAAGCACACATCATGATCTCACTCCCAACGCTGCAGGAAATTGAAATCTTCAGTTAAATGCGACCTCCATTTATCCATCCATCCATTTTCTTCCACTTGTCCGTTGCCGGGTCACATTGCACCAGTCCCCTATGGCTCCTCCTGCAGGTGGTGGGTCTACAGAAGGACGGCCTCTTGGTTCCAAACGGGCCTGTTGGTCTCTCATAGGGGCGCGACCTCCATTTACTACCTCCAATATGAGAACTGCTGTTGCTTTGAAGAAATATGGGCGGCATATTTCTTCAAAACAAACAAACAAAGAAAAAGTATGTGAACCCTTTGGAATTTCTCACACCTTTACGCAGGGCTGGACCTGAAAGTCTCTCCGGCGCCTGCAGGAAGTCCAAAATTCCGCCTCGCGCCTGCTGACCAGCACAATGATCCCATTCTATCCTTTTTACATTGGCTCTCAGTTCCTTTTCGAATAAAGTTTAAAATTCTGCTGATTGTTTTTAAGATCACATGTATTTGTTTCGGTGGTATTAGTTTAAGCAGACACTTGCTCATCCTTGTAATTGAAATAAAGATCAAACCAAATTTTATGACAAATTTTGGCAGAAATGTGAGAAATTCCAGATTTTTGCACACGTTTTTTGTTGGTAGGGAAAACCGTAGTACCCGGAGGGAACCTACGCAGACACGGGGAGAACATGCAAACTCCACACAGAAAAGGACCTTCTAGCTGTGCCGGGTGCCAAACAGCCTGTTCCGCCTGACTTCACATGTTTGCAGATTGATTTGTCTTGTTGCTCCCAGTCACATTACTGTACCTGTTGTTAACAGTGGGGAGTTATGAGCCATGACTAGAGTGAGTCCAACTGTGTGATTGGCAGAAAACAGTGATTTAAAAGTGGGTAATTATGCAAAATTGCCTATTTAGAGCTTTATTTAATTTTTTTCACCATGTTACAATGTTGTTTTCTCATCAAAAGCTTATACCTGGAGTGGATTTCGAGCTGCTAGCGCATCTTTGAGTAAACTTTGGATCTTCACCAGTGGCTGTTCTGAGCACTGCGGCTCCTCCTTAGGTCCTACATATCCAGGAAACGCTTTCCTCCCCGTCCACCTCTTGATAAGCTTAATCCTGTCGTCGCAAAATGAAAACGTTACCCATATATGGCTTCACTATAGCCACAGGTGCAGCACATAATTGTTTTCCCCCTCATTCTCTTGATTAAATCAGCTTCCTAGCGAAGGGGAGCAACAGGAGTGGCGTGGGAGGGGCTTATGGTAGCTCACTCTGAGGATCATGAAGTTAATCTACTGGATAATTTATTAAATATTATATATAACCAACAAAGAGTAACATAGCGATAAAGATGTGTTTGCTGAATTCCTGCAAAAGGCATAATACCCGCTCTGCAAGTATGAAATATCCACTCAATTGTCATGTAACCGAATCCAAATGACTAATACAGCTGTCTTCTTATCAAGACTTCTTTTTTGTTGTGCACCACTCAGGGAGATAAAAGGAGGAAGATCAATGGAAGACAGAGCGTGTTGAGTAACTTGGACAGACCGACTTGTGGATGAGGCATAGGTTGTGTTTTAATCGGAGAGCAACACGAGGAACAGTGACCTACATCTCCCTGACAGATGTCCACACTGCACTGTCTTCGAGAGAGAGGAGTACTAGTAGTGTGTTGTAGTATTTGGCGATTACTCCTCACGCCACATGGCTCACTACAAAGCCTGAATGTTAGATTTCACCAGCTGTGCTAGAATATCCTTTTACTGACATATTTTGTCTCATTATCATCCCTCTATTGTAATACTACAAGCCCAAAGGTTCAGAAAGTTGTGGTCTAGACCTCCAAAGCAGTCACAGGGCACATGATTATGTCAAGATACTACTCTTTTCAAAAAATAAAGAAATTGTATTTATTTTGCCATTTTAAACCATATATCTTAGTAATAAAGTAGATTTTAAATGTTTTGATCATTTAAATGATATAGGCACTATTTACAATTTACTACAACACACTTTTCCTATTCTTGACAAAGACGTGTATCTGGAATCAGGGGGAATTTCCTCGAATTCCGTATGGGTGTGATTGACAAGCGTATTAACCAATCAGAAAAGCCGGATATGACGCACGCGCCATGCGGTGTATTTTAAAAACAAGGAAGTTCATAGTTTTACAATGGGATTGGCCAGAAGAGCTGCGACTAGTGTGAACGATCGTGGACACAAGGAGTCATTGGCAACTCGGTTCGGATTTTACACGTAGGAGAATTCAACACAATTGCGGCTGTTTCAGTCAATGTACTTTCGATAGGTGGTAACATTAAAAAAAAAATAAGGTACAGTCTTGTTCAGTACATTTCAGAAAATATTTTACTAGTGGTTAAGTCCTTCTTCCTGTCGTAGTAATGTGGTTTGTGATTGGATCGATAAAAAACGTTTTGAGATTTTATTGGCTGAGCAAAGTTCCAGACGGTCCTGCTTTGGATGTCCGGCCAGGCAACAATTTACCGTAACGGCCCCCACTTTGCATCCATGCTTTAATGAAAAACTACAGACACAAATTGATTTTGCTTTCTCCACAGATTTCGTCAGTAAAACCAAGTTTACTTAAAGACCAAGTGAGATATCTAAAATCCTCTAAGACTAATTTTGTGTAGCTAATATGTAAACAGAATAAGCCTTGCTCTGTCTATTTCCTAAAAGGTTAAACGAGAGAAACATTTTTAATACATTTTGTCTCGCGTTTATGTCAGCAATGGACATATTGAGTCAGTCCGTTTGAAAATGCTATTCACAACAATTGCCATTCATTCAACTCTTGCCATTCATCATCCCAGATCATCAAACTCTTCCTGAGCCACACTAAAGCTGCCATCTCCGTCTCAGATTCTCTCGGAACAATGTGTCCGCCCCTGTGATGTGGCCGCGCTCCCGTTTGCTCCTTTGTGAGTCAGGCTTTGGTCTAAAAGTAAACCCCGCGTCGCTGTTTTTAACCCTGACTTGAAAAATGGCCCCGGCGGCTCATTCGTCTTGCGGCTCATTACGGCGGAGCGCGGCGTTGGCTAAGGCTCGGCTTTAATCCGTGGGCGTTCTGGTAAGACGAACACATCTATCACGTTACACACCTGTGCCGCCCAAGCCAGGCTCACGTTTCACACAAAAAAACGAACTCAAGGCCTGATTTATCTGACGGCTTTGAGGTCAAACATAAGGGGAAACTATACGGAGGAGTCTCATAGTGACCAACATAGTGAAAATGTAGAGCATATGAGAGCTATATTGTGATGAAGCCATGGACTATTTGTTTACTGTGACCTTTGAGTGCATATGACAAGTTGTAATGCTTTTGAAAGACTTATGGAGAATCTGTTGCAAGTTAATAAAGAAATGTTGGGCAGAAAACATTTGTATTTAAATTTAAAGTAAAGTCCCATAGCAGTTTGACTCATTTCCCATTGACGTTACATGGTCGGCACAGCAACAGTTTAACATTGGTTGCCTTCATCTATGTCACTTCCTGCTGGTGTCCTATAAGGAAGTGAAACTATAAACATCACAAAAATGGTCAAACTAAAGAAAGCTGGGTACAATCTTTAGCAAAACCTGAAATATAATTGTGTTGACTATGTTGGAGCAAAAATGTGTCATATGTACTTTGATGCTCCATGAACATTGAAATTAACGTATAAACTCATCCTTGTGAAGAATTGCGATGTTAGAAATCTATTAGTAAAGTTGGGAATGCGTTTGGACAACAACAAACAATTTTGAATTTGCAGGCTCTCTCGTAATTGTTTTTAATAATATAGATTAATAGGCGGTCCACGGGCCAACTCCGGCCGGCGAGAGCATCCAGTCTGGCCCGCAAGCGGACACTCAATCAATCTGTTCAAAAATGTATAGTTACGGGCCAATTTCCATCCGTCGTCCCCCATGCGCACTCTCAAACACTCTCATTCATCCTGGCCAATTGTACATGTTTTTAGTGTTAGGGGAAACCAGAGTACCCAGAGGAAATCTATGCAGACACGGGGAGAACATGCAAAATCCACAAAGAAAGGCCCCGTCGAGGTGGGAATCGAACCCAGGACCTTCCAGCTGTGAAGCACGAGCTCTAACCGCTGTTTCTGTGGAGGAGAAAGAAAGAGCCTTCACATTCACAAACCTGGACCCTTACCGTGCCTCCCCGTCCACATTATTGTTAAGAGTTGGAAAGGTGACATCTGCCATCTTGCAATAGTTTTAGTCGAACAACTGGGAAGTGTTTAGGATGGTTTGTCTGCAGGGGAAGAACGTTTTAAATATCAACTTTTGTTTGTTTCTTCTTCTATTGAAAGACCAATCTGAGCTTCAACCCTGCGCCGCATTACTGTGTGCGGTACAAACTTTCCAAAGCGTCTCTGCGGTCAAACCAACAGAGAACAATTTTATATTCTTTTTAAATTCAATTTCTGAATTCAATAACCTTTTGTTTTTATGCTTTTCATCTGCCTATTTCCATTTTCCACACTTTACTGAGCCACATTGTCAGAAACAGTTTTCATAAAACACTCCGCTTTAACCTGGCCAAGTTATTGTTCTTTTCATCACCGTCTTTAGAATATTCTTACGAAATGTGCTGATGCAGGGAACATTCATGAGGCCTGGACTCCGAGTGAGAATATGTGGTCTGAGGTTTAAAACAATTTACAGCTGTACTATGTATAAGTATCAGATGCATGGGCTGCCACGGGGGACACTGACTGTAAAGATGCATGTGTTTATAGTAGGGTGACCAGATGTCCCAGTTTACCCGAGACAGTCCCAGTTTTTAGTCCTTTGTCCCACGTCCCAATAGATTTCTCCAAAACCATTGATTTGTCCCAGTTTTACTCGTAATCTGTCCCAGTTGTCCCGGTTTTGGCCAACGTAGTCCCCGAAATAGCACACTTTACTTTAAAATTAATTTCTTTGGCCCATGGGAGTATCAATCACCAAGTGTAAACCAATTCAACATCTCAATTCAGGATGCGGATTGGTGCATGTCATAAGTCGTTGACAGTTTAACAGTTCATGGGTGAAGACAGTTTAGATTTGGAACCCCTGCGGCCTATTCACGAATATTGTCCCAGTGTTTTAGCTGGAAAATCTGGTCACCCTAGTTTATAGGCCTATTTTTCCCCCATAGTCCTGTAATCTATTCTAGTTATAAGTCTGCATACTCTACGGCTTTGATGCATAACTTTGAAGTATAAAGGTAAGTCTTAGGCTATTTAACTAACCATTATTTAAATTTTAAACGGAATAGAAGTCCTAATTTCTCCAGAGCAGTTGAAAGCAATTTGCCAATCTTTGTCTTTTTCAAAATATAAAACATGTAGTGTTTCCACATAGTACTGTTAAAAATTGCCATATTTTTATGGTACATAAAATTCACTGAAACGTTCAACTTATGGGGTGTTTCCAAAGCGCTGAAATGGTATTAACATGACATGAACAAGCAGCCTCTGATTGGCAAACGATCAAGAGAGGACAGCCCTCACTATTAGCATAATATTAGCATGGTGCTTACTTTCCTGGTTGTCTTTTAGCGGCTTCCTCGCTGTAGTATTTGTCTTGGCACCTGTGAATAATTCCATAAACCCCACCAAATGGCTGCATTTGCCCACATTGTTCCCATCGCAGCTCACAAAACCTTTCAGGCTGTTCTGTTGCTGCTTCAGTAATGTGTGCGCATCTACGGGAGCACCGCCCAAAACAACTGCGGGCCTTGTGTAGTGGAAACCCTGGCCTGTACTGGGTATAGATACATCACAAGGCCAGTACTTGGAACCGAGTCACGCGGGAAACAATGTGTTATGTGGAACCGCGGCTCTAGAGCATTCAGCAGTGGTTTTAACTGTGTAACCTCACCTTGTATTTAGGCTTAGAACTTCACTACAACTCTGCCTCACACTGAGCTGTTAGTTACTGTTGAAATAGTAACTCAGCCTGAGGGCCACCAAAAATTGATCACCAGTAACAGCATATTGAACTTGAATTTCCTAATTTAATTGGGAAAAGGTACACAGGTAGTTGACATGATAAGAAGTAAGAGTTTAATGTCATCTCAATAGGGATCATTTTAAATCCCTTTCTGAAATAACATACTGGCACCGTAGCTTGTGCACAGCCTCTCCACCCACCACCAAACTCCAAAAGGGTCTTGCCCAATTTCAGCCTGCTTTGGTCAGGCCTGAGATGTAGCCACCACATTTTGGGATCGTGGATGAGCTCTCCTCTCCCACCAATACCAAACGTCTCGCTGTGGAGCTGGAAATTTGGAACTGCCCATTTACACCTCATTGCATCCAGATATGACTGTCTGTCCGACCCCAGCCACATGCGGCACTAAAGACCGTTAAGGGGCGTGTATAAAACAGATCCTCATGTAAAACCCACATCAAAGTTTGGAATCGCTGTTCACTTTTGTACAAACAATTGGCCGAGTTGTTCTACTCCAAACGCTGCCTGTCACACCAACCGCATTACAGCCTCTGCACATGTGGCTGCTGTAAGCGATCTCTCCAGCGTAAACTGCTATCAAACGCCGTGAGCCTGCAGGACATTTTTAACAGGGGAAGTCACGTCCTTCAAACCAGATGACTGTTTGTGGTTTGGGTTTGGTGAATAGTTGCCCAACTGTGTCAGAAGTTTTATGGAGGTGTCCTGCGCAGGCTCGGGGCAAGAGGTTTTTATCACTTGGAGTCAATGCTAACTCTGGGATGAGTGTTGATGCTGTTGGAAAATGTCAGTGTTCGTATTGTATATTTGTATGGCCCGGGAATTATTACTGTATGTTCTGGGTTTCTCCCCCAGTGCATATTGTGATAAATTAACCCAACAAACTGGTTAATGGTGGCGCTGTGGTTAGCGCTTGTGCTTCACAGCTAGAAGGTCCTGGTTTGGATCCCTGGCCGGACGGGGCCTTTCTGTGTGGAGTTTGCATGTTCTCCCCGTGTCTGCGCAAGTTTCCTCCAGGTACTTCGGTTTCCCCCAACCACTAAAAACATGTACAATAGGCCAGCGTGATTGAAAGAGTAAAGCTGGGCATACACTATCCGATTTTAGAGGCGATTTTGAACAAGTTAATCAACTCACACTGTGCATCTAAAATCGCACAAAATCGTGTCTAAAAACGCACAGTGTAAGCCCAGCTTCAGTGAGTGCTTGATGCTGGTCGGAGGGGCCGATGGCACAGATTGGTAGCCTCGCTTCCATCAGTCTACCCAAGGGGCAGCTGTGGTCATAATAGTAGCTTAGTATGGTGTGAATGAATAATGACTACAGTGTGGCGCTTTGAGAAACTTGGTGACGCAGGCTCGAAAAGCCATTAATTGGACTGTGGTTCCTAGCATGTCTTTTTTTTTAAAAGATTTAAACAAGATACCCCAGGGGTTTACAGAGGCACTTGCAAGGGGGCCTCGAAATATTGTCTACAGTAGAAAATTGACTTGAATGAAAATGTATATAATATTTAAATGTACTCCTTAGTCCCTCGCTGGGCAAGTGCCAGTCTGCTGTTTGTGCAGAATAATGTGACCACATTAAATATGTAATAAGAAATGTTGTATACAAACAGGGGCGGACTGGAACGGAACTGAAAAAACGGCCCTGGACTCTGACCAGCCTGGTCCAAATTAGCGTAAATGTGACACTTCTACAAATACATGTTTTAACCTCTTACCCCCCCTTAAATGAGAGCATTTCCTCCAGTTTGGCTTTACCCAAATCTAAAAACTTCGACTGGCGAGCAACAGAGTAACGCCTCATTTGAAAGCTAAGACCTACAAAAGTTAAAGTAACTTTTTGTCACGTTTTTGCTTTTTCATTCCTTCAGTGGCCCTTCTGTGCTCTGGCCAGTCTGCCCCTGTATACAAAATTTATGATGAGGCTCATGGACTCACAAATTGAAATTATAATTGTTCTCATAAGACCTGACCAGAGCAGTATCAGGTACAGCTTTGGAGGCACTGGAGAAACTGCATATAGTCTATTATATTCTTCTGAGACACTGAAGAGGCACCTGCAGCACTGTGTAGGCGTCAAAAGAGTAGCTACAGGAAACAAAAAAAGGGACAAACGAGGATCTATCCGGGCGAGACTCACAGCTAAGCCACACAGTTGTAATTGTTTCTGTGTCACCTGCCTAAGGGACTGCAGATGGAAAATAGCATGTTAATAATCTGGCATATTTACACTTACAGATTTTCATTACTGGCCTTATAAAATAAATAAAACATGCCTTCTATTGTTCTGGCTAATGGACGTTCACTGAAGAATAAAACAGATTAACTGCTAAGCTCTTTCCAGAACATGGAGAGAGACGGTTGTGGAGTGAAGGGAGCTGCACAGGAGGAAGAGGATGGAGGAGGTGGAGCTGACCAGTGCAGGACACCACGCTCTGAAACAGGGACAAACGCAGGAGGCACTGCACCGTTTCAGAGGATCAGAGGAGACTGAAGGCAGTTGTTAGATGTCCTCCGAATCCTACGGTTTCCCGACCTCCAAAAACATGCTGGTCAGGTTGGCCCACAATGGCAGCGCGGCTCAGTCGCAGCGGCTCAGGACTAACGCCTGAACACTATTCTGAATTTGGGAATGGCTGTCCTATAAAAAACACATTTTTTATGAAATTATAAAAGCTTTTATCTTTATATGAAATCATCCAAGTCCAGCAAAAGTTTCAAATGGATATCTCTAAATATTTTGCTTGCTCACCTGCAGTGCCTCAGCTTAATGTTTGGTCCCCTGAGGAGATCTGATCGCACATGACAGACCAGACTCTGCTCCATCTGTGCCCCACGTCCACCCTGTACCTGCCCCGTAAGAACACACTGTAGCACATAGCTCCAGCTCGCACTCTCCTGACCCCATTACCAAACATAAATAAAGCCCTTTAAAGTTGGAAGTCATGCCTGGATTTTAGGGCCCATTCCCCGACCATGTTACGATGAGGAATCCATCTTCAGCTTCAGCTGTTGAACCTAAAACGATGGGTCAGAAGGGGCCTACTGTCATGGTGGAGGTGAGGTGAGGAAAATAAAGCCCAAAATGCAGGACTGCAACAAAACTGGTGATGTTCAATGAATGACGAAAACCAAAATAACAAAATCCAGTGATGAAAAAATAAATAAATAAAAAACAGCGACAAAAAAATCACAGGGGTATAAATACATGAGGAAATGGTGCACAGGTGAAACACATCAGGGCGGGGCAGGCGATCACACAAGGGAAGCAAAGCAAAATCACAGACATGTCAAAATAAAAACACAGGAGGACCAGACCAAACATACAAAACCAGGGGAACAAAAGACAAATCATGACACCTACTGCCTGTGATGGTTAAACAGATGGCCATTAGCTCAGATGAATGACCCATAATGCATCATTTGGGTACTGGAAGGTTAAAGGTAGTTTTGTGGCAACTCTTGATGGAGATATGAGTCTGAACAAGTGCGCAGCTGATGTAACCAGTCTTCCATACTGAAAATGCTGGCTTGACTTTACTAATTATACTGAGATTCCTTTGACTTGGTCCTATTTCATTTTTTTTTAAATATGTATATTCCTAGCATCAATTAAATATATCCTAATAGTCTGTTCAGTTCAGTTTAGTTTATTCGCCATTTGCAGTATAAAACCACTTGGGCAAAGAATGTGCAAGCAGCAGTGCAGCTGTCAACATATAAAAGGACAATACATGACCTGGCCACCATTGTTCCATGTTGAGCTCATGTTCTTACCTGAGCTTAGACGAGTTGACGTGTACCTCTCTGGTCTTTACGCGTGCGCTCAGTCATGCAAAAAAGACGTTGTTAGCGTATAGCCTCTCCTCTCCTCTATGGGGCCAAACGGGGGTGAAGTTAGAAGCGACCAAGCTCTTCCACGTTTTCCCTATTTAAATACGGTTAAACGAGTAGTTACACGATCCAAGTATAGTTACACAAAATTGAACATGTCGATTTTCTAAGCGGCTAAAAGGGGGTACTATATGGGCTATATGCACGCAGTTGTTTGCGTATCCTGTCTCCGTTATTTCCCTATGAGATCTAAAAAAATAAATAGCTGAAGATTACATGGCAGACAGTGACTTACTGGTGGACAGTCACAGCATCATGTTAAAAACATCGCGTTAGAGGAAACTTCCGCGCTCATCACAGTCAGTGTTTTTGTCTTGAAGCTAACGGCTAACACGAATTAAAAATGAAAATAGCTACACGATTTTAAACGAGCCTGCTCAAAATATAATCTGCCTGTCTTTAGTATAAATACTTTTTAGACGTTTAATTTTTGTGGTGGTGTTTTTTGATACTAGCCGTTAGCGCTGAGATAAAAAGTCCTACCTCAAAAAACACGTTTCCTGCAGTCAAGAATTGACATCCAACGTAATGTTTTTAACACGTAGCGAGTCACTTCGGATCAGTATCTTACTGTCAGTGATGTTTCCTTGAACTATACATTGTTTTAGACAAGATCTCACAGGGAAATAACGGAGACAGGATACGGAAGCGCCGACTTAGGATCCACTTGGAAGTCACGTGTCATTTGCATAGAGCCTATTGTAAGGCGTCATTTCTTCACTTTACTGCAAAACTGAATCAATAGAACTTTTGATCGTGCGATACCTTTTCTGACGGAAGCGTTTCAAAAATGGCCCACGCAGGGCGGCCTGAGGCATTAACAATTTGTAAAGCCCGATTTAAGAGTCTAGCTTAGTAAGTGGCCTCCGGGAGCGGCAAAGTGCAGTGAGGCAAGAGAGCGGCTCTTTGATTTAGTTCGGATGATACACAACTTACAGTGTGATTTTAAATGCTTTTGACCTGCTTCAAAAATGTAACGTACAACTTGACCAGCCAAGTTTTTATGTCGTGCCATTGTTTTACTGCTCCCGGCGAAAAGGTCAAGCCGTAAAGACGAGATAAGTCTACATTCGGACAAACTGGGATCGGTTTCCACGCGGTAAGTGCATTTTAACCCAAACCATGACGACTGTAAAGCGTTTTTTCGCGTTTGAAGTTTTATATTTGGGAACGGGCCTCTCAGACGCAGACGTGATCGATAAAACGTGACACACTTGGCAAGGTTTTTTTTTACTGGGACGGTTGGATCCAGTTTCTCACTCTGTTGTCGGGTTGTTATGGCTGTGGAAGGATTACAGCATGTGCACAAAACAATGTGAGAAACAACTGGATAAATATACACGCTGGAATGAGTACACAGTTTAACAGAAGGTTTTGGCTCATTATAACTCAAAAAGCATGTGTTCCAGCCCGTGTAGGTTGACAAAATGTGTTAAAAACTGCATATTTGCAAAAGGCCATTGACGAAATTACTGTTGATAGAGCTGCATTTTTATGAGTCTTCCTATTGACCAGTGCTTGGATCACAACATTATTGTAAAGGTTGAAATGTATATTTTAATTTGGGTCATGACTTAAATTTTCCCCCAGATCTTGTATTGATGATGGGAGAGTTTGACCACTATAATAATAATGCATTGGTTTTATATAGCGCTTTTCTGTACACTCAAACGCATGAATAATGCTTTACATTGCATTAGTCATTCACTCCATACTTGGTGGTGCTGCCCCTCCGACCACCACCAACCACTCACACACTACATTCACCTCAGGCTTCCTGGTGTTTCCAAACGGTACCAGCCAGGCCCTACCTGCTTAGCTTCCGAGGTCTGACAGGGGTCAGGCAGAGCAAACGGCCCGTGTCGTCAAGAAAGAAGAAATCCACTGACTTTGTTTTGTCTCTTAGATCAGGGGTTCCCAAACTGTTCCATCCGCGACCCCCAAAATCACCAGATTATAAAATATAATTCCTATTTTTAATAAATGCAGGTGCATAACATTTCAAATCTGCTTTATTAGTGTTTGCTTTAATAGTATGTTTTGATATTCACATGATTTCCCCAAAACATTATGCCTTCATTTAAAAAGACAACAGGCTGAACCATCCAACTACGAACAGATGGCTGAGTGCTTGTGTGCAGTTGCGAGCTCAGGCTTCATTTCGGCTGAGTTTTATTTTTTATTTCAGTCGGGGGTTTAGCTCATATGGATAATCTCTTTACCTATACTGAACATTCGGGGATCGCATCTGCGTAAAGACTATTTTAACTCTCTCTTTTCTTTATGCCGCGCACAAAGGTTCATCTGGGCCTGATTCATCACTAACAGTCTGCAAGTTATGCAAATTACTTATTTACCTAGTTTTTGTACATGGATCTTTCTTATTCAACCCCACCAGATCTTTTTCTCCTCCAAGCAGACATTTCCCCATCCTTTGAGCCGCAATAGGCCTCTTGAACCTAGTCTTAGGTGTCACTAACCAGCAAAGGAGACTCACACTTAGAACCAGCACCTCGGCAAGAAATACTGAAGAAAAAGCCTGCCACCAATGTGATTCAGCCCTGATTGTTTTTAGATTGAAATCAATCATATCGAGGAGGAAACTGTGCCATTCCCTGAGTGTTTCCAAACAAGGTGAAGAGAAATGAAAGCAGACAGACAGCCACGGCGCACGGCCATTTCAAACACGTTAAAATGAATGAGACGCTGAGATTGGGTCAGATGTTTTTTACCTGAAACCAATGGGAATTTTAACTTGATTGAACGCACTAGTCCAATAAAGTTAAAGGGCAGGTCCGAATGAATAGTGACGTCTTTTTGCACCACTGACAGAGACGTTTTCTGAATCTGCTGAGGCCGGAAACGTTGACGAGGACTCTCTTATTGTATTGTGGACCCAAGTTTCATTTACACCCGTTATGAAATGATGAGTTGTGTCTTGTTTTATCAGTTGTACATACTGAACATACTTCTACAGGAACATTATGGGCCCGCTCCTAAACGCCGACTGTAGCGTGGACGCAACTGCTAAGGAGGGGAAATCTTCCAGCTCCAGACCTGGCGTAGTAGGTGGGCTGTATGTGGGCTGGACAGACACCCGTGGCCAATGGCGAACAAGAGGCAGCGTGATATAAACGAGGAAATGAATATGAGGCTGCAATAAACCACGCCTCAGTCGACCTACTTTTTTATTAGCAACTCCCCAGTGGCGCAGTCACATAGCGCAACAGCTGAGCAC
This sequence comes from Proterorhinus semilunaris, assembly GCA_021464625.1. NCBI lineage: Eukaryota > Metazoa > Chordata > Actinopteri > Gobiiformes > Gobiidae > Proterorhinus > Proterorhinus semilunaris. The sequence goes on along the minus strand of CM038345.1, from coordinate 30,428,406 downwards.
ATGCAAGAGGACCATCTCTTTTGGAGCAAAGCTGTCCTTGCGCCAGGCAGACGCTCTGGCCCTTAGTCAGAGTGTATGCTTTCCCTCTCAGGATGATTCTAGTATGACAGAATAATAGTTGATTTGATATTTTGCTCTGTATATCTAGTTCTTTTGGATCGGAGCGATGTGGGTCCCTGGAATCCAGCTGCAACACCACCAGCTCATGTCAACCTATGAATACTTAGCTCCCCGTGTTAATAATTGAACTTCCACCCATGCTTGCGCATCCCGTGAGTGTCTCTTAACAGGACCACACGCATGGCCACTGACACATCAAACCTTCCAGTATAGCTCATTTACAGTTTTGGAACTTTTGGGTTGCTGAAGCAGAGCCTCAACTCTCCCCACTGCTCATGACTGCATGACTAAAGAGAGGCGACTCCAGCTCTTAGCCGGGCCACTCAAGGCGGAGAGTGCGTCGCCAAAGCGCCGCTGGCCGTGTAGAAGCTGCGTCGCCCCAGCCAAGCCGCACAGAGCTTGTTTGTGATGTGCTCCCTTTTTGATGCCCGACAATCGGCCGACCAGGAAATCTGTCCCAATTGCCCTCTGCCTCTGTTTTGGACTCAAAGGAGCATCACCCCATGAACTCAGTTTGCCTGACCAAAAATAAAGTCACTCCTGGATTCAACTGTTACGATCTGGTGTTGCTGCAGTTGGTCAGATCTTGGTTCATCAACATTATGGGCCCGATCTAGGCCGTAGGCTAGACTCTTCCGCGGACGGCGCAGGATTCAGAGTGTTTCGGGGAGCATGAGATGTCATTTTCACACGTGGATTGGCCGCCACAGAGTCGAGATCTTAACCCCAGTGAGAATCTTTGGGACGTGCCGGAGAAGGCTTTGCGCAGTGGTCGCACTTTCCCATCATCAATACAAGATTCTTGGTGAAAAATTGCGTGCTGTAATAAAATAGCTAAGGTGGTCTAATGCAATAGTAGAGAGTGTGACTTATTTTTTTTTGTGGCAACTTGTTATTGGTCAGGCAGTGTACAACTACAGGAGAGTCTATTGAGTCTAATGTGAGCCCTAAAAAGACCTTAAAGTCTTAGCCTATCGTAAAAGATTTTTTTGACATGACATAATATTAAGAGTCAGTGGCATAAACGAAATCACCTTTTTCAATTTCACCGCATCAATATTGTACCGAGCTTTCAAACAAAACCAAAATATGGGGCATGTTACCCGACACCAGACATTAAAATGCAGTGCGATTAAATCATGCATTAACCCTGCGAAGAGAGTACGTCTACGGTCCCAAAATAGTCTACTACGGCGGAGATGTTTCCTAATTTAGGTTAGTGGGACAGACAGGCTTCTCGTCTGATAGCTGCGCTCCCGTGGGTGCTGCAGCTTCATCTTCAAAAGCTCCACATCTCAGAGTCTCACATCAGTATAGACACTTAAAATGTTTATTAATCCAACCGAGACGGCATCAAAGGAGGAACACTATAGCTGCCTGCCTTTGATAGTGTGCTCCGCTATACAGTACCTTGATCTAAATGAACGTGTAACTTCTGACACACCGTACGCAAAGAATCAACTGAGAAAAACGTTTTGTGTTTTTCGATTGTTCAAGCATGTCCCGCTGTTTTCGAGTCGTAAAAGTTGGAGATAGTTCTCGTTTTTCAGGTCTCACAAAACCTCATCCCACTCATCCCTGTTGTTCGAGCATTTGTAGCGCTTTGGCAGACGACCAAATGAATTGCGATTGATAAAATGTGCTATATTTAGGGACTAACAGCAGCTTGTGTGGCCTGGGTGGTTCTTTTGTTGTTGTTATGCCAGGGCAAAGATTTGACTAGTTATTGCAGTGCATATTCTCGTCAAGGTAAAGTAAATCTAATTAATAAATAGATTAACGAAAAATGTGGGAGGTGTGGTCTTTTCTATATTTTAGTGCCAACATATTTCGACTTGCCTTGTGGGGTATGGCGTAACAGACTTAAAATTCTTCTCCGGCGAGAAACATATTGGATCCACACATTAAATGTAACTTGCCGTCCTTGCAGGTCTTTATCAGGATATTGATCATTCTCCTCTTTGCAATTGATCTTTCCATCGCAGGTTTATTACCTTCCAGTGTAACTCTATGCAACAATATCTTTTTTGAGAATTGCTTGAATCTGATTCGACCAGTTGCTGCATTTTGGTCTTCTTTATATGAAAATGTTCCGATGATGATTTGATACTGTGTGTATCTGCAGGGCTGGCCCTAGGCGAACTGTTGCGGAGAATTAAGATTTGTTTTTTATTTTTTATTAAATAACATTTGGGAAATAACTCTTTAATATTAATTTCCATTTATGATTCTGGGTGTTTCTCTAGTGCACATGCCTCTCTCGGTACGGCAAAATGGTTTTCCTTTTTCTGTGAGCTGCATTTGTGGTTTATGTGTTCCACATTGTTTTACTGGATACATTTGTACATCTTTGCCGTGTTTCTGTGAGGATCTGTGGATTTTTTACTGCAAACAGTCCATAATGGTCCTGAAAAAAGCAGCTTTTTAAAACTAAACAGGGTTTAGTTTCCATCTGCTGGAGGGCCGCCTAAAGCAGATGGTGCTTTAGGCGGCCACCTGGGTCGCCTATGCCTAAGGCTGGCCCTGTGTATTGAGGTTGATATCACATGGCCTGTGCTGATCAGGTTGGCTCACAGTGGCGGCGCAGCTCAGGCTCGCAGTGGCTCAGGACTAACACCTGAGCACTATTTGGTTGTATGGTCGTACAATGACAAATAAAGCACTTACTTACATTCAAATAAGAGTGGTTTTGCAACTTTAAAGGGTTGGTATTATGCAAAATTAATATTTTTGAGCTTTTTTTCATGTTAAAATGTTCTGGAGTTGCGTTTCAAGCCACTTGCGCATGTTTTAGTCATCTTCAGATCTTCTCCAGTGGCTATTCCTAGCACAGCAGACATCTCCCAAACAGTTTCTCCTGACGTCTTGCGTATCTATAGGAAATGCTTTTCTCACCGCTTGATCATGCTTAATCTTTTAATCGCAAGTAAAAATGCTCACCATAGCTTCGCTACAGCTACAACTTTTCATCTATTTCTCGGATCAGGAAGTGAAACCACTGGCTATGTTGTTTCAGCTGTTTAAGGTCATTATTGCATTTTCTAACCAGCAAGTGTAGAATAGTGATAAAGATGTATTTGACATTATTACCAGATGCTTGCAGAAAGCATACCTCCTCTCTAAAAGAACACTATAAAGTATTTCTTGGTTTGCACATAGGTCCTTGCTTGATCCATCTAAATTGTACTCGTCCTCCCCTGCAGTCAGCCCGTCGCGCTCATCTTCTCCTGTTCAGATCTCCCTGACGCCGGCAGGTATGATGCGATATGATGTTTGACAGGCGACTGCACAGTGTGAGTCACACACTGTAGACATGTCCGACCACAGCTCAGCTCATAATAATTCATGAAGCATTCTCCGCAGACTCTCCCGGCTGCTGGAGTCCTGAAATGTCTTACGCACTCCATTTCTGCCTCAGACGACATGCTTTCTTGTCACGATCCGCTAAGATGTACATTTCTTTCACCGTCCGCCACACTGCGAATTCAGCCGTTCCAATATATGGCTCTTCTTTCTGCAGAGACTCAATCTTCAGTCATCCGCATCTAATCTTATGTACAGCAGTAGAGGATCTGAAGTCTCATTCATAGTGAGATTTTTCCAAGAATTCTGTCATCAAAAACGCTAAGACACCAAATGTATTGGATTATTGTTGTTAATTGTTAAAACAAAGACAATTTTACTGTAGTCAAAAATTATATTGTTGGACCTTGCTTTGGTTTATTTACTTGTCCCCAAATGTAGTAATTTTCCCTCTAAGCCTCCACCAGAATCATTGAACTTAGTACCTTCTCTCACCTCTGCCTAACAGTGTTTGCTGGATTTACTGCGTTTCCGTTAAACCATTATACGTGGTAACTTTAAATACCACATCTTTAGCCCCTGTGTGATTTACTGCACCGCTCTGCGCCTGCTCAAACTCAGGGACAGTGTTTCTCTTCACACCGCGTCAGACTCATCTGGTTTCCTCGTTTTGAACACCCACCTGCCGAGGCGAGCGGAAAAGTCCATGGTTCAAGAGCTGGGAGTGGGGGTCCCGGGGAGGTCCCGAAAAAGGCAGTCGTCCCGGGGTTAGACCTCTGTGAGCATTCGTCTGGGTCCTGACATGTACAGACTGATTGAAACCAGAGACAGAGAGGAAGGACGAGAGGGTTCGACCAAGTGGAGCCCGACAGGAAGAGGCTGAGGTGAAGGTAATATGTGTAAGAATAAGTCATTCAGAAGAGGCTCTAGAGTGTGTGTGGAATAATGAGCGATTGATGCGTGTTCAAAGTGGATAGAAACGACCAAAATGCCATGTTCATGTTTTTAACAGTTTATGAAGCTGACACAAGCCTGAAATATGATTCATAATGTTTGGAATTTTGACCAAATTTTAGGACATCGCTGCAGATTGAGTCACCAAATAGCACTTCACCTTTGGACAAGCAAAGTCATCTGTGCTTATGTATGTATTATTTCACAAAGCAATACACAGTTAGGTTAATAGGAAAAAGAGATAGAGATAACAATTTGCAGAAATATAGCCCTTGAAGTCACAGCTCCCCATCTTAAGTAGTAAATTAACATAATGTACAGTACTGTGAAGATCACAGACAGGAGTAAAATATGATTTATGACGCATAGAATTCCCACTCATTGTTTAGAAGACTACCACCTTTGATTTACTACCTATGGCTAATGCTAGCACTCAACTTTTTCCAAGAAAACTGCCCCCTACTCAATCCATCAGTAATTGATTGATCATCTACAGCTTAACCCCCGGTGTGCTTTCAAAGTGGGTATTCACGCAACTATGGGCCTTATATGGAGCTTATAAGGCTGACTTACAGAGCACTGCAAGTTAACGCACATTCCGGATACTTGTAGTACCAATGGATGCACCAATCGAAGAGGGTAAAGTTAGGCCTTCGTCTTTGCTGAAAATAATGTTAATTGTTTATAAAGCTGATCATTTAGGCCAGTTATTCATGAATAAAATGAAAACGTGCTTGAACAAGCCAACAGTTATGTTAAACTGTAGCACTCACCTTTGCTTTTATGGCAAACTTACGTCGTACTTCCCACACTGCTGGGTTGACGACCCACGGGTTGACCCACGGGTTGACCACGGATTTCGGGTCAACCTGCCTATCACTACTGCACACCCTCTATATAACCTCTTCCAGCTTCTCACTTCTGGACGCAGATGCCGGACACTTAAATATATAATAGCTATTCATTGCTATTCTAAACAAGTAAACACACTAGTTTGTCTTACTTTGAGTAATGTTCTTTTTGTTGTCTGTTATGCACCCTTTTATCTATCTATCTATCTATCTATCTATCTATCTATCGTTAGTATTGAGTTTTTCAGGGGATGTCTCAACATTTAAGTCAAATATTCGGCCACCAACTGCGTACACCATAAAACAAAGCAAAGCCTGTCTATAATCATTAGGTTTACATCTTTATTTTGTAACTTTTAACTATATACCAATTTCTAAACAAAAGCTGTCAGTCAATCAGCACAAATATTATATAACTATTACGTCGCCATGGTTACAGCCCATGACTGACCCTGGGGGAATAGTACGTGAAATGTATATGTACACTAACTTTGTAAACTAGACTTTTCCATGCTTTCAACTCTGCACTTCCAAAGGTGTAACCCGTCTAATTTAATAGGCTCCATTTTTACTGCCCACCGGCCTGACCTCCTAATGATCTGACCGGAGCGGCTGTAACTAATGCCAGACGAGCGATGCATGGAGGTAAAGACGTTCGCTTTTGCGCCTCCGCTTGATGAATGAGGGGAGAGCGAGCACATCTGGCACAGAGGACAGAGGCCGGTGCCGACGTGTGCATGGGGTCACGGAGGAGCCGCAGATCATCCTGTTTGTTTTAGCGCGCTGTCAGTGCCATATGGAGCGGCGTGAGAGCCCCAGAGACGAGCAGGTATGAGCTTAATGAAACAATCTGCTCAGCAAGTGATTTACAAGTGACGCTGAGATTACAGAGGAGGTGCAGAGTGAGAATACGGTACAATAATGTAGTGAGATATATACTTTGTTGTCGCAGTCCTGCCACCACCACCAATAGCGAAAACATGCCAGACATGTAGAAGGGGGCGTGGCCTAACAGAGAGGGAAGAAAACCTCTCATTGGAATCACAATTTCTCCCTCTTTTTAGCCGTTTTCTGGCTAATGTGTATGAACACCAATGAAGTGAAGCCAAAATCGGGTCCATATGGATGTTTATTTTTGTAGAAATTGTTCAGTAGCAGCGAAAAACTGCACTCATTAGCTAACGTAGCATGAAGCTAACGTTAGCTTTGCTCGCGTCCTGGTTAGCATTGTCCGTTTTTTAGGTATTTATGGGCCGTTGAACTACTTTGCTCCTCGCCGTGTCTCTGTATTTTTATTTAGTAGAAAAGTATATTCATAATTTTTTTATGAATATACTTTTTTTTCCAGTTCAGCTTTACCCAAATCTAAAAGGTTACAGCCTATAGGCCAGTGTAACACCTCATTTGAAAGACTTACAAAACGTATCTAAATGGCTTTTTTTCCTTGTGTCAATTTAATTTTTTTCATAGCTTCATTGTTTACATCACATTTTTTCCCCAAATTTTAGTGACTTTTTAGTTGCTCTTTTGTGACTTTTTTTGTAGAATTTTCATCCTTGTTTGGTGTAATTTGTGTTGCTATTTTGACACTTTTTACAAGGAGCTTTTAGATTTTGGTAATGCCAAACTGGAGAATGCACACTGGAATGTGCTCGGTTCAGGTGGGAGTTAAGAGGTTAACGTAATGGTGGAGAAATTGGAGAAAGCAAATTTTTTTCCCGTATCTTTGTTTCCCCCTCTGGTTGCTTCGAACATGACCATATATGGTCAATTCCAAACATGCCGTCTGTATCTATCTTTAGATTTTGAGCTCTAGGTTTGTGGTCAGGAGTACCGAGCTGGGGACCAAATAAACCAATAAATAAATAAAATAAATTTTAGTCTGTTGTGTATGTTCGAGTTGGGCTGAGCACCTGGAGGAAACCCATCAAGAGATGGGAGGACATGCAAAACTCCAGACAGAAAGGCCCAAACCGTCCAAGAAAAAAAAAACAGGACTTTCATGTTGCATGGCAAGAGCGCTAACCACTCGGCCACGACAAATGAAATGAGTGATATCCAGGAATAATCCTTTTCCTTGGGCCTTTATAGCGCCAAAGAACACATTATTAAATTTGAGTTAAACGGTCTGCCATAACTGCCCTGGGTTTGCCAGCAAAAGAATTTTAGTGCGGCAATACTGACAAAAGGTTAGGTAATCCTGTTTGTTTTAGCTGTTTCTTAGCTTCGTTCTGTAAAAATGCATCATAGTTTAAACAAAATGCCCATAATTCAACTTTATATCGAGTTCTGTGCCTAAATAGTGCTGAATCTGTTAATGTGATTCTTACAGACATAATTCAAATTATATAACGTAACAAATCAATGGTGAGGCGCCAAAATAATGTTTTTAAATCTATTCTTCATTCTATTTTTCATTTTGACATTTTTTTTACAGGTGGTTTGAACAATGATTACCTACTCACTTGGGACAATATGTTTAAAATCTGCTACTGAGCAATTCCTCTTGTAGCCCAAGTTTGTCTGAGTCTAACTCTAAGATTGAATTGCTAAATGAATATGTATTATACTCCCTTTCAAGCAATAGTAAGCTGTAATTGCCTGAGTGTCCTTGCATTGTGAACAGTGATCATTTCTTGAAAGAAATAATCAATCAAGTAATATACGGGTTTTCTGCTTCAAATTGTAGCGTTGTGAATGGCATAATACATTCTCAAATAAATCAAATCGGAAAAGCGCAGCTTGAAATGACATCAGATTAAGAAACATATTTATGAAATTATGTGTTTGACTTAACTTCACCCCTACCCACGGATGACATGGTTGTGTGTGGGGGGATATTGGACTTGCTGTTTGGACTCCAGGAAAAAAAAAGAAAAGTGTCATCTTGGTAGTTCTTAACACACACCTTGACTTGTCTTTGCACATGGAGTTATTTTTAATTGTGCCCTCCACTCAGCAGCCTTTAATCACACTACGCTGCATGTCTCACTACCGAAGGAGCTGTGAACTGTGAACGTGTGACTCGATTCCAGCGCTGGCTCAGGAGGGGCCCAGCGGATCCTGCTCGCGGAGACAATTTTTCATCCTTTTTCATTCTGGTGCAAGTGTTACCCTAGTGGTATGCAAATGTTAGCATAAACCACTCTAGTCCTGCTTTAGACCTGACTTTGTTTCATTTGTTTTGCTAGTTGTGCAAATTGCTTTCAATAGCTTGATGTGGTCAAGCAATATTTGTCATGAAAGTTCCATGAAGTCATCTTCACATTAGGAATCTGCTTCAGAGTCTGTGTGATGGGAGTCACCGACCGAGTGGTAGTAAAGTTGAGCCAAAAACTCAGACAGTATTTCCTGTGCTTAATCAAATAAAGAGGGAATGTTATGCTTTTTGCAGGCATTTGGAAATATTCTCAAAAACATCTCCACCACTGCCTTGCAATGTGTTGGTTAGATTATGCAGTATTCATCTAAAACAGCTGAAACAAAAATACCCAGAAGTTTAATGTCCTGATTTTCACGAGATCTCACCGTAAGCCCCGTCCCACTCCTTACTCTTGCAAGTTGCTCCCCTTTGGTGTGCAGTGGTTTCATTGAAGAGAAAACAAAAGTCAGTGCAGCTCGTATCTGTAGTGAAGTTATGGCAAGTGGTTTTCCTGCACGAAGTAAGCACGTAGGACCTATGGGAGCAGGTGTCTGGAAAAAGGAGGCGCTTTGTGGGAGCTGCCATTGTTATGAAGATTCAAAGATTTCTTACAGATGCACGAATGGGTCGAAACCATAGACTGTGAAACTAAGAATGGACTTATGGTGGCCGACGTCTTCCTTAAACCATAAGGAAATGGCGGTTGGCTCCGGAAGTTCCTGGCTCTGTTGGACTTACCATTAAAACATTTTTCTCCCATTTGTCATTATTGACAACACGGTTGTCATCCATACCTCCACCTGTCGCAAAACATCATCCTAATTTTATCCATTCACTGTATTTATTTTCCGCCCTGGCTTCAGAAACCCATTCAAATTGCCAACAATGACGAGCTGTGAACGAGGTATGTTTTTCATGAGAGAACTAAATTGTAACAAGGTAAAAAAGCTCTAAAATGTATTGGGCTTTTGGGTATTTACAATATCGGCCGATAAAAGACCAATATCTCCGGAAACCGAAAGAAGACTTCAAATGTTTTGCCTCCCCTGCTGTCACAGGTCAACACATTTCACAGTTTAGGAGCATCATACACAGGATTATAGACAGGACATTATGAAAAATCAGCTGAAAATATCGGCCGTGGATATCGGCATCGTCCTTAGAAAAACCCACATCGGTCGACCACTATTTAAAACATTTGGTTATGTAGGAGGCTCGAAGTAGAGTCGTTGCTCCTTCACGTTGAAAGAAGCCAGCTGAGGAGGCTCGGCATCTGTTTCGGACGCTTTGCTTTAGGTCTATTCTACTTTCCCTGCTGCCATTATATACGTCGTACACATCATTTAAATTCTTCCACCGCACCAGCACTGCACTCTTCCCCGTTTCTTCGACGTCGCCTAATCCAGCAGATTTGTGAATTTGCGGGCTTTGTCATAAGCTTTCATTTGTCATTCTGATACACTGGTGAGGGGGGATTAGTGTAACCCGATTAGTGACATGCGCCGCATCTGTAGCAGAGGTTTCCATACTAATATATACTGGAGAATAATTAGTACAAGGCCCCAGAGGTTGTTGCCTCCATTGACACCGACAGCGAAAGGTGATGATTTGAACTGGGGATCAAACCGTTTGTGCGCCGAAGCTGAACGAATACAGTGTTATTGAACGCCCCTGGAGATAAAACTCAATGGAAAAACATAAAACTGGGAACAAACAACACATACAAGTACGGAGAGAAAGCAGTACGACTCTCTTCATAAAGGTTATTGTTGTTGTTTTCTATCAAAGTAGAGGCTCTAAACGTCGTCAACTGAACCGGGTTGTTTGTAAGTAGGTAAGTAAGTGCTTTATTTGTCATTATACAATTGTAAATGAAATCGGGTGTTGGGTTAGTCCTGGACTGCCGTTGTGGGCCAACCTGACCAGCATGTTTTTGGAGATAGAGGAAACCGTAGCACTGCCTTCAGTGCTCCTCTAAAAGGGTTCAGCGCCTCCTGCAGTGGCAGTGTTAATTTCGTCGACTAAAATATCATCATTTTAGTCAAAGTAATATTTTTGCCGACTAAAGTTGGACTAAATAAAAATGAAAAGAAATCATTCAAACTTCCAATGAGTCCTCATATCATTTACATTCACTGCCAAAGGAACAACTCTGAGCTTTGTTCATGTGGGAGAAGCTTCATAAAGCAGAGGACTTTGAATAAATATGATTATTATAAATATTATAAATGTAAAGTCGACTAAATTTGGCTTAAATTTTGTCTACTGAATTGAAATGTAATTTTAGTCGACTAAAATTAGACTAAAATTTAAGATAATTTTTTGACTAAATCTCGACTAAAATTAAATTAAATTCTCATCAAAAGACTAAGACTAAACTAAATAAAAATGTGCAGTGGTCAGGTCCTCCACCAGCTCCCTCCGCTCCAACCACCTCCTCTCGCTCCTTCTGATCTTCATATTTGTCCTCCTCCTTCTCTCCTGGCTCTAACGCCGTTCTTCTGTGAAACTTACAGTTGAGCCAGGACTAAGTATAAAAACACAGCCTTTCACCATCTCCTGGGAAGAGCGAAACAGATGAATATTATCCGGCTTATTCTCCAGTGAACGAACAGTAGCCATGCAGGACAACAGTAGGGATAGAAGGCTTGTGTTTTCTTGTAATTTTATGCAACTGTGAAGCACTTTGAATTGCCTTGTGTATGAATTGTGCTCTACAAATAAACTTGCCTTGCCTTGCCTTAGCTGTGAGTCTCGCCCCGGATACCTCCTCGTTTGCCCCTTTTTTTGTTGTTTTCTGTAGCGCCTCTTGTGACACCTCCCCTCTGATGCAAGTATGGTGGGCCTCTTGGTGTCTCTCCTGTGTTTCAGGAGAAGACATCTGTGGATTTGTAGAGTCTCAAATGCCACTCAAAGACCTTTAGATAGCCGGTTCATGTTAAAGCTGTTTCCTACATGGCCAGTATGGACCAGTAAGTGTCTGTGGCTTTTGCTAAAGCGCTTAACATTGCTAAGATCAGAGGAATAATGTCAAAACCAGACGGAGTGAGACTCATCCAGGCATTTGTCTCCATCAGGTTAGACTACTGAAACGGCCTGCTCACTGTTAGACAGCTGCAGTACATCCAGAACGCTGCTGCTTCAGTCCTGACAAGAACCAGGAAATACGACCATATTAGTCCAGTGCTCCGGTCTCTGCACTGGCTTCCTGTCACTCAGAGAGTAGAATTTAAAACAGCTCTGCTTGTGCCCAAGTCGTTTCATGGTTTAGCACCAAAGTCCATCTCTGACATGTTAGAGCCGTATGAACCATCTCGGGCCCTGAGAACTTCGGGGAGGGGTCTCCTGGTGGTTCCCAGAGTCAATAATAAACACGGTGAGGCTGCGTTTCAGTTTCATGCAGCTAAAATCTGGAACAGTCTTCTTGCCTTTTACAGTAATTGATTGACTTTATGTGGATGTGGTAATGACAATGGTAATGACAACTGGAAAGTATCAAGATCTCAGATTATAATATCTATTAATGTACCTTTATACCATAAAAGTAACTATGTAATCACGGGTAAAAATATGCAAGCAATATATTAAGTAACACATTTTTTTTTTTACTTGCTTTGTTCTAGACATCGTATATGAAACTAGATTGTTGTTGTAGCTGTGCGTTGTTTCAATTAATTATATAAAGAGTTAATATATTTTTGTTGTTTGTTGTAAGTTGGTCTGTATGAATGTAGCTGCTTGAAATGTTTTGAAATGTTCTTTTTTTTATTTTATTGCACTTGGGGGTGGGGGCTCATAAGCTTTTTGCTTCAGCCCACTCCTTTTGAGCACAATGTGTATTGCTCAAATAAACAAATAAAAGATGTTTTATTGATTGATTTGATCTGTTTTCTTGTAATTTTAGCTGTGTATGAATTGTGCTCTACAAATAAACTTGCCTTTCCTATTCTGCTGTACGCGCGTCAGAAAAGCATTGCTATTTTGCATATGAACAAACGAGGAACGTCTCCTTTTGTGCCGAGGGGTTTCTTGTCTCAATGCAGTATTTTTCAAGGCGGATATGAGAAATGTCTTTATACTCGAGGGTCCAACTCTTGCTATATATGTAAGAGTGAATCTAAAACCCCACAGCGAGCAGATACAGTTGCGCCTTATTACATGCCACTCCTGATATGGTGATGAGCTCGGCGCCGACTTAATGTTTTATATCTCGGCTATATGGGTGAGAAACTGAATGCATTAATGAGAACAGCGTGTACTTTGATAGTGTCCTGCTGCTCCGGAGGAGATAGGAAAAACATGTTGAGCAGCACACATGAGTAGAGTACAAGGACAGGAGACAGGAACATGAGACTTGATGAGCAGGAAGGAAGAACTTTTCGAATGTCACTCATCGGCCGCAGCTCCACAAACGCAGATGTCCAGACTCCACGGACCAGGGCCATGCGGCTTTAACTATTTGAATACCCCGATGTAATTAAGTGTTTGTTGGGAAAGTAGGTCCGTTTTTTTGGTGAATTCATAAAGGTATTGATTAGGAAAAAGGGGCCTCTTTGTTGCATTTTGTAGCTCTGTGGCTGGTGGCTGTTTGCTATGACATCTAAATATATTTAAGAAAGCTATAAATGGACAAACACGAGAGGTCAGCTCAATAGTTACACCAGTGGTTCTCAACTGGTGGGTCGCGGAAGTGGTTTCAATGGGTCGCGAGCCTTTCGCAGGGAACTTTGAACAGCACCTGAACATGATGAAATGGCTTATTTGAAGCTCAGTCAAAATACTTTGTTGGGAACTATACTAATTTTAGATTATAGGCCTGCATAACAAATTTAATTCTTATATAGCTGGTGACTTGTTGATGATATTGAGTCCAGATGCCATAACCTGTTGAGGATTACACCCAATTTAGACACAATTAATTACATTTTAGGTCTTCTTTTTTTTTTTTTACACTCTTTTTTTGACCTGGCTTAGTCTTGATATTATCTTGATCTCGACTTGGTGGCACGGTGGATTAGCGGTTAGCGCTCGTGCCTCACAGCAAGAAGGTCCCGGGTTCGATTCCCACCTGGACGGGGCCGTTCTGTGTGGAGTTTGCATGTTCTCCCTGTGTCTGCGTAGGTTCCCTCCGGGCTATTTTTCCCCTACCATGTACGTTAGGGTGTATCTGAGAGTGGGTGGTTGGTGGTGGTCGGAGGGCAGCCGCGCTTCCATCAGTGGCTGAGGCTACAAAGGCAGCTTACCACCACCGAGTATGGAGTGAATGTAAATTGTACCATGTAAAGCGCTTTGTGACCATGTCTATGAAAGGCGCTATACAAATAAAGTAATTCTAGAACCATTGATCTAATACCACACAAATTTAGCAAACAATAAGGCATATCTTACAAATCTCAATTGTTTTAATTGAATGCGCAGATGATCTTAGAATACGTGATTTTGACGACACAATCCCGATCTACTTGGTTAGTGCTAATGAGTGATAAATTCAGTTAGTTCTGTTGGTTAAAGCATTGATCATATTCAGATTATTTAAATAAAAAAGGTTGTTAACCTGTTACTTGCCGTCCCCTCTGGTCAGAGGGTTAGGGTTATGATTGCACTCACACAGATCTTACACATAGTTTTAGAAACTACAAGGTCTTGGCTTTCCAATGAGGCATCACACTGGCATATACGGTGTAAAGTCTCAAGTCAATAAGCTTTTAGATTTGGATATGCACATTTGCTAACCCAAACCCTAAACCTAACCCTAACCCTAAGGAGGCAGGTGTAACAGGTTAACAACACACATAAATGCTTCCACGACCCATTTTTGGATCAATAACCACCTGAGAACTACTGCTCTTGGCTATTCAAAAAGGAGCTGTGTATATACATCTCTTAGTTCACGTCTTCGAGTGTCCTGGAGTTCACGGAGGGCAAAATGACTGCATCCCGAGGACAGCTAAACATACAGCCGCCCTTCACGCCTCGCTGCCCCACCACAGCCCGGTTAGCCCGTAGTATTTAGCGCTACATTAGCCAACAGCGCACAGGCCGGGCTGCGCGACCTTCTCCGACTCTAAGCTAGAGGACATTTTATCATTCTGTGCAACGTCTCTATAGCAAGCTCTACCCCCCATATACCACACAGTTATCATACCCAACATTAAAAAAGTGATTTACTGACCCTATAGGTTTAGCGGCGCGGCTCCTCCGTCACCGATGCGATGGGGGAGATGATGAAGTAGAGCATTATTTTCGACAGATAATCAAGAAATAAATTGTGGGGACTCCACGGGACCCCCTGCCTGTCATTGAGACTAATGCCCTGTCTCTATTGGGGAAGTGAAATGGACTTCAAGGCTGGGGAGAATCCAAACAATTGGACTACACAGGATGTAACACTAATGTAGATGCCTTGAATCTCTTAAAATTAACATATGATGAATAACTGACTCCTACAAACACTATTTTAGGGTAACACAGCGTTAGGGCTGTGACGATCCACTTTTGTCACGATCCGATACGTACATCACGATACTCAGGGGATCCGATATGTATTGCAATACAGTGAGTAATTAAGATAAGTAACATGTTATGTTTAGTCATGTGTCCAAAGTTTATAAACCAAATACCATTTAACATTTGTTGTGTTAAGATTAAAAACTGCATTAACACAAAATATAACAAAGTGCTGTGTAACTTACTGAAAAACAGAGAAGTGCAGAATAAAAATGCCTCTATACACAAGTATTGAAAGTATTGCAATACTTGGTATTGCAGCACAAAGTATTGCGATCCGATATTTTGTTCCAGCCCTAGTGGCCTGATTCGATTCACGATTCACAATTCAATTTGATTGATTTTCGATTAAGTTAAGGATATCACACAGTACCAATTTTACTTCGACATGGTAGACATTCTCGAGCCTGCAATACCCATGCTGCTGTGTGGGCCTGAGGACCATGGCCAAAATCTTCGCATGGATTTGGGAACCAATCACAGAATAGGAGGGACAGCAAGACGATGACGCACGATTCGACATACGGAAGCTTGTAGTTTGTTTACGGATAAAAAATATATATATTTACGGATCCAACATGACAGCAGCAGACGCAGTTTATTTATTTATTGTTTTTTAAATGTAAACATGTAAACACGCCACACCGGATTGTAGCCATGGGCTAATTTCCGTCCGTCGTCCCCCATGTGCAATTTCAAACACACTCTCATTCATCCTGGCCTATTGTACATGTTTTTAGTGGTAGGGGAAACCAGCGTTTCTAACTCATTTAGTCCCAAAGTTATTGTCGATTGAAATAAACGTGCCTTATGCGGTCAAACATGACTTTAGAATCGATTTAAGGGTTTTTTGAATCGATATCGGGCGATTCAAAGGAAAATAGATTCAAATCAATTGATCGATTAATTAAACCCAGCCCTAGTTACGTGTTAAAAAAAATCTCTGTAAGGAGTGACACATGGGGCTCGTCAGGATCTTGAATTAAACTGGAGCACCCTATGCAGGCAGTAGTGGAAATTACATGTTATGAAACAGTACACTTTCAGCTATTGGCATGCTAGGACATCAGAATGATACCACTTTGAGCAATGGATCTAGGGACGAATGTTGGCCTTTAAACAAATGTCCGACAGTTTTGCAATCAACATTCTCTCTTGCCATTTTCTAAAAGCCCTTTCGTAAGTGGCGTTCGAAACGGAAGTCTTTGAAAACATTGTAAACAAGCCGCTTCTTCAGCCACTTTTCACCCATGCAGCACAGTTTGATACAGGAGGAGTGGCTTAGTTTTATTTTTAATTTTTTTTCGTTCATACGTTTTTACTCGCAAGACAAAGAAAACTCTTCACCACACAACAATCGTTTTACAAAAACCTCTTCCCTGACCGTTTCGAGCGCTTTCAGCACTGGAAGAAACGACCAAACGGAACCGAACTATTTAAAAATTACGTGAATGGAGCAAAAAACAACTCCAGCTCCAAAGATATGCCCTGCTAATTTGACAGCTTTAAACCAGTTTGCCAGCCTATGTGTGAAAAACATAGACGTGTGTTTAGTTTCAGTTACCAGACTCGTTCAGATTCCCACCGCTACAAATCTCTTTGTGCATAAATGACGGCAGAATGAGACTACTTTTATTAGTTTTAAATTGGCTACGCACTTTAATCAAACAACCACAGCCTATATCGGATTTTGCCCTATACGGCGGATCATATCTTCTTTTTTTGGAGAAGGCGTGCAGTATTATGAGCGGGCGTGTTAAATTAACAAAGATTATATGCAAAATGGCGGTGCTGCTGTACAAAGGGAGGCCCGCAGTTATAATCCGCTGACAGTAGAAATCCCATTAGCCACGGGTCCGTGACTTACAATGCGGCGGGTCAGATTATTACAGCGATCAAGAGAAATGATGTTGCCGTGGATTCTGCTGCCCTCTGCTGCTCCGTGTGTCCATGATTGTTATGGATTTTAGCGGAGGTTAAACAAAGATATGTCCAAAACCTGATATAGGCCGACGTCTCGACACAAATGTCACGAGACGAGACACGAGATTGGGTTCACTAGGACTGGAGGAAATTGTGTCATAATTTGTAATCATGAATATAGATTAAATGTTTCCCTGTACTGAACATTTTTATAAAAGTGCAGAACAATATATTATGTAAACATCGGTGGGTTTCCGTTAACTAAACATTCCTGTTATATAACCGAACACACTTTTCTCCAGTTCGGCTTTATGAAAATGAGACGTAAACAAGGATGAAAACGCAACGAAAACGCAACAAAAAAACCCCAAAAAGAATAAAAAACGTTAATAAAGCGTCAAAAATACAACAAAAAGGAGGAGAGGAAAAATCTTAGATCACTTTGCAGGTCTTAGCTTTCAAATGAGACGTTACTCTGGCCTACTGGCTGTAAGTTCTCCAGTCAAGAGATTTGTATCAAACCAAAATGGAGGAAATGTGCTCTGTTAAGGCGGGGGTCAAGAAGTTAAGCACCTTCTTTTTAAGCCGTCTACAGTACGCAGCCCAGTAATATAAACATGATCCACAATATTAGTCTTCTCAGGACCCACTGAAATTGGTTCCGCGAACCACTTTTGGATCCCTACCCAGTTGAGAACCACTGGTTTGCCTCGAGGTGAACCTTTTGGAGTCGAAGTTCTCAGCACTTACAGTAGAGTCTTACTTTATGCCACAAATAATGAAAAAAAAATGTAAAGCTGCTCTGCCTGTTCTGTTGTTGAGGTCTCTCTTGTGTTTTACTTTTACGGTAAATCAAACTCAAAGGATTTGGTTGAAGCCGTTGGGTCACGAACGTCACGCCACCAAACTATGAAAAATATGCAACTGCCATTAATGATCCCATGTTCCATACCTGGACCTTTGCAGATGTTCATTTCACATTTCATTTCACACTTAAAGACTTAAATGAAAAACTCAATTGAGACTTGAGTGTTTACAATGCTCTACAACCGAACCGCTGCAGTCCCATATGGCATCATTTCCCGCCAAGCATAGTTTCTAACTTTAATGAAACTTTATGACCAATGCATTTTCATTCAGAATTAGAGCCAGCATAAAAGATTCCTCTGGCATATGCCCATCTGCGGTTGGACCGTAGCAATAAAAAGCATGCCATCGCGGCCCTATACCCTTTATATGCAATTAGCGCTGGAGTTTCCCACTTTTATTATGTAACAAAACTTTCAGATGGCTGCCGGGCCGCTCGGGCATAACTTGGAAGCTCATTAAAAATACATCTCTGGCCGTATCGTTGCGCGCTTTGCCATCTGCGCGAGAGAGCGGACCGTTGCCAGTATTCGCAGGTACCATAGCTTACAGTCAGTCGCGTCCGGTGCACTTACATAAGACTTCCCCGGCATTGGCTTTGACAGACGGACGTGCATGGGGAAAAAAATAAATAAATAATACAAAAAAGAGTATTGGATGTGCTCTGGCAGGAACTGGCTTCTGCAGAGGCCAAGGAAAATGATCTGATTTACAATACAGTGGGGCTCTGTTCCCTCTCGCTCCTGCTGCTACCGCTTTGGGTAATATCGGGAGCAGACCTCGTGCGTTGGCAACTGCATCGGGCCGCGCACTCGAGGGGGTAAGGAGTGGGGACTTTTGGACAGGGAGCACGATAAAACAGCATAAGGGGATACTGTGTGAAGAGGGTCCACCGTGTTTCCCGGATACCTTATGTAAGAGGAAAAGACAAGGACGACCAAACAACATAGACTATATATATATGTGTGACAAAATCTGTAGTGCTCAGAAGATGTGCACCTCCTCCACGTGTGGTGTCACAGTCCATACCTTTGTAGAAAAAGTATAACGTCATCATTTTAGTCAAACTTATTTTGTATTTTATGATGGCTAAAACTATGACTAAAATCTTTTTTTCGACGTTTTTCAGTCGATGAAGAGAAAGGACTATGACGGGGGTAGGCAGCGTCGGGCCCTGGGGCAAAATCTGGCCCTCAAGATGATTTTGAGACATTTTAGGCTACCACACAAATCAGAGATCAAATACCTGGTAAACTGCTCTGAAAATGTGGAACTACTGTCAATTCTGTTTAAATGTCCTCGTAAAACAGTGGTCTCTGGGACGCTCTTGGCTCAGTTGTTTGGAAGGTTTTCACTGCTGACAGACTGAACCCTCTCACCAGAAAATCTACAAAACAATTGATGCTGGAGCGTTGTAAAATGTAAAAGGCGCCATGCAGACCATTGGGTCACTACAAGGTCAAATACGCACGGATATGAACTTCTTTGTTTTTTCACAATCATTTGCATAATGCGCCTTGAAATATAATGTTGGTATGTACGTATAGGTGGTGCTTTACTTTGGGCAACAATTGTAAGATTCGGCCCTGGTGTTTTAACAATTTAGAAAATTGGCCCTGCACCAAGCAAACTTGCCTACTCCTGGACTATGAACTTCCAGTGACAGTGAAAGAGCCTCATATCATTTAAAATAAACGTGACATGATTAAATATGTCATATGTCATACAATGATATGGCTTTGCTACATTTTATTTTAGTTATAGTAGACTTAATTTTCATGTAGATTTTAGCGACTGAAACTAGACCAAAACAATGAAGAATTGTTTAAAACTAAAGTACATTTTTATTTGACTAAAAACCAGATTAAAATATGTTGACATACGTTACCACTGATGTGTGTATCTAATTGTATTTTATTCAGTGATGCAATGTACAGTTTGTTCAGGAGTTGAATCTGTTAAAATCGCTGCCAGGTCCAGCTGACTGAAGGACAGTGTCCACGAGGTTTGGAAGCTGGACTCTTCCCTTCTGCTGTAATTAAATTAATATTTGATATAATCCTGCTTAACTTTCTGAGATCAGGTACCATCAAACTACCAGCTGGTTCACAAAACATCTATCTATCTGACAACTAAATAAAGAGCAAATTGAATCTCCCGACTCCAGTGCACCAATCATCCAATCATCGCTTCATCTCAAGCCTCACCTCCGTGACAGCCTATCACCGGAGCAACACGTTCCTCCTTCAGCCAATCATCGCCCACGATTCCCGTCCTCCGCCCCACCTCCACCTGGCCTGTACTCTGCTCGCCTCAGACCTCACACCATTGATTTGCTGTCTTTTGCCGAGGTCTGAGCGGCCCAATAAAACTCTTCTATTGCTGCTCTGTTTCTGTGAGTCCTTTCAGGTTGAATGACTTATAACTAACACTTATAACTAAAATCATCAAAGTTGACAGTGGGACTGATTTTTACCCTTTGAAAGCCATGTGTGTAAAGAAAAGATTGTTCCTCGATTGAAAACAGGCTGCAATAGTTGTGCTAAATCATTTTCAGTGTAAAAAAAGCTCTCACTCATGTCATCTGCTCTGTGAAGTTACGCCATTTCTGAAGTAATTTTTGGAGGGCATATTGAGCTTTTGGTTTCACCCTCTACAAACACTGCTGCATTTTTAGTGCTTGTTCAGAAGGCTTGCTTGCCGACATATTTTAATGTAGTCTTAATCTTTTGATGAAAAAGTCATTTCATTTTAGTCAAGAAGATTTTGTCAAATATTTAGTCTAGCTTTAGTCAACTAAATCCAAGATAAATTGAGTCAACTTTGCATTTATGATATGTATGATATGTATCGTTTTTAATCAAGGTCCTCTGCTTCTGTTTATTCTCCACATGAACAAAGCACAGAGCTGTTCCTTTGGCTGTGGGTGTAAATCATATTTCAAACATCATTGGAAGTTTTCGTGGTTTTTGTCTCTTTTCATTTTCATTTAGTCATGTTTTAGTTCAGTGTTTCCCAACCAAGGGGATAAGGACCCCTGGCAGTACTCGAGGACCTAGCGGGGGGTACTTGGGACTAGTTCCGATTGAAAGAAATGGGAAAACTGATTATCATTTTATAGGAAAGATATATTTTTGCAGTGAAATGTGCATTTTGGGGGAACTTTCAGGTTTATTTTGAACACAATGTTGTCATTTTACTGACAAATAGTGCTTTTAAGAGATTGCTTTCTCAATAAACCGCAACACCCTTGAAGTGGGGGTACACAGACTGCCACTGAAACGTCCGAGGGCCCCGCAAGACAAAAAAGGATTTAATCATTGACAAAAATATCATAGTTTTATAACAACTTTTAATTCAGTTTTAGTTTCATTTTAGTCAGAAAAAATATTACTTTCACCAAAATTCTGATTAAATATTTCAGTAAACTGCTGTCCAAGTTAACTCTATGAGGATATAAAGTGTATTTCCCCCCCAAAAAAAACTTTAAATATGACAATATAGGCAGCAAAATAATCGCTATTACATAGAACAGCTTTCATGCTGACTAAGCCTATTGCTCCTCTCTGTTGGCTCATTGACAAGAGACCTGTTTTCGATCTAGTCTTGGCACTATGAACCATAGCCCTACACCGCGGAGACCAAAGTCCAACAGCGCTCTCTCTTAACTAAAGACACATCCACGTCTCGGATCGCGCGGATGAATAAACCTAATTCAGGGCTAGGAAATCAAACTTATGTAACAAAACTTGCTCTAAAACCGTTTCTCCTCAGCTCAGATTCCAAAGGCAACACGGTGGAAACGCGCTGACAGCTCCAGTGTTGGTCTTCGTGCACCGCAGGGAGAGGAGCCGTGAAAAAGGCTGTGTGCTTTGCCCCTCACCTCGCGCTGCTGTGGAGCCCCGAGTCCCAGAAACTCAAACAGGAGCAGAGATGATATATCGGAGGAAAAGCTAATAGACCTTTTTGGAACACAATATTAAAGATGATTAGTGCATTAGTACGGGGGGTGATGTACCGGGCGCGCAGTACTGGATTTAATAGGGGGAAAGAGTCAGAAGGAACACTAAAAGCTTCACGAATTTGTCACAGAAAGTCGACTGCTTCGGTAAAGTGAGCAATTGGAAGGTGGTGGAAGAGAACATTTCAACATGTAAGTCTTGATTAAGAGGAGAAAAATGAATAGTAAACCTGAATTACTTGTTATAAAAGTAAAACTAGTGAAAGTGTATGTTGTGGCACAAGATCTATGTTGCAATTTTTATAGTTCAAATGAACATCGTCAGGGGTGTCACCTGACCTTTTTTTGTTTTGCTTTGGTGGGCATTCAATAAACAGGCTCTAAATATCAATGTTTTACTAACCTTGCATTAATACATTTGGGCTTATTTAATGCAAGACTGGAAAAAAAGCTTCAGTAGGTTTGGTCAAGCACTTTCTTTTTCTTAATTTGGATTATTTTGTATAATTCGAGTATTTTCAAATGTAAAAGTTAATTTGTCTGATTCCAGGTGAGATTTCTGCTCGTTCCATTGGCATTAGCATTTTTATATAATCTTAGATTAATTCAAACTGACTCAAATTCAACATAAAGAATCTTGATTCAAGCGCTTTTAAGTCATTTATCTAATTTGTCATTAAATGACAAATTAGATAAATGACTTAAAAGCATATGTGAACAAAAAATTTTCCCTGAAATTCTCTCAGTTTTTTATAGTTAGTTCACATATGTCCAGTGAAATTTAACGAAACTTTATGAATACACTTTCTCTGCCCTTCTGAATCAGGTGGCCAATCAGATTCTCTGGTCGCCCAGCAACGTAAAATTCTCCATATGGTAAATGTAGCCTAGCAAAAAGACTAGAACAAGATACCTGGACTTACATTTTGAAAGAAAATCCCCATCTGCACCCTTTAATGTCATCGGATATCACTGGAATTTCAACGTTCACATTAAAATGTACCGGTCGCCAAAAGCTGCCATGATGATGGCGTTCTTCCTTTGTTTGACTTTTTTTGAAAGAATGGATCCATTTGGTAGATTTAATCGTCTGCTGGCTAACTTCGTCCCACTATTAAACAAACGTGTGTGTGTCAAGTCTGTTTGTCAGTTACAGTTAGTAGTTCAATGCTCACCAGCCAGCTTGTCTCGTTTTGTCCAATATCCTAGCTTTGGATTTTGCCCTAAAGTCCTTTATGGGGAATAAACACACCCGTTCTGTGTCCTTTTGCTCATTTTACCATGGAAACTCACAAAATAAATCTATCCTTAGCTTCTTGTGTGGCCAGGTGTAATGTGTCACTTTCTCAAGAGAATCAAAACCAATGGGCGACGATAGCGCTTCTCTTTGGTCCTCGTGGCAGGGGGCAGACATTGCTGCGACACCTCTAAATAGAACTCTGTAAAATGGAATCCTATGCAGACATATTTGACATCTCCCCCCAAAAAAATATTTTGTCTTTTCTCAGAATAGATTTCCCTCTTGTGACAACTCTGGGGGGAGAATCAATGTTTTGTTTTAACTATGCTGGTTTTTGTTCTCTGGATTTTCAAAGTTTGAGCTTTAGGCTTTGATTGACACACCCTGGAGAACTGTGGAGGCTTGTTACCGCTCAGCTAGGGTGGAGATTCTTGCCTTTTTGCCCTTTTTAGGAACATGCTCTGTAGGAGGAGCAAGTTGCGCCATACTTTCACACCATTCCCATGTATGAGGCGGAATGGCCACTGTGTATATACTATCTGAAAGAAATATATTAATGATCGCATTTGTTTTTTACTTGCTTTGTACTAGACATCATACATGAAACACAATCGTATTGTTGTAGTTGTGCTTCGTTTCAATTAATTATATAAACAGTTAAATTATTGTTTTGTCAGTTGGTCTGTGCTAATGTAGCTGCTTGAAATGTATCAAATTCTCTTTGGATGAGGTCTTGTTTTGTTCCTTCTGTACCATTGTGTGAAATGTACTTTTTATTGCACTGAATTTGGGGGTAGACGCTCATAAGCTTCTTGCTTCAGCCCACTCCTTTTGAGCAGAATGTATACTGCTCAAATAAACTAAACAAACTAAACTATCTTAATATAACTATTTCAATATCTGTGCCCAAGACATCTGAGACGCTTCTTGCTCATACATGCAAGTGTCCTTTATTTTGTTTGTTTTATACACAGAGGCGACAGGTAAAGATGCTGGACACTTTACCAGATAGACTCCAAAAAAGTACGGCAATGCAGCAGTACTGGGTTACAAATACACTCCTAGTATTTCAGACGGTTCTGCTTTCTGGTCGACATTGCTTCTAAATACTTATGACGGCTTGAAGAGTGGTATGAAATAACTCTTAGCACTTTATAATCCAAGACTGTACAAGAGGCATTTTGTACCATGGCAGCCTTGAGCCCCTCAGACAGTACTAATCCCCGTCCCGACCCTAGCACAGCGTCCCGCCGACAATGGGGTCCCTCAGGCTCAGACGGCCGCCCCCTCCCTCCTTATCCCGTCTCCGTCTCTCGCTTTGTTCCACCGGCTTACACCGGGACAGACCCAGGGCTTCCCCGCACACTTCCACGTCCTCTGACATTACATCACCCCACAGCTGACCGGACGAAAGAGAGAAGTCAGAAAAGGCTATTTATGCACCGCCAGTGGACGGGGCAATGCTAATGTGTAATGTGCAGCCTTCGGGCCACTTCCACTGACACAGCAGGAGAGAATAAAGGGCATGGCTGTGTGTTTTCCAGTAAACCAGGCGGCTTTTTGAAATAAGCTCTTAGAAAATATTTGGCGGTAATGCATCAATAGGTCTGTCGTTTTCCAAAAAGAACATTTGTAATGCACATCCTCCGGGGGGAAATGGAGACTGCAGCATTGTGAGTAAATACAAGGTCCCTATAGTTCAATTCCTGGACCAAGCCTGAAAATGGCTTTGTGTCAGTGTAGAAACTGATTTTCTCTTGGCGTCTCCAGTCCTATGTAAACCAATACGAGGGAGTGGGCGGGCACAATTCATGTCTTCGCCCACGGGAACTTCTGGAATAAGGTGAGTAGCAAGCAGGTTACCCTCATGTGTTCGACTGTTTTGAGCGTCCTGTCACCAGTGCTTCAGAGGAGCGCACGTGACTTTCCGACTGCAGCTTCCTCCAATAGGTTTCTTTCTATACGAATATATAAATATTTCAAGATTGGTGGATAGTGAGTTACTGATGCCCTGTGAGGCAACTCCTGTCGTGATATTAGGCTATACAAAACAACTTGATTTGATTTAAAAACCTAATAAAAACTTCACCTGAGGAAACCATTGTTTTGACCTTTCAGTAAAGTAGGTGTTTGGTTTTTGTTTTATCTCAGAAACATGAAAACTAAAGATTGTTTTTGATCGTAAAAACACCCACTGTAATACATTCTAGCCACTTATACCTGATTTTTTTTTTCTAGTAGTGGAACAAATTCTGTTTCATCCTCCTTTAGTGTATTTTAAACTCAGGCCTTTATAGGAAAAACACTGTCCATTTAATTCCAAAGCATTTGTATCAATTTCATGAACTCATGTTCTAGCATTTCTGTGACAATGACCCTGAAAAGTGATCCTGCAAGTTGTGAATATTGCAAGTTGTGAATATTGCCTGTTAATCTGAAGAATCGGGATATTACAAATGTGTTAGGAAGGTTTGGAATGAGTTTGTACCGCAACTAACATTAATTTAGTGGCTTCTTCTTTCATTGTATGCAATAAATAAAAGAATCAGGTATAGGGCCCTTCGCTTTCCTAAGTCCTCATAGGGAAATAACAAGATACAAGATAACCCATTGGACATCTTTGCACACAGCAATTCTATGTTTTTTCTTCTTCACTTTAATCATTATTTTAATAGTAAGACCTGCAAAGTGCACTAAAACAATTTAGTACATTTTGATAACACCTGCTTCTTTGTAGTAGTAATTTGTGAAGCTTGTCCGTGTGTGGCCTCTCGGATTACGCGGCCTTTGCTCACCGTGACTGAACCGCTCTCTTGTCTCACGGCGGACAGTGACGAAGCAGAGAGGAGACATTTTGTTTAGACTCGCTGATGGATTTTCACTTACGTCGCCTGCAGCGGCTTTCCTCCCCCCCAGTCGCTTACCTTTTCAATCAAACCCAGGGCTAACGTCACCGATTAGTGCAATGTTTTGTTTTTCCACTCGCTCCTCGGGGACCCAAGATCGTTGCTTTTTAAACCCGATTGACGGAAAATAGGCTGCGAGGCATAGTGGAGTCAAGAGTGTATGAAAAATAAGGGTCTCTTGAGGTTTTTGGTACAAGGTTGAGTGAAGAGCGGTCGTATTGATCAAATTACTTACAGCAGGAAGGCAAAGGGGAATCGATAATTTAAATATCTTGGTCCGCAAAGCTTTAAGAGCCACTGTACTGTATGAAAGGCCCAGGGAATCGGCTGCGCACTCATTAGTCTTCACACTGACACCAAACCTGTCAAGGAAATGATGCATTTAGCAAACTATGATCTTTGTCCATCAAACAAATTTAAAGTAGACGATAACGAGTGAGAGACTGGACTCGTCAGGATTGTGCGACGTGCAAACAAGCTTTCACTTTCAGGTAATGGCAGGCTAGCGACTAGATGGCTTCGCGATGAAAACCTTTAAAGCGCAGATCAGTGCCGGTGATGGATCTTGGGCTTAAACGCGTGGAGGGCGGTTTTGTGTTTCATCTGGGATACAACAAAATCCAGGAAATACAGATCGGACCGCTCCAGCAAGAAGAAACGTCCAAGGTCAGCGAGATTGCTCAGTATAGTGACAGACGCCTTGTCCTGCCCCGCACATGGAGCACATTGTCGGAGTTGATTTTCTTGTGTAAAAAGAAAGGGAGGTCTACTTTAGGTCAAGTGTTCAAGCTTTCATTCAATGCAGGTCGGACTCTTGTTGGAGTTGTCATTGATGAGCAGTGGACTCAAGGAAAAAAATAGCCCGTTACACTCTGTAACACGTATGTAATTTACACACATGTCGCGTCATTGAACTGGTGTGGTCTCCTCTAACCATTTATGTTTTACCTTTAGTTGAGCCTGATTTATGCTAACGAACTAGCCTTAGCCGCCGCCCGGTCCACCCCACACGGATCGAAGCCTGATTGTTTCATTCGGCCTCTGCGTCCTTTCATGTATTTAATTGCACCATTAATCAAAATTAAACCTCCCCACGCACCAATGAGCCGCAGCGTAAAGTAAGACGCTGGTGTGCAGTTCAGTTCACCTACAGAGACCGCAGCTTGGCTTTTCCTATGCTCTGTATGTAATTGTTCCCAATGGGCGCAGCTAAAGTGTTGCCTACAGGGCTTTTTTTTTAAGTAGAAACAAGTAAATTAACCTCATTTCAGTGCCCATTTTACACCCTTATTGCCAGTAGAGGACTGAAGAGGAGTGAGGACTAAAATAACGTTAACACAACAGCTGCACTGAAATTAGGTGAAGGTTTATGAACTTTATATGCAAAATCCACTTTTTCAAAAGGTTTTAGTTATGTTGTTTCCTCTTCAAAAATAAAAATGGAGTACCATTTTACATCATTCACGTATGCAGGTTAGAGCGGGGGTGTCCAAAGTAAGGCTCAGGGGCCAAATGCGGGAAAGGGGACAGTGAAATTTCATAAAACACACAAACAAACATGGTTAAATTGTATGTTGGCCCTCAGACTTCTAACTGATTTTGCACACTTTGCTAAAGTGTATTACATGATTATAACCTCAATAACACACATTTAGTGAGAGACAGAGCTTCATTGAGATTCCGAACCTAATTAAAGATGAGGTAGATGCGTGCAGTTGAATGTTTCACTGACCACCTTCTCCATGTACACGTCAAAATGTGGCTCGCGATGGAAAGGATTTGGACACCCCTGCGGGTAAGAGTAATCCTGTTCACTTTGGTGTATTATTATTCTACTACAGAAATCAAATCAATCTGTACGGTATTTCCAAGTTATTGTTAAGGTTAAAGTTACTTTTATTGATCCCCATAGGCCGTCGTCTGTGGACCCATCTCCAGATGTGAAGCCAGGCTAATGGTCAGAAACACCTGGTTGGAGGATTAACTTAAATTGAATTTATTGTTGTGCAATTAATTGTTACAAGTGTCCACCTCATTTTCAAAGCCCGTAAACCAGTGGCTCCCATTCCTTTGTCCGTTTTTTTTCGTCCCTGTGGCGCCATCGATTTGCTAACATGGTGTTGACCAAAAAGGGTGGCTTGTAGGGCTCCAAGCAGGAGCTGTCATTTACTCATGGAGTGTCTTTTCCATAGACAGCCACATTTTAATCAAATTCTATAAAGTGAATTATCTGAGGTTTAAGTTACAATTAGAAGGTATGGAAAAGGAGATGGGACTACCTGATGACATTCATTTGAAACTGAGCGTTTTGAGCGCTTGACATGGAGATACTGCAGGATTACACCAGCAAGCCTGAATGAAACAAAACACAAATCCATCTTTTGGTCAAGGTATGAGCTCATATACGTTCGCGCTGTTGGATATGGGTCCACACAGCGACACTGTAGGAGACTGAGGGATGTCTCCAAACTGTAACTTAACTCCACAGCCCTGTCGGTGTCTGGATTCTATGACATTTCAGAGCTACACAAAACCAAGACGGATTTATAGCTGCCGAGATTTTTTTTTAGGTTCTTTTACTGCATGAATGTCTGGAAAAGTCATTAAAAAAAGACTGGGTTCAATGATAGAACGTGTCTCGTGGAAGTGGAAGATTGGAAGAAGTGGAAGACACTGGTTTGAAGTGAAAGTCTGAAAGTCCCGTTTCTCTCACTTGCCCTGAGAACACTCACTATGAGTTCCCTCCACAGCAGAGTCCCCTCAATGAGGGGAGTGCAAGTGAAGATTCTCCCCTAAGGAATGGGACAACACTAGTATGCAAATTGGCGTAGAGAACGTGTTCCTTACATCACGCGCAACATCGACGTGTCTGATTTCACCCCAGTCTAGTAGATAGCGGTAATACACAGTTTATACAAGAAATACTATTTTCATTCACGTGTGAAAATGCCGGTTCTGTCGTAGCTCCTGCCTGTTGTGTGTGACATGTTGATTTATCTACGTTTGATAAATCAACGGAGAGGAAATCTACGAAACAGCAGACACGTTCGCCGAATGTTTGTGACGGTCGGGATGTTTCAGGTAACTTGTTTTGTTTAATTTTGGCACTTGGCTCAACTTAGCTGCCAACTACCATTGTGTCTAAAAACAAGACGGCCTACACATTCAGATCATATAGTTTGCATCCAGTCTATTAAACGATTAAACATGATGCATTACTGTTTTCGATAGGTCAATCAATAATTATCTATGTCACATAAGTAGAACGTAAACAAGCAACACTTTCAGTCCTCTATCACCACAGGAGAAAGGGTTCAGCTTGAGACTATTTTGTTTACTGAAAGCTTGAATCAGAGTCCGTAGATTGAGAACCTGGATAAGCACGAAACATCGGCATGTACACCGGGACACACACCCGGCAGTCAGGGTATATTGACGGGCAGACTCTTGCGAAGCACTCGGCATTTTTACGAACGTCGTCAAATAGCGACTTTCAAGCTATAACTTAGAAGTCCATTGCATATACATCTAACTAACACATTCCAACACATTTCAGAATTTTGACAGGCTTATTTGCGTATATATTCTTACATTTGTAATTGTCGCTTCCACCGGTAGCTGCCATCTTTATACTGCCTTGGCCGCAAGTCTGCTCCTGACCTGACTTTCTGCCGAGGAGCCTTTTCAAGGGGAGATACACTTCCTCTTGCTCCCTAAAGTATTGGGACACCCTACCCCTCTGTGGGAACGTGCAAAATCTAGGGGAAGGGCTCAAATCTAGGGCTAGGGTTTGAATTGGGACAGGGCTTTAAACACTTGAGTGAATGTGCAGAGAATCATATTGACCGCTTTTCCTGCATCAGTGACTTGGTGCTTTAGGCGGGAAGCACCATTGACCAATAATATGGGGCTATTAAGAAATGTAAACATGACTGTGTTGTTGTGATGTCTTTGTTTTTTGTTTGTTTATTGTCAATGCTTTATGATTGAAAATGTGTGAATTTAAAAGTTCACTAACCAATCCTGACTTTGAAATCTACATGTCAAAGATTAGCTTTGCGAGGGTCAAGCTTGGCATGAGATCGAGAGTTGAGGAACGTGTTTCTGGTTATTTACCTCAGGAGGAGCTTTTATAGGAGCTGTCGCCGGCCGCTGTGCTCGGATTAAACCCCTTTAAACAACAAAGTTGTTTAAAGGGACAAAAACGATGTTTTTGTCTGGAGTAACTGAAACAGAAATAATAGATGTCGTTAACGGGTGTAAGAACAAATCGTCTACAGATTGTTTTGATATAGATATGACACTGGTTAAACAAATTATATACAGTATCGTGAAACCATTAACTTACATATGCAACTTATCGTTTCAAACAGGAACATTTCCAAATAAAATGAAAACTGCAAAAGTTATACCTATACATAAAAATGGGAACAAACACATCTTCACCAACTATAGACCTGTCTCTCTGCTCCCCCAGTTTTCCAAAATTTTAGAGAAACTTTACAACAGCAGAATGGATAATTTCATAGATAAGCATAAACTAATTAATGAAGGTCAGTACGGGTTTAGGGCAGCAAGGTCAACTTCAATGGCCATCATCGATGCAATAGAAGAGGTTACTAATAGCTTAGAGGGAAAGAAACATGCAGCTGGAATATTCATTGACTTGAAAAAAGCATTTGATACACTAAATCACTCAATATTACTAAAAAAATTAGACAGATATGGCATAAGGGGAGTGGCTTTGAGCTGGATGCAAAGCTATTTAAATGGGAGACAACAGTATGTGAAGATGGGGGAGTTTACATCAGGGTGTTTGGACATTAGTTGTGGGGTCCCACAGGGATCGGTTTTAGGACCAAAATTGTTCAACTTATATATTGCGACGGTGGCGCAGATGGTAGAGTGGGTCGTCTCGTGATCGGAAGGTCGGGGGTTCGAACCCCACCTCCTGAAGGTGCATGCTGTCGTTGTGTCCTTGGGCAAGACACTTCACCCACCTTGCCTCCAGTGTCTGCGTACACTGGTGTATGAATGGGTGAGAGGTTCCTTGCTGTAAAGCGCTTTGAGTGCCTAATGTAGGTGGAAAAGCGCTGTATAAGTTGAGACCATTTACCATTTACCATATTAATGACATTTTTAATGTGTCTAAATTATTAAAATTAGTGATTTTTGCAGATGACACAAACATTTTCTATTCAAATGACAATTAAAGTACTTTAGTAACTAACATAAACTGTGAATTAAGGAAATTAAAAACATGGATGGACAATAACAAATTGTCCCTTAACCTAAATAAAACAAAAGTAATGTTTTTCGGTAATTATCATGGAAAACCAGACTCAGTAATTATAGACGGTGTAGTTTTAGATACAGTATCAGAAATTAAATTCTTAGGAGTCACCATTGACAGTAAATTAAGCTGGAAACCACACATAAGACACATAAAAGGTAAAGTCTCCAAAAGTATTTCAATCATTAATAAAGCAAAGTTTTTCTTAAATTACAATGCATTATTTCTATTATATAGTTCATTAGTCTTGCCATATCTAAATTACTGTGTAGAAGTTTGGGGAAATAACTATAAAAGCTCATTACACCCCCTTGTTATGCTCCAAAAACGGGCTGTAAGAATTATACACAAAGTAGGATATTGTGATCACACTAATATATTATTTCTGAAGTCTAAACTGTTAAAAATGAATGACTTAGTTGATTTCTCTACTGCTCAACTTCTATTTAAAGCCAACAAAAATGTACTACCTGCAAGGATGCAAATGCTTTTTGCACGCAGAGAAGGGGGATATAACCTGAGGGGGTGTGATAACTTTAAGGTTCAAGCAGTGTCTTCCACTAGGAAAAGTATGTGTGTGTCTGTATGTGGAGTTAAACTCTGGAACAAATTGGGGGCAGAATTAAAACAATGTCCAAATATTCATAATTTCAAATCAAGATATAAAAAAATTGTATGGTCAAAGTACCAGAAGGAGGAAATGAGCACTTGACTTGATTGCTAATGGGTGCTACAAAGTGCTGTAAAGGTCAGATATAATTAAGATTGTTCCTCTATAATCAAAGAGGGTTGCTACTTGGAACGGTTGTCATTCTATCGCTCAAATTACAAATGGAGAATTAGGGTTGGCAGGTTATGGATCTGTTGAGAGGAATCCTCCCAACAGGCTCTAAACCTTGTCTTTTAATGACAATGATACCAATTATGATAAGGGTGGATGACCAAAACAGTTGTGAGGGGCTAGTAAGGGGACATCCCTTTCCCCAGCTAAAGGCGGAATACCTGAGAGTGTGTCGTCAAAGAGGCACAAAACCAGGCGGAAACTTGGTAATCTATTGTAGTCAAAAAGGAACATTGGCGGATGCACCACTCAGCATAGGAACATCATTTACAAAATCAGCTGTTAGGGCAGTCATGTGGGGGTTTGTTAGTGGGGAGCTACTGCCCTCTTCAACTGGCCCGCTCTACACTCTGGCTTTTTAATGCACTACACTATGCAGGGCTTACATCATACTTCACATATAATTCAATTAAATAAATATATAAGTTGAATGGTTTAAATCTGTGAATTGATGGTGGAAGATAGAAGAGTCGTAAAAATAACGGAAGAGTTAAGGTAACAGAGTTATAGGACTACGCGTTGGGTTCATCCCTCTAAAAGCCGTAAGGTACGTGGCTAGGACCTCCCAGATCCGTGGACACACGGAACAAATACTACAGAGTTGGGGACTGTAGAACTTAAAGGGTCGAGGACCCACAAGAGTACTTAAAGGGTCGTGGACCCAGGGTCGTGGACCCAAATAAAGAGTACTTAAAGGGTCGTGGACCCAGGGTCGTGGACCCAAATAAAGTGTACTTAAAGGGTCGTGGACCCAGGGTCGTGGACCCAAATAAAGAGTATTTAAAGGGTCGTGGACCCAAATAAAGTGTACTTAAAGGGTCGTGGACCCAGGGTCGTGGACCCAAATAAAGTGTACTTAAAGGGTCGTGGACCCAAATAAAGAGTATTTAAAGGGTCGTGGACCCAAATAAAGAGTATTTAAAGGGTCGCGGACCCAAATAAAGAGTATTTAAAGGGTCGCGGACCCAAATAAAGAGTATTTAAAGGGTCGCGGACCCAAATACGAAGGTAAGAGAATGTGTGAATTAAAAACTTGTGAAGAATGGGTGAGGGATTTGGGAAATTCCTCACCATGGTGGAAATGGTAATAATAATGATAATGATAATAATAATGATGATGATAATTTAAACCCAAATTAAAATTATACTGAGGATGGTAATGACAACTGGGAAGTATCAAGATCTCGTTTTGCATTCTTTTGCTGTTGTTTCTTTATTTAATTGTTGTTCTTGTTGCTTGTTCTTGCCTTGCCCATGTTCCCTTGTTTGTGATGTGTTATATGTATATGTTATTGTTTTATTCTGGGATGGGCGCTTATAAGCCTTTTGGCTTCGGCCCACTCCCTTTGAGCAGACAAACTGCTCAAATAAATAAAATAAATAAATAAAGTTCCTTCTTGATCAAATTCACTTAAGTTTCGCTGATACATCAACAGGAACCAAATCCTACCGTCCAGCACATGACCGTGATCTAAAGACATACTGTTTGGCTCCGGGGATGTCCCTCAGATTCAGTCCAGGGTTCGTCAGGAACCTGGGAGTTTTCTTTGACAAATAAATGCTGTTGTCCAAGCCTTTTGACCAAGGTGAAGCCCTTTCTCTTGCGCCAAGACCTCAGGAAGACAACGTGCGCCTTTATCAGTTCTCGGTTGGACTATTGCAACACCAGTGCAGGCCGTCTTCTCACCAGTTAATCCAGAAACAGCCACACCACTCCCGTCCTCTCCTCCCTGCACCCTTTTCGGATTGATTTTGCCGCTATATTTAACTGAGATTTTGACTGTACATCGCCCCAGCAGATTTCTCTGGTCTCTGATCAAATGGTTCTGGACGTGGTTCTGGAGGTCCTGGTACAAACAGTGGGGCGATTGTTCCTTTGCTGTTGCCGCAAATAAACTATGGAACAGCTACCCCTCAGTCTGCGTGTTCTGACAGATCTGTCCCTTTTTAAGTCCAAATTAAAGACTTATCTCTTCAAACTGGTTTCAATACCTAGAATGCACTAAATTATGTATTAGAAGAAGCCACGCGCGCCCTCACTCCATTTGAGTTTTACAGTCTATGGGAACAACTAACTTTTGGACAATCAGCAGATGCAGTCCTTGATCTATTGGCAAGAGGAAAATACTCCACTCTAAACAAGCTGTCCATCCCTAAAAGAAAATAACTTTGCAAAGAAGCCGTTCAAACTCAAAAGCTGGAACATTTGGGGTTTTATCACATGCGACAAGGATAAACATTGATATATCCGTTCAACCGGAGACATATGGCCGGGGTAATAAAGTTCTTCCCGTAATGAGAGCTTGATGAATTTGCACAGAGAACACTTGACAGTAGCAGTGATTTCATAGGAAAATACAGCCCAAACATCTCTATGACACACAGACTGCAACTCTTTCAACCCCAAACCCCCTGAATCCTACGGGAACTCCTCCTGACGCAATGGGAAAATAATACCCCCCGTTTTAACATCTTTAAATCTCTCATCAGGGGGCTCCGGCACTTCCTCCATGTCCTCATCCCGCAGACAGCCGGGGGTCAAAGGCCCGGGCTGTCTGGCTGTTGGGGGGGGGGGGGGGGGGCAGAGGAGAGCGGCGCACAGGAGCTAAACCCACCGCGTCACAGTCAAAAGAGCGAAGCATAGTTCCGCCGTGATGTCAGACCACAGTTAAGCATGAGCTCACTGGTCCTGATGGTTTTTCTGGCTTTGGGGGAATGAGGTGAGTCAAGCGGTAACGTCTGGTGAGAGTGAGTTAAAGTCGGAGGTTAGTCAGAGCTTAGAATGATTGAAGATACAGTGAGACAGGCTGACTGTTGAAGAGAAGACTGGTCTGTTACTAAATTGCTTTGATTTCATAAAACTAATTTGGTTTGTTGATTACACAATGGCTACGTTTACATGGTCAGGGCGACCAGATAGCTGGAGTAACCAGATAACCCAATAATCAGATCTGATGTCAAGGTTAAGTTTATTTTTATAGCACATGTAGATACGGAGTACTGCCCCAAAGTGCTTTCCATAATCAATGCGAAAATAGAAATAACACCCAAAGCATACTAAATGGAATAATAAAACAGGAGTCAAGTACTAAGACGAGTGACTTGAAATTGTCAACAGATGAGGCAGCCCTGAATTCCAGAGGCAGAGAGTTCCAGAGTGTATAGGGCCGGCAACGGCTCGGTCTTCCGGCGAATGTCTAAAAGCAACTGGTCAGAAGAGCTCAATGTTTGAGGTAAAAAACAAACAATACAATTTTCAACTGGATTCTCAAAGTCACAGGAAGTCAGTGAAAGACAGGACAGCAGGAGTAATGTGCTCCTGTTGTCTGCTGTAAGTAAAGTTTATTTCTAAAGTGCTTTTCACAGATAAAATCTCAAACTGCTGCACAAGAGAGTCGGTCAAATAATGCAATTGCAAGAAACTTATACCTGTATGTAAAAACAATCAATAACACAATCAATCAAAAGTTTTCCGAAACAAAAGTGAAGTAGGTTCCTTTTGACCACACGCGGGGACGGCAGCAGGGCGTTCTACAGTCTGGGGGCAGAATGAAATAACAGGTCCCCTCAGGTCTAATAATGAGTCTTTATGGGACCACACGCAGGTTCTGGCCATTGACCGAAGGGTGCGACCTGACGGGTACAGTCTCAAAAGGTTCAAAATATAATGTGTGGGCCCTGAATTTGACTGGGATTCAACAGAGAGTCAATTTAGAGTGAGTGATAGGAGACTTGTTAAAAGTCTAGCAGCAGAATTTTAAAACAATGTACAGTTCAGAGGGATGGACTTATTCGAGCAGGTATAGACAAGAGTTCTAGTGGTTAAGCTTCGTTGATATGAAAGCATGAATAATCGGTCACTATTTGCTAGTGTCCATGTGTTAATGTAACATACTGCAAATGACCACCAAACAGTCAACTCAAATAATCACTGGGAAAAGCTGGTCTTGCAGGTCTCCAATGCTGACTGCTGTGTCTCGTTCGAACAGGTAGGTCCGTCTGACCTTCAGTGTGGTCAGTGAGTTTTTCTGAGTTTGCAAAGAAAAGAGAGACTTTCTTTAGTCATATTCTTGTTTTTGGCGAGTCTATGCCGAGCGGTGAGTCATCCCCCCGTAAAACCTCAAAGGCTCGTTCATCTCTCTTGTCTCACAGTTTCTGCAGCGGTGACTCAAGCGGGAGTAAAAATCGGGAAGCTTCCCAAATGAGAGGTCAAAGTTCATAATTATAGAGCAACTTATAGCAGCAGAAAGGAGAAAAAAGACTGAATTGCCTTTGAAATGTGCTGCCAATACAGCATCAAAACTAACATAAAATAATAAAGCAGTAACTTAGTAAAAGGAGAAAAAAAGTGACTGAGGAAATGTATTTGTCATTTTATGGCAGCATATTTTACTTCTACAGAGCAAGAGAAATGCTCACATAGCAAAATGATGTAGCCATAAATTACCGTATTTTTCGTACTATTAGGCGCACATGAAAGCCTTTAATTTTAACAGTGCGCCCTATGTATCAATTTCTGGCTGTGTACTGCATCGTGCCTTTGTTTACAGGTAAACCAGCATTCATTAATGCGCCTTGTATTCTGGTGCGCCTCATTTATGAAAATAAACAATATTATTGATAATGCGCCTTATAATCAGGTGCACCTAATGGTGCAAAAAATACGGTACTGTTTTCTTAATTTGTTTAAAATAGCGTTGAAATTGGACCTAATGTGGCTGGTGTGTGTGGTCAACAACAAAGGGATTCTACAAGATTGTTTTATTTGTCAAACCATGTGACTGATTCGAAATTATATAGTCTGGGGGCAACAGAATGAAATAACAGGTCCCCTCAGTTGTAAAAACTGAGGTCCCCTCAGTTGTAAAAATAAATTCTCCATTTATTTTTACAACAAAGTTACAACAAAGGGTAAAAAAAAACAAAAAAAAAACGACTTAAAAATATTATGCGCAATGAACCGGAAACCGAGAATGAGACACTTTGATCTGTTTGTAAATGGTAAATGGTCTCAAAAGCTCTTGATTGATGCCTTTTCCGACAAACAAAGTGTATGACAAAAACTCGACATGCAAGAAATGATCGCCAAACCCCAGAAAAGAAATTATTTGAAATGGAGAATCCTTTGACTTGAGTACACGTTTACATTCATCACAAAGAAAAGTCATATATTTTCCCTCTTATTATGAGCAACGCACACAGTTCTCCCTTTTAAAAGATAAGCGGGACAATGCGTTGACTGTGGTACAATCTGAAAGTTGCCACATGAGCCTCAAGCCTGACGTTACTGTCGGCGTCAACGCAGCATGGCACCGGCGCAGTTAACTTATACTGGCGATTGCCGTCCACAACACAGCATCTCCATGGTTACGGCGACAGGGCCCTCCGCGGAGAACAGAGCGCTCCTGTCTGCGTCTCCTCCTGGTTCCTGTGGCTCACCGCTCTATTAAAGCCCCCTCATGTACCGCTTGCACAGGAGCGTGGATACCGCCATCTGACCGTGTGTTTGCCGAAGTAACGTTGCCATACCGACCTCCGTCAGATCCTCCAGACCCGGCGAGTCGAGCGCGCGTTCCCATAATATTTATTAAGCGCGGCTAATAACACGTGTGAAATCCCCAAACTGTGGCTCTGGTTCGCTTATGATTCACGGGGAACCGGCCTTCGACCACAGCTGCACAAAAAGGAAAAGGCTGATGCAGCGCCGGCTCAGCGTAAAACTGCATTTGATTAAAGGCATTTGGGAAAAACGTTATTAATCCAGGTGAGGAATATGCAATCTGCACATGAGTTCAGTTGCGCTAAATCAAGCGGTCACTACAAACTGTGCCGAAACTGTAACTACTTTTTCTTTTGTTTGAGCAGCTTTCTCTGCGGTGGTGGAGATGTTCTTATTTAGGTAAAAGTACTGATATAAGAGCAACAAATGTACTCAAGTAAACGCATAAAAGTATCTGCTATCAGCTATTGAAAGAGAGTGGTAGGATTGAGCACTGTTTTTAGAGCTTTTACAATGTTGCTTTCTCATAAAAAATTAAATTAAAAAAATAAACATACCTGTGTTTCGAGGATCTGCACTGGAAAAACGGGAACAATTATCATCTCACGGAAGAAATGACAAAAGTTTATTTGAATCTAAAGTTGGAGAAGGTTTGGTCAATTTTGTTGCCAATGGAACGAGCACATTTCTACTGAATTCAGATTATTTGTTGTAATTTCCCGTGAAAAAGAAAATTTTTTAAATGCAAGTTTAAATGAGTTCATTTCAAATTCAACATTAAGTCCCCTCATTCAAACAATGTTAAGTCATTTATCTCATTTAAGCTGAGACATTTTCCAGTGTGGCGCAGCTTGGAGTAATCTTTGGCTCTTCTCCAGTGACTATTCTTAGCTCCCGAGATCCTACGCATAGAGGAAATACTGGTTTTCACTTCCCTCGTCAAGAAGTGGAAACAGCTGCACAGCGAAGGGGAGCACGGTGACGGGGGAGGGGCTTATTCTAGCTCGCTCGAAGGATCAGGACGTGAAACTACTGTGTTTTTTGTTTAAGATCAGTATTGCATTTTCTCACCAACAAAGTGCAAGATAGGGATAATGTCTTGGTCTTATTACCAAATACCTAAAAGAAGCATAATGCCCCGTCTTTATGTGTATGAGTTATGTTTACTTTTTGTGTCGTTTTTATCAAACCAGGTCTAAACCAGGTGGCGATGCAAGTTTGTGACCGAAGCGGCTCCCTTGAAATGAACGGTTCAAATGATCTCCTTGTTTAATTTAAAAGAGACGGATGTTTTTGTGTCTGTTTTTAAGCGCTTTTGCTCAAACGCAATTGAACAAACACTGGACGACAGCGCACAATCCGAGACCAAACAGTGAAAGGATTTTGTTGCACAAAAAGTGTCTTGGCTTTTGTTGCCATTCGTCTTTGTAGTCAAGATACAAACATCTGAGCACATGAGTTTTCGGTCTGGCCTCACACGGGACCGTCCTTCGAAGGGCTCGTTGAAATGAGACTCGGCTCTGCTGCATCTACCCCAGTTTTCTGATACTATTGTTAAATAGAATCGCATACATGTTTGAGTGCATTGTGAACTTTTGCTTCCTGTTACAATGAGTGTGAACGGTGCCATAGACTATGTCACATGCGGGGTCGAAATAAACAAACAAAGAGTTCTCCGGGAACCACCATTAAAAATACTTTTACTCCAATTCTAATATGTATCGGGGGTTGAAAGCACAGATCCCGGCTTCAAATAGTGAAAAATAGTGAAACTTGCTTGTACTTGCACTTTTTACCTCATTACTTTCCACCGCGGCTTAACCTGCTCAACTCAATCCCGCAATCATGGCTTCGGACTCGGCTTTGGTCGGATTTAGGTCCGTTTCAGGTCCTCCATGCTGCTGCGGCGGTGCTTTAGAGCGAAAATCCCGGCCCTCGAGCTAAACTGACATCGTTTACTGCATGAGATGGCACCTGAACGCCTGCCACTAATTTGTTGAGCACATCTGCAAATGAATCAGGACCCCATCACGTCGAAGACATGCGGTTATGGCGGACCACAAAAAGCTGCTTCTGTTTGTTTGGGCAGGTGGGTTGCCATAGCGAGGAACGCACCCGCTCTTTGAGTTTCGAGTGAATCCAGTGTGAGTTACTACAAAGGCGAGCGGTCAGTCAAAAGGAGCGATGAAGATGTTGCAAAGTGTGCCAAAAGATGATATGTCGTCCTCGGAGATGCTCACCGGATCGAAGCAATCTGTCTCAAATGACGCTTTTATGTGCTTGTTGTTTTTTGTGGTTTCTGGAAAAATGCAATGTGGAATTTATTTACTACCCGATGATATAAGTATGATAGAAAAAGACTGCGCTTTGAGAAGGTTCGAGAGGAGTGATGTGACGTTCATGACCAGAATGAGCTCTTTTGAACGCCACTCCAAAAAGTACTCTATAAATGCAAGTAAGTTACATTTTCTTGATATAAGTACATTGGTCCCTGATTTTAGTCACTCGTTTCAAGTAATCTGTCCATGGGGCAAGTTATTTTTACAAATAAATGAAGAAAAACTTCAACAACAATCTCTTTTTGTGTAAATAAAAACACATATTTTTCTTTTTTCTTTTCTTTACTTGAGTACAACTTGATGTTTAAAAAAAATAAAAATAATAAAAAACTTGCGCAGATGGGCTGATTTCTTGAAATGAGTTACTAAAATCTAGGGCAGGGGTCGGCGAGTTAGCTTGGCTTCGGGACAATATTTTTTTACGCCGATAGATGGCGGGCCAGCCGGTCAATTGATAAAAAAAATTGATTTATTAATGCATGGATATTCAACACTAGATAACCCCAAACTATACATATTTTTTGTTTAAAAATAAAAT
Source organism: Proterorhinus semilunaris (assembly GCA_021464625.1). Classification (NCBI taxonomy): domain Eukaryota; kingdom Metazoa; phylum Chordata; class Actinopteri; order Gobiiformes; family Gobiidae; genus Proterorhinus; species Proterorhinus semilunaris. The sequence goes on along the minus strand of CM038345.1, from coordinate 30,388,121 downwards.
ATTGTTTGAAACAATACTGTCCCCGAGTCTGTCGGATTTTCGTGGGTTACACAGCACTAGTAAAAAATAAAGTTAGCATCACAAACATGTCACTTTCCAAAGGACAAAAAGGAAAAAAGAAAACAGGAGTTTCAGGGAGGAAAGGCGACAAACATATGGTTTCATCCTACTTGGAAATGTGAATGCCAAACCTCTCTGCCTCATCTGCAACGAGGTCATCTCCGTTTGCCAAGAGTACAATATTCAGCGACATCACGAAATGAAACATGGGTCATTCAGTGCGTCCTTTCCATTTCAATCTGAGTCAAAGCGTCTCAAAGTCAATGCTCTTCATGACAGTTATGTACGGAGCAGCAGGGTCCTAGTCCGAGGCCTGACCACACAGGAAAAGGTATCCAGTGCCTCGCTTAAAGCGTCCTGGATTTTGGCCCGGTGTTACGCCGAAAACTGCATGACCGCCGAAAAATGCACCCCCTCTTACCGCACACAGATGAAACAACGACAGGAAGGATTCTAGGACTGTCTCTTAACAATTATAGCCCATTTGTGTGTATTTATTTATGTAAGACTGACTAACCATAGCTCATTTAACCAGAGATCGTTTTTTTTTTTTTTTTTATGTCTTTAAAAGTCAGGGATATTTTTTGGTTGAGCGTGTGATATGAGGAGTGTGGCGTGACAGCGTGTGAAGGCACTCAAATGAATGTGTCTCACAGTGAAAGCGTGAGAGTTGGCGGCCCTGAAGAGGGGGTGCATTTTTCGGCGTAACATCGGCACGCCGCAGTTGTTGCATAATTGACCTGCCGTTTACGCACAGTGTAAGCAGCGCTGTAGCGCCTGGATGAGGTAAAGTATGAGGATCGGGACAAACCACAATTTAATCTAGAAGTTAGGCTGCTTAGAGTTAAATTGCAACAGTGGAACGGTGTTATGCCAAAAACAAGAAAAGATCAGGGGCAAAACTTTTGCGGAAAAAGAACAATTAAGTCTCTGTTAGGCTTCTATTTTTTCTTATATCCTTTGGCGGGCCAAAAAATATTGGTAACGGGACAAAATTGTCCACCTCCCGGAAGGCATTACCTTAAAAAGACTGTGTGATGGGTGCGTAGGGTCCCTGGTGATTCTAAAGGCCTTGCGGGTACGACGAGTGTCTATAATCCTGTGTATGATGCTTCTAAACATATCACTGTTGGATATGTGGGGGACGCTGTATGAGGGACATTTGTGATTAGTTGGTACTGGTCATTTTTAAAGACAATAATCAGCAAATTCCAGAACAAAAAAAACTGTTGCTTATGGTTCTGAAATTATAAGCAAAAGCCTGCAACATAAAATATATATAATATGATCTGAGGTATACAAATGTGTGACCGATTTTCACCGACATGTTTCTGAGCTGCAAAAATATCACTTCCAGTTCCAAAGATCGGCTTTTATTGTTATTACGTAGATCAAACTGACAGTGGAAAATACCCAAATATCGGCCTGATATATCGGTCGGCCCTCTCTAGAGCTATGAATGTTATCACTTGCAAAGAGAGCAGCCAATGGTGGCTCTGCATCAATGACCCATCAAATAAGCAAGATTTGTTTTCATTAAACCTCTAGTGTTTTGTTTGACAGTATTGTATGGAAAGATAAAATGCCGCAGTGACTAGAGAGAGCAAGGTAGCTCTGCAAGTTGTTTCCAGGGCTATACAACAAATGTTATAGATCTCTAAAGATTGTATGCAAAAGTCTAATATCGAAATGAGTAAAATATAAGGTATGTGAGCCAACTTCTGAACACCTGTACCTAACATGCAAAGATACATGTTAGGTACATTTGTGAACTATTTCTGTGCTTCACCTTGACTTTACCCCCGGTTTTCGTCGCGTTTCCATTCCACCGGCCTTTCACCCAGCAGCACGCGCAATAATCACTATCATTATCATTTCTGCCACATAGCTGCACATTGTAAAGCATGGGCCACTTCCAGGTGCGCGGCAGATCTCCACCGGCTTTGAGACAGAGCCATCAAAGCCTCAGAGGGGGTGGACTCCGAATGCTCAAAATACTGTGCGGGTTAGAAAGACCTAAACCCGGTCTTTGCTGCAGGTAAAAGGTACAGTGCCTTGCGAAAGTATTCGGCCCCCTTGAACTTTTCGACCTTTTGCCACATTTCAGGCTTTAAACATAAAGATATAAAACTGTACTTTTTGATGAAGAACCAACAACAAGTGGGACACAATCATGAAGTGAAACGAAATTTATTGAATATTTCAAAGAAATTTAACAAATAAACAACTGACAAAATTGGGCGTGCAAAATTATTCAGCCCCTTTACTTTCAGTGCAGCAAACTCTCTCCAGAAGTTCAGTGAGGATCTCTGAATGATCCAATGTTGACCTAAATGACTAATGATGATAAATAGAATCCACCTGTGTGTGAACAAGTCTCCGTATAAATGCACCTGCTCTGTGATAGTCTCAGAGGTCAGTTTAAAGCGCAGAGAGCATCATGAAGAACAAGGAACACACCAGGCAGGTCCGAGATACTGTTGGAGAAGTTTAAAGCCGGATTTGGACACAAAAAGATTTCCCAAGCTTTAAACATCCCAAGGAGCACTGTGCAAGCAATTGAAATGGAAGGAGTATCAGACCACTGCAAATCTACAAAGACCCGGCCGTCCCTCTAAACTTTCAGCTCATACAAGGAGAAAACTGATCAGAGATGCTGCCAAGAGGCCCATGATCACTCTGGATGAACTGCAGAAATGTATAGCTGAGGTGGGAGACTCTGTCCATAGGACAACAATCCGTCGTATACTGCACAACTCTGGCCTTTATGGAAGAGTGGCAAGAAGAAAGCCATTTCTTAAAGATATCCATAAAAAGTGTTGTTTAAAGTTTGCCACAAGCCACCTGGGAGACACACCAAACATGTGGAAGAAGGTGCTCTGGTCAGATGAAATCAAAATCCAACTTTTTTGGCAACAATGCAAAACGTTATGTTTGGTGTAAAAGCAACACAGCTCATCACCCTGAACACACCATCCCCACTGTCAAACATGGTGGGGGCAGCATCATGGTTTGGACCTGCTTTTCTTCAGCAGGGACAGGGAAGATGGTTAAAATTGATGGGAAGATGGATGGAGCCAAATACAGGACCATTCTGGAAGAAAACCTGATGGAGTCTGCAAAACACCTGAGACTGGGACGGAGATTTGTCTTCCAACTAGAACAATGATCCAAAACATGAAGCAAAATCTACAATAGAGTGGTTCACAAATAAACATATCCAGGTGTTAGAATGGCCAAGTCAAAGTCCAGACCTGAATCCAATCGAGAATCTGTGGAAAGAACTGAAAACTGCTGTTCACAAACGCTGTCCATCCAACTTCACTGAGCTCGAGCTGTTTTGCAGGAGGAATGGGCAAATATTTCAGTCTCTCAATGTGCAAAACTGATAGAGACAAACCCCAAGCGACTTACAGCAGTAATCGCAGCAAAAGGTGGCGCTACAAAGTATTAACTTAAGGGGGCTGAATCATTTTGCACGCCCAATTTTTCAGTTGTTTATTTGTTAAAAATGTTTGAAATATCCAATAAATTTCATGATTGTGTCCCACTTGTTGTTGGTTCTTCACAAAAAAAATACAGTTTTATATCTTTATGTTTGAAGCCTGAAATGTGGCAAAAGGTTGAAAAGTTCAAGGGGGCCGAATACTTTCGCAAGGCACTGTAGCTATTTGCGCGGCGGTAATGAGTAGCTGTCGCGGGGTAAAGCAGGCGGCTTTACTGAGAGGCAGATAGTGATTTAGAGACAGGGGCGCAGAGCGGGAACCTCGTTTTTTTTCCCAACACAGACGGCTCTCGGGTGTCCAGTAAAAGGCGTTCGAGGTCAGTTTACAAGGATCTGGTCGTTGACAGAATGTTTGGGGGGTGTCAGTGTTGCGCGGTCATAAAGCTGTTTGAGACGCGGCATTCCCACGATCAGGCAACAGGAATATAGTCAAAACAGCGCATGCGACTGAACACACATGAGACTTTTCCACTGTCCCACGCACTCTCAAACCCTCTCATTCATCCTGATCTATTGTACCTGTTTTTAGTGGTGGAGAAAACGAAGTACCCGGAGACATGGAGAACATTCGAACTCCACACAGAGGTTTAGTTTGTGTTCTCAATTTCAGACGCACTATCGGGGATTTAACTTAAACCATATGGAGAAATGGACACCAAAATATAGGCCTGGGTACTGTTAAATGATACCAGTATGGTATTGTGACATGACGAGTGGTAGTGGTATTTTTATGAATAAGAGCCATCCACTATGACTGGAAAATAGGGTGCTTTAAGGCACACAGGTTCGACCATAAGGACAGAAGCAGCATGTTCCTTGTACATATCATTTTAGTTTATTTCTATGATTTACGTTTTTTCTTTCTGTTCAGATTTCATACTTTAGACATTTCATTTCACAGCATTAGTGACATTCAGTCGATTCATTGTTTGTAAACATTAGCTTTTCAGTTGAACACAGTCTGTTCACATTTGTTAGTTTTCCAGTTCGTACAAAATGAGAGGGAGGAAGCAAGACAGGGGAAAGCAGGACAGCAGCATCAGGCCCACCATCACACGCCCACATCTAGCCCCTCTTGGCCGGCTCGGTGCTTCGATAGCCCCGAGACGCTGGACCCATCGAACACAGCGTACGCCCTGGCCTCAGCCCTGCCAGGCCGGAAGACGCCAGTGAGGAGACAGGAAGTAGTGAACGAGGGTGGGCTTTTATACTTAATTGTGAGTGGTGGCGGCATCTGCTGACTGGTTTGATATTTAAAATGCATATGTTTAATACAATTATCTAAAATTACAGTTAATAAAACTGGTAATGCCACAGTATCAAAAAACGTTTAGGCACTTCTGGTATCGGAAAAATAAGTTTCGAAAGCAAGTCAAAATAACTTTAGAGACGACGTTTTGATGCTGTTGGTTAAAGGACAGCATTTAAGAAAGTGACTTGATTGTTTAACCTCAGATAGATGACACATATGTATGAATAAATCTTTTTTCTGGTTCTAGATTACAAATATTTAAGTATTATGTATCAAAAAAGTATAGTTGAGGTATCATAAACCAAGTATTGTTAAAAGCACCAATATCGAACAAAAATCGAACAATACCCAGCCCTAGCCAAAAAGCTTCAAGCTTGTCAACAGGGTTCCATCACACCACCACCCGGCGCAAACTTGCAGCTTAAACCAAGGATCGCCTTCATTTTTTAATATTTGTTTACTTTAGGTGCAACCTCATACAATAATTTTGACCTTCAAAGTACCATCAGGCTTATTTCAAGATCAAATCAGGTTTAACCCAGGTTTAAAAGGGTCCAAAATATCCCCAAAATGGACTAATCCTCATGTCTAACCATGACTTGGTTTTGTAGTGGTGGTACTTTGGTTTAGTTTTTTTTTCCTTTTGTCTGTACTTGACATGAAAAGTGGAAAACAACTGGTTTAGAGAATCAGCCATGGTCATTGTGTTTTCAGACTTATAAGGTACATCGATGAAGGCAAAAACTAAACATTACAATTGTGGCAATCATTGTATGTACACCACAGCTCATGTAAAATGTTCCACTGATTCTCGAAAGCTCATGTAATCAGCGATCTGCATCAGAACTCGTAATGTCGTGTGGATTTATAATGATGAGAAGCTAAACCAAAGCTACTGTGGGAGATGTTTATGAGCCATTTCCTGCAAACTCCAAAGATCTCATCTGACATCTCAATCCATCCTCATTTGTTCAAACGGCGACACACATCTGGGTTACATTAGAGCGGTGTTGTGGCATCATCGGACCACTCGTAAATTGCGTGACTTAATGCTAGGCAGCCAAAATGTTCCTTCCATCATCACCGTAAAAAAAAATTATAAAAAAAAACACCAACTTACACCGCTTCCTTCTATTTATGTGATAAGGTGTCATAAAGTCAGATGAATTGACAGCTGGATCTTTATGACTGAGAAAAAAGCTGACACATCATGGTTCTAACCGGGCCTGTTGGTCTCTCATAAGGGGCTTCTGAACCGCTCTTTGTCTGACCCGTCACCTAGGACCTGTTTGCCCTGGGAGACCCTACCAGGGGCAAGAAGCCCCCGACAACAGAGCTCCCAGGATCATTCAGGCGCTCAAACCCCTCCACCACGTTAAGGTGGCGGTTCCAGGACGGGACAAAATAAAGTACAATTCCTTGACATTATTTAAAACATGTTTACCATTATTGTGTTTCTCCCCATATGTGATGTCATTTAATTAACGTATGACCTGCATGTTAATAGTGAGGGCTGTCCTCTCTCTTGTTTGCCAATCGGAGGCCAGCGTCTTGTTCACATCACGTTAGTCTCAGTTCAGCGGCACTGGGCTGTGTAGTGTCTGCCAGTGGAAAAGTGGCTTAATGCGCCAGGTCTGGGGAGCGGCAAGATCTCACATTGCGCCCCTCCAAGGCAGAATAAGGTTACACGATAGTCTGCGTTTAGAAACACAAGATCGGGCGCTATGTGTCCAAAGAATTAGATCCGCTGACTACCTGAGCATCCTCAATGACCAGGTTATTCCATCAATGGATTTCATATTCATGAAGACATAATTTTCCCGCGCCAAAGAGTCCAGATCCTAACCATTGACATATTATTAATAGACTGTCATTACTCACTCCTCCCCGTTTACCACAATGACTACGCTCGAGGGGGAATTCATGGCGGATTTACAGACTCCTCCTCCCCAGCTCTGACGAAGCATGTTCCTAATAAGGCCATAAGTGCGGGATCTTCACTGTAGACCCGGCCCTTGCATGATGCTAATGCTAACAGTCCGACCCTCATTAAGTACGAGATTGCTAAAATGTATCCTACGATAACCAGCCCGGCGCCTCTGATTGTGTGTAACCCAGTGTAATCACGGGAGGAATATCTAGGTATAAGTTTCCAAAAAATTAGGCACCGGGCATTAAAATGTTTTTTAACGTGTCTAAAGTGCAATGGATTCCAATGGGGGCCTAGCGGCTATATAGCGGTACTACAGCAATGGCGGCCTCCAGTGTTGTCGTGGCAAAGCAGAGCAGCCAGCGGCCATTGATCCTAACCCCACTGAGAATCTTTGGGATTTGCAGCAGAAGGCTTTGTGCAGTGGTCACACTCTCCCATCATCAATACAAGATGTAACGTAACACTGCTTTTGACATTGCAGAGGCTTAATGAAACAGTGAGTTTCATTCAGTGACAATCAAATATTGGAGCCTGTGACCTTTATTTTTTTGGTCAGGGAGTTTATTTTAGCAGCTGTTTTAAGGTGATTCATGTGTATTACCAGACTGATAACATCTCATCTAAGCTACCAAAAACACAATCATTTAAACCAGTGATTCTCAACTGATGTTATGTGTTAGAATGACAAGCTGCAACCCGAATAAAAATGAATTTGTCTTGCAGAACACAAAATATTGTATTTCCCCCACAAATTATAGTTGAATAAGCTTTAGATGATAAGCCTAAAAATCTAAAATCATGATGAAAACAGTCACTTGAACCAACTTAAACCATACTTTTTTAGGCAATAAATATTGTAAAATAATGTTCCCAGGGAAATGCTTGCCACTGACCCACTGAAAACGGTTTCACAACCCACTTTTGGGCCCGACCCACCAGTTGAGTGACGACTGATTAAGAAAACTCTTGCTAGCACACACATACAACAAACCTCCTTTGATGAACCCCTCCATCTGTGCAGCAGGCCTCTTCTGTGCACGGAACGTCCTATCAATCGTAGGTTCAGAGATAATGGGAAACAGACAGAGGTGTTGCCTGCTCCACACGACCCTCTGCCGCTCACCAGGGGAACCCTCCTCACCTCCCGCTACTGCAGCCCCTGTTCCAAAACCCTGGGCCTCTTAGTTAAACAGTAGCATTCAACAAGGAAAAACACTGCCCCATAGTGCAAAACCCAGAGAGGTCTGGGGGATACCAACTCCAGTAATGAAAATAAAGCACCGTGTAGAGACAGACGGACTGAAGCCCCCAGCACAAGCCTGGACCGCAAAAGAGATCAGTGTTAAACATGTCCAAACAATAAGGTCTTTATGGAGAGATTGGAAACACTACAGCACAATAATGTACAGTGTGGAATAAAGCCACAAGTCACATGGATTCCATCAGCTTTGGTTCAGATGGTCTGGAGATGATGTTATTAAAATAAAGCAAGAACAATATCCATCTCCATTTTGGGTGCAAGGCAGGGCGCAGAACTATCGGATCCTGTGCTGTACTGGCAGAGCAGTCGGCACGACTGGCCATTTTAGAACATTTCATAGAGCACAATCTGTACAAAAAGCATGTAATAAAAGTGGGCTAAAAGTCCTGTGTCTTATGTACACCAAAATACGACTGTTTTCAGTTTGGATCTGAAACACAACTTCTCCGTGTGTAGGCCTGACTCTGGGAACAACAGGAGACCCCTTTCTGAAGATCTCAGAGCTGAGATGTTTGGATCCAACATGTCAGAGATGTGCTTTGGTGCGAGACCATGAAGATACTTTTACACAAGCAGAGATTATTTAGTCTATTCTCTGAGCGACATGAAGCCAGTGCAGAAACCTGAGCACTGGACTAATATGTCGTTAAATATGTCAAGTGTCATATTTCCTGGTTCTAGTCAGGACTCAAGCAGCAGTGTTCTGGATGGACTGTAGCTGTTTTACAGCGTGTTTAGAGTCGGCATTATCAGCAGAGAGGGTTTGGGCGTTAACATAGCTCTCCTGCCGTCTTCCCCATCAGCCTAAAACATGCACAATTGTCTAAACGTTTAGCTATAACCATACTCTGAAGAAGGCTTCCACACAGCCGAGGCATGTCAAGAAAAATAATAACATCCATCATCCATTTTCTTACGCTTTATCCTGGGCCGGGTCGCAGAGGCAGAAGTCTGAGCAGAGATGTCCTTCTTTATCCAAGCACACCTTCTCCAGCCGTTCAGGGGGATCCCGAGAAGACACCAGCCAGCTCAGAGACATAGTCCCTCCAGCGTGTCCTGGGTCTTCTCAGGGGCCTCCTCACAATGGGACATGCCCAGAACACTTCCTGAGGGAGGTGACCAGCAGGCATCTAAAACAGATGCCTGAGCCACTTCAGCTGGCGCCGCAATGTGAGGGAGCAGCGGCTCACCCGATCTCTCACCCCGCCAACCTGCTAAGGAAACTAATTTCAGCCACCAGAGGGGTATACCACGAAGCTGGTTTGGAGGGTTAGCGGGGTAAGTTTAGCGTTAACTCTGGTCTAATACAAAACCGGATAACTTTCTAGCAGAGTACATCTCCATGGAAACATGCCCTTAGCTCATAACCTGCTCTGGAAAGAATCCTCCACTTTCCTTGCAGTAGGGCTGAAAGATATATCGTTATCGTATCGATATCGAGATATGAACCCATCCATCCATTTTCTTCCACTTGTCCGTTGCCGGGTCGTGGGGGCAGCTGTTGGAGCTGCCCAAAACACATTGCACCAGCCCCTATGGCTCCTCCTGCAGGTGGTGGGTCCACAGGAGGACGAGATATGAACATTCAAGATATTAAAATCGAAACAGCAAGATATAAATGATATAGATTCTCAATATCAAGATCAATAAAACTGCACTCCTTTGTATTATGATGTTTTTATTTTTCTGAAAAATGCTGTTTTCACCGAACCCATAGTTATATCGTATCGATATCAAGATATCTGGCACGAATATCGAGATGTGAAATTTTGTCCATATCGTTCAGCCCTAGTTTGCATAGGGAGCGTGGAGCAGAGAGGAAGCACCTTGAGCAGCGGCGACAGAAGTAGGGACTTTGTGTTGTGACTTTTACGGCACATGTGTGTTATTTTCCGTCCACATAATAGGCTACTACGTGTTTCGCATTAAAGTTGTTATAAAGATTGAACAAATGTGAACATACTGTATTCCTTATGTGCCGCTTGGTTCAGACACGTCCCGTTCATGGCGCTGTGTAATATATTCGTCTTGAGTTTAGTGATAGATTTTGATATTCAGATGAACTGTGTCTGTGTCTCTGCTGTGATTGGCCGCTTTGCACTGACTCCTCTTGTTTCACATGAGCCCGCTCACAAATCTTGAGAGGGGTTAGAGGAACAAATCCAGGTTCAGTCCAAACCAGCTTCGTAGTATAGCCCTCTGTTTCCACAGTCTTGTCCTTTCGGTCATCACCCAGATCTCATGACCGGAGGTGAGGGTAGGAACATACTATAGGTCAACCGGTAAATCGACAGCTTTGCCCCGACTCGGCTCAGTCTCACACGCACTGATCCGTCTGTCGATCATCTCTCAAACCTATCATCTGATAAGAAGAACGTCACATTGGCTTCTTTAGTGATTTAGAGATCGGCCACTGAAAAGGAACTTCTGTTTTTAACACCGTCAGGCCTCAGTTGTCCATTAAAGACGAAGCATTCTTGGCACACAATACAAAAACTTAACAGTCCACGAGTGCCCATTTTAATTGAAAAAGCAGCGACGGTGGTAAAGTTACTGCGTCTGCTCAAAGTATAACTAATGTTCGCAGCAGACACAAACTTTATGAGCTAATAAATGCTACACTTACGGGAGAATACACCTCTACAACAAGCGCATCCTGCTTCATTGCATTCTCATTGGGCTGTCAAATCTGTAATTGAAAAGGTTGGGACTGTCAAATATCAATACCGATATCTCTGTGGTCAACTTTTTATTCTGTTGTAGGAAATATTTTGTTGCTTTATTGTCTGTGTAAGTTCTCAGTCGTACAGGAGTTGTCCATCTTCAATTAAGGTACTTGATTCACCTTCTGTACTCAGTAGTTGAAGTCTTCGAACGTTTCGCTTCTCATCCAAAAGGCTTCGTCAGCGGACTAAAGTCCCGCTCAGCCCGCAGCTTAAGATATAGACCAACAGGGAGGAGTTGGGGTAGGCCCGTCTCCTCCTCTCTAATCACAGCGACTCTCACCTGTGGGTCAACACCTTTGAAGTAGAGCGTCTCTAACGATCTGCTCACCACAGTATCGGTCAGTCCTGTCCTATTCATAGATGATCACTGCCCATTATCTGTCCTATTCATGGCTGTTCACTGCTAATTACCTGCCTATTGTTCTTTTGTTGGCTGAGGTGCCGTCCCCAAAGGAGATTGGAATAAAGAGACGGAAGATTAAATCTGAGGCCGCCATGCCGGTTCATGGAGGGATTTTCTTTCCTGACAAAAAAGCTTCTTTTACTCCTCTTTCAAACCAACGTTCTTCTTTGGCTAAAATTTCGAGGTGCACCGCCGACTGAGGGCCACTGGTGCTTTCTCTTCGGTGTTGATAAAGTCTCTTCTGTAAAATGTGTTTAGTTTCTCCAATATAATGTTCTTTGCATTCTTCTTCTTTGCATCGAATAGAATAAACCACATTACTTTGTTTGTGGCTCGGAGTTTTGTCTTTGGGATGAACTAATTTTTGTCTCGGTGTGTTCACCGGTTTTTGGTACACTGGAATCCTGTTCTGCCTAAAGATTCTCTGAAGTTTCTCTGAGACCCCGGCTACATACGGCACTACAACTCCTTTCTTCTGGGCTCTGTAGTCTGTCTGTCTTGTTCTTTGGGTCTTCTTGCCCTTTGTGCTTCAGGGAAAGACCAGTTAGGATAGCCGCAGTCTGAGAGGGCTCTCTGGACATGCTCGTCTTTGGTCTTTCCCTCTGCACTCGTAGGCACCTCTTTAGCCCTATGTCTGAGCGTCATGATGACCCCTAGTTTGTGCTGGAGTGGATGGTTTGAGTCAAACATCAAATACTGGTCAGTATGAGTTGCCTTCCTGTAAACCTCTGTCTGAAGTTGTCCGTTTTCCCGACACTTACTTGACAATCTAAAAAGGCAAGTTGTTTCTCCTTTGCGTCCTCCCGGGTAAATTTAATGCTGGGGTCCACAGCGTTGATGTGATCTGTAAAAGGTGCCACTTCCTTCTGCTTAATTTTGACCCACGTGTCATCTACATATCTGAACCAGTGGCTGGGTTTGTTTCCTGGGTATGAGGCCAATCCATTCCTCTCCATTTCCTCCATGTAGAGGTTAGCCACTATAGGTGAAACTGGAGAGCCCATTGCACAGCCATTGATCTGTCTGTGGAAGTTGCCCCTGAACTGGAAATATGTGGTGCTAAGACAGATCTCCAATAGTTGGCAAATGTGGTCAGGAGTGAGCTGGGTCCTATCAGCTAGAGTGCTGTCCTCAGTTGTTGCTTTAATGGTATTTGGGGAAACAGAAAGGAACAGCAGTTGACTCGTCCTTGCAAAATAAATGATAAAAGTATCAGTTTCAACTCATTACGGATGAAAAAGTAGCGGTTTAAACTCTAGTCATTTTGCTCAAAGAATTACTGTCTAACTGAACTTGTGGACATTATTTTTATTTTTTATGGCTCTTTAATGATGCTGGTGTTGAAAGGAACACTTGGAACAATACACAGCCTTTGTACATATGGGCCTATAAGTAAAAACAAACTTATGAAATTCTTGGTTCTCGTTCAAGCCTAGCATAAATACCCTATTCATCGCTGAGTTGTACCAAAACATCCTCATGTCCAACTCAAACAGGTCCACGCAGTGAGAACCTGGCTGATAACAATCAGTGGGATGTTTTATTGAAGGAAATGTTAAATGTAATATTGGAAATTGCGTTATGTGAATTGAAAAATAGGAAATGCTGACTTTGCTTTGCGTGACATTTGTTGGCTTTCTTCTGGAAACTCAGCCCTGTAGCCCATTTTTCTTGCAAGTGCGTCCCTATTGCGCTTCTGGAAACAGACACGCCACTTTTTTGGGGGAGAAAATCCTGGATTACAACAGACGTTATCTGAGGGTTTTTCTGTGCATCACGAACAATTTTTCTGGCAGTTGTTGCAGAAATGTTTGTTGGTCTACCTGACCGTGGTTTGGTTTCAACAGAGCCCCTAATTTTCCACTTCTAACACTGTAAATTGGCATTGTCAGTGCCTTGGATATCTTTTTATATCCCTTTCCTGTTTTATAGCATTCAATTACCTTTTCTCGTAGATCCTGTGACGATTGTTTTGCACTCCCCGTGACTCAGAAACTGGACAAGATGCAAGGAGCCCAAAAACTCACACAGAAGAAAACTGATCAGAGGTGAGGATGGTTCTCTTTCGCAGCTTTTTGCCTGCTGTAGACACTCAAAGCACTTTCATCAAGGAACCACTCACCCATTCACACACCAATGTAAGCAGACTCTGGAGGCATGGTGGGTGAAGTGTCTTGCCCAGGGACGCAATGACAGTGTGCACCTGCGGGATTCAAACCGCCAACCCTCCGGTCACAAGAGGACGCGCTCTACTCTCTGCGCCACTGCCGCCCCCCCGAAGAAATTTAAATAAATGCCAAACCATGTGTTTCTTTCAAATTTGTTCAAATGGTGGCACTATTTTAGCAGTAATAGTAGTCTTTAA